>CM038669.1:643817568-645098818 GCA_021605145.1 Aegilops bicornis
AGGCCCCCCATCAACATATTCACCCCCACACTCTCTTCTTCCTCTAGCACAACCCCTGTTCCAGCTCTCTCCCTCACCCAAGGCCCTCTCAAATCTCTCACCATTGCTTGCGAGTTGTCCGGTGGAACCAGGGAATTTTCAGCACTCAAGGTACCCCTCTCGCCCACTCATTACATTTTGAATATATATTTTATTGTGATTTCATACTTCTTACACGTCTAAGAAATTGTTTCTAGTATACTTAATTCATGGTAATCAGCTTTGGTTGAATAAAGAATAAGTTCATAGGGCCATCAACTTAGCTTCTGTTTGGCATTAGATTATGATAATTGTGTTTGCATATCCCATTTTTTTAATTGTTGGGTTAACCAACCTTTTCGGTATTCACAAGTACTCTTTTTACAAAAAATTATAAAATTATCTAGTGACAGTTCAATCAACCGAGCTTTACATATAAGATACTCTCATTTACTAATAAACAGTATTACATTATTATTATTTTTGCTCTTGTATATGGCCCTTCATACATGACACCATGTTACAGAGTCTGGGGGGAATGATAACGATAACATTTGTTTGAAGCATGTGTTGGTAATTAAGCTGGCCAGTCATGGCATGTCATTTTCCATGATAGGTACTTGTTACGGTTTTCATCTGATTTTTCGTTAATTGATTTGAATGATTACTAGTCCCTTCATTTTTACTTACTTCGCGTATTTGTTTTGTCTCGAGTCAAACATTCTAAGCTATGTCCAAGTTTACAAAAAAAGAAAAAAGAATTAACATCCACAATACTAAGTCAACACCATTAGAATCATCATTGAATGTATTTTCGTATCACCCGCAAAAAAAGAGAGAATGTATTTTCATATCATATATTATGGATATAGCTTGGTCAAATATTATAAAATTTGACTTAGGTCAAAACTAATATGCAAAGTTAGTAAAAACGGAGGGAGCACTTTTGATAAACGGATTGACACGATACAAGAACCCAGAAGTGTCACGTCTATACACCGTACAAGTCACACACGCGTCATGCACGACGCTAAACACCAACGATCGAAAGCAAAACACTCTGCGCAGCGAAGCTTGGCGTCACACAAGCACTTGTCCCTGTTGTCAGCACAAAGAGACATTGACGTTTTCGACGTTGACCGGAGAACCAAACGATCCATCCGTGGACGCCCCGCGGCTCAGGAGGAGCTGTCTCCGATCTGTCACCGTCGCTTGCACCACGGATGGGTTGGCAGCGAGAGCGAAGAGTCGTCTCCGTGGCTCAGGGCGCACCCATGTACCCCAGCAGCCAGCTTTTTTTCCTTTTTCGCGTGGGTAGCAGCCAGCCTTTTGTTGATTTGTTCCAAACAGAGGGACGGGGCACGTCGCCTAGCACGTACACATTTGCGTCTTAGGACAACGACGTCCCGAGCAGTCAAAAGCGATTCCTTTTCTAGGCGTTGAGGGACATGGTTCTCATTCTCTTGGTGCCAGAGTAAAGAAATGTACTCCCTCCGTTCTAAAATAAATGACTTAATTTTATATTAATTTTAGTATAAAATTGAATCATCTATTTTGAAACGGAGGAAGTATATGTGATGGTGCATATGACTAGCCGCCAGCCCTGGTAGACAGTAACACTTAACACCTAAGTTAATTATGCATGCAGATCATCAATTCATCATGTGTTTTTTAATTTAAACCCACAACCCTTTTTACTCCATTGCCCTTGTACATTCCTTGTTCCTAGCATTGAAAGTTACTCCTTTTGTTGCCTAATATTTAATAACAATAATAGTTTTTTGCAAAAAAAGTCAGATCTATTGTAAAATTGTGCTTAAAAATTACATCGAGATTTGCTGCCATAACAATCTTACTTCCCGCTACGCCAAAACACTACATCAATGATTTCTCAACCGTTGCGTGTAGAAGCTTTTGGATTTAAGCAAGTTTGCTACGCTGAGACGGAGGCCCCGAGACGGCAACGAGCTTTGCCCAACACATGATTCAATGGATGCACAAGGAAGAAGACCTCGCCACCCTCAAAGATTTGAATGTATTTTTTAATTTATATAAATTTTTTTGAGAAATTTTAATTTATATAAAGATGTTTTTAAGGATTTATAGTGTACTACTTAAGTTCTTAATCCTTTTCTCTTAAAAAAAACACTGCAAGCAATCCAGCTAGTAGTGCATCAGCCGACCTCGGTGCCACGTGAGACGAGCAAAACCATCTGAGAACCTTCTCTTTGACCCTTTCAACGGCTTGACGGACCGACCTTATCCGTAACGATTCCGGGCCCCATCACATCCCGATCCCACTCTTCTTCTTCCACTAGCGTCACTGCTCGCGATCCCATCGCGTCCACACGCTGAGGCTGTCGGCTCGGCTCGGCTGTCCCTTCCCTGGAGGGCAATACCGGAATAAACAAAACAAAAACCAACAAACAAACCCGGGCACCCCGAACGCGCACGTTTCGCACGCGGTCGATGAGCTAGCCCCCATCCAAAAAATGGTCGGTGCCCTCTGTTCTGCTTCTGCATGCGCCGCGTCCCGTGCGATGTCAACCGGAGCATATATATACCTCCCCTCCCCAGACTCTCACTCCAAACAACCATCACCACCGAGCTACCTCCAGCCATCACTCAGCTCAAGACACAATCAGGCAATCGGCGGCAGCATGAGCACACAGACCTTCAGCGTCCCGGCGTCAATGGAAGCGAGCCGGGAGTACATGATCCGGTTCGACTGCCAGTTCGAGGAGGACCCGAGCTCCGCGGCCGCCGAGCCACCGGTGCCGTTCGCTGGCAGGGTTTTCTCGCCGGAGCAGGAGCAGAGCGTCATGGTCTCCGCGCTGCTGCACGTCGTCTCCGGGTACACCACTCCGGCGCCGGACCTCTTCTTCCCGGCGAGCAAGGAGGCGTGCTCGGCGTGCAGGGTGGACGGGTGCCTCGGGTGCGAGTTCTTCGGCGCGGAGGCCGGGCGCGCGATAAAGGCATTGGACGCGCCGAGAGCGCCGGCCGCGGCGACGGCTGGCGGGCCGCAGAGGCGGCGGAGGAACAAGAAGAACCAGTACCGCGGCGTCAGGCAGCGGCCGTGGGGCAAGTGGGCGGCGGAGATCCGCGACCCGCGCCGCGCCGTGCGGGTGTGGCTCGGGACCTTCGACACCGCCGAGGACGCCGCCAGGGCCTACGACCGCGCCGCCGTCGAGTTCCGCGGCCCGCGCGCCAAGCTCAACTTCTCCTTCCCCGAGCAGCAGCAGCAGCTGGGCGGCAGCGGCAATGCCGCGGCCAAGTCAGACGCGTGCTCGCCGTCGTCTTCGCCACGCAGCGCGGACGAGGACGAAACAGGGGACCTGCTCTGGGACGGCTTGGTGGACCTGATGAAGCTGGACGAGAGCGACCTCTGCTTACTGCTCCCGGTCGATAACACTTTGGATAAATTTCACACACAGGGAAAGAGACGATCAGGATCGGGGGTACCCCTCTGCTACTAGTGTTGTGTTAACTATTAGCGAGTACTACCAGATAGACTGGTGTCAGTGTGCGTGTGTCATCTCAATCAGCAGTCAGCACGCTTGTAGGCCACTCCTAATCCTGCTCACTACGTGGTTAGCACACGTCCTAGCTTTGGTTGTAATTCAGCATAAATAGGCACCCGATCAATGGAAAAGTTGTGTTGAACCATACTCCTCTGTCATGTTGTATGTAGACAAATCCTATTTTGGGCTTATTTGTTGGAACTATAATGGTTTCTATTAATAGAAACCAGGGGAAACCCCTTTTGCTCAAGCTTTTTTGTTTGAACTCTAATGGTGTTTAGACAAAATTAACTATTTATAGTGTAAATTTGCATACATTTTAAATCATGGCACCCTAGTGTTGAGATACTGGTTCGCCAATGAAGACGATGACAATCGGAGTCACTCGTAACTCTCACCGACTAGGCGAACCCACATGGCATAAATGTTTATTGGCAAGCAATGTTAACATGAGCTAGATACTACATGGTTTAAACGACCATATGACCGAATCCGTTGCCGAATATCTAGGAGGCTATGAGCTTAAACAATGCCAACATACCGCGGCACCTCTAACATTTGTGCAAGACAGAGCCAATGGCGATGGCATCGTAATTTCGAACAGAAATGGCTGGATGGACATAATGCGGCCGACGCATCAATTTCAATAGTAAACCTTGACGGTACCTGAGATAGATTCGATGGACAATAATCTTAGACTTATAGGTGTTGCCTAACGGAAGGTTCGGACTCTTGGCGTGTGCTCCTCTAATTATACCCCCACCCCCCCCCCCCCCACGGCCCCACCCCACCCCAACCCCGCGGTCAAATTTTTTTTGTGTGCCCGTCCCCTAAATTTAATCCCAACCATTCATTCCTAATAAGCCTGTCAGCCATCAGTATGTGTAGAATTACTCTTTCATGTCTATTTGCGGGACAAAACATGTTGACGCCAATGTCGTGAAGCAAATGTTGAATTAGCTTAGATACGAACCTTGCAAAGATTCTACCTCGTGTCGACGGCCACGAGGTCTTCTCTTAGTTACATGGACCATCTCTACTCTCTTTGAATGTAATTGTAGATAACATCGAGTTTATTCGGACATGCGGGATAATCAAGTAGGCATTTAAAAATGGTAGAGTTGTCAGAAGTATTTTACATGAATCTAGTTATTAGAAAATTATAAAAACATCAAACTGCATGTCTTGGAGATATTGATTTGGTACTGTAGATTTTTACATTATTTGAGGTAAACCCAGACAAACTTTAATAATAAGACTGAGGGCATCTCCGACCCCGGCCCCCAAAACAGACATAATATTTGTATGCGGGCAGTGACTGAGAAGCCGACCATCCAACGCTTATCGTAAACCTCCGCCAGCATTACAATTAGATTCGGATAGATTTGGATAAAACTCATGCAAACACGATGAAATTCATGCAAACAAACATAATTTTGATATATTTCCTATAAACCGGACGTCGGACGGTGACATCGTAAGTCACGCCGGCCTGGACGGTGGCACCTTTGTCGCAGTCCATGTCGTCATCATCTTCATCTTCAGACTGGTCCTTCAGCGGCGGAAAGGCGCGGGGGATAAGTGCCCCCCACAAGGATCAGGTCCACCACTGCTTCTCGAGTAGGTTAGCCGACACTAGCCCTAGAGACCTACTCGAAGGATACGAAAACGTATGATTACTATGTTCATGTCTACCCGACTAATCTTTGGTATGGAGCAATCATGTGTTAAAAAAGGCGCCCTTTGCTGCTATGAGAAAAATTGTCTTTTGTTGTACCTTCGTAAAAGGATTTTCCTTCCTTGCGATGACATAAATTGCCATAAAAAAACATTTGTTTTGCCATGGCCACACAGGAAACTTCAGGACAATAACATTTCCCTCAAAAAATCGGAATCATCCTCGTGCCAGTTGTATAGTATGCTTTGTCGTGACACTTGCCAAAATTAAGAAGATTTGGCAATGCTAAGAGAGTTAGCCAGATCAAAGTTTGCCCATCTCTCTGACAATGTAACTATGTAGTTGAGCCGCACATAACTATGTGCGACAGAATGGGGAGTATACCTTGCTTAACCAATATTTTCTTTCCTCCCTGTTTCCTTTGGCATTTGGCAGTTTCACGTCTTCTCTAAACGTCACGGCTTTTATCTAGTGCTTCTTACGTAGAACCGTCATCTCTTGTTTTATGCGTAGAAGATTGATCTCTTATTCCACCGCTCTCTTGTCATGCTTCTCCATCGGCATTTGCATGTTGATGCTTTGTTTCTTATTGTTGACCTTCTAAAACTCTTTCAGTGTCTGGCCTGCGCAAAGGGCACCAAATGCATTCTATCATATCTTGGCGATGCCCGTGCCAAACGGGATCCAAAGCCTTAGGAATCATCTCCTCAAGTGCCCCATTAATGAGGAGGTGAAGCAGGTGGCTTTATTCGAAGCCTTTTGATGCTTTGTTCTTTATTATAGATTGTCGCCAACGCGATCCATCGAAAAAATAAGCAGCCCTAGTAATCCTTCAACAATCGTATTTATTATCAGGTTGTGCTTATGTAAGACAGGTCATACAATTTCATGAGAATAAGAGCACATTGCGAAATTAGGCCAAAATCATTGTTTGGCCCTTTGAGGCAACTTTAGCACAAAAGGAACCTCGCTAGAAATTTTAGCGCGATCAGACCCTTCTTTTGAAAACCCAAAGTACTCGGCGTCGCTGGTCACTAAGAAACACTGAAGTTCATGGTGTTTCATATTTTGGCAACACCATAGTATTTGGCATTTCTCCCCGTGCAGTGGTTGCCGATGGTGGCTCAGGGGCCGCGATGCCAAAGTCCCTGACGTTGCATAGTGTAGCAGAAATGTCAGAATGTTAATCGTTTCTAAAAAAGGTTAGATCGGCCTAAAGTTTTCAACGAGATTGATTTTGTGCTAAAGTTACAAAAGGGTCAAAACAGTGATTTTGGCAGCGAAATTACAATGTCTGATAAAGTTGGTGAAAAAATCAGTGCGTATACGAAGTCGAAGTATATACAAAAGTGTGTTTGTTGCATCATTCTACTTGCCCACAACTGTACAGGGAGAAAAGAGGGATCTCGAATCCTTCGATAAAGACAGAGGCTTTGCAACGCCAAAAAAAAAGGCGGAGGACGAAAGCCAATGTGAAAGGCAAGTGTGTGGTTATTAGTGCAGAGCATCGTGTGTTGGTGTAGTCTGTGGCGTGCTGAGCGACTGACAAAATTGCTGGGCGCATGAGAGCTGGTCCAACGCTCGCTGCACGGTGAACACCGGCGCCAGCCGTCCACGTCGGTTTGGGTGGTCCACGACGGGTCGACGTGAGTTTGCCGCGACGTCAAGGCAGCGTCTTTCTCCTCGGCCGTTCCGTTGGGACCGGAGTCCGACATGGCTGCAGTTTTGGAGGCAGGGTACCACTGCCAGACCAGCTGTTACTTCAACGCAGAGAGTTTCCGACATTTTGACGTGGACCGAAGAATAAAAATAAAACTATCCATCCATCGGGGAGAGCTGTCTCCGATCTGTCAGCGTCGCTTTCACCCCGGGCGTCTCGCCGGCGACGGCGAGAGCGAGTCACCTACACTCCGAAGCACATCGGCTAGTAGTGGTACGCACCGTTGGATTCATTACTAAAATGGACCCCATGATGGGAACACTTCAAATCGAATTCTTTTTCCGGTATTCTTTTTCCGACAACATGATTCTCATTCTTTTGGTGGCCTAGTAGAAAAACGTGTGTGTTAGCGCCTATGCTTAGCAGCCGGGGTAGAGAGCTTGCATCATCTTAGCAAGGTTTTCGTTTGTTGACAGTGAGATGCTAGCGAGGTTGATGATTCTCATTCTTCTGGAAAGAGGATATGCAAACACATTGTATTAAGCAATAAAGCCCCATTGTTCTCCACAAAGATAAAACCTAACCATTTTCTACTCCCTCCGTTCCAAATTACTCGTCGTGGTTTTAGTTCAAATTTGAACAAAAATCACGACGAATAATTTGGAACGGAGGGAGTATTTGCCAGATATAATGCTAGTAGTAGAATATGTTCAACTCCCCACTCGGTCTACAATAGTTCTTTTTTAAGGCAGTCGGTAAAGGAGGCTCCTACATCGTTTTTATTAAAAGAACTCAAATTTGCATACGTGAGTACTTGAACTTGGGTGATTGGGTTGTACATCATATTCCCTAACCAAGTGAGCTAGGATCACTTCCTTCCACGGTAGTTCCTTAGGTAGCATCTCCCGCTAGTCGGATTATTTACCTCTTTGTCCGTCTGAAATATGAAATGGGTCGGGTTGCTCGAAAACGGAGATACTATATGGTAATCTAATACTATTGATTTATTGAACATTCACATAAATGATATCATAATCTAAATATAGTGGTCGAACAAACAACTGATAGTTGTTCATAATTCCATACAAATACCTTTTTGTGTTTCCGTGCCCAATGTACTACCATATACCATTGCAGAGCCAACAAATTTCCTTTTAAAAATATGAGTAAAAAGCTTTATTTTCATTAGCTAAAGTAAGACCGCCCTCTCAAGGCAAACGATGTGGATGTCGTCGTTGCCTGCTTCGAAACCCGGAGATTGTGTTTTCACCCCAAGAAACCAAGCTATTCACATATGAAGAAATAAGAGTTCCCAAGGATACTTGGAAGGGAAACGATGCCCAAAGACTCTGTCACCACCGGCCTCGGCCTAGGGTTGGGGTAACAATTTTCGCCCAGAACCCTTCCTCTCGAGGAAAAGGGCCCACATATCTAGAACACCCGAATTAGAGCATTGAGTTTGTCAGAGTTGAGCAAGTTGTGCACCTTCGTAATCGACCACCGATCACCATAACATGACATACCTTAGCGGTAACTCATGTTGTAAAGAGCACACCATCTTGCTTGTCGGGACCTGATCTAATGCGAGTCACCAGATTCACCGTGCCCATTGGCCACGACAATACGTGCCAAGAGATTACAAATTTACTCAAAGTAAATCATGTTTGCCTCGACAATCCCACTCAAGATAATTGTTTGGACCGAAGCCCCAATGAGTTGATCTGAAACTCCATGACATCTCAATTCTACTCCCATCATTCTACTTACAGAGGGTGGCCCTAAAGTGGTGTCAACAGTACGCGAGCGCGGATATGAGGCACAAAAAATATCATTAAGATGGAGGGCGAAGAAGAAAAACTGGCAAGTTTTCACTACTAGCACGATGTAGCTATGGATGAGGAGGAGGATGGGAGGGCATCCTAGAAAGGGAATATATATTTAACCATGCGCCTTCTGGTGTACGTGGCTAGGGTCCTACATTGGACTTGCTCTCCTATATCAATGCAACGATACGCTCTCAAGCGTATTCACGGGAAAATAGATATTTAACCATCATTTTCCTTGAATATTGACAGTTTGCCCCTCACTAACATTATCATTTGCCCCTCACTAACATTATCATTTGCCCCTAATTTCTTTACACTTTGACAATCTGCTCTCTCTGACAGCTGGGCCCCTGCGAAAGTGGATCCTACCCCAGTCTCATTTCCTCTCGTCTTCCTCCCGATCCCCTTCTCTCGGCTGGATTCCCCTCCGTCCATCCCCGGCGGCGCGCCTCCTGCCCTCAGCGCGCCCGCTCCTCCTACTCTTGCCAGGCGCCGGGACACGCGCGAAGGGGACTCACCTTCTCCCTCCCCCCTGCTGCCCTCAGATCAGCGCCGCCGCGGAAGCGATGGCCGCCGCCGTCTTCCGGCCTCCTCCCCGGGAGGCGAGGAGGTGGAGGAGAATACCGCACGGAATACCAGCGAGGCGGCGATATCCTCTCCCTCTGCTCTCCTGCCAGGCTGCCACGGCTCATCGCGGTTGCTGCTGTACCCAGGTCATCTGCCGCCGCACGCACTCGCGGTTTGATGACTGATTGAGGGCCGAGGCAGCTCCATCCTCTGGTTCTTCCTCGCGGTGCTCTGACGGCAATCGGCCAAGAGCCCAAGGCACGCACGCACAGCCTCACCGGAGAGATGGCGAAGACGACGCCATCATCAAAACTGGGAGTAGCAGCAGGAGGCGCGACCCTTGCTACAAGGAGAACAGCAGCTGAAGGTGATTCCACCAAATTCTGTTTTTCTTATACTCTGTTTCAGTGTGTGTATCTTGTTTGGTCTGTTTGTTTACAATGAAATAATCTGTGGGAAGGGCATCTTAAAATCCTTTTAAGCTTATAACCATGTTCTACTCAAGATGTATTTGAAGAGAATAAGATATTTTTGCTGTTCACATATTGCAGTCACACCATCTGATCCTATGTCAAAAAAATTAGTTTAATAGGAGTACATCCCTCTACCATTCTTGCTGTATGTTTGTTTCTAATTATCCTTCCACGTGTGATTTTCTTTGCCAGTAGCTTGATATGGGGGTTCAGTTAATACCTATTGGCACACTAATGTAGCAATGTTTTATACTGATTGTTGTACTTGGTTGGTTGTTTCCTCACCAAGTGTTATGTTGCAATTTCTTGATCATCAATTGAAGCTCGTACCAGTAGGAATTTGATTCCAAGATGGCTAATAGGTAGACAGATTCTTCGTTGTTATTTTTTTTTCCAATGCCATGCCTTATAAGGCCATAAATAATAGGCATGTTGTGTGTAAGGAATTTCAGATTGCCCTTTTGGTCGCCCAGAGGAGGCACATTGATCTGCCTAGTAAATACTACAGTCGAAAGTCTAGACTGCTGTAAGGAGTCTTTACTAAATACGAACTTGGGCAAACGTTTCATCCAATTTTATTGAATCCTACATGCGTTTCGACTGTAGTATTTGCTATGGGAGCTATAGTGGCTGAATTGCCACTTTGCCAGCATCAGTTTTTTTACTTGTTATGGGAGCTATAGTGGCTGAATTGCCACTGGTTGCTACTAATATGGTTCTTCGAGGGCTGGTCAGTCAAGTTCTAAACAAACGAAGTGTTGCATTTATAATAGTGAGGAAGCAATTGTTTCGATCTATTCCTGTCCAGATATTACATTTAGTTTTCATGTCTTCCATTTCTTTTCTTAACCTAAGCTTGTTTTCACGCATGGAGAGGATACTAAATTTCAGCAATATACTTGTGTCTAATGTTGGTGTTTTTTTAGATCAGCAGGAGAAGATTGCCATGTGTCACAACAGCGCCGAACCGAGTAGGCTAGGGAGACAGTGTGGTCGTGTGGAGCCAAGAGTGTGCAGAGAAACGATTAGAGGAGGACGGAAACACTTGGTTTTCCCACACAATTTAGATGGAGAAGTAAGACTGACATAATGGAGGAAGGAAATCGAAGGGTATGTTGCACGGTGATTGCCGGAGAGGGGGAAGCAAAAGGAGCTCATCTGCTTCTGTCAACTGTCGTGACACAATCCGATATGTGTATGCACTATCACGAAATAGAAAGACACTTTGACCAACATCTGTGAACAGCACTTTATTGTCCGGCTTAGTTGTAAATGGCCAATGTAGCTATTCATTTGGCAGATACTCCCTCCGTACCAAAATATAAGATGGTTTTTGCAGATCTTATATCTTGGTACGGAGGGAGTACTTGTAAAACTATTGATCCAGCTATGCGAATCTGTTATGCGGCAAGAAAAAAGTGTAAGCCTGGTGATGTACCACGGGAGAAAATCCCTTGAATTATGTTAATCTTTGTACATGGTGGATGTCAAGTTACAGAGCTTAGTTTCTATTATTCATTTTGCAACAACCTAAGCTGAACCTTCCACATTTTCCGAAATCAGTTCATAAATGTACATGTTTTGCTTCTTCTTCATAGAAATAGTTTGTACTCTTTTTAAAGAAACAAAGAGTAAGATGAAAGATGGTTTGTTGTTCTATCTCTGAATATACAAAAAGTGAAGCACAGACCCAAAACTGCATTGTTAATATTTACTTACTACTCTTCAATCTTCATTACAATCCTACTTATAATTCACAGACTCTGTTTTGTCCAAATAATGCAACAGAGGTAAAAAGGAAGAGAAGAAAAGTGAAATGGTCTTGTCCACTCACTCCAACGGCTAGGATCTAATCAAGCAGGTTCAGTACTTCAGTCCCAAGAATTTCCAGATGGCGGGAACCAGAGCTCGCTCTCGTCTAGCTTCATTAGGTCCTGCAAGCCGTCCCAGAGCTGATCCCCTGTTTCCTGCCCGCCGTTCTGCTGCCACGAGTGCGGAACCCGGACCTCGACGTCGGCGCTGCTCGGCGAGGGCGAGCACGTGCCGGACTTGGCCGGGGCGGCATTGCCGTCGCCCAGCTGCTGCTCGGGGAAGGGGAAGTTGAGCTTGGCGCGCGGGCCGCGGAACTCGACGGCGGCGCGGTCGTAGGCCCTGGCGGCGTCCTCGGCGGTGTCGAAGGTCCCGAGCCACACCCGCACGGCGCGGCGCGGGTCGCGGATCTCCGCCGCCCACTTGCCCCACGGGCGCTGCCTGACGCCCCGGTACTTGTTCTTCTTGTTCCGCCGCCGCCTCTGCGGCCCGCCCGCTGTCGCCGCAGTCACCTTCGGCGCGTCCAATGCCGCCGCGACCGGCCCTGTCCCTGCCTCCGCTCCGAAGAACTCGCAGCCGAGGCAGCCGTCCACCCTGCACACCGGGCACACCTCCTTGCTCGCGGCCGCCGGGAAGAAGTCCGGCGGCGGCGTGGTGTACCCGGAGATGACGTGCAGCAGCGCGGCGACCATGGCGCTGTGCTCCTGCTCCGGCGAGATCGCCCTGCCCGCGAACGGCTGCGGCGGCGGTGGCGGCGGCTCGGCGGTGGCGGTGCTGGGCGAGGGGTCCTCGAAGTGGCCGTCGAAGCGGATCATGTACTCGTGCCCGTGCCCGCCCTCCATCGCCGCCGAGACGCTGAAGGTCATGTGTCTGTTCTTGTGGTGTTCTTGGTGGCGCTGACTTGTGCTGAGTGGTGAGCTCAGGTGGTTTGAAGTGAGCGGGAACAGGGGAGTCGAGGGCCAGGTTTATATACGGGGCTGACGTCGCAGGGCACGCGGCGCATGCAGAGCAGAGCGCTCGTCCGTGCACTCTTTCCCTTTCTGCGGAAATTCCCTTTTCTGTTGGATCGCATCGGGGGCCAGCTAGCTGATTAAGCCGTTGATTTAGCCTAACGAGGTTCGCGTGAGAAACGTGCGCGTTTTGGGGCCTCGGGTTTGGTGGGTTGTTTTGTTTATTCCGGTATTGCCCTCCCGGTACGGGACAGCCGACGGCGTCAGCGTGTGGACGGGACCGGTGAGGGTGACGCCGGTGGTGACGCTAGTGGAATCGTGGGGGACTGGGAGTGGGGTGCTGCCTGGACAGCAGACGAGGGAGGTCCGTCTTTCCGTTGAAAGGGTCAGGGCGGGGTCAAGCGGACGGCTGGTTGGCTGGTTGGTTCAGGTGGTTCTGGTTTGCCCTACGACGTGGCCGCGAGGGAGGTCGGCAGGCGCACAGTACTACTAGCTGGTTTTGTTGGCGTTTTGTCTGCAAGTGCGGTACGGTGTTGCTTATTAGAATTTTTTTCAGAGGTGTTATTCTAGATGGCTTTGACTTTCATTTGCTACCGTTGACTTTTTCAGCGCAATTGATTAAATTTGATAATATGAACATATTTATCTAGGAGTATATACCAATATAAAAAACATGGGTCTTGTTTTGTCCAATTATTTTACACCATCTTTCTTTTCTTGATCCAATCGTTCAAAGTTCCTCCATATGATCATCCATTCACTAATTACACTTTAAGTTACCATCAACAAAAAAACACTTGAGTGGTTTTTCTTCTTCTTCTTGACACAAGGTGCCTGAGGAGTAATTCAGCGTGACTTGGGTAGCAATTATGCGCCCATTGGTGAGCGGGGTTGTCGGCTCGGTCGACCTGTTCCGAGAGGGTTTGTCTTTGACTTTATACTGTGGCAACGATAACATATGTGTTGGCATGGAGACCATGTATGCGAGCAGTTGCTCAATGCAGCTTGGGTTTGTTGGAGGTTGGGCAATGCGGCATTGTTGGTTTGGAACTGTGAACAACTCTCGGATGTTCGCAACTAAATTTTTACATTGAGAAACATTGGTGTGAATGCTCAATGGTGTGGTCAATTGGCATAACGTACTTTATCTTTTGGGCAACCTATTTTTCTTTTCGCTCGCCGCCCTATATCATGTTTCGGACGAAGAACGAGGTAAACCAATCCGGTAGGCGCCAAGCTAAAATATAACTCCCGAACAACCTTGTGGCATCCTCTCGTCACAGTCAACACATTGAATGAGCCTTAGGAGGTAAATTCGGAACAAGTGACGAACCCGAAGGCGACACAGTAATGATTAGTCTATTATATTCCCTCCGTTCCTAAATATAAGTCCTTTTAGAGATTCCACTGCAAACTACATGCGGATGTATATGGACATATTTTAGAGTGTAGATTCACTAATTTTGCTCTATACGTAGTTCATTGTGGAATCTCTAAAAATACTTATATTTAGAAACGGAGGGAGTATACTATAAGCACAGTACGGTGGAATATGGATAAAATAGTTAGAAAAATCTCACAATAAGAGAAACAAGTGGCCATCTGTTTAGCGCAATACAAAATAATAACCATTACATTTTAGCAATGGCTCTTGGACATTGAAGTTGAGGAAATAACCCACCAATGCCATTATAAGAAAAGGAAAACGTTTGATCTATTTTACTCATATGGAACTACCATGCGCGCATGTTTCATCTCTTTTACCCGTAAAACTACCATGTGTATGATTTGATCTGAACTCGATCCCAATCTAGGGCTAAGCCATGAGCATGTTTGTGTTGTGCCCAGCTTCATGGTGTTCTCCAGCTTTGGAGAAAAGGAAGATGGGACGGAATTGTTTGAGATACTGGATGTGGAATGGAAGAAACTTTCATGCAGAAGAGTTTGGGTCCAACGACAAATGTTGCAAGCACCATAATTCTAGCATGCCTAAGTTTCTTATGTTTCCTACTTGTGTGGAAATATATCCACCTGCTTTGCTTCCTATACATGCACGTCTCGTCGGATCCAGTCGATCAGTTTGACCCAGATTCCACCTTGCCGATGTCGCCTTCTCTTCTTGTCGTTGACGCTAGGTCTCTAGTTACAATATCAGAATTGATTGGTGCTGAATGCGACTAATGGAGGATGGCAGTACTATCTCGTGGGAGAGGCAAGAGTAGAGAGACCCGTGCTATGAGATAATAGCGTAAGTCCCCACCACCCTTCCTCTCCAATCTGGCCAGATACATCCTTCTTTCTTCCTGTTCATTGCCAAATCTGACAGCTTGCGAAATCCTTGATTAGTTAATTGTGCATAGTTGTGTGGTGCAACAGTTGTTTATTTTGTGGAAGAATGGAGTGCAATTTTGATTAAAAAATATATGGTCTGGTCCTATTCAATCTTGCAGAGAAACGAATATATATTTCCCTTCCGTTGTCGTTGTCATTGGAGGGAAATTAGTCTCACATGATGAAAGTATAGTTTGTTACTGCAGCCATACGATGTAAAACACTGAAGATGTTTGTATTCGGTTGACTAAGATGTGCTAATTATCTGGCGTCTACACTTTTTGTACTGAAGATATTAGTATGATTGATTGACATATGAGCTTCCTTGGCCGCATAATGAAACTCTTCTTTTTTTGCTTTGCCCTGTAATAATGTAATATAAACCAAGAGTTGTATAAATTTTGAAAGGGAAACACACCGATAGTATAAGAAATTGTTCGAAGTAAGTAGCATCGGAACGATGTTTTTTTTCTTTATGCTGGGAATATGGGAGATTTGTTAAGAAGTAATTGGGTTAAAAATGATAGTTGATTTTTGTGAATAAGAATGATGGTTGATGATAGCTACATTTTGTTGGATAAGCATTTGCTTGGATGACCTCCATGCATGAATGGTGGATTACCTTCAAGCTCCAATAGTCAAATTCTTACACCTCTTTCTTCTACATAAATGATATTTGTTGCTGCTTCTTAATATTTGGATTCTAAAAAGGGAGAGTGTATATGCTTTACATCTTAAGGAAGAATTGATTACTCAATAAGGTCCGAGCCATACTCCTATTTTCTCAAACTTTTTTCTTTTAGGTAATGGGATATCATACTCACCTATTTATAGTTGCCACGTTTATTGATGATGTGTACTTAGGGCATCTCCATCGCCGACCCGCAAAAGTCTCCGGTATATTGTGGCGGATCTAGAAATTCAACTTTGGGTGTTCAAATTTTTTTCACCATAACAGAAATTGCTCCATTCAGTTGGGGGATCAGAAATGACCTAATCTAGTTGAAAATCAATCAAAGCAATGAGGCAATCAGACCCACACTCCATACATGAGCCACTTCTGCCCACAAACTGTATCTCTCTAAATGAAAACAGAAGCTACACATTCAGTTGGGGATTTTTTATTTCAGATTGGAAGGGGATTCAACTTAGGTTTGCCCATGTCCTCTGCAGGATCGGAAACTATGGGGAGCTACATTCCGTCCGGTGCCGAAAGCTTGGTCAAGCTTTTCACTCTAGGTTGTCCGGTCAGGGGCGGTGGTTGTGTTGTCGTTTTGGTGCGTGGGAGAGGTATGAGTCGTCTAGCTCTAAGACGAGAAAGGCGGGCTGCGGGTCTCAGCTCCGCTGGCGGAAGCGCCGAGGCGAATGGCAGCTGGAGAGCCGCCGGAGTACACTTGCCGTCGGCTCCTCGCCTGCTCGGCACCAGTGCCACATAGCGCCGCCTCGTCCGGCACAAATGTTTTTTTTACAACTCGTCTGACACAAATGCTTGTACTGCGTGTGGTGGGTCTCTCGTGCGTGAACACTGGGCAAAAGTGGTTGGCTCGTGCTCCTGGGCTAGTGGGCGGCTTGCCTGCTGCCTATGGGCTAGGCTTGTTGGCCACAATTGGCATATACACTAGTAATTCTGCCATTTATCTATATATATGAATATTTTTACAAAAAAAATTGGGTGTACATCTGTACACCCGTGAACCATGCTGGATCCGTCCTTGCCAATATATGTCTGTTTTTATGTCCGGATGTGGTTTGCGCACATGATACCAGAGTGAGCCATACAATGCTAATCACAAAGTATACGGTGGAAGGAGAAAAGTAGGTGGGGGCCATGCATGCGCGGTGAGAGAGAAGAGAAGAGGACCACGCGGAGGCTTTTGGTTGGTCAAATGGTCCGGACTTTGGTATAGCTCCCCATGTTTGTCTCCGCTTTGCCGGAAAACAGACGTCTGGACCACTTCGCGGACCGCTAAGAGTCCCCATTTGGATTGCAAAAGTGAACAAAAGTGTCTCGCCATCAGAGTTTTGAGGGTCTCCCTTGGAGATGCCCTTACTACATTTTTTTGGTTGACAATATTATGCATCTTTGCTTGATAGGTATACAATGAAAGAAGATGAAATATTCATTTCGTAAAGATGAATTCTAGCACACAATTCATTATAACTTAGAGTCTACTTTTGATGTTTCCTATCAATATATATTTGCAAAACCACAAGTGTCGTTAAACAAGAAAAAATAACTATTGCTTTCTTGAGTCTATATCCATTGCTTCATTGTACATCTGTTCATAAGAATGTTCCTCAAAAGATTCAGTTTTCTGAGCTAATTGTCATTCTGTTTGACTCAATAACACCAGGCAACATGGTGGAATCTGATTGTTGTAATAGCAGTCAAACTGCAACAGCATATAGATAGGAGTAGGAAATTCGATTTAACCATAAAAGGTTTACAGATAAAAGATCATTTGGATAGTCGTGGAGAGCTAGCTCTTGCCGCATATCATCTATCCCTTTAGCTTTCAAGTGCTAATAATTTTATCCCGATTGGTAAAACACAATTAATTTTCTTTATTTCTTCTAATCTCCGACTTAGAAAATGAATTGAAGAAGGTAACATGTACTACATTCTTCTTCCCATTTTAGTATGACACACTTAATATACATTTGTGGCATTTATGTGTTGTTATTAAGAAACTTACCTTTTCAAATATTGTCATTTTTTTAGATTTAGCTCAAAAATGAAGCCCATATAGTTTACTAGCATTGCAATAACGAAAATGCTGATTTTCAAAACCAAGATACTTCAAACCTTTTTCGCTAGCAAAAAACAAAGTGTGTAACAGTGTGAGTGAGGGTAAGGGAGTAAAAAGTTTCACCAAGAGGTAAGAGTAAGAAAGAAAACACATGTTCCGCATGCATCAACGGTCTACCCGGCTGCTAAGCATATGCCCTATAAGCTATAACATATACTAGTACGTTTTTCACCCTCCCCGCAAAAAATATACGTTTTTTGACTCTAGCACCAAAAGAATGAGAATCATGTTGCATAATACTAGGTGAAAAAGAAATCGATCCAGTTGCTTGGGACGTCGCCGTCCAGGGGTCCATGCTAGAAATGTGTATGTACTAGTACCAGCCGATGTGCCCCGTCCCAGTTTTTTTGAGCAAAAAGAGAGGCTGGCTGCTGGCGGAGCCACGGAGATGACTCTTCGCTCGCAATCGCCCGTGGTGAAAGCGACGGTGACAGATTGGAGACAGCTCCTCCCCTCTCCCCCGCCGCGGGGCGTCCACGACGACGCATACTTGGTTTTGATCTGCGGTCAGCGTCGAACACGTCAAAATCTCTATGCGTTGAAGTAAACTGGTGGTGGTATGACGAAATACTAGTGGCGTGGCGTGACGGCGGGCTTTGCTACGGGAGTACGATGGCTTCCACTGCTGGCTGGCTCTGATTCCTGTCGTGCATGACGCGTACGTGTGTGTGACCTACAGTGACTTGGTGTGGTGTAAACTTGGTGATGCAAGTGCTAAGTATTGAATCGTCAGCGAGTTTTGATCCAGATTTTCTGGTGTCAACTTTAAAGTACACGACTTCTCCTTTTAAAGGAAAAAACCTGAATTACATAGATTTATTATATACAAAGTGGCGCTTCCCCCACCCCCACCCCTGCGTCGCCCGCATCTGGCGATACAGGGGGAAACCCTCGCCGCCGGGAGCCCCCCTTCGACTCCGCCACGCCCGCATCACCGCCACCGGAGGGCCGGCCGGCGAAGCTGCGCTGTGCCCGGGGATGGCGATGACGGGGCGATTCCGTTCCTGCCCTACCCCGCCCCTGCATCGGGCCGCCCCTCCGCCACCGGCTCCCTGCAACGCCGTCGCCCGAGGGCCGGCCGTGAGGCCGCGTCGTGCCGGAGGATGGCTGCGGTGGAGCGTCGCCCACGTCTTCTCCCTCGCGTCGCCCGCGTCTCCCCCTCGCGCTGGATGCCTTCCCGCCCCACGGACCCAGATCGGATCTGGCGCGCCGCGACCACTCCCCCCTTCCAACTGCTGCACCACATCCCGCTGGTCCTACTCGGCGTCGCGGCCGTGTCCATGCTGATCCTCCCCCAGTCTGTGTCTTGCCCCCCGTTGTGCAGCCCCTCCTTGCTGCTGTCCGTCGGGGCGGGCGTGCCCCTTGGGGGAGGTGGCCAGGGCTCGGTCCTGCCTAGGGGCAGGCCACCCTTCGTCCCCAACGGTGTCTCCTCCGAGCTACGGTGACGACCTCTGCGTGTGTCTGGTGACGATGTTCCTCTGGCACGTTGTTAGAAGCTCTGCGGTGGATTTTGTCAACACTGCTCCGGTCCCGGCCTCCATGAACCTGCGTTCTCCAGTGTTCTTGGTCTGCCGGCGTCCTCTACCGGTGTGGTTCCGGCCTCGGCGCACCGATAGCTGCGCCTCTTCCAGCTTTGGTTTGTTGGCGTTCTGGTGGCTCCGCCTCCGGCGGTACGGATCTGCGTTCCCTTCCGGCTTTGGATTGCCGGCGACGCTGGCCACCATCCTTCCATCCGCGTAGGCTCTCTACCCCGCAGCCTCTCCGACCCCGTCCACCTACATACCATGTCGGTTCCAAAGCTCGCGTTTTTCGTCCGCGACATGTGCAGCCCCACCCCTATCTGAGGTAGCGGTCGACAAGCAGGTTGTCTCCGGCATCTTTGGATCCTGATCGGGCGACTTTGGGATTGCTCGGACTAGGCCAGGCGAAGTCCATGCTCGGTTTGCCGATGCTGGCAGCGGTGGCACCCGTGGGTGTCGTTTCCCTTCCTGGAGGCGCTGCCATGGCCTTTGTCCGTGCACCCCTTCGAGTATCAGGGGAAACCCTAGGTCCCGTTTTCCGGATCGTATGGCGACGACGTCATGACATCGTTCCCCTTCTTGAAGGCGCTATCTTGCTAGCTCGTGGTGTCCCGGTGTTGGAATTGAAGATGTTCGACGTCCTGCTGATTTGGTCTACTCCTCTAGTTTTAGGTTTGGTGGGTTTAGTTGTGTCCTTCACCCTATTTGGGCTAAGTACCCCGTCTCTCTCTGCTCTGGACACCATGATTATGCCTTCTTGCATTCATTTCATGTGTCATTTATTGTACTCTTTCTTCTTCCTTCTATCAATGAAATGATACACAAGTTTTACGTATTCGTGAAAAAATTATATAAAAAGTAAAATAACACACCACTTTGGGTCAAGCTTTTTTGTAAAACAAACTTGTTGATGAACGCTCTTTGTGACCATTTGAAAGGGTCAGAACGGGGTCAAGGGGACGGCTGACTGGCTGGCTGGCTGGCTCAGGTGGTTTTGCTCCTCCGACGTGGCCGCGAGGAAGGTCGGCACACGCACAGTAGCTGGTTTTGTTGGCGTTTGTCTGCAACTGTGGTGCGGTTCTGGTTATTTAGACATTTTTTTTCTCGGAGGAGTTATTCTGGATGGCTTTGACTTTCATTTGCTGCCGTTGACTTCTCTGGGTTTGATTAAATTTCACATATTTAGGGACAGAGAGAGTATTATCTACTCCCTATGTTCAAAGTGAATAGACTTCTGGACAAACTCATTTCAGCGGTACTTAATTCGAACAGAGGTAATAGTATATACCGATATAAAATAACACGGGTTATGTTTCGTTCAATTATTCTATGCCATCTAACTTTTTTTTCATCCTTGATGGTTCAAAGTTGGACCATATGATCATCCACACACCAGTTACACTTTTAATCCCCTAAAAACTTACCCTTTTAACTACCACCAGCATAAAAGACTTGAGGAGTGGTTATTTTTCTTCTTGCCACAAAGTGCTTGAGGAGTAGTTCATCGTGACTTGGGTGGCAATTATGTGTCCACTGGTGCAGTGGGGTTGTCGGCTCGGTCGATGCGTACTGGGGCAACGATATCAAATGTGTTGGCAACTTGGCATGGAGACCATGTCCTGTGAGCAGTTACTCCGAGCAGCTTGGGTTGTTGGAGGTTTGGCGTGCGACATTATTTGTTTGGGATTGTGAATAACTCTCAGATGTCCATGACTAAATTTATACATTGAGAACATGGGTGTGGATGGTCAAATTGGCATAACATATTTTCTCTTTTGAGCAACCTATTTTTCTTTTCGCAACCCGCCTTATATCATTTTACAAACGAAATAAGGCGTAAACCAATCTGGTAGGCACGAACCTACAATTTAACTCCCGAATAGCCTTGTGGTATCCTCTCGTCATAGTCAACACATGAATGAGTCTTAGGATGGCAACTCAGAACAAGTGACTAACCTGGAAGTGATGCAACAAGGAATAGTCTATTATTTACTAAAAGGACAAATGGTGAAAAATAGAGGAAACGGATAGAAAATCTCACAATAATCAGTAACATATGGCCATATGATTAACGCACTACAAAATAATAACCATTAGGTTTTACCAATGCCCTTTGACATTGAAGTTGACCGAAATAACCCACGAGTGCCATTATAGGAAAAATATTTCATCTATTTTACTCCTATAAAACTACCATGCGCACATGTTTCATCTCTTTTACCCGTAAAACTACCATGCGTATGATTTGATCTGAACTCGATCCCAACCTAGGGTTAAGCCATCAACATGTTTGTGTTGTGCCCCAACCCCATGGCGTTCTCCAGCTTTGGAAAAAAGGAAGATGGGACGGAATTGTTTGAGATATCGGATGTGGAACAGAAAAAACTTTCATGGAGAACAGTTTGGGTCCAACGACAAATGTTGCAGGCATCATAATTCTAGCATGCCTAAGTCTCTTGTGTTTCCTGGTGTGGAAATATATCCACATGCTTTGCTTCCTATACATGCATGTTTCGCGAGATCCAGTCGACCAGTTTGACCTAGATTCCACCTTGCTGGTGTCGCATGCTCTTCTTGCCGTTGACGCTAGGTCTCTAGTCATGCGGTACAATAGTTGAAATTGATTGGCACCAAATGCAATTAATAGAGGATGGCATGCTATCTCGTGGGAGAGGCAAGAGTAGAGAGACATGTGCTCTGAGATAATAGCGTAAGTCCTCGCCACCCTTCCTCTCCAATCTAACCGGATATGTCCATCTTTCTTCCTCTTCATTGCCAAACTGACTGCCTATGAAACACTCGATTAGTCCAGTGTGCATAGTTGTGTGGTGCAACATCTGTTTATTTGGTGGAAGAATGGACTGCAGTTTTGAAAAAATATATGGTTTGGTCCTATTCAATCTTGTAGAGAAAAATATACATTTCCCTTCCGTTGTCGTTGTCATTGGAGGGAAATTAGGCTCACATGATGAAAGTAGCAGTTTGTTTCGGCGACCATACGATTTAACCCTTAGATGAATGTATTCAGTTCACTAAGATGTGCTAATTATCTGGCATCGACACTTTTTGTACTGAAGATATTAGTATGATTGATTGACATATGAGATTCCTTGGTCGCCTACTGAAACTCATTTTTTTTGCTTTGCTTTGTAATAATGTAATATAAACCAAGAGTTGTATAAATTTTCAAAGGGAAACAAACCGGCAGTATAAGAAATTGTTCCAAGTAAAGAGCAATGGAATGATGGTTGTTTTTCTTTATTGTGGGAATATGAGAGATTTGTTAAGCAATAATAGGGTTAAGAATGATAGTTGATTTTTTTGTGAACACAAATGATGGTTGATGATAGCTACATTTTATTGGATAATCATTTTCTTGGATGACATCCATGCATGAATGGTAGATTACCTTCAAGCTCCAATAGTCAAATTCTTACACTTCTTTCTTCTTGTACCTAAATGACTTTTTTTTGCTGCTTCTTAATATTTGGATTTTAAAACGGAGAGTTTTGTGATTTACATCGTAATGAATAATTGATTCCTCAGTAAGGTCCAAGTTAGACTCCTAATTTTCGTAAAGTTTTTTCATTTCAGGTAATAGGATATCATACTCACCTATTTACAATTGCCATGTATACTGATGATGCTTAGTTACTACATCTATATTTTTTTTGGTTGACAAAATTATCCATCTTTGCTTGTAATTATACAGTGAAAGAAGATGAAATGTTCATTTCGTAAAGATGGATTCTAGCACACAATTTATTATCACTTAGAGGATATTTTTTAACGTTTCTTATGAATATTTGCAAAACAACAAGTATCGTTAATCAAGAAAATTAACTATTTCTTTCTTGAGTCAACATCCATTGCTTCATAGTACATTTGTTCATAAGAATGTTTCTCAAAAGATTCAGTTTCTCGAGCTAAATGTCATTCTGTTTTGACTCAATAACACCAGTCAACATGGTGGAATCTAATTGTTGTAATAGCAGTCAAACTGCAACAACATATAGGTAGGAGCTGGAAATTCGATTTAATTATAAATATCTACAGATAAATGAGTATTAGGATAGTTGTGGAGAGCTAGCTCTTGTCGCATACAATCTATCTCTATAGCTTTCAAGCAGTCCTGACTGGTAAAACAAAATTGATCTTCTTTGTTTCTTCTAATCTCTGACTTAGAAAATGAACTAGAGAATGGAACATGTACTACGTTCTTCTTCCTATTCTTTTTTGAAACGCGGTCCCTTAGGGCTTCCTATTTTAGTCTGTCATGCTAAATAAGTATTCGTGGCGTTTATCTGTTGTTATTAAGAAGCTTGCCTTTTTAGCTATTGCCATTTTTTTAGATTTGGCTCAAAGATGAAACCCAAATAGTTTAGTAGCACTATAATAATGGATTACAATAAGTGCCACTTATTCCGAGTTCTCAAATTATGATACATTTTGGGCACATGGTAAGATAATTCTCCTTTCATGCATGTCTACATGGTTAGTTGCATCATTTTCACCAGCTAAAGATAACTTTCTACTCATAGGAAATATTTTTTAATTTTTAAAGCAAAAAATTATTATTTTTCACTCTGTGTTCATTTTAATGCATCATAGCTAAAACAGAACAATAATTGTCAATATCATATCAATATAGCCTTTGTTCATTCTTAGTTGAGGCCTTGTCGGCGTCCCGGGCCTCGAGTACACTCGCCCCTGCGCCATCGGTGTCGGACTCGGTGCTCCGGCCATGCCTCCATCTTTCTTCACAAACGAAATTGACTGGCCCAAAATTGAAATTCATGAAATTTACTTGCAACTAAAATCTCCGAGCTTGCGTCAGATCACTGAAAGAGCGATATCAAAGTGAGACGACTGACAAACATGACGGGACCACTAATAGAGATAGAGAAACTCTTATAGGTTTAAGTTATTAGTGGCGCGAGGTCAAAACTGCACGCCACTGGTAATTTGCCAAAATACCTCTTATTAGTGACGTGCCGGCTAACGGGCACGACACTAATTATGTGCAAATGATACATTGTATATTTTTTTTGTATATGGAAAAAGGTTTTATCTTACTTCCTCTGAGTACAAAGTTACACTAAGTCAACGACAATTAATAAATATGGAGCGGAGGGAGTATGATATTTTGAGAACCTTCCAGTTATATGTTTATATTAAAAATAACAAAAAATGCTGAATTTCAAAACCGAGGTACTTCAAATATTCGGTGACAAAAAGAGTAACCTTGGTAGCAAAAAAAAACAAAACAAAATAAACTGTGCAACAGTGTGAGGGCAAGGGAGTAAAAAGTTTCATCAAGAGGTAAAAGTAAAAAACACATGTTCCGCATGCATCAACGGACTACCTGGCTGCTAAGCATATTATGCCCTATAACATAGAGTACGTTTTTCACTCCCCCTGCAGAAAATATACGTAGTTTACTCTAGCACCAAAAGAATGAGAATCATGTTGCTCAATACTAGTACCTGAAAAAGAAATCGGTCCAGTTGCTCGGGACGTCGCCGTCCAGGGGTCCATGCTAGAAATGTGTATGTACTAGTACCAGCCGATGTGCCCCGTCCCAGTTTTTTTGAGCAAAAAGAGAGGCTGGCTGGCTGCTGGCGGAGCCACGGAGATGACTCTTGGCTCGCAATCGCCCATGGTGAAAGCGACGGTGACAGATTGGAGACAGCTCCTCCTCCCTGCTCCTCCGCCGCGGTCAGCGTCGAACACGTCAAAATCTTAACTTTGCTTTGCTACGCGAGTACGATCGCTTCGACTGCTGCTGGCTGGCGCTGATTCCGGTCGTGCATGACGCGTACGTGCGTGACCTACAGTGACTTGGTGTGCTGTAAACTTGGTGATGCAAGTGCTAAGTATTGAATCCTCAGCAAGTTTTGATCCAGATTTTCTGGTGTCAACTTTAAAGTACACGATACCAGATGAAAATTTAGGTAGGATGCAGGGCTCCTCCTCCACCACCTCTTCCTCCTTCAAGAAAGAAAGTTAGGGTTTGTGCCTCTCGCCGGTGCCGGCGCAGGTCCACCTCGTCTCCGGTGGCCCTAGGGCCATGGAGGCGCGGTGGATCTTGGCAATAGCCGGCGGGAGGGCTTCGTTTTTAGTCGTTTTTTTCAATCTTGTTATGGTTTGTGTCCTACTCAGGAAGGCGAGACGGCGGCGGCTCCCTGAAGATGGAATAAAAGTCTCGCCTAGCCCCTGCTCGGCGGTGCGTCTAGCATCGTTGGTGGGCGTGGAGGTGTGTCTCCGGCAGATCTATCTTTCGTGGATTTGCTCGGATCTCGTCGTTATTCGCTCACGCTCGTGTGTCTTCGGTTTGGATCCTTCCGACCACGATATTTTTCATCGGCGGCGGTTGCTTCGGGATCTTTGGTCCTATGGGGCCTTAGCACGACTTCCCGATTGTCTACTACAACAAGCTGTGCCCGGCTCCGGCGATGGAGGGCGATGACGGGCGGCGCTTCGCTTCGGTGCTTGTAGTCGTCGCTAGGTGGTCTACGAATTTGAATGTAATTTTTATTTCTGGTATTCGTTATACTACCATGATTGAAGATGAATAGATTGAAAGTTTTTCCGAAAAAAAAACTTTAAAATACACGACTTCTCCTTCTAGAGGAAACAAATCTGAAATATGTAGATTTATATAAAAGGTAAAATAAACACACCACTTTGGGTCAAGCCTTTCTCTAAAACAAACTTGTTGACGAACGCTCTTTGAGACCAAATGGACAAAAAAAGACACATAGATGGGCCGGCCCAGTTAGCTGCTACACGATTCCTGTTTTCTCTGTTTTACGTTACGGTCAAGTTTTTCTCAGGTTTTTATTTTTCTATTCTTTTCTCTACCGGTATTTACTTTTTAATTTTCTTTTAGAAGATCCCCCAGTTTTTAAAATAACTTATTTTTATTTTTAAAACATCTTTGAAATTCCAGAATACTTTTAAAATTCGAGTTTTTTTGAAATCACGAATATTCTTTAAATTCAAGAATATTTCTGAATTTGTTAAAAAAATATTTTTTGAATTTGAGAAAATTATTTCAAAATATAGACATTTTTTGAAACACAAATAATTTTTAGTATTTTGTTTATTTAACATTTTTACTGTAGTCAGTTTTTTTGAGACAACCGGGCTAAAAAAACAATGCAGACATTTTTTAGGGGGAAACCATACGTACTCATATACACGAACCCTACAATAGCATTTACATGGGTTAATCTGGTCATAATGCTCTCTCTGCTGCCTGGTATTTTGATTCACAAACAGGGAGTGCCTCTTCAGCACCAGTTATCAAAGCTGACTTGGTCGCTTGGTCTGTCTTTGCCCAGCATTTTGACGCACAAACAGGGAGTGCCTTTTCAATGCCAGTTATCAAAGCTGACCCGGTCGCAATGCTCTATCCGTTCCCCAACATTTTGATGCACAAACGGGAGTGCCTCTTCAATGCTAGTTATCAAAACTGACCAGGTCGCAATGCTCTCTCGGTTGCCCAGCATTTTGCGCACAACAGGAGAGCGATCAAACTGACCCGGTCGCAATGCTTTAACCGTTGCCGAACATTTTGACGTGGAAACGGGGAGGGCCTCTTCAGCGTCAGTTATCAAAGATGACCTGATTATAATGCTCTGTCTGTTGCCAAGCATTTGGATGCGCAAACGGGGAGCGCCTCTTCAGGCCAGTTATGAAAGTTGACCCAGTCACAATGCTCTGTCCGTTGCCCAACATTTTGACGCACAAACAAGGAACCCCTCTTCAGCGCCGATTATCAAAAGCTAAACCGGTCGCAATGCTCTGTCCGTTGCCCAGCATTTTGATGCTCTAACAGGGAGCACCTCTTCAGCGCTAGTTGTCAAAGCTGACCCAGTCGAAGTGTTTTGTCCGTTGCCCAGATTTTTGACGCCCAAACAAGAAGTGCCTCTTGAGCACCAGTTATCAAAGCTGACCTGGTCACTATTTTATGTTCCTTGCCCAGCATTTTGATGCACAAATGGGAGCGCCTCTTCAGCATTAGTTATCAAAGCTGATCTGGTCGCAATGCTCTGCCGGTTGCCCAACATTTTGCACATAAATGGGGAGCTCCTCTTCAGTGCCAGTTATCAAAGCTGACCGGCCGCAATGCATTGTCCGTTGCCCAACATATTGACGCACAAATGGGGAGCGCCACTTCATCAACAGTTATCAAAGCTGAACCGATCGCAATGCTCTGTCAGTTTTGCACATCATTTTGGTGCTCTAACGGGGAGCGCCTCTTCAGCAATAGTCATGAAAGCTGGCCCGGTCGCAATGCTCTGTCCGTTCTTGGTATTTTGATGCACAAACAGGGAGCGCCTCTTCAGCGCTAGATATCAAAGCTGACCCAATCGTAATGCTCTGTCTGATGTCCAATATTTTGATGCACAAACGAGGAGCGCCTTTTCAAGGCAGTTATCAAAGCTGACCCGTCATAATGCTCAGTTCGTTGCCCATCATTTTGGCGCACAAACGAAGAGCGCCTCTTCAGCGCCAGTTATCAAAGCTGATCCGGTCACAATGCGCTGTATGTGGCCCAGCATTTTGACGCACAAACGGACAACGCCTCTTCAGCACCAGTAAACTGGTGGTGGTATGACGAAATACTAGCGGCGTGGCGTGACGGTGGGCTTTGCTACGCGCGTACAATCGCTTCGACTACTTGCTGGCTGGCGCTGATTCCTGTCGTGCATGACGCGTGCGTGCTTGACCTACAGTGACTTGGTGTGGTGTAAACTTGGTGACGCAAGTACTAGGCATTGAATGTCAGCGAGTTTTGATCCAGATTTTGTGATATCAACTTTAAAGCACACGACTTCTCCTTTTAGACCAATATAAATAGATAAATTGAAGATAGATTTAAAAAGTAAAATAACACCACTTTGGGTCAAGTTTTTCTCCATTTGTCAAGCAAACGGACAAGAAAACACACACCGCTGACCTGGCCCAGTTAGCTGTTCTCCGTTTTAAGTTCCGGTCCAGTTTATCTCGGGGTTTTAGTTTTCTATTTCTTTTCTCTACAGGTACTTACTAGTTTTATTTTTCTTTCATAATATTTTTAAAATTTAAAATAATGTTTTCATGTTTTGAAACATTTTTAAAATACAGAATACTTTTCATATATGATTTTTTTGAAATCACCACTATTTCTAAAATACAAGAACATTTTACAAGATTAATTTTTTAATTTTAGAACATTATTTGAAAAATAGACATTTCGGAGATTCAAAACAACATTTTAAATACAAAAAAATAGTATTATGTTCCTTTAACCTTTCTGCCCAGTTTTTCAATGTTTGTACTACAGTCGGATTTTTGGGGACGACCGGGCTGAAAAAACATGCACATGTTTTTAGTGGAAAACCATATGTACTTATATCTGCAAACGCCTCAAAATAACAATTCGGTGCACTCGCCTCGCTTGGCCATTGTGCTCTCCGCTGGATAAAAGACTAGGAGCTGAAGTTTCCCAAATTCAAAAAATAATTGAAAATTAGAAAAAAAATCATAAGTTTTCGAAGTATTCATGGATTCGATTTTTTTTATTCTAAAAATATTCACGAAATTAAAAACATATTTGTGAATTTAGGAAATTGTTCCAAAATTTGGAAAGTGTTCATAAATTTTATTTTTTTAATGAATTTAAAATTTAAAATATTAATAAATATTAATGAATTTGGTAGTATGACGAAGGTGTACTAGTGGTGTGACGGTGGGCTTTGCTACGCGAGTACGATCGCTTCCACTGCTGCTGGCTGGCGCTCACAGTCGTGCATGACGCGTACGTGTGTGACCTACAGTGACTTGGTGTGGTGTAAACTTGGTGACGCAAGTGCTAGGCATTGAATCGTCAGCGAGTTTTGATCCAGATTTTGTGATGTCAACTCTGAAGTACACGACTTCTAATTTTATATGATATAAATTGATGGAAGTGTATTTACATTTAAGAAGTAAAATAACACACCACTGACATGTAGACATTCAGCGCTTAAGTCAAACCCTTCCTTACACGGATCATGCAGCTGCCTAATTAGGGTTCCTCCGCTTTCCGCCGGCTTCGCCATAGATCCGCCTCGTCTTCAGCGGCCTTAGGGCCATGAGAGTGCGGTGAAACCTGGCCCTTGCCAGTGGCAGGGCCTCGTTTTTAGATATGTTTTCAAGTTTTGTTAGGGTTAGTGTCCAGCTCGTGAGGCAAGATGACAATGATTTCTGAAGATAGAATAATGTTCTCCTCGTTTAGCCCCCGTTTCGGTAGCGCCGTCGGTGGGCGTGTGGAGGTGTGTCTCCGGCAGATCTACTTTTGATGGATTTGCTCGGATCTGTTCGTTGTTTGTCTATGTTCGTCTGCCTTCATATTTGATCATTCCGATCTACGCTAATCTTCATCGGTGGCGGTTGCTCTTCTGGTGCGCTGGTTCTATGGTGCTTTAGCACGAAGACTTCCTGACTGTCTACTACTACAAATTTTGCCGACTCTGATGAGGGAGGGGTCATGACAGCGGCACGCCTTGGGTTCGCTCCAGTGCTTGTAGTCGTCACTAGGTGGTCTATGAATCTAGATATAACTTCTATAATTTCTGATATTCATTATACTGCCATGATTGAAGATGAATAGATCAGATGTTTTCACGAAAAAGAAAAAATAGTTTTTCGTAAAATAGAACTGTTGACTAACACTAGTTGTGGTCATTTGTTGCACATGTAGCTAGAGTATTAAAATAAACAGATTACATCGTATCGAAGAAACTGAATACTCTAGCTCCATCTTTCAAACTTTTACTTTTTCTCAAGCCTTCCGATAAAAAGCTATAGAAGACCAAACTTGCACAAGTTAGACTAAGAGCATCTACCCAGCCGGACCCCTTATTTGCTCCTAAACATTCACAAACAGACTACAGAATAGTACAACGAGAGTCTGACCCCCCCATCCTCCTCCCTCGCCGCTTCCTGGCGCGCCGGGGGAACTCAGCAGGGCGCCCTCCTCGCTTTCCTCGCCGCTTCATTGCGTGGCGGGCAAAGCCCGCCAGATCGGGCGGCGGGCCTCTTCCTCCTCGTGGCGGATGACGCGGGCCATCCTTGTTGGGCGGCGGCGTGCTATTCAGGCGCGGCGCGCAATGAGCTGACGGCGATGGCGACGGGCGCCACCGGGCGGCGGCGCGCTGGTGTCTGACGGCCGGGGCGCGCTTCGATCCGGCGGTGGCGGCAGGGCGCTGCCCAGATCCGTCGCCGCTGCTCAGTGCTCTGGGCCCTTGTGGTGGTGGGGCCTGCTCGCCGGTGGTGGCTCGCCCGGTGGCGGCCCCGCCGCAGCTTCGGTGGTGGTGGACCTGCCGGCCCCCGGTCGATCCGGCGATGGCAGGTGCCGCGGGCTGTGCTCGGCGGGGATGTAGGCTACCACGGCATGGTGGTGGCTCATGGCGGTGGCCAGGATCGTCTCACGGCGGCGGCCGGACTTCTTCGGCGTCGCCCGTCGGTGAGCGGCCCGTGAAGAGCTTCGACCCTTTTCTCGATGCCCGGCGCAATCTTCATCGGTGGGATGGCCCTCTCCCTGCTGCGACCCATCGCTAGTCCCGTGCTCGGGCAGCAGGACTGCACTCGTCTCGCGCCCGGCAGCAGGACCGAGCCCGTCTCGCGCCCGGCAGCAGGACCAAGCTAGTCTCGCGCCCGGAGCTGTAGGACAAATCGATGGACTTGTGTGCCCCGGGATCCGATCGTCTCTTCCGTTGGGGTAGCGGCGGGTGTCGGTTGTGGTGGTTCCTAGGTCTTGGATTCCGGGGCGGCCGCCCTGGTGGTGGTTGCGCGGTGCTCACGGGGAGAGCCCGTCGCTTGGTGCTGCCCGGTGGTCATGGCCGTGTGGGCGGCGTGGTTGTCGGGGTGCGGCGTTCGATGGCAGTGAGTATTGGCCGGGGTGAAAACCTGTTCTTTCTTCGGACAGACCGGCGGCAGCGTAGCTCGTTCCCTTCTTGAAGGCGTCGTCGCGGCTCTCATTGTCTGTCGTGTGGCTCCGGGGGAAACCTTGATCCTCGGATCAGGCGGTGGCGACGCTTCCGTGTTGTACCCTTCCTGAAGGCACCGTCTTGGAGCCCATGGTTCGTCATATGCGGCTGCATCTCTTCGTGGTGGCGTGTTCACTGGTAGAGTCCCGGGTGCTAGAGTAGTGCTAGGGGTCGTGTTGCTGCGCTCAGCGCCTATGTATCCCGCCTTGGGTGTGTGCGTGTGTTGTGGTGGTGTGCGTCTGTACCTGGATGTTGTTGGTCATTGCTTTATTTATAAAGCGGGGCGAAAGCCTTTTTCGGTAAACATTCACAATGTTCGCCTCAATAAAAATTGACCCAACGACCTCTCACTTAATCCCTATACGACCGGACTGACGGGCACCCTTCAAATTGGGACCAAATGTAGGGACAATATGAGGGCCCCCGGACGCGACCGGCCACCCTGCTCGAGGTCATACCGGTCCCACCTGCAGCCACATGAAGCTCCTTCCTCTCTCATTTGTGCACCCAAAATTTTAGTCCCACATCGCCGCGCGAGGCTGGTGCCGACCGGCTTAAATAGCCGCCCACGGATGGCGGCAAGCTTCTGTGTTGTTGTATAGGTCGATCAATTCTCGTTGTGTGAACGAGAAAGCTTGGCACTAGATTATAAATTTCATCATTTAATCATTGTTCATCGAGTGTCAAGTTCGTCTCGTTCATATATGTTGATAGCTCTACAATAATGACACTAGATTTTTATTTCGTTCGTCGAATTTTACCAACACATTGTGATTTAAAAAGAGTGTGATTCACAAAGAGCCGTGCAAACATCAATGTTCCATTTGTGAAGGAGATACACCATGGCTATGAATCTTCTATGTGAGAAGCAAAGAAGATTCATAGTGATATAGTCTATCTCCTTAACAAAGGATGTAATGATGTGTGAAGCTTATCGCTTCTGGATAATACAAATGTGAAAAATCTTAAGTATGAGCAATTTTCGGTGTTTTTTGATAGCCCTGCCAGCCCAACACAGACGTGATAATTGACGAGCATGGCCCTGCATGTATTAGGTGTTTTGGAAATAGGGTATGTGATTGCAAATAGTAAAATTTGAGGCCCGCCAGGTCACTGTCCGCGAGCACGTCCAGACGCGTCTACGGACGTTTGAGGGCCCAGATTTAAAGGTTATGGCTGTAGATGCTCTAACATCATAGGTTTTGAAAATCCGCATGAGTCTCACACCTAATGCACCATGGCCGGGGACACACCCCTTCCATGATAGGCTGTTGAACCACTGCTTCGTTCCCATAGTGCCGGGGAAGAAGATCGAGAACACAAAAAGGTGAAACATGAGAAGCACCGAACAGATGAAACTCAAACTCAGACTTACCACCACCAACGCCTCCAGAAGCCAATTTGTCGAAGCCATCTGTGCGACGACTGTTGGGGAACGTAGTAATTTTAAAAAATTTCCTACGCACACGCAAGATCATGGTGATGGCATAGCAACGAGAGGGGAGAGTATTGTCCATGTACCCTCGTAGACCGTAGAAGCGAAGCGCCAGGACAACGCTGTTGATGTAGTCAGACGCCTTCACGATCCGACCGATCCAAGTACCGAACGACGGCACCTCCGAAGTTCAAGACACGCTCAGCTCGATGGCGACGATCCCTGTGCTTCGATCTAGCAAAGCGCCGGGATGAGTTCCACAAGACGACGGCGTGGCAGGACGATGATGATGCTTCACTGGCGCAGGCTTCGCCTAAACTCCGCGACAATATGACCGAGGTGGAATATGATGGAGGGCACCGCACACGGCTAAGGAACGATCCGTAGATCAACTTGTGTGTCTGGGGTGCTCCCTGCCCCGTATATAAAGGAGGGAGGGGGAGGTGCGGCCGTCCCTCAAGGGGTGCGCCTGGAGGAGTCCTACTCCCACCGGGAGTAGGACTCCCCCTTCTTGCCTTGTTGGAGAAGGAAAGGGGAAGGGGAAAGAGGAAGGGGGGCGCCGCCCCCCCTCTCCTTGTCCTATTCAGACTAGGGGGGGAGGGGGCGCGCGGCCTGCCCTGGCCGGCCCTCCTCTTTTTCCTCATGGCCCACTAAGGCCCATTATCCCCCGGGAGGGTTCCGTATCTGTTCCTAAGTAAAATCCCGATTTCACCCGGAACCATTCCGATATCCAAATATAGGCTTCCAATATATCAATCTTTATGTCTCGACCATTTCGAGACTCCTCGTCATGTCCGTGATCACATCCGGGACTCCGAACAAACTTCGGTACATCAAAACTTATAAACTCATAATAAAACTGTCATCATAACGTAAGCGTGCGGACCCTACAGGTTCGAGAACTATGTAGACATGACCTAGAACTATTCTTGGTCAATAACCAATAGCGGAACCTGGATGCCCATATTGGTTCCTACATATTCTACGAAGATCTTTATCGGTCAAACCGCATAACGACATACGTTGTTCCCTTTGTCATCGGTATGTTACTTGCCCGAGATTCGATCGTCGGTATCCAATACCTAGTTCAATCTCGTTACTGGCAAGTCTCTTTACTCGTTCCGTAATACATCATCTCGCAACTAACTCATTATTTGCAATGCTTGCAACGCTTATGTGATGTGTATTACCGAGAAGGCCCAGAGATACCTCTCCGACAATCGGAGTGACAAAACCTAATCTCGAAATACGCCAACCCAACATGTACCTTTGGAGACACCTGTAGTACTCCTTTATAATCACCCGATTACGTTGTAGGACGTTTGGTAGCACCAAAGTGTTCCTCCGTAAACGGAGTAGAATAATCTCATAGTTACCGGAACATGTATAAGTCATGAAGAAAGCAATAGCAATATACTAAACGATCAAGTGCTAGGCTAACGGAATGGGTCATGTCAATCACATCATTCTCCTAATGATGTGATCCCATTAATCAAATAACAACACATGTCTATGGTTAGGAAACATAACCATCTTTGATTAATGAGCTAGTCAAGTAGAGGCATACTAGTGACTTATATGTTTGTCTATGTATTCACACATGTATCATGTTTCCGGTTAATACAATTCTAGCATGAATAATAAACATTTATCATGATATGAGGAAATAAATAATAACTTTATTATTGCCTCTAGGGCATATTTCCTTGGCCTCCCACTTGCACTAGAGTCAATAATCTAGATTACACAAAGAATGATTCTAACACCCATGGAGTCTTGGTGCTGATCATGTTTTGCTCGTGGAAGAGGCTTAGTCAACGGGTCTGCAACATTCAGATCCGTATGTATCTTGCAAATCTCTATGTCTCCCACCTGAACTTGGTCCCGGATGGAATTGAAGCGTCTCTTGATGTGCTTGGTCCTCTTGTGAAATCTGGATTCCTTTGCCAAGGCAATTGCACCAGTATTGTCACGTAAGATCTTCATTGGTCCCGATGCACTAGGTATGACACCTAGATCGAAATGAACTCTTTCATCCAGACTCCTTCATTTGCTGCTTCGAAGCAGCTATGTACTCCGCTTCACATGTAGATCCCGCCACGACGCTTTGTTTAGAACTGCACCAACTGACAGCTCCACCGTTTAATAAAAACACGTATCCGGTTTGCGATTTAGAATCGTCCGGATCAGTGTCAAAGCTTGCATCGACGTAACCATTTACGACTAGCTCTTTGTCACCTCCATATACTAGAAACATATCCTTAGTCCTTTTCAATTATTTCAAGATGTTCTTGACCGCTGTCAAGTGATCCACTCCTTGATTACTTTGGTACCTTCCTGCCAAGCTTAGTGCTAAGCATAAGTCAGTTCTGGTACACAGCATTGCATACTTGATAGAGCCTATGGCTGAAGCATAGGGAACATCTTTCATTTTCTCTCTATCTTCTCATTGTGGTCGGGCATTGAGTCCGACTCAATTTCACACCTTGTAATACAGGTAAAAATCCTTTCTTTGCCTCGATCCATTTTGAACTTTTTCAAAACTTTATCAAGGTATGTGCTTTGTGAAAGTCCAATTAAGCCGCCTTGATCTATCTCTATAGATCTTGATGTCCAATATGTAAGCAGCTTCACCGAGGTCTTTCATTGAAAAACTTCTATTTAAGTATCCTTTTATGCTATCCAGAAATTCTATATCATTTCCAATTAATAATATGTCGTCCACATATAATATCGAAATGCTACAGAGCTCCCACTCACTTTCTTGTAAATACAGGCTTCTCCAAAAGTCTGTATAAAACGATATGCTTTGATCACACTATCAAAGCGTTTATTCCAACTCCGAGAAGCTTGCACAAGACCATAAAATGATCGCTGGAGCCTGCACACTTTGTTAGCACCTTTTGGATCAACAAAACCTTCTGGTTTCATCATATACAACTCTTCTTCTAGAAATCCATTCAAGAATGCAGTTTTGATATCCATTTGCCAAATTTCATAATCATAAAATGCAGCAATTGCTAACATGATTCGGACAGACTTTAGCATCGCTACGGGTGAGAAAGTCTCATCGTAGTCAACCCCTTGAACTTGTCGAAAACCTTTCGCAACAAGTCGAGCTTTATAGACAGTTACATTACCATCAGCGTCGGTCTTCTTCTTAAAGATCCATTTATTCTCAATGGCTTGCCGATCATCGGGCAAGTCAACCAAAGTCCATACTTTGTTTTCATACATGGATCCCATCTCAGATTTCATGGCTTCCAGCCATTTTGCGAATCTGGGCTCACCATCGCTTCTTCATAGTTTGTAGGTTCACCATGGTCAAGTAATATGACTTCCGAATAGGATTACCGTACCACTCAAAAGCGGATCTTACTCTAGTTGACCTCGTGAGTTCAAGAGAAACTTGATCTGAAGTTTCATGATCATCATCATTAACTTCCTCACTAATTGGTGTAGGTGTCACAAGAACCGATTTCTGTGATGAACCATTTTCCAATAAGGGAGCTGGTACTGTTACTTCATCAAGTTCTACTTTTCTCCCACTCACTTCTTTCGAGAGAAACTCCTTCTCTAGAAAGGATCCATTCTTAGCAACGAATGTCTTGCCTTCGGATCTGTGATAGAAGGTGTACCCAACTGTTTCCTTTGGGTATCCTATGAAGACACATTTTTTCGATTTGGGTTCAAGCTTATCAGGTTGAAGTTTTTTCACATAAGCATCGCAGCCCCAAACTTTCAGAAACGACAACTTTGGTTTCTTGCCAAACCATAGTTCATAAGGAGTCGACTTAACGGATTTTGATGGTGCCCTATTTAATGTGAATGCGGCCGTCTCTAAAGCATAACCCCAAAACGATAGCGGTAAATCGGTAAGAGACATCATAGACCGCACCATATCTAGTAAAGTACGATTACGACGTTCGGACACACCATTACGCTGTGGTGTTCCAGGTGGCGTTAGTTGCTAAAACTATTCCGCAATTTTTCAAATGTAGACCAAACTCAGAACTCAAATATTCTCCTCCACGATCAGATCGTAGAAACTTTATTTTCTTGTTACGATGATTTTCAACTTCACTCTAAAATTCTTTGAACTTTTCAAATGTTTCAGATTTATGTTTCATTAAGAAGATATACCCATATCTCGCTTAAATCATCTGTGAAGGTGAGAAAATAACGATATCCGCCACGAGCTTCAACATTCATCGGACCACATACATCTGTATGTATGATTTCCAACAAATCTGTTGCTCTCTCCATAGAACAGGAGAACGGTGTTTTAGTCATCTTGCCTATGAGGCACGGTTCGCAAGTACCAAGTGATTCATAATCAAGTGATTCCAAAAGTCCATCAGTATGGAGTTTCTTCATGCGCTTTACACAGATAAGAACTAAACGGCACAGCCACAAATAAGTTGCACTATCAATATTAACTCTGCATCTTTAGGCTTCGACATTATGAATATGTGTATCACTACTATCGAGATTTAATAAAATAGACCACTCTTCAAGGGTGCATGACCATAAAAGATATTACTCATATAAATAGAACAACCATTATTCTCTGATTTAAATGAATAACCGTCACGCATCAAACAAGATCCAGATATAATGTTCATGCTCAACGCTGGCACCAAATAACAATTATTTAGGTCTAAAACTAATCCCGAAGGTAGATGTAGAGGTAGCGTGCCGACCGCGATCACATCAACTTTGGAACAGTTTCCTACGCGCATCGTCACCTCGTCCTTGGCCAGTGCTCGCTTATTCCGCAGTCCCTGTTTTGAGTTGCAAATATTAGCAATGTAACCCGATTATCAAATACCCAGTGCTACTACGAGCTCTAGTAAGGTACACATCAATAACATGTATATCACATATACCTTTGTTCACCTTGCCATCCTTCTTATCCGCCAAATACTTGGGGCAGTTCCGCTTCAAAGTGACCAGTTTGCTTGCAAGAGAAACACTCGGTTTCAGGCTTAGGTCCAGACTTGGGTTTCTTCTCTTGAGCAGCAACTTTCTTGCTGTTCTTTTTGAAGTTACCCTTCTTCTTCCCTTTGCCCTTTTTTTGAAACTAGTGGTCTTGTTGACCATCAACACTTGATGCTCTTTCTTGATTTCTACCTCCGCAGCTTTTAGCATTGCGAAGAGCTCGGGAATTGTTTTGGTCATCCCTTGCATATTATAGTTCATCACGAAGCTCTTGTAGCTTGGTGGCAGTGATTGGAGAATTCTGTCAATGACACTATCATCCGGAAGATTAACTCCCAGTTGAATCAAGTGATTATTATACCCAGACATTTTGAGTATATGCTCACTGACAGAACTATTCTCCTCCACCTTGCAGCTATAGAACTTATTGGAGACTTCATATCTCTCAATCCGGGCATTTGCTTGAAATATTAACTTCAACTCTTGGAACATCTCATATGCTCCATGACGTTCAAAACGTCGTTGAAGACCCGGTTCTAAGCCGTAAAGCATGGCACACTGAACTATAGAGTAGTCATCAGCTTTGCTCGCCAGACGTTCATAACTTCGGCGTTGCTTCTCGACGAGGCCTGGCGCCCAGCGGTGCTTCCAGGATGTAATTCTTCTGTGCAGCAATGAGGATAATCCTCAAGTTACGGACCCAGTCCGTGTAATTGCTACCATCATCTTTCAACTTTGCTTTCTCAAGGAACGCATTAAAATTCAACGGAACAACAAAGACGAGCCATCTATCTACAAACATAGATAATCAAAATACTATCGGTACTAAGTTCATGATAAATTTAAGTTCGTTAATCATATTACTCAAGAACTCCCACTTAGAGAGACATCTCTAGTCATCTAAGTGATCACGTGATCCAAATCAACTAAACCATAACCGATCATCACGTGAGATGGAGTAGTTTTCAATGGTGAACATCACTATGTTGATCATATCTACTATATGATTCACGCCGACTTTTTCGGTCTCCGTGTTCCGAGGCCATATCTGCATATGCTAGGCTCGTCAAGTTTAACCTGAGTATTCTGCGTGTGCAAAACTGGCTTGCACCCGTTGTAGATGGACGTAGAGCTTATTACACCCGATCATCATGTGGTGTCTGGGCACGACGAACTTTGGCAACGGTGCATACTCAGGGAGAACACGTCTTGATAATTTTAGTGAGAGATCATCTTAAAATGCTACCACAATCAAAGCAAGATAAGATGCATAAAGGATAAACATCACATGCAATCAATATAAGTGATATGATATGGCCATCATCATGTTGTGCTTGTGATCTCCATCTCCGAAGCACCGTCGTGATCACCATCGTCACCGGCGCGACACCTTGATCACCATCGTAGCATCATTGTCGTCTCGCCAACTATTGCTTCTACGACTATCGCTACCGCTTAGTGATAGAGTAAAGCAATTACATGGCGTTTGCATTTCATACAATAAAGCGACAACCATATGGCTCTCGCCATTGCCGATAACTTCGGTTACAAAACATGATCATCTCATACAATAAAATATAGCATCACGTCTTGACCATATCACATCACAACATGCCCTGCAAAAACAAGTTAGACGTCCTCTACTTTGTTGTTGCAAGTTTTACGTGGCTGCTACGGGCTGAGCAAGAACCGTTCTTACCTACGCATCAAAACCACAACGATAGTTTGTCAAGTTGGTGCTGTTTTAACCTTCGCAAGGACCGGGCGTAGCCACACTCGGTTCAACTAAAATGAGAGAGACAGACACCCGCCAGTCACCTTTAAGCAACGAGTGCTCGCAGCGGTGAAACCAATCTCGTAAGCTGCGACGCGTAATGTCGGTCCGGGCCGCTTCATCTCACAATACCGCCAACCAAAGTATGACATGCTGGTAAGCAGTATGACTTGTATCGCCCACAACTCACTTGTGTTCTACTCGTGCATATAACATCAACGCATAAAACCAGGCTCGGATGCCACTGTTGGGGAACATAGTAATTTCAAAAAATTTCCTACGCACACGCAAGATCATGGTGATGGCATAGCAACGAGAGGGGAGAGTATTGTCCACGTACCCTCGTAGACCCAGAAGCGGAAGCGCCAGACAACGCTGTTGATGTAGTCAGACGCCTTCATGATCCGACCGATCCAAGTACCGAACGACGGCACCTCCGAGTTTAGCACACGCTCAGCTCAATGACGATCCCGCCTCCGATCCAGCAAAGCGTCGGGGATGAGTTCCACAAGACGGCGTGGCAGGACGATGATGATGCTCTACCGGTGCAGGTGGCTTTGCGAAAACTCCGCGACGATATGACCGAGGTGGAATATGGTGGAGGGGCACCGACACGGCTAAGGAACGATCCGTAGATCAACTTGTGTGTCCTGGGTGCTCCCCTGCCCCGTATATAAAGGAGGAGGGGAGGTGCGCCGGCCCCAAGGGGTGCGCTGAGGAGTCCTACTCCCACCGGAGTAGGACTTCTCTTGCCTTGTTGGAGAAGGAAAGGGGAAGGAAAGAGGAAGGGCGCCGCCTCTCTCCTTGTCCTATTCGGACTAGGGGAGGCGCGCCTGCCCCTGGCCGCCCTCCTCTTCTCCCACATGGCCCACTAAGGCCCATTAACCCCGGGAGGGTTCCGTAACCCGGTGTTCGGTAAAATCCCGATTTCTCCCGGAACCATTCCGATATCCAAATATAGGCTTCCAATATATCAATCTTTATGTCTCGACCATTTCGAGACTCCTATTCATGTGCGTGATCACATCCGGGACTCCGAACAAACTTCGGTACATCAAAACTGGTAAACTCATAATAAAACTGTCATCGTAACGTTAAGCGTGCGGACCCTACGGGTTCAAGAACTATGTAGACATGACCTATAACTATTCTTGGTCAATAACCAATAGCGGAACCTGGATGCCCATATTGGTTCCTACATATACTACAAAGATATTTTATCGGTCAAACCGCATAAAGACATACGATGTTCCCTTTGTCATCGGTATGTTACTTGCCCGAGATTCGATCGTCGGTATCCAATACCTAGTTCAATCTCGTTACCGGCAAGTCTCTTTACTCGTTCCGTAATACATCATCTCGCAACTAACTCATTAGTTGCAATGCTTGCAAGGCTTATGTGATGTGTATTACCGAGAAGGCCTAGAGATACCTCTCCGACAATCGGAGTGACAAAAACCTAATCTCGAAATACGCTAACCCAACACGTACCTTTGGAGACACCTGTAGTACTCCTTTATAATCACCCAGTTACGTTAGACGTTTGGTAGCACCAAAGTGTTCCTCCGTAAACGGAGTTGCATAATCTCATAGTTACCGGAACATGTATAAGTCATGAAGAAAGCAATAGCAATATACTAAACGATCAAGTGCTAGGCTAACGGAATGGGTCATGTCAATCACATCATTCTCCTAATGATGTGATCCCATTAATCAAATAACAACACATGTCTATGGTTAGGAAACATAACCATCTTTGATTAATGAGCTAGTCAAGTAGAGGCATACTAGTGACTTATATGTTTGTCTATGTATTCACACATGTATCATGTTTCCGGTTAATACAATTCTAACATGAATAATAAACATTTATCATGATATGAGGAAATAAATAATAACTTTATTATTGCCTCTAGGGCATATTTCCTTCAACGACAACATCACAGACCCCCCCCCCCCCCCCCCGAAGGTACCCTATCGGCCACGGTGATCACACCAAGACAAGGACCGAGTTATGTGACTTTTATTCTGTGTGACATTGCCTTCATCGTCGAGCCGTTGCCACCATGGACACGCAAAACTAACATGAAAATAACTTAGATTACACGTCAATTCAATTATGTGGTTCCTCGACTCCTCATGGTGAAGTGCCCACCGGGGAGGAGAGGCCCCCGGTGGAAAGACGTGAGAAGAAACATAGCTTCTCTTCCTGGCGGCCAGGTTTCGAGCAAACGCATAAAGGAACACACCCAGAGTCGGATCTGGACCTAGGAAGAAGGGGCGACCGCCTAGGGGACATCCTTGGAGGGGCCTACGGTTATGTAACTTCTTCCCTGATTAATCACCCTCGGGCTAGGTCTCACTCTTTGCGAGACAGAAGCACGTCTTGCCTCTGGCGTGTGCAGAAGTGAACCGACCCATACACATGTCCTGTAGAGGGCTATATCTCGCTTTATTAAGTGATATATGCACCTATGCCATATCTTTGGTTTGTTTCTTCAGCTTTTGATTACGTGTTCATTTTCTTATGTTTGTTTCTTTGATTTTTTCTTTACCAGTTTTCTTTGATTTCTTAGGTTTTTCTTTTTTCAACACATTTCTACTATTTAAACATAGTCTTTGCATTTTTTGTATGCACATGGAATATATTTTTGATACACGATGAACTTTTTTAAAAAACACATGATGAACATTTCTTCAAATATATGTGTCAAACATTTATTCTAATACAAGTTCACTGTTCAAATACACGTTGAACATTTTTTCAATGGTATGCAAAATTTTCCTAAATTATATGAACATTTTTATACATTATATTAACATTCTCATTAAATGTCAAGAAAATATAGTTCAAACACGTGCACATTTTTGAAAATATCACTAACATTTTTTTGAATAGCGTGATTTTTAAAACTTTCCGAGAAATTTTTGATAATCCAAATATATATAAAAGTTGTCAGTCACATATTTCTTAACTTTATAAATATTTTTTAAATGTCACAAACATTTTTGTTGAATGGTACAAACAATTTTTAAATTGCACAAACATTTCTTTACATTAGATATATTTTTTTGAAAAACATATAATAAACATATTCCTGATATCGCTAACATTTTAAAATGTCACGACCAGTTTTCCAGATGCTATTAATAGTTTTCTCAGTTTCATGAAAAGTTTTTTAACAGTGAATGAACATTTTTAAAAAGTGGGTAAACACTTTTAAAATTTACATAAATTGATTTTTGGAATATATTTACTTGGCATATGTCGCGGTATAAAGAAAATAACAAAACTAACGAACTTTCACTAAGTTATTGGGCTGACACCCTTCACGTTCGGCCTTGCACTAAGTTAGACAAAGCGGCAACACTCGAGTCGGAACATAGTCTCCCCTGAACATTACTGGGGGAACCCATTTCCACCTATCGTTCACGTTTCCTCTGATCTCGAGTTTTGTTTGGTTTATTGTTTCTTTTCGTACTTTTTTCATGTTTTTTTCTTTGGTGTTTTTGTTTTTCATCGTATTCTTTCTTTTATTCTGGTTTTGCTGGTTTTTTCCTAGGTTTTCTATTGTTAATTTCTCCATATTTATTATTTTTCTTTTTATTTTCTACCATATTTATTATTCTGGTTTTTTCTGGTTCTAATAATTTTTCACTGCTTTCTTTGCTTTTTTGTTTCTTTTTCATGGTTGTTCTGGATTTTCTTCAGGTTTTCAGTTTTTCTTAGATTCTGGGGTGTTTCTTATGTTTTTTCTTCTGTTTGTTCATTTGTTTTTTTCCTTTTCTCCAACACATTTCTAGATTTTTCATACACATTTATTCATTTTACTTATACATTAGGAACATTTTCATACATGTTTAACATTTTTAATATACATGGTTAACATTTAGAAAAATTAGTTTGATGACTAGTTTTTACATAATATTGACGATTTGGTATATATCTGGAATATTTTCAATCCATTTTTTACATTTTTGGAAATATATGATTAATGTTTTATTATACATGATCAAACTTTTTAAAAGTTCTTGCTTTTATGTTAAAAAAACTAAACAAGTTATATACTTTTCTGATATGCCAGGAAAATTTCTTTACATTTTTCAAATTGTTTTCTATTACTACTCTTCTACAAATATTGTACAATTTCGGAATATATCAGGAAGATTTTCTTCTATTCATTTAAATATATATCCTGATACTCGTTTTTAAAATAATATAAATATTTTGTTACATTGTTCCAAATAATGTAAACATATTTTCCTATGCACACTATTCAGAATTTATGATTATATGTTAAACAAATTTATTACACATTATATATATTTTGTATATACCAGAAACATTTTCTTATACAAATTTAGCATTTTTAAATAGGTGGTTAACATATTTGTCAAATATTAGTGTCTATGAAATGTATTTTTTTCTTAGACATTGTAAATTTTCTTATATATTAGGAACATTTATTAAATACACAACCAACTTTTTCCATACATGTTGTATATTTATTGTATACACAAGCAATATTTTTTCTATACACATTTAACATTTTCAAATGCTAGATTAACATTTTGTAGATGTTTTATGTAGAGTGTTATTCGAATATATATTTAGATTATTTGTAAGTATAAAATAAAATAAAAATAAGAAAGAAATAATTGTATACAAACAAAATGTAAAAATAAGAAAAAAAGGTGGTTGTGGCTTCCCGAGAGCTGGGCTCTTTGGCGAGACTACCTCACGTTGGCACAACATACACATTCTGGGCCACATAATCAACGCTTTGCACAAGCCTCACAACTGTTCGGCCCATCCCCACATTGTGAACGCTTCGCACTAGCCTCCCAATTTTTTGGCCCATCCCCGCTTAACGCTGCTGGCGCTCACGCCCATTGATCGGGGAGGGCCGGCCCATTAAGCACGAAGATAAAAAAGTGGTTGATTGTTCCGCTAACAATCATTGCGCTCTCTAGATCGGGAGATCTCTCCCTGGTTGACCGGTTGACTTTAGGAAAATGTTCATAAAAAAATCAGTAAAGTTCAAAAGAATACAGAAAAAATGAAAACAAATCTGATCATGAAAAAGGTTCTTCCATATTGAGAAAAAGTGCATGATGTTTTTTAAAAAAGCTCACGAATTTGAAAAACAGTTCACCGGATTTTCAAGAAAAGTTCACTTTGCAAAAATCATCAATTTTGCAATCACTTTACAGTTTTTCAAAAAAAATCAAAAATTCAATAAAAATCACCAGATTATATAATAAAGTTCACGTATTTGAAAAAATTTCTTCGATTTTGATAATAAAAATTTCAAGAATTTGAAAAAGTTTATCAATTTTGAAAAAAAATAATCTTAAATTCTAAAAAGTTCATGGGTTTTCGAAAAAAAGTTCACAGAAGATGGAAAATGTTCGCAAGTTTAAATAAAGTAGGTGAATTAAGAAAGGAAAACAAAAGGAAAGATTTAAAAAAAATAGAACAACGGTCAAACAAAACAAAAAATGAGAAAAGAAAAATCCCACAGGAAATGAGTCATTTATTGTTAACCTTACATTTGCCACAAGTGAAGAAGAGAAGTGAGAGGGCAAAACAAAGAATGCTGCCGCAGTAGTTATGTTCGTCGAGACAGAACCTAAAGGGCAGCAGTTCGAATCTAACAAAACACACAATTAATTTTGAAAGGTTGGACAGTAGAAAAGGAAAGCAAATGGGCGAAGCCCAGGATGGCGGGTCCAGTTGCAAAAACCACTGTAACAGGCGCTTAAGGCATCGTATTGGAAATTGTTGGGGAACGTAGCATGCAATTTAAAAAAAAATCCTACGATCGCGCAAGATCTATCTAGGAGATGCATAGCAACAAGACGGGGAGAGTGTGTCCACGTACCCTCGTAGACCGAAAGCGGAAGCGTTATGTTGACGCGGTTGATGTAGTCGAACGTCTTCACGATCCAACCGATCCAAGTACCGAACGTACGACACCTCCGTGTTCAAAGACATCGCTCACTCGATGACGTCCCTCGAACTCTTGATCCAGTAGTGGGTCGAGGGAGAGTTCCGTCAGCACAACGGCGTGGTAACAGTGATGGTGATGTGATCCGCGCAGGGCTTCGAGCTAAGCACTACGACGCTATGACCGGAGGAGTTAACTGTGGAGGGGGGCACCGCACACGGCTAAGAGAATTCTTGGTGTGCCTGTCGGTGTCAAAACCGGCGGATCTCGGGTAGGGGGTCCCGAACTGTGCGTATAAGGCGGATGGTAACAGGAGGCCAGGGACACGATGTTTACCCAGGTTCGGGCCCTCTCTATGGAGGTAATACCCTACTTCCTGCTTGATTGATCTTGATGAATATGAGTATTACAAGAGTTGATCTACCACGAGATCGTAGAGGCTAAACCCTAGAAGCTGGCCTATGGTATGATTGTTGTTGTCCTACGGACTAAACCCTCCGGTTTATATAGACACCGGAGGGGGCTAGGGTTACACAAAGTCGGTTACAACAGAAGGAGATCTACATATCCGTATCGCCAAGCTTGCCTTCCACGCCAAGAGAGTCCCATCCGGACACGAGACGAAGTCTTCATTCTTGTATCTTCTTAATCCAACAGTCCGGCCAAAGGATATAGTCCGGCTGTCCGGATACCCCCTAATCCAGGACTCCCTCAGTAGTCCCTGAACCAGGCTTCAATGACGATGTGTCCGGCGCGCAGATTGTTTTCGGCATTGCAAGGCGGGTTCCTCCTCCGAATACTCCATAGAAGATCTTGAACACAAGGATAGTGTCCGGCTCTGCAAAATAAGTTCCACATTCCACCGTAGAGAGAATAATATTCACAAATCCGACCTGCTGACGTATTTGATACCATGACATCATGTCATGGCCCGGTTATTATCGAACCGTGTTTTTCGACCAGCCTTGGCGCATATCGCGAGGCGGTTTCCTTGGCACGTCTTGTCGAAGCAGAGATCGTGTCCCCTTATCACGGGATTCTCATCAATACGGGCGTGGGTAACCCAGTCGTGCCCGTTGGTATGACTCCTCGATTATAGGCAAGTCCCAAACGGTCACGAGGAGGATGCCTGGTAGTCACCCTCTTTATAAAGATACGAAGGCATGTCCTTTTTTATTCCTCGAACTAAATCGAATCCCTCCCCCGCGTCGAGTTCCAACACCCAAAGCTCAGGTCAGGCGCTTCAGACCTTCAACCATGTCCGGATCCAACCTTCAAGGTCGGTGGATGCCCTCCTCCGTCACGGAGGAAGACGTTAGAAAGTTAAGAGAGGCTGTGTTCTTGACCGGCGAGATTGCGACCGGCTGCTGCTCAAGGGCAGGTCATACCTACTCCCAAACCCGGCGAGAGCATAGTATTCATATCTCACTTCCTTCGAGGGCTAGGCCTGGCTCTGGATCCCTTCATGAGGGGCTCATGTTCTATTACGGGCTGGACTTCCATGATTTAGCTCCGGATTCTATTCTCCACATCTCGTCTTTTATCGTCATGTGCGAAGCTTTTCTTCGCATCACCCCTCACTTCGGCCTGTGGCTCAAGACCTTCCAAGTGGAGCCGAAGACAATCGAGGGGAGGTATGCAGAACGCGGAGGTGTTGTAATAAGCAAAAACGCCGATGCCCCATGGCCCGTGGGTTCTTTCCAGGAAGTGTCCAGCTTATGGCAACAAGAATGGTTTTATGTCACAGCTCCCAGGGGTACCAAATGGGTGGCCCCACCTGCCTTTCGCTCGGGGCACCCTCCACGACTAGCGTCATGGATCAACAAGGGCTAGGCTGGGGCCGATGAAGGACGTGCCCATACTGCAGGGCCGCATCCGAGATCTTCTCGAAAGAGATATTGATCTGGTCACAGTAACGCAAGTAATGTTACTTCGCCGAACCCTGCCCTATAAACGTCTTACCCTCCGTCTGTGGGATTCAATCCGGAGGGATCGCGAGCTATTCAGCACTTCCTCAGCATGACGCCCGAGGAGATGTACAGATTGTACTTCGGACCACAAGTAATGTGTCCGGATTCCACCGAGGACGCGGGTCTGAGCTGTAATCATCCAGATACCCAAGTAAGTCGCCCTATGGCCGAATACGTTGTATTTCTATTCATCACGACATCATTCTCAAAAGTCGCTCTTTGACCAGGACTGGATAGCAAAGGCGAAGAAGATCAGGTGTCCGGCCCCCCTCCCCGAGGTCTCACCGAATCTGGTACTAGTCCGGATGTTGGAGCTTGCGCCCTACCAAGCGCCCTCAGGGGAGGATAAAAGTGGGAAGAAAGAGGCTGACGCCTCCGCAAAGGCGGACAACCGGGGAGAAGAAGCCAAAGCTCCCTTTCCCCAAGGAAGGAAAAGGGCCACCTCTGAAGGCCCGGAGACAATAGTCTCTAAACGGGAGAAGGAATCTTCGCGAGGGTCTGCCCAGGGATACCCCGCCATACAAATTGCTCATGAGATCAGCCCTCCATCGAGCTTTAAGTAAAAGAAAGGGTTTAATAGTAAAAAACATCCTACTTTACTTCTGAGGAAAATAACTGAATCATCCGTCTTGTAGTCCGGATCGTGGCCCTTCTCGGCAGAGTTTGTCTTTGGGGGATCTTCCTCCGGAGATGATGGAGAGCGAAACGCCTCCCCACGCCATCCCACCTTACGAGGCGGGCGACCCCAGGTGTCATCTCGGAGGGCTTCTCCCGATCCGGCAAGGCCAGAGGGTGATTCTTTGGCCACCCGAAGTCCTCAGTATCCGGCTCTTGAAGAGAGCAACCGGAAGGGTCCGACTCTGCCTATCATGCGGTCGGATGCACTGAAGGATCTGCTAGAGCAGGCGGCTATCTCAGAAGCGCACCGTGCGCTAATGGGAACAGTGGTTGAGAGGGTTTCATCCGCAGAATGCGGGTTGCATGAAGCCTTTATGAGTCTGCTGAAAGGTTTTGAGGTACGCGAAGTGACGTGTATTTTTGAAAGTACCGCACATGTTTTAAATGTGCCCTGTGTAGATAGTAGCCCCAGAGACTCTGGTTGCTTTCAGAAACGGCGATAAACAGAGGATCATAGTCACAGGTAATAATCGAGCCGTCTTCATATGCAGGTGGCAGGAGGTCCAGTGGCTAGCCGGGCTTGTGAGGTTGCCGAGCTAACATGGCGACTTGATGCGGCAGATGCCGACATCGTGCTTGTCAACAAGCGGCTTGACGAGGCGCAGGGTATGTAATTTCTCCGGATTTCAACATATGGTAAGAGGAGCGTAATGCCAGTATCTTGAACATGTTGTGAAATGCAGATGGAGCTGCGACAGTGGGGACCCTTCGGGCGGAACTTGCCCGAGCCAAAAAGCAAACCAGGAATAGTGATGCGGCCGCTCTAAAGGCGGCTGAAGAGCTGAGGGCCAAACAAGCTACCCATTGCCAAAGTAAGGAGAAGATGGTCAAGATGGCCGTTGAGTTAAGTGATGCCGTCGACCGATACCGGCTTCTTGAGAAGGAAAGCCAAGCGAGGGCTACAGAGCTAGAGAAGGCCATGGTAGCAGCCAAGGAATCCTGCTCTACAATTAGAGCGATGAAGGAGGAGCTGCGTCACACCGGGGATATCGCGGCTGGGAAGCCCTTTATGCCGCGGATGAAGTTCGTAGATCCTAAGTATGCACCTCTGGACCGGCTGTGGAGTTCTGCAGATGCTTATCTGGATTTGGCAGCGAAAAGCCGATGCGGCCGAGTTCTTCAAAGATCAAAGAGATCGCGAAGTGGAGAAGCTGTTCTGGTCGCAATTTAATGGTCCGGCGCGTCCCCTTCCTCTGAATGAGCGGATGGCCGAATGGGCCGGGCTGCATAGGTTGTTCGGACTCGCCATGAGGTCTATTGTGGATCACCTGTGGCCGGCAGGGCCAAGGTCGAACAGTTACTTCAGTTTGGTGCAGCAGTTCCGTGGTGCTGTGCCGCGCATCGACGCTATGAAGAGGTCGGCGTGCATCGAGGGTGCACGGATGGCGCTTGCCCGTGCCAAAACGCACTGGGCGGAGATGGACGCCACCGCAATTGCAGCCCCTAGTTCGGCAATTAGCCGAGTAGCTGCCGAGCACTATTTTGATGAGGTCCTTGACGGTGCTCATTCAATAGAAGAGCAGTGCTCGAAGAATATTATGTTCGAATGACATTTATTCCCATTGAAAAACAATGTTTTACTAAATTATATAAAGGCTATTTTTATACTTTTGCCTAAAAGTGTTATGATGCCTCCTGTGCGGCTGTTTATGTATATGTGTATATAACCTGAAAGTTTGCAGTCGTCGGCTTCAGCCCCCACACATATAATGCGGGGGTGTTCGCAGAAGACACATATTCACACTTGATCCAACGTCTTGGTCCCTTAAGGAGGTGATAGCGCAGCGAACTAGGCAATCAGACTATATTGCTTTAACACTTTCACTTAGCCATAGGAGTTTGACAGTGGGGCTACTATACAGCCCCTGGTGGCTCCGCGCTCATCCAAATATGGGGCGCGGTCATGCCTGGCCGGGAAACGGCCCTTTGTTAATGCGGAGGAATCCCGAAGATTCCGATAAGTCATCGAGTGGTTGACTAGTCTCTCGCTTTATCATGACAGTGAGTTTTCGGCTTTCTCTACTGAGGTGCTCGTCTGCCAGCTAGGCACAATCGCAGATAGTTCTCCGGTGCCACCTTAGCCAATAGAGCGGAACGTAAGGTAGAAAACACAAGAGCCGGGCAAACCCAACATTTGACCAAAGACATGATTCGAGCTGATGCATATAAGGCCTAACTTCATGACGACGAACACTCCCTAAGGTGTTCGGTCTTTGAAACATATACTGGGCTTAGGTGATGCCCTTTGATAATGAACCCATAGTGTCCAGGTACGAGCAATATTCTGACGTGGCCACATGCCAAGACGTCAGCATCCTTCTCGGTTGTATTGAGAATCCAGAGGATGTGAACAACAAAAGACAGTAAAAAAGGTTTATGCAGGGTCTTAATCTAAAGAGAAACCTTTGCACGGGTCCCTGCTGCACGTCTGCGCCTGTGTCTCTGTTGTGCCGTATCCTGGACGGGTGTAGCACGATCGTCATCTATAAAAGAGAGGTGCTTAGTGAAAAGTTGTTGTGCAAAAATTTGGTTATTATAAATAAACCATGAAAAAGTCGAGATGGGTAAAGATGAGCCGAATTATTGCGGCGAAGCCCCTGGTACTGTCTATACGGGTGTAACCATCGAACCAATATCTATCCAATGATTGTCCGGACTCCTCTAACCGTGTCCGCGGTCCTAACAACCGGTCATCATCTCTGGTGGTGAGGCCGTCTAGTGTTCGACTGTTAAAGTAGCCGTGTGTTCTTCTGCTTGGAACGAATGCTCAACATTTCCATGTACTGTTATGGTGCCGCGCGGATCGGGCATTTTAAGTTGGAGTAAAGCGTAATGCGGTATTGCATTGAAACGGGCGAAAGCCTCTCGTCGGAGTAGTGCTTGATAGCCACTTCGGAATGGAGTTATGTCGAAGGTTAACCTTTCGCTCCGGAGGTTGTCAGGCGAGCCGAACACAACCTCTAGTACTAGAGAGCCCGTGCAACGAGCCTCTGTGCCTGGTATTACTCCCTTGAAGGTAGTATTACTGTGGTTGATGTTTGTTGGGTTTATCCCCATTTTGCGGACGGTGTCTTGGTATATCAGATTTAGACTACTGCCGCCGTCCAGAAGGACTCGTGTGAGGTGGTATCCGTTTACTATTGGGTCCAGCACCAAGGCGGCTGATCCTTCCTGCCGGATACCTATTAGGTGATCCCTGCGATCGAAAGTGACCGGGCAGGCCGACCAGTGGTAGGACTCATGGGTGACGAGCTCTATGACTCGTGTATTTTGGAGTGCGATTGCCTCTCCTCTTTGTCACGTGGATAACATTTACTGTTTTGACTTCGGCGGAATTTTTTACATCCCACAGTGTCTTCTTTGGCGAGGCGTATCCTTGTCCTCGCCGGAGTGTCCTCCCCTTGTGTTCGGCGTTTAGCTTGCCAGCCTGCTTGAAGACCCAGCAATCTCTGTGGGTATGATTTGCAGGTTTGCCGGGGGTGCCGTGGATCTGACATAGTTTGTCTAGAATTTTGTTTAGGCTGGTCGGTTCATCTTTGTTGCCTTTAAAGGGCTTTTTAAACTGACCCGGTCGAGAGCCTCTAAATCCGGCGTTTACCGCCGTGTTGTCTGGGCTGTCTTCTTTATTCTGGCGCTTGTTTTTACTGCTTCACGGTTTTCCATTACCGTCCCGGACCTTGGATGTGCTTGAGTCGCTAGTCCTGCTGCGAGCTAACCAGCTGTCCTCGCCCGCACAAAAGCGGGTCATGAGGCTTGTTAAGGCTGCCATTGTTCTCGGCTTTTCTTGGCCAAGGTGTCTGGCAAGCCATTTGTCTCGAACGCTGTGCTTTAAAGCTGCTAGGGCCTCAGCGTCCGGACAGTCGACAATTTGGTTCTTCTTAGTGACAAACCTATTCCAAAGCTTTCGGGCTGACTCTCCGGGCTGTTGAATTATATGACTCAAATCATCGTCTGGGGTCGGACATAAGTCCCTTGAAAGTTAGTCCGAAAGCGTCCTCGAGCTCATCCCAACTTCCAATGGATTTTTCAGTGAGGCTTTTCAGCCAGTGCCGAGCTGGTCCTTTGAGCTTGAGGGGTAAGTATTTGATGGCGTGGAGATCGTCTCCACGAGCCATGTGAATATGGAGGATGAAGTCCTCGATCCAGACCCCAGGGTCTGTGGTTCCGTCGTATGCCTCTATGTTAACTGGTTTGAATCCTTCTGGAAATTCATGGTCTAATACCTCGTCGGTGAAACATAGGGGGTGTGCGGCACCCCTGTATTTTGCTGTGCCATGGCGTTCAGACGGTTGTGGTATTTGGTGTTGGCTGAGTGCTGGAGCGCGTTTCCTTGATCCGTAGATGGATCTGGTTGCGTCGGCCCGTTGATGCGGGTCCTCGCGTCGGTCATGTACTGACTTATGTGCGGCCTCGTTGGCCACCCTATCGCGGCCACGAGGTCGTCGATCCGACCGATCAGCGGTTTTGTTTTTTGGCTGCGAGGGTTCGAAGGCCTCGTCGTCGAACTCCGGCAGCAGCTTCCGCTTTGGGTAGCTCTTCGTGGGGCGACTGCATTACTTTTCTGCGCCGTGTCGAGCACTTTATTCCATCTACTATTGAGTGTGTTTTGTGTGGCCTTGAGCCTTTGTTTCTGCTTCTTCAAACTTCTTGCAGTGGCCATAAGCCTTTCTTGCTCCAGCTGCCCTTCCAGGATGATGCGCTCGTCGTCGTCCGGACTGTTCTCCTGACCGGAGACGGGTTGGTTGTCTTGATGCTCGGCGTCGCCGTGCTCGGACAGCGGCTCCGCATTTTGTTCGTCGTCCATTGGGCTTACCCTGCTCTATCGCTGGGTCAATTTGGCTTCTTGTCGCGCTTGTTGTCGCTGTTTTTGCCAAGGCGGGGAATTAGAGCGAGCCACGGCTACCGCTTTTGATTGCTTGTCGTGGGAGCTATCTTTCGCTACATCCTCGTTATTATTTTCTTTGGGTGTATCCACCATATATCGTCATATGATGAGGTGGCGGTCTAGTGCCTCGCGAGCGATGGTTCCTGTTCGTCTCCGCATCGGTGTCCATACCATCGATGTTTTCGGTCGAAGTCGAGCATGTCGGTTAAATAAATCGACGATGGCTACTAAGTGGGTGGTGGGTGGGGATTGAATTTCTTCGTCGTCGCGTCCCACTCTAGCTGGACATAGTTCGCCGAGGATCTCGTGCAGGGAGAGAGATTTCAATGAGTTCGGTATGTCGCCAAGGGCGAGTCTTTGAAAGATATCTGCGAGGTGAACTCCATGATCGGCGCCCAATCGGATTCGATAGGTATGGGCGGGTGGTACGGAGTCCGTGGCCGAGGATGAGTCCAAAGTTCGCCACACGGCTCTCGTGAAGGGTAAGGTCGATTCGGCTCTATCACCACCGAGGGCGCGCCCCGTGGCGTAGTCTACCCTCCCGCCCTCGGATGGCGCGATCTGCTCCGTACTAGAGGCCGGAGAAGTTCTTTGGCGTGATCTCCCGAACACCGTCCGACGGCAGAGCTATATCGTGCTCGTCGTGATCGTGCGGCACACATGGCATGGGCCCGAATCCATCGAAGATCAAGTCTCCGCGGATATCGGCTGTGTAATTCAAGTTTCCAAACCTGACCTGATGGCCAAGGGCGTAGCTCTCGATCTGCTCCAGATGGCCAAACGAGTTGGCCCGCAGTGCGAAGCCGCCGAACACGAAGATCTGTCCGGGGAGGAAAGCCTCACCCTGGACCGCATCGTTGTCGATGATCGAAGGGGCCATCGAACCTTGCAACGACGACACAGTGGAACTCTCAATGAAAGCACCAATGTCGATGTCAAAACCGGCGGATCTCGGGTAGGGGGTCCCGAACTGTGCGTCTAAGGCGGATGGTAACAGGAGGCCAGGGACACGATGTTTACCCAGGTTCGGGCCCTCTCTATGGAGGTAATACCCTACTTCTTGCTTGATTGATCTTGATGAATATGAGTATTACAAGAGTTGATCTACCACGAGATCGTAGAGGCTAAACCTAGAAGCTAGCCTATGGTATGATTTTTGTTGTCCTCTGGACTAAACCCTCCAGTTTATATAGACACCGGAGGGGCTAGGGTTACCTGAGCCGCCATTACAATGAAGGAGATCTACATATCCGTATCGCCAAGCTTGCCTTCCACGCCAAGAGAGTCGACACGAGACGAATTCTTCATTCTTGTATCTTCATAATCCAACAGTCCGGCCAAAGGATATAGTCCGGCTGTCCGGATACCCCCTAATCAAGGACTCTCTTAGTGCCCCCGCCCTCGTATATAAAGGAGGGGAGGAGGAGGCCAGCGGCCATGAGGGGCCCGCCATCGGGGGAGTCCTACTTGGACTCCTAGTCCAAGTAGGATTCGCCCCCCCTTTTCCTTTCTCCACCGGAGGGAAAAGGAAGGAGAGGGAGAGGGGGAGGGAAAGGGGCGCCTCCCCCTCCCCTAGTCCAATTCGGACTGCCATGGGTGGGGGGGGGGGGCGTGGCCACCCCTTGCGGCCCTCCTCTCTCTCCAATAAGGCCCACTAAGGCCCAATATTCCCCCGGGGGGTTCCGGTAACCCCTCGGTACCCCGGTAAAATACCCGAATCACTCGGAACCATGCTGATGTCCGAGTACTACCTTCCAATATATGAATCTTTACCTCTCGACCATTTCGAGACTCCTCGTCATGTCCGTGATCTCATCTGGGACTCCGAACAAACTTCGGTCACCAAAACACACAACTCATAATACAAATCGTCAACGAACTTTAAGCGTGCGGACCATACGGCTTCGAGAACTATGTAGACATGACCGAGACACATCTCTGTTCAATAACCAGTAGCGGAACCTGGATGCTCATATTGGCTCCTACATATTCTACAAACATTTTTATCGGTCAAACCGCATAACAACATACGCCATTCCCTTTGTCATCGGTATGTTACTTGCCCGAGATTCGATCGCCGGTATCATCATACCTAGTTCAATCTCGTTACTGGCAAGTCTCTTTACTCGTTACGTAATGCATCATCCCGCAACTAACTCATTAGTCACCTTGCTTGCAAGGCTTATAGTGATGTGCGTTACCGAGAGGGCCCAGAGATACCTCTCCAATATACGGAGTGACAAATCCTAATCTTGATCTATGCCAACTCAACAAACACCTTCGGAGACACCTGTAGAGCATCTTTATAATCACCCAGTTACATTGTGATGTTTGATAGCACACAAGGTGTTCCTTTGGTATTTAGGAGTTGCATAATCTCATAGTTAGAGGAATATGTATAAGTCATGAAGAAAGCAATATCAATAAAACTAAACGATCATAATGCTAAGCTAACAGATGGGTCTTGTCCATCACATCATTCTGTAATGATGTGATCCCATTCATCAAATGACAACACATGTCTATGGTCAGGAAACTTAACTATCTTTGATTAACGAGCTAGTCAAGTAGAGGCATACTAGGGATACTCTGTTTTGTCTATGTATTCACACATGTACTAAGTTTCCGGTTAATAAAATTCTATCGTGAATAATAAACATTTATCATGATATAAGGAAATATAAATAACAACTTTATTATTGCATCTAGGGCATATTTCCTTCAAAGATCCCACTTGCACTAGAGTCAATAATCTAGATTACATAGTAATAATTCTAACACCCATGGAGTCTTGGTGCTAATCATGTTTTGCTCGTGGAAGAGACTTAGTCAATGGGTCTGCAACATTCAGATCTGTATGTATTTTGCAAATCTCTATGTCTCCCTCCTTGACTTGATCGCGGATGGAATTGAAGCGTCTCTTGATGTGTTTGGTTCTCTTGTGAAATCTGAATTCCCTCGCCAAGGCTATTGCTCCAGTATTGTCACAAAAGATTTTCATTGGACCCGATGCACTAGGTATTACACCTAAATCGGATATGAACTCCTTCATTTAGACTCCTTCATTTGCTGCTTCCGAAGCAGCTATGTGCTCCGCTTCACACGTAGATCCCTCCACGACGCTCTGCTTGGAACTGCACCAACTGACAGCTCCACCATTCAATATAAACACATATCCGGTTTGCGACTTAGAGTCATCCGGATCAGTGCCAAAGCTTGCATCGACGTAACCATTTACGATGAGCTCTTTGTCACCTCAATAAATGAGAAACATATCCTTAGTCCTTTTCAGTTATTTCAAGATGTTCTTGACCGTTGTCCAGTGATCCACTCCTGGAGTACTTTGGTACCTCCCAACTAAACTTATAGCAAGGCACACATCAGGTCTACTACACAACATTGCATACATGATAGAACCTATGGCTGAGGCATAGGGAATGACTTTCATTTTCTCTCTATTCTCTGCAGTGGTCGGGCATTGAGTCTGACTCAACTTCACACCTTGTAACACTGGCAATGACCCTTTCTTTGACTGATCCATTTTGAAATTCTTCAAAACTTTATCAAGGTATGTGCTTTCTGAAAGTCCAATTAAGCGTCTTGATCTATCTCTATAGATCTTGATGCCCAATATATAAGCAGCTTCACCGAGGTCTTTCATTGAAAAAAATTCTTACTCAAGTATCCTTTTATGCTATCTAGAAATTATGTATCATTTCCAATCAACAATATGTCATCCACATATAATATTAGAAATGCTACAGAGCTCCCACTCACTTTCTTGTAAATACATGCTTCTCCAAAATTCTGTATAAAACCATATGCTTTGATCACACTATCAAAGCATATATACCAACTCCGAGATGCTTGCACCAGTCCATAAATGGCTCGCTGGAGCTTGCACACTTTGTTAGCAACTTTAGGATCGACAAAACCTTCTAGTTGCATCATATACAACTCTTCTTTAAGATATCCATTAAGGAATGCAGTTTTGACATTCATTTGCCAAATTTCATAATCATAAAATGCGGCAATTGCTAACATGATTTGGACAGACTTAAGCATCGCTACGGGTGAGAAGGTCTCATCGTAGTCAACCCCTTGCACTTGTCAAAAATCTTTCGCAACAAGTCGAGCTTTGTCGACAGTAACAATACTGTCAGCGTCAGTCTTCTTCTTAAAGATCCATTTATTTTCTATGGCTTGCCGACCATCAGGATCATCATCGCTTTCTCATAGTTCATAGGTTCATCATGGAATATTGGGCCTTAGTGGGCCTTAGTGGAGAGAGAGGAGGGCCGCAAGGGGTGGCCACACGCCCCCCACCCATGGCAGTCCGAATTGGACTAGGGGGAGGGGTCGGTAAAATACCCGAATCACTCGGAACCATTCTGATGTCCGAGTACTACCTTCCAATATATGAATCTTTACCTCTCGACCATTTCGAGACTCCTCGTCATGTCCGTGATCTCATCTGGGACTCCGAACAAACTTCGGTCACCAAAACACACAACTCATAATACAAATCGTCAACGAACGTTAAGCGTGCGGACCATACGGCTTCGAGAACTATGTAGACATGACCGAGACACATCTCTGGACAATAACCAATAGCGGAACCTGGGTGCTCATATTGGCTCCTACATATTCTACAAACATTTTTATCGGTCAAACCGCATAACAACATACGTCATTTCCTTTGTCATCGGTACGTTACTTGCCCGAGATTCGATCGCCGGTATCATCATACCTAGTTCAATCTCGTTACTGGCAAGTCTCTTTACTCGTTACGTAATGCTTCATCCCGCAACTAACTCATTAGTCAGATTGCTTGCAAGGCTTATAGTGATGTGCGTTACCGAGAGGGCCCAGAGATACCTCTCCAATATACGGAGTGACAAATCCTAATCTTGATCTATGCCAACTCAACAAACACCTTCGGAGACACCTGTAGAGCATCTTTATAATCACCCAGTTACATTGTGATGTTTGATAGCACACAAGTTGTTCCTTTGGTATTTAGGAGTTGCATAATCTCATAGTTAGAGGAATATGAATAAGTCATGAAGAAAGCAATATCAATAAAACTAAACGATCATAATGCTAAGCTAACAGATGGGTCTTGTCCATCACATCATTCTGTAATGATGTGATCCCGTTCATCAAATGACAACACATGTCTATGGTCAGGAAACTTAACTATCTTTGATTAACGAGCTAGTCAAGTAGAGGCATACTAGGGATACTTTGTTTTGTCTATGTATTCACACATGTACTAAGTTTCCGGTTAATAAAATTCTATCGTGAATAATAAACATTTATCATGATATAAGGAAATATAAATAACAACTTTATTATTGCATCTAGGGCATATTTCCTTCAGTATCCCACTTGCACTAGAGTCAATAATCTAGATTACATAGTAATAATTCTAACACCCATGGAGTCTTGGTGCTAATCATGTTTTGCTCGTGGAAGAGACTTAGTCAACGGGTCTGCAACATTCAGATCCGTATGTATTTTGCAAATCTCTATGTCTCCCTCCTTGACTTGATCGCGGATGGAATTGAAACGTCTCTTGATGTGTTTGGTTCTCTTGTGAAATCTGGATTTCTTCGCCAAGGCTATTGCTCCAGTATTGTCACAAAAGATTTTCATTGGACCCGATGCACTAGGTATTACACCTAAATCGGATATGAACTCCTTCATTTAGACTCCTTCATTTGCTGCTTCCGAAGCAGCTATGTGCTCCGCTTCACACGTAGATCCCTCCACGACGCTCTGCTTGGAACTGCACCAACTGACAGCTCCACCATTCAATATAAACACATATCCGGTTTGCCACTTAGAGTCATCCGGATCAGTGCCAAAGCTTGCATCGACGTAAACATTTACGATGAGCTCTTTGTCACCTCAATAATTGAGAAACATATCCTTAGTCCTTTTCAATTATTTCAGGATGTTCTTGACCGTTGTCCAGTGATCCACTCCTGGAGTACTTTGGTACCTCCCTACTAAACTTATAGCAAGGCACACATCAGGTCTACTACACAACATTGCATACATGATAGAACCTATGGCTGAGGCATAGGGAATGACTTTCATTTTCTCTCTATTCTCTGCAGTGGTCGGGCATTGAGTCTGACTCAACTTCACACCTTGTAACACTGGCAATGACCCTTTCTTTGACTGATCCATTTTGAACTTCTTCAAAACTTTATCAAGGTAATGCGCTTTACGAAAGTCCAATTAAGCGTCTTGATCTATCTCTATAGATCTTGATGCCCAATATATAAGCAGCTTCACCGAGGTCTTTCATTGAAAAAATTCTTACTCAAGTATCCTTTTATGCTATCTAGAAATTATGTATCATTTCCAATCAACAATATGTCATCCACATATAATATTAGAAATGCTTCTGAGCTCCCACTCACTTTCTTGTAAATACATGCTTCTCCAAAATTCTGTATAAAACCATATGCTTTGATCACACTATCAAAGCATATATATAACTCCGAGATGCTTGCACCAGTCCATAAATGGCTCATTTGGAGCTTGCACACTTTGTTAGCAACTTTAGGATCGACAAAACCTTCTGGTTGCATCATATACAACTCTTCTTTAAGATATCCATTAAGGAATGCAGTTTTGACATTCATTTGCCAAATTTCATAATCATAAAATACGGCAATTGCTAACATGATTTGGACAGACTTAAGCATCGCTACGGGTGAGAAGGTCTCATCGTAGTCAACCCCTTGCACTTGTCAAAAATATTTCGCAACAAGTCGAGCTTTGTAGACAGTAACATTACTGTCAGCGTCAGTCTTCTTCTTAAAGATCCATTTATTTTCTATGGCTTGCCGATCATCAGGCTCATCATCGCTTTCTCATAGTTCATAGGTTCATCATGGTCTAGTAACATGAGTTCCAGAACAGGATTACCGTACCACTCTGGCGCAGAAAGTACTTTGGTTAACCTACGAGGTTCGGTAGTAACTTGATCTGAAGTTTCATGATCATTATCATTAACTTCCTCAGTAATTGGTGTAGGCATCACTGGAACCGATTTCTGTGATGATCCATTTTCCAATTCAAGGGAAGGTACAATTACCTCATCAAGTTCTACTTTCCTCCCACTCACTTCTTTCGAGAGAAACTCCTTCTCTAGAAAGGATCCATTTTTAGCAACAAATGTCTTGCCTTCGGATCTATGATAGAAGGTGTACCCAACAGTCTCCTTTGGGTATCCTATGAAGACGCACTTTTCCGATTTGGGTTCGAGCTTATCAAGTTGAAGCCTTTTCACATAAGCATCATAGCCCCAAAATTTAAGAAACGACAGCTTAGGTTTCTTGCCAAACCACAGTTCATATGATGTCGTCTCAACAGATTTAGATGGTGCCCTATTTAACGTGAATGCAGCCGCCTCTAAAGCATAACCCCAAAAAGATAGTGGTAAATCAGTAAGAGACATCATAGATCACACCATATCTAATAAAGTACGGTTACAATGTTCGGACACACCATTACGCTGTGGTGTTCTAGGTGGCATGAGTTGCGAAACTATTCCACATTGTTTCAAATGAAGACCAAACTCATAACTCAAATATTCACCTCCACGATTAGATCATACAAACTTTATTTTCTTGTTACGATGATTTTCCACTTCACTCTGAAATTCTTTGAACTTTTCAAATGTTTCAGACTTATGTTCCGTTAAGTAGATATATCCATATCTGCTCAAATCATCTGTGAAGGTCAGAAAGTAACGATAGCCGTCGCGAGCCTCAACACTCATCGGACCGCATACATCAGTATGTATTATTTCCAATAAGTCAGTTGCTCGCTCCATTGTTCCGGAGAACGGAGTCTTAGTCATCTTGCCAATGAGGCATGGTTCGCAAGCATCAAGTGACTCATAATCAAGTGATTCCAAAAGCCCATCAGCATGGAGTTTCTTCATGCGCTTTACACTAGTATGACCTAAACGGCAGTGCCACAAATAAGCTGCACTATCCTTATTAACTTTGCATTTTTTGGCTTCAATATTATGAATATGTGTATCACTACAACCGAGATTCAACAAAAATAGACCACTCATCAAGGGTGCATGACCACAAAAGATATTACTCATATAAATAGAACAACCATTATTCTCTGATTTAAATGAATAACCATCTCGTATAAAACAAGATCCAGATATAATGTTCATGCTCAACGCTGGCACCAAATAACAATTATTTAGGTCTAAAACAAATCCCGAAGAAGGTAGATGTAGATGTAGCGTGCCGACGGCGATCACATCGACTTTGGAACCATTTCCCACGCGCATCGTCACCTCGTCCTTAGCCAATCTTCATTTAATCCGTAGCCCCTGTTTCGAGTTGCAAATATGAGCAACAGAACTAGTATCAAATACCCAGGCGCTACTACGAGCATTAGTAAGGTACACATTAATAACACGTATATCAAATATACCTCTCACTTTGCCATCCTTCTTATCCGCCAAATACTTGGGGCAGTTCCGCTTCCAGTGACCAGTCCCTTTGCAGTAGAAGCACTCAGTTTCAGGCTTAGGTCCAGACTTGGGCTTCTTCCCTTGAGCAGCAACTTGCTTGCTGTTCTTCTTGAAGTTCCCCTTCTTCCCTCTGCCCTTTTTCTTGAAACTAGTGGTCTTGTTAACCATCAACACTTGATGCTCCTTCTTGATTTCTACCTCTGCAACCTTTAGCATCGCGAAGAGCTCGGGAATTGTCTTTTCCATCCCTTGCATATTATAGTTCATCACGAAGCCTTTATAGCTTGGTGGCAGTGATTGAAGAACTCTGTCAATGACACTATCATCAGGAAGATTAACTCCCAGCTGAGTCAAGTGGTTATGATACCCAGACATTTTGAGTATATGTTCACTGACAGAACTATTCTCCTCCATCTTGCAGCTATAGAACTTGTTGGAGACTTCATATCTCTCAATATTAACTTCAACTCCTAGAACATCTCATATGATCCATGACATTCAAAACGTCTTTGAAGTCTCGATTCTAAGCCGTAAATCATGGCACACTGAACTATTGAGTAGTCATCAGTTTTGCTCTACCAGATGTTCCTAACGTCCGGAGTTACTCCTGCAGCGGATCTTGCACCTAGCGGTGCTTCCAGGACGTAATTCTTCTGTGCAATAATGAGGATAATCCTCAAGTTACTTAGCTTTCTCTAGGAACGTATTAAAATTCAAGGGAACGGTAGCACGTGCCATTGATCTACAACAACATAGATATGCAAAAACTATCAGGTACTAAATTCATGATAAATTAAAGTTCAATTAATCATATTACTTAGGAACTCCCACTTAGATAGACATCCCTCTAGTCATCTAAATGATCACGTGATCCATATCAACTAAACCATGTCCGATCATCACGTGAGATGGAGTAGTTTTCAATGGTGGACATCTCTATGTTGATCATATCTACTATATGATTCACGTTCGAACTTTCGGTCTCAGTGTTGCAAGGCCATATCTGCATATGCTAGTCTCGTCAAGTTTAACCCGAGTATTCTGCATGTGTAAAACTAGCTTGCACCCGTTGTATGTGAACGTAGAGCTTATCACACCCGATCATCACGTGGTGTCTCGGCACGCATTTAACTGTAGCAACGATGCATACTCGGGAGAACACTTATACCTTGAAATTTAGTGAGGATCATCTTATAATGCTACCGCCGTACTAAGCAAAATAAGATGCATAAAAGATAAACATCACATGCAACCAAAATATGTGACATGATATGGCCATCATCATCTTGTGCCTTTGATCTCCATCTCCAATGCACCGTCATGATCTCCATCATCACCGACTTGACACCTTGATCACCATTGTAGCGTCGTTGTCGTCTCACCAACTCTTGCCTCTACAACTATCGCTACCGCATAGTGATAAAGTAAAGCAATTACATGGCGATTGCATTTCATACAATAAAGCGACAACCATAAGGCTCCTACCAGTTGCCGATAACTTTTACAATACATGATCATCTCATATAATAATTTATATCTCATCACGTCTTGACCATATCACATCACAACATGCCCTGCAAAAACAAGTTAGACGTCCTCTACTTTGTTGTTGCAAGTTTTACGTGGCTTCTACGGGCTTCTAGCAAGAATCGTTCTTACCTACGCATCAAAACCACAACGATTTTTCGTCAAGTGTGTTGTTTTAACCTTCAACAAGGACCGGCCATAGTCAAACTCGATTCAACTAGAGTTGGAGAAACAGGCACCCACCGGCCACATGTGTGCAAAGCACGTCGGTAGAACCAGTCTCATGAATGCGGTCATGTAATGTCGGTCCGGGCCGCTTCATCTAGCAATACCGCCGAATCAAAGTAAGACGTTGGTGGTAAGTGATACGTCTCCAACGTATCTATAATTTATGTAGTACTAGATGATACCCAGCACGTTGCTGCGGGATTTTTTAGCACACACTGATAGAAGTTAAATTCAATAAAATTATGGTACAAATATTTAATATTAGTAATAACCAAAAAATAGATAGTAGTAAAGAAGTTTTATTTTTGCAAGGAAGAAAGAAAATTCAGTACAAATGGAAATAAACCAATGGAGGAAAATTCATGACAAAAGAAATTGAAACATGCCTTAGTTAGATTGCTTAACATTTATTGGTTAGGAGGCAATAATTTCACATATTTTTCTTGAGTATACCAATTAGATTCGTAGCTAAGTTTGTATGATATGCATGTATCTCTTAGCTAGGGTCCATTGGCTACGTAGTTTACGGTAATTAGCAAGGAACTAATCATGCATGCGTGCGCATGCTAGTACCAGCGATGACATACACAGACACGTAATAGTAGTGGCATGCAAGCAAGCGCAGCGCTCTCGCTGGTGAGGCTGCCGGAGATCGTCGTGATGGAGATCCTGGCAAGCGTTGCGACCTCTTGCGCCGCCGCGCTCAAGTGTTGACGCCGCCCTTGCCACCGAGCCGTCCTTCCTTCTCTGCCACTGGCTAGGGGCGCCGCCAATGCTCCTCCCTTTCGGCTTCCTCGTCGGGAGCAGCGCCACGGCTGGGAAGGTCCGCCTGGCTCGAGCTTCGTCCACGCGCCGTTGTAGGTGCTTTGCCCTGGCCGTTCCTTGATCGGCTCCTTCGTCCAGGCCTCGCCAGCCTCTTCGACGACCACGTCATGCATGATACTCGCGTCGGCGTCCTCCTCGAGTGTTTCGGCGGCGGTGATGAGTCGGAGCCTGGCATCTACGGCCGCCCCGTCTGAAAAGTGCTCTCCGGCGCCTGCCACATACTCAAGGAGAAAAGAACATGTATCTGTCTTTTTACTTTCCGCTAGGCCTGGTTCTTCCACTTCTTGGACAGGAGTGTGTGCGTGCCTGTACCGGACGCCGGCAGAACCTCGGCAGGAAGACAACGGGGACTACGGAACACACACACACACACACACACAAAGCTTGGGTCAGCGGCACACCAGATAAACGTCACGGTGCTTGGCTGCAATTGGGAAGAACAAATCCGACCACCACGAGCTTGAGGCCGTCTACATCGGCAAGGATTAAGCGCCAGTCGTCAGTTAGGTGTGAAGGTCCCGGAGCTTCCCAAGTTGATGGACGCAAACAACTCGGCGCACATGGGGCAGCGGGCACTCGGCTCGATCAGGTCGATCGACAGTTATATCAAGGAGAGATTGGAAGAGGAGAAGACATGCTTCCAATGGAAGGGGAAATGACTCCAATAAACACACATAATGGTCGGTATTAAAATGGTTGCATTGATAGATGCGTAGTGGCCAACGTGGATGCATGGGAAAGATCGTTCCTATTCTGCCGATGGAGAGAAAATCGGTTCACACCTGAGAGAAAGAGAGAGCTCAGATGGAATGCATGAGTGGGTGAAAAATTGCTGACATGGCACAAAGCTGAGGTGGACAACCTGCATGTTGAGAGAATGCCTTGTAGTGGGGAGCAACTTCTTAAGAATGGTAGATCATGCTGTTTTATTATCATTCTGGGATGTTTTACAATCATTTCATAGCAACTTTATATCATTTTTGGGACTAACCTATTGACCCAGTGCCTAGTGTTAGTTGCTGTTTTTTCTTGTTTTTACATCACAGGAAATCAATATCAAACGAAGTCCAAACACCATGAAACTTGTTGGAGATTTTTTATGGACCAGAACACCCAAGATGGGCCAGAGCAGCACCTGGGGGGTGCCCCGAGGGGGGCACAACCCACCAGGGCGCGCCTGGGGGCCCAGGCGCGCCCAGGTGGGTTGTGCCCACCTCGGTGGCCTCCCGCACCCCCTCTTTACCCTATAAATTCACAAATATTCCAAAACCCTTCGGGGTTAACCTAGATCAGAAGTCCACTGCCGCAAGGCTCTGTTGCCACCAAAAACCAATCTAGACCCGTTTCGGCACCCTGCCGGAGGGGGGAATCATCACCGGTGGCCTTGTTTATCATCCTGGCGGACACCACGATGAGGAGGGAGTAGTCCACCCTCAGGGCTGAGGGTTTGTACTAGTAGCTATGTGTTTAATCTCTCTCTCTCTCTCTCTCGTGATCTATATCATGGGCTTTGTTAACATAGATGGATCATATGATGTTTCTCCCCTCTATACCCTTGTTGTGATGAATCGAATCTTTACCCTTTGAAGTTTTGTCTTGTCGGATTGAATATTCAGATATGAGAACACATGATGTATGTCTTGCGGTATGAATACCTGGGGTGACAATGGGGTATCATACTTATTCACTTGATGTATGTTATGGCACTCAACTTGCGGATTCCCGAGGTGACATTGGGGCAATCTATGCATAGGGGTTGATGCACGTTTTTATTATCTTTTCTCCGATAGAAACTTTGGGGTCTCTTTGTAGTTCTTTGTGTGGATTGAATATTATGATCATGAAATTTTTTGATGCATATCATAGAATTAACTCACGGATACTCGTGCTGACATTGGAGTATCTAGGTGACATTAGAGTTGGTTGGTGTGTGTCATATGGTGTTATTTTAGTACGAACTCTTGATTAGATCGAGCGGAAAGAATAGCTTGCGTTATTTTAGTATGAACTCTAGGATAGATTGATTGGAAAGAATAGCTTTGAGGTGGTTTCATACCCTACAAACAATTTCTATCTTTTGTTCTCCGCTAATAGGAACTCGGGAGTGATTCTTTATTGCACTTTGAGGGATAATCATATGATCCAACTATGTTAGCACTGTTGAGAGACTGCACTACCGAAAGTACAAACCCTAGGCCTTGTTTCAAGCATTGCAATACCGTTTTTGTGCCTGTTTACTATTTGCTACCTTGCTGTTTTATTTATTCATATTATAAAAATATATTTCTACCATCAACATTACACTTTTATCACCATCTCTTCGCTGAACTAGTGCACATATACAATTTGCCATTATATTGGGTGTGTTGGGGACACAAGAGATTTCTTGTATTTGATTGCAGGGTCATTTGAGAGACTATCTTCATCCTACGCCTTCCACGGATTGATAAACCTTAGGTCATCCATTTGTGCGAAAATTGCTACTATCCTACAAAACTCTGCGCTTGGAGGCCCAACACGCGTCTACAAGAATAAAGTTGTGTAGTAGAAATCAAGCTCATTTCTGGCGCCGTTGCCGGGGAGGTGAGTGCATGAAGGTATATCTTTAGATCTTACAATTGAATCTTTTAGTTTCTTGTTTTATCACTAGTTTGGTTTATAAAATAAAACTACATAAAAATTGAATTGAGGTTGCATCATATTGTTGATCATCTTTATAATATCTTTCGTGGAAATGATGGAAAGGAAAATTGTGCTCAGTTGATAGAAAAGAATTCAATAGAATGTTTGGTATAAACGATGAGCATGATTGCAATGTTATTAGTATGAACTCTTTGAATATCCATGATGCTAATGATATGCAAAGCCATAAGCTTGGGGATGCTATGTTTGATGAAGATGATATTTTTAGTCCCCCAAGATTTGATGTGCAAATTTGTTATAATGATTTCATGCCTCCTATTTATGATGATCATATTGATGAAAGTGGATTTGGAGAGGTCATGACTTTATTTAGTGATAAATCCACCATTTTGGATGAGGCTTCAATTGACTATGATAACAAAGTTGCTATTTATGATGATTATGGTGATGACATGTATGCTATAAAGAATAATGATAACCATGAAACTTGTCATCATGATTTTAATTTTCATTCTCATGATAGTTATTTTGTTGAGTTTGCTCCCACTACTATTCATGAGAATAAATTTGCTTATGTGGAGAGTAGTAAAATTTCTATGCTTGTGCATAATGAAAATAATGCTTTATGTGATGGTTATATTGTTGAATTTCTTCATGATGCTACTGAAAATTATTATGAGGGAGGAGCATATGCTTTTACATATTGCAATAATATCAAGTTTCTTCTCTATGTGTTGAAAGTTTTGAAGTTATGCTTGTTTTGCCTTCCTATGCTAGTTGATTCTAGTTCCCATAAGTTGTTTGCTCACAAAATCCCTATGCATAGGAAGTGGGTTAGACTTAAATATGCTAGTCATATGCTTCATGATGCTCTCCTTATGTTTCAATTCTTATCTTTTATGCGAGCATCATTGAAATCACCATGCCTAGCTAAAAGGCATTAAAGAAAAGCGCTTGTTGGGAGACAACCCAACACTTTTACCTACTATTTTTGAGTGTTCACTTGATTAAGCTACTGTAGTGATCATATTTTATTGCTTTGTCTCAATAAAGTGCCGAGTAAAGCCTTTGGGATCATGTTGGGTGATAGTTGATTTGATCTTGCTAAAAAACAGAACTTTTGCACTCAGAAAAATAATTCTTATTTTTAACAGAAGAGTGCTCTTGAGTTGATTATTTTTTGCAGAAGTTTAATATAAAAATTGCTCACGTGGTCCTAATTTTTTCATAATTTTTGAAGTAGCAGAAGTATGGTAGTTATCCAGATCATTACAGACTGTTCTGTTTTTGACAGATTCTGTTTTCAATGCATAGTTTGCTTGTTTTCTAGTTTCTATGGCTTATATTGCTCAATATAAATTGTGGAACTGATATGCTACAGTAGGAATTGTGTGGAAACAATTACGAATCTTGTCTTTGACATTACCAAAGTGAAATGGTTTGCTCTTTATCATACTAACCTATCTCACGAAGTTCCGTTAAGTTTTGTGTGATTGAAGTTTTCAAGTTTTGGGTGAGATGTCGATATGAGGAAAATAAGGAGTGACAAGACCCTAAGATTGGGGATGCCCAAGGCACCCCAAGGTGATATTCAAGGAAGATCCAAGCAACTAAGCTTGGGGATGCCCCGGAAGATATCCCCTCTTTCGTCTCCAACATTATCGGTAACCTCACTCGGATCTATGTTTTCATTCGTCACATGATATGTGTTTTGCTTGGAGAGTCAATTTATTTTGTTAGGATTTTCTTGCTGTTATTTATAATAATGTTTTTCATCTTTTATTTCTGTATAAAACCATATGCTTTGATCACACTATCAAAGCATATATACCAACTCCGAGATGCTTGCACCAGTCCATAAATGGCTCGCTGGAGCTTGCACACTTTGTTAGCAACTTTAGGATCGACAAAACCTTCTAGTTGCATCATATACAACTCTTCTTTAAGATATCCATTAAGGAATGCAGTTTTTTTCATTCATTTGCCAAATTTCATAATCATAAAATGCGGCAATTGCTAACATGATTTGGACAGACTTAAGCATCGCTACGGGTGAGAAGGTCTCATCATAGTCAACCCCTTGCACTTTTCAAAAATCTTTCGCAACAAGTCGAGCTTTGTAGACAGTAACATTACTGTCAGCGTCAGTCTTCTTCTTAAAGATCCGTTTATTTTCTATGGCTTGCCGACCATCAGGCTCATCATCGCTTTCTCATAGTTCATAGGTTCATCATGGAATATTGGGCCTTAGTGGGCCTTAGTGGAGAGAGAGGAGGGCCGCAAGGTGGTAACCACACGCCCCACCCATGGCAGTCCGAATTGGACTAGGGGGAGGGGTCGGTAAAATACCCGAATCACTCGGAACCATTCTGATGTCCGAGTACTACCTTCCAATATATGAATCTTTACCTCTCGACCATTTCGAGACTCCTCGTCATGTCCGTGATCTCATCTGGGACTCCGAACAAACTTCGGTCACCAAAACACACAACTCATAATACAAATCGTCAACGAACGTTAAGCGTGCGGACCATACGGCTTCGAGAACTATGTAGACATGACCGAGACACATCTCTGGTCAATAACCAATAGCGGAACCTGGATGCTCATATTGGCTCCTACATATTCTACAAACATTTTTATCGGTCAAACCGCATAACAACATACGTCATTCCCTTTGTCATCGGTATGTTACTTGCCCGAGATTCGATCGCCGGTATCATCATACCTAGTTCAATCTCGTTACTGGAAAGTCTCTTTACTCGTTACGTAATGCATCATCCCGCAACTAACTCATTAGTCACATTGCTTGCAAGGCTTATAGTGATGTGCGTTACCGAGAGGGCCCAGAGATACCTCTCCAATATACGGAGTGACAAATCCTAATCTTGATCTATGCCAACTCAACAAACACCTTCGGAGACACCTGTAGAGCATCTTTATAATCACCGGGTTACATTGTGATGTTTGATAGCACACAAGGTGTTCCTTTGGTATTTAGGAGTTGCATAATCTCATAGTTAGAGGAATATGTATAAGTCATGAAGAAAGCAATATCAATAAAACTAAACGATCATAATGCTAAGCTAACGGATGGGTCTTGTCCATCACATCATTCTGTAATGATGTGATCCCGTTCATCAAATGACAACACATGTCTATGGCCAGGAAACTTAACTATCTTTGATTAACAAGCTAGTCAAGTAGAGGCATACTAGGTATACTCTGTTTTGTCTATGTATTCACACATGTACTAAGTTTCCCGTTAATAAAATTCTATCATGAATAATAAACATTTATCATGATATAAGGAAATATAAATAACAACTTTATTATTGCATCTAGGGCATATTTCCTTCAGTATCCCACTTGCACTAGAGTCAATAATCTAGATTACATAGTAATAATTCTAACACCCACGGAGTCTTGGTGCTAATCATGTTTTGCTCATGGAAGAGACTTAGTCAACGGGTCTGCAACATTCAGATCCGTATGTATTTTGCAAATCTCTATGTCTCCCTCCTTGACTTGATCGCGGATGGAATTGAAACGTCTCTTGATGTGTTTGGTTCTCTTGTGAAATCTGGATTCCTTCGCCAAGGCTATTGCTCCAGTATTGTCACAAAAGATTTTCATTGGACCCGATGCACTAGGTATTACACCTAAATCGGATATGAACTCCTTCATTTAGACTCCTTCATTTCTTTGCTTCGAAGCAGCTATGTGCTCCGCTTCACACATAGATCCCTCCACGGCCTTTCTGCTTGGAACTGCACCAATGACAGCTCCACCATTCAATATAAACACATATCCGGTTTGCGACTTAGAGTCATCGGATCGGTGCCAAAGCTTGCATCGACGTAACCATTTACGATGAGCTCTTTGTCACCTCAATAAATGAGAAACATATCCTTAGTCCTTTTCGGTTATTTCAGGATGTTCTTGACCGTTGTCCGATTGATCCACTCTGGAGTACTTTGGTACCTCCCTACTAAACTTATAGCAAGGCACACATCAGGTCTACTACACAACATTGCATACATGATAGAACCTATGGCTGAGGCATAGGGAATGACTTTCATTTTCTCTCTATTCTCTGCAGTGGTCGGGCATTGAGTCTGACTCAACTTCACACCTTGTAACACTGGCAATGACCCTTTCTTTGACTGATCCATTTTGAACTTCTTCAAAACTTTATCAAGGTACGTGCTTTCTGAAAGTCCAATTAAGCGTCTTGATCTATCTCTATAGATCTTGATGCCCAATATATAAGCAGCTTCACCGAGGTCTTTCATTGAAAAAAAATTCTTACTCAAGTATCCTTTTATGCTATCCAGAAATTATGTATCATTTCCAATCAACAATATGTCATCCACATATAATATTAGAAATGCTACAGAGCTCCCACTCACTTTCTTGTAAATACATGCTTCTCCAAAATTCTGTATAAAACCATATGCTTTGATCACACTATCAAAGCATATATACCAACTCCGAGATGCTTGCACCAGTCCATAAATGGCTCGCTGGAGCTTGCACACTTTGTTAGCAACTTTAGGATCGACAAAACCTTCTGGTTGCATCATATACAACTCTTCTTTAAGATATCCATTAAGGAATGCAGTTTTGACATTCATTTGCCAAATTTCATAATCATAAAATGCGGCAATTGCTAACATGATTTGGACAGACTTAAGCATCGCTACGGGTGAGAAGGTCTCATCGTAGTCAACCCCTTGCACTTGTCAAAAATCTTTCGCAACAAGTCGAGCTTTGTAGACAGTAACATTACTGTCAGCGTCAGTCTTCTTCTTAAAGATCCATTTATTTTCTATGGCTTGCCGATCGTCAGGCTCATCATCTCTTTCTCATAGTTCATAGGTTCATCATGGTCTAGTAACATGAGTTCCAGAACAGGATTACCGTACCACTCTGGCGCAGAAAGTACTTTGGTTGACCTACGAGGTTCGGTAGCAACTTGATCTGAAGTTTCATGATCATTATCTTTAACTTCCTCAGTAATTGGTGTAGGCATCACTGGAACCGATTTCTGTGATGATCCATTTTCCAATTCAAGGGAAGGTACAATTACCTCATCAAGTTCTACTTTCCTCCCACTCACTTCTTTCGAGAGAAACTCCTTCTCTAGAAAGGATCCATTTTTAGCAACAAATGTCTTGCCTTCGGATCTGTGATAGAAGGTGTACCCAACAGTCTCCTTTGGGTATCCTATGAAGACGCACTTTTCCGATTTGGGTTCGAGCTTATCAGGTTGAAGCCTTTTCACATAAGCATCATAGCCCCAAAATTTAAGAAAGACAGCTTAGGTTTCTTGCCAAACCACAGTTCATATGATGTCGTCTCAACGGATTTAGATGGTGCCCTATCTAACGTGAATGCAGCCGCCTCTAAAGCATAACCCCAAAAAGATAGTGGTAAATCAGTAAGAGACATCATAGATCACACCATATCTAATAAAGTACGGTTACAATGTTCGGACACACCATTACGCTGTAGTGTTCTAGGTGGCATGAGTTGCGAAACTATTCCACATTGTTTCAAATGAAGACCAAACTCATAACTCAAATATTCACCTCCACGATTAGATCATACAAACTTTATTTTCTTGTTACGATGATTTTCCACTTCACTCTGAAATTCTTTGAACTTTTCAAATGTTTCAGACTTATGTTCCATTAAGTAGATATATCCATATCTGCTCAAATCATCTGTGAAGGTCAGAAAGTAACGATAGCCATCGCGAGCCTCAACACTCATCGGACCGCATGCATCAGTATGTATTATTTCCAATGAGTCAGTTGCTCGCTCCATTGTTCCGGAGAACGGAGTCTTAGTCATCTTGCCAATGAGGCATGGTTCGCAAGCATCAAGTGATTCATAATCAAGTGATTCCAAAATCCCATCAGCATGGAGTTTCTTCATGCGCTTTACACTAGTATGACCTAAACGGCAGCGATTACCACAAATAAGCTGCACTATCCTTATTAACTTTGCATTTTTTGGCTTCAATATTATGAATATGTGTATCACTACAACCGAGATTCAACAAAAATAGACCACTCATCAAGGGTGCATGACCACAAAAGATATTACTCATATAAATAGAACAACCATTATTCTCTGATTTAAATGAATAACCATCTCGTATAAAACAAGATCCAGATATAATGTTCATGCTCAACGCTGGCACCAAATAACAATTATTTAGGTCTAAAACAAATCCCGAAGAAGGTAGATGTAGATGTAGCGTGCCGACGGCGATCACATCGACTTTGGAACCATTTACCACACGCATCGTCACCTCGTCCTTAGCCAATCTTCATTTAATCCGTAGCCCTGTTTCGAGTTGCAAATATGAGCAACATAACTAGTATCAAATACCCAGGCGCTACTACGAGCATTAGTAAGGTACACATTAATAACACGTATATCAAATATACCTCTCACTTTGCCATCCTTCTTATCCGCCAAATACTTGGGGCAGTTCCACTTCCAGTGACCAGTCCCTTTGCAGTAGAAGCACTCAGTTTCAGGCTTAGGTCCAGACTTGGGCTTCTTCCCTTGAGCAGCAACTTGCTTGCTGTTCTTCTTGAAGTTCCCCTTATTCCCTCTGCCCTTTTTCTTAAAACTAGTGGTCTTGTTAACCATCAACACTTGATGCTCCTTCTTGATTTCTACCTCTGCAACCTTTAGCATCGCGAAGAGCTCTGGAATTATCTTTTCCATCCCTTGCATATTATAGTTCATCACGAAGCCTTTATAGCTTGGTGGCAGTGATTGAAGAACTACATCAATGACACTATCATCAGGAAGATTAACTCCCAGCTGAGTCAAGTGGTTATGATACCCAGACATTTTGAGTATATGTTCACTGACAGAACTATTGTCCTCCATCTTGCAGCTATAGAACTTGTTGGAGACTTCATATCTCTCAATATTAACTTCAACTCCTAGAACATCTCATATGATCCATGACATTCAAAACGTCTTTGAAGTCTCGATTCTAAGCCGTAAAGCATGGCACACTGAACTATTGAGTAGTCATCAGTTTTGCTCTACCAGATGTTCCTAACGTCCGGAGTTACTCCTGCAGCGGATCTTGCACCTAGCGGTGCTTCCAGGACGTAATTCTTCTGTGCAATAATGAGGATAATCCTCAAGTTACGGACCCAGTCCATGTAGTTTCGACCATCATCTTTCAACTTAGCTTTCTCTAGGAACGTATTAAAATTCAAGGGAACGGTAGCACGTGCCATTGATCTACAACAACATAGATATGCAAAAACTATCAGGTACTAAATTCATGATAAATTAAAGTTCAATTAATCATATTACTTAGGAACTCCCACTTAGATAGACATCCCTCTAGTCATCTAAATGATCACGTGATCCATATCAACTAAACCATGTCCGATCATCACGTGAGATGGAGTAGTTTTCAATGGTGGACATCTCTATGTTGATCATATCTACTATATGATTCACGTTCGAACTTTCGGTCTCAGTGTTGCAAGGCCATATCTGCATATGCTAGTCTCGTCAAGTTTAACCCGAGTATTCTGCATGTGCAAAACTGGCTTGCACCCGTTGTATGTGAACGTAGAGCTTATCACACCCGATCATCACGTGGTGTCTCGGCACGACGAACTGTAGCAACGATGCATACTCAGGGAGAACACTTATACCTTGAAATTTAGTGAGGGATCATCTTATAATGCTACCGCCGTACTAAGCAAAATAAGATGCATAAAAGATAAACATCACATGCAACCAAAATATGTGACATGATATGGCCATCATCATCTTGTGCCTTTGATCTCCATCTCCAATGCACCGTCATGATCTCCATCATCACCGGCTTGACACCTTGATCACCATTGTAGCGTCGTTGTCGTCTCACCAACTCTTGCCTCTACAACTATCGCTACCGCATAGTGATAAAGTAAACCAATTACATGGCGATTGCATTTCATACAATAAAGCGACAACCATAAGGCTCCTACCAGTTGCCGATAACTTTTACAATACATGATCATCTCATATAATAATTTATATCTCATCACGTCTTGACCATATCACATCACAACATGCCCTGCAAAAACAAGTTAGACGTCCTCTACTTTGTTGTTGCAAGTTTTACGTGGCTGCTACGGGCTTCTAGCAAGAATCGTTCTTACCTACGCATCAAAACCACAACGATTTTTCGTCAAGTGTGTTGTTTTAACCTTCAACAAGGACCGGCCATAGTCAAACTCGATTCAACTAGAGTTGGAGAAACAGGCACCCACCGGCCACATGTGTGCAAAGCACGTCGGTAGAACCAGTCTCATGAACGTGGTCATGTAATGTCGGTCCGGGCCGCTTCATCTAGCAATACCGCCGAATCAAAGTAAGACGTTGGTGGTAAGTGATACGTCTCCAACGTATCTATAATTTATGTAGTACTAGATGATACCCAGCACGTTGCTGCGGATTTTTAGCACACACTGATAGAAGTTAAATTCAATAAAATTATGGTACAAATATTTAATATTAGTAATAACCAAAAAATAGATAGTAGTAAAGAAGTTTTATTTTTGCAAGGAAGAAAGAAAATTCAGTACAAATGGAAATAAACCAATGGAGGAAAATTCATGACAAAAGAAATTGAAACATGCCTTAGTTAGATTGCTTAACATTTATTGGTTAGGAGGCAATAATTTCACATATTTTTCTTGAGTATACCAATTAGATTCGTAGCTAAGTTTGTATGATATGCATGTATCTCTTAGCTAGGGTCCATTGGCTACGTAGTTTACGGTAATTAGCAAGGAACTAATCATGCATGCGTGCGCATGCTAGTACCAGCGATGACATACACAGACACGTAATAGTAGTGGCATGCAAGCAAGCGCAGCGCTCTCGCTGGTGAGGCTGCCGGAGATCGTCGTGATGGAGATCCTGGCATGCGTTGCGACCTCTTGCGCTGCCGCGCGCAAGTGTTGACGCGCCCTTGCCACCGAGCCGTCCTTCCTTCTCTGCCACTGGCTAGGGGGCGCCGGCCAATGCTCCTCCCTTTCGGCTTCCTCGTCGGGAGCAGCGCCACGGCTGGGAAGGTCCACCTGGCTCGAGCTTCGTCCACGCGCCGTTGTAGGTGCTTTGCCCCGGCCGTTCCTTGATCGGCTCCTTCGTCCAGGCCTCGCCAGCCTCTTCGACGACCACGTCATGCATGATACTCGCGTCGGCGTCCTCCTCGAGTGTTTCGGCGGCGGTGATGAGTCGGAGCCTGGCGTCTACGGCCGCCCCAACTGCAAAGTGCTCTCCGGCGCCTGCCACATACTCAAGGAGAAAAGAACATGTATCTGTGTTTTTACTTTCCGCTAGGCCTGGTTCTTCCACTTCTTGGACAGGAGTGTGTGCGTGCCTGTACCGGACGCCGGCAGAACCTCGGCAGGAAGACAACAGGGACTACGGAACACACACACACACACACACACACAAAGCTTGGGTCAGCGGCACACCAGATAAACGTCACGGTGCTTGGCTGCAATTGGGAAGAACAAATCCGACCACCACGAGCTTGAGGCCGTCTACATCGGCAAGGATTAAGCGCCAGTCGTCAGTTAGGTGTGAAGGTCCCCGGGAGCTTCCCAAGTTGATGGACGCAAACAACTCGACGCACATGGGGCAGCGGGCACTCGGCTCGATCAGGTCGATCGACAGTTATATCAAGGAGAGATTGGAAGAGGAGAAGACATGCTTCCAATGGAAGGGGAAATGACTCCAATAAACACACGTAATGGTCGGTATTAAAATGGTTGCATTGATAGATGCGTAGTGTCCAACGTGGATGCATGGGAAAGATCGTTCCTATTCTGCCGATGGAGAGAAAATCGGTTCACACCTGAGAGAAAGAGAGAGCTCAGATGGAATGCATGAGTGGGTGAAAAATTGCTGACATGGCACAAAGCTGAGGTGGACAACCTGCATGTTGAGAGAATGCCTTGTAGTGGGGAGCAACTTCTTAAGAATGGTAGATCATGCTGTTTTATTATCATTCTGGGATGTTTTACAATCATTTCATAGCAACTTTATATCATTTTTGGGACTAACCTATTGACCCAGTGCCTAGTGTTAGTTGCTGTTTTTTCTTGTTTTTACATCACAGGAAATCAATATCAAACGAAGTCCAAACACCGTGAAACTTGTTGGAGATTTTTCATGGACCAGAACACCCAAGATGGGCCAGAGCAGCACCTGGGGGGTGTCCCGAGGGGGGCACAACCCACCAGGGCACGCCTGGGGGCCCAGGCGCGCCCAGGTGGGTTGTGCCCACCTCGGTGGCCTCCCGCACCCCCTCTTTACCCTATAAATTCACAAATATTCCAAAACCCTTCGGGGTTAACCTAGATCAGAAGTTCCGCCGCCGCAAGGCTCTATAGCCACCGAAAACCAATCTAGACTCATTTCGGCACCCTGCCGGAGGTGGGAATCATCACGGTTGGCCATCTTCATCATCCCGGCGGCCACCACGATGAGGAGGGAGTAGTCCACCCTCGGGGCTGAGGGTTTGTACCAGTAGCTATGTGTTTAATCTCTCTCTCTCTCTCTCTCTCGTGATCTATATCATGGGCTTTGTTAACATAGATGGATCATATGATGTTTCTCCCCTCTATACCCTTGTTGTGATGAATTGAATCTTTACCCTTTGAAGTTTTGTCTTGTCGGATTGAATATTCAGATATGAGAACACATGATGTATGTCTTGCGGTATGAATATCTGGGGTGACAATGGGGTATCATACTTATTCACTTGATGTATGTTATGGCACTCAACTTGCGGATTCCCGAGGTGACATTGGGGCAATCTATGCATAGGGGTTGATGCACGTTTTTATTATCTTTTCTCCGATAGAAACTTTGGGGTCTCTTTGTAGTTCTTTGTGTGGATTGAATATTATGATCATGAATTTTTTTGATGCATATCGTAGAATTAACTCACGGATACTCGTGCTAACATTGGAGTATCTAGGTGACATTAGAGTTGGTTGGTGTGTGTCATATGGTGTTATTTTAGTACGAACTCTTGATTAGATCGAGCGGAAAGAATAGCTTGCGTTATTTTAGTATGAACTCTAGGATAGATTGATTGGAAAGAATAGCTTTGAGGTGGTTTCATACCCTACAAACAATTTCTATCTTTTGTTCTCCGCTAATAGGAACTCGGGAGTGATTCTTTATTGCACTTTGAGGGATAATCATATGATCCAACTATGTTAGCACTGTTGAGAGACTGCACTACCGAAAGTACAAACCCTAGGCCTTGTTTCAAGCATTGCAATACCGTTTTTGTGCCTGTTTACTATTTGCTACCTTGCTGTTTTTATTTATTCATATTATAAAAATATATTTCTACCATCAACATTACACTTTTATCACCATCTCTTCGCTGAACTAGTGCACATATACAATTTGCCATTATATTGGGTGTGTTGGGGACACAAGAGATTTCTTGTATTTGATTGCAGGGTCATTTGAGAGACTATCTTCATCCTACGCCTTCCACGGATTGATAAACCTTAGGTCATCCATTTGTGCGAAAATTGCTACTATCCTACAAAACTCTGCGCTTGGAGGCCCAACACGCGTCTACAAGAATAAAGTTGTGTAGTAGAAATCAAGCTCATTTCGGCGCCGCTTGCCGGGAGGTGAGTGCATGAAGGTATATCTTTAGATCTTACAATTGAATCTTTTAGTTTCTTGTTTTATCACTAGTTTGGTTTATAAAATAAAACTACATAAAAATTGAATTGAGGTTGCATCATATTGTTGATCATCTTTATAATATCTTTCGTGGAAATGATGGAAAGGAAAATTGTGCTCAGTTGATAGAAAAAGAATTCAATAGAATGTTTGGTATAAATGATGAGCATGATTGCAATGTTGTTAGTATGAACTCTTTGAATATCCATGATGCTAATGATATGCAAAGCCATAAGCTTGGGGATGCTAAGTTTGATGAAGATGACATTTTTAGTCCCCCAAGATTTGATGTGCAAATTTGTTATAATGATTTCATGCCTCCTATTTATGATGATCATATTGATGAAAGTGGATTTGGAGAGGTCATGACTTTATTTAGTGATAAATCCACCATTTTGGATGAGGCTTCAATTGACTATGATAACAAAGTTGCTATTTATGATGATTATGGTGATGACATGTATGCTATAAAGAATAATGATAACCATGAAACTTGTCATCATGATTTTAATTTTCATTCTCATGATAGTTATTTTGTTGAGTTTGCTCCCACTACTATTCATGAGAATAAATTTGCTTATGTGGAGAGTAGTAAAATTTCTATGCTTGTGCATAATGAAAATAATGCTTTATGTGATGGTTATATTGTTGAATTTCTTCATGATGCTACTGAAAATTATTATGAGGGAGGAGCATATGCTTTACATATTGCAATAATATCAAGTTTCTTCTCTATGTGTTGAAAGTTTTGAAGTTATGCTTGTTTTGCCTTCCTATGCTAGTTGATTCTAGTTCCCATAAGTTGTTTGCTCACAAAATCCCTATGCATAGGAAGTGGGTTAGACTTAAATATGCTAGTCATATGCTTCATGATGCTCTCCTTATGTTTCAATTCTTATCTTTTATGCGAGCATCATTGAAATCACCATGCCTAGCTAAAAGGCATTAAAGAAAAGCGCTTGTTGGGAGACAACCCAACACTTTTACCTACTATTTTTGAGTGTTCACTTGATTAAGCTACTGTAGTGATCATATTTTATTGCTTTGTCTCAATAAAGTGCCGAGTAAAGCCTTTGGGATCATGTTGGGTGATAGTTGATTTGATCTTGCTAAAAAACAGAACTTTTGCACTCAGAAAAATAATTCTTATTTTTAACAGAAGTGTGCTTTTGAGTTGATTATTTTTGCAGAAGTTTAATATAAAAATTTCTCACGTGGTCCTAATTTTTTCATAATTTTTGGAGTAGCAGAAGTATGGTAGTTATCCAGATCATTACAGACTGTTCTGTTTTTGACAGATTCTGTTTTCAATGCATAGATTGCTTGTTTTCTAGTTTCTATGGCTTATATTGCTCAATATAAATTGTGGAAATGATATGCTACAGTAGGAATTGTGTGGAAACAATTATGAATCTTGTCTTTGACATTACCAAAGTGAAATGGTTTGCTCTTTATCATACTAACCTATCTCACGAAGTTCCGTTAAGTTTTGTGTGATTGAAGTTTTCAAGTTTTGGGTGAGATGTCGATATGAGGAAAATAAGGAGTGACAAGACCCTAAGATTGGGGATGCCCAAGGCACCCCAAGGTGATATTCAAGGAAGATCCAAGCAACTAAGCTTGGGGATGCCCTGAAGATATCCTCTTTCGTCTCCAACATTATCGGTAACCTCACTCGGATCTATGTTTTCATTCGTCACATGATATGTGTTTTGCTTGGAGAGTCAATTTATTTTGTTAGGATTTGCTTGCTGTTATTTATAATAATGTTTTTCATCTTTTATTTCAATAAAAGTGGCATTGATAGCCTTTACTATGCTTATTTTACAAGTCTACATGTTGCTATTTGAAAACAGAAAGGTTACCGATGTTGCAAAAATTCCCTAGAAAAGTCAGAATGTGATAAAATGTTGAATTTTTTTGAATAATAAGCTCTGATAAATTTTCTATAGTGTGGTACAATTTCATAATGTTTGGAGTTGAATAAGTATTGTTACTCTTGCATTCTTTACAGACTGTACTGTTTTGGCAGATTGCTGTTATGCTTGCATATGTTTGCTTGTTTAATGATTCTATTTGAGGATAGGAGTATTAAATATGCAGAGGTATTTAGTATGCAATTTAGAATAATAATTTTAGTGATTTGCTAGAGTAGAGATTGATAAGGTTTTTGCATTAGTTTATACTAACTTACCTCACGAGTTCTTGTTGAGTTTTGTGTGGATGAAGCTTTTGAGATTTAGGAAAACCGTGATATGGGAAGAATTAAGGAGACACCAAAGCTTAAGCTTTTGGATGCCCAAGGCATCCCAAGATAATACTCAAGAAGTCTCAAGCGTTTAAGCTTGGGGATGCCCCGGTAGGCATCCCACCTTTCTTCTTCAACAATTATCGGTTAGTATCGGTTGAGCCTAAGTTTTTGCTTCTTTACATGAGTTGTGCTATTCTTAGAATGTCATTTTATTTTTGTTCTACTTTATGGTTTAATAAAACACTTAGATCTGAACGTTTTCAAATAAAATAGAGTCCTCAAATAGTTGCCAAGGAGGCTAAGTAAGCGGCAATCACATCCCATCAACAAAGCCCTTTTCTTTGGAATTGCTCTTTTGCTTCACTTATATCCTATGAGTAAATTGTTGAATAAATTGAATGTCATAAAGTTGAAATCATATCATGCCTAGTGGTAGCTTCACATTGGGTTTAGAAAGTGAAATCTTTTGAGGCTTGACAATCACAATTTTGGTCATACAAGCAATTCACGAATAATTAGTATAAGGAAGAGAATTTTCACATGCAAATACACTATCTTGGAAATCTTTTGTGATTGTGAGCACCCATAAAAATATTATATGCCAAAATCGTTGACGTTGGACAAGGAAGACAACGTAATGATTTATATTTGTTCATATTCACATAGAAGTTATATTGTCATAGATCCTTCAACATGTGGTGCTTGCCCCCCATCTTTGCTAGCCAAAAATTCCGCACCAAGTAGAGATACTACTTGTGCATCCAAAAACCCTTAAACGCAAATCTTATTTTCAATATTCCACCATACCAACCTAAGGATTGAATAAGATTCTTCAAGTAAGTTGTCATCGGTGCAATAAGGCAATAAAAATTGCTTCTAAAAGTGTGATATCATTTAGTGTAAGAGAAAATTGAGTGTTGTACGAACTTGTGATGGCAAAGGATAAAAGCGACAGACTGCATAATAAAGGTTGCTATCATAAGGGGCAATATAACGTGACGTTCTTTTGCACTAAGGGATTGAGCATACAAACAAATAAGCGCATGGAAACCTCTGCTTCCCTCTGCGAAGGGCCTATCTTTTACTTTTATGTATTTACTTTTATGCAAAGAGTCAAAGTTTTTCTCTCTATTCCTTTTTATGTGGTGAGGAAAGATCTAGGCACATATGTCCAGTTGAATATGGTTAGCATGAGTTATTATTGTTGACATCACCCTTGAGGTGAATACGTTGGGAGGCAAAACAATAAGCCCCTATCTTTCTATGTGTCTGGTTGAAACGTTTTGTTCATGTGTATGCGGTGAGTGTTAGCAATCATAGAAGACTATAGGATGGTTGAGTGTGTGGAGCTCTTACATAAACTCCGTTGAATAAGTTGAATTGCAATTGCTCGGTGACTAAGAACATAGGTTGTTGAGTTTCAAGAGAATTCATTGTTTGAACCTTAACATGTGAATTGGTTGCTACTATAACATGAGAAGTTTTATAAGAAAGAATTGCTATTATGATGCTAGGAAAAGTGTTGAAATTTTCATTGATCAAATTTGTGCACTTTGCTAGAATTCACACTTCATAAATTATTTCTTTTATCATTTACCTACTCGAGGACGAGTAGGAATTAAGCTTGGGGATGCTGATACGTATCCAACGTATCTATAATTTATGAAGTATTCATGCTATTTTATTATCATTCTTGGATGTTTCACAATCATTTTGTAGCAACTTTATATCATTTTTTTGACTAACCTATTGACCCAAAGGCTCAAAGGTGCCGCTTGTTGTTTTTGCTTGTTTTTTACATCGCAGGAAATCAATATCAAACGGAGTCCAAACACCGCGAAACTTGTTGGAGATTTTTTATGGACCAGAACACCCAAGATGGGCCAGAGCAGCACCTGGGGGTGCCCCGAGGGGGGCACAACCCACCAGGGCACGCCCGGGGGCCCAGGCGTGCCCAGGTGGGTTGTGCCCACCTCCGTGGCCTCCTGCACCCCCTCTTTACCCTATAAATTATCAAATATTCCAAAACCCTTGGGGGTTAACCTAGATCAGAAGTTCCGCTGCCGCAAGGCTCTGTAGCCACCGAAAACCAATCTAGACTCGTTTCGGCACCCTGCCGGAGGGGGGAATCATCACGGGTGGCCATCTTCATCATCCCGGCGGCCACCACGATGAGGAGGGAGTAGTCCACCCTCGGGGATGAGGGTTTATACCAATAGCTATGTGTTTAATCTCTCTCTCTCTCTCTCTCTCTCGTGATCTATATCATGGGCTTTATGAACATAGATGGGTCATATGATGTTTCTCCCCTCTATGCTCTTGTTGTGATGAATTGAATCTTTACCCTTTGAAGTTTTGTCTTGTCGGATTGAATATTCAGATATGAGAACACATGATGTATGTCTTGCGGTATGAATACTTGAGGTGACAATGGGGTATCATATTTATTCACTTGATTTATGTTATGGCACTCAACTTGCGGATTCCCGAGGTGACATTGGGGTAATCTATGCATAGGGGTTGATGCACATTTTTATTATCTTTTCTCAGATAGAAACTTTGGGGTCTCTTTGTAGTTCTTTGTGTGGATTGAATATTATGATCATGAAGTTGTTTGATGCATATCGTAGAATTAACTCATGGATACTCGTCACTACAAAAAAAAGACACATCTGTGACATTTTGTGCCGAACAATTTTTTTTGTCATACATATGACACTTCTATGACGATAATTGTGACAGAACCCGGTATCATCATAGATGTGGTGGGCTCCTACTTCTATGACAAAAAATCATGATGTAAAATGGGCTTTTCGTCTGGCGGGCCGGAGACGCAGCTGCATGACATTCTTTGGGCCGTCCATGACGGAAAAACCGTGGTAGAAGCGAGGGGAGGAAAATTTCGGGGAGTTGCTTACGGTGGGAGGTCGGGGCCGAAAGCGATGCGCTGCTTTCTCTCATACACGCATAAACTGAACCCGAAAGCGAGGCGTTGGGTTTCTAATCAACCCGGAGCGACAGAATCGCAGTTACGCTACATCGAACCCGAGCGATCGATCGATGGCTGTTAACTGAACCCAATCGAGCGATTCCTTCGCTACTGCTGCTAACTGAAGCCGATCGATTGGATGAACAGTGAGCGTTGCCGGGGGGGTGGATGAACAGTGAGCGGTGGCGTTGCCTCTGGATGAACAGGACCCCGTGGTGTGGAGGGCTGGATGAACAGTAGATGATGGAGGGGTGGCCGTGGAGGGTGGTTGAACAGGACCCCGTGGTGTGGAGGGCTGGATGAACAGTAGATGATGGAGGGGTGCCCGTAGAGGGGTGGTTGAACAGGAGCAGGTGCAGTAGCGCGTGGTGGAGGCTGGATGAACATGAGCCCGTGGAGGCTGGAGGAGGTCGACGGTAGCCCGTGGAGGCTGGAGGAGGTCGACGATGGAGATGGACAGTATCCCGTGGAGTCCCGTTTTGCGGTACGCCACACCCCTCCCGGCGAACAGGACCCTGCTTTTGACCGTGGCGGCTCCAACACAAGTCTGCTTTCGTCTGCTTTATGGCACGCCACACCCTCCCGATCAACGGGACCCCGTTTCGACCGTAGGAGGTCCGCTTCCTCCGCTTTGGCGGTATGCCACACACCTCCCGATCAACAGGACTTGCTTTGACCGTAGGGAGGTCCGTTCCTCCATTTTGCGATGCACGCGACACCCTCCCGATCAATAGGACCCGCTCAACGTGGGAGGTCCGTTTCCTCCGCCAGCGGTACGCCAGGCCTCGTTTCCATCGCCTGTTCTGTCCAAGCCCTCCCGATGAACACGACCACGCATTCCGTTCCGACCCAGCCGGTTGGCTCCCCATGAACACGACGATGACGTTGTTTCTTCGTTCCGACCCAACCATGTACGTATGCGCGAGTAGGCGTTCGAGACCCTGCCCGTATGTACGTAGGTGGCCGTATTTTCTTTCTTGCACCCTCGCTGTACGACGTGCGTACATGCTACGTGCACGCCTCTACTACGACGCGTCGCGCCTCTACAATGACGCATACACGTTCGCGACCAGAATGACAACGCTACGAACGCTTCGACCAGGTGGGTCCCGACTGACACGCACTTCCTTGCCTGCGAAGATGTAGCTGGTGGGTCCCAGCCGACAGGGGGGCGAATCGTTTTTTAGCCCGGACGCACTTCCTTGCGTGCGAAGATGTAGCTGGTGGGTCCCAGGAGTCAGGGGGGAAACGTTTTTTCGCAAAATACGGTGGCCCGTCCGGTGGGTCCCCGCTGTCAGGTGGAGGAATAATTATTTTGCACGTAATAAGGAGGCACTTCCTTGCTACGGCCGTGGACCCGGTATCGGCCTCTCCACGTCTGATCCATGTCCGATGGAAGCCATTCCTTGACCACGTTGACCACGCCGCGCCGAGAGCACCAGGGCGGTGGACAACGGCGAGGCCTAGGAAGGGGACGACGCGGAGCCGGGGAAGACGCAGCAGTGGATGCCCATGCGTAGAGGAGTCCAAGGGTTCACTGGTTTGCTGCGGTGTGAGGTTGTCGTCGCCGCAGAATAACGAGGGGTGTGGAGCACGAGGCACGACCGACGCTGGTTTGGGCGGCTGGAGCAAGAAGACCAGAGGTTGAAGAAGCACTACGGCCGTTGGATGGACATCATACGGTCACTAGAGCTAGAATCGTGCATATTGACTAAGTTGACAAAGCCCTCCGTCCCCGTCTACTTAGTAGGCCCACAAGTCAGCCTGCCACTATACTGGGTCCCAGCTAACAGGGGGAGTATTCATTTTTTTGTGCGTAATAAGGAGGCACTTCCTTGCGTGCGAAGATATAGCTGGTGGGTCCGAGCTGTCAGCGGCGGTAACGTTTTTTTCATGAAATACAGAGGCCCTTTCGGTGGGTCCCCGATGTCAGGTGGAGGAATCATTATTTTGCGCGTAATAAGGAGGCATTTCCTTGCGTGCGGCCGTGGACCCAGCTGTCGGCCTCTCCACGTACAGTCCACTTCAGATGCATGTCGGTCGTTGACCATGTTGACCAGGCCGCACCGAGAGCACCAGGGCGGTGGACGACGGCGAGGCCTAGGAAGGGAATGACACGGAGGCAGGGAAGACTCGGCAGCTTGTTTCCCACGCGGAGGGCGATCTGTTGTGCGAGGTTCTTGGTTCGTCTGCCGTCACGCGGAGAATAACAGCAGTGTGGGTGAGTAGAGGGATGGCTAGGCCAGCGATAGGAGTACGGTGGGCGGTGAGGCTGCTTGGCAAAGACACTGGCATGGGAGGAGGGAGCAGGCAGTCCCGTCGGCGCTTGTTTGAGCGGCTCGAGCAGGAAGAGCAGAGATTGAAGAAGCACGACGGCCGTTGGATGGACATCCAACAGTCACTGCTTGTGCGTCAACCTTTTTTTAGGAAAGCCTCAAATCTGTGGAAAACAGCATACAACCCATCTACCATTATTTCTAATAATTTACAGCCCATTTGCTAATTCTTAAGGTTTTTTTGGAGCCCATATTCTTTTTGTTAGCATTACAGCCCATATTGTGGCCACGGTTAAAAAATTATATGAAATTTTGCATATTTTGGTGCGGTCCGAACTATTTTTAATCCCAAAATTTCGACTCACATTCAAACTGATTTTAAAAATAAATGTATATCAATATAAAATCCAACAAATTCTCCACGCATAAAAATTAATGTAATTTAAAATCTCAAAATGAAAAAAAGATATTTGAAACTAATTGTCGGTTTGATGTGTTTTAAAAATGTACAACCCATTTCTCATTACTGATAGGCCATTTTCTCGGCCAAATTAATGAAGCTCTCCTCGTCTTGAAAGATTTGCAGCCCAACAGGCCTCGACAAAGCGACTTACTTGGAAAATCACAAAAACTGGGTTGTGGCCGTGGACCCACTGTCGGCCTCTCCACGTGACAAGATTTCTTCCGATGGAAGTCGGTCGTTGACCACATTGACCACGCCGCCGAGAGCACCAAGGCGGTGGACGACGGCGAGCCTAGGAAGGGATGACGCGGAGCCGGGAAGACCTTGAAGTGGATGCCCACGCATGAGGAGTACGAGGGTTCACTGGTTCGGCTGCGGCGTGAGGGCTGCCGCCGCCAAAATAACAGGGGTGTGGGTGAGTAGAGGATACCACAGGCCAGCGGTGGGAGTAGTAGGGCGGTGAGGCCTCAAGGCATCATAGCCGGCCACGAGAGGCAGGAGCACGCGGCACGACCGGCGCTGCTTTGGGCGGCTGGAGCAAGAAGACCAGAGGTTGAAGAAGCACTATGGCCGTTGGATGGACATCGTACGGTCATTGGAGCTAGAATCGTTCATATTGACTAAGTTGACAAAGCCCTCCGTCCTCGTCAACTTAGTAGGCCCACAAGTCAGCCACCTACTATGGTGGGTCCCAGCGAAAGGTGGGTATTCATTTTGGTGCGTAATAAGGAGGCACTTCCTTGCGTGCGAAGATATAGCTGGTGGGTCCGACACAGCCGGGGGAACGTTTTTCTCGAAATACGTAAGCCCTTCCCACATACAAAGGTGCACGACAAAGGCGTAATAAGGAGGAACTTTCCTTGCGTGCGACCATGGACCTCGTGGGTCCCAGCCGTCGAGCTCTCCGCATCTGATGCTCTTCCGATGACTCTCAGATATGTTGACCACGCCCGGCCGAAAGCACCGAGGCGGTGGACGACGGCGAGGCCCTGTATCAGAACGACCGGAGATGGGGAAGACGCGGCGGTGGAGTCAGAGCGGAGAGGAGTGGGAAACTTGACTGGTTCGGTGCGGGTGGGCCTACACCCGGCAGAGAATAACAGGAGGTGCGGAGTGGAGGGATGGCCTGGCCGTCGTGGGGTAGCGTCATTGAGGAGCATAAAACAACACCGCTGGACGCCAAGGCTGGAGCAAAGTGTTCCGGCAGCTACTGGGGAAGAAGACGAGAGATTTAAGAAGAATGTCGGCCGTTGGATGTAAATCCAACGCCTTCTTAAACTTCGACCTCTTGGCCCACATGTCAGCCAGTCCATTTGTTTTTTTAGTCCATTTGGTGGGCTGGGTGAAACAATGATGTAGCATCTATGCAGCCCGTTTAAATCCCATTTGCATTTTTCTCGAAATCTGCGGACTTTCTGGGCTGGATGAAAATATCATGTTGGGCTAGATGGATAAATGTTATAAAAACATAAACACATGAGTGCACGTTAGTAAAATCTTTGCAAGCTTATGTACGCAATCACTAGGAGTTAACTTGGCAAGTTATATATAAACAATTATTGTTATTATTTTGTAAGAACTTTCAACTTACGAAATAAAATATCATTTTAATTTGATGAGTTAATAGTACGTGGGGTATTATTATTTTTTAGGCTAGACGTGGGACAGTTGAGTTGGTTCTAGGGGAAAGTACTGGGAGAAAACTTAGTTTACATCGAAAAGAAAGTGGGAGAAAATCCAGAGACCATTGGGTCCACACGAGGAGAGGAATATGTTGGGAGGAAGGAGATTCAAAACACGGCAGCCGAGTGAACTAGTTTTTTTTTACGGACAAGTGAACTAGTTTACATACATAAGCAAATAGGCACTAAAAAGCAATCAGGTTAATGGGTTCTTAAAAGAAATATTTCGGACAAAACAGATAATTACGACACATAGGCTAATGCATGAAACACTCAGATGATAAAGGTGCTTATAAACAGATAAAGTACAACATCTAGACCTTCCTGGCACGCTTGATCATGACGCTGCGGCTGTCCGTGTACTCGTCGGTTACGGGAAGCAGACACGCCCTCATGTCCAAGATCTGCCTGTACATGTCGTAGCATGCGTATGCGTCCTTGGCCGCATAGGTTATGTAGGCTAGATTCAGAGGTACCTCCCATGTGTTCAGGTCGTCTTCTTTCATGTTGGCGTATTATGGGTCGATGATGGTCTCAGCGAGGTCAACCACGGAGTCCTTCTCCTACCCGATTCTGATGATATTGTATTGCTTCAGGATGTCGACAAGCTTGTTGCACCAGATGGCTGAATCGTCGCGTTCTTCCTTCTCTCCACCATAGCGAAGGTGCAGTCGGCGCCGCCGATGAAACGGGCGAATGCTCCAGAACCTGGTGCAGCCATAGGACTGAGGCGAGGTAGAGCTTCACCGAGTCCGTATCGTTGGTGTACATCACATTCAACTTGGTGCAGCCATAGGACTGAACGGCGAACTAACTCCTTGCTGAAGTCCATATCCAGCAGGCTCACCCCTCGGATCGCCATTGGAGTCTCTTCGAGTGAACGAGTGTGTAGGCGGCGGCAGCAGTTCGTTTTTCAGCTCTTGGGGAACTGGATTCAGCAAAGAAGTCGAGTGTGTACAAAGCGACAACAGTTACTACCACTCCCTCATCCGCTGCACGCCCGACAGAAGATGCACCCTCGGCGCATTCAAACGCCTCCATTAAGAAACCTACTCCGGCCACACGTCGGTTCACGAGCGGGTTTGTATTGGTACTGTAATAACATGAGTTAGTGGTCACTTTACATAAATTTAATTAGCTTTAATAGAAATTTATACTTAAAACAAGCAATGTATTGGCTCGTTCTATCAGTGCCACGGGATCAACATGCACAACAATTAGAATTATTATTTTCAGGACGCACACGATCAGCACATTTGTCGCACTTTCACAAAGATAATACTACCAAGTTTGAACTGTTTGTTATGGTTGTTGTCCTCTGCATCATCATGCCGTGTTTCCCGACTTGCAAGATTCGTAACCAACAAATAAGATCCAAATAATAAGTACAACAAAGATGCCTACACATCTCATTGATTCCCGACTTGCAAGATTCAGAACCAACAAATAAGATCCAAATAATCAGTACAACAAAGATGCCTACACATCTCATTGATTCCCAGCTTGCAAGATTCAGAACCAACAAATAAGATTCAAATAATAAGTACAACAAAGATGCCTACACATCTCATTGATTCCCAGCTTGCAAGATTCAGAACCAACCCATTAGAGCCTTTTGATAATGTGAATATCGGGATTAAATCCATCTTGGCTAGCCATGTCATACAATCGAAGAACTTGGCGAATGCTCTTGACCGTCACAACATCTGTAGTTGAGTATTCCTGTTTGCACAGCATGTTTGCACAGCACAAACAAGGAGACAGGATAGCATGATTTCACTTTAATAGCTGCCTCCTTGAACTCAACCTCCAGCTCCACTAGGATGAGGTCTGCCTGGAGTTCCATGATTCAATTCATGCGCCTTTTTATGCAGTTCACCTGAAATGAAGCAAAGATTGCATCATTCAGCTAGCAAGAAGTACTTGCTCTTGTGAGCTGGCAAGTTCTTCTTTAGTAGTTGCACTAAAATTGAGGAACATTAAGGTTGGCTGTCCGGCTCATGTAAGGTGCAACTATAATTTTCTTATCCTTTTGTGCAGTTCCACTAAAATAAAGTGCCATTGTGGTGACAGTGACGGCTCCATCTTGCAAAGGCTAATAAAATGTTGCACGAGATTACCAATGAGAACTTGACAAAGATTTTGGAAACTCCAATCACCATTTTGTGCAGTTCCGGCCAAAATTGAGAGATGTTGCCCACGTGACATTTTAGTTGAACTGCACAAGACACTCATTCCAAAAAAGTGTTTTGTGCAGTTCACCAAAAGGTCACAATAGCAACAAGGTGAAATGGATATCCCTATCTCGCACAAAATGATAGAAAGTACACAGTTGCTGGTCAATAAGAATATCCGAAACATATACAAAATGAAAAGAAGCATCTTAATTATGTTCATGGCAATCACGCAAGGACAGTAGAAATTTTAAAACGTCAGCAATGCTTCATGTTACCAGAAGCATTACGATCAACAATGAGATTCCTCAAATATGGGATTACTTTAATGGTGGCATTTCTTGTTTACCAGACACAGTAAATAAACAACAGCTAAAGAGTTGGTTTAAGGGCATGGGACCGTGGGGACACCAGGACACTCAGCAGCGTAAAGGAGCAACTTACTTATCATCTTTGGGGAAAACAGCAGAGTGCCATTTGTAACACAGTTTAATTGCATCTTATCATTGGAGGCATTAGATTAACAATAACACTGGTTAGACATGTCCCTAAGGTAACAGTGTGATCGCTTCATTTTACATGCGCCTTACATTAACAACAACAAAAGGTTGGTATAAGGACATCTGACGGTGGGACGCATCGGCACAATGTACCTACAAGGAGGCATAAAGTGGTGATGCTGAGCTTGTTCACGCTATGTGAGGGAAGCAAACCTAATCTTGGAGACCTTGTACTATGTGAGGGCAGCAAATCTAATCCTGGAGACCTTTTACTATGTGAGGGCAGCAAATCTAATCCTGGAGACCTTTTACTATGTGAGGGCAGCAAATCTAATCTTGGAGACCTTTTACTATGTGAGGGCAGCAAATCTAATCCTGAGACCGTTTACTATGTGAGGGCAGCAAATCTAATCCTGAGACTTTTTACTATGTGAGGGCAGCAAATCTAATCCTAGAGACCTTTTACTATGTGATGGTAGCAAATCTAATCCTGGACATACTCTGTTTACTTGTCCACCAACCGCCACTTTCTATCCTTTTTTCAACCAATAATAGATCTATTCCTTATCCAGTTTGTACTGCGTTTTCCCATTATTTCCCTTTTCAACCAAAAGACTGGTTGGGCATCCAGTCTCTACTACTTTCACCTTATTATTTCCTCTTTGAATCAAGTCCTAGATTCATGCTACAACTTTCCCCCCTTTCTTCGTTGTTTGAACAAAGCCCTAGATTCGAACGCATGAAGTAGCTTTACCTCTAATAATACTAAAAATTTAGGTGGCTTTGGAAGAGCTGATGGGAGTAGAAAAAGATGCACATGCAGACACGTGGGGAGCTGGGGCAGTAGAGCAAGGCCGCTTTCGAAGAACTTATACCTGAGGGTCGCCGGGATGTCGGCGGCGGCAGGTCGGATCTGCGGACAATACGGCAGGGAGGAAGAAGGGTCGGAGGACCTCCCGAGCCGGCGCTGTGTCGGAGAGAACGACACGGGCAGAGGATCGGGCCCCTCCGGCAGTTGTGGGTTTCCTCCCTCGGCGGCGATGACCGCGTGAATGATGCACCTTTTAGTCCTCTACACACACCGGCCGAAGGGAGCCGGCCGGATCTGTGACCAGCGGTGAGCAGAGAGAAAATGTTGCTACCGCTGTCTTGTTTATATCTGGAGAGGATGAGAGAATGTAGAGAGCAACCCTAGTAAAGCAAGCGCTCAGGCCCCTGCGCCCATATATAGTGGAGTGATTATCTTTTTTCTCTCCACAACAAGCGTTTCAATTTGTGTACGTGGCATTAAAGAAAAGAAACTCTCTATTTAAGGTGACTACTCTACGACTCCTACTTACTACTCCCTCCGTCCTAAAATACTTGTCCTAGAAATGGATAAAATGGATGTATCTATAACTAAAGTAAGTCTAGATACAACCATTTCTAGGACAAGTATTTCCGGACGGAGGGAGTACTACAGTATTGTTCACTTGTGCTCCCCGACCCTGCATTCATTGAACAACCCCTCGGGTGAATAAACATACTGATAAGTACTATATTTATATAGAACGAACAAGCTCGAACTATTTTCAGCGTAGTTAAAAGTTGAGGCGGGGCTTTTCCCGGGCAAAGACGCTGCTGGCGACAGTTTTGGGTAGGCGGTTTGATAGAGAGGCGAGGAAGGTGAGCGAGTGGGGCTGTGCGATTTGATGGCGGCGTTCTTCTTTGGAAAGACTTGTGATATGACCACTCACTATAGTCATGAATTACTGGCGCTCCCGACCGGGTGATGCCCCCTTCCATTCCGCGCTCTAATCTGGTGCAAGACACGTCGACCCGGATGCTGGCTCTCCCACATGTCGGAGTAGTAAGAAGGAGCAAAGAATGATACGGTATATACTAGTACTATACTACTGTTGGGGAACGTAGTAATTTCAAAATTTTCCTACACACACGCAAGATCATGGTGATGGCATAGCAACGAGAGGGGAGAGTATTGTCCACGTACCCTCGTAGACCGTAAGCGGAAGCGTTATGACAACGCGGTTGATGTAGTCGTACGTCTTCACGATCCGACCGATCCAAGTACTGAACGTACGGCACCTCCCGATTCAGCACACGTTCAGCTCGATGACGATCCCGGACTCCGATCCAGCAAAGTGTCGGGATGAGTTCCACAAGACGACGGCGTGGTGGCGATGATGATGCTTCACCGGCGCAGGCTTCGCCTAAACTCATGACGATATGACCGAGGTGGAATATGGTGGAGGGGGCACCGCACGGCTAAGGAACGATCCGTAGATCAACTTGTGTGTGATGGAGTGCCCCCTGCCCCCGTATATAAAGGAGGGAGGCGGAGGTGCGGCCGGCCCCCAAGGGGTGCGCCTGGAGGAGTCCTACTCCCACCGGGAGTAGGACTCCCCCCTCTTGCCTTGTTGGAGAAGGAAAGGGGGAAGGGAAAGAGGAAAGGGGGGCGCCGCCCCCCTTCCTTGTCCTATTAAGACTAGGGGAGGGCGCGGCCTGCCCTGGCCGGCCCTCCTCTTCTCCCTCATGGCCCACTAAGGCCCAATATCCCCCGGGGAGGGTTCCGGTAACCCCCCGGTGTTCCGGTAAAATCTCGATTTCATCCGGAACCATTCTGATATCCAAATATAGGCTTCCAGTATATAAATCTTTATGTCTCGACCATTTCGAGACTCCTCGTCATGTCCGTGATCACATCCGGGACTCCGAACAAACTTCGGTACATCAAAACTTAAAAACTCATAATAAAACCGCCATCGTAACGTTAAGCGTTATGGACCCTACGGGTTCGAGAACTATGTAGACATGACCTAGAACTATTCTCGGTCAATAACCAATAGCGGAACCTGGATGCCCATATTGGTTCCTACATATTCTACGAAGATCTTTATCGGTCAAACCGCATAACGATATCGTTGTTCCCTTTGTCATCGGTATGTTACTTGTCCGAGATTTGATCGTCGGTATCCAATACCTAGTTCAATCTCGTAACCGCAAGTCTCTTTACTCGTTCCGTAATACATCATCTCACAACTAACTTATTAGTTGCAATGCTTGCAAAGGCTTATGTGATGTGCATTACCGAGGGCCCAGAGATACCTCTCCAGAGCAATCGGAGTGACAAAACCTAATCTCGAAATCGCCAACCCAACATGTACTTTTGGAGACACCTGTAGTACTCCTTTATAATCACCCGATTCACGTTGTGACGTTTGGTAGCACCAAAGTGTTCCTCCGGTAAACGGGAGTTGCATAATCTCATAGTTACACGAGGAACATGTATAGGTCATGAAGAAAGCAATAGCAATATACTAAGCGATCAAGTGCTAGGCTAACGGAATGGGTCATGTCAATCACATCATTCTCCTAATGATGTGATCCCATTAATCAAATAACAACACATGTCTATGGTTAGGAAACATAACCATCTTTGATTAATGAGCTAGTCAAGTAGAGGCATACTAGTGACTATATGTTTGTCTATGTATTCACACATGTATCATGTTTCGGTTAATACAATTCTAGCATGAATAATAAACATTTATCATGATATGAGGAAATAAATAATAACTTTATTATTGCCTCTAGGGCATATTTCCTTCAGTCTCCCACTTGCACTAGAGTCAATAATCTAGATTACACGATAATGATTCTAACACCCATGGAGTCTTGGTGCTGATCATGTTTTGCTCGTGGAAGAGGCTTAGTCAGCGGGTCTGCAATATTCAGATCCGTATGTATCTTGCAAATCTCTATGTCTCCCACGGACTTGGTCTCGGATGGAATTGAAGCGTCTCTTGATGTGCTTGGTCCTCTTGTGAAATCTGGATTCCTTTGCCAAGGCAATTGCACCAGTATTGTCACGAGAAGATCTTCATTGGTCCCGATGCACTAGGTATGACACCTAGATCGGAAATGAACTCTTTCATCCAGACCCCTTCATTTCTTGCTTCGAAGCAGCTATGTACTCCGCTTCACATGTAGATCCCGCCACGACGCTTTGTTTAGAACTGCACCAACTAACAGTTCCACCGTTTAATAAAAATACGTATCCGGTTTACGATTTAGAATCGTCCGGATCGGTGTCAAAGATTGCATCGGCGTAACCATTTACGACTAGCTCTTTGTCACCTCCATATACGAGAAACATATCCTTAGTCCTTTTCGTGTATTTCAGGATGTTCTTGACCGCTGTCCAAAGGATCCATTCCTGGATTACTTTGGTACCTTCCTGCCAAGCTTATTGCTAAGCATACGTCGGTCTGGTACACAGCATTGCATACATGATAGAGCCTATGGCTGAAGCATAGGGAACATCTTTCATTTTCTCTCTATCTTACGCTATTGTTGGGCATTGAGTCGACTCAATTTCACACCTTGTAATATGGTAAAAATCCTTTCTTTGCACTGATCCATTTTGAACTTTTTCAAAACTTTATCAAGGTATGTGCTTTGTGAAAGTCCAATCAAGCGTCTTGATCTATCTCTATAGATCTTGATGCCCAATATGTAAGCAGCTTCACCGAGGTCTTTCATTGAAAAACTTTTATTCAAGTATCCTTTTATGCTATCCAGAAATTCTATATCATTTCCAATCAATAATATGTCGTCCACATATAATATCGGAAATGCTACTGAGCTCCCACTCACTTTCTTGTAAATACAGGCTTCTCCAAAAGTGCAGATAAAACCATATGCTTTGATCACACTATCAAAGCGTTTATTCCAACTCCGAGAGGCTTGCACGGACCATAAATTGATCGCTTGAGCTTGCACACTTTGTTAGCACCTTTTGGATCAACAAAACCTTCTGGTTGCATCATATACAACTCTTCTTCTAGAAATCCATTCAAGAATGCAGTTTTGACATCCATTTGCCAAATTTCATAATCATAAAATGCAGCAATTGCTAACATGATTCGGACAGACTTAAGCATCGTTGTGGGTGAGAAAGTCTCATCGTAGTCAACCCCTTGAACTTGTCGAGAACTTTTCGCAACAAGTCGAGCTTTATAGACAGTTACATTACCATCAGCGTCAGTCTTCTTCTTAAAGATCCATTTATTCGCAATGGCTTGTCGATCATTGGGCAAGTCAACCAAAGTCCATACTTTGTTCTCATACATGGATCCCATCTCAGATTTCATGGCTTCCAGCCATTTTGCGGAATCTGGGCTCACCATCGCTTCTTCATAGTTCGTAGGTTCGCCATGGTCAAGTAACATGACTTCCGTAATAGGATTACCATACCACTCAGTGCGGATCTTACTCTGTTTGACCCACGTAGTTCAAGAGAAACTTGATCTGAAGTTTCATGATCAATATCATTAGCTTCCTCACTAATTGGTGTAGTTGTCACAGAACCGGTTCTTGTGATGAACTACTTTCCAATAAGGGAGCAGAATCTGATTATCTCATCAAGTTCTACTTTCCTCCCACTCACTTCTTTCGAGAGAAACTCTTTTTCTAGAAAGGATCCGACTTTTAGCAACGAAAATCTTGCCCTCGGATCTGTCATAGAAGGTGTACCCAATAGTCTCTTTTGGGTATCCTATGAAGACACATTTCTCCGATTTAGGTTCGAGCTTATCTGGTTGAAGTTTCTTCACATAAGCATCGCAGCCCCAAACTTTAAGATACGACAACTTTGGTTTCTTGCCAAACCATAGTTCATAAGGCGTCGTTTCAACGGATTTTGATGGTGCCCTATTCAACGTGAATGCGGCCGTCTCTAAAGCATAACCCCAAAACGATAGCGGTAAATCAGTAAGAGACATCATAGATCGCACCATATCTAGTAAAGTGCGATTACGACGTTCGGACACACCATTTCGTTGTGGTGTTCCGGGTGGCGTGAGTTGGGAAACTATTCCGCATTGTTTCAAATTTAAACCAAACTCGTAACTCAAATGTTCTCCTCCACGATCAGATCGTAGAAATTTTATTTTCTTGTTACGATGATTTTCCACTTCACTCTGAAATTCTTTGAACTTTTCAAATGTTTCAGATTTGTGTTTCATTAAGTAGATATACCCATATCTGCTCAAATCATCTGTGAAGGTGAGAAAATAACGATACCCGCCGCGTGCCTCAACATTCATTGGACCACAAACATCAGTATGTATGATTTCCAACAAATCAGTTGCTCGCTCCATAGTTCCGGAGAACGGCGTTTTAGTCATCTTGCCCATGAGGCACGGTTCGCATAAGTACCAAGTGATTCATAATCAAGTGATTCCAAAAGCCCATCAAGATGGAGTTTCTTCATGCGTTTACACCGATATGACCCAAACGGCGGTGCCACAAATAAGTTGCACTATCATTATCAACTCTGTATCTTTTGGTTTCAACACTATGAATATGTGTATTACTACTATCGAGATTCAATAAAAATACACCACTCTTCAAGGGTGCATGACCATAAAAGATATTATTCATATAAATAGAACAACCATTATTCTCTGACTTAAATGAATAACCGTCCTCGCATCAAACAAGATCCAGATATAATGTTCATGCTTAACGCGGCACCAAATAACAATTATTTAGGTCTAAAACTAATCCCGATGGTAGATGTAGAGGTAGCGTGCCGACCGCGATCACATCGACTTTGGAACCATTTCCCACGCCAAGATCGTCACCTCGTCCTTAGCCAATCTTCGCAATCCGTAGTTCCTGTTTGAGTTGCAAATATTAGCAGAACCAAGATCAAATACCGGTACTACTGCGAGTATTAGTAAGGTACACATCAATAACATGTATATCACATATACCTTTGTTTACTTTGCCATCCTTCTTATCCGCCAAATATTTGGGGCAGTTCCGCTTCGATGTCGGTCTGCTTGCAAGAGAAGCACTGGCCTCGTGCTTAGGTCCAGACTTGGGTTTCTTCTCTTGAGCAGCAACTTGTTTGCTGTTCTTCTTGAAGTTCCCTTCTTCTTCCCTTTGCCCTTTTTCCTGAAACTGGTGGTCTTGTTAACCATCAACACTTGATGCTCCTTTTTGATTTCTACCTCCGCGGCTTTTAGCATTGCGAAGAGCTCGGGAATAGACTTGTCCATCCCTTGCATATTATAGTTCATCACGAAGCTCTTGTAGCTTGGTGGCGATGATTGAAGAATTACATCAATGACACTATCATCAGGAAGATTAACTCCCGGTTGAATCAAGTGATTATTATACCCAGACATTTTGAGTATGTGTTCTTGTAACTATTCTCCTCCATCTTGCAGCTATAGAACTTATTGGAGACTTCATATCTCTCAATCCGGGCATTTGCTTGAAATATTAACTTCAACTCCTGGAACATCTCATATGCTCCATGAGTTCAAAACGTCGTTGAAGGCCCGGCTCTAAGCCGTAAAGCATGGCACACTGAACTATCGAGTAGTCATCAGCTTTGCTCTGCCAGACGTTCTTAACGTCGTCAGTTGCATCAAGCAGTTCGGCACCCAGCGGTGCTTCGGATGTAATTCTTACGTGCAGCAATGAGGATAATCCTCGGGTTACGGACCCAGTCCGTGTAATTGCTACCATCATCTTTCAACTTTGCTTTCTCAAGGAACGCGTTAAAATTCAACGGAACAACAAAGACGAGCCATCTATCTACATTAAACATAGACAAGCAAAAATACTATCAGGTACTAAGTTCATGATAAATTTAAGTTCAATTAATCATATTATTTAAGAACTCCCACTTAGACTGACATCTCTCTAGTCATCTAAGTGATTACGTGATCCAAATCAACTAAACCATGTCCGATCATCACGTGAGATGGAGTAGTTTCAATGGTGAACATCACTATGTTGATCATATCTACTATATGATTCACGTTCGACCTTCGGTCTCCGTGTTCCGAGGCCATATCTGTATATGCTAGGCTCGCCAAGTTTAACCTGAGTATTCCGCGTGCAACTGTTTTGCACCCGTTGTATTTGAACGTAGAGCCTATCACATCCGATCAGACGTGGTGTCTCAAAGACGAAGAACTTTCATAGCGGTGCATACTCAGGGAGAACACTTCTTGATATTTTTAGTGAGAGATCATCTTAAAATGCTATCGTCAATCAAAGCAAGATAAGATGCATAAAGGATAAACATCACATGCAATCAATATAAGTGATATGATATGGCCATCATCATCTTGTGCTTGTGATCTCCATCTCAAGCACCGTCGTGATCACCATCGCCACCGGCGCGACACCTTGATCTCCATCGTAGCATCGTTGTCGTCTCGCCAACTATTGCTTCTCGACTATCGCTACCGCTTAGTGATAAAGTAAAGCAATTACAGGCGTTGCATTTCATACAATAAAGCGACAACCATATGGCTCCTGCCGATTGCCGATAACCGGTTACAAAACATGATCATCTCATACAATAAAATATAGCATCACGTCTTGACCATATCACATCACAACATGCCCTGCAAAAACAAGTTAGACGTCCTCTACTTTGTTGTTGCAAATTTTATGTGGCTGCTACGGGCTGAGCAAGAACCGTTCTTACCTACGCATTAAAACCACAACGATAGTTCGTCAAGTTAGTGCTGTTTTAACCTTCGCAAGGACCGGGCGTAGCCACACTCGGTTCAACTAAAGTGAGAGAGACAGACACCCGTCAGTCACCTTTAAGCAACGGTGAAACCAGTCTCGCGTAAGCGTCTGGCGTAATGTCGGTCCGGCCGCTTCATCTCACAATACCGCTGAACCAAAGTATGACATGCTTTGGTAAGCGATGACTTGTATCGCCCACAACTCACTTGTGTTCTACTCGTGCATATGACATCTACGCATAAAACCTGGCTCGGATGCCACTTTGTTGGGGAACGTAGTAATTTCAAAATTTTCCTACGCACACGCAAGATCATGGTGATGGCATAGCAACGAGAGGGGAGAGTATTGTCCACGCACTCGTGAGACCGTAAGCGAGCGTTATGACAACGCGGTTGATGTAGTCGTACGTCTTCATGATCCGACCGATCCAAGTACCGAGCGCACGGCACCTCCGAGTCCAGCACACGTTCAAATCGATGACGATCCCGGACTCCGATCCAGCAAAGTGTCGGGGATGAGTTCCACAAGACCTGACGGAGTGGTGACGATGATGATGCTCTCCGGCGAGGGCTTCGCCTAAACTCATGACGATATGACCGAGGTGGAATATGGTGGAGGGGCACCAGACACGGCTAAGGAATGATCCGTAGATCAACTTGTGTGTTATGGGGTGCCCCTGCCCCGTATATAAAGGAGGGAGGGGAGGTGCGGCCGGCCCCAAGGGGTGCGCTGGAGGAGTCCTACTCCCACCGGAGTAGGACTCCCTCTTGCCTTGTTGGAGAAGGAAAGGGGGAGGGAAAGAGGAAAGGGGCGCCGCCTTCCTTGTCCTATTAGGACTAGGGGAGGCGCGGCCTGCCTGGCCGCCCTCCTCTTCTCCCTCATGGCCCACTAAGGCCCATTATCCCCCGGGAGGGTTCCGGTAACCCCCCGGTGTTCCGGTAAAATCCCGATTTCACCCGGAACTATTCCGATATCCAAATATAGGCTTCCAATATATCAATCTTTATGTCTCGACCATTTCGAGACTCCTCGTCATGTCCGTGATCACATCCGGGACTCCGAACAAACTTCGGTACATCAAAACTTATAAACTCATGATAAAACTGTCATCGTAATGTTAAGCGTGCGGACCCTACGGGTTCGAGAACTATGTAGACATGATCTAGAACTATTCTCGGTCAATAACCAATAGTGGAACCTGGATGCCCATATTGGTTCCTACATATTCTACGAAGATCTTTATCGGTCAAACCGCATAACGATATACGTTGTTCCCTTTGTCATCGGTATGTTACTTGTCCGAGATTTGATCGTCGGTATCCAATACCTAGTTCAATCTCGTGAATCGCAAGTCTCTTTACTCGTTCCGTAATACATCATCTCACAACTAACTTATTAGTTGCAATGCTTGCAAGGCTTATGTGATGTGCATTACCGAGAGGGCCCAGAGATACCTCTCCGACAATCGGAGTGACAAAACCTAATCTCGGAATACGCCAACCCAACATGTACTTTTGGAGACACCTGTAGTACTCCTTTATAATCACCCAGTTACATTGTGACGTTTGGTAGCACCCAAAGTGTTCCTCCGGTAAACGGGAGTTTGCATAATCTCATAGTTACAGGAACATGTATAGGTCATGAAGAAAGCAATAGCAATATACTAAACGATCAAGTGCTAGGCTAACGAAATGGGTCATGTCAATCACATCATTCTCCTAATGATGTGATCCCATTAATCAAATAACAACACATGTCTATGGTTAGGAAACATAACCATCTTTGATTAATGATCTAGTCAAGTAGAGGCATACTAGTGACTATATGTTTGTCCATGTATTCACATATGTATCATGTTTCCGGTTAATACAATTCTAGCATGAATAATAAAGATTTATCATGATATGAGGAAATAAATAATAACTTTATTATTGCCTCTAGGGCATATTTCCTTCAACTACTCCCTCCATTCCTAAATATAAGTCTTTGGAGAGATTTCACTATGGACCACATACGGAGAAAAATGAGTGAATCTACACATAAAATGCATCTATATACATACGTATGTGGTCCACAGTGAAATATCTACGAAGACTTATATTTAGGAACGGAGGGAGTACTACTCAGGTCGGAGGAGTGCGAACCACGGCAGCCTAGTGAACCAGCAGTGCGAACCACGGTAGCCCAGTGAACCAGTAGTAGAAAATAATGCATATGTTTGTCCATGTATTCACATATGTATCATGTTTCCGGTTAATACAATTCTAGCATGAATAATAAACATTTATCATGATATGAGGAAATAAATAATAACTTTATTATTGCCTCTAGGGCATATTTCCTTCAACTACTCCCTCCATTCCTAAATATAAGTCTTTGGAGAGATTTCACTATGGACCACATACGGAGAAAAATGAGTGAATCTACACATAAAATGCATCTATATACATACGTATGTGGTACACAGTGAAATATCTATGAAGACTTATATTTAGGAACGGAGGGAGTACTACTCAGGTCGGAGGAGTGCGAACCACGGCAGCCCAGTGAACCAGCAGTGCGAACCACGGTAGCCCAGTGAACCAGTAGTAGAAAATAATGTGGTGATATGGGCCATAAAAAACAATGTGCTACGTTCCACACTGTAGCATGTACAGTAACACTCGTCTTTGTTTGGATCCCCAAGTTAGAGCTAGTTTGGCTTGAAATAGCCTCAAATTATCGAAACAAGAGGGGTTAGTTTGAGCTAGTTTGCTCTAACCCAGCTAAAAAAACTAGCCCGGTGGAGAGGTTCTAATTAGGTTAGTTATCCTCGGGCCCACTAAAAGAGAACTAAAAAATCTCACCTGCCCGCACCAGATCGCTCCCCCCCTCTCGCACGACTCCTCTCTGTTCCCCATAGGGCCGCCCGCCCAAGCGCCGCTCGCCCTCTCTCTCCTCCGGTCGCCCTCTCCTTCCGGCCTCCGCCGTCCTACTCCGACCGCCCTCTCCCTCCGACCTTCGAAGGTCGCCCCGCTCCCCCCTTCACTGGTCGTTTTCTCCCCTCTGTCATCTTGTGTGGCGCATCTACTGAGGAGGTCGCAAGAGGGGTGAGTTTGTTCGTTCCTTCTCTGTCTCACGGCCATATCATTGATCTTGCTTGCTCTAGCGCTAATTCTGATTTGGAAAAGTAGATCTGATCAAACTTGCTATAGATTTGTGGTGCACGCATGGAATTGTTTGATGTCGCTTGAGGAGGTAATAAATCTTTCTAGAGGCCCAAAGATTCAGTTCACCTTTCTAGGTATTTCAGTTTCAGTGCTTGCATTATTTCTAGAGGCCCAAAGATTCAGTTCACCTTTCTATGTATTTCAGTTTCAGCTTGCATTATTTCTAGAGGCCCAAAGATTCAGTTCACCTTTCTAGGTATTTCAGTTTCATTCTTTCATTATTTCTAGAGGCCCAAATATTCAGTTCACCTTTCTAGGTATTTCAGTTTCAGGCTTGCATTATTTCTAGAGGCCCAAAGATTCAATTCACCTTTCTAGGTATTTCAGTTTCAGGCTTGCATTATTTCTAGAGGCCCAAAGATTCAGTTCACCTTTCTAGGTATTTTAGTTACATGCTTGCATTATTTCTAGAGGCCCAAAGATTAAGTTCCCAGTCGGCGACAAGCGGCCCTGCTACCCATGCCGGTGTCGACCTCAACTCGCAAGGGCCGATGTCGGAGGGGTTCCCGGGGCTTGGGCTCTACAGAGCCTTCCTCCAGAGCGACGATGGCGAGATCCTCCCTTGGTGCGTGAGGGGCTCAGGGATCCCTCCCTATCGTGAATGACTTCCGTGATGAGTTAGCTCATTCTTTGTTTCATGAAGTGTTTTTTTATTTTGTGAAGCTTGATTGACGACTTGTATGTTTAAGTGGGATATCTCATTTGTATGGACAAAGTAAAAATTATCATGTTTTGCATGCTTGATTTGTATAGATGGTTCGTTTATGTAAATTGTGAGCGGAGGAGGCCACAGAAGGGCCGACCACACCAAGAGGGTGCTTGGATACAAGGGACTTATTTTAGTCTGACTAAAAATAGGGCCCAAAGTAGTCAAATGATTGAGATAGAGCATTTATTGTCAATCTAACCCTGCCATCCATACACCTCTTTGGTTTGGAGTTAGTTCAGGGTTAGAATCTAACTCTAACCTCTAATTGAGTTAGAGTTCTCCTCGTCTTGGTTCATCGCCATCATACTTTCCCCATTCCTATGTTTTCAGTATCCTGCGAATCAAAGAGGCCCTTTTTTTCGGGAAAATCAAAGAGGCCCTTAGACTGGTTTAGGTCCGGTCATTTTTTATAAACGTGTTATGTCCAAAATTCAATGAACGTGCTCCGGTTTTGACGAAAATAATCAGGTTTCATGTAGTAATTCATTCATTTATTTATTCTTCTGCAGGGGGTTTGCATGTAATTCGTGAGGTCTGAAATGTAAAGTACCCCGGCATATGCTCCAAGTCGTGCATGCACTACGACCCAGATGCTCTATGTCCCACATGTTGGCGAATGGGATCACGTGGAAATAGCCTAGGAGTACATATAGGAGGATAAATGCGTGAAAAAATATGTACTGTGAAGCGTAGCCGCTGTTCGAAAAGGAGACCTAAAGTGATGACAGCTATAGGTCGACGCACCCAACTAGTGGTAGTACTAGACATACGACTAATTTTTCCTAAAAAAGAGGCACGAGTGCTCGGTACTCCTATTCTATAAACACGAGTCTCATCGACAACAGCGTCCATGCTACTGACTAGCTCTCCTCCCTCGCTTTCTCTCTTCTAATTCTAAACTCGGCCGACGCCGTGGGTGGGGTGGGTTTGCTCAGCTATGACCCCACCTCACAAAGGTGAAAAACGTTATCTGGAATAAAAATGCCATATACTCCCTCCGTTCATAAATATAAGCCTTTTTAGATACTAGTTCAAATGGAATACAACATCTGAGATGTATGTAGACATAGTTTAGAGTGTAGATTCACTCATTTTGCTCCGTATGTAGTAGTCACTTGCTGGAATCTTTAGAAAGACTTATATTTGGGAACGGAGGGAGTACTATACTAATAAAACATTAAGGCCATGAGGCGATGCAGTGTTGGTTACAGGAAGCAAGAAGAAGAGATGCATGCATCGACGACGTCCACCTCATCGACTCAGGGCGCCGGCCCATCGAATGGCGCCTAAGTAGCAGCGGCTTTCGTGGCCAGGTCGACGTGCTTCTAAACAATGGCGTCCAAAGATTCCAGCCGCTGGAAGAAGGCCAACGTCTTTCTGTCCTCGCTTGCCTTGTAGTGGCCTATGTAGACGATTTCCTCAGAGGCGTGGATGTGCAGGTCGACGGTTTCTTGCATGGCGGTAGCTGCTGGCAGCGGCCTCGAGGTGCACATTCTTCGTCGCGACCTCCAGCACTTGCAGGGCCACCAGGGCTTGAAAGATTACGTCACCATGTAGGCCGATGAGGGTGGCAGGCAATGAGGAGCCTGGGCGCGCGGGCTGGAGCAGTACGGCAAGGTCGTACGCGCGCTTCTTGACGGCGATGAACTTGCGGATGGAGTTGACCATCATGTCGTCCATGTGAGAGGAGAAGCCGGCATCGGCGAGGGCTACGATGCCTGCGGTCGCCAGCACCGCCTGGAAACGTTGCATGGTGCGGGGCCGCAGGCCAGCGCCTTGGATGATTTGGCACAGTCGACTGCCGCTCGCGTCCATCGCCTCCATAGGTGCTTGTGGCTTCTGGTCACTTGGTCTTGGATTGGAGTGAGCAGTGTTGCGCAGAGACTTGGGAGTAGATGGATTGGAGTGGTGGGGCGCCTTTATTATATGAGAGTCCAAACTCTGTTGCATTCACATCGTGCTGGCTCTATTCTGCTTCTCCAATTAATTCCCTCTACATGTAATTGAGGATGTATCATTGACCGTTCAACGTCTCAGGAACCGCTACCCTCTTCCTCATCGGCATTCAAGCACCTATGGACCTGTCGACGACGAGGTGCCTATGGTGACTTCGTAAATTTCAAGATGATAGTGCCGTGCGTGTGTGCGTTCATAGGGGTGAGTGTATGCGTGTGTATATGAGCGCTTGCGTGCATCTGTGTCAAAAAAACGTAAATGCGTGTCAAAAAGAGACTAGTCAGTATACTCAATATTGTGCACCTCGGAGAGGAAAATGATAGAACTAGTACGTATTTATTTACGGTGCAGATTCACTCATTTTGCTCCATATGTACTCCGTCTCGGTGTAGTCTAATCACTTGTTGAAATCTCTAGAAGGGCAAATACTCCTTTCAGGTTTAGAGGGCTATACTGGCAAGTAGTTGTACGTACTAGTACAATAGTGGGCTCACATAGCAATTTTGTCTCATGCAAGAGCCTAGCTATATGCGTGCTCCAATGTTCGCAACTGCAAAGTTCGGTTTGCGCTTGGCTCTTCGCCTCTTCGAGAAGACGAACAATGATGTTACTACTACTGCTTCTACAGTGTCGAATCCACTGCTGCATGTCCGTCCACCGCGAGCGGGACGGATGTCCTCGTTTGCGAGCAACCGCGCGCATGGGCAAGGGAGAAGGCGTGTAGTAAAATCAAGCTTCTCCTCGATATACGAGTTGATGCGACACATCATAGCACTGGCCCCACATGCTTGCCTCTAAACTTGGCTGAAAGACCCGCAGTTTACAATATATTTGTTGCAACCGCTAACATTTACCCACCACAAATTAAAATATATGTGGCCGTATGCATCATTCTGATGCAGAGGCCGAGGAGTCCCCCCTTTTCGAAAAAAAAAACAAATTAAAATATATATTCCTGTCTTGACTAGATGAGCGTGCAAACTACAATCACCAGGGTGACAGGTAGGGCCAGAAGACTATTTTAATTATTTTTTAAAACTTCGAGACGGCCACATAGCATGGAGCCGACCCCAACGATTTTAAGCTTACAGGCACGGTACACGCTATCCTAGACTAGTCTACACATGAAACTGCCACACGAGCGTCCGGGCTGCGCTTGGCTCTTCGCTTCTTCGGGAAGTCGAACAATGATGGTGTACTACTGCACCGGAGGGTACCACAAGACGCTTCGCCATCGACACCGATTGAACTGCTGCATGTCCACCGCTTATGGGAGGGAGAGCGTAGGCGAAAAGCTTCTCCTAGTCTTGCCAGCCACCACGCTCATGGGCGAGGAGGGACGCTCCTGCCTTTGCGTGTATGACAGTGGGCCCGACAGTGTGTGGCCAACCTGTCATACAGCCAAAGGCAGTGCAGTTAAGTCCGCGAGGGAGAGGATAATCAAACTTCGTTGATGTACGAAAGGACGCGACACATCAAAGCACTGCACTCGATATATTTCAATAATTTGCCATCTTGATGCATTAATTACAACGCATTCATGCATGCAGTGACTCTTCTTTTGATACTTGCATGTGTTGATTTAATGCACCGTGAAGTAGTACTTCCTCCGTTCCTAAATTATAAGTCTTTGTAGGGATTCCATTATGAATTACATACGGATGTATATAGATGCATTTTAAGTGTGGATTCTTTCATTTGCTCCGTATGTAGTCCACCTAGTGAAATCTCTATAAAGACTTACATTTAGGAACGGAGGGAGTATAAAATATGTGACGGTAAAGCTTTGTAATACCCCGGCACAAGTCGAGAGATGGTTGTGCACGAGGAGGGCGAGATCATGCAGACCGAACAGGAACATGATCCGACGATGGAGCTCTCTAAGGTCTTGATGGACCTCACCGTGCTCCACTGCCCCTTGTGCCTCCGCCCCTTGACGCCTCCAGTGTATGAGGTTCGAATACACCTCGTCCGTTCGGCTGATTGAGCAAGGTGCAGGTTTCTTGATTGATGTGCTGTTCGATTGATTTCTGCGGTGCAAGGGAGGGCACCTGGCCTGCGCGGACTGCCGCGTCGAGCGCCTGGGAACCATTTGCAGTGCCAGAAGTGCGAGCGCGGTGGTGGCTTCGACGTGCAGAACACGGCGGTGGACTCCGTCCTTTCGTCGGTGAGGGTGGAGTGCTCGCACGGAGGCTGTGGGCTCTACGTCACTTACCACAATCTCGCCGATCACCAGAGCGTGTGTCCGCTCGCGCCCTGCAAATGCCCCGTGCCCGGCTGCGGCTACGAAGGCCTGCCGCCGGCGCTCTACCACCACATCAGCACCGCGCTTCCCATGTCCGTGCACAGGATCCAGTACGACAAGGTGCTCCAGCTGCAAGTGCCACTGTCGGAGCCACGACTCTTGCTGTTCGCGGAGGAGGACCGCCGCGCGTTTTTCTTGGTCAGCGGCGTGCTCGACATCGGCGCGCCTATCGCCGTGTCGGTTGCCGTCAGATCGGCGGAGCGTCCCCACTGCCGCACTACTTGGTCAATCTGTGGGCGAACGGCCCGCCGGGGGAGCCCAAAGGCACGACCGATGCCGTCAAGGTGGAAATGGAGGTGACAAGCAGCAAGGATCCCGGCGACGTCGACGTGCAGGAGCTGACCTTCTTGACAGTTCCGCCCAAGCTGCTGGCCGGGGCTAAGCTTGTGTCCCTCCACATTCAGATCGACAAGCTCACTTCCTAAATGTTTCGATAGTGCCTTCTGTTTATCTTAGTAATATGCTAATATAGGGATTACCTTGGTCTACTTTAGCTTAAGAAATGGTGGGTTTTGGTGGTGATGCAGCAATTACTTCGACATCAGATCAGTAATTTCCAACAGTCGAACGGATATTTTGTGTCTGTTGGATATAAAGTTCCTTTGGGTAAGAAGTACTACTTGTCATCAAAATGGATAAAAGGAGATGTATGTAGGAGGCGTATTTTAGTTCTAGATACGTCCCTTTTATCCATTTTGATGACAAGCACCTCCTGCTCCACAATACATGCCTTCCATTTGTCAAAATATAGATGTATCTAGACATGTTTTAGTATATAGGTACATCCATGATAGAGCCAATCGGATGGTTGAGAACACTACAATTCGTAGCTACAGATGCTTGTGTGACTCCCAGATGCAGAGGCCAGGGGTCATCATCCTCCTTTTCGAGAAAAAACAGACGCGTGTGTGAGAGGACGAGTGCGTGCGTACACCTCTTCTCTTCCTGTATAACGTACTACTAAACTCAGAGTACAAGTTTTTGTGGGTGGCAAGATGGTGCGTGCGAGAAGTCCTGAGAGATAGGTTTAATGCGTCTGAAAAAAGGACTAGCCTAGAGCTCGCCACGCGGCTATTCCTGTCGAACGCCCCATTAACCATAAGATATGTATACGACGGTGCCAGTTATTGCACGTACACAGCAGTACTCCCTCCTTTCTGGTTTATAGGGCTTAATTCAAAAATCTCACCAACCAAGATGGTGAGTGGTGGAATATTTTTTGTAGTTTGCAAAAGCACCTAATTAATGCTCTTGTTTTTCTCAAAAATTATGTTTATCAATGCATTAATTGCAATGCATGCATGCATAAAGTACATGCATTGGTCAATTTTCTCTTAATACTTGCATGCAATGATTTAATGCACCTTGGAATCTGAACATGTGTTGGGGAACAACCAAATTGAGCCTTATAAAATGGAAATACTAAAATTTTGAGATAAGCCCTATAAAACCGGAAAGGAGGGAGTTGAAAAGAAGTTCTCCATCCGGAATAGTGCCGCACTTCGAAACTAGAACAGTCAATAAATTTTGAGCTTGCATCTCGTCACATTCCAAATTACTCCACGCTATATTGAATTGCAAACCTGTTCACACCAATCACAACCTAAATGGTTTCCCACTTAGGAGCATATTAGTACCACTCTATATTGAATTCCAAACCTGTTCACACCGATCACAACCTAAACGATTTCCCACTTAGGAGCGTATTAGTACTCGGTTATAAATACTAGTATGCCAAGATGACTGCACATTCCTCCTCAACTCCTCATCCACAAAAACAAACAAGTCATTCAACATCCTTCCCTTGTGTCTGCCATGGCCAGCGTGAGTTTTGGGTCGAGAGATTTCCACCAGGGAGAGGCGAGCATGGAAGCGGAAGCACGAGAGATGTCCCGCCTTGCTGCGAGAGCAGCCGACATGTCCCGCCGTGCGGAAGTAGCAACACAGAGGTCCCGCCGTGCCGCTGAAGTAGCACGGAGGTCCCGCCGCGCCGTCGATGCAGCAGACTGGTCCGGCCGCGCCGCGGAAGCAGCAAAGATGTCCCGCCGCGCCATGAATGCAGCAGAGATGTCCCGCCGTGCCGTGGCGGCCTGGGAAAATTTCTCGCGGGTAGGCGACGACTGTTACAGGCGCATGCATGCGATCGTCCATAGCCAGATGGATCAGATCTCCGGCTGGGCGAGGTTGCAGGACGATGTGAAAGCCTCGTTGAACAGGCTACCGGCGTCATCCGGCAACTAAGGGAGGGCAATGAGAGGCTCCGGGCCGAGCGCGACCTGCTGAGGGAGAAGATCATTCGAAGTGCAGACCAGCAGGAGGAGACCAGTTCCTTGTTGAAGAGGACCGACGTCATCGTCAAGAAACTTATGGACGAGAATGACATGCTCCGCAATGAGCGCCAAAGGCTGGTGGAGGAATCCGTGGATGTTCTCAAGAAGCGTCTTGAGGACACGAAAGAGCTCATCGCCGCTCGCTGCGGAGACTAGTTCCCGCGGCCTGCAGCAACACATCAAGAAAGTAGAGATCAGCGAGCTAGATCCTTGCCTTCCTTCTTCTTTTGCCCTTGTGTATTTCAGGCGTAGCCGCATGTGGATTTTTTAATTGTCTTTCTAATTATGTAAGACAATTAATCATCCTTATCTTTATGTGGAAGATCAATGTTGCGAGGCTGGAATGAAGAAAACTCTTCTTTGTGGCGACCACGGCGTTCTTGTTCTTCTAGTTGCTTCTTTGGGCTTCCTTCAGTTTCCTGGTTTCTTTTGATGTAATAATCGGTTTAGGATGTGGATTGTGTCGTCGGTTGTGAAATGTTGGGTTCTAGCACGGATGTTTGGCCTTTGTTGGCCTCTTGGGAAGTTGCGATTTCAATCTGGTAGCTTTTAGTCCTTCGTGTTAAATTTGGAGTTGTGCTGAACTTCTTGTGAATTGTGGTGGTTTTCAGTAATGAAAATCGGAAGGGGCAAGCCCTTCTTTGATCAAATAATAATAATAATTGTCCTTATATATTCATCAGTCTTGCTATAAGTCGCAGTAGATGCTATATAGGTCCGTCGGATCTTACATCAAGATCCGTGCTTTCAGATTTTCTTTTTTCTCTCTTAAATCTAAGGCGAGTGAGACATAGCCACACCATTAAACAGAGGCTCGGGCGCCATTAATGGAGACCTTGGGAGAGAGGTGGACGGCAGATGGAGGTCAAAGGGCTCTCCTCCCGATAAGCACGCGCAGGGGTCTGATCGCACGCCTCGTACTCAAATAGCTACCTGCACGGCGCCTCCTAGCTAATAAAAAATGGGACGCGTGGCGGCACGTAAATGGTACTAGTAAGTAGAACGCATACGGTTTCAATAATACTTGTGTTTCCGATTGTAACGTGACGCACTTGTTCCAAAATGACTTTGTTGATTGTAAATGTATGTAGCCGCAAATCGGACTGCAAATTTACCTGACATGTTGGTGCCATGTCATGGCACCAAGCCAAGTTTCATTATTTTCATGCGTGTTTTGGATTTACATGAATTAAAAAACTAGGTTTCTCAATGTTTCCAACCCAGCCACGCCGCCCGGAATTTTGAATTTCATTCTCATTTCTTGCATGGAACCTAGAAATTTACCCGAGGACACACATGTGATTTTTCAACCAACTTTGGTGCACTCGAACATGTGCTTGTATTTCAAATTTGAATTATGCACACAAAGGTGACACGTTCCTCCCGTAACCACGAGCCTTCTTGAGAGAAGCTCCGATTTGCAAGAAGCTTATACCAAAATTTGTTCCTATTCGGCCAATTGTTTTTACCACGGCATGGTACTACCATGACATGACACCATGCCAAGTATCATGATTTTAAACCAAGTTTCTCAATGTTCTCGACCGAGCCACGATGCCCAGATGTTTGAATCTTATTCTCATTTTTTGCATGGGACCTACTCCCTCCTTCCATCTATATAGGGCCTAATGTGTTTTCCAAGACAGCCTTTGACTATTGACAAGATTAATAGCACATGAGATGCATACTATGAAAATTATATTATTGGAAGCTCCTTTGACATACAAATTTGAAGGTATGCTTTGTGTAAGTTGCATGTCATATATTATTGCTCTAACGTTTGGTCAAAGTTAGCCTCAAGAAATGCATTAGGACCTATGTAGATGGAAGGAGGGAGTAGAAATTCACTCGAGGACACAAATGTGATTTTTCAACCAACTTTGGTGCAGGGGAGCATGTGCTTCTACTTCAAATTTGAATTATGCACATTAAATGACCAAAAACTCAATTAATGTGTAAATAAGGCCAAACGAAGCCGGAATAATTCCAAAATTTAACAGGGCACTCATGTAGTACTATGTTGCCTTTATAAATAAACTCAAGGGGGACAACGTATATTGTTTCGCACTCAAAGGTGGCACGTTCCCTCTCAGAACCACGAGCCTTCTTGAGAGAAGCTTCGGTTTGCAAGAAGCTTATACCAAAATCTGTTCCTATTCGGCCATTTTTTACCACAACATGGTAGTATCATGACATGACATCCATGCCAAGTTTCATGATTTTCAGACGTGTTTTGGATTTACAAGAATTTTAAAACCAAGTTTCTCAATGTTCTCGGCCGAGCCACGATGCCCAGATGTTTTAATTTTATTCTCATTTCTTGCATGGGACCTAGAAATTCATCCGAGGACACAAATGTGATATTTCAACCAACTTTGGTGCACGAGAGCATGTGCTTGTAGTTCAAATTTGACTTATGCACATTAAATGACCAGAAACTCAATTAATGTATAAAAAACGACAAACGAACCCGGAATAATTCCAAAATTTAACAGGGCACTAATGTAGTTCTATGTTGCCTTTGTTAAGAAACTCAAGGGGGGGGGCAGCGTATATCGTTTCACCAAAGGTGGCACGTTCCCTCTTAGAACCACGAGCTTCCAAATCGGCCCAATTTTTTACCACAACATGTTAGTGCCATGACATGACACCATGCCAAGTTTCATGATTTCTAGCTGAGTTTTGGATTTACATGGATTTAAAATCTAAGTTCCTCGATGTTCTCGGCAGAGTCATGACGCCCAGATGTTTGAATTTCATTCTCATTTCTTCCATGGGACCTAGAAATTCAACCAAGGACACACATGTGATTTTTCAACCCGCTTTGGTGCACCGGAGCATGTGCATGCAATTCATATTTAGATTATGCACATTAAAAGTCCAGAAACTCAATTAATGTATAAAAAGGCCAAATGAACCCGAAATAATTCCAAAATTTAACAGGGCACTCATATAGTTCTATGTTGCCTCTGTAAATAAAATCAGGGGGAGGCAGCGTATATCGTTTCGCACACAAAAAGGTGACACGTTCCCTCTCGGAACCACGAGGCTTGTTGAGAGAATCTCCGGTTTTGCAAGAGGCTTATACCAAAACTTGTCCCAATTCAGCCAAAAATTATACGTATGAAAACAGGGTTTAGATTATCCCGAACATCTCGCTACCTAGACCAATAATGTACCATGATTTGAATTCAACATAAAATGGATACAAATATTTGAATTGGAGAGCGTATGGTACATGTAGTTCATAGTGAAATATGATTACTGCTATATGCATGCCTTTTTGTTATCAAGATAATATTTAAATTATTGCATAACTTGACAACAATCGTATTCAAATAAGAAAAATTGATTCAAATTTAGTCCATATGGTAGACGACAATATATATGCACATGGTGGAGTAAAATGTTCATATATGATGGAAGATCAAAATGTACGACTACATCAATTATAAACCGCAAGGTCACCTAATGATATATTCGAATTGAACATAACATGGATTCAAAAATTGAAATTCAAGATCGTGGCATCTGTAATCATATTTCTTTGGTGGGAATTGATTTGTTTTTTGTTGTTGTTGAGGGAAGTGCGAATCGATTTGGTATTGTGCAGGGTAATCTTGTTCTCCCAATTTTTTTTTACATTTTTCTTGAAGTTTTTTCAATGGCATCTATAGCAATATAGTAAAAGGGGACATGACTCTCTTGTGCCTTGTATGAATTGTTTTTTTACATGTTAAGTTTGTTCTGCCGAACAAGGAATCCACACCTTGTTATCCCGAAATTTTCAAGCTCGAGTATCTTTTGTCTCACCTGCTTTGAAACTCCCGCTTCTTCAACCCGTGCCGCGCCTTGTTATCCCAAAATTTGGACGCACGCGAGAAATCCCTCCTCATCCGAAATCGCTCTCGCAGCCCAGACACGCAAAATCCCCCTTCTACCCCTCAGCCGAAAATGAAGCTCCACGTCGCGGTGTCAAAACCGGTGGGGAATGCCGTAACTTACCCTACATTTCGGACAAGCGCGTCCCTAAGCTTGGTTCCCCCTCCCCTTTGCCCCCCATTCGTACACCGAGGCCGCCAAAACCCGAAACCCCACACTCCTCCGTCGGCCTCCCGACCGCCGCCCAATAGGAGACTCTTCCCCGACTACGCCGTCCACCGCAACAGCTTCATTCCATCATCCACCGCACCGGATGAGGATCCGTTGTCGATCTCGTCGTCCCGCCGGATCAGCCGCCCCGTCCTCCACCTCCAAGGAGCTGCCCCGACGTTCGCCTCGTCTATCGCACCACCTCAATCCCCACAACGCCGTCTTGACCTGCCCCACCGGAACCGCAGCAGCCTCACCAATTCCTTCGATGAAGCCGAGGCCAACTCGGCGCCACCAAGGAGGTTTTGCACTCACCGCTGCATTTTATCTTTTATTCGATCTCACGGGGCTGTCGATTGCTCGTCTGCGAAAGCGAACATGGCGTCTCTATCGACGGCGCCGTCACCGGCCACATCATCCACGGTGCCTCTCCCCCATGTCGTTGCTTCCTCGGCGGCGACTTCCACAACGGCACTAGCTGTAGCTGCTCCGGCTCTCGCTCGCGATGCGGCTCTGTTCTTGCTGTCGGTCGGCGCTGCCTTTGCTCTGCTTCGTTCATGCTGCTGCTCGCTCTTCTTTGTCGCTTGCGCTGCTTCTTCTTTGCCAGACGACCTCCGGCAGCTACAGGAGTTGCTGCTTTAGCACTCGCTCATGGTGCTACTGCACGACTTGCTCTCTTCTAGTGCGTTCGTTGCTCGAGCATCTGCTGATTTAGACCACTGCTTCTCTGCTACTAGTGCTCAAACGCCCTAAACATCTATTGCAATGCTCTGTTACTAGTTCAATCAGTTTCGACAGTAAAATTCAGTTTTGACTGTGAAGTTCATTTTCTTGATTAAGTTCGAGTGAACAGTACTTACAACATCTGTCGGAGCGGCCGTGGTGCGGCTGATGTGTTTTACATCTAGCACTTTTTGGTGATGTATTTTACATCATCTATTGCAGATGATATTAGGGTCCCACTTCAGATTAACATTGTCTGTCTTGTCATGCTTCACCCTCGTCGCCGTACACCTTAGCGGAGCTGCTCCAACGACGGAACCGTCCATCACAGTGGAGCAGTACCCTCGGCGCCGTTTCCAGAGGCCTCTAATCTTCTTCCCCGCCTCTGACAGTCACACCAGCATCATCACCATCCTCCACGTCCAACCCAATGATGCTGAGGTCCACAAGGCTATGCCAAAGAGGTTGTACACTCGTCGCATCACTTTGTTTCTCCATTCTTACATTCTTCCAATTCATGTGAGCCAAACACCTGGTTGTTGAAATCCTATGTTTCCAAATGCTCTGTTTTGCACGTGCATTCCTATCCTATTCCTGTATTTTTCCCGTCCCTGTGTTTATAGAATCCTCCAATTCAAAGGAGCCCTTACAGATTTACTTCATTTTCAGATTGGCGTCAAAGTAAACTCTGTGTGTTATGTCCTACTCCTGCCATGCCGTCATCCACCCCACCTGAGGTGCACCATCGACAGAAGCGTTCACTGCAGCAGAGATCCCCCCTGCAGACTTTCTTTCGCCGCCTCAGGTCATCTTCCCGTTCTTGCAGCCACGCCAACTGCATTACCATCATCGATCGAAAGCAGATGAACCCGAGGACTACAGTTCGGAAGAGAGGTCGCAGTCTTTCATGTTTGCTTACGTTATACATCGGTTATTATTACCTGCTACTTTATTGTTCAATCTTGAGTTTTTAATTGCCCATGGGTCTCATATTGAGCCAGCAACGAAGAGTATCTGTCTACTATCTGGTTCATCTGGGGTCTTCTATGTGGTTCATTTTGGGTGGGCAACAAACAATAGATGATCCATTGTCTATCTTTTTAAATTGAAGCTATAATCTACCTGCTATCATTAGTTTTGGATCCATCCACTCGTTTGCTACCATCAGTCTTGATTTTTGCATGCACCCCTTAGGCCTTACAAAATCTAACTATTTCTTTTATTATGCATGTCAGATATTGTACACAATCGTACTGAACATGTAGAGAAAAAGAGAAGACCGTTGCATGCGAATATAATGCCATCTTCTTTAGCCAGGCATCATATATGTGAATCATGCAATGCCATCCTGTTTAGCCAGTCATCGTATATGTGAATTGTATCGTGCCATATTTTTTTCCATAATGTATTCCATTTGTCAACAATGTTTATACATCCATCTACTCTTCCTGTGCATCAGCCAAGTGAGTCGGTCATGGGAAAATCTAGAGTGAAAACAAGGTCTTACGAAAGCGATCGATTGCTACTGTCGATGTAGATTTCTTGCTGGTTACTGATAGCTCCTCGTGAGGAGGATTCAGAGAGAGATGAACAGTCGTATCCCCGAGGTGCATGCTCTAACTTGGCTGGGTTATATTGCTCATATCATGCATATGGTGTCTTGCATTGCCATGCCATCTGCTTAGATTAGACATGCTTTGTGTGAATGCCTCCTGTTTGCTTTCTATATCAGATATGTGAATTATGCAATGCCATGTTTTCAGCCAGTTATCATATATGTGAATTATGCACCGCCATGGAGCCAGGCATCATATATGTGAATTATCTCATGCCATCTTTTTTTTTCATTACGTATTCCATTTGTCGACAATACATGTATATTGAACTACTCTTCATGTGTATCAGCCATTTGAGCGGTTATGGAAAAATGGAGTGAAAACAAGGTCTTCAAAGCGGCAATGGTACTTGTTGAAGCATATATCTCGATGGTTACAGGTAGCTCCTCAGAGGAGGATTCAGAGACAGATGACCAGTCCTATATCCCACCTGAGGTGTATGCTCTAAGTTGCAATGTTTATATTTCTCATATTATGCATATGGTGTCTTGCATTGCTTAGTTTAGACATCATATGCACAATATTTAATTCTATCTGCTTAGTTTAGAGATCATACATGCAAGTGCCAACTGCTTAGTATATGAATCAATTATGTCAATTATATCATGCCATCCTGTATACTTAGACAACATGTATGTGAATTATTTCATCCCAACCTATTTTAGAAAGACATCATATAGTTTTGTCATGTCATCCTGTTTAGGTACTCATCATATGTTGAATTATGCCATTATATCCTGTTAAGTTATCCATCATATATCTGAAACCGTGTCATGCTATCCTGTTTAGTTAGGCATCATATATGTGAAATTGTGTCATGATGTCCTGTTTGGTTAGACAACATATATGTGAATTACCACATCTGTCTATCATACAATGTATGTATGTTCAATTTCTTTTCTTGTTTATCAGCCATTTGAATTGGAGGGGGTGATGGCAGTATCTAAGGGAGCAAAAAGACAGTGCTACCCGTTGATGCAGATAGAACCATGGTTGTACTGGCCCACAAACTAGCCCCACCACACATAATCAAGACTCTTCCAGATTGCACACTTACACCGTTGGGCAGAGAACCAGCTACAACCATCTAACCGCAACCCCAGCAGATAGTAACCCACTTATAGTTGACAAAGCACCATGTCCACTACAGAGTACCCCCACACGAGCAGTTTGTAAAGCTACTGCAGTGCCCAAAGCACGAAGACCACCACAGCTAACCCAAACTCCACGTTTAAAGCAGAAGAGCAACTATTCTCGTGTCGATTCCGTAGCTATGGTCCATAATCCTTTCTTTGTTGCATCACCGTATTTACTCATACCAACTACTTTCGAATTTGAAGGATCCAATTGAAACTCCAATGGTGCAATGGTATGTTTTCAACCTATTTCTTTAAGCGGATTGCTATTCTAACTTCTTGCTCTATGTTGATTTCAGTTTAAGTTGTATAAATAGTTATGTTCTCATGTGATGCACATTACAAGTCTTGCCAATGTTGTGTAGTTTCTCACACTTATATTCTGTCTATCTTTGTTGTGTCTTAAAAATATATGAGTTGAACTGTGTCTCTATCTTGATTAGGGAACATAAACTAGAATGATATGGGCAATATGATGACCATAGTACATAGATATATGTTTGTTCCATGTTATCCTGTCCACCTTACTACTGAACCGGTTTACCAAAATGAGTTTGGTATACTACAAGCTAAACCTGTGATGTGTCTGCTTGTTTCTCTTGTAGTATGCAAATAGAATATTGGAGAAGAGCGCCCCACTATGCAATGGTAGAGAAAATAATGCAGATAAGGTTTAAGATAGTGAGACAACCCTGTTGGTCTCCAAGAAAGGTGATAAAAATGATCTTGTAGACAGTGAGAAAACCCCACAGTCCTGCGTTGATGTAGTGTTCGAAGTTATCGCCAGCATCACCGGCACAAGATCTTCGAACTTCATTGCTGAATCACTTGGCTTCTTGGCCTCAGCTACAAACTGAAAGGCATCAGTCAGCTTTGCTGCGGCAAGAAGCCGAAGGACTAAGGAAGTCCCTGCAGAATTCAGATGCGTACTTTCTTGTGCAACAGCAAGCGCTGGAGGATTTAAGCGCCGAACAAGAGAAAGTTAATAAGCTTGTTAAGCATCTTGCCAGCATTATGGGTACCCAGGATATTGTTTGTTGAACTCTTCTGAAGTGGTTTCAGTTCTGGACTTGTTTTGTCTTGGCGTTTATATCTGTTGTGTCCCTATATTTGCACTTTGGTGGCGAACTTTGATGCCCAAAGGATGTAATATGTGTAATAACCGTGATAGCCTAGCATAAGTTGCTTGCTTATTTATTTCCTTGTTGTCTTGTTTATTTGTTTGCTTGTAGTCGGTGCAGTTCTTTTCCGCGGTTTGCTATTGGCTGCAATAACCTATTTTTAAAACTAGGCCACAATACCCATGGGCTAATATTTACTATATCGACCTTTGGGCCTCCTACGGGCCGTAGAAAGCGATGGGCCTTCTACGGGGCGTAGAAAGCGAGGGCCTTCTACGGGCCGTAGAAACATTGGGCCTTCTACGGGCCGTAGAAACAATGGGCCTTCTACGGGCCGCATCATCAATGGGCCTTATACGGGCCGTATGACCGATTGGACAAACATGGGCCAATAACAGGCCGCATTATGGCCGTAAACGGGCTAGAGTTGGAATCGTCCGTTCATGGGCCGACCATAACGGGACATCTTTAATAGGCCGTATTTGATGACGCTATGAAAACGGCCCAACGTATTAACGGACCACAAACGGGCCGACTGTAACCATGGGCTGAATTTGGCCCTGGCGAAAATGACAGTAACGGGCCGTAAGTAAACGAATGCTGGAAATGAGCCCAAGAATAAATGGGCTCTGAGAAGGCCGAAAGATAACATGGGCTGGAAACGGTCCAACTGAATAACAGGCCCTTAATGGGTATAAAGTGATACACTGTTCATTACGGGCAATTTTCACCACGGGCCGTTAATGGGTGTAAAGTGATACCTTTATTCATTGCGGGCAGTTTCACCACGGGCCGTTAATAGGCCAAGAGTTACATAGGGCCTCATATGGGTCAAAGACGTCATGGGCCATACATGGGCGAAGTGAAAACGGCTGGAATCATATTGGATGGCCGGATGACGCCATCGGGCCTAATTCGGATAGGGCGTAACGGGCCTTGGGTTTGCGGGCTGTAAATGGGCTATATGCGAACAGGCCGTTAACAGGCTTTCCATGGGCCGGCCCACCGCCTTTTGACCAAGTCAAATGGGCCGGCCTTTTCACAGGAATGGGCCTCTGTTGGGCCGTGCCATGTGTCGACGTATCATAGGCGCCTACATCCAATGAGTGGATGACATACATCCCAACGATGAGCCGACACGTGTTTCCTCCGACCAATGATGATTTTACACGTGGAAAATCCCCATTGGTTGGGGCTGTTAATGGGTTATCGGATCCAAAACCCGACCCGATAGCTTAACGGCGTTCGATTACGGTGGATGCCACGTGTCGGTCATCCTTGACGAAAGCACTTCGCGTGACGCGTGATTTATCGTCATGGAAGTGGACACTTCCGTGATGATAATTTTGGTAATGTCATGGAACACTTCTCTGACGACAGGTATGACTATCTTGATTCTGTCATAAAATCGTCATGGATGTACACGCATGACAAAAAACGCGACCTACTATGACAAACACGTATCATCACGGAAGTGTATTTTTTTTGTAGTGCGTGGTGACATTGGAGTATCTAGGTGACATTAGAGTTGGTTGGTCACTACTAGGGAAAACCTTATACAGAGCATCTTAGCAGTAGCGCTGGACAAAACAGGGCGCTACTTCTACTTAGTAGTAGCATTTTTAAATAGACTGCGCTACTGCTACTACTTTAGCGGTAGCGCGTTCTGCGAAACCGTGCTGCTGCTATATTTGTACTAGGCGCAGATGGCTAGCCCCACTTTGCGATAGCATTATCGACCAGCGCTCTTTCATTATAGCCATAGCGATGGCAAGCTGCGCTTATAAACGCGCTACTACTTACCGACCTTATCCTGGAGCGGTTCACCCTCTCACACTCACTCCCTCTCACTCGCTCTCGCCCGCGCCGAACCCGTACGTCGTCCGCCACCGCCGCGCTGCTCCTCGCCGAGGTACTCCCTCCTCCCCGTCCTCCTCCGGCCGCCCTCCTCCCACCGCCCCTCTCCCTCCTCCTCCTCCGGCCACCCCCTCCCCCTCCACCCCCGCCCTCTCCCTCCTTCGATCCTACCGGCCTCCTCCCCCCGCCCCCTCCCTCCTCCGATCCCACCGGCCTCCTCCCCCTCCTCCCTTCCCCTCCTCCCTTCCCCTCCTCCCTCCATCTCTTTTTTTTTCTGTTTTTCACTGTATTTTTTTACTATTGTATAATGTAGTTTTTTTTACTGTTTTGGTAAGTGTTTAAAATAATTAGTAAGTAAATTAATAAACTAGTTGAACTAGTTTAGTTTTAGTAAGAACTAGTTGAATTAATAGAACTAATGTATTTTTAGTAAGAAAATTAATATAACTAGTTGAACTAGTTTAATTTTAGAAAGAACTAGTTTATTTCTATTTATAGTAAGTTTATATTTAGTAAGAACTAGTTGAATTAATAGAACTAGTTGAACATGTCACATTTGTTGTTATTTTTTAGTTTAAGCAATTATTCCCGCATCGACGTCGTCGATACCCGTCGTTCGCTAGGGTTTTAGTTGTATTAGTGATGTTATATATATGTATGATACTATTCGAGATGTATTAGTGATAACTTATAGGGTTTTTGTTTTTGCAGAAATCAAGGAGCCCCTCCATCATCCCCGCCGTCGTCCCCGTCACTGACCCCCTCCGACCTCGAGGTGAGACCAGCCAAATCTCCATGTCAATATGAGTCCAGAAAGATATGATGTAGATAAAACCATGTGTATATTGTGTTGCTCAAATAGGATATTTGGTTGCCCAAGTAGCCGGTCATGTTCAGGTTACACCTGCGAGTGGCCTATGTTTTGCCAGAGTGTTGATTAATTTCTGTTCCGGCAAATTTCAGGCGCTTGATATGTCCTGTTTTAGCAAAGGTCGTGCCGGAATTTTCCATGAATTTTGGCATGACTTGTGGTAGAATATGTAGGAAATATCGAGTGGCCTGGATTTTCTACAAAGATAATTAAATGATATTTCGGGTTGACTTCAAGAAAATACTCGACAAACCGATAGTCAACCCGTGATGAATAATGAACAAGCTGAGAGTTTTAATTGTACAAGTTTAATCCTTGAATTATGAATGTAGGAAATGTCGTCGGACGAAGAAGATCCCGGGGAGTGCTCCTGGTGCGGCGACAACCGGGGTTTCTGCGACAGGCCTCACCTGGACGAAGGTCGGTGCTTCAGCATTAAGCTCGAGGAGGCCTTCGATTGTGATACTGATGGCTACGATGCAAAGTGTTTTTTCATAATTAAGCTCGACTTCTACTACTTCAACGTGTAATTTTCGTCTTTTACAATTTGACTAGCTTATCCCATGCCATGCAAGGCGCTATGTCTTGGAGAGGATGGGTTTTGAAGATCATGAGAGGAATGAAACGAAGAATCTTTACAATTATGAGAGCGTATCCCATTTTGGTTGCCCGGGTTGGGAAGCACTTTTGCAAGATGTATGATTTTCAAGAGGGTATGTTTATCACCATGGATCTTGGTGATCCTGACATCGACCAAGAAAATTTGGACATTTGGGTCCTTGTTGATACGCTCCAATTCTACCGCTATGTGAGTTCCTCAAACATAGTTATTAAGTAATTTATATTGTTTATATCAAAATAGTTGACAACTTATTTCCATTGATAGCTTACTTTCATTCTTCAAAGAATGTGTGGAAGATGGGAGACAGAACCAACTACACCGATGGCTCTGAGTTAACTTATCAGGAGAAAAGTCATCTGGTCGCATATTGTACTGATCTTGAGAATTACAATGCCTTTGATCGAACTCCTCCAAATTATGGTCAATACGTGCCACTAGTGCACGTGTTGAACCACGGCAACTTCCAAGGAGATTCCCTGATAAGATTTTTTTACTATTACGACATCCGTGCATCTTTTGCATACTTCTAAAACTAGTACATCATTGCTAACTATGAAGATATTACTATGTTTTTCAACAGAAAATCCCAATGAATTGTGTGCCTCATTTGATGTATCAGAATGGTCGCCTTGATGTTTTGAACATACAGCCAGGTCATCCGACGAATCTCATCTGTCCATACCGGATTTCTAAAACCGGTGAAAAGAATGGAAAAAATGTATGGACAGTCGTAAGGAGGTTCTTGGAAGCAACATTGTGCGAAAGGCAAGAATTGGAGACAGGATAATCTCCATTCTACATAATGGAGAGTCAGGGGCTATCTTGTTTTATGCTATTTTACCTAAGAGAATATAGTAGGTCCTAAGAGAATGTAGTAGGTTCTATGTGGTACAATATGTTTATGAGAGTTGATGATGAGGAGTAGTTGTGATTACGACTAGTGACCAACTTGATATGTGATGTCTCATTGATGAAAACGATGATCATGAGAGGTGTTATATGACAATGATGTATTATGATGATAAGTTGTTAATGATATGACGATGATATATTATATCATTGGGTGAAAGAACGCAGATTAGTTTCAAGTGGATGTCCATCCACTTGAAACTAGTCCACGATTCTTTCTCCCAGTGATGTAATAACTCATTATGATGTAAAATCATTCTCTAAATTGCTGCGGTATGAAAACTTGTATAAAGGTGTATGAATACAACATGAAATAAAAAAGAAATATCGAATAATAGTAGTAGCGCGTGCTAGGAGAAGCGCTACTACTAATTACCAGTAGCGCTCATAGTGCAAAGCGCTGCTACTAAGTCAATATAGCAATAGCGTGGTCCAACCCACCTACTGCTAACCTTTAGCTGTAGCGCCTTACTAGTAGCGTTGCACCCGCGCTACTGATAGGCTTTAAACACGCGCTACTGCTAGGGTTTTCCCTAGTAGTGGGTGTGTGTCATATGGTGTTATTTTAGTATGAACTCTTGATTAGATCGATCGGAAAGAATAGCTTGCATTATTTTAGTATGAACTCTAGGATAGATTGATCGGAAAGAATAGCTTTGAGGTGGTTTCGTACCCAACAAACAATTTCTATCTTTTGTTCTCTACTAATAGGAACTCGGGAATGATTCTTTATTGCACTTCGAGGGACAATCATATGATCCAACTATGTTAGCACTATTGAGAGATTGCACTAGCGAAAGTACGAACCCTAGGCCTTGTTTTCAAGCATTGCAATACCGTTTTTGTGCCCGTTTACTATTTGCTACCTTGCTGTTTTTATTTATACAGATTATAAAAATATATTTCTACCATCAATATTACACTTTTATCACTATCTCTTCGCTGAACTAGTGCACCTATACAATTTGTCATTGTATTGGGTGTGTTGGGGACACAAGAGATTTCTTGTATTTGATTGTAGGGTCGTTTGAGAGAGACTATCTTCATCCTATGCCTCCTACAGATTGATAAACCTTAGGTCATCCACTTGAGGAAAAATTGCTACTGTTCTACAAAACTCTGCGCTTGGAGGCCCAACACGTGTCTACAAGAATAAAGTTGTGTAGTAGACATCAGTAAGCAGTATGACTATTATTGCCCACAACTCTTTGTGTTCTACTCGTGCATATCATCTACGCATAGATCTGGATCGGATGCCACTGTTGGGGAACGTAGCATGCAATTTCAAAAAATTTCCTACGATTATGCAAGATCTATCTAGGAGATGCATAGCAACGAGCCGGGGAGAGTGTCCATGTACCCTAATAGACCGAAAGCGGAAGCGTTATGTTAACACAGTTGATGTAGTCGAACGTCTTCACGATCCAAGTACAGAACGTACACACCTCCGTGTTCAGCACACGTTCAGCTCGATGACGTCCCTCGAACTCTTGATCCAGTAGAGGGTCGAGGGAGAGTTCCGTCAGCACGACAGCGTGGTGACGGTGATGGTGATGTGATTCGCGCGGGGCTTCGCCTAATCACTACGACGCTATGACCGGAGGAGTAAACTGTGGAGGGGGGCACCGCCCACGGCTAAGAGAATTCTTGGCGTGCCTTTGGGGTGCCCCCGCCCCCGTATATAAAGGAGGGGAGGAGGAGGCCGACGGCCATGAGGGGCGCGCAATGGGGGGAGTCATACTTGGACTCCTAGTCCAAGTAGGATTCCCCCCCCCCCTTTCCTTTCTCCAACGGAGGGAAAAGGAAGGAGAGGGAGAGGGAAAGGGGGCGCCGCCCCCTCCCCCTAGTCCAACTCGGACTGCCATTTGAGGGGCGGCCACCCCTTGCGGCCCTCCTCTCTCTCCACTAAGGCCCACTAAGGCCCAATATTTCCCCGTGGGGTTGTAACCCCTTGGTACTCCGGTAAAATACCCGAATCATTCGGAACCATTCCGATGTTCAAATAGTACCTTCCAATATATGAATCTTTACCTCTCGACCATTTCGAGACTCCTCGTCATGTCCGTGATCTCATCCGGGACTCCGAACAAACTTCGGTCACCAAAACACACAACTCATAATACAAATCGTCATCGAACGTTAAGCGTGCGGACCCTACGGGTTCGAGAACTATGTAGACATGACCGAGACACATCTCCGGTCAATAACCAATAGTGGAACCTGGATGCTCATATTGGCTCCTACATATTCTACGAAGATCTTTATCGGTCAAACCGCATAACAACATACGTTATTCCCTTTGTCATCGGTATGTTACTTGCCCGAGATTCGATCGTCGGTATCATCATACCTAGTTCAATCTCGTTACCGGCAAGTCTCTTTACTCGTTCCGTAATGCATCATCCCGCAACTAACTCATTAGTCACATTGCTTGCAAGGCTTATAGTGATGTGCATTACCAAGAGGGCCCGGAGATACCTCTCTGGTATACGGAGTGACAAATCCTAATCTTGATCTATGCCAACTTAACAAACACCTTCGGAGACACCTGTAGAGCATCTTTATAATCACCCAGTTACCTTGTGACGTTTGATAGCACACAAGGTGTTCCTCCCAGATTCGGGAGTTGCATAATCTCATAGTCAGAGGAATATGTATAAGTCATGAAGAAAGCAATAGCAATAAAACTAAACGATCATAATGCTAAGCTAACGGATGGGTCTTGTCCATCACATCATTCTCCAATGATGTGATCCCGTTCATCAAATGACAACACATGTCTATGGTCAGGAAACTTAACCATCTTTGATTAACGAGCTAGTCAAGTAGAGGCATACTAGGGACACTATGTTTTGTCTATGTATTCACACATGTACTAAGTTTCTGATTAATACAATTCTAGCATGAATAATAAACATTTATCATGATATAAGGGAATATAAATAACAACTTTATTATTGCATATATGGCATATTTCCTTTAGAAATGCCCTCGTCCTAGGTATTGTAGTTGGTTTGTTCAGGGTGCTGTAGTGGCTCGATCTGAGGTGTTGTAGTACCTTTTTTTTAGTTTTTTAAGAACAGTTTTTAAAACTAAACGTTTTCGAAAAAACATGAACAATTTTACAAAACATAAACAGTTTTAAAAGCTGCATATTTTCTGAAAATGAAAAAAAATGAATTTATGAACTAAAATTTTGAAGAAACAGTTTCTTCAAATTTAGAGCATCTGACAAAAGTTTTGTATATTTTCTGAAATTCATGAACATCTTTGAAATTGTGAAGAAAAAACTCCAAATCACGAACAATTTTTGAAATTCCCAGACATTTTATGGTAACGAGAATGTTTTTTGAAATTTCCAAACATGTTTTAGATGCTTGAACATGTTGTAAAGAAAAGGAACATTTTTTTTATCTGTAAACATTTTTAAGAAGGAAAACCAAAGCAGAAACCCTATGAAAGAAATTGTTGGAAAATGAAAAAAAAAACTAAACATGAACTGGACTGGAACCTTCCGGAAGGCTCCCGAAATGAGGAAACCCGAATGTGTAATGGCTAATAGAGATTGGCCCATCATTGTGCATGCCTGTGTTGGTTGACTATTATAATCTAAAAAGGGTATAATAGCAAGCCAAACGCTTCAACGTATGCCCATCCTCAGAAGACAAAGGGGCCATGTATTTGGAAACCATAAGCAACACACACACACGCGGGTTGTTTTAATTTCTGTTGTGGTCCTGCGTTGCTTGTTTTCGATTTTGTTGCAGTGTTTCATTGCTTGTCGCCAAGCACATATCATAACCAATTTTTTTATAAAAAAGGGTCATGATCAGGCTTTTTATCAATTTGAATCGATCGAACGCCATAAGGATAAGAGGGCGCACGGTTGGCGATGATCACTCGACCAACCCATGGGGAAAACATCATGGTCGCCCATCAGACCTATGCTCACGCTCCCCGACCGCGACACCACATCTCGGATTCATGATCTTTGTCAGTTCATCTCAACTCTCGACGGCGCATACGCTACCTCACAACATCATGTACGTGATCATGATCCATGAGCTCATTGCCCACTACTGCTGCCACTCATTGCACCCGTCCAAAGCGGCATCAGATACATGTATATGCATGACTCATCCTCATCTCCTACAAGAGCCAGTACATCTCAAACTATGCATGTGTGAGTGAACGTCAAAGTCTTAATACTTGAGAGGTCCTATGTGTCGCATTTTGCGTCAAATTGCTGCCGAAACGCACAGGGGCACCACCGAGTGGGCTGGCCCATTAGCGGCACTGCAGCGAGCGAACAACATGCTGTCGCAAAAAATTGAGCGCCGCGGGGGATCGACCTCGTGACCTGTGGTCCTGCGTTGCTTGTTTTCGATTTTGTTGCAGTGTTTCATTGCTTGTCGCCAAGCACATATCATAACCAATTTTTTATTAAAAAAAGGTCATGATCAGGCTTTTTATCGATTCGAATCAATCGAACGCCATAAGGATAAGAGGGTGCACGGTTGGCGATGATCACTCGACCAACCCATGGGGAAAACATCACGATCGCCCATCAGACCTATGCTCACGCTCCCCGACCGCGACACCACATCTCGGATTCATGATCTTTGTCAGTTCATCTCAACTCTCGACGGCGCATACGCCACCTCACAACATCATGTACGTGATCATGATCCATGAGCTCATTGCCCACTACTGCTGCCACTCATTGCACCCGTCCAAAGCGGCATCAGATACATGTATATGCATGACTCATCCTCATCTCCAACAAGAGCCAGTACATCTCAAACTATGCATGTGTGAGTGAACGTCAAGTCTTAATACTTGAAATGTCCTATGTGTCGCATTTTGCGTCAAATTGCTGCCGAAACGCACAAGGGCACCACCGAGTGGGCCGGCCCATTAGCGGCACTGCAGCGAGCGAACAACGTGCTGTTGTAAAAAATTGAGCGCGGCGGGGGATCGACCTCGCGACCTGTGGCTGCTGAATGCCTGTAGCTAGACACTCGAGCTGATGGCGCGTTCGTGAGAGCTCTGCACCGCAAAATAATAAAAGAACTTCAGGGAGGGGCTGATCAAACATGTGCTGTAACGACACGAACAAGGCAATGTAGGGGTATTTTTAGAAGCTCCAAATCTTTCTTTTAAAAGCGTGGACATTTTTTTAAAATACAAACAAAATTTGGAATTCCAAACATTTTTCAAAAAAAAGGAACCACAAAAGTATTTTGAATTTGTGAACATTTTTTTTGAAAAATGGGGACATTTTTGTAATTCTGAACAAATTTTGAAAGCCCGAAAATTATTTGAAACTCCCCGAACAATTTTTGAATTTGGGAACAAAGTTCGAAAGCAAGAACATTTTTCGAAACTGTGAACAAATATTTTATGGGAACATTTTTGAATTCCTGAACACATTTTGAAAGCCCGAACATTATTTTAATCTCCCCAAAATAATTTTGGAAACGAGACCATTTTTTGAAATTATGAACAAATATTTTATTGGAACATTTTTGAAATTCTGAACAAATTTAGAAAGCCCGAACATTATTTGAAACTCCCCGAACAATTTTTGAATTTGTGATCAAATTTTGAAAATAAGAACATTTTTTGAAATTATGAACAAAATTTTGAAACCACAAGATATTCTGAATTTTTTTGAAAGACGAACATTTTTGTGAGTTTGTAAAAAAAATTCACAATGAGAACATATTTTTAAATCTGAACAATTTTCGAAATTTTCGAACAAGTTTGAAAAATCCGGTTTAGGAACCTTCTAGAAGTTTCCCAAAACCGTAAAAAACCGGCTTGGAACTTCGAGAAGGTTCCCAAAACCGGAACGCTGAAACCACTTAAACGGGCTGGCCCAAATCCGAACGATTCCTCGATTGCCTGTGCGAAAGAGCGACATCTTGCCGCAGCGAGCGGCGAATAGGATTTTCCTTAATACTTTGCCAATGAATTTGGAGTTATTTATAGCCTAAGAGCTTATCTACTCGATTTCGCCCTAGGGCCCTTCCAAACATAGAGCTGGCCCTGAGCACACCGATGGGCCGGCCCAGTTAGTTGCAACAAAGTTCCATTATTATGGTTTCAGGTTTCGGTCTGGTTTTCTCGGGTTTTATTTTTTATTTTTTTCTCTACATGATTTTATAGGGTTCCTTTTTGTTTTTTCGTTTAATAATTATTCACTTTTTAAAAAATACGCACTTTCCTGTTTTTCATAACATTTTCCGAATTTGAGATTTTTTTAAAAACATGAATATTTTTATTTCAAGAACATTGTTCAATTCGAGATCAATTTTGAAAATTCATCATCATTTCTTAAATTTGATTTTTTTTAAACACTGAAATTTTTTTATCCAAAAATATTAAAACAAATTTCTTACTATTACAATTCTTTAACCTTTCTGCTGCAGTTGATTTTTTAATCCTTTTAACTTATCCTTTTTTTTAAAATAACAGAGTTCAAAAAACCATATTTTTATTATTTTAGGGGGGGCATGCCTAAGTAAATCTGCAATCGCCATAGTAGCACCTCCATGAATGATCTGCTACCGATGCACTGTGTGTCTACCCAACGACACACACCGAGCATTAAGTACGGCCTCCCAAGCCAAGGAGACCTTCTTCCGAGCGCATTAACCGTGAGAGCAATATCTAACCTATAACAAGATGGAAGAACCTCTCGAGTGAAGCGTCCACAGTAACAAGTCGGCCCATTAATGCTCACTTAAGACAATAGAATAGAAATATAGAAAAAGGGGGCACCCATGAATCGATCCCAGATCTCCTTGGTTTTTGGTAGAGCTGCTGGCCATTGAGGCACTATCTGGTTCGTTCTAAACTATGAGGCGCAGCCAACTTCCGGGTTTTTTTGTTTATGATTTTCACCATTTTTTCGTTTCTTTCTCTATTTTTACTTGTTTTTCTTCCTTTTTTTGTTTGTTTCTATGTTTTTAGAAGTTTTTTTTATTTTTCCTTCTTATTTTCAGTTTGTTTGTTTCTCTTAACTTTTTCTGTTTTTATTGGGTTTCTTCTTCTTTTCGCCGATTTCATCAGTTTTTGTTCAACACATGTTAACTGTGTTTTTACTAAACATTCAATATTGTTTGTGTACAACAAAAACAGTTTTATATACACGTTTAACATTTTGAAATACATGATTAAATTCTTTTTGAAAAATTTTATGTCTATATTTTTTCATACACATTGTTCAATTTTGGTATATATCTAATACTCCCTCAGCGAAGTGTTGTGATTTTAGTCTAAATAGTAAAAAAAATTGAATACATGTTTAAAAAAATTCAAATACAAGTTTCACATTTTTTTAGTACTCTCTCCCTCAAGAAATACTTGTCAGAGAAGTAGATAAAATTGGATGTATCTAGAACTAGAATACACATACATACATCCATTCCTCCGACAAATATTTCCAGATGGAGGAATTCAATGGTCAACATTTTTTTAATACACATTTCACGTTTTTTTTTCAAATGTTGATTAACAATTTCAAATAAAATATTAAAATTTCTTGAATATATGTCCAACATTTCTCCTACACACGTTTAACATTTTTCAAATGTTTGATTAACATTTTTTGAAACACTTGTTCAATAATTATTTAGTACATGGTCAACATTTTTTATACACATTTAAGATTTCTGAAACGATTGATTAACATTTCAAAATACATTTTAATATTTTTTAAAATTTTTGATTAATTTTTTTCATATGCTTGAGTAACATTTTTTAAAATGCAAGATCAACCTTTTTCACACACCTTGTATATTCTTTGTATATATTTTTGATATACATGAGAATTTTTTTCTCTATACACATTTAGCATATTCAAAAGCTTAGTTACCATTTTTGTCAAATATTTTATGTCAGGTTTTACGGTAATATATTTATTTAGAATATTTGAAAGTATAAACATAAGTGAAAAAGAAATAAAAACGTATACGACATACCTGAAAAATCGTGGTCGTGGCCTCCCGGGCGCCTGGGCCATCCATCTCGTGCTCGCCTTCACATGATACGTCTATATGTCTCGCATCAAGCGCTGCGCTCGTTTGTTAACCGACGGTCATGCGTGGCTAGCTTGTGTCGTGGCCCAAATTGTGAGCCAATGGCCTAGTCCCTTGGTGCTGCTCAATCTCTGGTTTCACTAGTGAACTTAAAAACTAGCTAGAAAACCAGCACGTGCTAGTACAGAAAAACCGAATTGCACTTTTTATATAGATAAAAACAATGTACATATTAAAAATGTTTGCACATTTTTAAATTTTCGTAATGTGGAAAAGTTCACAATTTGAAAAATTGTTCACATTTTTAAGATTCTTCTTGAATTATAAAAAGTATATTGTGTTGAAATAATGTTCAAAATTTTAAAATCTTATTTACAAAAGTTTCAATAACAACACATGAATTTTAAAACGTTTCCCAATTTGAATATTATTTTTCAATTTTTCATGATTTTTAAATTAAAAATTGAATAATGAAATATGAGCAAGAAACAATTATTAAAAATGTTTGTTTTAAAAGATGAAATAAAAAATATGTAGAAAAAGTCGACCAAAACTGGTAGAAAAGCCAACAGAAAAGCCTAGGAACTAAAAATAAACCAAAAGGATCTAGATAATTCCAAAACCAAAATTGGCAAAGGATTACATTAGCCGGCACGGTATGGAAACACGCCTGAGCGCTGCGCACAAAGAACGATAATGGGCTCTACAAGCGCCGAATAAGAAATGTGCCTAGGCCTCCTCGGACAGGGCGCGCCCATGTCTCGCTTAAAGCAAGATGTAGGTTGCGCTTGCACAGGCGCCTCGTAAATGGGTTGGTCCAGGGCGCAGTGAGCTGCAGGCCACTGTTTGTTTTTTTCATTTTTTTCTTTTATATTTTTTAATTTAAAAGTATTCTAAATTTATACACACGTAATATTTGAAATATATATTTACGAAGTATTCGAAAATTTTAATTTTTATCGAGATAATGTTTCTCATTTATATGAAAAAAGTATACAAAAAATGAACAATGTCTATGAAAAAATTGATAATGTATTTACAAAAAATGTTAATGTAGTATTTGCAAAATGTTAATGAAGTATTCAAAAAAATTAATCAAGTATTTGAATTTTTTTAAATGTGTATATAATTGGTTTTTTTCCTATATGTGAAAAATATATACAAAACAAATGCAATTTGTATGAATAAATGTTGATCATGTATTTAAAAATTGTCAAACATGTATAAAAATGTTCCTAGTGTATATGAAAAAAAGTGCATTTTGCGTGATAAATTTTTTTTGGCATTAATAAAAGGTTTGACTAGTATTGAAAAATGTTTACCATGTATTCAAAAAATGTTAGTCCTGTATATGAAAAATGTTAAATGTGTATACAAAAAATGTATTGAGTGTATGACGAAACTGTACATTGTGCATGGAAAAATTAGACATAAAAATATTAGTTTTCAAAAAATATTAATGATGCATTTAAAAAATGATAAACATGTATATAAAAATATGTTTCTGATGTATACGAAAAATGTAGAATGTGTACTGAAAAAAGTTGACATGATGAACAAAAACAAAACCGATCAAAATTAACAAAGAAGCAAAGAAAAAAACCCTTTAAAAATTAAAATAGTGAAAACAAAGAAAAAACTAAAAACAAATTAAACCAATGTAAAGCAGCAAAGAAGTAAAGAAAATCGAAGAAAAATAAAGAAAATAGGAAATAAAAAACAAATTAAAACGGAGAACGAAACAAAAGAAAACCAAAGAAAAAAGAAGGAAAATAAAAAAAATCAAAAAGAGTCGGAAATAAAACGAAGAAAACCTGTGGAAAAACAAAAAAAGAAAGCAACCCGTGAAGAAACAAAAAATCAACAGAAAAAAGAAAAGAAAGGAAAAAGGAGAAAAAGAACAAAAATAGAGTAAAACAAAGCGAACCCTACTACTATACTAGCGAGTAGACGTGCATGTTCTATTCTGGCCCATCGGTTAAGAAGCTAAAACTTAACCATGTATAGTAGTCTCAAATGCGAAAGTGCCTTTCTGCTCCCGAGCTCATTTAAGCTCGGTGAACAGTAAAATCGAAAAAAATTTAAAAAGAATTCAAAAAATTTCAAAAAAATTCTCAGAGAAACATTGACAAAAGTTCTAAGTGCTTGCAAAAATTCATCATGAAATCACATTCCTGTAAGGCGTGACAAAAAAAAACAAATTCAGCCTCCAAAATGTTTTTGAAAGTAGCATTTTCAGAGTACCGATTTTGTTTTTTTTTTTGCCACGCCTTCTAGAAATGTGATTTCATGACGAATTTTTGCAAGCACTTAAAACTTTTGTCAATGTTTCTACCAAAAACAATTTGGAATTTTTTGATTTTTTTTTATTTTTTTTCGATTTTACTGTTCACCCGAGCTCATATGAGCTCGGGTGCAGAAACTCCACGTCCTCTCAAATGTGCATATTTGAGACTTCTAGTGTTGCAGGTTCTATGGAGATACGACTTCGAGTGTTGCAGGTTCTATTCTGGCCCATCGGTTATGGAGATACGAGGTGTGTGTGGCTACAGTCTCCCGCTTCATGTGTGTGGCTATAGTCTCCCGCTTCATGCTGACACCTCAATATTGATAGCTAAATCTGTAAATGGTTTACTTTTTCGCGGGCATTTACGATCAAGATATGTTCTTCATCATTGAGTTCACCCCTGATGAAGCCTTCAAAACAAGATCCCATTTGGTTTTGATGATTTTTTTCATCGCCACAAGTTACCAAATTTATGAGTCGATGGTTACCATGTTAGCAGTGAATGATTACGATCGTCTTATCAATATACAGTTATCAGAAAATAATTTATATGTTATTTTGGCAATGCAATGTTATGCAATCCACATAATTAGTACTGAATTGTTATGGAACCATCTAGGCTCCAAACACCACAAACATTTGCACGCACGTCACACACCCGAGCATCTTGGATGCCAAAAAAAAAGCTGTTTTTTGAAAATTTTGACTATTTTTTAATTTACCGTTTATTAGGAGCTGATGAGCATGGATTCAGATAGCAATTACCATGCAATTCAAGTCTTACGTGGCTGAGGAGTGACCTTAAGTAACCCGGTGATGAAAATATACGGTTGGGAAATGACCTTCAGTAACATGTTAACGAAAACTTTGACAGGTCCCCACTTGTTAATTTGAAGAAGGAAGCGCTGAGCATCATTGAACTTCTCAATAATATCAAGATCGCTAAGATTAATCGACAGGGAAAATGTGATGGCGCATGAGATTGCAAAATCTAGTTTTGATAATAGACCGGATGGTGTCCTTCTTAATAGTGTTCCGCTTTATGTGGCGTATGCTGTAATGAATAATCGTATGAACATTTTAACTAATTAATATATAATTCTAAAAAAACTAATTATTACATGGGGATGATTGTTCAAACAAAGAAGGGTAAGACATTGATAATGGCCTCCAATTTACATATGAAAAGAGAACATTGAAACTAAACATGAGATCTAGTTTCAGAAATCTTGTTAGAATGAAGCCAAGGATGAACATGGGTCAACAATCTGTTTAGAACCTAAGAGCATCTTCAACAGCTGTCCTACAATAGGGCATCAGTGTTTTTCTTGGCATTTGAAGGCCAAAAAACGTCTCCAACAACTGCAAAAACAAAAGGTGGAACAAACAAATTTTAGGCTGGCCAAAAATAGGGCACATGTGATTCATATTTTGGGCACGAAGGTTGCTGTCCAAAACGAACAGCGACGCGTAGACGCCAACTTCCGAGCTGGAGTTTCCCGGCGAGCTCCTCTCCTGCCGCCCATGACCCGATTCCTCCCTTCCCCCACAACTTCGTGCGCCTCCTGCCGTGCCGCTGACGCGCCATCGGGCCAGCTCAACCGCTGGAGTCACGTGTCTCCGGGCCGGCCGGGCGGACATGCGTGTGCGTGGCATGCCACGTCCATGGCTGACTGGTCTTGGCCGTGGCGGACCGGAGACGGCAGCTGTGGCTAGGTGCCGTGGCGGTGAGCGGTGGAGCTCGGGATTTGATGGCTACATGTCACGGTTGAGGCCGAAAATGAGGGAGAAAAGAGCTTGAGCTCACCATGGGGGTGAAGGCAAGGTCGGGGATGACCACGGTGGGTAGGGGCGGCGGAATGACGACGACAAGCTGGGTTGTACAGCAGCGCAACGTGAGATTCAGTTTCAACAGTTCGACAATAGGTTCAGTTTGCCACCCTATGTTAGGGCACCTGTTGGAGATGTCATTGTACCCCAAAGCCAATTTTTTTTGTGCTGTATAAAATTTGCTCTAAACATTTTTTGGTGCCCTAGAGCAACTCCAACGCGGCGACCCAAACGGACGTGTGTTTTGTCCGCTTTTCGTTTGTTTGGGTCAGCCAGGCGGGCGCGCGTCCGCATTTTTATATGGGTCGGCTTGACCGCCCAACTGAAGCCCCCAAATCTGACGACAAAGAAAAAAACAGCTCGCAGAAATAAATATAATTAAACATTAAAATGGCCGGTCAACCGTCGGCCAAAGACCACTTAAACCTAATTAAATATTAATTAGAAACATAAAAATATCTCTGCCCGCACGCTGCCCTAACGTCGTCCGCCTTGCCCTTGCCCCTTGACGTCGCCATCGCCGCCGGTGAGGTCGATGAAGACGGGAGCAGGGCCAGCCCACCCGAACGCCGCTTGGTACGCAGTGAGGGCAGCCTCCTCTGGTGTCTGCTGGGGCGCCGACATTGCGGCTTGCCGGGCGCCCCCCTCCTCCTCCTCCTCAAGCCGCATCACCTCCGCGTCGCAGCGCAACTGCTGCTCCCAGAGCATCTGCCGCTCGCCATTGGCCTCCTCCTGGGCGAGCCAGTGCGCCTTCCAGCGCTCAAGGTGGGCTGCCTCCTCCTTCGGCGTGGCGACGTAGTGGGCCGGAGGCGCGCTCACCCACTCGCGGTACTGGCCGGTCCACGTGTAGGCCTTCTCCGGCCGAGTGGGTGGAGGCGGCGAGCGCTTCCGCGTCGGCTCTGGATCCAGCTTGGCTCGACGATGGGCGGGGGCGGTGGCGGAGGCGGGACGAAGAGCAGGGCATGGACGGAGTCCCCTGCCGCGGACAAGGCAAGGGCTTGCTTCGGCCCATCCCAATGCGTGTCCTCCTAGAACCGACTAGCCTCCAGCGCGTGCTGCAGGGCCTCCTCGAGGGCGGCTTGCTACTCCGCCTCCGCCTCCTCTTCCTCCTACTCTACCCGCGGGGGCGGCAGTGGAAACTGTGGGTTGGCGTCGACGCCTCGCCGTCGTTGCTCCTCGTGTTCGAGGGAAAACCAGGCCCCCCAGTTGGGAGAGTCGGCGGCGTACTCAGGCATCCGCCGCTGCGCCAAAGATGAGCTGCGCCGCGCGCACAAGACCTACTCGTCAGGCGCTCATTGTGTCCATGAACCGCTTGCACCGGGATCCGCTGCGGATCGAGGTGCCAGTGGTGTCGCAGCATCACGTCGGGGTAAGGCAGCGGCTGCCTGTACTCCCAGTGCCACCGTGCTTGGTGCACCGGGATGTGCAGACGCCGCCAACCTGACCGGTCACGCGCCGGCGGTGGAGGAGGAGGGGGAGGAGGAGCACGGGAGGATGAGGCGCCGGGGGTCAGCTTGCCCTTGCCGCTGCTGGAGCTGCTGCCGAAGAGGCCCATAGCTAGGGTTTGGGGTGTCACCGGCGAGGAAGCAAGAATGGGGTGGCGGGGGCCAGATATGGACGGAAGTGGATGAGGCCATCCCCACCGCACGCGTGGGTTAAAAAAGGACGCTTCCACTGACTGACTAGTGGGCCCGGTGTTGGTGGCCGTCATAAATTAGACGACGGGCGGTAGTTGGGTGGCCGCCTAGTGGGACCGCAGCGGACACCGAAGAGACGCGTGGTGCATCCGCTTCGCGTCCGCGCCAACGCATTTCAGGCGCAATTTTAGGTCCGAATAGGTCAGCGTGGACGCGAAGCGGATGACTTTTGGAAATGGGTCAGCGTGTTGGGCCGCTGTTTCTGTCCGCGCTGATCTAAACGGACATGGACGGACGAAATGGGTCGTCGCGTTAGAGTTGCTCTAAAATAGGGGAGCTATTTGAGATGCTATAACTATCTATTTAGTCTCTCCTGCGTAGAAAAAGTGACGTTTCAGACAATGTCTCAACTCAAACTACGTTAAAGTATAATTTTGTTGCTAGTTGTACTTGTCATCACGCGGAAGCATTTCATGGTGTCCAATGCTGCTTGCATACATTCGGCCTTCCTCATTTTTAAAAAATTCCACACATTCAAATAGTCGCATACATAGAGTACAGACATTCAAATAGCCGCATGCACACTAGTTCAAATTTAAAAAGATTCAAATATTACATTCCAAGATTGTTGTCCCCTTTAACCGCCCAGTGATGCTCAATCAGATCTTTCCTTCAGTTGCTCGTGAGTTGGTCGATGCGAATTTGTTGATGTATTTGAATAAACTCTTCAAACATGACCGAATTCTGGTGTGGAAGTTCGATAGGATCACCCATGTTCTCAAGTTCTAGAGTTGCGGCAGCATCCTCACCCTCATCCTCGACGATCATGTCGTGCATGATAACACAACATGTCATCATATCCCATTGTTTAGCAGGTCCACGAACAACTGCCAAACAGGCCTGCAGAACTACAAATGCCCTCTCGACATCCTTTCTAGCTGCTTCTTGTCTTTGTGCAAAGTGAGACTTCTTCTGATCAATTGGGTTAGAGATGGTGCTGACAATGGTAGCCCATGGAGGATAGATACCGTCAACAAGATAGTAGTCCATGTTATACTCATGTCCATTGATAGTATAGTGACAAGGAGGACCTTTTCCTTCAGCCAGCCTCGCAAGCAATGGTGGTCGTTGTAGCACATTGAATACATTGTGAGAGCCGGGCATATGCCAAAGAAAGCATGCCAAATCCAAAGATCATGTGATGCAACTGATAGACGGGGATCGATGAGGACGAGAGCATGACTACTCCTGACTATCAACTGATAGACGGGGATCGGAATACAACTAAGGAGGAACAACTCGAGGAACATATAACTTTTCGAGTTGTGGAGGCATGGATTAGTATATCGAGCAAAGCTCAACATTTCTCCCGGATAACCCATGCGGAAAGGGTAGAACTGGCAGTGTCACAATTATGAATGCAGAACTCCTCAAGAGTACTCCGACTGTGATCCTTCGGTTCAGCGAGGAACTTCTGCCATAAGCGGTTCATGGTATTTGGAAGAAGGAAATACCACGGACCTCGAGGACTATCACAAAGGTTAATAATATCCTAAAGGAGCTAGCAAATACTAACAACATGAAGTAGGGTGAATCTCGGGTTAAAGAACCGGGAATAGAATACCTACTAACTAATAACATCACGGGATGCTTTTCGAGAATGGTGGCGAGAATCATCACACCGGGAACACAAAACATGGTTGGATTACTAGATGACTCCCTGAAACACCTAGGGTCATAATAATAGTTCCAACATATATGTCAAGGCAATAGATTACCTCAACGCACCGGTTAGTGTGCTTATTCTGACCAAAAGGACAATGGGAATGGCTGAGAAGCCTGACTATCTACCAGATCCTGCCGAGGGCACAAGATCGTAGCTGAGGTAACAAGCTAAACGTCGAAGTCCAAGCGGAACTACTAGCGAGACTGAAGTCTCTCTGCAAAAACATAAGATAGGCAAATGTGAGTACAATTGTACTCAGCAAGACTTACATCAGAACTAACTACATATGCATCAGTATCAACAAAGGGGGTGGTGGAGTTTGACTGCAGCAAGCCAGCTTTGACTCGGTGGCTATCCTGAACTACGACTGCAGGTAAATCTTTTGAGGTGGCGCACACGAGTCCACAAAATTCACCATATCAATACACCACTATGAATCCGCTCCCGTCTACCTACGAAAACGCCATCCATAGCACTCACGCTTATCTTGCGAGTTCTGGAGTATCCACTTTCACTTGTCTATGAACTATGCAAGGGGTCCAAGTTTCCATATCCGAGGAATCCGGCTATTCGAATAGATAATGATAACCCTGGAGGGGTGTACTTCTTCACACACGCTCTCGCCACTTATCACCCTGTACACGTCATGTACCTCGGCAACCTTCAAGCGGAAGCCGGGCGAGGGAGTCGGCCACGACCTGACTAATCACACAAGTCTCTCGTCCAGGTTTATCGCCTATTCGGTTTCCATCCGCAAGGAGATCCGCCGGGTGTCGCTCACGGCCCCAAACGATGTGAGCAGGGTTCCCAAGCCCACCAACCGGGTGCCACTTGGTACACCGTACATTGTGCCTAGTCTGTCCCAAGCCCACATGCATCGGGTGCCACTTGGTAGACTACTAACACTACCTACAAACACCAGAAACTAGTTGCAACTCCCCGGACAGAGATCGAGTTGATTAATAAGCCGAGAGGGGCCGAGTTACGGAACCCAATGTGTGGTAGTAACTGTTCATGGATCACAAACACGTAACTTCAGTTCACGAGGACGGCTGCAATGATACAACCCACCATGTACTCCTACATGGCCTCTCACCGCTACCTTTACCAAATCGTGTTCACACACTTAGCTCACACACGAGGGACATGTTCACACACCATTCCAATTCATTCCCGATGAATCGGACTGACTCAACTCTAAGCGATGGCAGGCATGACAAACAAGCATGAATGAGTAGGCACATCAGGGCTCAAACAACTCCTACTCAAGCTAGTGGGTTTCATCTATTTACTGTGGAATGACAGGTCATGCAGAGGATAAAGGGGTTCAACTACCGCAACAAGTAACAGATGAATCGTTGTTGTCCTAATGCAGTAAAAGAGAGCAGGAGCGAGAGAGTGGGATTGTATCGGAATGAACAAGGGGTTTTGCTTGCACGGCACTTCGAAGATAGTATAGCTCTTCATCGGTGTCATCGATCACATCGTCGGTATCACGTCTATCGAGAGGGACAAACACCGGCAAACAAGGAAGAACACAATCAATGCAATGCGACAATATGATGCATGAATGTGACATGGCAATATGATGTGATTTGAGCTAATGCAACTAGCAGCAAGTTAAATGGAGTTGGTTTGAACCCTAGGTTCAAATTCAAACACCATATGTGATTTCTTAAATGCCATTTAGTTGAATTGTCCTAAACAGCAGCTATAAGTTGTTCTAACATGCATGAAAACAGTACAGATGGATAGATTGGATTTTTCTGATCATTTTCATATATAACTTATTTCATTTGGAGTTACGGTTTAATTTCTATGATTTTTTGAAGTTTTGGATATTTTCCGGAAGTTCCTGAATTAAAATTAATCCGTAAAATAGCTTATTGCGTCAAGACTACGTCACTACGATGTCAGCGGTCAACAGGCGTAGAACCAGGTCAAACCTGACCAGTGGGGCCCATCGTGGTGACCGATCAACTAACTAAGTTAGCCCTAACTAATCGGGCAGGCCCACTAGTCGATGTTGGAGTAACTAACCTAACTAGCTAATTAGTGCTAACGAGTAATTAGTCGAGGCGGGGCCCGCAAGTCGATGAGAGAGAGGGGAAAGTCAAACCGGCGGTGGGTCAAACCACGCGGTCAACGGTCACGTCGCCGGCGTTAGCCACGGGCGAGGCCAGATCTGCGGCTGGCCGGTTTGGTCCTCCGTCGACCAAATCGACGGCGGAGAGGCGCCACGTCTTGCCGAGTGGACTTCGCGTCGAGTGGTGCATGCGGTGTGTGCGGGGTGGCGGAGATAGCCCGGCGTCCGAGCCAGCGTGGCCGGAGATTCTTGCGCTTCAGGAACCGGCGTTGTGGTGCACGACAGTCGAGGTGGGGGTGCTAGGTGCTCTCGCAAACGCGTCTTGAGCACGGTGACGCTCTCAGACGCGGCGGAGGTGGGCTCTAGCCACGGCGGTGACGAAGCGCAACGGCGGCGAGCTTCGGTCGGGGTGGCCAAAGGGGCTAGAGGAGGAAATCGACAGAGGGAAGAGAGGGGTTGGGAGCAGGGGCTCACGGCGAGTCAGACGAGCGGGTCGGAGGAGTCGGGGACGAGCCGGAGCAAGCGGGGCGGCGTGAGGGATCTCCGGCGGCCGATGACGGAGATGAAGACGACGGCGCTGCTTTGTGTGTCCAGCAGGGCGCGTGCTTCTGGCCCTGGTGCTCCATGGCGTCGAGAAGTGAGCGCTGGACACGGCTGAGAGAAGTGGGGTGGCCGGTGAGCGCGGCTATGGCGAAGGGCGGCGGCGGTCGCTCTCGGTGAGCTTGAGAGAGCGAGACAGAGGAGGGAGAGAGGTCCAGGGAGAGAGTGAGAGGGGCCAGGGTTGCGAGGCGTCGCCTGGGGCATCGAGGAGGAGCGAGCGGTGGGAAGGAGGAGGTGGAGGCCTCGGGCGTGGCTGGCGTCGACACGCCTCGCCCTCTTGAGAGGTGGAAGAAGACCAAGGCGCCTCTGGTGGGCTGGGCCGAATCTGCTGGGCCACCAGTGAGTGGGCTTGCAGGTGTGACAGTGTAACACTCTGCCTCTATTTTAATTTTTGTTTACATTTTCTATTTGCCTTTTGTTTTCTTTGATTTAGTAAAAATAAACCACATCTAAAAAATCCTGAAATAAATTGTGAGGACCTGTTGAATTATTTCCAACAACCCACATTTAGTTTCAGAATTATTTGAGCATTTAAAATTGTTGTAGCAATTAAATACCCAAATTCAAATACATAATAATTTAATTCAAGAGTCCAAAAATGGCCTAGGAAAATGTGCACCATTTTTGGGAGAGGTTCTAGACCAATCCAAAAATAATGAACTTTTCTGAAGAGCATTTTGGGTTCATTGAGAATATTTTTATTTGAACCTAGTTGAATTCTTTCTGATGCTAGGGTTTGGTCAATCCCCATTTCAACTTAAATATAATTTAAACATGATGCATGGATGCAGATGCCACTAATTACAACCAATTCTAGGGTGTGACAACTCACCCCCACTAAACAAGAATCTCGCCCCGAGATTCAAGACGTGAGGTAAGAGGAAAAGGGGAGTCACAAACTATCACAATCTTCATGATCCATTTGCCCTTCTCGAAGATGTTGATTCATTCCATCATCTTGGTCTTGACGTCTTTGCTTTCGAGATCTTCACTCGACACGACAACAGAAAGAGGGGGAAACCCTACAGGATTTAATCTTCTTGAAGATCGAGCCACTCAAGATCAGTTCACTGAATGAGACGTAGAAACATCTCGAGTTGAGACACAAAACACATCGAGAGGGATGGAAGAACAAACGACGGGGTTTGATTTGGTGGGCAACAATTCCACGCTTAGAAAGATGGTGGATGGTGTCAGATGGCGAGGAAATAATTGCCACGATCCCGTAACGGGGCACTTTGAAAAAGGTGACTCGAAGAACTGCTCCCTTAAGTGGCGAAAAGAATTACTTTTGATCCATAGATCATTGACACTCTTCATACCAGCTTAAGGAAATTTATAATTGATCGTTGAAAGAGTTCGAAGGAATGGCATACCCGGACTAGGATGGATGATGTGGACTACCTTGTTGAAGACAACGCAATGGATGACTTTTGCTTATCACCGGAAATGGATGGGACCCATGGTAAGTCCACTTTTGAAGACAATATTGGACAGCAACTACCGAGAAGGGCAGCCCATGGGGGATTGGCACAATGGCGGTGCAAGCTGGGAACAAGATGCAACTGCTGGAAATGTTCCAACCATCATATCTGCCTAAGATTCAGATCTGGTTGAAAACAGGATATTTCGCATAAAGTATGTCCGGAAAAGAAAGTTTGCAACACAAACCGACGAGATGACGTTGCGAGATTCTCGAGGGATGAACTAAGGTAGCAATCTCCAAAACATGAGCGGTTCTCACATAATCATGTGAACATGATGTCCAAGACAAGCATGATCGAGAGTAGTCTTACAATAAAACACTACCAAGTTACGGTTGGGAATCATCATTATGAGAGCGAAGCCCTTGCATAAGTCATATGATTAGATCTTATGAAGGAACTTCTTCTCCTTGGACAAGTCAATCGGTGGCTTGGTGTGCTAGGAACACATATGGAGTGGAGGCGGCCAACCTATCAAACCATAGGGCACTTCGCCCGTGCATGACTAACTTGGGACGATTCGGAGGAAACAAAACAAACCTTTCTCAAATTCATGGCGGCAACTTACACCTAAAGCACATGAATTCGAGGAAGTCACTTCTTCCATCCAAGCATAGGCTTCATGAGCGGAACACGAAGGCATTGCTTACAAGTTTCCAACACTAGGTTGATGTTCAACATGATTCATGGGGAGACAAAATGCTGGCGATGGGCTCAACAACAACTCATCGGAATTTCCATATCTTTGGACTTCCACCATCATGTGAACACGGTGATAGTATTGGTCGGACCAAAAGATGTAATGGTGTATGCTCGAGGGGTCAACCACGAGTAGGACAACATTACGAGCATCGTTGGTACTGATTTGATTTGACGATAGCCCACACTCAAATCGGAGGATTGATAAGACAATAGGTCCAAAGAATCGATCACAGGGACCAATCGATGAAGATATCATCTTTCTTGAACACACACTACACAAGAATATCCCTTTGGAACGAACTAAGTTAAGCAAAGCTTTATCTTCCAACTCTCCAAGTTGTTGTCTAGCTCAACCAACTAGTTCAGGGATATCCAACACAGATCCTTGGAGAATGGGTGGTTTAGAGGAAAACCAACATGATCACGAACTCAACATAGCGGTCAGGTGACAACCTGGTGATACTCGAGAAGACATTCGGAAAATCACGAACCACCGGTATGTTACTAAGCTCGAGAACCATCTTGCTTTTGAGGCAAGACGATATGATCAAATGGGTGAGGACTTGACAAGATCGACTCATAGATCGAAGGGTGCACCGGAAATAAGGACTAGGTAGCACGATCAATCTTAGGATGATGATTCAATAACCAACACACTAAGAATGAAATTATTGTCCATTTACTACCAAGCAACGAGGTTGCTAGGAGTATCGATTTCACACACCACAATTCACTTGCCGGTATTCCGGTTGCGACAACACGGAACCGAGGAACGAGTAATGATGGCGAGAAGTATCACTGCGTCAAGAATTCATAAGGGGTGGTGCAATTCTCATGACACACTTGACATAAAGATGGTAACACTCCAAGGTACAGCAGAGCAAAAGCTGGATTGGCATTTTGATCTGCGGAATACAACTGCTTTGACCCAATCCTGGATATGGATGAGGTACTGGAGTTTGTTTCTCCTAGTCATTCCACAACAGAATGGCTTGACGGACCACAAGAAAAATGGGCATCGATGAGGACGAGAGCACGACTACTCCGACTATCAAGCGATAGACGGGATCGGAATACAACTAAGGAGGAACAACTCGAGGAACATATAACTTTTCGAGTTGTGGAGGCATGGATTAGTATATCGAGCAAAGCTCAACATTTCTCCCGGATAACCCATGCGGAAAGGGTAGAACTGGCAGTGTCACAATTATGAATGGAGAACTCCTCAAGAGTACTCCGACTGTGATCCTTCGGTTCAGCGAGGAACTTCTGCCATAAGCGGTTCATGGTATTTGGAAGAAGGAAATACCACGGACCTCGAGGACTATCGCAAAGGTTACTAATATCCTAAAGGAGCTAGCAAATACTAACAACATGAAGTAGGGTGAATCTCGGGTTAAAGAACCCAGGAATAGAATACCTACTAACTAATAACATCACGGGATGCTTTCGAGAATGGTGGCCAGAATCATCACACTGGGAACACAAAACATGGTTGGATTACTAGATGACTCCCTGAAACACCTAGGGTCATAATAATAGTTCCAACATATATGTCAAGGCAATAGATTACCTCAACGCACCGGTTAGTGTGCTTATTCTGACCAAAAGGACATTGGGAATGGAAAGAAAGGATTTGCAAATGCATCAAACTATCTAGAGACACAGGATGACTCCTGACAAAGATAACGGCTGTAAATGCTCAAAATGATTTGAGACATCCTGCAAAAATGGTGGCATAACCACTCAACATCACAATATCAAGGTTCGAGATCAACTGTCAACATACGTAAGTAGTAGGAACTGAACCGAGGCTTGAAACCATCAATCATATAAGTCTATGGATTAGTAACACGTCATCCTGATAGAAAGATGAGAAGCCTAGTTCTTAAACCCCGTAGAAGAGAAGAGGATGACTCAGATTAGAAGGCCATGAGGTATAAGAAGTAAAAAGAGCCTTACGTTCCCTTCCACAATCAATTCCCTTATATAACTAAAGCATTTCTAGACACAACTTCGACCGGTTTGGCTTGGTAATCCTCTGTGCAGTTAGGCTACACGATACCAAAGCTGTCAGGACCCCGATTCCAAGTCACATTGATCTAGCCGGTAACACCTCATATCACTTTGCGGCCTCACGCACGGTATTCCCACGGGTGTCGCCTTACCATGGCCCGGGACCGTTTGCGTCTTTTGGCTCACGTATATGATAGTGTCGCTAGCATCCATATGACAAAGAACCCGGGCCGACATGGCTAGTCGTGAACCCAAAGCGGCACTAACCCATGGGGACAGTATACATGAATCACATCGAGCATGTCGGTCATCAACGTATGAATCCGGTCAGAAATCGGGCTAACAGGACTCCAAAGAACCGGCTGTAGCAAAGGTGCTAGGCAGGACTCGGATATCAACTGCGTGACATTTCCCGAAGGGATGAGACATATAGGAACGAAGTGAAACACATGCCGGCCAGTCAAGTGTCCAAAGCGGTAGTCTTTGGGCTAGCAGGACTCCGTGAACCGGGTCAGAAGCGGACTACTATCGCTCAGGAAGCACTAGACTACATTTCCCCATATGAGAGGCTGCCAAGGATAAACAACTAGATTGTCGGATCCCACACATACCAAGCATTTCAAACATACACACAATATGCTCAATATGTGTACATACAACATGGCATCACAACATAACTCTACGACTCAAATATTTATTCATTAGGCTCCGAGGAGCGAGATATTACAAACATGGGTCTCATGATCCAACATTGAGCATACAAAACAAAGCACACACGGAAGCTTAACATGTCCGAGCACAGACATCTACAAATGAAAAAGGCTGAGAAGCCTGACTATCTACCAGATCCTGCCGAGGGCACAAGATCGTAGCTGAGGTAACAAGCTAAACGTCGAAGTCCAAGCGGAACTACTAGCGAGACTGAAGTCTCTCTGCAAAAACATAAGATAGGCAAACGTGAGTACAATTGTACTCAGCAAGACTTACATCAGAACTAACTACATATTCATCAGTATCAACAAAGGGGGTGGTGGAGTTTGACTGCAGCAAGCCAGCTTTGACTCGGTGGCTATCTTGAACTATGACTGCAGGTAACTCTTTTGAGGTGGCGCACACGAGTCCACAAAATTCACCATATCAATACACCACTATGGATCCGCTCCCGTCTACCTACGAAAACGCCATCCATAGCATTCATGCTTATCTTGCGAGTTTTAGAGTATCCACTTTCACTTGTCTATGAACTATGCAAGGGGTCCAAGTTTCCATATCCGAGGAATCCGGCTATTGAATAGATAATGATAACCCTGCAGGGTGTACTTCTTCACACACGCTCTCGCCACTTATCGCCTCAGACACGTCATGTACCTCGGCAACCTTCAAGCGGAAGCCGGGCGAGGGAGTCGGCCACGACGACTAACCACACAAGTCTCTCGTCCAGGTTTATCGCCTATTCGGGTTCCATCCGCAAGGAGATCCGGCCGGGTGTCGCCACGGCCCCCAAACGATGTGAGCAGGGGTTCCCAAGCCCACCAACCGGTGCCACTTGGTACACCGTACATTGTGCCTAGTCTGTCCCAAGCCCACATGCAAGGGTGCCACTTGGTAGACTACTAACACTACCTACAAACACGAAACTAGTTGCAACTCCCGGACAGAGATCGAGTTGATTAATAAGCCGAGAGGGGCCGAGTTACGGAACCCAATGTGTGGTAGTAACTGTTCATGGATCACAAACACGTAACTCAGTTCCTCGAGGACGGCTGCAATGAGACAACCCACCATGTACTCCTACATGGCCTCTCACCGCTATCTTTACCAAATCGTGTTCACACACTTAGCTCACACACGATGAGGACATGTTCACACACCATTCCAATTCATTCCCGATGAATCGGACCTGACTCAACTCTAAGCGAGTGGGCATGACAAACAAGCATGAATGAGTAGGCACATCAGGCTCAAACAACTCCTACTCATGCTAGTGGGTTTCATCTATTCTTTGTGGAATGATAGGTCATGCAGAGGATAAAGGGGTTCAGCTACCGCAGCAAGTAACAGATGAATCGTTGTTCTCCTAATGCAGTAAAAGAGAGTAGGAGCGAGAGAGTGGGATTGTATTGGAATGAACAAGGGGGTTTTGCTTGCCTGGCACTTCCGAAGATAGTATAGCTCTTCATCGGTGTCATCGATCACATCGTCGGTATCACGTCTATTGAGAGGGGACAAACACCGGCAAACAAGGAAGAACACAATCAATGCAATGCGACAATATGATGCATGAATGTGACATGGAAATATGATGCGATTTGAGCTAATGCAACTAGCAGCAAGTTAAATGGAGTTGGTTTGAACCCTAGGTTCAAATTCAAACACCATATGTGATTTCTTAAATGCCATTTAGTTGAATTGTCCTAAACAGCAGATATAAGTTGTTCTAACATGCATGAAAACAGTACAGATGGATAGATTGGATTTTTCTGATCATTTTTCATATATAACTTATTTCATTTGGAGTTACGGTTTAATTTCTATGATTTTTTGAAGTTTTGGATATTTTCTGGAATTTCCTGAATTAAAATTAATCCAGAAAATAGCTTATTGCGTCAGCACTACGTCACTACGATGTCAGCGGTCAACAGGCGTAGACCAGGTCAAACCTGACCAGTGGGGCCCACTGGTCAGTGACCCAGTCAACTAACTAAGTTAGCCCTAACTAACTGGGCAGGGCCCACTAGTCAGTGACTGGAGTAACTAACCTAACTAGCTAATTAGTGCTAACCAGAGTAATTAGTCGGGCGGGGCCCGCAAGTCAGTGAGAGAGAGGGGGAAAGTCAAACCGGCGGTGGGTGAATTGAACCACGCCGGTCAAGAGTCGTGATCGCCCGGCGTTTAATCGCTGCTTGAGGCGAGATCTGTGGCCGGGCTTGGGTTTGGTCCTCCGTCGACCAAATCGACGGCGGAGAGGCGCTACGTGCTGCTGGTGGACTTCCGCGTCGAGTGGTGCATGCGGTGTGTGCGAGGGTGGCCGGAGATGACGCCGGCGTCGAGCCAGGCGGCGGCCGAAACACCGTCGAGGATTTCAGGCCAATCAGTATCACCTGATTCCTGGAGATGAAGAAGCGACTTGGGTTGACTTATACAATGTTATGTATCGAGAAAGGACACTTTTTTTAGGTCAAGAGATTCGTTGCGAGATCACGAATCATATTACAGGTCTCATGGTATATCTGAGTATAGAAGATGGAATTAGTGATATTTTTTTGTTTATAAACTCCCCAGGCGGGTTGCGCTCGGAACCGGCGTTGTGGTGCACGGCAGGTCGAGGGGTGGGGTGCTAGGTGCTCCTGCAAACGTGCTGAGCACGGTGACGCTCTCAGGCGCGGCGGAGGTGGGCTCTAGTTACGGGCGCGGCAACGGGCGGCGAAGCTTCGGGCGGGGTGGCCAAAGGGGCTAGAGGAGGAAATCGACAGAGGGACGAGAGGGGTTGGGAGCAGGGGGGCTCACGGCGAGTCGACGAGCGGGTCGGAGGAGTCGGGACGAGCCGAGCAAGCGGGCGGCGTGAGGGATCTCCGGCCGATGACGGAGATGAAGACGGCGCGCTGCTTCAGTGTGTCCATGGCGCGTGCGGTCCTGGTGCTCCATGGCGTCGGCGGAGCGCTGGACACGGCCGAGAGAAGTGGGGTGGCGGTGAGCTGGCTATGGCGAACGGCGGCGGCGGTCGCTCTTGGTGAGCTCGAGAGAGCGAGACAGAGGAGGGAGAGAGGTCCAGGGAGAGAGTGAGAGGGGACATGGTTGCGTGGCGTCGCCTGGGGCATCGAGGAGGAGCCAGGCAGGCTGGGAAGGAGGAGGTGGAGGCCTCGGGCGTGCTGGCGTCGACACGCCTCTGCCTACTGGCAGAGGTGGAAGAAGACCAAGGCGCCCCTGGTGGGCTGGGCCAAATCTGCTGGGCCACCAGGTGAGTAGGCCGCAGGTAAGCGACAGGTAACACTCTGTCTCTATTTTAATTTTTGTTTTTGTTTTCTATTTGCCTTTTGTTTTCTTTGATTTAGTAAAAATACTAAACCACATCTAAAAATCCTGAAATAAATTGTGAGGACCTGTTGAATTATTTCCAACAACCCACATTTAGTTTCAGAATTATTTGAGCATTTAAAATTGTTATAGCAATTAAATACCCAAATTCAAATACATAATAATTTAATTCAAGAGTCCAAAAATGGCCTAGGAAAATGTGCACCATTTTTGGGAGAGGTTCTAGACCAATCCAAAAATAATGAACTTTTCTGAAGAGCATTTTGGGTTCATTGAGAATATTTTTATTTGAACCTAGTTGAATTCTTTCTGATGCTAGGGTTTGGTCAATCCCCATTTCAACTTAAATAGAATTTAAACATAATGCATGGATGCAAATGCCAGTAATTACAACCAATTCTGGGGCTGTGACAATGACCCTGATATTGCCCTTGTAAAGCCTCCGGACAATTCATCCATTTCCAACGCATGCGGTCAAGAGATCCAAGCAAACCTGGTCACCCTCTTGCTTCTGAGATTGCTAAGAGCCTCTCGGTGTTTGCCACAGTTGGTTCTCTCAAGTACTGAGGTCCAAACACCTCGACTACGAGAGTTGCAAACCTGACCATGGCATCTCCGCATGTGCTCTCAGAACATTCGTAGGTACGTGTAGGATCGAAAGTATGTCTAGAGGGGGGGGGGTGATTAGACTACTTGACCAAATAAAAACTTATCCATTTTCCAATTTTAGTCTTTGGCAGATTTTATCTATCTTAGCACAAGTCAGGCAATCTTAACACAATTCAAGCAAGCATGGAAAGAGTATATGAGCAGCGGAAAGTAAAGCATGCAACTTGCAAGAATGTAAAGGGAAGGGTTTGGAGAATTCAAACGCAATTGGAGACACATATGTTTTTGTCGTGGTTCCGATAGGTGGTGCCATCGTACATCCACGTTGATGGAGACTTCAACCCACGAAGGGTAATGGTTGCGCAAGCCCATGGAGGGATCCACCCACGAAGTGTCCACGAAGAAGCAACCTTGTCTATCCCACCATGGCCGTCGCCCACGAAGGACTTGCCTCACTAGCGGTAGATCTTCACGAAGTAGGCGATCTCCTTGCCCTTACAAACTCCTTGGTTCAACTCCACAATCTTGTCGGAGGCTCCCAAGTGACACCTAGCCAATCTAGGAGACACCACTCTCCAAGAAGTAACAAATGGTGTGTTGATGATGAACTCCTTGCTCTTGTGCTTCAAATGATAGTCTCCCCAACACTCAACTCTCTCTCACAGGATTTGGATTTGGTGGAAAGAAGATTTGAGTGGAAAGCAACTTGGGAAGGCTAGAGATCAAGATTCATATGGTAGGAATGGAATATCTTGGCCTCAACACAAGGGTAGGTGGTTCTCTCTCAGAAAATGTGTATTGGAAGTGTAGGTTCGTTCTGATGGCTCTCTCCACGAATGAAGAGTGGGTGGAGGGGTATATATAGCCTCCACACAAAATCTAACCATTACACACAACTTACCAATCTCGGTGGGACCGAATTGAGAATCTCGGTCAGACGGATACAGCAAATCTAGTGACCGTTAGGATTTTCGGTGGGACCGACATGCAACTCGGTAGGACCGATATGGTTAGGGTTAGGGCATAATGTAATCTCGGTGAGACCGATTACACAAACTCAGTGGGACCGATTTTGGTAATAAGCTAACCAGAGAGTTGGTCAGGTAAACTCGATGGGACCGATTCGCTCATTTCGGTGAGACCGAAATGTTACAAAAAGGAAACAGAGAGTTTACATTGCAATATCGGTGGGACCAATCGCTCATCTCGGTGGGACCAAAACGTTACGAAGGGAAACAGAGAGATTACAATCCCATCTCGGTGAGACCGAGATCCCTATCGGTGAGACTGGTTTGCCTAGGGTTTGTGGCAATGGCTATGACATCTGAACTCGGTGGCGCCGGATAGAAAGAATCGGTGGGGCCGAGTTTGACTTTTGGTTTAGGTCATATGTGGATGTGAGAAAGTAGTTGAGGGTTTTGGAGCATATCACTAAGCATTTTGAGCAAGAGCCTCATTAAGCAACACCTCATCCCTCCTTGATAGTATTGCCTTTCCCTATAGACTCAATGTGATCTCAGATCACTAAAATATAAAATGTAGAGTCTTGAGCTGTGAGCTTGAGCCAATCCTTTTATCCTTAGTATTTTGAGGGGTCCACTTTCCTCATCCATGCCATGCCATTCATTGAGCTTTTCCTGAAATATTTATCTTGGAATAATGTTAGCTCAATGAGCTATATGTTGTTAGGAATTTCCAAAACCACCTAGGGATAGTTGCACTTTCAATCTCCCCCTTTTTGGTAATTGATAACAACATATAGATCAAAGCTTCGACAAATGATAATAAGAGTAAAAAAACATTGTCGCTTTGAGAAGTATGTGAAAAGCAAGATCTCCCCCTAAATTTGTGCATAGTTTAAGATTTGCTTTGGACTGCAAATGCACAAAGGGTTAGGCTCATGGGTTACTCTTCCATGTCACATACATCTTGGTGGAGCGCTCAAAATGATAACAATAGAATACATGCACTCATCACCAAGCAAAGTGAATGATCATATAGAGATAAAAGGATAAGGTCATCCAACAAGCATTAATGTAGCATATGATCAAACACATGATCATCCAAGTATCACACAGACAGAAAGTATCTCAATCAAGCAAATAAAGTTCAACCACCAAAGCAAGAGAGAATAAAAAGAAATGCTCTCTCTTGAAGCCTATGATCTATACATTTTTCTCCCCCTTTGGCAACAAGTTACCAAAAAGTTCATAGAAAAAGCATAGCACTAAATCGTCTCTCAGGCTTGATCTTCAGGTGGTGGTGTAGACAGAACGCCAAGGACGAAGGCATCAGTTGATGTAGATGGAGCTGGTGGAGTAGGTGCTGGAGCTGGTGGCACTGAAGCTATGGCTGATGCGAGATGAAGTGGCTCCGGGTGTACATCACCGCACTGCAGCTGACCTCTGAGCTCTAGGCACTCTGGAAAATGCCTTAGTGGTTGCCTTGCCCCTTTGTCGGTGTCAAAACCGGCGGATCTCGGGTAGGGGGTCCCGAACTATGCGTCTAAGGTGGATGGTAACAGGAGGCAAGGGACACGATGTTACCCAGGTTCGGGCCCTCTCTATGGAGGTAATACCCTACTTCCTGCTTGATTGATCTTGATGAATATGAGTATTACAAGAGTTGATCTACCACGAGATCGTAGAGGCTAAACCCTAGAAGCTAGCCTATGGTATGATTGTTGTTGTCTCTGGACTAAACACTCCGGTTTATATAGACAGGAGGGCTAGGGTTACAAAGAGTCGGTTACAACAGAAGGAGATCTTCATATCCGTATCGCCAAGCTTGCCTTCCACGCCAAGAGAGTCCCATCCGGACACGAGACGAAGTCTTTAATCTTGTATCTTCATAGTCCAACAGTCCGACCAAAGAATATAGTCCGGCTGTCCGGATACCCCCTAATCCAGGACTCCCTCAGTAGCCCCTGAACCAGGCTTCAATGATGATGAGTCCGGCGCGCAGATTGTCTTCGGCATTGCAAGGCGGGTTCCTCCTCCGAATACTCCTTAGAAGATTTCGAACACAAGGATAGTGTCCGGCTCTGCAAAACAAGATCCACATTCCATCGTAGAGAGAATAATATTCACAAATCCGACATGCTGACGTATTTGACACCATGACATCATGCCATGGCCCGATTATTATCGAACCGTGTTTTTCAACTAGCCCTGGCGCATATCGCGAGGCGGTTTCCTTGGCGCGTCTTGTTGAAGCAGAGATCGTGTCCCCTTATCACGGGATTCTCATCAATACGGGCGTGGGTAACCCAATCGTTCCCGTTGGTATGACTCCTCGATTATAGGCAAGTCCCAAACGGTCACGAGGAGGACGCTTGTATTCACCCTCTTTATAAAGAGACCAAGGCCTATTCTTTTTTATTCCTCGAACTCAATCGAATCCTTCCCCGCCTCGAGTTCCAACACCCAAAGCCTGTGTCAGCGCGGACCTTCAACCATGTCCGGATCCAACCTTCAAGGTCGGTGGATGCCCTCCTCCGTCATGGAGGAAGACGTCATAAAGTTAAGAGAGGCCAGATTCTTGACCGGCGAGATTGCGCGCCGGCTGCCTGCTCAAGGGCAGGTCATACCTACTCCCAAACCCCGTGAGAGCGTAGTATTCATATCTCACTTCCTTCGAGGGCTAGGCCTGGCTCTGGATCCCTTTGTGAGGGGGATCATGTTCTATTACGGGCTGGTCTTCCATGATTTAGCTCCGGATTCTATTCTCCACATCTTGTCTTTTATCGTTGTGTGCAAAGCTTTTCTCCGCATCACCCCTCACTTCAGCCTGTGGCTCAAGACCTTCCAAGTGGAGCCGAAGACGATCGACGGGAGATATGCAGAATGCGGAGGTGCTGTAATAAGCAAAAGCACCGATGCCCCATGGCCCGAGGGTTCTTTCCAGGAGGTGTCCAACTTATGGCAACAAGAATGGTTTTATGTCACAGCTCCCAGGGGCACCAAATGGGTGGCCCCACCTGCCTTTCGCTCAGGTAACCCTCCACGACTAACGTCATGGATCAACAAGGGGCTAGACTAGGGTCCAGTGAAGGACGTGCCCATACTGCAGGGCCGCATCCGAGATCTCCTCGAAAGAGGTATTGGTCTGGTCACAGTAACGCAAGTAATGTTACTTTGCCGAACCCTGCCCTGTAAACATCGTCCCCTTCGTCTGTGGGAATTCAATCCGGAGGGACCGCGAGCTATTCAGCACTTCCTCGGCATGACGCCCGCGGAGATGTACAAATTGTACTTCGGACCATAAGCAATGTGTCCGAATTCCACCGAGGACGCGGGTCTAAGCTACAATCGTCTAGATACACAAGTAAGTTGCCCTGTGGCTGAACACGTTGTATTTCTATTCATCACGACATCATTCTGAAAAATCGCTCTTTGACGAGGACTGGATAGCGAAGGCGAAGATGATCAGGTGTCCGGCCCCCCTCCCCGAGGTCTCACCGGATCCGGTACTAGTCCGGATGTTGGAGCTTGCGCCCTACCAAGCGCCCTCAGGGGAGGATAAAGGTGGGAAGAAAAAGGCTGACGCCTCCGCGAAGGTGGACAATCGGGGAGAAGAAGCCACAGCTCCCTCTTCCCAAGGAAGGAAAAGGACCGCCTCTGAAGGCCCGGAGACCATAATCTCTAAACGGGGGAAGAAATCTTCGCCAGAGGGTCCTGGCCCAGGGGATACCCAGTGATGCAAAGGTTCAAGGATCAGCCCTCCATCGAGCTGTAAGTAAAAGAAAGGGTTTAATAGTAAAAACATCCTACTTTACTTCTGAGGAAAATAACCGAAACATCCGTCTTGTAGTCCGGATCGTGGCCCTTCTCGGCAGGGTTCGTCTTCGGGGGATCTTCTTTCGGAGATGATGGAGAGCGAAACGCCTACCCACGCCATCCCGCCTTACGAGGCGGGCGACCCTGAGGTGTCGTCTCGGAGGGCTTCTCCCGATCCGGCAAGGCCAGAGGGTGATTCTTTGTCCACCCGAAGTCCTCAGTATCCGGCTCTTGAAGAGAGCAACCGGAAGGGTCTGGCTCCGCCTGTCATGCAGTCGGACGCACTAAAGGATCTGCTAGAGCAGGTGGCTATCTCAGAAGCGCACCGTGCGCTAATGGGCGCGGTGGTTGAGAGGGTTTCATCCGCAGAAAGCGGGTTGCATGAAGCCTTTATGAGTCCGCTGAAAGGTTTTGAGGTACTCAAAGTGACGTGTATTTTTTACAGTACCTCACATGTTTTAAATGTGCCCTGTGCAGATAGTAGCCCCTGAGACTCTGGTTGCCATCGGAAACGGCGGTAAACAGAGGATCATAGTCGCATGGAATAATCCAGCCGTCTTCATATGCAGGTGGCGGGAGGTCCGGTGGCTAGACGGACTTGTGAGGTTGCCGAGCTAACGCAGCGACTTGATGCGGCAGATGCCGACATCGTGCTTGTCAACAAGCGGCTTGACGAGGTGTAGGGTATGTAATTTCTCCGATGATCAACATATGGTAAGAGGAGCGTAATGCCAGTATCTTGAACATGTTGTGAAATGCAGATGGAGCTGCGGCAGTGGAGACCCTTCGGGCAGAACTTGCCCGAGCCAAAAAGCAAGCCAGGAATAGTGATGCGGCCGCTCTAAAGTAATTTGAAGAGCTGAGGGCCGAACAAGCTGCCCATTGCCAAACTAAGGAGAATATGGCCAAGATGGCCGTTGAGTTAAGTGATGCCGCCAACCGATACCGGCTTCTTGAGAAGGAAAGCCGAGCGAGGGCTACGGAGCTGGAGAAGGCCATGGTAGCAGCCAAGGAATCCCGCTCTACAATTAGAGCGATGAAGGAGGAGCTGCGTCACGCCGGGGATATCGCGGCTGGGAAGCCCTTTATGCTGCGGATGAAGTTCGTAGATCCTAAGTATGCTCCACTGGACCGGCTGTGGAGTTCTGCAGACGCCTATCTGGATTTGGCAGCGAAAAGTCTTTGTTGATGTGGCCGAGTTCTTCAAAGATCAAAGGGATCGTGAAGTGGAGAAGCTGTTCTGGTCGCAACTTAATGGTCCAGCGCGTCCGCTTCCTCTGAATGAGCGGATGGCCGAATGGGCTGAGCTCCATAGGTTGTCCGGACTCGCCATGAGGTCTGTTGTGGATTACCTGTGGCCGGTAGGGCCAAGGCCGAACAGTTACTTCAGCTTGGTGCAGCAGTTCCTTGGTGCTGTGCCGCGCATCGATGCTATGAAGAGGTTGGCGTGCATCGAGGGTGCGCGGATGGCGCTTGCCCGTGTCAAAACGCACTGGGCGGAGATGGAAGCCACCACAATTGCAGCCCCTAGTTCGGCAATTAGCCGAGTAGCTACCGAGCACTACTTTGATGAGGTCCTTGAAGGCGCTCGTTCAATAGAAGCGCATTGCTCAAAGAATATTATGTTCGAATGACATGTATTCCCATTGAAAAACAATGTTTTACTAAATTATATAAAGTCTATTTTTATACTTGCGGGGGTGTTCGCAAAAGACGCGTGTTCACACTTGATCCAACGTCTTGGTCCATTAAGGAGGTGATAGCACAACGAACTAGGCAATCGGACTATATTGCTTTAACACTTTCACTTAGCCATAGGAGTTTGAAAGTGGGGCTACTATATAGCCCCTGGTGGCTCCGCGCTCATCCGAATTCGGGGTGCGGTCATGACTGGCCTGGAAACGGACCTTCATTAATGCGGAGGAATCCCGAAGATTCAGATAAGTCATCGAAAGTGGTTGACCAGTCTCTCGCTTTATCATGACAGTTTCGGCTTTCTCTCGAGGTGCTCGTCCGGGCTAGCAGGCACAATCGTGATAGTTCTCCGGTGCCACCTTAGCCGATAGAGCGAGCGTAAGGTAGCAAAACACAGAGCCGGGCAAACCCAACATTTGACCAAAGACATGATTCGGAGCTGATGCATATAAGTCCTAACTCATGACGCGAACACTCCCTAAGGTGTTCGGTCTTTGAAACATATACTGGGCTTAGGTGATGCCCTTTGATAATGAACCCATAGTGTCCAGGTACGAGCAATATTCTGACGTGGCCACATGCCAAGATGTCAGCATCCTTCTCGGTTGTATTGAGAATCCGGAGGATGGGAACAACAAAAGACAGTAAAAAAGGTTTGCGCAGGGTCTTAATCTAAAGAGAAACCTTTTCACGGGTCCCTGCTGCACGTCTGCGCCTGTGTCTCTGTTGTGCCGTATCCTGGACGGGTGTAGCATGATCGTCATCTGTAAAATAGATGTGCTTAGTGAAAAGTTGTTGTGCAAAAATTTGGTTATTATAAATAAACCATGAAAAAGTCAAGATGGGTAAAGTTGAGCCGTATTATCGCGGCGAAGCCCCTTGTACCGTCTATACGGGTGTAACCATCGAACCAATATCTATCCAATGATTGTCCGGACTCCTCTAACCGTGTCCGCGGTCCTAACGACCGTTCATCGTCTCTGGTGGTGGGACCGTCTAGTGTTCGGCTGTTAAAGCAGCCGTGCGTTCTTCTGCTCGGAACGAACGCTCAACATTTCCATGTACTGTGGTGGTGTCGCGCGGACCGGGCATTTTGAGTTGGAGTAAAGCGTAATGCAGTATTGCATTGAAACAGGCGAAAGCCTCTCGGCCAAGTAGTGCTTGATAGCCACTTCGGAATGGAGCAATGTCGAAGGTTAATCTTTCGCTCCGGAGGTTGTCGGGCGAGCCGAACACAACCTCTAGTACTAGAGAGCCCGTGCAGCGAGCCTTCAGGCTGGAATTACTCCCTTGAAGGTAGTATTGTTGTGGCTGATGTTTGTTGGGTTTATCCCCATTTTGCGGATGGTGTCCTGGTATATCAGATTTAGACTCATCGCCGTCCCATAAGGACTCGTGTAAGGTGGTATCCGTTTATTATTGGGTCCAGCACCAAGGCGGCTGATCCTTCTGCCGGATACCTATTAGGTGGTCCCCGCGATCGAAAGTGACCGGGCAGGCCGACCCGGTGGTAGGACTCATGGGTGATGGGCTCTACGACTCGTGTATTTCGGAGTGCGTATTTGCCTCTCCTCTTTGTCACGTGGATAACATTTACTGTTTTGACTTCTGGCGGGAATTTTTTCTGTCCCCCAGTGTCTTGCTGGAGAGGTGTATCCATGTCCTTGCTCGGAGTGTCTTCCCCCTTGTGTTCGGTGTTTAGCTTGCCAGCCTGCTTGAAGACCCAGCATTCTCTGTGGGTATGATTTGCAGGTTTGCCGGGGGTGCCGTGGATCTGACATAGTTTGTCTAGAATTTTGTTTAGGCCGGTCGGTTCATCTCTGTTGCCTTTAGAGGGCTTTTTCCGCTGACCCGGTCGAGAGCCTCTAAATCCGGCGTTTACCGCCGTGTTGTCTGGGCTGTCTTCTTTATTCCGGCGCTTGTTTTTACTGCGTCGCGGTTTTCCATTGCCGTCCCGGACCTCGGATGTGCTTGGGTCGCTGGCGCTGCTGCGGGCTAACCAGCTGTCCTCGCCCGCGCAAAAGCGAGTCATGAGGCTTGTTAGGGCTGCCATTGTTCTCGGCTTTTCTTGGCCAAGGTGTCTGGCAAGCCATTCGTCTCGAACGCCGTGCTTGAAAGCTGCTAGGGCTTCAACATTCGGACAGTCGACAATTTGGTTCTTCTTAGTGAGAAACCTATTCCAAAGCTTTCGGGCTGACTCTCCGGGCTGTTGAATTATATGACTCAATTCATCAGCGTCCGGGGGTCGGACATAAGTCCCTTGAAAGTTAGTCCAGAAAGCGTCCTCGAGCTCCTCCCAACTTCCAATGGAATTTTTGAGGAGGCTTTTCAGCCAGTGCCGAGCTGGTCCTTTGAGCTTGAGGGGTAAGTATTTGATGGTGTGGAGATCGTCTCCACGAGCCATGTAAATATGGAGGATGAAGTCCTCGATCCAGACCCCAGGGTCTGTGGTTCCGTCGTATGCCTCTATGTTAACTGGTTTGAACCCTCCTGGAAATTCATGGTCCAATACCTCGTCTGTGAAACATAGGGGGTGTGCGGCACCCCATGTTAACTGCATCATTATCTATTCCATCGATGTATTCAGAGTCAAATTCGAGCATGTCGGTTAAGTCGTCGACAGTGGCTACTAAGTGGGTGGTGGGTGGGGAGTGAATTTCTTCGTCATACGCATCCCACTCTAGCCGGACATAGTTCGGCCAAGGTTCTCCAGATAGGGAGAGAGATTTTAGTGAGTTCAGTATGTCGCCAAAGGGCGAGTGCTGAAAGATATCTGTGGAGGTGAACTCCATGATCGGCGCCCAATCGGATTCGATAGGTATGGGCGCGGGTGGTTCGGAGTCCGTGGCCGGGGACAAGTCCAGCAGTTCGGCGACGCAGATCTTGTGAGGGGTAAGGTCAATATTCGGCTCTATCGCCACTGAGGGTGCAGTATCCATGGTGGAGTCTATCCTCCCATCCTCGGATGGCGCGATCTTCTCCGGATTAAAGGCCGAAGTAGTTGCTGGCATGATCTCCCGAACACTGTCCGACGGTAGAGCTATGTCGTGCTAAATGCCGTGATCGTCGGCACACCCGCATGGGTCCGAATCCGTCGAAGATCGAGTCTTCGCAGATATCGGCAACGTAATTCAAGTTTCCAAACCTGACCTGATGGCCAGGGGCGTTGCTCTCGATCTGCTCTAGATGGCCAAACAAGTTGGCCCGCAGTGAGAACCCGCCGGACGCGAAGATCTGTCCGGGGAGGAAAACCTCACTCTAGACCGCATTGTTGTTGATGATCGACGGGGCCATCGAACCTTGCAGCGACGATACAGTGGAACTCTCAATGAAAGCACCAATGTCGGTGTCAAAACCGGCGGATCTCGGGTAGGGGGTCCCGAACTGTGCGTCTAAGGTGGATGGTAACAGGAGGCAAGGGACACGATGTTTAACCAGGTTCGGGCCCTCTCTATGGAGGTAATACCCTACTTCCTGCTTGATTGATCCTGATGAATATGAGTATTACAAGAGTTGATCTACCACGAGATCATAGAGGCTAAACCCTAGAAGCTAGCCTATGGTATGATTGTTGTTGTCCTACGGACTAAACCCTCCGGTTTATATAGACACCGGAGGGGGCTAGGGTTGCACAGAGTCGGTTACAACAGAAGGAGATCTACATATCCGTATCGCCAAGCTTGCCTTCCACGCCAAGAGAGTCCCATCCGGACACGAGACGAAGTCTTTAATCTTGTATCTTCATAGTCCAACAGTCCGGCCAAAGAATATAGTCCGGCTGTCCGGATACCCCCTAATCCAGGACTCCCTCACCCTTCCTCTCCTGCATATCATCCTGAAGTTGCTCAACAACAGACTGGATCTCTGTTACCTTCACATCCATGTCATATAACTTCTGCTCCATGATCCTCTCCAGGCTCTCCTGGTTTTGAGTCAAGGTGGCCAGCCCCTTCTCAATCCTCAGAGTGGATGCAATCAAGTAGCCAAGTTGATCCTGTTTGCTCTTCAAGAAGTACTGAGATGCCTCTTCCATTGTTGGCATCTTGGCAGCCTTCTCAGTCCTTGACTTCTCCTTCTTTGCTTGAGCTTGCACAGAAGATGGTTTATCTTCATTCATAACCACTTGGTTGTCCTCAAAGTATGGATAGATAGGCATGTGCTCCTTGTCCAACAAGTATGTGCTAGTGCCCATCTTGGAGTTAATCAGCTCCTGGATCTGTGGGGCATACCCACAACTTCTCTTTTGGTCAGCAGCTGTCCTCTTGATAGTTTCAACTATAAGACTCATGACTTTGAACTTTTGTGGCACATTAAATAAGTGTAGCAGATTTATTGCATGCCTCTGATCATGTTGTGATCACCTGACTTGGGCAAGAGAGTGTGCCTGAGGATCCAGTTAATGGTTGGCAGTCTGATGGAAGGTAATGTATCTTGATCCAAACTTGTGTGATTCTATAGCGACATCTCGGGATCTCCTTGTACATATGTGCCATAGTGTTGTGATCCATCTTCTTCTTGGCATAGACATCCAAGTCATCCTCTTCCTCCTTAGGTGCATTGATCAGATTAGCCCATTCTTCAATTGATGATTGGTACCTAGTACCTTCAGACATCCATACTATCCTGCCATCCGGATAGAAGTGTGCTGTGGAGTAGAATTGCATTATTAGCTCATCATTCCACTTTGTGAGCTTCTGCCCAACAAAGTCTGCCACTCCACAAGCACTAAAGCTGTAATAGACACCAGGATAGTGTTCTTCATTCTCCTTGATGTATTCCAAGTTGACCCATCTCATGTCACACACTATTGGCTTCTTGTCCAGCAGAATTGTCTCATAGAAGTCCTGCTTTGTTCCTTTGTGTGGAACCCGTAGTCTACGTAGTTCTCCTTCTAGTGGCATATGGATCTGACTCTCTCCATAGCCTCAATCCTGAGTCCTTCTGATCTTCATGTTCTCACCACAGGATGGGCATCATTATGATCTGGAATTTTAGGCTTCAATTTTCTCAAAACATGTGTCTCATCATCTTCTTCTTCAGCAACAGTTTCAGGCACTGGGCCTTGTTCTTCTCAGCAGCTGGAATGTTCCTGGTACTCCTCTTGGGTGCAGTCTTGGGTTTGGAGGCAGGCTTGGGTGCTACTTTGGGCTTTGATGAAGCAGCCCCTGACCTAATGGCATCACCCATAAGCTTCTGAGCTTTGGGTGCTGGTGCAACATCCTCTTCTTCTTCCTCCTCTTCCATCATGGAAGGCTTTCCAATTACTCTGGCCATGGTCTTCTTGACCCTTTCCTTCCTCTTCTTCCCTTCTGCAACATCCTCTTTGGGTTCAGCTTCCAGAGATACTTGAGTGGAGGTTCTGGCTTTAGACATGGGATGTCTTCCTGCTGGCCTTTTGGACTTGAGACCTGGCTTAGTTGCTGCAGCTGATCCATATTCTTTCTTGAGCACCTTCTTCTTGGAAGTGGCCTCATCCTCAACTGCCACATAGTCTTCATCCTCAGATTCTGAGGTTCTCTTCTTTCTGGCCCTGGTGGCAGCTCTGGGTAGGTTGCTTGGGGTGCTCCTGCTGCCCTCATCATAGCTGCTAGAGGGACTAGTTCCCTCACTCATGTGAACCTGCTCCTCTTCCCTGTTCTGGCTGTCACTTTGATCAGACATATTGCAATCACTGACAACATATCCTGTGAGTAGATATAGATGAGATAGAGTGGATGAGCATCACAAAATACAGAGGTTTTTGCAAAAGAATGAGTCAAAAACTTAGTTTTAGTTTTCCACAGAAAGCATTTCGGATCTACCGATTTGTAAACTCGGTGATACCGAAGTAGCTTTGGAACCTAAACTAGTGAACTCGGTCAGATCGAGTCACAGCGATTCGTGGTACCGAGACTGCTAGGGTTTCACAAAGTCCTGAACTCGGTCACACCGATTTGCAATTCTCGGTCAGACCGAGAGTTACATGTGCAATGGCCTTAGTCGAATCGGTGGTACCGAGTTCCACAACTCGGTTGGTCCGAGATGGTTTCGGTGGAAACCTAACCCTAAATTTTCAATTCATCTCTAATCTACAGAGTGTTTTGACTGGATAGGATAGTTTCAATCGTGGCGAGATTCATGGCGAACACAATGTGCTACGAATCAAATAAGGATAGCACAGTGATCAAGTTCATACCCTAGTTCGGCGATGAACTTGCTACGGCGGCAACGGCAGGGATGATTCCCGTTGACGGCGGCGGAGACCAGCGGCAGGAGGCAGCTGACGACGAGGAGGACGATCCGGAGACCCTGGAGGCAGAGCAAGCTGAGCGCGGGCGAAAGGGTTCGGAGAAAATTTCCAAAATTTTGCCCGTGGGTATATATAGCCCGACCCTGTCAGTGTGACCGAGTGGAACAACTCGGTGGCACCGAGATGCATAACTGCAAGCGATTCTGACAACTCGGTGTGACCGAGAAGTTCAAATCGGTTGCATCGAGATTGAAAACCTAGATCGACTTAGTGATCTCGCTATGACCGAAATGGATGAATCGGTCAGACCGAAACGCACAAAGAAGTTTTGGAAGTTTAAGCCTATGACGAAATCGGGGACTCCGAGTGCTCCACACACAGAGTGGTTCGAATCTGACTTGATCAAATTTTGTGATGTAGCATGAATAGAGTTTGAGACGAGAAGAGCATAGATAGCTTGAGAAGGTTCTTAGCCATTCTTGTCCATCCACTTGGCAAAAGAAAAGCAAAACAATCAATCAAAACAACAAGTGGATGTCCTCGAATGAGTAAAATATGCAACCAATATGCTCACACAATAAAATGGCAAATGAAATATGTGGCAAAGCATGCACAACCAATTCTAGCATCTATCAAGCAATTGGCGATGACTAGGTCATCTATATGTGAGCATATTGACTTAGGAGTCAAATGAGAACATTTGATCATAGGTCATACTCATCGTTTAAGCTCAAGTGGGGGTTACCACTTTTACATAATGCATTGTTGTGTTCACACCATTAGAGTTGCTTTAGCTCAATTCTTAGAGTAAAGCTCCCCCTAGATGTGAGATCTCCCCTTAGAGGGATAGACTAATTAACCTTGGGTTTTGTCGATGATGACTTCATGTGGGTGTTGAAGATGTGGATGCTCAATGTTGATGTAGATCATTTGGAGCAATCCTTTGAAGTGAGTTGCACTTTCAATACCTACACGGGTTAGTCCCACAAGGAACAAACAAGGATATCCATAGACATAGAGTGATGCACATTAAAGATAATGTCTATGAGAGCATTAGGTTACCTTGTCCCTTGTCTTACCAACAAGAGGGTTTGTGACTCCTTCAACTAGTGCAAGATGTGGAAGTTGATTGCACTTGTTCTTGCCAAAATGATATGAGTGAAATATGTTGGCGGAGTCACCCTCAAGAACTCTCTAGTTCTTCTTCTTCGAGATCCACATCATCTTGATGGGAATCCTCGGAGTTGTAGTCGTACTTGATGAAGTGGAACTTGATGTAGTCTTGGGAACCCACTTGACCAAGGCCTTAGGAGCTTCTTCAAATGCATCAATTTCTTCTTGAAGCTTGTCCTTGCCTTTTTGCTTGTGGTCTTGTGGTGGAAGATCATCTTGAGCTTGTGTCCTTTTGAAAGAAGTAGGATCATACTTCTCTTGTTGGGGAACAAACTTTGTCTTGGGGTATTGATCTTCTTCCCACTCAACTCCATTGGCATTGAACTGCTCAAAACCAACACCTTGATTCTTCCGTGCCTTCCTTGCTTGCGTACAATTTCCTCAAATTGCTTACTCCCGGCAAGGCTCTTGTAAACACCTTTCTCTATGATTCCCTTCAATAAGCTATTTTCTTGCTCAAGTGTAACTTGGCTAAGAGAATCATTAGTGGAATCAAGAGAACTACTAGAAGCAACAACATTGGATTTAGCATGATTATTGTTACTACTAGAGGAAGAATCCTTCTTGTTCTTGTAACTAGACTTGACTTGAGGCATGTAAGTAGATAAGAGTAAACGCTTGGCAATGTAAGAAGAACTTTCCTTGCGAAGATCATCATTGATTGCCTTTAAGAACTCATGCTCTTGCTCAAGGTTGAGCTTTTCAAAGCGTAACTTCTCATGAGTCCTTAAAAGTTCTCGGTGATCTCCTAAGATAGTTTCATGAGCTAACTTAAGAGTGTTTAGTTCTTTAGTTAGAAGCTCAATCTTCTCCCTATCATTGACATTCGTTTTATCTTTATTACCATGATTAATTGACGTTTCATCATAGTATTCATCACTAGAGTTGTCAACAAGTAAATCATCATCACCTAACAAGTCATCTTCATCACTATTGAAATCAACATACTCGGGGTGTGTTACCTTTGGACCTTTGGCCATGAAGCATCTTCCAATTCCTTCATTTGGTGAATCAAATATGTCGTAGGAGTTGGTTGACACAAGTGCTAGACCGGCAACACCTTCATCTTGAGTATATTCGAGTCGGAGTGATAGCTTCTCTCGGAGTGATTTTCGAGTCGAGCCGGATACCCATTCACCAACATGAGCTTGATGTCTTCGTTTTGTGTAGCTCCTTGATGACTTGTCCTTCCTTTCCGAACCCTTGCTTCTTCGTGAGGGTCTTCGTTCATAACGATCATCTCTACTCCTTCTCTCTCTTGGTGGTGATTCTTCTCTTATATTTCTTCTTTTTGGAGAATCTTCTCTTCTTTCGTAGGGTTCCGTACACTCATTGGAATAGTGTCCAGGCCTTCCACAATTGTAGCAATTACGCTCCCGACTAGAAGATCTTTTGTCATTGTAGGACCTTGACTTGGAGCTTCTCTCTCTGCTTCTACTCTTGTAGAATTTGTTGAAGTTCTTCACCATTAAGCTCAATTCTTCATTGAAGGTTTGTTTCTCACTTGATGATGTGGGGGATTCACATGAGGCTTTGTAAGCACCACTTGATTTGTTGTGAAGTTCCTCCTTATCCTTGAGTGACATCTCATGAGCAACAATTCTTCCAATGACTTCGTTGGCTTGAGATCTTTGTAATTGGGCATCATTTGGATCAATGTGCACACGGTATCATATTTTCCATCCAAGGCTCTTAGGATCTTCTTGATGATGAATTTGTCGGTCATCTCTTCACTCCCTAAGCCGGCAATCTCATTTGTGATAAGAGCAAGCCTAGAGTACATTTCAGCGACACCTTCACCATCCTTAATTTTGAACTTGTCAAGTTGACTTTGAAGCACGTCCAACTTGGATTCCTTGACGGAGTCGGTACCTTCATGCATATCAATCAAAGTATCCCAAATTTCCTTTGCATTCTCTGATTTTGTTGAATTCTTCAGGGCACAATCCGTTGAAGAGGATATCACAAGCTTGAGCGTTGTATTGAAGCATCTTCAACTCTTCCGCGCTAGCTTCACGGTTCGGTTCTCTCCCATCAAAGAATTCACCTTGCAAGCCAATACACACAATAGCCCAAACGGCGGGGTTATGTCCAAGAATATGCATTTTCATCTTATGCTTCCAACTAGCAAAATTAGTACCATCAAAGTAAGGACCTCTAGGTGATAATTTCCCTCGCTAGACGCCATACTCTCCTAGGTTGTGAAACCAAGGCTATGACCACCAAAAGCTATGGAAATCAAAGCAAATGGAGACCAAAGCTCTGATACCAGTTGTAGGATCGAAAGTATGTCTCGAGGGGGGTGATTGGACTACTAGACCAAATAAAAACTTATCCTGTTCCCAATTTTAGTCTTTGGCAGATTTTAGCTATCTTAGCACAAGTCAAGAAATCTTAGCACAATTCAAGCAAGCATGCAAAGAGTATATGAGCAGCGGAAAGTAAAGCATGCAACTTGCAAGAATGTAAAGCGAAGGGTTTGGAGAATTCAAACGCAATTGGAGACACGGATGTTTTTGTCGTGGTTCCGATAGGTGGTGCTATCGTACATCCACGTTGATGGAGACTTCAACCCACGAAGGGTAACGATTCTTGTGATTCCACAGAGGGCTCCACCCACGGAGGGTCCACGAAGAAGCAACCTTGTCTATCCCACCATGGCCGCCGCCCACGAAGGACTTGCCTCACTAGCGGTAGATCTTCACGAAGTAGGCGATCTCCTTGCCCTTACAAACTCCTTGGTTCAACTCCACAATCTTGTCGGAGGCTCCCAAGTGACACCTAGCCAATCTAGGAGACACCACTCTCCAAGAAGTAACAAATGGTGTGTTGATGATGAACTCCTTGCTCTTGTGCTTCAAATGATAGTCTCCCCAACACTCAACTCTCTCTCTCACAGGATTTGGATTTGGTGGAAAGAAGATTTGAGTGGAAAGCAACTTGGGAAGGCTAGAGATCAAGATTCATATGGTAGGAATGGAATATCTTGGCCTCAACACAAGGGTAGGTGGTTCTCTCTCAAAAAATGTGTATTGGAAGTGTAGGTTCGTTCTGATGGCTCTCTCCACGAATGAAGAGTGGGTGGAGGGGTATATATAGCCTCCACACAAAATCTAACCGTTACACACAACTTACCAATCTCGGTGGGACCGAATTGAGAATCTCGGTCAAACCGATACAGCAAATCTAGTGACCGTTAGGATTTTCGGTGGGACCGACATGCAACTCGGTAGGACCGATATGGTTAGGGTTAGGGCATAATGTAATCTCCGTGAGACCGATTACACAAACTCAGTGGGACCGATTTTGGTAATAAGCTAACCAGAGAGTTGGTCAGGTAAACTCGGTGGGACCGATTCACTCATTTCGGTGAGACCAAAATGTTACAAAAAGGAAACAGAGAGTTTACATTGCAATCTCGGTGGGACCAATCGCTCATCTCGGTGGGACCAAAACGTTACGAAGGGAAACAGAGAGATTACAATCCCATCTCGGTGAGACCGAGATCCCTATCGGTGAGACCGATTTGCCTAGGGTTTGTGGCAGTGGCTATGACATCTGAACTCGGTGGCGCCGGATAGAAAGAATCGGTGGGGCCGAGTTTGACTTTTGGTTTAGGTCATATGTGGATGTGAGAAAGTAGTTGAGGGTTTTGGAGCATATCACTAAGCATTTTGAGCAAGAGCCCCATTAAGCAACACCTCATCCCTCCTTGATAGTATTGGCTTTTCCTATAGACTGAATGTGATCTTGGATCACTAAAATATAAAATGTAGAGTCTTGAGCTGTGAGCTTGAGCCAATCCTTTTATCCTTAGTATTTTGAGGGGTCCACTTTCCTCATCCATGCCATGCCATTCATTGAGCTTTTCCTGAAATATTTATCTTGGAATAATGTTAGCTCAATGAGCTATATGTTGTTAGGAATTTCCAAAACCACCTAGGGATAGTTGCACTTTCAGTACGCATCCCACGAATCAGCCGCTGTGCCACCATATGCAAGCGTCCGGAGTGCAGCCATGCACTTCTGGTAACCAGATAAGCCAAGCGTTCCCACGACATCCTCTTGAAGACAAACTAGTCATCATAGGACCGGACGCCATGATACAAACGATCAAAGATAGTCTTGTGCATCCGAAAACACCGGCGAAAATGGTCAGCGAAGAGTGCATCTTGGGCTAAGTAGTCGGCCATCAGTGTCGAATGGTCGCGCGCCCTATTGCGGTTGAGCACTCGATGTACCTTGATCGATCCCTTGAAATTGAGAACATGCTCCTCCGCACGCTCCGCATCTTCAAGGATTGCCTACATCATCGCCGTCTCATCCGTGTAGTCCTACTCATCGGACGAGCCGTCAGGCGACTCAACATAGTGCTCGTATATGTACTCCAAATCGGAATCCATTGCTTGAAATAAGAAGGGAAAACTTTTCTTGCTCCGGTAGTACATTGAACAGTTGCTGGGCATGGTGAGTATAGAAGTAGCGGATGGTACCTAGCGGGGCGGTTGGAGGAGAGGGGTTGAACGGCGACGTAGTAGAAGCGGGGTGGAGCCCGACTGGAACGTTGGAGGTGACGGAGACGTAGAGTTCCGACAGGGGTGTGGCATGGCGGCCGGGGTGGTGAGTAGCAGCAAAGGCAAGAGAGGAAGAAGGAAGGAGAGAAAATGTGGAGGATGGAGGCGCGGGGTCTGGGAAGGGTATTGGGTGGGCTCGAGGTGTCGGAGTCCTACATGACTGTTGTCCGGACTCTCACAAAGTCCCTTCACGTTTGTCTCAGGTTTGCCAGAAATAGTACGCTCGGGCCGCTCGGCGGACTGATACATACCTGTGTTGGATGCCAAACCACGTTTGAACCACGCGATCCAGACAGTTACGAGCGGTTTGAGGGTCCGCTTGGAGATGCCCTTAATGCTTTGTTTGCTCGAGATGGAGCTTGACGGCAAGCAGTTGCAACACGCTACCAAATGCATATAATGTGGGGAGACTTGTATGAGATCTCACATTTAGATGAAATCATAAGATCAACCCGAAAAAATCATATTTAGACATTTCAAAAAAAAATCTGAAATTGTTTGATAGCATTCATGTGGGGTATGTCTACAACTCCAACAAAAAAGCTCAAAATTGATGTACATTAGAGATTTAAAAAATAGAAATTTTAATGTGAATAGTGGCATCTTTGAGTGAATATTACTTTGACACTATTCACATTCAATTTTTGTCTTTTTTGTTTCTACGAATGCGGGGGAAACTTGTATAAGATCTTACATTTCTATATTTATACTATACTACTATATAGTGTATGAGTTTTGAATCTTTGAATTCACGCATTGAAATGCATTTCTGACCGTCCATTGGACTCCATCCGACGGCTTACAGCGAAGCGATTCGCTGCTACAGTAGCATTCAGTGTTATCTGGTCGCTCCAGAAACATCTATGGGTTAGCACCGGGTAAAGGACCCCACTGCATGTCAGTTCGTTGGAGCAAAAAGAGTCACCTCGCATCTTCTGGAGCAGTACAAATTGTTTTTCCGAAGACCCCGCAGAGCTAACAATTAAGTGGGATCCGTACCACCAAGTCTGACACGAGGTGAAAAAGTAGAACCATATAAAAATAGAAAATAGACAAATCAAATGAATGCATAGCGCACATACATGGCCTCACTGCTTCACATGCATTTCTGGCTGGATAGAAGCAGTAGTGAATTCTACAACAAAACATAGCTATAGGTAAGGTAGGCACTACCTGAGGTATATTTTTTTTTGGGGAAAACTGTCAATCTATTCATTTTCAATCATGACAATACAATAAACACTAGAAATAATAAAAATTACATCTAGATTTATAGACCACCTAGCGACGACTACAAGCATTGAAGCGAGTCGAAGGCGCGCCGCCGTCATCGCCCCTCCCTTGCTGGAACCAGGCACAACTTGTTATAGTAGACAGTCGAAAAGTCGTCGTGCTAAGGTCCCATAGGATCAACGCCCCAGAACAGCAACCGCCGCCGACGAAGAGAAGTTTAGATCGGAAGGACCCAACCTGAAGACACATGAACAAAGACGAGCAAAGACCGGATCCGAGCGGATCTACCAAAGACAACCACCCACCAAATCTCGCGAGATCCGCCGGAGACACAACTCCACACGCCCTTTGACGGATGCTACACACACCATTGGGACGGGGGCTGGGCCAGGAGACCCTTATTCCATCTTCAAGAAGCCGCTGCCGTCTCGTCTTCTTGAGCAGGACACAAACTCTAACAAAACTTGAGTAAGCACCTGAAAACGAAGCCCTCCCGCCGGCAAAGGCCATGATCCACCGCACACCCATGGCCCTAAGGCCACATAAGACCACTTTTGAAAAAAATCATTTTAAACATATTTTAAAATGTCAAAAATTACAAAGCAAAATTTCACCCATGCATCTTCGCAAAATATGCGCGGGGAATAAAGTTTACGAAAAAATATCTTTTGTGTCTGCATAAAAATATAGATTTTAGTGCTTCAAATAGTGTTTTATAGTTTTTAATCTTTTTTGCACCTGCAAAAAAAGTTGTTTCCCGTGAAACTTTCCATGTGTACATAGAACATGGAGAGATGAATGTGTGCACCTTTTTTTCAAGAAACTTTTGTCATTAAGAAATGTGTTTTTTGGAGTGGGTTCATATGTACTTTTTTCCAAATGTGTTTTTCGCAATAAGTACCCCAATTTTTGTGCAAATTACATATTCATGTGATAGTGACTGCGTAAGAACACAAGAAGCTTTCTTATGCTAATTCCAAGTACATGCACAATGGACATTCATCTTGAATCATTTCTCCGTCATTTTCAATGACTTATTTTCGTCAAAATCACCATGTAACGTAAGGTGTAGTAAGTCGAATTAGGAGCTGGAAATTTTTTTAGGTTATACATCAAACAATGATGTGTGTCTACAAAAAATTTAAGAATGCTTGAACATGTATCTTTAAAATGTGGGACAAAATGTGGGACGTTTTTATGTACACATCGAACTGAATTGTTTCCAAATTCGTCTGAAAACACTTACTTCCCTGTGTAACAAAATGTGGGACGTTTTTATGTAGCCAACTACATAAAAAACCGTCTTGTATTTCCTTACGATGGAAGTATTACAATGAAAATCCGCAGTTGCCATCCTGACACGTATTCCAGTTCCTGCGAAACAAAGAGACAACACACTGTAGCAACGATAATATACTCTCCTGTCCCTACGTGACCAGGATTACAGCATCACTAATCATACACACATATCCTAGCTAGAACTACCTATCCGGATATCAGGTTGTTCGTTGAGGGAGCATCAGACAGAAATATCAACTTCTCTGAAAACCAACCCCGGAGCTGTCCGTCAGCCCGCCTGCCAGTCCAGCCATGGCAGGAGCCAGAGGAGCAAGCGGCCAGCTGGGTTTTAGAGAGAGACACGCGCTTGCCCCCTCGCGTTCCATGTGATCTTCATCCTCCCCGACCCCGAGGTCGCCGCCGTGCCGCCACCGACCAGTAAGTAAATAAACTACCCAACGTCGGCAATGATACGGTAGGTTTTGGCGGCCTTTCCGTCGCTCGAAAGCTATAGCTTGCTTCATCAGGGACACAAACTGCGCAAGTGGCTGTTGAATACGAGTGTATGACTCCAATCGGGCAGCATCGATTGGCAACACGTGAATGAAAAATTACCCTCGTCGGGTATGCTCGAAAGAGTAGACCACTGGTTGGAGGAGAAGAGGAAGAGGGTTTGGTTGTCTAAATGAAATCCTGTTTAATCACTAAAGATAAAACTATAGAAAAATGCCTTTTTTGTTTAGGTTATCTGCTTGCAGGCCCCCCGGCATTATCGAAAGCTAATCATCAAACGAGTGTTCATCCTTTTCTCCGCCTGCACAGAGTTTTGCAGTTACATGTACGGACTCATGCATACACCTAATGATGATCATGGTAGCCGAACAAAATGATTAAGGCGTGGATACAAAAAAATGAGTGGAGAGAGACATGAGCAGGGGGGGTGGCATATATGTGGTAAAAAGGTCTCTAAATAAAAATCAGCTACTCATGTTTCGGATCATGTCTCCTGTCTTAATTTTGAAAAAAAAAGATCCAAATGAGCTTGAAAAATTATGTGCATGTATTTGTCTTAGAAGTCAAAATTTAATTTTGTTGGTCATTATACGTTATGCAACTCGTCACCGGGAAGCATTGCATGGTGTATTACAGTTTTTTTCCAGGCAGGTGTATTACAGATTTAACTCAGTCACCCACAATACGCCACCCAATGCATATAATGCACTAAACTGAATTGTTACCATATTCATCTGAAAATATGTACCTTGAAACATATAGTTACCATACAACAAATCCGCAGTTTCCGTCCCGATGCGTATCAAGGCTTCTTCCATCAAAAAGGACACAAGTGTAAAGAAATGATTTCCTGTCCCTAGCATGACAAAACATTTGACCAATTTTCTATTAAAAAATATCAACATCTACAATACACCTAAACATATATGATATGAAAATTAACTGCATGATACATCTAATGATATTGATTTGGTATTGCGAATGTTGATATTTTTTCTATAAACTTGACCAAACTTTATGAAGTTTGATATAATACAAATCTTATGTGCAAAAAAAAAAAGCATAGGAGTATCATGAAACATACAACAGGCGTACAACAAATTCGCAGTTGCCATCTTGATACGTATCCCAATTTCTCCCAAACAAAGAGACAACACTCTGTAGCAATGATAAAATACTTTCCTGTCCCTAGGTGACCAGGATTACATCATCCTAATCACACACACATACACACACATATGACATATCCTAGCTAGAACTACCTATCCGGATATCAGGTTGTTCGTTGAGGGAGCATCAGACAGAAATATCTACTGTACTTCTCTGAAAACCAGCACCGGAGCTGTCCGTCAGCCCGCCTGCCAGTCCAGCCATGGCAGGAGCCAGAGGAGCAAGCGGCCAGCTGGGTTTTAGAGAGAGAGACACGCTTGCTCCCTCGCGTTCCATGCGGTCTCCCCGACCCCGAGGTCGTCGCCGTGCCGCCACCAACCGGTGAATAAATTACCCAACGATGACAGTGACACGGTAGGTTTTGGCGGCCTTTCCGTCGCTCCAAAGCGTAACTTGCTTCATCAGGGACACAAACTGCGCATGTGGCTGTTGAATATGAGCGCATGACCCCGATCGGGCAGCATCGATCGGCAACACATGAATGAAAAATTACCCGCGCCGCGGTTTACTGAGAGGGGTTGGTTGTTTGGCAGTTCAGTTCATCATCAGAAGAAGAAAAGAACATAACCTTTTCCCAGATGGTCGAAAGAGTAGACCACTGGTTGGAGAAGAAGAAGAAGAAGAAGAAGAAGAAAAAGAAGAAGAAAAAGAAGAAGAGCTTGATTGTCTAAATGAAATCCTGTTTAATCATTAACGATAAAACTATAGAAAAATGCCTTTTTTGTTTAATTAGGTTATCTGCTTGCAGGCCCCCCAGCATTATCGAAAGCTAATCATCAAACGGAGTGTTCATCCTTTTCTCCGCCTGCACAGAGTTTTGCATGTACGGACTCATGCATACACCTAATAATCATCATGGTAGCCGAACAAAACTATTAAGGCGTGCATACAAAAAGTGAAATGGAAGCATTATCATCATCCATTATTGTAGTAAAACGATTCCTCCAATTAATCTGAGGACGACACAGACAGACCTGAGCATATATTACACAGCAGTGCTATACACACGATAGAATGCACACGATTCATAGACGTCTAGCAGTGCTAGACACACTCTGAGATCCGACCGGACAGCTCCTCAACGAAACGCCTGGCTACCCCACTCCAACTCCCATCCACTCCTAAATGAGGAAGAAGCTAGTGGAAATGGGGAATTAGGCATCCCTGATCGTGGGTGTAACCCATGGATTCGGTGCCAAGAGCGACCCTTTTCCCGCTGTCCACACTCCACAAGGCGATCATTGGAATCCGCTGCAACTTGAGAGAGGTTGCCGCGGCATGTGGCTGTGGAGGTAGCGGCAGCCCCCCACTTCCTTCAAGGGGTATATTGCCCCCGTCCCCATGGCTCTTCCCAATGCAGTCACATCAGTTTTTTTATACGTGCAAGTAGGCAAAGGTGGGAGGATCATGTGGCCATTTCTCTGCTATATAAGCGCTTGACACTTACTTGGCCACAACCACAGCAGCAAAATCAAATAAACATCCATTAGAAGCAGAGCAAGAGCAGAGCCTACCTAGCACAACCACCCTCCTGACGACTCGAAAAAAACAACCACCCTCCTGTTGAGACGCCCTATCTTGCTCAGGATGGACAAGGTGAAGAGCCATGGCAGCAAGCACAAGGGATCAGGAGGATCAGGAGGGCTGAGCAGGATGCTGAGGCAACACAAGGCCAGGCTCTACATCATCCGCCGATGTGTAGTCATGCTCCTCTGCTCTTGATCCCATTCTTCTTTCTAGCTTAGGCTTGACAAATTCTTTGGTGCGTGAGTACATAACATAGGGTAGTTTATAAGGTCCCGATGGATGTTGCTGCAAGTTTTGGTGTGGTATGGTGCTCCTAAGTCCTGCAATGGCAAGGTTGTACATGCACTGATGTACTGATATGTATGCTCTATCAGCAGAAGTGAACGATCTCAAGAGAAAAAGAGGTTACCCCTGGCATTCCATTTTATCTACGATATGCTACCTTTTTTGTTGTTCACATCAAAAGCAATATCCGGTTCTTGGTTTTGGTAATGTCACCGGGCTGGTCACAAATTGCAGCAAAAGTCATGTTGTGCCCATTCAATGCGACTCCATCGGCCTCAATGACATCCTGCAAGCCTTCCCAAAGGTTCGTACCTCCTTCCTGATGCGATATCTTGGGCTCCCGCCGTCGGTTAGAAGATTGAAGCACATCCATTTCCAATACCTTGAGGATAAATCTGCTGGCAAGCTTGTGGCCACTCCCGGGACGGGTTGTTCTTTTCAAGGCTGTGGTGACTGCCATTGAGATTTACCATCTTATGTCGCTGGACGTTTCAGTTGAGGTTTTAAAAGGATTGACAGCTTGAGGCGCGCATACCTTTGGGCGGGCTGTGACCAGATGAGTGGAGGCAAGTGCAAAGTTAACAAAGAGTTGGCTGGGTCTTGGATCTCCTTGTGATGATAATGACCGTGACATCTTTGCGGCGACCAACAAATTTACTATTGGAGTCCGAGACAAAGCTAAATTTTGGGATTCCCCTTGGCTCGAGGGTTCGCTCGGAAGACATCATGCACAAGATTTTTGAACTCTTGCACAAGAAGAGTTGCACGGTTAGTAAGGCTCCGTTGGATAACTCGTTGGCTCGTCAAATTGACACCTGCCTTGGCATCTCAGTGGGGCACATTAGGAGTTCGTTGCGCTTTGTGAAATGCCTGAGCATATTCACCCTTCCCATGGAATTCAGGACTCCATTTCCTAGAAGTTCACTTTCAATGGGGAATACTCCACGACTTCAGCGTGCAAGGCGCAATTTCCTGGACAAACTTCCATGGCCTGGTCCCCATGTTTTGGGGAGATTGGGCTCCTCCTATATGTAAGTTCTTTGCCTGACTTGTCATTCAAGATAGAGTTCGGACGGCTGACAGATTTCTCCATCGTGGTTGGATTCAGATTGTTCACCTCATCTGTCATTGCCGATACATGCGCCGGGTATAGACGGATATCACCATTTGGCTTGGACTACATCGCATCTTGGATTCAGATTGGTGCCTCGCAAACCTCGGTGAAGGAGTGGTGGATCAAGATGGCTAGCACGAGGGACCAAAATAGAAATGACATCTCGTCCGGTCCTCCCTATGATGCTTGTGACGTGGGGAATTTGGAAAGAGCGGAATGACAGGGTCTTGCGAAACCTTAGCGCCCCGTTGATGGTGATTGTGATGAAGATTAAGTAGGAGGCACGTCTTTGGGCTTCGGCGGGGGCTACGCACTTGAGTATTGTAATGTCGGTGAGCATGGAAAATACACAGGAGCTCCTGGGTGCTCCACACCCCTATATAAATATTAATTTCAAAAAATATCAGGATTAAAAAAAACTGAATTTGTGGGGGTACAAACATGGGTGCCCGATTTACTCCGGTGTGAAGTTTCATGAAAAAACACCTGAAAATGTATCCGTAGCAAAGAAAATACAGTCAGACTTACGATCCTTCCAAACAGTTTTTTTCCATGCATAGGAATATTTTGTCTTTTTATTGAGAATACGTTTTAAGGTATATTTTCATGAAACTTCACACGAACATAGATTGAACACCCAGGTTTGATATCCCAAAATCCTTTTTAATTGTTTTTCTAATTTAATACTCATATAGGGGTGTGGAGCACCCGAGTGTTCCAAATCCCCTTCCGGGCGAGTAGTTGTTTTATTAATCCACTTGGCATGTCTCTGTTAAACATTCTTCCTTAACAATGAAAATGCCAAGTCTTTTGCCCTGCTTCAATAAAGAAATATCTACGATATCGGCTGCTTTACCAAGGAAGTTGTCAGCAGTGTCACATTTTTTTTGAACTACTTGCCTGTGGACATTGGAGTTTCTCCACTCAAGCTCAAATGCACCCTCATAAACAGTAAAATAAAAACAATGGGTAATTTTTTTTCAACAAACAGTGTTGAATTTTCTGCCTATGTGCAAATTTTTGTGATGAAATAACATTGATGAAGGTTTGGGCAAAATAACAAAATCGATGCTCTAATGTTTTTGAAAGCATTTTGAAGTGTTGATTTGTCATTTTTGTCCAGACCTCCATGAATGTGATTTCATCACGAAAATTTTCATGCATGCAGAAAAACTAAGCAATGTTTGTTTAAAAATAGATTTTTAATTATTTTATCTAATTTTCCAGATTTTACTATAAACAAACACCCGATACATCCGAACATCCAGCTCGTTGGGGCCGCAACACAGATAAGCCCAAAAGGAAAACAAGAAGATGAAAGAGAAATAAATTCCGACACCGGCAGATCAACAAAGAAAGGAAGACCGGCAACCGCTGCACCCACCGAAGAAGTACCACCACGCTCCCAGCATCCTGAAGCGTCGCGCCCCAAGCAACACCCTCAAGAAGGAATGCGACGATGCCGCCGTTGTTGCCCGAATAAGTTCTAGGGTTTTCCCCGGTACGCAAGGGATAGTGGGGAAGGGGTATACCCGATGCCTCTCAGGAAGGTCTGACGATGCCCACATGCGTCATAGTATCGGTGTCGGACAGGCCGGCAGGGGTTTCTCCTGACCCACAGCCGCCACCACCACCACCCCAGGCAGTTCGAGATGCACCACCCCCTCAGCCACCCACCAGCTTGTGCCACCACGATTACCGGACAACCCTCACCGCCTCACTGGAGCTGTCAACACGAGACCTGGAGAGGGAGAGGATACATCGGCCACGGGAGCTAACACAACTCGACCGGAGGGAGGGGATAGCCTCCACCACCGTAGCGGAGCTGACCGGACGCGGCGACGAGGACTTGCCGGGCCATGACGGCCCGGCCGGGCCCACTTGGACCCGAAGAGTCCTGTCACCACGCTGCAGCACGCCGACCAACGAAGTCCTCACCGCCCGAGACCGCCGCCACCACGCCACCACCAGGGAACGTCGCCACCAAACGCCGAGCCACCGGACCGCCCCAACCCAGATGGGGCCTAGACGGGGCCCAAACGGACCCAGATCTGGGATGGATGGGCGCCGCCCACGGCCAACGGCCGCACCGCCGCGTCGAGAGCCACCGGGTCCGCAACACCACCACCGATGGGCCGCACCGATGCCGGCCGAGGAGCACCGCCGTGAGCCACCAATGTCCGAGTAGGGGGTGCAGCTGGGAAAGCAGGCCCGCCGCCGCCAGACCACGCTGGCCGAGGCTCTCAAGGGCGCTGCGGCGGCGGGACGCGGCAGCGACAAGGGCGGCCCGCTGGAGAGGAACAGGGAAGAGGCCCCCGGTCGCCTCGCTCGGGGAGGCGATGCAGGGTACGGGGAAGGGAGGGGAGGGGAGGGGTAGGGGAGTGGGGGAGGGCCAGCCACGGCGGCGGCTCCGCGCGACGGAGTCGGCGGCGGCGGCAAGGGAACCCTGGGAGCGGGACCTTGCGTGGTGTTTCGCCTGTATCAGGATACAACTCCGAGCGTGATTTTACTGTTCATAGCGAGAGCATTTGAGGTTATGATTAGAAGAACACTTTTGGTTGCCTTCTAGCTAGTTGAAAACTAACCTCGTACCTATAAATTTAAATGGTTAATCTCATCATGTGTCCATTTTGCAGTCGATCACATATATGCATATCAGAATTGTCAGAATTGTATGCTTACTCTTCTTATTTTGAGAAGGTTATCAGAATTACAATTTTGTTGGTCGTTAGAGCATCTTCAATAGCTGCCCTGTTTTAGGGCAGTAGGCATTTGTAGGCAAACAAACAGCCTCCAACGGCTGTCTTATCATTAAAAAATTGTAATTTTTTGGGGAGCCTTAGAATGCAGCACCAAGTGTTGCAAATATACAACACTTGGGTGGCTGCCACAAAATAGCGCGACTGCCCCATGATGCCAAACCGAAGCCGCTTCGCTCCCACGCGCGGTTGGACCTCCACCCTGCCGAAAGTCACCGCCGCCCGCTCCCGGCTCCGCCCCGAACCCGCCCTCCACTCCGCCTCCTCGCACGGGGTGCCGCTCTGCTTTGCATCTGCTGCCCCTCCAATTCCGACTGATTTCTGCCAACCACCAGAGTGCCGCCGCCCGTATGGCTATCACAGCCCGGTCATGTCCCTCCGAGGTGGACTAGTGGCCGCCGGTACACCGTTGCTTGCCGCCCAACCGGCCGCCACCGAGCGGATCCACAACAAGCTTGGGGCGGTGTCGACGGCTCGTCACCGGTGATTTTCGGCTGCGTCAAACAATATGATCAATGAGAGCGAGCATGGACAAGATTTGAATTACAGTGTGTATGACGACCGGTGTGGCCAAGTCGGAAACAAGAATGATCCGTCACTTTCTTGAGGTCTAGGATGAGGAGTGGTGGGCATGGCATGGGCGACAACAAACCTAGTTTTATCTCTATGTTTGTTGCATTTGTGTGATGAATTTTGTTGTATTGTGTGCTAAACTTTGTTGTTGAGCTTGATGAACAATTTATATTGTGTGTTTGATGAACTATGTATAATTTGTAATTTGTTTCGGATTCATTTGAAATACATTTGGTATTTTGTATGTGTGCAATATGTATAAATAGAGATGAAAAATATACATGCGGAGTTTTAGTGCCCTAAAATTTTACTCCCAAGTCCAAAACAGGCGGCCTAAAATACATATATGCAACTCACCCGGAAGCGTTGCACGGTGTATTTCAGGTTTAAGGTCGTGTTTGTTTGAGCCGGAGCTTGACGGCAAGCAGCTGCAATACACCACCAAATGCATATAATACACTGAACTGAATTGTCTCCATATTCGTCTGAAAATATGTACCATGAAACATATAGTAAGTGTACAACAAATCCGCATTTGCCATCTCGATGCGCACCACAATTTCTCCACAAAAAAGAATCACAATTGTACCATGTTAAAATATTTTCCTGGTCTCCTAGAGAAATGATCTCCTGTCCCTAGCATGCCCAGGATTGCATCATCATTCATGATAGACACACATATATCCTAGCTAGAACTAGCTAAGGATATCAGGTAGTTCGTTAGGGAGCATCAGACAGAAATATCTATTGTACTTCTCTGAAAACAAACACTGGACTGTCAGTCCAGCCATGGCAGGAGCCAGAGGAGCAAGGCGGCCAGCTGGGTTCAGGGAGAGACACGCTTGCCCCCTCGCATTCCATGAGGTCTCCCCGACCCCGACGTCGTCATCGTGCCGCCACCGACCAGTAATAAGTAAATAAATTACCCAACGACGGCAATGATACGGTAGGTTTTGATGGCCTTTCCGTCGCTCGAAAGCGTAGCTTTGCTTCATTAGGGACACAAACTGCGCAAGTGGCTGTTGAATATGAGTGTATGACCCCGATCGGGCAGCATCGATCGGCAAGTCATGAATGAAAAATTACCCTCGTCGGCGTCGCGGTTTTCTCACAGGAGTTGGTTGTTTGGCAGTTCAGCTCATCGTCAGCAGGAGAAAAGAAAGCATAACTTTTTCGCAGAACCTAGAAAAAGTAGACCACTGATTGAAGAAGTGAGCTTACAATTATCAATATGGAAACCTGTTTAATCACAACTGATAGAATGCCCTTTTTTGTTTAATTAGGTTATCTGCTTGCAGGGCCCCCACAATTATCGGAAGCTAATCATCAAATCGAACAGAGTGTTCATCCTTTGCATAATTTGCGTGTACGGACTCATTTTCCAGCTAGGAAATAATTCAGCCGGAAACATTATCATCAGGTCCGAGTCATCATCATGCATTACTATACGATTTCTCACATTCGAGGACGGCATGAGCATATTTTACTCCCATGATGATCCGACAGGCGCCTAGGCTGGCCACTCACTCCCATCCATTTTTTATTACGATTACGAAACGGCACCCACTTCCATCCAAATTAGGCGTCCTGATCGTGGATGCAACCGACGGATTCGGTGTCAACAGCGACCCTTTTTCGTTGTCTAGCCGGCGATTGTCCCCTGCAGCGTCGTCGGAATCCGCTGCAACTTGAGCGTGGCTGCCGATGCATGTGGCTGGGGAGGAGGTAGCTAGCGGCAGCCCCCCACTTCTTAGGGCATCTCCAGCCGCGTCCCCAACAAAGTTCCCCTGCGCCACTTTTTTTCGCCGCCGCCAAAATCATTAACAAGGCCCCTGTGACGCCGAAAATCGCCGGCTCGGACCTTTTTTCCGCGGGCGGTCACAGGTCAACTCCGGCGCTGGGCAGCCGTTGCTCCAGACTAGGGAAAAGCACGTCTGCCCACACCGACAAGGAAAAGTCAAGGTTTTTCCCCGACTTCGCCTCGCACTTCGCGACCTCGCCACCACTAGCTATATCCGGCGACGGCCGGCCTACTCCGCTAGATAGCCATTCCTCGCCGGAAAATAGCGCCACGCGGCAGCCTTCTCCGCAGAAATTGGCGCTTCCGGCGGAGGCGCAGCTTTAACGGCGGATACACGCCCACCGAGCGCAAGGTGTTCGGGCGTTTTGACTGTGTCGGCGATGGACTCGGATGAGGAGGAAGAGCTCGCTGCGTTCTTTGGAGGAGGAAGCCGTGGCCGACGCCCGTGAAGAAGAAGAGCATCCGATGGTGCTCGCCGCCTCGCCCAACCGGCTGGCGAGCAATGAAAAGCCGGCCGAGGTGGCTCGGCGCCGGGCGGGTGAAAGCAAAGAACCGCATCGCTCGCAAGGCTCTTGCATGCTCTACTCCGACTTCGCCCGATGCTCCACTTCATGGCGAGAGAACATTTCGGCGCCGTTATCGGATGAGTAAAGCTCTTCCTCAGGATTGTGAATTCCATCCGGGAGTTCAACAACTACTTCAAGTGCAAGATGGATTGCACCGGCGCTCTTGGATTCACCTCCATCCAGAAGTGCACGACATCGATGAGGATGTTTGCATATGGAGCTCCCGGTGATTCACTCGACGACTATGGGCGCATGGCCGAGTCCACCAGCTTAGTGTTTCTACAAGTTCTGTCGGGCAGTGGTGGCAGTGTTTGGGCCACAATACTTGAGAACACCCAATGCGGAAGACACTGCTCGGATCCTAGCCCAGGATGCAGCAAGAGGATTTCTGGGATGCTTGGAAGCATCGATCGCATGCATTGGAAATGGAAGAACTGCCCATTTGGTTGGCGGGGGGATGTACAAAGGCGCCAAAGGCGGTTGCAATGTGGTGCTTGAGGCGGTAGCCACAGGACCTCCGGATTTGGCACTCCTTCTTTGGTATGCCAGAACTCACAATGACATCAACGTGATGCGGTGCTCTCCTGTTTTTGCCAAGCTCGTTGAGGGCCATTCTCCTCCGTGAACTTCGAGATCAATGGGCACCAATACAACAAAGGGTACTATCTAGCCGACGGCATCTATCCGAGATGGTCGACATTTGTGAAGACGATCTCAAACCTCGTGGCAGGAGGCAAAAATGCCCGGTTTGCGAAGCTTCAGGAGGCTTGCAGGAAGGATGTCGAGCGGGCATTTGGTGTGCTCCAATCTCGATTCGCTGTTGTTCGGTACCCGCGAGACCTGGTCGAAAGATCAAATGTGGGAGGTCATGACTTGATGTGTCATCTTGCACAACATGATCATCGAGAGCGAGCAAGAAGACCCAGTGTTTGACATCGAACCATACTACAGTGCAGGGTCCTCTAGCGAAGTTGATCACCAGCTACCGCAACTTGGACTGCCTATCTCGATGCGTCAGAGATCCGAGACCCACAGTGCATCATTAATCGCAGAAAGATCTGATTGAGCACCTATGGAGGCTCAAGGGGACGCCAGCGTGATGAAATCTGAGTTTTATTTGTTGAACTATATAATTTGTATTGAACTATTTGTTGTTGTAGTATTTTGTTGAAGTATTTGATTTTTCTGTGATGAAATATGTGATAAGGAATAATTGTGTTGATAATTGAACGCCGAGACACGGCGAAACCACGCCAAATATGGGCCTATTCTCGGCCATATGGGCCGTTTATTCGTCGAAATTGGGCTGCAAAGTGGGCCAATTTCGACGCCTGGGGGCGACTACTGGGCGCAAAACCGCCCCAGCGCCGAGTGTATCGCCGACTCGCCCCCAGGAGGCGATTTATATGCGTCCTGGGGGGGCCAACGGCTGAAGATGCCCTTACAAGGGGTATGTGACCCCGTCCCTATCCTCCCTGTCCCATTAGGGTTTCTATAAGCGCAAGTGGGAGTGTGGTGGTCTCTTCCGTTTGGCCATTTCCCAGCTATATAAGTGCTTCACACACTCGACTTGACTTGACCACAGATCACAGATCCATCCTTCCAGTACTAGCGGTCTAGCAGTGTAAGAAGAGAGAGCCTTCCTGCTCACCTAGCTCAAGCTCAAGATGGAGTACAAGGTGAAGAGCCATGACAGCAAGCACAAGGGATCAGGGTCAGGAGGGCTGAGCAGGATGCTGAGGCAACACAAGGCCAGGCTCTACATCATCCGCCGATGCGTCGTCATGCTCCTCTCCTCTTGATCTCATTCTTCTCTCTAGCTTTAGGCTTGACAAATTCTTTGGTGCCTGTGTGCATATTACATAACAGTAGGGTAGTTTAGAAGGTCCCAATAGATGTTGCTGACGGTCTGGATGCAAATTTTTGGTATGGTATGGTGCTCCTAAGTCCTGCAATGGCAAGGTTGTACATGTACTGATGTGTCGGGTGTTGGAATGTTACTTTGTGTGTTTGCTATCAGCACAAGTGAATGATCTCAAGAATAAAAAGGGGTTCCCCTGGCATTCCATTTTATCTACACATCTCAGTCTGGTTTACTCGGAAAATTGGCAGCATTGTCACATGTGTTTTCTTAGTACTTGCTTCTTGTTAGTTGGTAACTAAGAGCATCTCTAGCCGGTGCCTTAAACACGGATTTTGGAGAGTTAACCACACCTAGCCAAGCCCCTATTCCGCTAATTTTGAGGAGTTATCCCAAAAAACTGCCCCCAACCTGTATTTTTGAGCGGCCGCTCGCACTTCTCAGGAAAAATTGCCCCCTTCCAACTCCTGCCCACCGCGTCTCTTCTTTCTAGTGTCGCTGCCGCCACCATCGGAGGTCCTGATTTCCGCGGGTATGGAGCCATGACACTCTCCGCAACATTGTCGACCACTTCCACTGGAGTCGACCCATGCGCCTGCGCCTATGTCAAGGGAGTAACTCAGTACAAAAGTCCAATTTGAATCTATCATATGTTTTCAACCAAAAATCCAATTCTAATTTTGTTTGCATATTTGCGTTCCTTGCAACGAGGACTTTCAAACAAGATCGCTCTTGAGTACATTTTGACAACTTCTAAAATTTAATAAGTTCTAAATATTAAACTTGATAGTTGTAATATTAATTTTTTACCAAGTTTCATTTTATTTTTCGGTTTAGGGGTTAGGGGTTAAGGTTTAGGGCTTAGTGTTTAGAGTTTTGGGGTTAAGGCTTAGGACTTAGGGCTTGGGGTTTAAGTTTTAGTTTTTGAAACTTTGTGAATTTATTGTTCATTCCTATCAAGTTTTTGTAGTTGAAACTTGCTAAAGTTTTTAAAACTTGTCAAAACATATTCAAAAGTGGACTTGTTTCAAACCTCCTCACTAGGAACACGAAAATATGGGAATGAAATATAAATTAAAATTTTGGTTCAAAAGATATAATAGATGAAAATTTAAAAGTGGGAAGAAAAAGCATGGGAGATGGGATGGGTGAACATGCACTCTCTGCCAAAAGTTGTCAAAAATTGCATGCATGACGTAATTAAGCCTTAGGGCATCTCCAACCGCGTCCCAGAAAGGCCTCCCCAGGCGATTTTTTCACGGCCTAAAACGGCGCCAACAAGGCTTTCAGAACCCGATTTTCGCCGGCTTGGGCGAAAACAGGGCGGACCCAGCCCGAACCCGGCGTCTTTGAAGGCCCAGGCGCCAGGGCGCTGTTTTAAGCGCGAAAAGACGCTGGGCCAGCGCGTCGGCGACTCGGCGCCTCGTCTTCCTCCAATCGCCTCGGTTCCATGGAATCAATGGCAAGGCTGCCGCGGTCAGCCTTGCCATTGATTCTCACGGGCAGCGCTTCACGGACGGTGCGCGACGCCTTCCTCCTCGCGACGCTGCATTACACGGGCGCTGCCCGGCTATAAAAGCCGGGCGGCCTCCACTCGCTGCCGCCACACCAGCCCCGCCGCCGCCGTCCAGCCCTCCCTCTCCTCGCCTCTCCCGAGTGCCGCCGCCCAGCCCCTCCCTCTACCTCTCCCGAGCCCGCCCAGCCCCGCCGTCGCCATGGCAGAACGCTTCCCTGGAGACGAGGCGGCCGGCAAAACAGCGAGGGCGCCACCTCTGGTGGGGCGTCCCCGGCCGCACACTCGAGGGCGTGCTCACGTACCTCGAGGGTGGCAACGACCCGCCGTTGGCGTACCCCCCGACGCAGCACCGACGCGTCGGGCCATGGGCGCCAAGGAGGTTCGGGTCCTCCTCCTCCTCTTCCTCCTCCCGATCCTCATCGCACTCTCCGATTCGCCCTGCTCGGGCGTCAAGGCCGAGCCCGGGCGGAGTCGCCGCCGCCGGCGACTCGCAGCGCCGACATCGCTTATCAACGAGGGCGGCCGGCGTGCCTCCTCGCCGGCTCCTCCGCCGCTTCGTCAAGCCAAAGACGGAGCCGGGCTGGCGCCGTGAAGGCGGAGTTCGACGACGACGACGCTGCCCTAGAATGGGCGCGCCAGACTCCATTGCGATGGAGACGGCGCGCCGGGAGAAGGTGAAGGAGCGCCAGCGCGCCGCCCTGCGCCGCTTCGAGGAGCGCCGACGTGGCCGCGATGAAGACAGGGTCGTCGTCCTATGCGACAGCGACGACGACGACGACGACGCCACTCAAGAAAAATCCAATTATTTACTCTACAAGAATGAAATGCTTGTTATGCCTAATATACTTAGTTTAACCTGTATCTGTTTTAATTCTGTTCTTTATCCTACTAGTTTTTTCTTTGCCAAATTACCCGAAGCTTATGCTATTTTGCCGCCAGTCCGCCATGGCGACGCCGGGTTCAGCAGGGGCGCCCGCGTCAAGGAGGAGAAGGCCGACGACGACGATGGCGGCGACGACTTCAGCCCCTTTCTTTTTTAGATTAGGTTAATGTAATGAAAATGCGCGAATTTCGTCGAAATTTGCCATGTTTAGCCGAAATTTAACTACTTTTTATCATAACTTCGCCGAACGGCTCTTCTTTTTTTTAATACGCGCCTGGGGGCGGCCCTGGGGGCCGACGGCTGGGGATCGACTCGCCCCCAGGGCGATTTTTTGCGCCGGCTCACCCCCAGGCGGCGCTTTTAGACGCCCCTGGGGGGCCAACGGCTGGAGATGCCCTTAAACGCATGCACGAGTTTTCAAATCTTGATGCAATCATATGGTCCAAAATATGCATGCCGCTGCTAGAAATCCTCTCCCGTCCGATTGGATCATGCTGCATGCAGAGATAAAGAATCCGACGAATTTGTTTTGGAAATAAAACCGGACTGAGTCTAGAGAACCTCATGCCTCCGAAACAGGGTTGTGCAGACACGCTTTGAACGCTGGTGCAAGCAGTCTGGAGAGAGACAAGGCAGTAGTTGATTGGGTGAATATTCTCTATCACCTTAAATCCGTCCATGAGTAGAAATTTTCATGTATATATTATGATGGGATCCACTGCTACATCCGCAATTTCAGTCTATGTGACTCCACCTATAATAGTGCTTCTTGCAACTGGTAAAAATGTGAAGCCGTTTTCTCTCCCATCAACACGATCACCTCACCTTCTATGATTTTCACGGTCTTCTTATCCTGATCATATCGAAATTCCATATCATCATTATGAAGATCTTCAAGCGAAATTAGATTACTTCTTAGTCCCGACACATGTGTGACTCACGAAGAGTCCGCTCAACTCCGACAAACATCTTAATTTTGATGTCACCTACTCCAAACATGATAACCCATGTCATTGCACACACAGGCTAAACCAAACTTGTCAATCTTGTATGAAGAGAACCACTACCGGTTAGGTGTCGCGTGAAAAGAGCTAGCCCAATCCAAAATCCACACTTCACCTTTAGTTGACCGAATATCTAATACTACGAGGACATCACTACTACTATTTGAGTCATCACTACGAGTTGCCATATTAGCACTTGACCCATTATTGAGATCTAGATAGTTCTTGCTACTTTCCAGTTCTTCCAAATCTTCTTCGGCGAATTCTCATCCATGTATAAATAACCTAGTTTGACAAAGACAACCATATAGACCAGTTGCTTGCCTATGTAACTCCTCCTAGTCCTCAACATCCATCTTAGCTGGCTTGACATCCTACAACGTCTTCAAGCATCCTACAACGTCCAAATGAAACATATATAACAAAGCTCCAGGCTCTGATGGCTTCCCCGCAGAATTCTATCAGAATTTTTGGGAGTTCGTCAAGATTGACCTTTTGGAGTTGTTCAACTGCCTTCATGCCGGCCAACTTGAGCTATTTAGGCTTAATTTTGGCGAGATCATGTTGTTGCCGAAGATTAAGGAGGGTGAGTGGATCCAACAATTTAGAACCATATGTCTCCTTAATTTTAGCTTCAAGATTTTCACCAAAGTGGCCACTAATCGGCTCAATACTGTTGCAGACCATGTCGTCCGACCATCTCAAACGGCTTTTATGCAAGGAATAAATATACCCGATGGAGTAGTGATCCTTCATGGGACCGTTCACGAGATGCACTGAAAAACATGAGTGGAGTAGTTTTCAAGATTGATTTTGAAAAGGCATATGATAAGGTCAAATGGTGCTTCCTTCAAAAGGCCCTAAGAATGAAAGGATTCTCCGATAAATGGCACCAGTGGATCCAAAAATTTGTTACTGTGGAGCGATCGCCTACTTCCCCCTGCCTGCGCTCCCGTCCTCTATCTCCCGCTCGGGTTCCGTCGCCGCCACTGCTCACAAGGCTCGGCCCTCCCCGCCTCTTCCCTCCCCATCCCTTTCCGCCCTCGCCGCCTCCCGGGAAGTGGCCGGGCGGCGCCTCCTTTTCCTCGGCCGCCACCCGTGAGCTTTCCCGCCGCTGGCGGTGCCCTGGCCTGGTGCTGCCGGGCGGTGGCGGGTTCTTCTGCTGCGTTCGTCTCTCTCCGGCTGGTGACGGCGGCGGTGATGCTCGGCTTAGCGGTGGCCAGCGACCGGCAACGGCCGCCGCGGTAGGCGTGATGGTGGTGCTGCCCTTGGCGTGGCAGCGTGGTGGCGTGGCGGTGGCCGGGCGACGCGCCCCTGCCCAGATCTGGGCCCTCCGCCCCATCTGGGTCCTAGCGGCCGGTCCTCGGCGTGGCTTCGCTGCCGTGTGGTGAGGAGGAGCGGCTCGGATGGGGGGCGGCTATGCCGATGGCGTGCCTGCTGCAGCGCGATGGCGGGAGCTTTCCGTGAATGGAGATCCCGGCCGGGCCTGTGGGCACACGGGCCTGGTAGGCTCCTACTAGTGTGTCCGGTCGGCTACCGTCGTTGACGGTGGAGGTTGTGCCCTCCCGCGTGCCGACGGTACTGCGGCCCCTAGTCCCGGCTCCTATCCCTTGTTGTGCAGACCTCACCTTTTGGTGCCGTGGTGAGACGGCGTGGAGGCTTCTTGACCATGGTGGCGCAAGATGGTGGTCGGTTTGGTGGCAGGCTCTGGAGCACCCGAGGTGAAGGTTGGGATCGGGGGAAACCCATGTCGGCCTGTCCGACACCGACGCGGCGACGCCGGTGGGTGCCGCCGAACCTTCCTGGAGAGCGTCGGGCGCGACCCTTCCTCTCGCCTCGTCGTGTACCGGGGGAAACCCTTGGCAGCAGCGTCGTCTTCGTCGCGGTCCTTCTTGGAGGTGCTGATTGGTACTGGTGCTTCGGAGCCTTGGAGCTTGGTGGGAGATCTTCGTGGTAGCGATGGTCGTGAAGCTTCTTCGTTTCCGTCGATCCGCCGTTGTCGGCATTCTTTTCTCTTGTTGTTTCTCTTTCGTTTTTTTGGGTATGATTGTGTTTCTTCCGCCCCAGCACCTATCTTTGGATGTATCGGTTGGTTGCTTTGGAATACAAAGCGGGGGGAAACCCTTTTTCTCAAATTTTGTTACTGCAGGTAGTGTGGCCGTCAAATTAAATGATGACGTAGGCCATTACTTTCAAACGAAAAAAGGATTACGCCAGTGTGACCCCATGTCTTCAATGTTATTTAACGAGGTGTTGCTAATATGTTGGATATTCTGATTAAGCATTCTAAGCAAGACAATTAGATTGCAGGAGTAGTGCCACACCTCGTGGATGGTGGCCTCTCCATTCTACAATATACCGATGATACAATTCTTTTTATGGAACATGACCTAAACAAGGCTCAAAACCTGAAACTCCTGCTTTCAGCGTTTGAGCAAATGTCGGGCCTTAAAATTAACTTTCATAAAAGTGAATTGTTCTACTTTGGAGAAGCCTGTGAGGCGGCGGCTGATTATGCTGACCTATTTGGTTATGCGCAAGGCCAAATCCCAATTAAATATTTGAGAATTCCGATTCATTATCGCCGTCTCACTGACGCGGAGCGGAAACATGTAGATGAGCGTTTAGAGAAATGATCGATCAGTTGGAAAGGCAAATTTCTCTCTGTTGGAGGACGTCTGGTCTTTATCTATTCTATCCTTACAAATATGGTTCTCTATATGCTTTCTTTCTTTCAATTCCCAAGAGGGATCTTGCAAAGATTGGATTATTTCAGATCCATTTTTTTTGGCAAGGAGACAATGAAAAGAAAAAATACAGGCTAGCAAAATGGAGCATGGTTTGTGGGCCGAAAGACCAAGGTGGTCATGGTATTCATGACCTTTAGGTGAAGAATGGCACCTTACTTAGTAAATGGTTGTTCAGACTTCTTACTGAGGACGGTGTTTGGCAAACCCTATTGTGCAACAAGTATCTATGCCAAAAAGTTGTGTCTCGGGCCTATTGGATACCTGGTGATTCACACTTTTGTGCAGTTCTAATGGCGGCAAAGAAACATCTTTTCCGCTTTGGATCCTTTGCGATTGAAGACGGGTCCGAGATTCGTTTTTGGAGGACAACTGGTTAGGCATTGCCAAGCTCCGAGAACAAGACAGAGCTTTGTACCGGATTGTTCGCGATAAGAATGAAACTCTTGCACAGGTGCTCAGTTCTTTCCCACCGGATATTTCCTTCAGGCAGGATTTGATTGGCCCACGTCATGTGTCATGGCAAAATCTTTTGTCCCAATTGGATACGATTAACCTGACACAAGGACGAGATATGTTTCACTGGAACCTCACTACATCTGGGTTCCTCACAGTCGATTCTATGTACCATGCGCTCACACATTCGGAGGTCCCAATGGAAATGACAAGAAAATTTGGAAGTCAAAAATTCCACTAAAAGTTAAGATTTTCATGTGATATCTTCGAAGCGGAGTGGTTCTAACCAAAGATAACCTCGCCCGTCGCAATTGGCAAGGAAGCAAGAGGTGTAGCTTTTGTACTCCTGACGAGACAATCAGGCACCTGCTTTTCCAGTGCAAGTTTGCACGTTCTACGTGGTCAATCATCCAAATAGTGTCGAATCTGTATCCACCCACAGGCGTTGCCAATATTTTTGATCATTAGTTGGACGTCATTCTTTATAGGTTCAAAACGCTATTAAGGGTTGGAGCATATGCCTTATCATGGTCGCTTTGGCTATGTAGAAATGATCTGGTTTTTAATGACAAAAACTCTTCTCCTTTGCAAGTTATTTTCCGTTGTACGCACTCGCTTCGTACGTGGTCTAATGCTTCACGGTACGGAGTACCAACCGCTGTTCAAGGCGGTGTGTACGCGGTTGGAGTGGGTGGCCATGGAGGTTTTTTTCCATGAGTGGCAGCATAACCTCCATACTGGTCCATCACCTCTTTCGACATAGGCATAATGATGGTCCTATTTGACTCTACTGCTGCCGATATGTCCATTTTTTATATTTTTGTCTTTTTAGACTGTTTGTATTTGGTTGTGTGCATCCTAACTATGCAGAGGCCGGGTGTTGCTCATCATAAATTGTATCAACTCGATGCTACATTTGAGTTAATAAAAGCGCCATTTACCAGAAAAAAAGCATCTTTGTTATGCTAACAAATCTTTCACCCTTGTCTACCCACCTCAAACCCAGTACCCTTTGACACCATAGTATCTGTATGACTTACTCGTGAAAAAAATATCCGAGATTCCTACATGATTCCCAAGTGCACAACGTTGTAACCTATGACGATTAGATAGCGATAGACACCCAGGGGGAGGCATCGGCGTGTGTCGGCCTTGTGGTATCTCGGGGAGAAGCGCCGGTAGCCATTGCCGTGGAAAGTAGGTGGGTTCGCCAAACCTCATTAGCAATTCTCGATGTCGTCATCGTGTTGTGATACATATCTCCAATTATTCTAACACTGCCAAATGCATATAGTGCTCTGAACCGAATTGTTTTCATATTCATCCGAAAGTATGTATGTATCCTGAAACATATAGTAGGCGTACAACAGATCCACAATTGCCATCTTGATACGTATCCCAAATTCCCAATTTCTCCCAAACAAAGAGAGATCACTCTGTAACAACGATAGGTGACCAGGATTACATCATCCTAATCACACTCACAGTCTCACACACACATATCCTAGCTAGACCTAGTGGATATAAGGTAGTTCGTTAGGGGAGCATCATCAAACAGAAATATCTTCTTCTCTGAACTGAAAACAAACACCGTCAGCCTGTCAGTCCAGCCATGGCACGAGCCAAGCCAGAGGAGCAAGCGGCTAGCTGGGTTCAGAGAGAGGCACACGCTTGCCCCTCGCGTTCCATGTGATCTCCCCGACCCCGAGGTCGTCGCCGTGCCGCCACCGACCAGCAGTAAATAAATTAACCAACGACGGCAATGATACGGTAGGTTTTGGCGGCCTTTCCGTCGGCCGAAAGCGTGGCTTACTTCATCAGGGACAGAAATTGCGCAAGTGGCTGCTGAATATGGGTGTATGACCCCGATCGGGCAGCATCGACCGGCAACAGATGAATGAAAATTTTACCCGCGCCGCGTCCGGTTTCCTCCAAGGGGTTGTTTGGCAGTTCATCACCAGAAGAAGAAGAAGAAAAGAACACATCTTCTTCCCAGAAGCTCGAAAGGGTAGGCCACTGATTAAACAAGACAGCTTGATTATCTGCTTGCTGCAGGCCCGTAGTATTATCTCCGGTTGCACACAATTTGCATGTATGGACTCATGCACCTAACATAACAATGATCATGGTAGCCGAACAAAATGATTAACGCGTGGCGTGGGTACAAAAGCTGGAACTTCCCAGCTAGGAATTCCGCCGGAAACATTATCAGCACGTCATCATCATGCAGTATAAAACGATTCCTCCAGTTTGAGTACGACATATGAAGACCTGAGCATGTATTATACTCCGAGATCCGACCGGACAGTTGCTCAACGAAAGGCGCCTAGCCTGGCCACCCACTGCCGGTCCCATCCATCCTCACTAATCTGGAATTAGGCGTGCTGATCGCTGATGAAGCCGACGTTTTCGCTGTCAAGAGCTACCCTTTTTGGCTGTCCACAAGGCGTTTGTCCCCTGGTGCTGCTGCGTCATCGGAATCCGTTGCAACTTGGGCGACGCTGCCGCCGCAAGTGGAGGAGGTGGCGGCGGCCCCCCACTTCCTTCAAGGGGTATATGACCCCGTCCCCGTCAGTTTTTTATAAGCGCGAGTAGGCAGAGATGTGAGGATCATGTGGGAGTGGGAGTGTGGTCTCTCCCGTTTGGCCATTTCCCTGCTATATAAGAGCTGCACACTTACCTGGCCACGACCACAGCAGAGGCAGATCCAAATATTTTGATCACATTAGAAGCAGAGCAAGAGCAAGAGCAAGAGCAAGAGCAGAGCACAACTTTCTTCCTTCACAACCACCTTCCTGTTCAGGAGCAACCGAGCAAGCTCGAGATGGAGTACAAGGTGAAGAGCCATGGTAGCAAGCACAAGGGGTCAGGAGGGCTGAGCAGGATGCTGAGGGAGCACAAGGCCAGGCTATACATCATCCGCCGATGCGTCGTCATGCTCCTCTGCTCTTGATCCCATTCTTTTTTCTAGCTTAGGCTTGACAAATTCTTTGGTGCGTGAGCGTGAGTACATAACATAGGGTAGTTTAGAAGGTCCCGATGGATGTTGCTGCAAGTTTTGGTGTGGTATGGTGCTCCTAAGTCCTGCAATGGCAAGGTTGTACATGTACTGATGTGTCGGGTGTTGGAATGTTACTTTGTGTGTTTGTTATCAGCACAAGTGAATGATCTCAAGAATAAAAAGGGGTTACCCCTGGCATTCCATTTTTATCTACATCTCAATTTTAGTCTGCGATGCCGACTGCTTTACTCATAAAATTGGCAGCACTGTTTTATTTTTGAAGTGCTTGCATTCTTGTCAGTCGAATATTTTGGAAGCTAACCTCATGCCTACAAAATTTTAAGTGGCTCATCTCGTCCTATGTCCAATTTACAGTGATACAGAGCAATTGCCACATCGCATATAAAATCTTCAGGGATTTTGCTTATTTCATACTATACACTCCGTTGCTAATAGCCCGTTGAACAGCAATCCAATGATTTCTCTTACTTGACGTAGATGTCATGCATGCTTCGTATAATATACATACAAATGTTCTTGAATTTTGTACCGCACTATGAATTCATGTACTATGTAATATGCTGGTAAATGCATACCTTGTCATTGTATAATGCATTTCATCAGTCCAGTCTTCTTACTTTGTTTTTATTTTAGTCCACATTGAATTTTTGAGTTGGCCGTATAAATAAAATTGCTATTTTTCATCAATGTTATCCCAAAGCATAGCTATTTTAATTATGGGTTTATATGCATAAAAAATATTGTTAGTTCTATTAGAGAGTAAAATTTCCCTGCAAAAAAAAGAGTAAAGTGCATTTTTGTCCCTCAACTGATCTCGAAGTGTGACTTTCATCCCTGATTTTTTTGGGTGAAATCGTCCCTCAACTCTTAATGCCGAGTAGATTTAGTCCCTTATAATTAATGGTATTCCTCGGTCAAAACCGGTTTAGCTCAAATAAATATTGGAACATGGACTTTGCTCCGACGTAGATTTCTAGCAAATGGCGGCGTCATCTTTGCTGCCGAGCATGTGCTTGTGCTTGGAAGCCTTGTGCACCCTGCAAACAATACCTGGAACATCTATTTATGCCGGCGGCAGTGGTTCCCGCTATTAATGGTTTCCATCGTCGCGTCTTTCTCCTCTAGGCCGAGTGCAACCCTAAAGAAGAGGACATCAAAATACCTGTGAAGAGGAACAAAAGAAGAGAGATGGGATAGTAGCAACAAGGGAGGAGTTGCTCATGTGCCTTTGTAATGTAGATGTATCAGTGATGACCGTAGTGGTCGTCGGATATGCGATTGTAGAAATATTCAGGTAAGGAGAAAATTAGAACTACGATGATGAGAGGGTGTCGGTGGTGCAGTCGGGAGAACCGGGAAGCTGTGTGATGTCATGCCGGCCACACGCGAGGAAGACGACATTGGTGTCGTGCTTCCGGAGAGGTCCCGTCCTTGTCCCCTTCAACCTTGGCACAACGTTCCGCTGACATGAACCTCCTGGCTTGGGGGCGACGATGCCATGTTTGAGAACACTGGTGCGGCAGCGAGTAATGGGTTTGATGGTGGAGTACCTCATGCGGGGACTAAATCTAACTGGTAATCAATTGAGGGACGAAGATCATACCAAAATAAGTTCCAGGGCGAAGGCCACTTCCCAATAAGTTGAGGGACAAAATGCACTTTACTATTAGAATAGAACAATGATTTTTTTTTTGCTAAAATGAATTAATGCCAATTTAAAAATCAACGTCATGTATGACTTGTCGAGGTGATGACAACTCAAATGTGGTTTATCCTGGCCAATGTCCGTCTAGAGGGGACAGATAAAAAATGTTGCATGGTGCATTACAAATCTTAGGCATTGTTTGTTTGAATTGGAGCACGACAAGCAGCCGCAGTATGCTACCAAAAGGCATGTAATGCACTTCCCCGCAGAAAAAACCCGTATAAGGCACTGGACTGAAGACTTTTCAGTATTGGCTTAAAAAATAGAGCAAACAACGCAAAACCACAACTTTAGGGGTCATAATTTCATTTTACCACGACTTTTAGGGTTTGCAACAACACAAATGATGTGCAACTAGGTTGAGTTGGATCAGTTAGCTAGCCTTGAGCATCGGCAACCCTCTCACAGTGGCACCAACAACTCCAACTTGACAACTTGGTAGTGAAGTGAGGCGACAACGGCAGTAGCCAACCGTGACGAATTCTCTGAGTTCTTACCCAGGCTCTCACCAACTGCGACGAAATCTCTGGGCTCCCGTCCAGGCCCTCAACAACTATGACTAGGACATCTGTCACGCCCCTCCACTAGTGCCTCGATGCTAGCAACAAGGACATGCAACTTCACAGTGGCAATAACCAACTACGATGGTGATTGTAGGACCCACCCCACCTTGCCACCTGTCCATGACTGTGATGACAACTGGGTCCTCCGAGATGCCACTGCTACGTCTTGAGTTTGCGTTGGTTTTCCTCGAAGAGGAGAGGGTGATGCAGCAAGTGTAGCGTAAGTATTTCCCTCAGTTTTGATAACCAAGGTATCAATCCAGTAGGAGGCTCCTCAAAAGTCCCACGCACCTACACAAACAATCGAGAACTGCAACCAACGCAATAAAGGGGTTGTCAATCCTTCATGGCCACTTCATGAAAGTGAGATCTAATAAAGATAGTATGATAAGATAAATATATTTTTGGTATTTTTATAATATAGATGCAAAAAGTAAAGATGCAAATAAAAGTAGATTGGGAGCAAATATGATAAGAGATAGACCCGGGGGCCATAGGTTTCTCTAGTGGCTTCTCTCAAGATAGCATAAGTATTACGATTGGGTGAACAAATTCTTGTCGAGCAATTGATAGAAAAGCGATAGTTATGAGATTATCTAGGCATGATCATGTATATAGGCATCACGTCCATAATAAGTAGACCGACTCGCCTGCATTTACTACTATTACTCCACATCGACCGCTATCCAGCATGCATCTAGAGTATTAAGTTCATAAGAACAGAGTAACGCATTAAGCAAGATGACATGATGTAGAGGGATAAACTAATGCAATATGATATAAACCCCATCTTGTTATCCTCGATGGCAACAATACAATACGTGCCTTGCAACCCTTTCTTGTTGGGGAACGTAGTAATTTCAAAAAAAATCCTACGCACACGCAAGATCATGGTGATGCATAGCAACGAGAGGGGAGAGTGTGTCCACGTACCCTCGTAGACCGAAAGCGGAAGCGTTATGACAACGCGGTTGATGTAGTCGTGCGTCTTCACGATCCGACCGATCCAAGTACCGAACGACGGCACCTCCGTGTGACACTGCGTTCAGCTCGATGACGATCCCGGACTCGATCCAGCAGGGTGTCGGGATGAGTTCCGTCAAGACGACGGCGTGGTGGCGATGATGATGCTCTCATCGACGCAGGCTTCGCCTAAACTCCGCGACGATACGACCGAGGTGGAATATGGTGGAGGGGGGCACCGCACACGGCTAAGAAACGATCCGTAGATCAACTTGTATGTCATGGGGTGCCCCCCTGCCCCTGTATATAAAGGAGCAAGGGGGGGAGGAGGTCGGCCCTAGGAGGGGGCGCGCCAAGTGTGGAGTCCTACTAGGACTCCCTAGTCCTAGTAGGATTCCACCTCCCTTGTTGGAGTAGGAGAAGGGAAAGAGGGGAGAGGAAGAAGGAAAGGGGGCTGCGCCCTTGTCCAATCGGACCAGGAGGCGCAGGCCTCCTTCCTTTTGGCCTCTCTTCTCTATTCCCGTATGGCCCAATAAGGCCCATTATACTCCCCGGCGAATTCCCGTAACTCTCCGGTACTCCGAAAAATACCCGAATCACTCGGAACCTTTCCAAACTCCGAATATAGTCGTCCAATATATCGATCTTTACGTCTTGACTATTTCGAGACTCCTCGTCATGTCCCCGATCTCATCCGGGACTCCGAACTTCTTCGGTACATCAAAACTCATAAACTCATAATATAACTGTCATCTAACGTTAAGCGTGCGGACCCTACGGGTTCGAGAACTATGTAGACATGACCTAGAACTGTTTCCGGTCAATAACCAATAGTGGAACCTGGATGTTCATATTAGCTCCTACATATTCTACGAAGATCTTTATCGGTCAAACCGCATAACAACATACGTTGTTCCCTTTGTCATCGGTATGTTATTTGCCTGAGATTCGATCGTCGGTATCCAATACCTAGTTCAATCTCGTTACGGCAAGTCTCTTTACTCGTTCCGTAATACATCATTCCGTAACTAACTCATTGGTTACATTGCTTGCAAGGCTTAAGTGATGTGTATTACCGAGAGGGCCTAGAGATACCTCTCCGACAATCGGAGTGACAAAACCTAATCTCGAATTACGCCAACCCAACATGTACCTTTGGAGACACTTGTAGAGCACCTTTATAATCACCCATTTACGTTGTGGCGTTTGGTAGCACACAAAGTGTTCCTCCGGTAAACGGGAGTTGCATAATCTCATAGTCATAGGAACATGTATAAGTCATGAAGAAAGCAATAGCAACATACTAAATAATCGGGTGCTAAGCTAATGGAATGGGTCATGTCAATCAGATCATTCAACTAATGATGTGATCCCGTTAATCAAATAACAACTCTTTTGTCTATGGTTAGGAAACATAACCATCTTTGATTAACAAGCTAGTCAAGTAGAGGCATACTAGTGACACTCTGTTTGTCTATATATTCACACATGTATTATATTTCCGGTTAATACAATTCTAGCATGAATAATAAACATTTATCATGATATAAGGAAATAAATAATAACTTTATTATTGCCTCTAGGGCATATTTCCTTGAGTCTCCCACTTGCACTAGAGTCAATAATCTAGATCACATCACCATGTGATTAACATCGATAGTTCACATCATCATGTGATTAACACCCATAGTTCACATCGACATGTGACCAACACCCAAAGGGTTTACTAGATTCAGTAATCTAGTTCACATCGCTATGTGATTAACACCCAAAGAGTACTAAGGTGTGATCATGTTTTGCTTGTGAGAGAATCTTAGTCAACGGGTCTTTCACATTCAGATCCGTTATGTATTTTGCAATTTTCTATGTCTAAAATGCTCTGCACGGAGCTACTCTAGCTAATTGCTCCCACTTTCAATATGTATCTAGATCGAGACTTAGAGTCATCCAGATCGGTGTCAAAACTTGCATCGACGTAACCCTTTACGCATTTAACCTTTTGTCACTTCCATAATCGAGAAACATATCCTTATTCCACTAAGGATAATTTTGACCGCTGTCGATGATCTACTCCTAGATCACTATTGTACTCCCTGCCAAACTCAGTGTAGGGTATACAATAGATCTGGTACACAGCATGGCATACTTTATAGAACCTATGGCCAAGGCATAGGGAATGACTTTCATTCTCTTTCTATCTTCTGCCGTGGTCGGGTTTTGAGTCTTACTCAATTTCACACCTTGTAACACAGTGCAAGAACTCTTTCTTTGACTGTTCCATTTTGAACTACTTCAAAATCTTGTCAAGGTATGTACTCATTGAAAAAACTTATCAAGCCGCCTTGATCTATCTCTATAGATCTTGATGCTCACTATGTAATCAGAAACACCGAGTTATTTCTATGAAAAAATCCTTACTAACACTCCTCTATACTTTTCAGAATAATTCTACTTTATTTACGATCTACAATATGTCATTCACATATACTTATCAGAAATGATGTAGTGCTCCCACTCACTTTCTAGTAAATATAGGCTTCACCGCAAGTCTGTATAAAACTATATGCTTTGATCAACTTATCAGAGCATATATTCCAACTCCGAGATGCTTGCACCAGTCCATAGATGGATCATTGAGCTATGCGTATTTTGTCAAAGACCTTTAGGATTGACAAAACCTTCAGTTGCATCATATACAACTCTTCTTTAAATCCATTAAGGAATGTAGTTTTGTTTATCCATTTGCCAGATTTCATAAAAATGCGGCAATTGCTAACATGATTTGGACAGACTTAAGCATCGCTACGAGTGAGAAAATTTCATCGTAATCAACACCTTGAACTTTGTCAAGAACCTTTTTCGACAAGTCTAGCTTTGTAGATAGTAACACTACTATCAACGTCCGTCTTGCTCTTGAAGATCCATTTATTTTCTATGGTTTGCCGATCATCGTGCAAATCCATCAAAGTCCATACTTTGTTCTCATACATGGATCATATCTCAGAATTCATGGACTCAAACCATTTTGCGGAATCTGGGCTCATCATCGTTTCCTCATAGTTCGTAGGTTCGTCATGGTCAAGTAACATGACCTCCAGAATGGGATTATCGTACCACTCTGGTGCGGATCTCACTCTGGTTGACCTACGAGGTTCGGTAGTAACTTGATCTGAAGTTACATGATCATCATCATTAGCTTCCTCACTAATTGGTGTAGTAGTCACAGGAACAGTTTACGTGATGAACTACTTTCCAATAAGGGAGAAGGTACAATTACCTTATCAAGTTCTACTTTCCTCCCACTCACTTCTTTTCGAGAGAAGCTCCTTCTCTGGAAAGGATCCATTCTCGACAACGAATATCTTGCCTTTGGATCTGTGATAGAAGGTGTACCCAACTTTGGGTATCCTATGAAGACACATTTCTCCAAGTTGGGTTTGAGCTTATCAGGATGAAACTTTTTCACATAAGCATCACAACCCCAAACTTTAAGAAACGACAACTTTGGTTTCTTGCTAAACCACAGTTCATATAGTGTCGTCTCAACGGATTTAGATGGTGCCCTATTTAACGTGAATGCAGCTGTCTCTAATGCATGATCCCAAAACGATATTGGTAAATCGGTAAGAAACATCATAGATTGTACTATATCCAATAAAGTACGGTTATGACGTTCGGACACACCATTATGATGTGGTGTTCCGGTGGCATGAATTTGTGAAACTATTCCACATTGTTTTAATTGAAGACCAAACTCAGAACTCAAATATTTGTCTCCATGATCAGATCGTAGAAACCATATTTTCTTGTAACGAAGATTATACACTAAACTCTGAAATTCTTTGAACTTTTCAAATATTTCATAATTATGTTTCATCAAGTAGATATAACCATATCTGCTCAAATCATATGTGAAGGTCGAAAATAATGGTACCCGCCGCGAGCCTCAACACTCATCGGATCGCATACATCAGTATGTATTATTTCCAATAAGTTTGTTGCTCGTTCCATTGTTCCAAAGAACGGAGTTTTAGTCATCTCGCCCAAAGGCACGGTTCGCAAGCATCAAATGATTCATAACCAAGTGATTCCGAAAATCCATCTTTATGGAGTTTCTTCATGCGCTTTACACCGATATGACCCAAACGGCAGTTCCATAAATAAGTTGCACTATCATTATTAACTTTGCATCTTTTGGCATCAATATTATGAATATGTGTATCACTACGATCGAGATCCAACAAACTATTTTTATTGGGTGTATGACCATCGAAGGTCTTATTCATGTAAACAGAATAACAATTATTCTCTAACTTTACATGAATAACCGTATCGCAATAAACATGATCAAATCATATTCATGCTTAACGCAAACACCAAATAACATTTATTTAGGTTCAACACTAATCCCGAAAGTATAGGGAGTGTGCGATGATGATCATATCAATCTTGAAACTACTTTCAACACACATCGTCACTTCACCCTTAACTAGTTTACATTTATTCGCAACTCCGTTTGAGTTACTACTCTTAGCAACTGAACCAGTACCAAGTACCGAGGGGTTGCTATAAACACTAGTAAAGTACACATCAATAACATGTATATCAAATATACCTTTGTTCACCTTGCCATCCTTCTTGTCCGCCAAATACATGGGGTAGTTCTGCCCAAAGGACCAGTCCCTTTGGCAAGAGAAGCACTTAGTCTCGTGCTTAGGTCCAGACTTGGGCTTCTTCACTTGAGCAACAACTTGCTTGCCGTTCTTCTTGAAGTTCCCTTCTATCCCTTTGCCCTTTTCTTGAAACTAGTGGTCTTGTTAACCATCAACACTTGATGTTCTTTCTTGATTTCTACCTTCATCGATTTCATCATCATGAAAACTCGGGAATTATTTTCATCATCCCTTGCATACTATAGTTCATCACGAAGTTCTACTAACTTGGTGATGGTGACTAGAGAATTATGTCAATCACTATCTTATCCGGAAGATTAACTCCCACTTGATTCAAGCGATTGTAGTACCGGACAATCTGAGCACATGCTCACTAGTTGAGCTATTCTCCTCCATCTTTTAGCTATAGAACTTGTTGCAGACTTCATATCTCTCAACTCGGGTATTTGCTTGAAATATTAACTTCAATTCCTGGAACATCTCATATGGTCCATGACGTTCAAAACGTCTTTGAAGTCCCGATTCTAAGCCGTTAAGCATGGTGCACTAAACTATCAAGTAGTCATCATATTGAGCTAGCCAAACGCTCATAACGTGCGCATTCCGCTCTGCAATAGGTCCGTCACCTAGCGGTGCATTAAGGACATAATTCTTACGTGCAGCAATGAGGATAAACCTCGGATCACGGATCCAATCCGCATCATTGCTACTAACATCTTTCAACACAATTTTCTCTAGGAACATATCAAAATAAACATATGAAAGCAACAAACATAGGGAAGCAACAACGCGAGCTATTGATCTACAACATAATTTAAAAAATACTACCAGGACTAAGTTCATGATAAATTTAAGTTCAATTAATCATATTACTAAAGAACTCCCACTTAGATAGACATCCCTCTAGTCATCTAAATGATCACGTGATCCATATCAACTAAACCATGTCCGATTATCACGTGAGATGGAGAAGTTTTCAATGGTGAACATCACTATATTGATCATATCTACTATATGATCCACGCTTGACCTTTCGGTCTCAGTGTTCCGAGGCCATATCTGCATATGCTAGGCTCGTCAAGTTTGACCTGAGTATTCTGCGTGTGCAAAACTGGCTTGCACCCGTTGTAGATGGACGTAGAGCTTATCACACCCGATCATCACGTGGTGTCTGGGCACTACAAACTTTTGGCAACGGTGCATACTCAGGGAGAACACTTCTTGATAATTTTTAGTGAGAGATCATCTTAAAATGCTACCGTCAATCAAAGCAATATAAGATGCATAAAGGATAAACATCACATGCAATCAATATAAGTGATATGATATGGCCATCATCATCTTGTGCTTGTGATCTCCATCTCCGAAGCACCATCATGATCACCATCATCCGGCGCGACACCTTGATCTCCATCTTAGCATCGTTGTCGCCTCGCCAACTATTGCTTCTACGACTATCGCTACCGCTTAGTGATAAAGTAAAGCAATTACATGGCGTTGCATTTCATACAATAAAGGACAACCATATGGCTTCGCCGATTGCCGATAACTTCGGTTACAAAACATGATCATCTCATACAATAAAATATAGCATCACGTCTTAACCATATCATATCACAACATGCCCTGCAAAAACAAGTTAGACGCCCTCTACTTTGTTGTTGCAAGTTTTACGTGGCTGCTACGGGCTGAGCAAGAACCGTTCTTACCTACGCATCAAAACCACAACGATAGTTTGTCAAGTTGGTGCTGTTTTAACCTTCGCAAGGACCGGGCGTATGCACTCAGTTCAACTAAAGTGAGAGAGACAGACACCCGCTGATCACCTTTAAGCAACGAGTGCTCGCGGCGGTGAAACCAGTCTCGCGTAAAGCGTCTGGCGTAATGTCGGTCCGGGCCGCTTCATCTCACAATACCGCCGAACCAAAGTATGACATGCTGGTAAGCAGTATGACTTGTATCGCCCACAACTCACTTGTGTTCTACTCATGCATATAACATCAAGGCATAAAACCTGGCTCGGATGCCACTGTTGGGGAATGTAGTAATTTCAAAAATTTCCTACGCACACGCCAAGATCATGGTGATGCATAGCAACGAGAGGGAGAGTGTGTCCACGCACCCTCGTGAGACCGAAAGCGGAAGCGTTATGACAACGCGGTTGATGTAGTCGTACGTCTTCACGATCCGACCGATCCAAGTACCGAACGTACGGCACCTTCGTGTTCTGCACACGTTCAGCTCGATGAAGATCCCCGGACTCCGATCCAACAGGGTGTCGGGGATGAGTTCGGTCAGCACGACGGCGTGGTGACGATGATGATGCTCTACCGGCGCAGGGCTTCGCCTAAACTCCGCGACGATACGACCGAGGTGGAATATGGTGGAGGGGGGCACCGCACACGGCTAAATAACGATCCGTAGATCAACTCATGTGTCATGGGGTGCCCCCCTGCCCCCGTATATAAAGGAGCAAGGGGGGAGGAGGTCGGCCCTAGGAGGGGGCGCGCCAAGTGTGGAGTCCTACTAGGACTCCCTAGTCCTAGTAGGATTCCACCTCCCTTGTTGGAGTAGGAGAAGGGGAACGAGGGGGAGAGGAATAAGGAAAACGGGGCTGCACCCCTTGTCCAATTCGGTCCAGAGGGGGGGCGCAGGCCTCCTTCCTTTGGCCTCTCTTCTCTATTCCCGTATGGCCCAATAAGGCCCATATACTCCCGGCGAATTCCCGTAACTCTCCGGTACTCGAAAAATACCGAATCACTCGGAACCTTTCCGAACTCCGAATATAGTCGTCCAATATATCGATCTTTACGTCTCGACCATTTCGAGACTCCTCGTCATGTCCCCGATCTCATCCGGGACTCCGAACTCCTTCGGTACATCAAAACTCATAAACTCATAATATAACTGTCATCTAACGTTAAGCGTGCGGACCCTACGGGTTCGAGAACTATGTAGACATGACCTAGAACTGTTTCCGGTCAATAACCAATAGTGGAACCTGGATGTTCATATTGGCTCCTACATATTCTACGAAGATCTTTATCGGTCAAACCGCATAACAACATACGTTGTTCCCTTTGTCATCGGTATGTTACTTGCACGAGATTCGATCGTCGGTATCCAATACCTAGTTCAATCTCGTTACCGGCAAGTCTCTTTACTCGTTCCGTAATACATCATTCCGTAACTAACTCATTGGTTACATTGCTTGCAAGGCTTAAGTGATGTGTATTACCGAGAGGGCCCAGAGATACCTTTCCCACAATCGGAGTGACAAAACCTAATCTCGAATTACGCCAACCCAACATGTACCTTTGGAGACACTTGTAGAGCACCTTTATAATCACCCGATTACGTTGTGGCGTTTGGTAGCACACAAAGTGTTCCTCCGGTAAACGGGAGTTGCATAATCTCATAGTCATAGGAACATGTATAAGTCATGAAGAAAGCAATAGCAACATACTAAACGATCGGGTGCTAAGCTAACGGAATGGGTCATGTCAATCAGATCATTCAACTAATGATGTGATCCCGTTAATCAAATAACAACTCTTTTGTCTATGGTTAGGAAACATAACCATCTTTGATTAACAAGCTAGTCAAGTAGAGGCATACTAGTGACACTCTGTTTGTCTATATATTCACACATGTATTATGTTTCCGGTTAATACAATTCTAGCATGAATAATAAACATTTATCATGATATAAGGAAATAAATAATAACTTTATTATTGCCTCTACGGCATATTTCCTTCATTTCTGTCACTGGGTAAGGACACCGCAAGATTGAACCTAAAGCTAAACACTTCTCCCATGGCAAGAAAGACCAATCTAGTAGGCCAAACTAAACTGATAATTCGAAGAGACTTGCAAAGATAACTCAATCATACATAAAAGAATTCAGAGAAGATTCAAATATTATTCATAGATAAACTTGATCATAAACCCACATTTCATCGGATCTCGACAAACACACCGCAAAAAGAGTTTACATCGAATAGATCTCCACAAGAGAGGGGGAGAACATTGTATTGAGATCCAAAAAGAGAGAAGAAGCCATCTAGCTAATAACTATGGACCCGTAGGTCTGTGGTAAACTACTCACAGCTCATCGGAGGGGCAAGGATGTTGATGTAGAGGCCCTCCGTTGTTGATTCCCCCTCCGGCAGAACGTCGGCAAAGGCTCCAAGATGGGATCTCGCGGATACAGAAGGTTACGGCGGTGGAAGTTGTGTTTCGTGGTGCTCCTGGATGTTTTCGGGGTACGTAGGTATATATAGGAGGAAGAAGTACGTCGGTGGCCGCCCGAGGGGCCCACGAGACAGGGGGCGCGCCCTATAGGGGGGGCGCCTTCCTATCTCGTGGAGGCCTCGGCTGCTTCTTGACTTGCACTCCAAGTCCTCTAGATCATGTTTGTTCCAAAAATCACGCTCCCGAAGGTTTCATCCGTTTGGACTCCGTTTGATATTCCTTTTCTTCGAAATACTGAAATAGGCAAAAAAAATAGCAATATGGGCTGGGCCTCCGGTTAGTAGGTTAGTCCCAAAATGATATAAATGTGTAAAATAAAGCCCATAAACATCCAAAAGGGGTAATATAATAGCATGGAACAATCAAAAATTATAGATACGTTGGAGACGTATCAAGCATCCCCAAGCTTAATTCATACTCGTCCTCGAGTAGGTAAATGATAAAAAGAGAATTTTTGATGTGGAATGCTACCTAGCATAATTCATAGTGTAATTTTCTTTATTGTGGCATGAATGTTCAGATCCAAATGAATACAAAATAAAAGTTCATATTGATAAAAGAAATAGTAATACTTCAAGCATATTAATCAAAGTAATCATGTCTTCTCAAAATAGCATGGCAAAAGAAAGTTCATCCCTACAAAATCATATAGTTAGGCTATGCTTCATTTTTGTCACACAAAGATGTTCCCAACTTCTATACCCCCGATGAAAAGCCAAGCAATTGTTTCATACTTAAATAATCTCAAAAAAATTCAACTTTCACGCAATACATGAGCGTGAGCCATGGATATAGCACTATGGGTGGAATAGAATATGATGATGGGGATTGTGTGGAGAAGACAAAAAAAAGGAGAAAGTCTCACATTGACGAGGATAATCAACGGGCTATGGAGATGCCCATAATTGATGTCAACATGAGGAGTAGGGATTGCCATGCAACGGATGCACTAGAACTATAAATAAATGCTCAACAAAAGAAAACTAGTGGGTGTGCATCCAACTTGCTTGCTCACGAAGACCTACGGCATTTGAGGAAGCCCATCGTAGGAATATACAAGCCAAGTTCTATAATGAAAAATTCCCACTAGTATGAAAAAGACAACTTATGAGACTCACTATATAAAAAACATGGTGCTACTTTGAAGCACAATATATGAGACTCACTACATGAAGAACAAGGTGCTACTTTGAAGCACAAGTGTGGTAAGAGGATAGTAGCATTGTCCCTTCTCTCTTTTTCTCTCATTTTTTTATTTGGGCCTTTTCTCTCTTTTTTATGGCCTCTTTTTTTGGGTTTTTTTTTCATCCGGAGTCTCATCCCGACTTGTGGGGGAATCATGGTCTCCATCATCCTTTCCTCACTTGGGACAATGCTCTAAAAATGATGATCATCGCACTTTTATTTTCTTACAACTCAACAATTACAACTCGAAACTAGAATAAGATATGACTCTATATGAATGCCTCCGGCGGTGTACCGGGATGGTGCAATGAATCAAGAGTGACATGTATGAAAAATAATGCATGGTGGTTTTGCCACAAATACGATGTCAACTACATGATCATGCAATGGCAATATGACAAAAGTAAAGTATGTCATGATGATGAACGGAACGGTGGAAAGTTGCATCGCAATATATCTCGGAATGGCTATGGAAATGCCATAATAGGTAGGTATGGTGGCTGTTTTGAGGAAGATATAGGGAGGTTTATGTGTGATAGAGCGTATCGTATCACGGGGTTTGGATGCACCTGCGAAGTTTACACCAACTCTCAAGGTGAGAAAAGGCAATGCACGGTACCGAAGAGGCTAGCAAAGGCGGAAAGGTAAAAGTGCGTATAATCCATGGACTCAACATTAGTCAAAAGAACTCATATACTTATTGCAAAATTTTAGAAGTCATCAAAATCAACTACTACGCGCATGCTCCTAGGGGATAGATTGGTAGGAAAAAGACCATCGCTCGTCCCGACCGCCACTCATAAGGATGCACAAGCCGGTACACTTCATGTTTCAAATTTGTTACACAACTTTAACCATACGTGCATGCTACGGGACTTGCTAACTTCAACACAAGCATTCTTTAAATTCATAATCACCCAACTAGCATGACTTTAATATCACTACCTCCATATCTCAAAACAATTATCAAGTATCAAGTTGATCATAGCATCCAATTCACTTCCTATGATAGTTTTTATTATACCCAACTTGGATGCTCATCATTCTAGGACCAATTTTATAACCATAGAAAATACCATGCTGTTCTAAAAGACTCTCAAAATAATATAAGTGAAGCATGAAAGACTAGCAATTTCTTTAAAATTAAGACACCACCATGCTCTAAAAGATATAAGTGAAGCTCTAGAGCAAAAACTATCAAGCTCAAAAGATATAAGTGAAGCACATAGAGTATTCTAGCAAATTCTAATCAAATAGGCTTATCCCAAAAGGTGTGTACAGCAAGGATGATTGTGGTAAACTAAAAAGCAAAGAATAATATAATACACGACGCTCCAAGCAAAACACTTATCATGTGGTGAATAAAAATATAGCTCCAAGTAAAGTTACCAATGAACGAAGGCGAAAGAGGGATGCCTTCCGGGGCATCCCCAAGCTTAGGATTTTGGCTATTCTTGAATGTCTTGGGGTGCCATGGGAATCCCCAAGCTTAGGCTCTTGCCACCCTTTATTCCATAGTCCATAAAAGCTTTACCCAAAACTTGAAAACTTCACAACACAAAACTCAACAGAAAATCTTATAAGCTCTGTTAGTGAAAGAAAACAAAACCACCACATAAGGTACTGCAATGAACTCATTTTTTATTTAACTTGGTGTTAAACCTACTGTATTCCAACTTCTCTATGGATTATAAACTATTTTATTGGCCATAGATTCATCAAAATAAGCAAACAACACACGAAAAACAGAATCTGTCAAAAACAGAACAGTCTGTAGTAATCTGTAACTAACGCAAACTTATGGAACTCAAAACATTCAGCCAAAATAGGACGACCTAGGCAATTTGTTTATTGATCAGAAGAAATTGGAATCACTATTTTATAACGTTCTGGTGATTTTTAACAATTATTTTCGTGAGCCAAAAGTTTCTGGAAATTACAGCAAGATCAAATAACTATCATCCAAGAAGATCCTATAGGTTTAACTTGGCACAAATACTAATTAAAAGATAAAACCACATCTAAACAGAAGGTAGATGAATTATTTATTCCTAAATAAAAACAAAAACAAAAAAACATAAAGAAAATTGGGTTGCCTCCCAACTAGCGCTATCGTTTAACGCCCCTAGCTAGGCATAAAAGCGAAGATAGATCTAACGAGTTCCATCTTTGGAACTAAACTCATAAGTAGCACGCATGATAGATTCATAAGGTAATTTTACTTTCTTTCTTGGAATGTGCTCCATGCCTTTCTTTAATGGAAATTGGAATCTAATATTCCCTTCCTTCATATCAATAATCGCACCAATCATTCTAAGGAAAGGTCTACCAAGAATAATAGGGCAAGAAAGATTGCAATCTATATCAAGAACGATAAAATCTACGGGCACCAAATTTCTATTTGCAACAATAAGAACATCATTGATCCTTCCCTTAGGCTTTTTAATGGTGGAATCCACAAGGTGCAAATTTAAAGAACAATCATCAAGATCATGGAAGCCTAGAATATCACATAAAGTTTTCGGAATTGTGGAAACACTAGCACCCAAATCACACAATGCAAAACACTCATAATCTTTAATTCTAATCTTTATAGTAGGTTCCCACTCATCATTAAGTTTTCTAGGTATAGAAACTTCCAAATTAAGTTTTTCATCATAAGATTGCATCAAGGCATCAACAATATGTTTGGTAAAAGCTTTGTTTTGACTATAAGCATGAGGAGAATTAACAACGGCTTGCAACAAGGAAATACAACCTTTTATAGAGAAATTATCATAATTAAATTCCTTGAAATCCGACATGTGAGTTCAACATTATTAGAAGTTGAGGATTCTCCAGTCTCACTTTTACCAAATTTAACATTAAGATCTAAAGACTCCGAATTATTTGGACGCCTTCTAGGCAAAGTTGATTCATCATCAGTCCCATAATCATCAAAATTCATATTGCAAAACATAGATCTAATCGGAGACGCATCAATAACTTTAAGATCCTCATCATTATTTTCAAGTAATTTTTCTGGTTTAGCGGCCATCTTATTGACTAAGGTGGCTTGCTTGTCAGAAATTTTGGCTATATCATTTTCAAGCCAGGCAATTTGAGCGTTGACACCATAGAATTCTTTATTCATGTCATCAAGTTCTTTGTTCATAAACCCCAAAAATCTTTTTTGTTCCTTAAGCTCTTTTCTAAAGAAATTATTATGCTCAAATTGCAAATTCATAAAGCTTCTAATATTTGATTCAATGTCCTCCATCCTTTTGAGAAGGTGATCGGGACCCTTAGGCGCAGCCATAAGGTCAAACAAGCAAACAAGCACACAAAAGAAGGCAAGCGAAAAGAGAGGAGGAGATTGGGAAAGAGAGGGCGAATAAAATGGCAAGGGTGATGTGGGGGAGAGGAAAACGAGAGGCAAATGGCAAATAATGTAAATGCGAGGGAGATAGGTTTGTGATGGGTACTTGGTATGTCTTGACTTGAGAGAAGACCTCCCCGGCAACGGCGCCAGAAATCGCACGTTGGCGGGAGGTCGAATCTTGACTTGACTTGGTGGAAGCCTCCCCGGCAACGGCGCCAGAAATCCTTCTTGCTACGTCTTGAGCTTGCGTTGGTTTTCCTCGAAGAGGAGAGGGTGATGCAGCAAGTGTAGCGTAAGTATTTCCCTCAGTTTTGAGAACCAAGGTATCAATCCAAAGAGGAGGCTCCTCAAAAGTCCCACGCACCTACACAAACAAACTGAGAACTCGCAACCAACGCAATAAAGGGGTTGTCAATCCCTTCATGACCATTTGCGAAAGTGAGATCTAATAAAGGTAGTATGATAAGATAAATATATTTTTGGTATTTTTATAATATAGATGCAAAAAGTAAAGATGCAAATAAAAGTAGATTGGGAGCAAATATGATAAGAGATAGACCCGGGGGCCATAGGTTTCACTAGTGGCTTCTCTCAAGATAGCATAAGTATTACGGTGGGTGAACAAATTACTATCGAGCAATTCATAGAAAAGCGCATAGTTATGAGATTATCTAGGCATGATCATGTATATAGGCATCACGTCCATAACAAGTAGACCGACTCCTGCCTGCATCTACTACTATTACTCCACACATTGGCCGCTATCCAGCATGCATCTAGAGTATTAAGTTCATAAGAACAGAGTAACGCATTAAGCAAGATGACATGATGTAGAGGATAAACTCATGCAATATGATATAAACCCCATCTTGTTATCCTTGATGGCAACAATACAATACGTGCCTTGCAACCCTTTCTATCACTGGGTAAGGACACCGCAAGATTGAACCCAAAGCTAAACACTTCTCCCATGGCAAGAAAGACAAATCTAGTAGGGCAAACTAAACTGATAATTCGAAGAGACTTGCAAAGATAACTCAATCATACATAAAAGAATTCAGAGAAGATTCAAATATTATTCATAGATAAACTTGATCATAAACCCACAATTCATCGGATCTCGACAAACACACCGCAAAAAGAGTTTACATCGAATAGATCTCCACAAGAGAGGGGGAGAACATTGTATTGAGATCCAAAAAGAGAGAAGAAGCCATCTAGCTAATAACTATGGAACCGTAGGTCTGTGGTAAACTACTCACAACTCATCGGAGGGGCAAGGATGTTGATGTAGAGGCCCTCCGTGTTTGATTCCCCCTCCGGCAGAACGTCGCCGAAGGCTCCAAGATGGGATCTCGCGGATACAGAAGGTTACGGCGGTGGAAATTGTGTTTCATGGTGCTCCTAGATGTTTTCGGGGTACGTAGGTATATATAGGAGGAAGAAGTACGTCGGTGGCCGCCCGAGGGGCCCACGAGACAGGGAGGCGCGCCCTATAGGGGGGTGCCTTCCTATCTCGTGGAGGCCTCGGCTGCTTCTTGACTTGCACTCCAAGTCCTCTGGACCACGTTTGTTCCAAAAATCACGCTCCCGAAGGTTTCATTCCGTTTGCACTCCGTTTGATATTCCTTTTCTTTGAAATACTGAAATAGGCAAAAAAACAGCAATATAAATTTGGGCCTCCGGTTAGTAGGTTAGTCCCAAAAATGATATAAATGTGTAAAATAAAGCCCATAAACATCCAAAAGGGGTAATATAATAGCATGGAACAATCAAAAATTATAGATACGTTGGAGACGTATCAGCCACCTCCATGTTCCTTCGATGCGGTGGCCACAACTCGATGTGTTTCAAGTGGCCACTATGAGAGCCATGGCTTGATGCATCTTCCTCGCGACTACAAATGACCATGCATTGGATGTCAACTCGATGCTACAATGACCACTGATATGTCTCCGTTGTATCTGCTTTTCCAAACACTTTTGCTCTTGTTTTGAACTCTAATTTGAATGATTTGAATGAAACTAACCCAGATTGAGGTTGTTTTCAGTAGAATTTCCATAGTGTTGTTTTTGTGCAGAAATCAAAGTTCTTGGATTGACCTGAAAATTTACAAAGGATTTTTATAGAATATATAAACAATACTAGCGAAAATATATACCAGAGGGTTGCCACCCAGGAGCCACAAGCTCAGGGGGGGCGCGCCCTACGAGCTTGTGGCCCCCCTGGACCTCCGACAACCCTAACTTCAACTCCATATATTCCTATTTGCTAAGAAAAAAATCAAAGAGAAGGATTCATCGCGTTTTACGATATGGAGCCGCCGCCACCTCATGTTCTTCATCGGGGGGGTGATCTGGAGTCCGTTCGGGGCTCTGGAGAAGGGATTCGACGCCGTCGTCATCATCAACCTTCCTCCATCACCAATTTAATGATGCTCACCGCCACGAGTGAGTAATTCCTTCATAGGCTTGCTGGACGGTGATAGGTTGGATGAGATTTATCATGTAATTGAGTTAGTTTTGTTAGTCTTTGATCCCTAGTATCCACTATGTTCTGATATTGATGTTGCTATGACTTTGCTATGGTTAATGCTTGTCACTAGGGTCCGAGTGCCATGATTTCAGATCTGAATCTATTATGTTTTCATTAATATATGTGGAATTTTTTGGTGATTTTTTCTGGATCAGAAGACACCTGTTGGGCCAAAGAAGTACCAAAGGGGGGCTTCGAGGGGAGCACAACCCACCTGGGCGCGCCTGGGGGCCCAGGCGCGCCCTGGTGGGTTGTGCCCACCTCGGCCGCCTCCCACACTGCCTCTTTACTCTATAAATACCCCAATATTCCAGAAACCCTAGGGGAGTCGATGAAAACCAATTCTAGCCGCCGCAAGTTCCAGAAACCACAGATCCAATCTAGACACCATCACAGAGGGGTTCATCATCCTCATTGGTGCCTCTTCGATGATCCGTGAGTAGTTCATTGTAGACCTACGGGTCCGTAGTTAGTAGCTAGATGGCTTCCTCTCTCTCTTTTGATTCTCAATACAATGGTCTCTTGGAGATCTATTTGATGTAACTCTTTTTGCGGTGTGTTTGTTGGGATCTGATCAACTTTGAATTTATGATCAGATCTATGTTTTTATCCATGAAAGTTATTTGAGTCTTTTTGATCTCTTATATGCATGATTACTTATAGCCTCGTATTTCTTCTTCGAATCTTTTGTTTAGTTAGGCTGACTAGGTCGATTTTTCTTGCCATGGGAAGATGTGCTTTGTGATGGTTCGATCTTACGGTGCTCAACCCCAGTGACAGAAGGGGAAATGGCACGTATGTATCGTTGCTACTAAGAATAACAAGATGAGGTCTATTCCTACATGAATAGATCTTGTCTACATCATGTCATCGTTCTTATTACGTTACTCCGTTTTCCCATGAACTTAATACACTAGATGCATGCTGGATAACGGTCGATGTGTGAAGTAATAGTAGTAGATGCAAGAAGGAGTCGGTCTACTAATCTTGGATGTCATGCCTATATAATGATCATTGTCGGGATATTGTCATAATTATTTAAAGTTCTATCAATTGCCCAATAGTAATTTGGTTACCCACCGTATGCTATTTTTCTTGAGAGAAGCCACTAGTGAAATCTACGGCCCCCGGGTCTCTTCTTTATCATATTTGCCTGCGAGATCTATTTTTATTCGCTTTTATTTTTAGATCTATTATCGAAAAACCCAAAATATCTTGCTGCAATTTATTGTTATTTATTTTATCTCACGTTCCCGCGAGATCTATTTATCCAATCTACCACAATTTTATCTATCTTTTTACCCGGGAGGGATTGACAACCCCTCTTTTACGTCGGTTTGCAAGTATTTGTTCTTTGTGGGCAGGTACCGTTTACGTAGTGTTGCGTGGTTCTCTTACTGGTTAGATAACCTTGGTCTCATCACTGAGGGAAATACCTACCGTAGTTGTGTTGTATCACCCATTCCTCTTTGGGGAAATACCGACGTAGTTCAAGCCGCATCAGTAGGACAAAAAATGTCATGCAAATTCTTTTCCATAAGCACGTACGACTATATACAGAATACATGCCTATATTACATTGATGAATTGGAGCTAGTTCTGTGTCACTCTAGGTTATAACTGTTGCATGATGAATGTCATCCAACGCAATTATCCATCACTGATTCAATGCCTATGCTTTTCATATATTGATCTTTGCTAAGTTACTTTTGCCATTACTGTTGTTATGATCACTACAAAATTGTTAATGTTACTATTGCTACTGTTACTGTTACTATCATACTACTTTGATACTGATCACCTTGCTGCAGATATTAAATCTTTCAGGTGTGGCTGAATTGACAACTCAACTGCTAATACTTGTGAATATTCTTTAGCTCTCCTTGTGTCGAATCAATAAATTTGGTTTAAATATTCTACCCTCGACAACTGTTGCGATCCCCTATACTTGTGGGTTATCAACCACTAGTCGGACCTGACTATCGCGTTCATGCCAAGTAGTTAGTGGCTGGAAGTTTTTTTAGAAAAGATACCCAATGGGCATCGGGTGGTTGAAAGTTGTAGAGCTAAGACAAGAATGAAACAATTGAACCTGTTATTTTGGACGGGTTCTGAACAAGCATAAGAATAGGGAAATTATGTTGTGAATCAACCTCGTTCCAATGCATTGTTGTCGCAGTCACCTCTGAGGCCTGGCCAACGTACGACACTTCAATATGGTGCCAAATTGTAGTCGTCGTCGCCATTGCCTAAAGAGGGAGGAGAGGGGCATGTCACATTGAGTCCTTTCCATAAGTCTCAAACAATCGCCGTTAGAGTTGGTAGTCGATGTTGCCTTGCTTCGTCTCCAAGATTTCATCGACAACTTCGTTGTGCGTTGACTCTTGGGGCAGAGAGAGAGAGAGAGAGAGAGAGAGAGAGAGAGAGAGAGAGAGAGAGAGAGAGAGAGAGAGAGAGAGAGAGAGAGAGAGAGAGAGAGATGATTCGGATCACAAGGGCGATAGGGAAGTGGTTTGGCTCAACGTATGCGAGGGAATTGGTGTGTCACACTGTCTACATGGCACATTTACATGGGCCTTGGAGCCAGTTTTGCTATTAACGAAGCTTATTTGTGAACCACTTCCTAAAAACAGGGGTTTCTTTCTAAAAACCACAAAGTCTGTGGCGGGGTGAAACTACGACCTCTGAATTTGAACTTTTGTGTTATTATTAGTAATGCTATCTTTTAATAATTTATGAATGTACATATTTTCATTTAAAATTTCAAAGCCAATCATTTTGTGGTTTTCTGGGCTTTTGAACCAGGCTTCGGGCAGAAAACTAAGACCTAAGGCCTATTTGTACATTGGTCTTGGGCCATGAGTATACCGCTAGTCATTTTTTTTATTAAAAAGGACGAAGCCTAGCCTTTGTATCATCATGATGCACAGAACCAAAACTACTACTAGACATATAACATCCCTTCTTATGGATGGTGTGTCGCGAAACGCTCGTGTTAGTGACAAACCTTAACAGCTGACGAGGCAGATCATCGAGTAATTGCCTCTGGGTGATTAATACTTTACACATGAGCCTCGTTGCAAGCTCAAGATGCAAAGATGAAGAGCCATGGCAAGAAGCACAAGCGATCAGAATTAGGAGGGTTGAGCAAGATGCCGAGGGAGCACAAGGCCAGGATCTACATCATCCGCCAATACGCCAGCATGCTCCTCTCCTCTTGATACGATTATTCTCTCTTGCGTAGGCTTGACAGATTCTTTGGGGTGCGCGCACATACTAGTGCAGTTACAAATAGTAAAATTGAGCCACTTAGGGCCTTCCAAAGTGATTTGATCTCGCAAGCCGGCTAATCTATTTGCCCAACGCTTCGGATCTCTGTGTCGTCTCACCGACTATTTTGTCTTCGTGTTAACCGGTCCGGTGCTTGATGCTCGGTCCGCAAACCCGACCCATCAAGTTTCATCTTTCTTGCTTTGGGTGTTCCCGTTTGGTTACTTTTAGGATTGCTCCTAACTAGCGCCTTCTGCGCTGAGTAAGGAGTCAGCGCCCATGTGCCCCGGTCCGTGGGCCGGCCCAACAACAAGGCGCTGGTTCTTGGTCGGTCGGTTCGCAGTTAATCGATCGACTGTTGACTTTTTGATGAAATGCAAAATTTTGAAAATAATAATAATCAGGAATAAAAAATGTTCAAGAATTTGAAAAAGTTTCTGAATTAGAAAAATCACGGGTTCAAAAAAAATGTCTGTAGATTTGATAAAAGTTCGCAAACTCCAAAAAGCTCAAGAGTTTTAAAGAAAAGTTCACGGGATTTGGAAAATTTCAGAGATTCAAAAGATATGATTTAAAAAAATTGTGCATTTTAAAAGGTTTATGGATTAAAAAAATTCATGAATTTGAAAAAAAAACGGAGCAGGCAAGCCCATCCAAAAAGCGAAGGCCTATCTAAAAACACTTCCTTCTAGAAACCCGAACTAATGGTCGGCACTCTGCAGTCTGCAGCGAGGTTTGACGAACCGAAGAGGGGAAAACCAAAACTCCGGCGCGATGGCGAGGACGGGGCGGTCCGTGCTGCTGCTCCTCCTGATCCCGACGGTGCTCTCCCTGCTAATGCTCTCCGAGCGCCGCCTCACCGTCGCGCTTAACCCCATCCGTACCCACCCCGCCCCCCCCCCCCCCCCCCCTCTCCCGTCGTCGGTCTAATTCGATCGAGATCTGAGGCATTTTCTTGCCACTGCGGTTCTTACGGTATTTGCGTCGGATTTCTTGCAGAAAGGAATGATTTGCCTGCCGAGATTGCGAGTCAGGTTAGTGTTTTTGTAGGATTTTGGTTTTTGGTACAGGGCCGGAGATGTTCATGGACTTTCATGGTTTCTTTATGCTTTGACAGGGCCATAGCGTCAAGGATAGCAAGCTAAATGCGTCCCCTCTGGTAAAAATTTCTGTTATGCTTCTTATGTCTTGGCCAACGAGTAATTATGGATTTCGACGCAGGAAACTCTGAGTTCTTTGAAGGAACCTGTCGGTGCCGTATTAGTGGAGGAACCGCTCCATTTAGCCAACGATTCGATTGAATCCGCGGACCAAGGTGTGCTTTATTTTCTTCCTGGTTTTGGGAAATTTTACACTGTACTAAAGATATATAGGTCTTGTGAGCTCTTGTCCTTAGACGGTTTGCACATGAACTGTTTGTAGAATTGCCACCGGGGAAGAAGGCCAACAGGGTGCTTTCTGAAATCACTTCTGGTGATGGTGCCGTATTGAAGGGTGGCGACCTGATCGACCAAGTGACAGGGCGGACGGCACAAGATGGTGGTTTGGCGACGGGCTCAACGGATCAGCAGGAGAAGCACACAGGATCCCAGCAGCTGTCTTCTTCTGAGGTTGATACATGTTACTTCTCAGGCTTTAGGTGCATACTGGCAAATTTAGTTGAGTTGTCACCTGTGGATTTTTAATCTCTTTGTAGCGCCCCGGGACCGGTACTACGCAGATCTAGCACATCCACTAGCATCTGTATAATATCGATCCTAAGACGCCACCTTCACACAGCGTAGACGTGCCAACGTGCACGCCATGTCGGTGGAAAGCAAGTATCACCGCACATTTGCAATACGGATCCACAAGAACATACATATACAACAACTTCAAAGAGTCAAATTTAACGAATGGATACAATACAAGCGTCATTCTAGAACACGTTGGGCCACCGTTCGTCTTCCGTGGCCAACTGCCTGAGAGTGATGCCGGATCCATTGAGCCTGTCGAGGGCTTGAGCTTGCGCGGCTTCGATCTTCAGAGAGAGTTGCTCCTAGCACTGCACAGTCCGGGGTGTCATCCAGGTGGCGTCCTGGGTCACATGGGTTGGGCCCCAGACGATCTGGCGATTTGGCTCGGGGGGTCCAAGCGGCTTTTTCCGTGGGCAACAGTCCCTTCATCGGACGGTCTGACACGGGGGCCTGGTGTGTGTTCGGGGTCACTTGTTTTGATGATACCACCAAGGATTACAGTCCCTGCAGTTTTTATAAGGATTACCACATTGTAGGCAAGGCACCAATAAACTCATGGTTCACAGACACTTGGAACACTTTGCTGCACTGGCAACTAGCGCATTAGTTTGGTCAGTCTGTTCTACTTTTCATACATTACTTAACTTAGAAATGTTCATCCATATGCTGGAATCATCCTGGCTGCACTCTCTGCGGAATTTGGGCATTTCCATTTTGTTATGAAGAAAATTCACATAATTGTTTTTTGTTACATCTCAATGCGATAGGTTGCAGTCATGATTTCTTGCCACATAATTTCATCTAAATTGTGTGGGCTTGTATTTGCAGGGAAGATCATTGAAGGCTATAACACAGATACCTCAGGGATATCAAGGTGCAGGGAAGAACCCTCAAAAAGAAAACACAGATGGTAGGAGTAAAAATATGGCTTCGTCGGATACTAGAGTCCGGGATATCAAGGATCATTTAATCAAGGCAAAGGTCTACCTTGGTCTTGGAGCCATTCGAGCAAATCCTCAATACCTCAGGGACTTGCGACATCGGATACGGGAAGTCCAAAAGGTGCTTGGTGAAGCATCCAAGGACTCTGATCTACCCAAAAAGTATGGCTCCCAAATGTTTATGATTTTTTAAGTATTACATATTGTGGGCATTTTGCAGCCCCACGCAGTTATTCAGTAATCTTTAATTTATGTTGACTTATTCAGTGCCAATGAGAAGGTGAAAGCACTTGAGCAGACATTGGTCAAGGGCGAACAGACACAGGATGATTGCTCTGTTGTTGTCAAAAAGCTCCGGGCTATGCTTCATTCGGCAGAGGAGCAGCTGTATGCACAAAAAAAGCAAACTGTTTTTCTAACACAGCTTGCAGCCAAAACCCTTCCCAAAGGTCTTCACTGCCTCCCATTGACGCTTAGCTAATGAATACTTTTCATTGGATCCTAGTCAGCAGCAATTCCCAAACCAGGAGAAACTTGATGATCCCAAACTGTATCACTATGCCTTGTTCTCAGATAATATATTGGCAACAGCAGTTGTTGTTAATTCGACAGTGTTAAATGCCAAGGTATGTATTCTTGATACTTCCTACTTGAGTTATGCTGATAGATAACATGCAACGTACCGAGTGGAATTTTTTGTCTGCAGCATCCTTCTCGTCATGTTTTCCACATAGTAACTGACAGACTAAATTATGCTCCAATGAGAATGTGGTTCCTCTCTAATCCTCCTGGAAAAGCAACAATTGAAGTACAAAACATTGACGAATTCACATGGCTAAATGACAGCTCGAGCCTGTTGCTGAAACAACTGGGATCTCAATCTATGATCGATTATTACTTTACGGCACAAAGTGCAAATTCAGATTCATATTTGAAGTACAGAAACCCAAAGTATCTTTCAATGCTTAATCATCTGCGATTCTACTTGCCTGAGATTTATCCAAAGCTCGACAAGATGGTTTTTCTTGATGGCGATGTAGTAGTAAGAAAGGACATAACTGGCCTCTGGTCAATCGATATGAAGGGGAAGGTTAATGGTGCTGTAGAGACTTGTGGAGAGAGCTTTCATAGCTTCGATCGTTACTTGAATTTCTCAAGTCCTGTTGTTGCAAAGAATTTTGATCCCAATGCATGTGTCTGGGCTTTTGGAATGAATATGTTTGATCTGGCTGAATGGAGGCGGCAGAACATAACTGAAATCTACCACTTTTGGCAGAAGCTTGTAAGTTTCACATACTTGTGATTACTTTTATACATGATAAATTACACGAGATGTCTAGAACTAGCTTAGGGACAATATGGCTTCTATGCCTAAATAGGCTGATAAAGTTTTGAACTAAAGATCATGTGCAATGCTGAGTTTATTCATATCCCTCTATAAGGTTCTCCATGTTATATTGCAGATTGTCCATGTAATTAACACATCTAATATTTAGCTTACATCGGTAGCAAGATTTAGAGAAATCTCTCAACACTTGTATTGTACAGAGTTTCAAAATTTCTGGGGACATGTCTACTGTGCAAAAGATGAGAGAATCAGAGAACTATATAATCCTTCTGAATTGTCAATGACTTGGAAGCTTTTAACTCCCTCCTTTGTTTTATTTCAGAGAACCTGTCATTTGTTGTTTTCTTTTGCATTCCATTTGATAAATATTTGTCAACTTTTGATTGCAGAATGAAGACGGGTTGCTATGGAAACTTGGCACTCTCCCTCTAGGTCTGGTTACATTCTGGAACAAGACATTCCCCCTCGATCGATCATGGCATGTTCTCGGTCTAGGTTACAACCCACATGTAAGCACTAGTGATCTGGAGCGTGCCGCGGTCATACATTACAATGGCAATATGAAGCCCTGGCTTGAGATTGGCCTGCCCAAGTTCCGAAGCTACTGGTCAGAGTATCTTGACTACGATCAGCCTTTTCTGCGGGAATGCAACATCAATCCGTGAAGCAAGACCAGTGCCTCCCAAGCCGTTCTGACATCTCTAGCCTAGTTAGTTCAGTGTTTGATTTATTTGTCGGTATCCCATGTTGGGTATGGTTTGTGGAGAAGGTTGTAGCGGTTGGGATTACATGCCAGTAGGGGAAAATAAATTCTGCAGTGCAAATGCTTTTTGGCATGCCATCGTTGTGTACGAAATGTTAGATTGCTGCCGTCGAGCATCTGTAACAGGGAAGTTAGAAATACACGAGAAAGACCCAAAGACCCTGGGTCTTACTAGTCAGGCAGGGTTCAAGCCTCACTTCTACTCCCTCTGTCCCATAATGTAAAACCTTTTTGTCACTTGGCAAAAAACGTCTTACATTATGGACGGAGGGTTAAAATTGGTGCCTAGTTGACAGAATTGTCAAGTGTTTTTTTTAAGTACCTGGCTTCTTGTTAGTTGGAAACTAACCTCACCTACAAATTTAAATGTCATCTCATCTTATGTCCAATTTGCAGAGATATAGAGCAATTGCCGCATCTCGTATAAAATCCTGAGATTTTTTTTCTTATTTCAATACACTCAATTGCTAAATATCATGCATACTTGGTACTCCTCCGTTCCTAAATATAAGTCTTTTTTGCTCCGTATGTACTTCATATGAAAATCTCTAAAAAGATTTATATTTAAAAACGGAGCGAGTACAATTCTTATACTTGTCCTAAGCGTGCGTCAATAAATTTGGATCGGAGGGAGTACATTTTTCTATTTAAAAAGGAGGTTAAATCCTGCATCATGTGATGCACACACCTAGTATTATTACTACTATTCATCAAAGTACAATACAAAGACAAACACGTTGAACCATTACAAAAGAGGTGAACAAGCAGTTATGAATAAGTGGATTTCTTTTGCGGCAATGCCTTTTGCAAGGGCTGCGTGACCTCGCGCCATCGTCGCATGTCTGACTGATCGTGCCGCTGCAAGACACACTGTTTCTTCTCGCACTGAGATGGTTTTTCTTGGGTTTCATGGGTTTTTTGTGTGTTTTTGTTTCAATTTTTCTTGGTTTTTCCTGATTTTTGTTTTTTCAGTTTATTCGACATTTTTTGTTGTTGTATCCTTTCTTTGCTTAGGTTATCTGGTTGCCGGTTCCCAACTACTTCTCTCTTTGCTTAGTGTTTAGATCACTATAAAGAGGGAGTACATCACAAACTAGTCAAAAACAAAGTCTCAGCTTGGATTTCTGACAGGAACATTATCATGATGTCATTCATCATACACTATAAAATGATCGTTCCAATTTGGCAAGGCCATATATGGACATGCGCATATATTACATTCCAAGATCCGACCGGACAGTTCCTCAACGAAAAGGCCCCTGGCCTGGCCGCCCAGTGATCACTGAAAAAGCAAGTGGAAATGTGGAATATTAGGCATCCCTGACATGTGGATGGAGCCGACGGATTCGGTGTCAAGACTGGCCCTTTTTGGCTTTCCAGAGGCGATCGTTGCCCCCTGAAGCGTCATGGGAATCCGCTGCAAGTTGAGATAGGTTGCCGCTGCATGTGGCTGTGGAGGTAGCGGCAGCCCTCCACTTCCTACAAGGGGTATATGCCCCCGTCGCCATCCTCTCTGGCCAATGTCTCCCCCTGTCCCCGTCAGGTTTTTTTATAAGCACAAGTAGGCAGAGCTGTGAGGATCATGTGGGAGTGGTCTCTCCCGTTTGGCCATTTCCCTGCTATATAAGCGCTGCGCACTTACTTGGCCACAACCACATCACTACACAGGTCCATCCATCTAGTTTTCCAGTAGAAGCAGTGGAAGAGCAAAGCAGAACCTTCCTGCAGATTCACCATCCTGTTGAAGCGCCCTATCTTGCTCAGGATGGGCAAGGTGAAGAGCCATGGCAGCAAGCACAATGGATCAGGAGGAGTAGGAGGAGGGCTGGGAAGGATGCTGAGGCAACACAAGGCCAGGCTCTACATCATCCGAAGATGCGTCGTCATGCTCCTCTCCTCTTGATCTCATTCTTCTCTCTAGCTTAGGCTTGACTGATTCTTTGCTGCGTGTGTACATACTACATAACATAGGGTAGTTCAGAGGTTCAGATAGATGTTGCTGACGGTTAGTTTGGATGGAAGTTTTCGTGTGGTATAGTGATCCTAAGTCCTGCAATGGCAAGGATGTGCAAGTACGGATGTGTCATGTGTTGTGTGTTTGCTCTATCAGCACAAGTGAATGAGATCTCAAGTGAAAAAGTGGTTACCCCTGGCATTTCATTTTATGCACACTTCTAAGTAATATTTCTGCGATGTTGGATTGCTTTACTTAGAAAATTGATTGTCAACATTGTGGCATGCGTATTTTTTTCCTCATACCTACAAATTTGAATGATTCGTCTCATCCTATGTTCAATGTGAAGTGATACAGAGGAATTGCTACATCTCATATAAAATCTTCAAGTATTTTTTGTGTTTCCATACGCTCGATTGAGAAGCAATCCACTGACTCTTCCTACTTGATGTTGATGCCATGCATACTTCGTAAAACTTTATACTACATACAAATATCCTTTCATTTTATAGCATCGAGAGTATGCATTCTTGTAAGTCATATGTGGCAATATGTCACCTAATTACTGTTGGAAATATGCCCTAGAGGCAATAATAAAAGCATTATTATTATATTTCCTTGTTCATGATAATTGTCTTTTATTCATGCTATAACTGTATTATCCGGAAATCGTAATACACGTGTGAATACATAGACCACAATACGTCCCTAGTGAGCCTCTAGTTGACTAGCTCGTTGGTCAACAGATAGTCATGGTTTCCCGACTATGGACATCAGATGTCATTGACAACGGGATCACGTCATTAGGAGAATGACGTGATGGACAAGACCCAATCCTAAGCATAGCACAAAGATCGTGTAGTTCGCTTTTGCTAGAGCTTTTCCAATGTCAAGTATCTCTTCCTTAGACCGTGAGATCGTGTAACTCCCGGATACCGTAGGAATGCCTTGGGTGTACCAAACGTCACAACGTGAATCGGGTGACTATAAAGGTGCATTACGGTATCTCCGAAAGTGTGCATTGGGTTGACACGGATCGAGGCGGATTTGTCACTCCGTATGACGGAGAGGTATCACTGGGCCCACTCGGTAGTGCATCATCATAATGAGCTCAAAGTGACCAAGTGTCTGGTCACGGGATCATGCATTACGGTACGAGTAAAGTGACTTACCGGTAACGAGACTAAACGAGGTATTGGGATACCGACGATCGAGTCTCGGGCAAGTAACATACCGTCTGACAAAGGGAATGGCATACGGGGTTGATTGAACCCTCGACATCGTGGTTCATCCGATGACAACATCGAGGCGTGTGGGAACCAACATGGGTATCCAGATCCCGCTGTTGGTTATTGACCGGAGAGCGTCTCGGTCATGTTACGCATGTCTCCCGAACCCGTAGGGTCTACACATAAGGTTCGGTGGACGCTTAGGGTTAATAGGAAGACAAGTATGTGATTACCGAATGTTGTTCGAGTCCGGATGAGATCCCGGACGTCACGAGGAGTTCGGAATGGTCCGGAGGTAAAGATTTATATATGGAAAGTGGTTAAACGGACTCGGAAAGTTTCGGGGCATACTGGGTAATGTACCGGGGCCACTGGAGAGTTCAGGAGGTCAGGAGGGGCCACCCCTCCCGGGGGGCCACATGGGCTAAGTGGGAGAGGAGCCAGCCCCTGGTGGGCTGGGCGCGCCTCCCACCTAGGCCCATGCTTGGCTAGGGCTTGGGAGGAAACCCTAAAGGGCGAAAGGCGCCCACGGCTTGGGGGCAAGCCACCCTTTCCTCCTCCCTTGGCCCCCCCTCTAGATGCCATCTAGAGGGGCCGCCCCTCTCCCTTCCTCCTATAAATAGAGGGGTGGGGGAGGGCTGCACACACCATTGAAGGCACAACCCTCCCTCCCCAACACTGTCCTCCTCCGTGACACGCTTGGCGAAGCCCTGCCGAGATCTGATCCCTCCATCTGCATCACGCCGTCGTGCTGCCATTGAGTGATCTTCCTCAACCTCTCCTTCCTCCTTGCTGGATCAAGACGGCGAAGGAGACGCCGTAAATCCGCACGTGTGTTGAACGCGGAGGTGCTGTCCGTTCAGCACTTGGTCATCGGTGATCGGAATCACGTTGGGAACGTCTTCATCATCACCACTCCCTCGAACGCTTCCGTGCTCGATCTACAAGTGGTATGTAGATGCAAACTCTCTCTCTTGACTCGTTGCTTAGTAGAACTCATAGATGGATCTTGGTGAAACCGTAGGAAAAATTTTATTTTCTGCAACGTTCCCCAACAATTACAAATATGAGAGCTCTCGCAGAATTGCAAAGAAACCTTCTAGAAGTCGCATAATTACGTGGGGGGGCCAGATCTCCCAAGGTAGCCATTGGATCTCAGATCCGACGGCCTATGTGCTCTCATAGCATGTGCATCTGATCAACCTTGTACCAATGCATTTTAGTCGTCATTGAGGCCTGGCTAGCGATGCCTCGATTTGGCGCCAAGTTGAAGCCACCACCATTGTTGACTAATGGGGAGGATAAGGGCATGCCATGTCTAGTTCCCTCCATATCGGTGGCAGACATCTGTTGCAGTAGCCGTCAAAGTCGGCGGTCACCACGCTTCGCCACCAAGTTCTCGTTGACACCGTCGTCGCAGGTTGGCTCACGGTCACGGATAGAAAAAAGTGGTTTGGGTCACAAGAGAGAGAAGTTTTTTGACTGGACCCATAGGAGAGAAGTGGTGTGTTGCCCTACCCGTATGTCAAACTTTCGTTGGTTTTGCTATCAACATCGCTTAGTTGTGAATCACCACCTCAAAATGGAGTTCCATGTTACAAATCACAAAATTTGTGTTAAAGTGGAATTATAATCCCTTAATTTGCGGTTCTATGTTATTTGCTATGTTATGCTTTTTCAAACGTACTCCCTCCGTTCCTAAATATTTGTCTTTCTAGCGATTTTAAATGGACTACCATATACGGATGTATATAGACATATTTTAGAGTGTAGATTCACTCATTTTGCTCCGCATGTAGTCATTTGTTGAAATCTCTAGAAAGACACATATTTAGGAACGGAGGGGGTAATAGTTCACCCATTTTCTTTTAAAATGTCAAAAGGCAACCTTTTTTGCTTCTTCTGGGCTTTTGGGCCAGCCTTCGGTTGGAAAACTAAGTTTTGAGCCCTATTTGGACTTAAAAAAATATAGGGACTCCACCGCCAGTCATAAATATCCCTTTGTTGTTATGTTAAGAAAGCAAAGTGTATGAGTCAGGGTTTGTGACTTTCTGTCCCCTTGCCTCTGGCTGCCATCTTTGACGTTGTGAGGTGGGGGAATATCATACTCCTCATATTTTTAAGAGTTTTGTGTTCTTCATCCATGTATAGTGGCGGTCAAGGTAATTGATGAATACAATGGCCCTGGTACTACAGTCGTTGTGGTGCTTTCTTTAAAGTGTCACAGAGCTAGTTGTGGTGCTTTCTTTAAAGTATCATAGAGCTAGAGAGGCTTGTGCCCTCGCAGATTCGATTATTCAGGTCTGATGAGTCTATGTCATGCTGGTTTTTGGTTTCATTCTTTGTGGAGTTGAAATCCTTTCTCAGTACACTAGAGCATATATATCTTATCATTTGACGACCTGCATTTCTAGGGAATCATACCAACATCCTCGGTCCAAGTCTGTTCAGTTCTCACAGCTTTTGTATGGGTGACTCAAGAAGCTTTCATATACCATTTTTGGTACTCAAGCTCATGCAAATGAAAGAGTGGCAGTATTGATTTTTGGTCCAACTGCAGTCTCTTTGGTGATGTCTTGGGAGTATTTTGTCTTGCAAAAATTGATACCTCTGAGAAGATGCCTCCAAGAGATTTTACTGCAATTCTTAATTGTGAGGTGTGCTGCCATACAACCCCCCCCACCCCCCCCCCCACCCCAAAAATGTTTGAAAAGGTCTTTTTTTCCTATCCATGTACCGGAAGAAAATGAAATCTCTTGATTTGTTTGGCAATTATAAGTTGACATGTCCCTTGAATCCTTGATCGCGCAATTGGAGGATGAGAGACGACGAGATTCCATCTAGCTTTGATGAAGATGGAGACATGAGAGGTAGGATGGAGTGGATTCTAGCACGTACATGAGGAACGACGCTCTCCTTCCATGAGGGGTACGAGGAGAGCGACGATCACAGTGGAACGGGCAATGAAGGAGTAGAGCGACAACCACAGAGGAACGGGTGTCGAACGCTTCTGGAGGTTGACTCTGCTAGAATGCCTTTTGCTCCCTAATCTCCCCATTGACAGCTACTATGGAGTTCTGGACCATACAGAGACTCTGCTTGAGTTGCTCTTAGTAAAGGTTAACTTCCAATCTACACAATTGATTTTCCTAAAAAATTATAACCCTTTTTTAGAGGGTGTACTGAAGCGAACTTCTTACTTACCACGCTGTTTTTTGGATCTTGAATCCAAAACAATGAACTTGTAATGGTTGGATGTATGAATAAAACTGCATATTTTTTCTTAAACCTTCTTTGTTTTAGTTATGTGCTTGCGTCCCTGACTACTCTTCCGTAAAGAAATATAAGAGTATTTCGATCACTACTTTAGTGATCTAAACGCTTTCATATTTTTTTACAGAGGGGGTACATTGAAAGCTAGTCAGAACATTGTCATCATGCATTATAAAATGATCCTCCAATTTGAGGACGACATGAGCATATATTACATTCCAAGATCCGACCGGACAGTTCCTCAACGAAAGGCCCCTACCCTGGCCGCCCACTGATCACTGAAGCAAGTGGAAGTGTGGAATATTAGGCATCCCTGACCTGTGGACGGAACCGACGGATTCGGTGTCAAGAGCGACCCTTTTTGGTTGTCCAGAGGCGATTTACCCCCTCGAGCCTCATCGGAATCCGTTGCAACTGGAGCGTGGCTGTCGCTGCATGTGGCTGTGGAGGTAGATCGAGGCAGCCCCCCACTTCCTACAAGGGGTATATGCCCCCGTCCGCATCCTCTCTGTCCAATGTCTTCCCATCAGTTTTTTATACGCGCAAGTTCCCATCTGACCACTTCCCTGCTATATAAACGCTTGACACTTACTTGGCCACAACCACAGCAGACAGATCCAATATACTACTACTAGCAGAGCCTTCATCCGGCAAAGCAGTGGAAGAACACTAGAGCAGCAGAGCCTTCTTCCTGCACAACCACCCTCCTGTTCAGGCGCCCTATCACATAGCTCAGGATGGACAAGGTGAAGAGCCATGGCAGCAAGCACAAGGGATCAGCAGCAGGAGGGCTGAGCAGGATGCTGAGGCAACACAAGGCCAGGCTCTACATCATCCGCCGATGCGTAGTCATGCTCCTCTCCTCTTGATCTCATTCTTCTCTCTAGCTTAGGCTTGACTCATTCTTTAGTGCGTGTGTACATACTACATAGCATAGGACATAACATAGGGTAGTTTAGAAGGTCCCGATAGATGTTGCTGCATGTTTTGGTGTGGTATGGTGCTCCTAAGTCCTGCAATGGCAAGGTTGTACATGTACTCATGTGTCAGGTGTTGGAATGTTACTTTCTGTGTTTGCTTTATCAGCACAAGTGAATGATCTCAAGAAAAGAAGAGGTTACCCCTGGCATTCGACTTATCTACACATCTCAGTAATATTTCTGTGATGCCGAGTGCTTTACTCGCAAAATTGGCAGCATTGATACGTGTTTTTTCTAAGTACTTGCATTCTTGTTATTCCAATATTTTGGAAACTGACCTCATACCTACATTCATCTCATTTTACGTCAAATCTGCAGTGATAGAGAGCAATTGCCACATTTCATATAAAGTCTTCAAGGATTTTGCTTATTTCGTACAATACTCGATCATTCACGGCGCACTAAAAAGCGATTCACTGATTTTTCTTAGTTGAGTCAATGTCATGCATACCTTTTATAATTCTTGTACATACAAATATTCTTGGATTTTAGACCGTCAAGACGAAACTATGACTCATGTAAGTATATGTTGGTGATACACGTGACATGCATCATTTATAATGCATGTTATCGGTCCAATTTTCTTAGTTTTTTCTCAATCCACATTGAAGATTTGAGTTGTTCATATGAATAAAATAGCTAATTTTCATCAATGTTATTCCAAAACACAGCTACTTTTATTCTAGATTTTATATACATAAAAAACTATTGTTAGTTTTTTATTAGATAGAATAGTCAAATTGTTTCTACTAAAGTGAATTAATGCCAATTTAGAAACCAATACCATGTCCGACTCATTAGGGGAACCGACGATTCCTGAAATCGAACAGCAGGAGCAAGACGGTGCTCCAAGACAAGATGGTTTGAGTTCAAGTTCAAGCTCAAGAGGCAGTGGCAACTTGAATATGGTTTATTTTGGCAAGTGCCCATATATAGGGGAGCGGATTAAAAGCTTTGCATGGTGCATTGCAAATCTAAGGGTTTGTTTGTTTGGAATGGAGCATGACAAGCAATTGCAGTATGCTTCCAAAGATGTGTAATGCACTTTCTCGCAAAAAAGAGGTATATAATGCAGCGAACAGATCCCCCCCCCCCCCCCTTTTTGGTTTAAAAATTGATCAAATAACACAAAAGCACAACTTCAGGTTAATTTTATCACAACTTTTAGGGTTTGCAACAAGAAACCTCATATTTGAGGTAGTGACACACAATAACCCAAATCTCCAGCTAAGCCAGCTAACCCGTATTAATAGCAGGACTGACTCTCGGGGCCCACCCATTAGTTCAGACTTGGAAAACAACATAGCACAAATGAGGGTTGAGTCGGATTCGCCCGCTCTCCCTGAGATTATGTTGCCTCCACAACGGCGCCGACGACTCCAACTTGGCAGTGAAGCGAGGCGGCGGTGGCTACTCCGAGCTCCCACCCCGGCCCTTAAAAAAATGTGACTGGGTCGTCTGTGACGCCCGTTCACCACTCCCTCAATGTCAGCAACAATGCCGGGTAACTCTATGGCGGCGACAACCAACTACAACAGACCTCACCCTATCTCGCTACCTCCAGTGACCGCAATGGCTATTGGGCTGACCGGGACGCTCCCTCGGTGTAGTGGCCACAACTCAACATGTCTCGAACGACGACTATGAGAGTCATCGCTCGATGTGTCTTCGGTGGTGATTGCAATGACCACGACTTGGATGTCGAATTGTTTCAGTGACTGCCACTAATTGAGGTGACAGCAGCGACCATGGCTCGGAGGTAGAGACTCAAAGTCTGTGGAGCTAACATATGAACAAAACAAATGTAACATCTTATTTTGGTTGGGCGTTGAATAGAGCATAAGAATAGAAAAATTATGTGTATGTGATCATCCTCGTTCCAATGCATTGTCGGCTAGCTTGAGGCCTGGCTAGTGACACCTCGATTTGGCGGCAAGTTGTAATCGCCTGAAGGAGACGAGAGGGGCATGCCACGATCGAGTCCCCTATATAACAGTCGCACGTAGTCACCGTCAAAGTCGGCGGTGCCACGTTTCATTACCAAGTTGTTGTCGACGACGTCGTCGTGGGTTGGCTCATAAGATAGAAAGAAGTGGTTCAGGTAACGGGAGAGGGGAGTGGTGTGTCACAGAGTTTTCTTGCAATTTTTGGTGGGCCCCGATGATTGGTTTTGCTATTAACATTGGTTATTTGTGAATCACTACCTCAAAACAAGGGTCCCTTGTTACAAACCACAAAAGTTGTGGTAAAGTGAAATATGACCCCCTGAATTTGTGGTGTTGTGTTATTTGCTATGTTATGCTTTTAAAACCAATTATTTTGGACTATTTCTAGGCTTTTTGGGCTAGATTTTGGTTGGAAAATCAGGGCCCGAGCCCTATTTGGACACAAAAACGGGGACTCTACCGCTAGGCATAAATGGCCTTTCTTTGTTAAGTTAGGCAAGTGAAGCGTACGTGAGTTAGGGTTTGAGGAGCCGCCATGGGAGAGAGGCTTCAGTTCCCCTTGCCTTCAGCCTCCATCTTTGCACTATGAGGTGAGGGACCTTAGATCCTTCATATTTTAAAGAATTTTGTGTTCTTTGTCGTTGCCTAGTGCTGGAATTGGTGCCGGAGATGGTGGGGGAAGGGGAGGAGGTGGGGTTATTGTTTGTTTCCCTACTTATCCTGAGAAGTGGCTTCTCTAGACTAAAAATAGGCAAGTGAGGATACTTTTAAGGGATAGAAAGTCAAAATTTAGAGAACTAATCGTTCGAGGGATCTGATAGATAACACTTAATCCCTCGAAGCAAAAATTTCTCCCTCAAATATAACTTTTGAAGCTCCTCCTCCTCCTCGCCTCCTCCTCCCTGCGATGAAGCGGAGACCGACCCGCTCCTCCTCCCTGTGAGGCGACTAGGGTTCCCCCTCCTCCCCTCCCGCCGCCGTCGGCCTAGCCCCCCGCCACCATCCCCTTCCGCCCCCCTCCTTCCCCCGTCCAGATCCGCCTCGCGCCGCCTTCCCGGGAGGTGGCCGGGGCGGAGCTCGAGCTCCTCTCCCGCGGGCTCCCTCGTCTCCCCCCGCCGCCGCCGATGGACGCCCCCGACGCTGGCCTGGGTGGTGCCGGCGGCGGCGGTACTTCTTGTCCCCGTGTGCGCGTGCTCCCTTCCCAGGGCAGGGAGGCGGCGGCGGTGCTCCTCGGTTTGGCTGCGGTCCGGCGGCCCTGCGGCGGCGGCAGGTGTGGTGTCGGCGCCGCTCCTTGAAGACGGGGCAGCGTGGTGGAGCTGGGTGGCCGGCGTCGCGCCCCCGGCCCAGATCTGGGCCCGGCGGGGCCCATCTGGGTCCTAGCAGGTCGGCCCCCCACGTGGCCTCGTTGTCTGCAGCGCGGTGAGGAGGAGGTGCAGCTCGGATGTGGGGCGGCGGCGCCGACGACGTGCCGGCAGCAGCGCGAGGGCGGGAGCTTTACGGGCCTACGAGGGCTCGGCCGGGCCTGGTGTGCTCCTGCTATTGCATCCGGACGGCTACCGTCACTGACGGTGGAGGTGGGGCCCTCCCGCGTGCCGACGGTGTTGTTGCCCTAGTCCCGGCTCTGATTCTTCGCCGTGTTGTCCTCAATTTGCGGTGCCGTGGTGAGACGGCTTGGGGGCCTCAAGACCGCATTGGCGCAGGGTGGTGGTTGGTTTGGTGGCAGGCTCCGGAGCGCCCGAGGTGCGGGTTGGGATCGGGGAAAACCTCTGGCGGCATGGACGACTCCAGGGGCGCCTGTGGGTGCCACCTGACCTTCCAGGAGGGCGTCGGGGGCTACCCTTCCTCTCGCCTCGTCGTGTACCGGAGGAAACCCTTGGCAGCAGCATCGTCATCGTCGCGATCCTTCTTGGAGGTGTTGATAGGTGCCGGCGCTTCAGAGTCTTGGAGCCTAGTGGAAGATCCCGGTGGGCGCAGCGATCGCGAGGCTTCTTCGTTTTTGTTGATCCGCCGTTGTCGGCATTCGTTTCTTTTGCTTTTTCTCTGTCGTTTCTTTTGGGCGTGGTGTCTTTTGCTTCAAAGACCTATTCCTGTATGGTTCGGTTGGTTGCTTTGTATACAAAGCGGGGGGGAAACCCTTTTTCGGCAAATATAACTTTTGAGGGATCTACTAGAGATATCCTAACATGTATCCACCCTCCATTTATCTCCAGGTTTTCTACCGTCATATGGTGAGAATGTGGTTTAATATTATTCTCATATATTTAAATTTCATTTTCAACAATTTCAATGCTACAAAATTTCACTACCAAGGTTTCCAAAAAAAAAACTTCTTTGTTGTGGTTATCTGCTTGCCGGTCCCCGATTACTACTACTCCAACGGAAGCTAGTCAGAGCACTGTCATCATGCATTATAAAACGATCCTCCAATTTGAGGACGACATGAGCATATCATATACTCCGACCGGACAGTTCCTCAACGAAAGGCGCCTAGCCTGGCCACCCACTCCCACAGTACCATCCACTCCCAAATGAGAAAGAAGCTAACGGAAATGGGGAATTAGGCATCTCTGATCGTGTGTGTAACCAATGGATTAGGTGTCAAGAGCTGCCCTTTTTGGCTGTCCACAAGGCGATTTGCCCCCTGGAGCGTCATCGGAATCCGCTGAATGCAACTTGGGCGTGGCTGCCGCTGCAGCATGTGGATGTGGAGGTAGAGGCGGCTCCTCGCTTCCTACAAGGGGCATCCCCATCTCTCTGCCCAATGTCTCATCAGGTTTTTTATACTCGCAAGTGGAAAGATGATGTGGGAGTGTGGTCTCTCTCCCGTTCGGCCGTTTCCCTGCTATATAAGCGCTTGACGCTCACTTGACTTGGGCCACAGATCACAGATCCATCCGTTCCGTCCAGTACTAGCAGTGCAAGAAGAGAGAGCCTTCCTGCTCCCCTAGCTCAACCAGCCTCCTCCTGTTGTTCAGGAGCAATCGAGCAAGCAAGCTCGAGATGGAGTACAAGGTGAAGAGCCATGGCAGCAAGCACAAGGGGTCAGGGTCAGGAGGATCAGGAGGGCTGAGCAGGATGCTCAGGCAGCACAAGGCCAGGCTCTACATCATCCGCCGATGCGTCGTCATGCTCCTCTGCTCTTGATCCAATTCCTCTTCTTTCTAGCTTAGGCTTGACAGATTATTTGGTGCGTGGGTACATACTAGCACTAGTACATGACATAAGGTAGTTCAGAGGTGCAGATAGATGTTGCTGACGGTTAAGTTTGGATGGAAGTTTCTGTGTGGTATGGTGCTCCTAAGTCCTGCAATGGCAAGGTTGTACATGTGCTCATGTGCCAGGTGTTGGAATATTACTACTTGTGTATTTGCTCTATCAGCACATGAATGATCACAAGAAAAGAAGGTTACCCCTGGCATTTCTTTTATCTACATATGCTGATGAAGCGCGAATACGATTCTCTGACTACCAATCTAATTGCTATGTCGCCTTAATTTGGGGAATTTGTTCTTTCATCATTCAATTGATCAGTTGCCTGAACGGTTTCACACACACAGCCATGTCAAGGGTGTGCATTTTTCGAATACGCACACTGACATATCCCGGTAAAACCGACAAGATTAGTAGGTGCCTTTGTTACAAAAATAATAATTCAAATGGCTATGTGCGCACAACCAAATAGAAGTCTGCATGTACTGACAATTGTGCCCCCTGAATATATCACTAATACTTACTCAGAAAACTGGCAGTATTGTCATATGTGTTTTTGGGGGAAATTTTGTACTTGCATTACTGTTAGTCCAATATTTTGGAAACTATCCTCATGCCTAGAAATTTAGCCAATCAGTTTTGCAAATTGCACTCACATTCTTGTTAATGATACATAGCGATTGCACCCAAAATAATGATCCTTGCTCCTGGAAGTAATGCTTTCTAGCAGACCTTGGTAAGTCAGTTTGCCTAAGATATATCCAGCTATAATAAATTCCTCACGCCACATAAGTGTTTCCTATACCCAGCAGCACTGGACCACAAAACTGAGAAGCTTCAGGGAAGTTGCCTACCTGCAGCATTGTTGCTGCAAATGACCTGTCTCTGGGTCTTGATTTTCCGGGCAAAAGAGAGATCGCGAAGATCTCATCAGGCGCCAATATGCGACAACAATCTTCGGCATTGATCACAAGGACTAGATTATTGGACGACCAAGCAGGCTGACAATTGAAAACTTACCACCCAAACATGCTGGTCTGTTCATTGGAGTCTGCAAGTAGAGAGGTTAGGATATCATGCCCAAACAATCTTCTCAGAAATTATTTGGTTCAATGCTGCTCCTGGAAATGGCAACATGCCATCCATGCTACGAGCTTCGATCACCTTCCTTGCCAAGAATTTTTTTTGTTGTTGCTGCAACCGCTGTTCAGAAATCCCTCTTGCATTTCTTTGATGCCTGAACCTGAAAAAAGCTTTGCAGTGTACTCTGTTCTTAAGTTCAGAAGCTACTTTAATTTAGTCCAAAATTGCCTCGGTTCCAAACACGCTGCTCTTTTGTTTAGTCGAGAGGTCGGTGAACCGTGTGTCGAACCTGCCATTGTTGCCGTTAAACGCTTACCCTGCAACCACTTGCTGTACTCTCTTCCCCCTCTTCTATTGCAGAGTTAACGAGGAGCAGCTTCCATTCACACTAAGCATCTTTCAGTATTAGCGCAAATTATAAGCTGTCAAATAATACAATAAGCAAATTCCATATTTCAAAACACGCAAAGTACACCAACAAACATGTTCATTTTTATTTTTGAGAAAAAGGCCATAAGGTACGCTATGTTGCCTCGTCGCACACACTCGTCAAAGGACTGGTACCTTGTTTTTTTAACTGAAGAACTGGTACCTTTACACAAAGTTAGTTGTTTTTCTTTAAGGGCTCCTTTGATTCAAAAGATTTTTATAGGAAATTTAGAGGATTAGAATCCTTATGAATTTTCCCTACGTTGGTTATTTGCTACATATGACTGAATCCCAACATGAATTTTTCCGAAGGATTTCTTTGTACTACATCACATAGGATTTCTATAGTATCCAGTCAAACTTCTTTGAAAGAATCCTTTGTTTTTCCTATGATTGCAATCAAACAACCCAAAATTCTACTCCCTCCGTTCCTAAATATTTGTCTTTCTGGCCATCTCAAATGGACTACAACATACGGATGTATGTAGACATATTATAGAGTGTAGATTCATTCATTTTACTCCATATGTAGTCACTTGTTAAAATATCTAGAAAGACAATTATTTGGGAACAGAGGGAGTATAGGATTGAAATGAGCATGACATTTCAATTCTATGTTTTTTCTATTCCCGCATTTTAGAATCCTACGAATCAAAGAGGCTCTGAGTATATTCAAGTGGAGTATATTAACTATTAAGTTGCTCCATTAGGCTCACTCTCAGCCGTTGATCATGGATCGGACGTCTGCCAGACTGCCATGCGTCCTTGTTCAACATCCGGCAGCGACACTTTCTTTTTCAGTTTACTTTTCACCATTCCATTTCTCTTTCATCCTCTATGATAATACAAATCCTAAAAATTCAAGTAGAACTGCTCTGAAACTCTGAATTTCTAGCACAAAGTTTAGCTTAAACTAGTCAGGTCATGACAGGCGATCTCCACCGACGCGGCTATTCACAGAAGCCTTGTTATATGATTCCTTCATAAGCCCCTCCGTGGTCACCTTGGGCACATGCCATCTCCATGCTCTTCGATAGCCACATCAAGGCCACCACCATTGCTCCTCACCTCCCGCCTCCTTTCTCTCACATGAACATTCGATGACTCAATAACCACAATGTGTCAAAAGAAAGAAAAGTCGACTTTTACATATGATGTGTAGAACAGAGGTAAAACAATTGCAGGAAAAAAAACATCCCATTTCAATGAAATTGCAATACATTAGGGCAGCTCAAAGATGAATTGATACCACAAAACGAGCTCATTAGTGCAGCTCATGTACTGAAGAGATATTTCACAGCATTACCAGAACGCTCCACATTGCACCATCAGATAACATACTATTCAGGAAAAAGAAACATGTTTGACAGATTCGGTGAAGTGAAGAAAATTGTAAATACAAAAGAAAGACACATGCATACGACCATCCTCCTCACGACTTATTTATCTGCCAACAAGAGATTAACTGTCACATGCAAATGCGTTTGTCCCCAGGAGCATACCAACAGTAACCACGCAAGCGCCCCATAACCTTACTGATGCTGTCATCCTGAATCCAACCTCAAGGGTACTGTAGCCAACTCTTCCGTCTTAGGTATCATCCAGTCCTTGTACAAGGGTCTCCACCTCCTAATGAAGAAAAGCACTTTCCTCAAAACCTGGCTCCTAATGAATAAAACAGCGGACAACTGTCAGGTCTCAGGTGATTTTAAACTAAGAACAAGATAATTTGCCCTAAAATAGGTAAAAAAATGCAGTAAAGGTAAATGAAATGAAAACCAAAGAACAACATAAGTTACAAGTATTTTGTTTCCTCAGTTACCTACCCTCAACAACACAACTAACAGTGGTATTATATGGAGTACGCCTGAGCCAAGATACATGCAAGAGAAAATTCACAACTTTGCCCTTTCAGCTAGTAAGCTAATACACTACCATATACTACTTACTTGACAAGACAAGAAACGCTGCCATCGTTGAAGTTAACTACCAAATTACCGATATTTGCATCCTTCTAAAGAGTAAAGAGTACTGAAGGCAAGGCCAGCAAGTTGATTTGTAGTACAACTCCTAAGACTGAATAACCAAGTTGATGTTTTGGCATCCAAATTCCATGTTCAGTAATAAAGGACCTGATATTGTTTACTTCTAAATTATTATCCTTAGAAATAAAAAGGGGCACTCTCATTTCCAATTTCTCCTTCCCAGAGTTTATAATCACAAGCATAATTTGAACACCGACATATGCTCCACAAGCTAGCACATATATAATAGGCACTACTACAAAGAGAAAATAGGAACTGGATTAAGCTAACATGCCAAGCAAGCTACTCCATAGCAAGAAGGTTTGTCTACTACTGAAGATCCACTCGTTATGAAGGCACCAACCTCAATTTTTATGTCACACATGCAGAGTTTGTAACTCTGAGTACAATGGCACATATGGCAGATATCGCGGATTGTCGTCTCCTCCAAGATCACAGATCTCTTGAACTTTGTGATGATCCATATCATAAGAGACCAATGTATTATCCCAGCCCACAGTTAAGAAGATCATGTTACAGTCTGGATGCATTGCAACCCACTGAAAGGCTTGTATAAGATCAATCTCTCTCTCTCCAAATATAAGTGAAGCGTCAGTGCTATGCTTCAATATCCATTCTTGACTGCGGTAGTTCTCAAGAACATAAACCACCAGTTGAACCATACCATCATCAGTTTCAAGAAAACTGACAAAATGCAAATAACCCTGAGATTTCTGAATGAGACCAACAGTGCAAAGTTCAGGGACAGGTATCTTCCTCCATGTTTTCCCCTCAGTGTCCACCGCAGCTACTATATCCGGATCCATGGTAAGAAAATGTAGACAACCGTTAAGAAACACATCTCCAGAGTGATGACCAACAAGGGAAACAAATACTTCATCATCTTCCGTATCAATCCATCCGTTCTCCTTGTGAACCCATTCCCCTGTTTCAGAGGAATACACCTCCATTCCGGGCTGGCTGATGTCGTGATCCTCGGAGAACTCAAACACATGGAAGTGATCCGACACGGCTGGGTCAAAACCCAGACGTGCCATGCACTCCGTGCCGGCATTGACAGAGTCAGGCAACCGGACCCACTCCTCCGTGGCCGGATTGCACACGACGTAATGGAAGTCGTCCTGGCCTTCCCAGCAGCGGCAGAGGAGGAGGCCGTTGCAGCAGGACAGCAGGAAGATGCTCTGGTGCTGCGGCAGGAAATCGAAGAGAGGAGAGACCAGAGGGCGGCCTGTCCCGGTGACGTTGGTGAAACTGGGAGCTGGCGCCGGCTCGCTCCCGGGCAGGTAGAAGAAGCCCTCGAGGGTCTGCGGCAGCTGCCTTTGGTTGTGCGGGTGCGAGATGATGCCCCGCCAGGTCCTGGAGACGCACATGCAGCGGCGGAGCGACTTGACGGGGAGACGGGAGAGGATCTCGACAAGGAGGTCGTCGGTGAGGCTAGCCACCGTCCGCATCTCGAGCAGCAGAGTGAGACCTGAGGCACGCAGATTTAATGGAGAAATGGTCAAGAGATGCGGGAAGAAGATGAAGGAAGGTAGGGATGGTGGATTATGTCTACTTCACTCTGCGTACCTGATACGAGGAGGAAGCGTCGGCGGTGACCTTCCGCCGCGGCAGATCGGCACGGCACGGCGGCGGCGACCTTCCGACGAGCAAGATAGTCAAGATAAGCCGGCGGTGCCGTGCCGCGAACGAGATGAAGTGGTGACGGCGATCTGGCAGCAGGATCTGCCGCGCCCGCGACGGAGGTGGCGAGCGGTGGCCGGTGGCGGCGCCGCCGACCTAGGAACCTCTGCCGACGAAGGGACTGGAGAAGAATGGGATTCTGGGGTTAGGCTTCAAGCAAGGACGCTAGACGGTGGGCTGATATTGCCTTACCCACCCACTTGAAGACCATTTAGGCCCAAGCAAACAGATACGAGAAGATGTTTATTTATTTCACCCCTAAAAAAATAGTTTATAGAAAACGTTCTTGATGAAATTAGTATGGTTTTTTATTTCACCCCTCAAAAATAAAGTATGTTTATAGAATTTTTTTTCCTAATTTTGAAGGAAAACACTATTATTCACTCGACTGATTTTCTTTACTCCATCCGTCGCCTCCTGGTTGCGCCATGTGCCCCATTGGACCACGCACCAATTGCCTCTCGCAGCGACCACATGTGTGGGGCAATGATGTTGCAGAAACAGAAATCAATTGTTCGACCCCCTCAACGAATCTGGCATCTATTCTCCCGTTTTCTCGCCTTCGATCTCGTCTCTCTCCCCTATGATGCTCAAGCACTTCCTTCCTACAATCTGCTTTCGAAATCATCCATGGCCCAAGCTCCAACCATGGCGGACGGCGGTTTCAAACTGCTTCCCAAATCACCCACGGCCCAAGCTCCAACCATGGTGAACTGCGGTGTCGATCTGCTTTCCAAATCATCCACGGGTCAAGCTCCAGCCATGGTGAACGGCAGTATCGATTTGCTTTCCAAATCATCCATGGCCAAAGCTCCAGCCATGGCGAACGGCGGTTTCAATTTGCTTCCCAAATCATTCACGGGCCAAGCTCTAGCCATGGAGAACAGTGGTGTCAATCTGCTTCTCAGATTATCCACGGCCCAAGCTTCGGCCATCGTGGACGACGGTGTCGTCGCCGGAGAAGATTGAAGATATTTATGTTTGCAACAAAGGGTCTGTTGCAAGGCCTGTTGTGGCATAAAAAATCTCGTAAAAATGATTCCGCAACAAGACATTTGTTGTGAAAAATTCTGCAACAAGGCCTATGTTGCAGAAAAACTCATAAAAATAATTCAGCAACAAAACGTTTGTTGTGAAAAAATTATGCAACAAAATGTCCGTTGCAAAAACATTATGTGACAAGACTTATGTTGCAAAATATACTGCAACAACACACTTTGTTGCAAAGATGACTCGTCATGTAGGTAGATTGAACGGCCATCCGCAGCTTCATCCAATGGTCACGGAGGCAGTCGATCTTTTCATATTATCCGCCGATGGACGCATAGCGTCGCTCAATTTTGAAACTCTCAAACATATCCCACATATCTAAGAAGTTCATCCCGACTAGTGAGTATCCTAACATGCAACATGCACACATAAGCAAAACGGCCAGGTTACACCCATGTATTCCCCACGGCATGATACTCGGTGTGAACAGACCATTTCTTTTTTTTCCCTAAAAAAAGAAGAAAACAACCTTTCCCAATCTTTTCCACCTTCTCCGGATCCTCCTCAAAACAACGAACGGTTTGCATCTTCGATGGATGGTTCCTTTGTCTCCCCTCTATCAATAAATCTCTATCATGGTCAATAAATGCCCACCGTGCTCTTCCTGATTTTTCTACTTCCCTTTTATCTCTGCAATTCTCCAAACTATGTCGGCGGCGGCCATGCCTGTTGCTGCAAGAGACCTTGCGTGCTAACACCATGTGGTGCCCCGTTCGCTGCCAGCGGAGGCTTTGTTGGCCCAAGGCATAGGCTGCGACATTGAGCTGGCCTCTGGGCTAGCCATGCGCGCCATCGTCGGCGTCCTCCTATGAGGCTCTGAATATATTTACTCATATGAGCCTTCGTTAAAAAGAAATTGTCGCATATGCGCACACCCAAATAAAAGTCTACATGTAGTGATAATTGTGACCTCTGAATATATCAGTAATATTTACTCAGGAAATTGGCAGCATTGTCGCATTTGTTTTTGGGGAATTTTGTACTTGCATTATTGCTAGTCCAATATTTTGGAAACTATCCCTAGAAATTTAACCAATCAGTTTTGCAAATTGTACTCACTTGCATTCTTGTTAATGGTACATAACCATTGCACACAAAATAATGATCCTTGCTCCTGGAACTAATGCTTTCTAGCAGAACTGAATAAATCAGTTTGCCACAGATATACCCAGCTATTATAAATTTCTTATGCCACATAAGTCGTTTCCTCTGCCCAGCAACACTGGACCACAAAACTGAGAAGCTTCAAGGAACTTGCCTACCTGCACCATTGTTGCTCCAAATGACCTGTCTCTGGGTCTTGATTTCTGAGCAGCACAGCTCACTGCATAAGAGAGGCCCCAAAGATCTCATCAGGCACCAATATGCGACACAATCTTCAGCGTTGATCACACAAGCTAGATTATTGGACAACCAAGCAGGCTGACAATTGAAAACTTACCAACCAAACATGCTGCTCTGTTCATTGGAGTCTGCAAGCAGAGGTTAAGATATCATGCCAAAATAATCTTAGAAATTATTTGGTTCAATGTTGTTCCTGAAAATGGAGACATACCATCCATGCTAAGATCTTCGATGGACTTCCCTGCCAAAATTTTATTTCTATTGCTGCAACCACTGTTCAGAAATCCCTCTTGACTTTCTTTGATGTCTGAACCTGAAAAAAGCTATGCATTGTACTTTGTTCTTAATTTCAGAAGCCACTTGAGTTTAGTCCAAATTGTCTCTCCAGACAGGCTGCTCTTTTATTTAGTCGAGAGGTCGGTGAACCCTCCATTATTGCCCTTAAACCCTTATCCTGCAACCACTTGTTGTGTTTTCATTCCCCTCTTCTTTTGCAGAGTTAATGAGGAGCAGCTTCCGTCCACACTAAGAATCTTCCAATATTAGACACTATAAACAGACAACTAATACAATATACATAATTTCATACTTCAAAACCACAAAATGACACCAACAAATATGTTCTATTTTTTCTCTCGAGAAAAGGCTGAATCCTGGCTTTCAGGCATTTCCAACGCGAATTATCAAATAGACATCACCAAATGTCCATATGGACACGTTCGGGCATATCAGCGGGCAGGCGGGCAGGCGAATGTCGTCCAATCAGAGTCGTCAAATGTAAGTGGACAACAATTTAATTGATTTGTGGATTAATTTTTACATAGCAAAATATCCCTAAAAACTACTAAATGAACTAAAAAGCATATCTACTGCCGTTGGAGTGAGGTTTTGATGACCCCACGCGGGACAGTCCGACCTCATCATCATTTGCTGTCGACGCGAACGAGGCAGAGCTGCCGACATTTGCCTCATTGGCATCGTCGGCATGTTGCTATGTGCCATTGTTGTCCTCGACCTCCATGTTCTCAAAGAGCCACTTCCGCCGCATGTCATTGATGTGGACCTAGCACCATCATGCTCAATGATTCGCTTGCTTTGCACAGACGCAAGCACCATACAGTTCTCGTCAAGGACACATGAGCTCGCGAGGAGCTCTGCCATGGCAGCGGCATCCATGCTCCGCCTCGATGTGAACAATCCTCAAGGAGTTATGTCGATGCAATCTTAGACACTGATTCAAATGACTCCGAGTCTCAATCTGGATACATACTGAAAGTGGGAGCAATTAGTTAGAGTAGCTCCATGCAGAGCATTGTAGTCATAGAAATTTGCAAAATACATACGGATCTGAATATAACAGACCTGTTGACTAAACTTCTCTCACAACCAAAACATGATCACACCTTAGTACTCTTTGGGTGTTAATCACATATCGATGTGAACTAGATTATTGACTCTAGTAAACCTTTTGGGTGTTGGTCACATGGCGATGTTAACTATGGTTGTTAATCACATAAAGATGTGAACTATTGGTGTTAAATCACATGGCGATGTGAACTAGATTATTGACTCTAGTGTAAGTGGGAGACTGAAGGAAATGCCCTAGAGACAATAATAAAGTTGTTATTTTATATTTCCCTATATCATGTTTATTATTCATGCTAGAATTGTATTAACCGGAAACTTGATACATGTGTGAATACATAGACAAAACACCGTGTCCCTAGTAAGCCTCTACTATACTAGCTCGTTAATCAAAGATGGTTAAGTTTCCTAACCATAGGCATGTGTTGTCATTTGATGAACGGGATCACATCATTAGGAGAATGATGTGACGGAGAAGACCCATCCGTTAGTTTAGAATATTGATCGTTCAGTTTTATTGCTATTGCTTTCTTCATGTCATATACATATTCCTTTGACTGAGATTATGCAACTCCCAGATTCCGGAGGAATACCTTGTGTGCTATCAAACTTCACAACATAACTGGGTGATTATAAAGATGCTCTACAGGTATCTCCGAAGGTGTTTGTTGGGTTGGCATAGATCGAGATTAGGATTTGTCACTCCGAGTATCGGAGAGGTATCTCTGCGCTCTCTCGGTAATGCACATCATAATAAGCCTTGCAAGCAATGTGACTAATGAGTTAGTTGCGGGATGATGTATTACGAAGCGAGATTGAACTAGGTATGAAAATACCGACGACCGAATCTCGGGCAAGTAACATACCAATGACAAAGGGAATAACGTATATTGTCATTACGGTACGACCGATAAAGATCTTCGTAGAATATGTGGGAACCAATATGAGCATCCAGGTTCCGCTATTGGTTATTGACCGGAGAGATGTCTCGGTCATGTCTACATAGTTCTCGAACCCGTAGGGTCCACACGCTTATTCGGGAGCAACTACTTGGTGAGCGCTCCTTCGGGAGCCTCCCAAAGATCACTTGAGGGTGGGATGAGAGCGCGCGGCATGTGTCGCGCTTTGGGTGCCCCCCTTAGGATTTTTTTTCCGCATGCGTTTTTGGATTTTAAAACATTTTTTGACTTTTTGGTTTTTCATCGGTCCTTAGCTTTTGGACAAAATTAAAAAAAATACGTGAAAAAGACATTTTTTTTCTGCGGAAGGCACGGTTTTGCTTTGGTGAGAGGCACAACCATGCCTCTCGGAAATGGATAAAAAATGCATGTTTTGTTCTTTTTTCTCTCGGTAGAGGCATGATTTTGCTTCTACGAGAGGCAAAACATGTTTCTTTTCTTCCGTGTGAGGCACGGTTCTACTTTCGGAAAGGCACGATTGTGCTTTCGCGAACGTGCCTCTCAGAAAAAGAAAAAATGTTTTTTTCACGAGAGGCACGCTTTCGATTTCATGAGAGGCACATTTATGCTTTTGTGAGAGGCACGACCGTGTCTCTTGGAAATGGAAAAAAAAATGTGTTTTCTGTTTTTTTCCTTTCGCGCGAGACACAATTTTGTTTCCGCGAGAGGCACGGCCGTGCCTCTTGCGGAAAGGAAAAAAATAAAACGTGTCCTCGGTTTGGTTTTTTCTATTCGGTTTTTTGAAGGGTTCTTTTCGTGGAAAAAAAATCGTCAAAACCTATAAACATCGGATCTAGTTTTGAAGATCTCGAAGCGAGGAATCCAATGATGAATACGGTTCAAGATTTGGACGCACGGTTTAAGAGATAAAACATTTTAAATAAATGGTGTACAAAAAAGGGGAAAGTCTCCTTAATTAGTGATTTCGGAAGATCGTTGGCATTTGCTAAATAGCGCTTAAGGCGCCCGTCACATTTTGGCGCATACATCTTTATATTTTGTTTGTTTGTTTCTTTTTTTTTATTTTTCCAAAATATGCGAAATTCATTTTTATCAAAATTGATTAAAAAAAATCATATCCATGAACTTTTTTTCAAAACCCAGTGAACTTTTGTTCAAAAATTTGATGATTCCCATTGAATTCATGAATACATTTTGAAAATAATTCATTTTTTCAAACTCTATGAACTTTTTTCAAAACCAACGATTTTTTTTCAAAATCGATGAGTTGTTTTTTCAAATTTATGAAGTTTTCTTCAAAATCAATGAACTTTATTCCAAATTAGATGATTTTTTGAATTCCAATGAACTTTTTTGTAAAATTAGGGGACTTTTTTTTCAAATTCATTAACTTTTTTGATGTTTGTGAATTTTTTCAAAATCTGTGAAACATTTTTGAATTCCATTTTTTTCATTTTTTCATTTTTTTCATAATTTTGCAAAAGTCTACATTTGACCGGTCAACTGGTCAACCGCGACCAGTCAATTCGATCGAGCGAACCAGGCGCAATTCCAATACGGTGCCCTAAGCACCGATTATAGGCCAACTACCTGACCCGACACATACCCCCTCCGCCATGGGTGGCCCATTTAAAACTTCTTTTTGTCTTTTGTTAAAATTCAAAAACTACTCGCTGGTTGTGATTCGAACCGAGACCCCTATGGAAAGAGCAAACAGAGGCAACCATGGCAACATCCTAGCGGTTATAATTACTTCCTTTTACTTCTTCAATATAAGATACAAAATGCTATGGTTTCCCTGTTTTACTTTTATTTATTTTTCAGTTTTTCTTCTGGTCTTTCTTTTCTCTTCCATTTTTTACATTTCATTTTATTTTTTTAAAATTGTGATATTTTTCTTTAAAATCGTGAACTTTTCTTATGTTCGCGAACTTTCTCCAAATTCATGTTTTTTTCAAATTTGATGAAATTTTTCTCAAAATCAATGATTTTTTTCCATTTCGATGATTTGTTTTTCAAAATCAATTTGTTTTTCAAATTAGTTGTGTTTTTTCGGATTTGTGAAGTTTTTTTCAAAATTGATGAACTTTTTCGTTATCGATGAAGTTTTCATTTTTTTATTATTTTCAAAATGTTAAACGGTCAAGGGTTAACACTTGATGAATTCCCGAGCCTGCAATAGAATTTGTAAACCCAGAAAACTATTTTCATTTTCTATTTATCTAGACGCATGCTACCGATAGTCCCACTGGACCTGCTAGTAGCAGCACGACTGCCGCCATGCATGTATGTGGGTGGTCATACGGGGATGGCCATGGAAAAATATGACGATCAAAGCGAGTGTATGAGCCGATGAAAAAAACTATGGAAACTGTGGAAGCGACTGAGATCTATATTTGCCGGCCCGGACGGACGCCTTCAGGTGACAGCTTCCAGTTCGAGCGACATAAGCGCCGGTTAGGAGGTCGCCGAACGAGAGTGCAATCGAGCGCTTGCATTTCTACATGGGCCGGGTCAGTTGATCTTGTGCGTGGACGCTAAAAAGGTGAACCGACGCCTAAGGCGTCCAATAGGAGGTTCCCAGATCGTGTTCCCCACTACAGCGCGGGAGTTCAAATGCTCACCCCTAGGGAGGTGACACACGAGCGCCCTGTGCTATCAGGCCGGTCCATTCAGCTTTTCTCCACACTGGTTTTGGGAACGTTCTACAACCTTCTAAGAACCAGTTTCAGTCTTTTCCTTTCGGTTCTTAATTTTTAATTTTTTCTTTGTTCTTTTCCTTTAACTTTTTAAAATTAGTGAACTTTTTTACGAACCGTGAATATTTTTTATTCATCAAACAAAAAACGTTCATCAAATTTAAAAAATGTTCATAAAATTAAAAATATGGTCATGAAATCGAAAAACTTAATTTTCATTTAAAAACTAATAAACTCCATGTTCGTGGATGACTCTTGCCACATAGATATTTGAAAGTTCTTTTTATTTCTTGTATATGGCATAGAAATATATGGATGATCCTAAATATGAATTTTCAAATCATTTTTGTACAATCTTTCATGTACTCGTAGTTCAAATTTAAATTATAGCCAGTAAATGCGTGCAAATGCACTAAATGACTTAAATACAACAAATGACCTATGGAAAGTGCCAGATTTTAACATGGAGGATCCTATGATGTATGTTAAGTGTAGAAAAAAAATTCAAGGTCAAACAATGAAGGAATTTTTAATTTGCCATCAAACTTGTTGAATTCATTCACGAAATCATGATTCTTCCTCCGAGATGGTTCGATTTCTAAAGAGTATACATTAAAACTTTTGTGTAACCTTCTCAACTTTTACTGTGACATACTAAGGTCACACTACAAAAAAAAGACACATCCGTGACATTTTGGGCCGAACGAAATTTTTTCCTGTCATACATATGACACTTCTATGACGATAATTGTGACAAAACCCGGTATCATCATAGATATGGTGGGCTCCTACTTCTATGACAAAAATCATGATGTAAAATGGGCTTTTCGTCTGGGCGGGCCGGAGACGCAATTTGCATGACATTCTTTGGGCCGTCCATGATGGAAAAATCGTGGTAGAAGCGAGGCGAGGAAAATTTTAGGAAGTTGCTTTACGGTGGAGGTCGGGCCGAGCGATGCGCTGCTTTCTCAGACACGCATGTAGGCGTTGGCTCTAATCGAACTCGAGCGAGGCGTTGGGCTCTAATCGAACCCGGCGATTACTGCTGCAGTTACAGCGTTCGAACCCGAAGCGATCGATCGATGGTCGTTAATCGAACCCGATCGGCGATTCGCCGCTCTCGCTGCGAAGCCGATCGATCTTGCCCTCAGGATGGGCGGGAGCGTTGCGGGGGGGGGTTTGGATGAACAGTGAGCGGTGACGTTTGCCTCTGGATGAACAGGACCCCATGGTGTGGAGGGCTGGATGAACAGTAGACGGTAGAGGGGTGCCCGTGGAGGGGTGGTTGAACAGGACCCCGTGGTGTGAAGGGCTGGATGAACAGTAGACGGTGGAGGGGTGGTTGAACAGTAGCCGGTGGAGTAAGCGTGGTGGAGGCCGGATGAGCGAGGAGCCCGTGGGGGGTGGAGGAGGTCGACGGTGGCCGTGGAGGCCGGAGAAGGTCAACGGTGGAGATGGATAGTATCCCGTGGAGTCCGTTTTGCGTTACGCCACACCCTCGATGAACAGGACCCCGTTTCGACCGTGGCGCTCCAACACAAGTCCGTTTCGTCCGCTTTTGCGGTACGCCACACCCTCCCGATCAACAGGACCCCGTTTCAACCGTAGGAGGTCCGTTTAAATGCATTTCGGTACGCCACATCCTCCCGATCAACAGGACCCCGTTCGGCCGTAGGAGGTCCGTTTAAATGGGATTTTGCGATCGCCACACCTCCCGATCAACAGGGACCCCGTTTGACCGTAGGAGGTCCGTTTTGTCCGCTTCGCATACGCCACACCCTCTCGATCAACGGGACCCGTTAGAACTTGGCGGTCTAACACAAGGCCGCTTCCTCCGCTTCTGCAGACGCCAGCCTTGTTTCCATCGCCGTTTCTGTCCAAGCGGTTGGCTCCCACGCGTTCCGTTGCCTCCCGATGAACACGACGCATTCTGTTGCCTCCCCATGAACACGACGCATTTTGTTGCCTCCCCATGAACACGACGCATTCCGTTGCCTCCGCATGAACACGACGATGACGCTGTTTCTCCGTTCCAACCCAGCCATGTACACGAGCCACAGGAAGGCGTTTCGAGACCCGCCGTATGTACACATACGTGGCGTATTTTCTTTCTTGCACCCTAGCCGCTGACGTGCGTGTACATGCTACGTGCGGCGCCTCTACTACGACTGCGTGCGGCGCCTCTACTACGACACGCGGCGCCTCTACATCGACCGGTATATGCGTACACATTCGCGACCGGGATGACAACGCTACATACGCTTGACCAGTGGGTCCCGATTGCGAGCACTTCCTTACGTGCGAAGATGTAGGCTGGTGGGTCCCAGCGGTCGTGGGACGAATCATTTTGTTTTTGCCCGCACGCACTTCCTTGTGTGCGAAGGTGTAGCCAGTGGGTCCCAATGATCGAGGCGAATCGTTTTTTGCGGGACGCACTTCCTTGTGTGCGAAGATGAAGCTGATGGGTGCCAGCAGTCAGGGGGAAACGTATTTTCCGCGAAATACAGTGGCCCGTCCGGTGGGTCCCAGTTGTCAGGTGGAGGAATCATTATTTTCCGCGTAATAAGGAGGCACTTCCTTGCTGCGGCGATGGACCCGGTATCGACCTCTCCACGTCTGATCCACGTCCGATGGAAGTCGTTCCTTGACCACATTGACTAGGCAGCGCCGAGAGCACCACGGCGGTGGACGACGGCGAGGCCTAGGAAGGGGACGACGCGAGCCGGAAAGACGCGGCGATGGAAGCCCGCGGAGAGGAGTACGAGGGTTCACTTGGTTCTGCGGTGTGGTTTGCCCGTCGCCGCAGAACTGGCCAGCGGTGGGAATAGTAGGGCGGTGAGGCCTCGCGGCAAAGACCCGGCCACGGGAGGCAGGAGCATCCGACACGACTGGCGCTGCTTTGGGCGGCTGGAGCAAGAAGACCAGAGGTTGAAGAAGCACTACGACAGTTGGATGGACATCGTACGGTCACTGGAGCTAGAATCGTTCATATTGACTAAGTTGACAAAGCCCTCCGTCCCCGTCAACTTAGTTGGCCTAAGTCATCCTCCCACTATGGTGGGTCCCGGCTAGCAGGTGGGTATTCATTTTTGTGCATAATAAGAAGGCACTTCCTTGCGTGCGAAGATATAGCTGGTGGGTCCGACATGTCGGCCGGGGAACGTTTTTTCGCGAAATCTGAGAGGCCCTTCCAGTGGGTCCCAACTGTCAGATGGAGGAATCATTATTTTGCGCGTACAGTCGACGGCCGATGGATGTCGTTTGTTGACCATGTTGACCAGGCCGCGCCGAGAGCACCATGGCGGTGGACGACGGCGAGGCGGAAGGGAACGACACGGAGCCGGGGAAGACTAGGCAATGGTTGCCCACGCGATGGAGAGTACGAGGGTTTACTGGTCCGGCTGCCGTCGCCGGAAAATAACAGGAGGTGTGGGTGAGTGGAGGAATGGCCTGGCCAACAATGAAGTAGGGTGGGGCGGTGCGGCCTGTGCGGCAGCACAACCCGGCCACGGAGGCGGGAAGCGAGCAGTCCACCGGAGCTGGTTTGGGCGGTGGAGCAAGAAGATCGAGATATTGAAGAAGCAGCACGGCCGTTGGATTAACATCCAACGGTCACTTCTGCTAGAATCGTTTGTGGACTAAGTTGACAAAGCCAAAGTACACGTTAACCAAGTAGACCCACAAGTCAGCCTCCAAATCTGTCCCAAAGCATACCTCTGACTGAAATTTCTAGCCAGATTTAAATTAATTTTAAATCTAAATATACCTTAATTTAAATTCAATGAAATTTTACCCGCACAAAAAACAATGAAATTTAAAATATCAAAATCCGAAAGAAAACAATATTTTGGAACTAATTGCATGTTTGCTGTATTTTTTTTCATTTTACAGCCCATTTATTAGTACTTATAGCCCATTTCTTATTACTTATAGCCCATTTCTTATTACTTATAGCCCATTTTCTGGGCAAAATGCATCCCTCCTAGTCTTGAAAGATTTCCGGCCCAACAGGGGGTAGAAAAGCAAGTAGGCCTATGTTGGTTATTCTGCATAAAACAAAATAGCTGGCTAGCCATTTTTCAGAAAGGAAAAAAACAAACTGGGCTGGTCATGTGCTAAACATATGAAATAAAAGCATGGGCTAGACGGGCCACGGGTCCCACACAACCCAGTTGATACCCTTCTCCGTCCCGAAAAAACAAAATTACTGCGCGCGCTGCTGGGTCCCTACTGTCATCCTCACCATGTACAGTCATCTCCTTATTCCTCTCGGTTGTTGACCATGTCAAACACTGGAGGGCGGCGCCGCGACGAGCGAACCAAGGCGGAGGACGATGGTGAGGCCTCGGACGGGAACAAACAGGAGCCGGGGAAGATCACAACCAGCCGTGGGAGGCAGGAGCAGGCGGTCCCGCCGGCGCTGGTTTGGCTTTGGCGGCTCGAGGAAGAAGAGATTGAAGAAACGCGACAGACGTTGAATGTCAATTCAACGGTCAAGGTCGGCACAATCGTTTTTTGACTAAGCAGACACCAAGTAGCATACTTTTTTATATATAGGAACAAAACTGTGAGGAAAATGCGTTCGTCTGCCGTCCTCCTCACAGGGAATGTTCGCCACATAAGTGACTAGCACCCTTGGTTTTCAACCGAGAGGTCTTGGGTTCGAGTCCGAGGAACTCTCAATTTTGTCCTCCTTCCTTCCTCGCAAAAAAAGCAAAGAAAATCAAAGACTTGGGAAGGCGTCTGAGAATAAGCTAGTGTACCAAAGAAAGAGGCGTTGCGAGTTTTAGAAAAAGAAAAGGCGTGCTCTCGTAGCTGGTTCGAATCCAAACCTAGACTATGACTATATATGGTGCTATGCTACTCGCAAGTAATGAAACCGACATATCCAACGCTCGCTTCTCCTCTTCTCTACTTACTCGCCTAGCATCGTAAGCTCGCCGCAGCAACCATGTCCATCGGCTTCTCGTCCACCGCTCTTCAAAGCAGTAACAACCGAATATGCGCCAAGTCGCCACCCGTACCATCTCCTGTGGGTCTCATCACACCCCGAAGAAGCCGCGCCGCATGACCGATTGCTCATCGCAACCCTTGCCGTTGGTGTGGTGCCACCGCTGCAAATCACGCAGAGTCATCCGTCGGCGTCTCAACCACAATCCGCAACCCTGGCCGAGTCTTCTACAAATGCCCGAATCATGGGGTAATAATATGTTTAAGTGTTGTTCTGCTGCTTTTAGTTGCTGATTTTTTTAATAGTTTGGTTGATGATCTTCCAATTTGATTCGTGCAAAAAAGGGAAGGTTCGTGTGATTTGTATTTCTAGGAAGTTGCTGATGTGGGGGAATGCAACTACGCTGATTATTTGGTTAGCCGAGGAATCCCAATACCATCAGGTTGGGGTGTTGGACAAGTAACTAAAGGAACGATGAAGAGGAAGATGCAGAGCGAAGGTTAAAGATGCAGTTCCTCGATCATGGCCAAACAACAGTGCTGAATGACCTTGATGACAATGAGGAGATGAAAGAGCTTGTGAAGATAATGGGCAAAATCGATGTGCTCAGAGGGATGATTGTCTCTTTATTTGCGATGTATGTAGCACTTCGTGATGTATCACGATTAGCTACGACATGAGCACTTCTTTGAAACTAGTAATGAATGAAACCCGTGTAGCAGGCTGGGCGTAGTGTTGTGAACATCTAATGATTTCTATTAACGGAAATCAGGGGGTATACCCTTTTGCTCATATAAATCAATAAATAGCAGAGGCCCTGTCGGGTCAGCTTTGTTCTCATTCGAAGACATCGAGCAAATTGCAGTCCAACAACAAACTATGTCATCAAATTCAAGTTTCACATCCAAATATGAGTACAAGTAAACAACAATGTCATCATGTTTTAGTTGTCACACAATCACCAAACACAAATCAGCATACATAACAAGTGATGTTCTCACAGCAAAATACTAAACAACATGTTCATCAGGTTTCAGTTGTCATTGCAAACACAATTTCACATAGTAGATAAAAAAATGTCTTCTGACAGGCAAATACGGCAAAAGCAATGTAATCATCATCCGCAGCAGCATCGTCAACATCTTCGCCATGTGTATCAGTCTGAATCGTAATTCCCCACGGTGTCATCTTCTTCTTTGTCCTCAACATCCTCGAACGTTGGCTTCTTCTTGATCAACTCTTGTATGTCCACAACACGACAGGCAATCTTTTCGCCGGCGTCATTGACGTGATGGTTCTCAAAGATATTAGGAACATCTGTGTTATCTTATACATCAGGAGTAGTGTAAGCATCATCTTGTTGTGCAACTTCATTAAACGAATTCCTCTGCTCAAACCTTTGCAGTACTCTCCAGTCATCGCTACGTGCAAATGTGTCTTCCAGGAAAAAAATATGTGTTGCTTGATTTGCCAAAATAAAAGGCTTGTTGGTCTGGTACGCCGCCTTGACATTGATGGATTTGAAATAATCATCAGCTCTGGGTTTTGCGATCCTGGAAAACAGGTTATACCAACGACAAAGACAATGTAACCACACACCGATGATCCTCGAAATCGGAGATATCTTGCAATCGAACAATGTACATTATGTTAGCATACATTTGATTGTCTCTTTGTCATACGTATCCGTGCTCATGATGGCACTGTTTTGTGTCTTCACGCTTCGTCTCGTGCAAAGGGTGTTGTAGCGCACATCTCCAACAACGCAAGATTCATAATGTCTTACCCGAGTATCGGGACCCATTGCTAGTGAGTAAAGGGCATCATCAACTGCCTGCCCATCCTCCGCATCTTCTTAGCCTATGGTTAGAAAATAGACAAGCTGATCATCTTATGTACTCAATATATTAAAAAACTGATAGTGCACTTCAAAAGCTTACATGGTTCTTGAACCATTTCGCAAATCCTGCCATAACCAGTTTGTCAATGTTTCTTGGATTTTGCGACAGTAACTCCTCTTTGTAGACGCTGCACAACATAGTGATCGCGTCAAACATCTAAATATATAGAATGTGCTGCAAGTTTAGTAGATTACGATGTATAAGCTGCGATCGCACTTACTTGATATAAGGTAGTATCTCGTGACGGTTATTCAACACATACCAAACCATTTTGTCCAAATCTTTAGGTTTGTCCTCTTGTCGACTCTTCCTGTAACTTTCGAGCAGAATAATCGAAAACATTGAGCCGGGATTGTCTTCACCCACCTCTTTGCTAAGCTGATCAAATGTTTCAATGTATTTTGAGCAGAATGTCAATGCTTCAGAACAATGTAGGCCTCTGCAATGGAACCCTCGGGTCTAGCTCTATTCCTAACATAGCCCTTGAAAGTGCCTAGCCGCCTTTCAATAGGGTACATCCAGCCATCTTGTCTTGGACCTCTAAGTAGTGCCTCATCGGGTAGATGAACAGCCAAATGCACCATCACATCAAAGAAGGCCGGAGGATATATCTTCTCAAGGTCGCATAGGATAGTTGGTATCTTGTCTCTAAGACGGCTCCAAAGCATCTATCACGATATTTCTGCAGAGTTCCTAAAGAATTGTCCCAACTCGCAACTGCTCTGTTTAAGTCGTATGCGGCCCAATCCTCTAAGGATAACATGTAAAACCCTTTAAAGTAGGACGTGGCGGTCATGAGTTTTCAACCCTTGTACCTTGTTTCCATCTCAGACCGACTCTCCTTTCGGGGTTGGAAGCAAATCCATGTGGGAATCTCACACGTGTGAGGACCTCATGAATTCTTTTCTTTTTACCTTGTCCAAGACGTACACGGTGGTGCCATATCCCATGGTTTACCTTCATCTTGCACACCGCAAATCCTTTCTCGATACCAGTGTGTCAAATCAATCCTAGATTTTAAGGTATCTTTCGTCTTGCCTTCAATGTTAAGAAGTGTGCCGATAATCTTTGTCACATATATTTTTCTCGATGTGCATCACATCAAGATTATGCCGCAGATCCAAATCTTTCCAATACTCCAAGTCCCACAAAGTGGACCTGCGGGTAAACAATAATCTCTCTTCTACCGTGCCACACTTCCTTTTCCGCTACCATTACCGGGATGGTTTCGGTGTAATATGCCCCGACCTTCTCTAGTTCCACTTGCAACTCATCGGTGGCGAGCCTCTTTGGCGCATCACGGTTTTCATGCTTTGCATTGAACACATGTCTTCGGTATTTTCTAGGATGCGGCTTGTCCTTGGGAAGGAAAGCAGCCTTTGTCCAATGTAACGGATCTTGCTAAGTATTGTATGACAATGATGATTCCTGTCACAACGAACACATGCATTGTAACCATGTGTCGCTCATACGACATAGTGCCCAAAGCCGGATAATCATGGATGCACCAAATTACAACATCACGCAGAAAGAAATCAGGTGGTGGGCTGCTATATAGGTCTCGGTGAGAACACCCTTCCATAGCTGTTGAAGTTCCTCCACAAGAGGCTCCATGAACAAATCAAAATCCTTTCCAAGACTTTTTGGACACGGGATGAGCAAGGCCATCATGTAGTTTGATTCTTTGGTGCGGACATTTGGAGGCATGTCGTTGTAAGGGATAACAAGCACCGGCCACATGCTATATGTGGCGCCTGTGGCCAAATGGGTTAAATCCATCTAAAGCTAAGCCAAGTCTAATGTTTCTCGAATTGACAAACTCTTTGTGTTTATCATTGAAGCTTTTCCACTCACTACCATGAGATGGATGGCTCATTACATTCGATCTCTATACTCCTGGTTCCTAGAATGCCACAAGATATCCTCTCTTGTTTCGGCATCATGAAACAACCTCTCGCAATCTTGGTGTAATTGGAAAATGTCTCGAACATTATGAGGAATCCTCTTCACAGCATCGCCATCTTTCCATCTTGATGATTTGCATTTTGGGCATTCACTTAAGTTGGCATAATCCTTAGGAGCGAACACAATTATTCTTACAAACATGGATCATATCATATCCAATTCCAAGCGCATGAAGGAAATTCTTCATTTCTTTGTAGGTGTGTGGCAGCTCAAACGCATCTCGGGAAAGATTTGCGGAAAGCAGCCAACATCGCATCGAATGATTTGTTGGTCATCCGCTCAGATGTCTTCACACGAAGAAAGGTGACCATAGCTGAGAATCTTGACAGCTTATTTCCTGGGGTGACAGCAACGTTGCATTGTTCCAACATGTGGGCCCACCGTTTTTCTTTTGTAGGTGAAAGTTCACGGAATGCACGAGCATTTCGTAGCATTGTTTCAATGTTGGTCAAACTCACTGGCTCTGCCACCACCACCTCCTCCTCCTCTTCCACCTGAGCATCAGGCATATCAAGATGGTGATCTGCTGCTTCCACGTAGTCAATAATATTGACGTTCACAGCTTCACCATGATGAACCCACCTAGTATATGTGCCGGACATCCCATACAAGTGTAGATGATTTTGCACAGTTGACTGAGGTCTTGTAACTGAATTCATACAACTGCTACACGGGCAGAGCACATCTGATTTCGGACCACCGTACTCAGCTTTGGTAAAGTTCATGAAGTTTTCAACCCCTCGACATATGCAGCGGAGAATCTTGAGTAGAAGTTATCCAAGTCCCGTCCATCATTAGACATACAAATTAGTTCTTCTACTAGATATTACAGGAAAAACATATATGCTTTTTGTGAAGTCGAGAAAAAATACCTAGGTCGATGTCTAAAGCTATGGCAAGATATTTGGACGAGCAGATCTAAGTAACGAAATATATGTAAAGCTAATTCAGCAAACAGATTTGAGTGCTAAATTATGGGAGGCTGTTTGATGATCAATGAGGCCGAGCACACAGCCATCAAACTATCAAAGGCCATCGCAGCAACAAAGATCAAGTATAAAACAGTGTAGAGCTATTTCACCTAACAGATTGGCTACTAGACCATGGAAATCTACGTCACAATAAATATATGGCAGGATATTTTAGCAACTAATCGGCCTTGGCATGCCATCTCAGCTAAGTAGATTGAGTGCGAGCAGGCAAGGAAGCTTCTTAAGCGAGCATATTGACGATAAACTACTTGACAAGCAGTGAGATTAACAACGTCTATCGGCTAACATTCAGCGCTTCTGGCGACATGAGCAGGGCCTCGGTCTAGAATGCGCGTACCGTGGGAGAAGCCGACGTGTCGTCTCCACACGAACGTCGCCCGGTGATGGCGGCTGACATGATGCGCCTCCACAAGAACATAGCCGAGGTGGTGGCGCGGCTAGAGGACGGCGATCTCTGAGAGCGTCTTGTGGGAGCGAGAGGATCGCCGTCGTCCCTCGACGAACAAAGGCGCCCGGCGTATCAGCGGCGGGGAGGGCGGCTTTGGCGGAAGCGAATGGAGTGGAGGGGGACGGGGAGGGGGTTTGGGGAATATTTGGCCGAAGTGCGGTTGAATCGGATTTGGGGGGAATTTTTGTGTGTGTGGGGGGGGGGGGGAGGATTTTCGCGCGATGGGCGGGGGGAGTTTGGCGCATGGTCGGTTTCTCCAAGTGCAGTCCCACGTGTCAGTGAAGAGGCAAGCCGAAGCGCGTTCCGTTTGCGTGAGCCGTGTGCAGGACCGAACGTGTGTGCGGTGCAATGCGACCGCGATAGGAGTGCTGTGAGTGTACCACCTTTTTTCCTTTTAAACTAGGTGCTTTGCCCCCTAAAAAAAATTGTTGCTTCGCGCGATCCATCGATACTAGTACTAGTAATCCGGTAATCCCGACTAAAACGGTAGCGGCGGGTCTTTTCCAGCAGCGATATCTTTGGGAGGTTGGCCTAGTTGGGTTTTTTAGATTTGCCTCGGTTCAATAAAAAGCAGAGTTGGTGATGATGGTGTGCCTATCATCCTGCAATATAGGCTGTCCGATCTATATCTAACGGATAGGAAGGAAACTGTGACAATTTACCCGCACTCCTCTCCACATTTGCAGATAAGGCTTTCCCTCGTTCATCCTTTTCTCCCACAAGATCTTGATCTTCCGTGCAACGCATGTGCATCTTGCTAGTACTCCTACAATATGTATATTATTGTGAAAGTTCGTATACACCGACTGAGATTAATGCAAACACGGCAGATTTTCATTACATTTTGAACTTTTATAGGACAGAAAAATAAAAGAAACCCGACCCTAAACCTATTCTACAGCGGCGACCGACGTACTCCATCTGCGATCTCTATATGCAGGCGGGGTTCAAGTCCCGTGAAGTGAAGGTGCGGTCTCCGGCGAGGAAGAGTAGAACACGGGAAATAGACCGGCCAGTTGGCACACCATGCCCTGCCGCCTCCCATGCCCTACTCATCCTCGGAGGAGTCCCCGACCTCGGCGGTGCCGGACGTTGGACGGCGGCAAGTAGGACGCGTGGCTGACGGTGCTCCCGTCGTCGGCCGCCAGCATGGCCACCGCTTGTGCGGTCGCGTCCGCGTCCAGCTACGCCGCTATTGCGTCACGAGAGGCGACATGAGCAAGGGCGGCGACCTCGAGCTTCATCCCCGAAGACAAGCTCTCCCGTAGAGCGTTCGCACTTGCGGTCATGGCGGATGTGGTGCCAGGTAGGAGGACAATGCGCTATGGTGTGGAGGTTAGCTTGGCGTTGCCGCTTTAAGTAGCGCATTCCGATGAGGCCAAGCGTCCGGGTGCGTCATTAAGTCACCGGAGTTGGTTCCTCGGGCACCGAGCCTCTTAACAACGACATACGAATGGATGGCATGAATGCGGGCAGCTGGCGTCGGCTGGGAACGCACCGTGCGACGGCGCGAGGGACGAGGGCTTTGGTGTGCCAGGGTAGTCAGTTGCGGTCGTGGCAACGTTGGAGATGCCCTTTGCTCAAATGCGATCCCCGCATGTCATTGAAAAAGCAAGACGACCCGGCATGGTCTCAGGTCAGAGGATGCAGTTGGCGTGCTACACCACTCCGCGGACGCGTCGCGACGCCCCGTGCATCCTCGACGAGCTGGGTGTTGGGGTGTGTTTGGATTGTGGCCAAAGTGCACCTTACCAAAATTTTGGTCATACCCAAAGATTGGTCTTTGTTTGGATGGTTGCCATTTTTTTGGCATGCCAATGAACTCTAGCCAACTCTAGTTCATTTTTCTTGCCAATGCCGGCCAAATCATGGGCAACCTATACCTCAACCGAAATTTTGGTCATGACCCAAAGATTGGTCTTTGTTTGGATGGTTGCCATTTCTTTGGCATGGCAATGAACTCAGCCAACTCTAGTTCATTTTTCTTGCCAATGTCAGCCAAATCATGGGCAACCAATACCTCAACCAAAATTTTGGTCATGACCCAAAGATTGGTCTTTGTTTGGATGGTTGCCATTTCTTTGGCATGCCAATGAACTCTAGCCAACTCTAGTTCATTTTCTTGCCAATGTCGGCCAAATCATGGGCAACCAATACCTCAACCAAAATTTTGGCTACCCAATGCTTTGATGGGGCAACCTTGGGCACAAACCAGACATACCGTTGGTCGTGCCACAACACTAACGCCACCCTCGGCACACTAAAACCGATCGTGTCTAGCGACGGTATGAGCGTGTCACTCATCATGATCGCCGTGTGAGGAGGCGGTCTTGGAGCTGCGCCCGTTGTTGGCCCCAACGACCCACATGAGCGATTGTCGGTGGCGAGGAGGTCGTGGGCCAGCTCCTCCATTGGACTAGTCTGCGCTACGTCGTCCGACGGGTGTGCCCCACATGTCGGTTTCCCTGTTTTCCGGCCATATTCGGCGTCGATTGCTCGCGTTGCGCATTAGGCCTTTCACTATGTAGGCCAAGCGAGACAACTTATTGTTTATTTGAGCCGTTCAAGTGTAATCATGTGGCGTTTGCTTATTTCTCATTCCTCTCCAATCCTCTTCTCCATCGATCATGTCGCCTTCCAGTCGAGTCCATCCTCCCGCATGCCTCATTTGAACATTCCGCCGAGTATCATTCACATGTACCCACCCTAGTCCTCTTTCAATAGATCTTCGGACCCCGAGATGAAATCAAGAGGGAACGAGTGGGGGCACGTGATACCTAAGGCGGATTCAAAATTTTGAACCGGTGATCATAGCATCCGCAAATCATATATAAAGGGTATTCAATGTTTGTTTCGTTTTCGAACGTACAATATACTCCCTCCTATCCTTTCTACTTTACATATAAGTTTTATGTGTAGTCAAAGTATCTCTACTATGATAAAAAAGGTATGAACATTCGACAACGCCCAATCAATATTGTTAGATTAAATACGTACTCCTAGATTTGTACTCGAGATGGTTTCCAATTTGACTATTGACAAGATTAATAGTACATGAGATGTATAATGTGAAAATTATATCATTGGAAACTCCTTTCACATACGAAATTGACCGTATGCTTTGTGTAAGTTGCATGTCATATATTATTACTCTAACATTTGTGTAAGTTGCATGTCATATATTATTACTCTAACATTTGGTCAAAGTAGTATAGTGGAAGTGGATCCTCTAACGTAGGTATCCCTCCCTTACCTCCCTTTTGGTCACTTCTTGGCGGACCCCATGCTTGCTAGGCCCGTATGTCGGTTACTCAATGGGTTCGCCACGTCGAGGATCCTCATCCGTAGTATACTCCCTCTGTTTTTATTTACTCCGCATAAAAGCGGAGGGAGTGGTCGATATAATAAATGACGAGGCGGGGAGGGAGGGGCGTTGGTTTGCTCTCAACCGCGGGTCCCACAAGCGAGCGAAAACGCGAAGACGCGCTGCTCCATTCGGAGCGACGTGGAGGGTCCAGCGTGCCGGGCTACAACGCGAACGCGACAAGAGTGATGTACAGTCAAAACCGATTGACCGGTCGTCACCAGAACCACTATTCACACCAGAACCTTCGCTGCTCGGCCTACGCCAGCCACTGCCCTAAAACCACACCAAATCTCCAGCCCATTCCCGCACCTTTCGATCCCCTAGCCTGCATCAAGCGTCCCCTAGTTCATGGTGCGCCGCAAGATCACTTACTACAAGATGCTGACGCCGGAGCGCCGCGCAGAAATTGCGGCGGCAGTCGGCGCCATAGACCTCCGTTCCCAAGCTCGCTTTGCGGTGGGCCAATCCCCGAGTTCTCTGGAGCCAAGCTACGAGGAGGAGGAAGCCGATCCAATGTTCACTGCGGAGGTCGCGGCGCAGAAGGCCCCCGTTGGGTATGAGACGATGGACGTCGACTTCGTGCCGGCGACCGAGTCCCCCATGGTGCAGGCGGACCAGCGGTTCAACATGGCGATACTAAAGGAGGACCGGGAGGCAGAGGCTCAAATCGACGCGGAGCGCGCGCATGCCGCTGCCATCGAGGCTCTCCTGCAGGCGGAACCGGATGTCGTGGATGTGAACCGAGCGGCGGAGGCTCAACCTGAGGCGGAGCACGCGGATGCCGCTGCCATCGAGGCCCTTCTGCAGGCAGAACCGGACGTCCTGGACAAGAACCGGGTGGCAGAGGCTCGACTCGATGCAGAGCGCGCGGATGCCGCTCTCATCGACACCCTCCTGCAGGCGAAACCGGACCTCCTGGACTTGAACCGGGCGGCGGAGGCTCGACTCGACGCGGAGCGCGCGGATGCCGCTGCCATCAAGGCCCTCCTGCAGGTGGAACCGGACGTCCTCGACTTGAACCGGGCTGTGCTCTCGTCCGTGCAGAGCGCCCACACGCTCCGCTTGAACGAGTAGCTGGAGGCCGAGGACAACCACGGTGCGGAGACACACGTCGGCAGCGACGGCTGGTTCGCGCCGGCAGCCAAAGACGACGAGGCCGTCTTTTTCCGCGAGCAGTGATAGTTTTTCTTTATGTTGTTGTTTTTATGGATCTTTTGCTGTGTAAAAACATACTATATTTGTTATGCAAGTCGCCTGACTTGGGCCAGTCTACCATTTCAGGCGGTTGGATGAATATCCTACGTCTCCTAACCCTTCTTTCCTTCTTCCTCACCTCTTCTTCTTCCCCAACAGACCACCGCACGGGTCAGACGGATACTCCCCAACATCCGATTGGATAAACATACTCTATGAACGAAAATTATGTGTCAGCGATAGGATGGCTGAGTTTGGTTTGTTCACATGCGACAACACGTGTCAGTGAGGGTGCGTTCCCTTGGTTGGGTTTGCGGCGTGCATGAGCGACTGTGTGAGGGTGCGGTGCGACCGCGGCGTGCAGGAGCGACCGTGTGAGGGTGCGGTGCGACCGCGACAGCCATGCGCAAGTGTACCTCCTTCTCATTTTGAAAACTTTAGGCAAGCTTGGCAAAAATGTGTGGCGAAGTTTGGCAATGCAAGGCCTAGACCCAAACAGGATAAGTACGTACGTACTAGGAGTACTAGTGTTAAAAAAGGCGGGGTTTTCCTTCGCGGGATTTAATCGATACAAATCCTCATTTCACGTGTCAATTAATGCGTATTTTTTTCTCGAAAGACCAAATAACTAACCATCTCACTCCTCATTTCTTGATTAATGCAGTGCCATGCAAACCAACCTTCTCACTTCCGCATGCATGCAGGGGATATTAATGTCCTTGGTTGCTAACGCCATCAATTTTGCCTCGATTAGTGTTAGTGGCCCTTTGCAAATTGTAATTTTGATATACTGGCCTTGTGTACAAAAAATGGAGGTAGTAACTATATTTGACTTCCTTCCCCATTGCGGTGACGCCGACGATTTTTTTGTGGTTTGGCGAAGTGCGTTCGACGGAGAACACCATTGAGGGAGACCACGGTAAGTCGTTACATGAAGTGCCGCCGCAAGCCGAGACAACCGCCTTATTTGCATCCAGAAGTCCTTTACTAGTACTACTACTAGGAGTACTAGTGCGGTTAGATGGTTTCTCGAAGAAGGCGATGGAGAAGCGGAGTCGTGAAGAGTGAAATGATGGTTGCTTCGTCCGTGCTTTGTGATTTGACGCCTCAACGCTTTGTGATTTGTGATAGAAGGGACAGGGAGTAGACTACATGCTCTATCTTGTCTTGCATGCGTCCAAGCATGGGAGAAAGAGGAGAGACGTTGCATTTTTCTATTCCTTCAATCAATCAATCAGGGAGCTTCGGTTCCATCTTTTTGTCTCTTTTTGGCTTTGGCAACACCGTCCACAATGGTTCCCACGATGCCAAAAACTATTTTCACATTTGGCTACACATTGTGGATGCCCTTAACCATACCACTTGGTTTTGCTCCTGTGTGCTATCTATACAAATCTCAATTATATTGATCTAAAAAATTATAGAATCAAGATTAGTAAAAAGGAGGTGATTTTCCCGCGCGGATGGCGGTTTGCTAACATGCGGTCCCACGTGTCAGTGCTTTACCAAGCCGATCCGCGTCCCACATTGTCAGGACCCCGATTCCAAGTCACATCGATCTAGCCGGTAACACCTCATATCACTTTGCGGCCTCACGCACGGTATCCCCACGGGTGTCGCCTTACCATGGTCCGGGACCGTTTGCGTCTTTTGGCTCACGTATATGATAGTGTCGCTAGCATCCATATGACGAAGAACCGGGCCGACATGGCTAGTCGTGAACCCAAAGCGGCGCTAACCCATGGGGACAGGCATACATGAATCACATCAAGCATGTCGGTCATCAACGTATGAATTCGGGCTGTAACCTGGGCTATGAGGACTCCGGTATCCCGGGCTGTAGCGAGCTAAGCAGGACTCCGAATATCACCGCGTGACATTTTCCCGAAGGAACGGACATAGGAACGAAGTGAAACACATGCCCGGCGATCAAGTGTCCAAGCGGTAGTCTTTGGGCTAGCGGGACTCCGGTGAACCGGTACATGGCGGACTACTATCGCTCAGAAGCACGAGACTACATTTCCCCATATGAGAGGCTGCCAAGGATAAACAACTAGTTTGTCGGATCCCACACATACCAAGCATTTCAAACATACACGCAATATGCTCAATATGTGTAAATACAACATGGCATCACAACATAACTCTACGACTCAAATATTTATTCATTAGGCTCCGAGGAGCGAGATATTACAAACATGGGTCTCATGACCCAACACTCAGAGCATACAAGTCAAAGCACAAGCGGAAGCTAAACATGTCTGAGTACAGACAACTATAAATGGAAAAGGCTGAGAAGCCTGACTATCTACCAGATCCTGCCGAGGGCACAAGATCGTAGCTGAGGTAACAAGCTAAACGTCGAAGTCCAAGCGGAACTACTAGCGAGACTGACGTCTCTCTGCAAAACATAAAATAAGCAAACGTGAGTACAAATGTACTCAGCAAGACTTACATCAGAACTAACTACATATGCATCATTATCAACAAAGGGGGTGGTGGAGTTTGACTGCAACAAGCCAGCTTTGACTCGGTGGCTATCTATCACGAACTACATCGCAAGTAACTCTTTTGAGGTGGCGCACGAGTCCACATATTCACCATATCAATACACCACTATGGATCCGCTCCCGTCTCCCTACGAGAACGCCATCCATAGCACTCACGCTTATCTTGCGCATTTTTAGAGTATCCACTTTCACTTGTCTATGAACTGTTATAGGCAACCCAGAAGTCCTTCTCCGTGGACACGGCTATTTGAATAGATCATATTAACCCTGCAGGGGTGTACTTCTTCACACATGCTCTCACCACTTACCACCGTTTACACGACATGTACTCGGCAACCTTCAAGTGGAAGCCCAACGTGGGTGTCGGCCACAGCCTACCTAAACACACGAGTCCCGAGTCCAGGTTTATCGCCTATTCGGGTTCCATCCGCAGGGAGTCCGCCGAGGTTTCCACTAACGGCCCCGAACGATGTGTGCAGGGTTCCCGAGACACCAAGCAGGCGAATCGGTACACAGGCCCGCGTGCCTACCGCAACACAACCCACCCCTATGGTCAGCGTATGCGCGGCCCCAAAGACATGCTGCAAACACGAAACTACTTGCAACTCCGGACTAAGGAAAAGAGTGGTTAAGAAGCCGAGAGGGTCCATTGGTTTCGGGCCCAATGCGTGGTAGTAACTGTTTCATGGATCACAAACACAGAACTCAGTTCACGAGGACGGCTGCAATGAGACAACCCACCATGTACTCCTACATGGCCTCTCACCGCTACCTTCTGAAATCGTGTTCACACACTTAGCTCACACACAGTGAGGACATGTTCACACACCTCCGATTCATCCTCGATGAATCAGACCTGACCCAACTCTAAGCGATAGCAGGCATGACAAACAAGCATGAATGAGTAGGCACAACAGGGCTCAAACAACTCCTACTCATGCTAGTGGGTTTCATCTATTTACTGTGGAATGATAGGTCATGCAGAGGATAAAGGGGTTCAGCTACCGCAGCAAGTAAATGAGATGAATCGTTGTTGTCCTAATGCAGTAAAAGAGAGCAGGAGCGAGAGAGTGGGATTGTATCGGAATGAACAAGGGGTTTTGCTTGCAGCACTTCGAAGATAATATAGTTCTTCATCGGTGTCATCGAACTCATCGCCTAACGTCGTCACCGAGAGGGACAAACACCGCAATCGGAAAGAACACAATCAATGCAATGCACATTCACATGAATGACATGTCATATTAAGGTACTGAATTCACCTAATGCAATATCTAGCCAAGTTAATTGAAGTGGAACTCAAACAAGAACAAATTCCAACTCCAAATGTTATTTCATAAATTGCCTTAATCATCATTTGTCCTATTCAGTGAGGTTAACTGGTTCAAACATGCATGATCATGGCATAAACGGATTCTTCATATTTTTCTGATCATTTTTCATATATAAATTATTTAATTTGGAGTTACGGTTGAATTTCTATGAATTTTAGAAGTTTGGGGTATTTTCTGAAATTTCCTGAATTATAATAAATCCAGAAAAGGTATTACTGCGTCAGCCTGACGTCAGCGGGTCAACGGGACACGGTCCGGGTCAAACCTGACAGTGGGTCCCGCGTGTCAGTGTAATTAGTTTAACTAAATTCAATTAGTACTAATCCTAATTAACTAGCAAGGCTGGGCCCCACCTGTCATTGAGTGAGGGGGAATCAAACTGGGGTCAAACCCGGGTCAAACTCGCCGGAGTTGACCCGAGGCTCGTCGCCGGCAAGGCCAGGGACGGCGGAGAGCGTCGGGATTCGCCCTCCGATGACCAAAAGAGCGGCGGAGGGGCTCTACGAGATGCCCAGGCTCGCGCGCATCTAACAGAGCAAACGGGAGGAGCTAGGGTGGCCGGAGGCGACGGCAATCATGACGACGGCGGCGGCCGGAGTTCGGGTGAGGCGCGAGCGGTGGCTACGGTGCACAACAGGAGCAATAGATTAGGGTTTTGGGATCCTGGCGTGGTGCTGAGCACGGTGGTGTGCTCGTACGTGACGTGCGTGAGCTCTAGCCACGGCGGCGACACAGCCGGCGGCGACAATTCTCGGAATCGACAGAGGCGACGACTACGCGGTGAAATCGAGCACGTGGAGAGAGGGGTTTGGCAGAGGAGCTCACGGCGAAGTCGATGAGTGGCTCAGCGTGCTCGGGGCAGGCCGGACGGCGTCGGAGCATCTCCGGCGATCTCGGTTGCCCGAGGTAGAAGACGACCGTGGAGACGTCATTCGGGGCATCCGGTGCCACGTGGCTCGGCGGAGAGGTTTAGGGTGGCGAGGCAGAGCTCTTGAGCTAGTCGGGAAAGCAAGGGGGAGGCGGTGGCCGCGGTGATGCTCGGCGGCGCGCTGTGGTGCGCTCGGGAGAGAGGAACAGAGGAGGGGAAGGAGCGCAGGGAGAGTGAGGAGAGGACGAGGGGGTCGGGGGGGGGGGGTGTGCGTGGCATCGCAGGAGGCGCCCAGGCCGGGGGGAGGGAACGGAAAGCAGGAGGTGGCCGTCGGTGGCCGTCTGTGGCGGCTCTGGCGCTCATCCTCTGGCAGAGGAGGAAGGCGACAGGGGAAGGAGGCGGTGGTGGGCTAGGGCACGATGGCTGGGCTGCCGGTGGGCCAGTGGCTGGCTGCAAGTGGCCAGTAAGGTTTCTCTCCTCCCTCTGTTTTCTATTTAATTCTGTTTTCTATTATTCTGTAGTTTTAGGGCTTTATTAAAATACCTAATCAATCCCAAAAATCATGCAACTGCTCATGACCACTATTGGAAATATATCCTACGATAAACATTTCAGTTTGGGATTATTTGAGCATTTAAAATATTTTATAGTATTAAATGCTCAAATGCAAATACTTTATGGATTAATCCAGTGACCAAATATGTCATGAAAAATGTGCAGCACCTCTGGTTATGGCTTATAGCATTTTTCCAGAAATGATGAACATTTTCTAAAGCCATTTGGATTCCTTTGAAAAATATTTTTGGTTGAACCTATTTGAATTCCTTTAATGCTAGGGTTTAGGCAATCCCTATTTCAAGTTTCTGAGAAAATTAAACATGATGACATGAATGCCTTAATGCAACTAATGACAAACAAATCTAGGCTGTGACACACATGAGGCAGAACAACGACAGAAGCTACACGTGGTTAAGTTGAAGAAGATGAGGGAGAAGCGGTTTCAGCAACGAGTGAAATGATGGTTGCTTCGTCCCTCCAACTTCTTGTTTTAGCATTATTACTTCGTCCCTCCAACTTAACTGCGGGAAAGGTGCAACTTTGTGATTTGACGCTGATACGTCTCCGTCGTATCTATAATTTTTGATTTTTCCATGCCAATATTATTCAACTTTCATATACTTTTTGGCAACTTTTTATATTATTTTTGGGACTAACATATTAATCCAGTGCCCAGTGCCAGTCCCTGTCTGTTGCATGTTTTTGGTTTCGCATAATATCCATATCAAACGGAGTCCAAACGGGATAAAAACGGACGGAGCTTAGTTTTGGAAAATATGGAAAATTTGGAAGGAAAATCAACGCGAACCAGTGCCCGAGGTGGTCACGAGGCAGGGGGCGCGCCCCCTACCCTCGTTAGGCCACCGTAAGGCGGTTGATGCTCTTCTTTTGCCGCAAGAAAGCTAATATTCGGAAAAAAATCACGACGAAGGTTTCAGGCCAATCGGAGTTACGGATCTCCATATATACGCGAAACGGTGAAACAGAGCTAGAGGAGAACGCAGAAACAGAGAGATAGATCCAATCTCGGAGGGGCTCTGGCCCCTCCCATGCCATGGGAGCCAAGGACCAGAGGGGAAACCCTCCTCCCATCTAGGGAGGAGGTCAAGGAAGAAGAAGAAGAAGGGGGGCTCTCTCCCCCTTGCTTCCGGTGGCGCCGGAACGCATGGGGCCATCATCATCACCGCGATCTTCACCAACACCGCCGTCATCTTCACCAACATCTCCATCACCTTCCCCCTTCTATGTTCAGCTGTCCATTCTCCCGCAACCCGCTGTACCCTCTACTTGAACATGGTGTTTTATGCTTCATATTATTATCCAATGATGTGTTGCCATCCTATGATGTCTGAGTAGATTTCCATTGTCCTATCAGTGATTGATGAATTGCTATGATTGGTTTGAGTTGCATATTTTATTATTGGTGCTGTCCTATTGTGCCCTCCGTGTCGCGCAAGCGTGAGGGATTCCCGCTGTAGGGTTTGCAATATGTTTACGATTTTCTTATGGTGGGTGGCGTGAGTGATAGAAGCACAGACCCGAGTAAGTAGGTTGTTTGCGTATGGGATAAAGGTGACTTGATACTTTAATGCTATGGTTGGGTTTTACCTTAATGAATCTTTAGTAGTTGCGGATGCTTGCTAGAGTTCCAATCATAAGTGCATATGATCCAAGTAGAGAAATTATGTTAGCTTATGCCTCTCCCTTAAATAGAATTGCAATAATGATTACCGGTCTAGTAACATAGTCAATTGCTTAGGGACAATTCCACAACTCCTACCACCACTTTTCCACACTCGCCATATTTACTTTAGTTGTGTTTTTATCTAAACAGCGCCTAGTTTTATTTTCACGCTCTTTATTTTCTTGTTAACCTATCCTGTCACACCTACAAAGTACTTCTAGTTTCATACTTGTTCTAGGTAAAGCGAATGTCAAGCGTGCGTAGAGTTGTATCGGTGGTCGATAGAACTTTAGGGAATATTTGTTCTACCTTTAGCTCCTCGTTGGGTTCGACACTCTTACTTATCGAAAACTGTTGCGATCCCCTATACTTGTGGGTTATCAGACGCCTCATTGCTCATTACTACGCCGGCGCCATGACTGGGGTGCTTCACCCCGGCTGCTCTGCACTGTATTCCGGTATGGCACGTGGACCCGGTAGCTTGATGTCCCACATGTCGGCGAAAGGGACTAGAAGATTTATGAAAGCGGCGCTCCACTCTTCTGACGAAGGAGTAGATGACACGACGCCCAGTTGAATCGTCACTTGTACTATATAGTACTATAGTTTTGCATGTTCGCACGATCCATCGATACAAACCCGATTAAACAGGAAAGGCGGGATTTTTCCGCATGTAGATGATAATCGGCCATACATTTCAAAGGCAATTTTAATGTATGCAAACTGAATAATTATAAGTAACAATATGATATCTAGTAAAACTAAAAACACATATGATTTATTCTGTTAGAGTGTAGTAGTAGTCTTTGTATTGCATAGTTGTTAGATGTAACATGCGAGAACGTAGAGATGTAGTTTTGGAGGTCCTACAGAGAGAAAAGCGTAATACGGTCACCGAACTTCAGAATAAGCTGATTACGGTCACTATATCGTTTGGCGGTGATTATCCGGTCACTTGCTCACAGATTCAAAGATCGGATTGCACTCTGTTGACCGGCCAAATAGTCTGCGTGGCGCCATGTTGACTAGTTAAATTGACCATGTTCCTTGTGCGTCCCACCTGTTGGGGAACGTAGCAGAAATTCAAAATTTTCTACGCATCACCAAGATCAATCTATGGAGTAATCTAGCAACGAGGGGAAGGAGAGTGCATCTACATACCCTTGTAGATCGCTAAGCGGAAGCGTTCAAGAGAACAGGATTGAAGGAGTCTTACTCGTCGTGATCCAAATCACCGGAGATCCTAGTGCCGAACGGACGGCACCTCCGCGTTCAACACACGTGCAGCCCGGTGACGTCTCCCATGCCTTGATCCAGCAAGGAGAGAGGGAGAGGTTGAGGAAGACTCCATCCAGCAGCAGCACAATGGCGTGGTGGTGATGGAGGAGCGTGGTAATCCAGCAGGGCTTCGCCAAGCACCGCGAGAGACGAGGAGAAGGAGAGGTAGGGCTGCGCCAGTGAGAGGTGGAAACTCTTGTGTATGGCAGCCCCAAAACCTCAAGTATATATAGGGGAGAGGGAGGGGGGTGCGCCCCCTCTAGGGTTCCCACCCCAAGGGGTGCGGCAGCCCCAAACCCATCTAGGGTGGCGGCCAAGGCGGGGAGAGGGGGAAACTTGCCCCCCAAGCAAGGTGGGGCGCCCCCTCCCCAAACCCTAGGCGCCTTGGGCCCTGGTGGGGGGCGCACCAGCCCACCTGGGGCTGGTCCCCTCCCACACTTGGCCCATGCTGCCCTCTGGGGCCGGTGGCCCCACTTGGTGGACCCCCGGGACCCTCCCGGTGGTCCCGGTACATTACCGATAACACCCGAAACTTTTCCGGTGACCAAAACAGGACTTCTCATATATAAATCTTTACCTCCGGACCATTCTAGAACTCCTCGTGACGTCCGGGATCTCATCCGGGACTCCGAACAACATTCGGTAACCACGTATACCTATTCCCTATAACCCTAGCGTCATCGAACCTTAAGTGTGTAGACCCTACGGGTTCGGGAACCATGCGGAACATGACCGAGACGTTCTCCGGTCAATAACCAACAGCGGGATCTAGATACCCATGTTGGCTCCCACATGTTCCATGATGATCTCATCGGATGAACCACGATGTCGAGGATTCAATCAATCCCGTATTCAATTCCCTTTGTCTAGCAGTATTGTACTTGCCCGAGATTCGATCATCGGTATGCCGATACCTTGTTCAATCTCGTTACCGGCAAGTCTCTTTAGTCGTTCCGTAACACATCATCCCGTGATCAACCCCTTGGTCACATTGTGCACATTATGATGATGTCCTACCGAGTGGGCCCAGAGATACTTCTCCGTCACACGGAGTGACAAATCCCAGTCTCGATTCGTACAACCCAATGACACTTTCGGAGATACCCGTAGTGCACCTTTATAGCCACCCAATTATGTTGTGACGTTTGGTACACCGAAAGCATTCCTACGGTATCCGGGAGTTGCACAATCTCATGGTCTAAGGAAATGATACTTGACATTAGAAAAGCTTTAGCATACGAACTACACGATCTTTGTGCTAGGCTTAGGATTGGGGCTTGTCCATCACATCATTCTCCTAATGATGTGATCCATTATCAACGACATCCAATGTCCATGGTCAGGAAACCGTAACCATCTATTGATCAACGAGCTAGTCAACTAGAGGCTTACTAGGGACATGGTGTTGTCTATGTACCCACACATGTATCTGAGTTTCCTATCAATACAATTATAGCATGGATAATAAACGATTATCATGAACAAGGAAATATAATAATAACTAATTTATTATTGCCTCTAGGGCATATTTCCAACAGTCTGCCACTTTCACTAGAGTCAATAATCTAGTTCACATCGCCATGTGATTAACATTGACAGGTCACATCGCCATGTGACCAACATCCAAAGAGTTTACTAGTGTCACTAAACTAGTTCACATCATCATGTGATTAAGACTCAATGAGTTCAGAGGTTTGATCATGTTTTGCTTGTGAGAGAGGTTTTAGTCAACGGGTTTGCAACATTCAGATCCGTATGTACTTCGCAAATCTCTAGGTCATCTTGTAAATGCTGCTTTGACGCTCCACTTGGAGCTATTCCAAATGGTTGCTCCACTATACGTATCCGGTTTGCTACTCAGAGTCATTCGGATAGGTGTTAAAGCTTGCATCGACGTAACCCTTTACGCCGAACTCTTTATCACCTCCATAATCAAGAAACATTTCCTTATTCCTCTAAGGATAATTTTGACCGCTGTCCAATGATCCGTTCCTGGATCATTCTTGTACCCCTTGACTGACTCATGGCAAGGCACACTTCGATGCGGTACACGCATAGCATACTATAGAGCCTACGTCACGAAGCATAGGGGCGACCTTAGTCCTTTCTCTCTTTTCTGCCGTGGTCGAGCTTTAACTCTGAAATTCATACCTTACAACTCAGGCAAGAACTCCTTCTTTGACTGATCCATCTTGAACACTTTCAAGATCATGTCAAGGTATGTGCTCATTTGAAAGTACCATTTTAGCGTTTTTGATCTATCCTCATAGATCTTGATGCTCAATGTTCAAGCAACTTAATCCAGGTTTTCTATTGAAAAACACTTTTCAAATAACCCTATATGCTTTCCATCATTTCTGATCAACAATATGTCAACAACATTTACTCATAAGAAATTCTATAGTGCTCCCACTCACTTCTTTGGAAATACAAGTTTCTCATAAACTTTGTATAAACCCAAAATCTTTGATCATCTCATCAAAGTGTACATTCCAACTCCGAGATGCTTACTCCAGTCCTTATAAGGATTCTTTGGAGCTTTGCATACTTGTTAGCGTCTTCGGGATTGTCAAAACCTTACGGTTGTATCACATACAACCTTTCCTCAAGGATATCGTCGAGGAAACAATGTTTTGACATCCTATCTGCAAGATTTCATAAATCATGCAGTAATTGCTAATATAATTCCAACAGACTCTTAGCTTCGCTACGAGTGAGAAAGTCTCATCGTAGTCAACTCCTTGAACTTGTCGGAAAACATCTTAACGACAAGTCGAGCTTTCTTAATGGTGAAACTTACCATCATTGTTCCGTCTTCCTTTTAAAATCCATCATGCTCAACAGCCTTACGACCATCGAGTAGTTCTTCCAAAGTCTACACGTTGTTTTATACATGGATCCTCTCTCGGATTTTATGGCCTCGAGCCATTCGTCAGAATCCGGGCCCACCATCGCTTCTCCATAGCTCGTAGGTTCATTGTTGACTAGCAACATGACCTCCAAGACATGATTAAGTACCACTCTGAAGTAGTGCGCATCCTTGTCGACCTACGAGGTTTGGCAGTGACTTGATCCTAAGTTTCATGATCACTATCACAAGCTTCCACTTCAATTGGTGTAGGTGCCACAGAACAACTTCACGTGCCCTGCTACACACTAGTTGAAGTGACGGTTCAATAACCTCATCAAGTCTCCACCATCCTCCCACTCAATTCTTTCGAGAGAAACTTTTCCTCGAGAAAGGACCCGTTTCTAGAAACAATTACTTTTGCTTCCGGATCTGAGATAGGAGGTATACCCAACCATTTTGGGTATCCTATGAAGATGTATTTATCCGTTTTGGGTTCGAGCTTATGACTATGAAACTTTTTCACATAAGCGTCGCAGCCCCAAACTTTTAAGAAACGACAACTTAGGTTTCTCCAAACCATAGTTCAAACGGTGTCGTCTCAACGGAATTACGTGGTGTCCTATTAAAGTGAGTGCGGTTGTATCTAATGCCTAACCCATGAACGATAGTGGTAATTCGGTAAGAGACATCATGGTACGCACCATATCTAATAGGGTGCAACTATGATGTTCGGACACACCATCACACTATGGTGTTCCAGGCGGTATTAATTGTGAAACAATTTCCACAATGTCTTAATAGCGTGCCAAAGCTCGTAACTCAGATACTCATCTCTATGATCATATCATAGACATTTTATCCTCTTGTCACGATGATCTTCAACTTCACTCTGAAATTACTTGAACCATTCAATAATTCAGACTTGTGTTCCATCAAGTAAATATACTCAGTATCTATTCAAATCATCTGTGAAGTAAGAACATAACGATATCCACTGCGTGCCTTAGCACTCATTGGACTGCACACATCAAAATGTATTACTTCCAACAAGTTGCTTTCTCGTTCCATTTCTTTGAAAACAAGGCTTTCGGTCATCTTGCCCATGTGGTATGATTTGCATGTCTCAAGTGATTCAAAATCAAGTGAGTCCAAGCGGTCCATCTGCATGGAGTTTCTTCATGCGTATACACCAATAGACATGGTTTGCATGTCTCAAATTTTTCAAAATGAGTGAGTCCAAAGATCCATCAACATGGAGCTTCTTCATGCGTTTATACCAATATGACTTACATGGCGATTGCCACAAGTAAGTGGTACTATCATTACTATCTTATATCTTTTGGCATGAAAATGTATCACTACGATCGAGATTCAATAAACCATTCTTTTAGGTGCAAGACCATTGAAGGTATTATTCAAATAAACAGAGTAACCATTATTCTCCTTAAATGAATAACCGTATTGCGATAGACATAATCCAATCATGTATATGCTCAACGCAAACACCAAATAACAATTATTTAGGTTTAACACCAATCTCGATGTTAGAGGGAGCGTGCGATGCTTGATCACATCAACCTTGGAAACACTTCCAACACATATCGTCAGCTCACCTTTAGCTAGTCCCCCTTTATTTCGTAGCTTTTATTTCGAGTTACTAACACTTAGCAACCGAACCGGTATCTAATACCCTGGTGCTACTAGGAGTACTAGTAAAGTACACATTAACATAATGTATATCCAATATACTTGTACCGACCTTGCCAGCCTTCTCATCTACCAAGTATCTAGGGTAATTCTGCTTTTAGTGGCTGTTCCCCTTTACAGAAGCACTTAGTCTCGGGTTTGGGTTCAACCCTGGGTTTCTTCACTGGAGCAGCAACTGATTTGTCGTTTCATGAAGTACCCCTTCTTGCCCTTGCCCTTCTTGAAACTAGTGGTTTCATTAACCATCAACAATTGATGCTCCTTCTTGATTTCTACATTGGTGGTGTCGAACATTGCGAATAGCTCAAGGATCATCATATCTATCCCTGTTATGTTATAGTTCATCACGAAGCTCTAGTAGCTTGGTGGCAATGTCTTTGGAGAAACATCACTATCTCATCTGGAAGATTAACTCCCACTTGATTCAAGTGATTGTTGTGCTCAGACAAGCTCAACGATTGAGCTTTTATCCCTTAGTTTGCAGGATAAGAAAATCGTCGGAGGTCTTATACCTCTTGACGTGGGCACGAGCCTGAAATCCCAATTTCATCCCTCGAAACATCTCATATGTTCCCCGACATTTCGAAATCGTCTTTGGTGCCTCAACTCTAAACCGTTTAACTGAACTATCACGTAGTTATCAAAACGTGTATGTCAGATGTTCGCAACATCCACAAATGACGTTCGAGGTACAGCACACTGAGCGGTGCATTAAGGACATAAGTCTTCTACGAAGCAACGAGGACAATCCTCAGTTTACGGACCCAGTCCGCATAACTGCTACTATCAACTTTCAACTAAATTTTCTCTAGGAACATATCTAAAATAGTAGAACTAAAGCGCGAGCTCACGACATAATTTGCAAAGACCTTTTGACTATGTTCAGGATAATTAAGTTCATCTTATGAACTCCCACTCAGATAGACATCCCTCTAGTCATCTAAGTGATTACATGATCCGAGTCAACTAGGCCGTGTCCGATCATCACGTGAGACGGACTAGTCATCATCGGTGAACATCTTCATGTTGATCGTATCTACCATACGACTCATGCTCGACCTTTCGGTCTCTTGTGTTCCGAGGCCATGTCTGTACATGCTAGGCTCGTCAAGTCAACCTAAGCGTTTCGCGTGTGTAAATCGGGCTTACACCCGTTGTATGTGAACGTTAGAATCTATCACACCCAATCATCACGTGGTGCTTCGAAACAACGAACTTTCGCAACGGTGCACAGTTAGGGGAACACTTTCTTGAAATTTTAATGAGGATCATCTTATTTACTACCGTCGTTCTAAGCAAATAAGATGCATATACATGATAAACATCACATGCAATCAAAAAGTGACATGATATGGCCAATATCATTTTGCTCCTTTTGATCTCCATCTTCGGGGCTCCATGATCATCATCGTCACCGGCATGACACCATGATCTCCATCAGCATGATCTCCATCATCGTGTCTCCATGAAGTTGTCTCGCCAACTATTACTTCTACTACTATGGCTAACGGTTTAGCAATGAAGTAAAGTAATTACATGGTGTTATTCAGTGACACGCAGGTCATACAATAAATAAAGACAACTCCTATGGCTCCTGCCGGTTCTCATACTCATCGACATGCAAGTCATGATTCCTATTACAAGAACATGATCATTCTCATACATCACACATCATTCATCACATTCTTTTTGGCCATATCACATCACATAGCATACCCTGCAAAAACAAGTTAGACGTCCTCTAATTGTTGTTTGCATGTTTTACGTGGCTGCTATGGGTTTCTAGCAAGAACGTTTCTTACCTACGCAAAACCACAACGTGATATGTCAATTGATATTTACCCTTCATAAGGACCCTTTTCATCGAATCCGATCCGACTAAAGTGGGAGAGACTGGCACCTGCAAGCCACCTTATGCAACAAGTGCATGTCGATCGGTGGAACTGTCTCACGTAAGTGTACGTGTAAGGTCGGTCCGGGCCGCTTCATCCCACAATACTGTCGAAACAAGATTGGACTAGTAACAGTAAGCATATTGAACAAAATCAACACCCACAACAACTTGTGTTCTACTCGTGCATAGAACCTACGCAATAAACCTGGCTCATGATGCCACTGTTGGGGAACGTAGCAGAAATTCAAAATTTTCTACGCATCACCAAGATCAATCTATGGAGTAATCTAGCAACGAGGGGAAGGAGAGTGCATCTACATACCCTTGTAGATCGCTAAGCGGAAGCGTTCAAGAAAACGGGGTTGAAGGATTCGTACTCGTCGTGATCCAAATCACCGGAGATCCTAGTGCCGGATGGACGGCACCTCCGCGTTCAACACACGTGCAGCCCGGTGACGTCTCCCATGCCTTGATCCAGCAAGGAGAGAGGGAGAGGTTGAGGAAGACTCCATCCAGCAGCAGCACAACGGCGTGGTGGTGATGGAGGAGCATGGTAATCTAGCAGGGCTTCGCCAAGCACCGCGAGAGACGAGGAGAAGGAGAGGTAGGGCTGCGCCAGGGAGAGGTGGAAACTCTTGTGTATGGCAGCCCAAAAACCTCAAGTATATATAGGGGAGAGGGAGGGGGTGCGCCCCCTCTAGGGTTCCCACCCCAAGGGGTGCGGCAGCCCCAAACCCATCTAGGGTGGCGGCCAAGGGGGGAGAGGGGGAAACTTGCCCCCCAAGCAAGGTGGGGCGCCCCTCCCCAAACCCTAGGCGCCTTGGGCCCTGGTGGGGGGGGGGGGCGCACCAGCCCACCTGGGGCTGGTCCCCTCCCACACTTGGCCCATGCTGTCCTCTGGGGCCGGTGGCCCCACTTGGTGGACCTCCGGGACCCTCCCGGTGGTCCCGGTACATTACCGATAACACCCAAAACTTTTCCAGTGACCAAAACATGACTTCTCATATATAAATCTTTACCTCCGGACCATTCCGGAACTCCTCGTGACGTCCGGGATCTCATCCAGGACTCCTAACAACATTCAGTAACCATGTATATCTATTCCCTATAACCCTAGCGTCATCGAACCTTAAGTGTGTAGACCCTACGGGTTCGGGAACCATGCAGACATGACCGAGACGTTCTCCGGTCAATAACAAACAGAGGGATCTAGATACCCATGTTGGCTCCCACATGTTCCACGATGATCTCATCGGATGAACCACGATGTCGTGGATTCAATCAATCACGTATTTAATTCCCTTTGTCTAGCGGTATTGTACTTGCCCGAGATTCGATCGTCGGTATGTCGATACCTTGTTCAATCTCGTTACCGGCAAGTCTCTTTACTCATTCCGTAACACATCATCCCGTGATCAACCCCTTGGTCACATTGTGCACATTATGATGATGTCCTACCGAGTGGGCCCAGAGATACCTCTCCGTCACACGGAGTGACAAATCCGATCTCGATTCGTGCCAACCCAATGACACTTTCGGAGATACCCGTAGTGCACCTTTATAGCCACCCGATTCACGTTGTGATGTTTGGTACACCCAAAGCATTCCTACGGTATCCGGGAGTTGCACAATCTCATGGTCTAAGGAAATGATACTTGACATTAGAAAAGCTTTAGCATACGAACTACATGATCTTTGTGCTAGGCTTAGGATTGGGTCTTGTCCATCATATCATTCTCCTAATGATGTGATCCCGTTATCACCGACATCCAATGTCCATGGTCAGGAAACTGTAACCATCTATTGATCAACGAGCTAGTCAACTAGAGGCTTACTAGGGACATGGTGTTGTCTATGTACCCACACATGTATCTGAGTTTCCTATCAATACAATTATAGCATGGATAATAAACGATTATCATGAACAAGGAAATATAATAATAACTAATTTATTATTTCCTCTAGGGCATATTTCCAACACCACCTGTCAGTTCTCATAGGGAAAAGGTCAGATAAACACAAATTTATGCAGGCGCGACAAGGCTCCAACCCGTGCGCGGGAATCACCTGGTTGTGTATGTATGCATCGAGGGCCTGATGTGTGCGCATGCACGTGTAGGTTGAACACTTGAGTGTGAGAGTGTGCGTTGGTCGTGTGTTGTACTGGTGTGTGCATGCATGCGTGCGTGTGTGCGTGTGAATGTTGCGTGCGTGCGTGGCTGCGTCTGTACGTGTGAGTGTTGCGTACGTGCGTGGGTGCATGTGTTTGTGTGAGTGTTGCGTGGATGCAGTTCGTGTGCATGCGTGCGTGTGTGTATAATCACCACACCAGCTCCTGTGTGTTAAAACAGACGGCTCAGCATACCAATACAAGGCCACCTTGTCCGCTGTGCCCGCGGTCATGACTTTGAACCACCGTCAAAATATTTTTTTGTCGTTTGTTTTCATTCTTACTAGCAAGATGCCCGTGCGTTGCACGTAATATCAAGATGCATTTGTATGACTTGTTTATCTTGTGAGAGAAAAGGATGAACAAGGGAAGGCCTTATTTGCAAATGTGGAGAGGTGTGTGGGTACCTTTTTGCAAAATTGCCATAGTTTCTTTCCTATCCGTCAGATATAAATCGGACGACCTATATTGCAGGATGGCAGGCACACCATCATCACCAACTCTGTTTTTTATAAGAGTGTATTTTATGTATTTTATAAGAGTGTAGATGTAGAGTAGATACAAGTCGACAGGTGGGCACGATGGTAGTGAGATAATGTGATGCAACACTAGAGGTGCCACGTGGAGCGTTTAACTGGTCAACTAGTCATGTCATGAGCAAATACAGTACGGTGAGCCCGTGACTGTATAATAACCACTAAACGTAAACGGTGACCGTAGTGAGTGGATTATGAAGTCCAATGTATGTATCGTGCTTTCGCTTCAAATACAATGATCGTCATTGCATATATCGCGAGAGAAAGATGAAACACGCATGAATTTTCTGAAGGCTTACTTTTAGAGGACCTGGAGATAGTTTTGTGTGCATACGTGAAAGGGGCGTACAGGGGGGGTATGCGATGGAGAGAGAGATGCTCTTCGTTTCTCTTTATTATGACTAACTTTGTATATAATATAAAAATATACAAATTCACAGTGCGGAATAAATATCATTGTGGGCACCATGCAATGCAAATTAGCGTTCGTACTCCTCCATATAACTTTGTAATGTTGTACATATGTAGAAACTCTAAAATAAATTTTGGCCACACTTCATTCAAAAGGAATGTTGTATCTGAAATAAGCGTGAAGAGAGGGCTTTTAGATCAATGGGGCACGTGATGTAACCTATGTGTATGTGTAGTTGATGCATTTGGCGGGGCCTAGAGAGGTATGTGTGTGTATTACGTATTCGAGAGAGGCATGGATAGAGGGGCCGAGGGGGAGGCGTGGAGAGATAGCACGAGAAATGAGAGTGGTCTAGAGAGAGAGCGGCGAATATGACGTCCACGACAAGAGATTCCATTCCCTTGAGTGTGTATATGCAAGGGGAGGGAATAGAGGCACCAGGAGAAATTTTACGTGTGTGTGGTGTTTGTGTTGGTATGTGTGGGTGTGAGAAGATAATGAGACGTGGGGGCAGAGGGTGTGTCACCGCGTGAGGTCCGTGGGTCGAGGTGAGGCCCTTCGTTCGGTTCCGTCCTGCGCCACATTGGTCGGCCCATGACACATTTAGGAAGACCCATGGATGACTAGTCGTACAAGACAAAGATAGCAGAATTGTGAAGGACTCTGTGTCCACTGACAAAGCCGACTAGGATTTGTAACCCTAGGTTCTCAGACTAAGGTAACCCCTTTATCTATGATATTACTATTCATCCAACCTAACTTTAAGGGGCATCCTACAGAATGCTCTGCTAGAATCATACTAAATCGATTAGGAAGAGAGGTGTGAGACAATGCGTGAGAGACAGGCGTAAAGATAATGTGCATACATGAGACACGTAGGCGGGTCCATGTATATAGAAAGGGTCGATGAGGATTGTGCGTGTGTATGTTTGCGAGAGGAAGAGTGCTTGTGATAAAGGTTAGTGAAAACAGTTGTAAATGGTTACGAGAGGGAGGGAGGGTTATATCTAGAGCATGTGTGCGAGAAAGACACCTCGGGAGAGAGTGTGTGAGCATGTGTGAGAGACCACCGATGGAGAGTGAAACTACACGTAAAATACTGCTCTACACATTGATTAAAGATATAAATTGTATCCAAATATTAGGATGGGATCATGATATTTGCAATTCGCGTAAGGAGCAGTCATTGATCCATCAGACATCTAGATTCTATCGAATTTGAGCATGTCTATGTTATTATTCGACACAAATGATCCACATAGTTAGTATTTTGAACTCCATACAATGCATCGCTTTAGCAATCGAATATAAACGTGAGTATAGTTCATGTTGTGTGTGTAAAGCACATTATACATACGAAAGTTACACAATGGACATTATAAATAGCTACATATGAACTAGCATACATTTGAATTCAACTTAAGATGGTTTAAAAAAATCGAATTCAACATGAAGTCCATTCAGTTATTTTAATTTGATATCATGGCATTTGTAAACCATACCTAAATTATGGGGGCACCAATCTTTGCTCTGATTTTGTACATAATAGCATATGTAGTCGTGTACAAAATAGATTCAAATTTAGCTCCTCCATTCCAAAATAATCGTAGTTATAGGATTTTCAAGTGTCAAAGTTTGAAAAAAAAACGGATAATTTAATGAGGTTTTCAAACATACAAGGTCAAATATAACGTTGTATATTTAGGTCAATCCTAATAGTTCAAGAGTACTCTAAACGTGAATGCTTGTGTTTCAAAATTTCGAACGAAGCACCAAAAGAGCCTCTACTACTTGAAACCGCGTGAGATCAATGTTTGGTAGTACAAGGAAATTACTTTTCTAATAACTCCGACCCGTGAAACCTACCGGCCCGACGTCCAAAGGTCTAAACCGGGGTAGGTTTGTAGCTTCATCTAGACGCCACACAACCACCTCCGAAAAACATTCATACACAATGGCCGCCTAGGCACACATGTGCGCGGCCGAAATCGCTCCCGCCCACTATTTGGGACACACAGGATTACCATCCTACCCCCGACCATGATGAGGTCCGAAATTTAAGAGGGGGGCAAAGTTTGTACTTTCCCCAAATTCCAAACAAGCGCGTCCCATCTTCTGTTCAAAAAAGCCAAAAACAAGCGCGTCCCAGACCGAAACATGGTTCCCCCTACCCGTCCGACTCCCCATTCGTACTCCGTGGGCGCCAAAACTACCTCTCCACCAGCCGCGAAACCCCGGCGTCCTCCGTCCGCCACCCCATTGCACCCATCAACCGCCGCCCTCCTCCATCACCCCGGAGCCGATACCCTGACTTCGTCGTCCACCGCAACCTCAACCGCAACGCCCTCCACGGCTAGTAGTTGAAGCCGAGGCCGAGCCATCCATACCCGAGCCAGTTCAACCACGCTGTCCTGCGCCTCACCGTTGCCGCTCCAACTTCGCCACCCTCCACCGCACCGGAGCTGTTCCTGCTACGCCGTCCTTCGCCGCGTCGGATCTTCTTCCCCTCCGCTGACATACGGCCACAGCAACACAGTCAACAATTTGGCCATGGGTTCGTCCAAGCCTGCACCCTCCAGAACATCGGTTTCCCCGGTAAAAAGAAGAAGATCGGCGCGACATGTGGAGGTGACCACACCGGCAACCGAAGAAGGTACTCCTCTTCCCTTATTCGTGCAAATCTTACGTCTCTGCTTGCACGGTATTCATCCCATAGAAGACACAAGTTGACCGCTTCTTCTTGATACTAGATGTTCCTAGTAACTCGCGATGCACAAGCTTTCTCCTCATATACTATTTCACCTTAGCTAGAGGTCCGTCGCCCCCCTGAATTTCAATTTCTAGCCAGTTGATTCCCAATTAACGTAAGCATTCCACGGCATAACAGGCGCTAGTACGACTATTAAGCCGGGGAAGCAACGCCTTGGTGTTTATCTTAGGGGCGTGTGCGGCCTAGAGCTACCGGCGCTCGATCTGGAGGTCGGCCAAGATTAAAGGGATGGCCTGGGGCGCTGCCAAGCACGGCGGTGGTGTGAGGTCGATGGGAGGGCGGGGCGGCGGAGGCAGAGGTCTGGGCCGGTGGTCGCTGGCGGTTCGAGAAAGATCGTCAACAGTGACTGGCGGAAGGTAGACGAAGGCCATCTGCCCATTCCTTATAGATCGGACGGTACATTAAAAAAATCGACTGACCTATTTATTTTCAGTCAACTGTTATCTTAGATATGACCACATGTGGTGGTGTGCTGGAGGAGTACCTGCATTTCCTGTGCTCATATATTACAAAATCATATGGAGTAGAATCTAATTTTGTTTGCCATGCAATGTTGTAGAGCTATCATATGTCTCCTGTCATTTATTTTTCAGCCACCTGCTATCTTCTACATTTACAGTGCACTAGTTCTGCACACACTTCACCCATACTCTCACTATTGTGTTTTTATGCAAGGGTATTTCAGAGTCTGCCTCGAGAGAAGCAAAAAAGAAAAGAGACAAGTCGTGCCAGCTTTCTACGCGGCTAGGCACGACACGTTACATCGCTATAAAGGGTGCAGTGTCAGCAGATGGAGACGGTAAACGTAGCTCTGGAGTTGATGACCTCGCTCGCAATGAACCACCATCCCAGGTGCTTGCTTTAACTTCGCGGTGTCATATGTGGTTGCATGTTCCATATGGTGTCTAGCTTGTATTCGAAAGGCCGAAGTCGGTCTTTATTAAGATAAGGAAATATATTTTATACATGAACCACCATCCCGTGAGCACCAGAAGACAAATAGCTAGTCAGGGCACTGGCTGAGCCAGTGACAAGCCCAGCAAAGACAGGCATCACCTGGAAGCCAACTAAAAAGCCGTGATGGTGGCGAAGCAGCCCGCCTCCCACCAGGCTCTCAGGTCCTAGATGATCATGTTCACCACTCGGTAGGATGTCTAGCTTGTATTTCTTCCAATTTGGTTAAATTGCATCTGCTTAGGTTACACATTATACCTTTGAATATGACATGCCTTTCTGTTATTGGTACATACTAGTACATCTGTGTATTAACCATGTTCTTACATCAAACTAATGTTCTTGTGTATCCCTCATCAATCACTTATGACGAGGCAGGCAGACAAGGGGACTGCTCATTTAAAGAATGCAGCGTCAGCCTCCCGACAAGATTCTCAAGAAACAGAAATGCTAGATGAAGATAGTGAACGTAGCTCTGTAGTTGATTACAGCATTTCCCTACACTAGCATCACAGGTGCTTTCTCTAACTTGGCAGCGTGATATGTGGTTGCATGTTGCATATGGTGTCTAGATTGTAATTCTTCCAATCTGGTTAAACTGCATGTGCTAGTCTGCTTAGCTTACATTATACCAAGTAATGTGACATGCCTTCCTCGTATTTAGTACATAGTACATCATCTATTAAGCATGTCCTTACATAAAACTATTGTTTTTTGTATCCCGCATCAATCAATATGACGAGACACCTTTAGTATATGCACTGCGATATTAGTTGCATCTTTCATATGATTTATAGCATGCAATCGCTTCTAATTTGTTGAAATTCCATTTATGATGGGACGCTTTTAACTTGGCAGAGTCATATTGGTTGCATCTTTCATGTGGTGTCTAGCTTGCATTGCTTCTTATTTGCTGGAATGGCTTCTGCTTAGTTTACACAAACAGTTGTGAACATGCCATGCCGTCCTGTTTTTCGTACATATTCCATCCTGGTGTCATGTGTTTGCCTTACATCAAAGTAGTGATTGTCGGTATCATGCATGAATGAGTTACGAAGAGAATTTTATTGCTTTTTCTTGTCGGTTTTACTTGACAATTCAAAATCAATAGAGGGGAAGGATGTTAGCAAGGCGGCGGATAAAGGTGCTCCTTCCGAACGGAGGGCCTCTACAGTTTCTACTCCTCCACACCCCTAAGATGATTTCCAAGACAACACATGCATAGACACTCAACAAAGCTGTATTTATGATGAGCACGTCTCCCCTAGTGCAGCATCACTGGTGCTCCCTCTAACTTGGCAATGTTATATGTGGTTGCATGTTATGTGTGATGTCTAGCTTGTATTGCTTCTAATTTTGTTGAATTCCATCTGCTTACTTTACACATTATACTTGAATAAGACACGTGTTCCTGTTTCGAGAACATACAATATCTCTCTATCACACCATGTTCTTACATCAAATTACTACTGTTGTGTAACCTGCAACAATCACTTATCATAAGACACGTTTGACTTCAGAGTGTGATATAGGTTACATCTCACATTCTTTTCTAGCTTGTACTACTAATTTGTTGAAATGAAACTTATGACGAGACAGTTTTAACTTGGTAGAGTGATATTCGTTGCATCTTTCATATGGTGTCTAGCTTTCATTGCTTCTAATTTGTTGAAATGCCTTCTCCTTAGTTTACACATCATAAGCTGTGAATATGCAATGCTTTGTGAATATGCAATGACACTAATGACGAGAGACCTCTAACATGGTAGTGTGATGTTGTTTGCATCTTGCATATGATTTATTTCTTGTCTTGCTTCACATTTGTTTAAACGCCATTTATGATGAGACACTATTAACTTGGCAGAGCGATATTTGTAGCATCTTTCATATGGTGTCTACCTTCCATTGCATTGCTTCTAATTTGGTGAAATGTCTTCTTCTTAGTTTACACATCATAGTTCTGGTTATCTCTTCCGTCCTGTTTTTCATACATATTACATCCTCCTATCATGTGGTTGTCTAACATCAAAGTTCAGTTCATCTCAAGATCACACATCAATTTGTTACGAAGAACTAAATTGTTATTCGTTTTTCTTGTCGGCTTGACTTAACATGGCACAGAGAAAGAGGAAGAAACACATAATGGCAGGGAATGAGAAGTGGATGAATCCTGCAGATTCTGCTGGTACTGATGGTGCAATAGAAGGTCAAAGTCCAGGAAAATTCTACAAACACGTCATCCCATGCTACACGAGCTGCAAAAAAAGCCAAACATAAACAAATAGCTGCCACCAAACAAGCAGAGACAACCCTAGTTCTTGCAACACCTACCACAGTACTACCAGCTGCACGACTTACTCGTGCGTCAACTGAGCTAGCAGCACGTTCCCAAGCTCCCTTGCCACTGACACTACTTCCCAAGCACTCTTGACACAAGACGAGTTGGCAATATCAGATGAACCTTGTGAGCTTCAACAGCAAGAAGGTAGTTGCTTTGGAGTCAAGTTCTGATTCCATGCTTCTTTATATGTAGTCTCACAATTTGATGTACACTAACACTTCCTATGTTCGTTGTTGGACTAGCACCTAGGCGCAAGAGGAAACAAACATCAGGGATAATGCTCGATAGGTTAACTAAATCTAGAGGAGGAAGAATGGAGATCCATTTTGAGGCAGGTTTAAAAAGGCCAAGTGAAGCTACAGAGTCAACCAAGTTAGTATCAGAGGCAGCGGTTGCCGTTAGGTGTCATGTACGTATCCTCCCAACATGGATTTAGTACAGGAATGACAAAGACGAAACCCAGTTCAACACCTTCCTCGACCATTTATCTGTAAGTATGGTTATGTATGGAAACTAGTAATATCGTCTTGCTCTGTCCCATACTTTCTAGGTTGCTGATAATGAGACTCCCATAATTTTCAACAGATGAGGTTCAAGTTGGATAGCTAAGATGATGCAACCAGACAAGCTTGCACCCATGTTTTCAAGTCTGCTCTGCGACAGTATCGATATAACTTGAGGAAAACTCACTTTGAAGGCAAGGCTAACAATGAACTTTCCCAAACATCTCCAGTGGAAAATATATCGGATGAAGACTGCAGGGCCTTGTTAAACACCGGTGCGATCCAAGTATCGGTACATTATATATATGTGATCAGATCACATGTTGAAGTCCTATTTACGCATGTGCCACACAAATCTATCTTCTTGTAGGTGAACTATTCAAAGAACAAGGCCAACTGCATTTAAAAGTGAAATTCCAATGCAGACTGACGAGGATCTCATAGCTATATTGCACAATCGCGAGGCTCTTGTAATTAGGCTGCTGTTTCACTCTTTTCATTGTACCATATTATCAGATCTATATTGACTTGTTCGAAATGCAGAGGAAAGCCCATAAGGACCAAAAGTACTGAACCAAATCTTGTGGAAATCTTCAAGGACCTGTCACACCAAAGCAAGAAGAAGGGCATGACTACACCAGTCAAAGCCGCTGTTGTAAGTCCTTAATCCTCATGCCTTTTAACTACTACTTACTCTGACTTGTGCCTTGAACTACATGGTTTGCAGCCAATGTCTATTACTCTTTTCAATTTTATACACAATTGTCTTAGCGTATCATTGCACCTTACAAGGTTTAAAAGAGAGGAGTGATGTTCCTTTGATCTTGACCTGTAATCTAGTTCCGTGCTGGACTTGCCCACACAACGTTACAATTGCCTGTTTGTCTTTTCTCAGTTGTTTTGTGATATGAATGATGTCATACTATGCTTACCGTATTATAAACTCCGTCTCTTTATCCTTAGCCCTCAATACAATGTGAAGAAATAGACAATACATTAGCGATGGTACATGGTCATATGTTTGGAACCTGGTTTTATTATGTACTTTGCAATAAAATACAACTAATATTTTACATGGGTTCACCGAATAAGTTACGTATATAGACCAAAGCTATTTTGTTTGGTTTTGCTGCCTCCTTAATATCTTACGCTCGGTACTACTAATGTAAAACCTCAACTTTTCAGTGAGCTATGGAAAAATGGTGGAACCGCCACCTTACGAAGGTGGCGAGGCAACTATAACCGCAATGTCGACTCTTCTTTGGAGTGGGTCGATACTGTCCACTAACGGTGCCAAAAAGCACGCTTCTGCGTAATACTTTGGGTTGGTTGTTAAGGCAATATCGTCCAAACTGCCTCATGATCAAGATATGCAAGCTCAAAGCAATGTTGTATCTGCGCTCCAGACACAAGTCCATTCGCTAACAGAGGCCCTTTGTGAAACAAGGAGAAACATTGCTCAATGTCGTCAAGATATGCATGGTTTTGAAACCAGACTATCAGACATTTGCTATGTTGTTCAGGAGCCTAGAGGAAATGAAGGCGAGGGTTATGGTGCTCCATCGGACAATACAGCATGAAAACATAACAGTCAGGTTAAATGAATTGAGCTTCTAAACTTCTAGTGGTGCATTTATCTGCTAGACTGTTAAGTTTTATGCCAACCTTCGTTTTGTTATATAGTTGTAATTTGTTTTGGTGCGATACAAAATTTATTCTTAACGTGCAGCCACCGGTGAAGAAAAACGACAAGCCATTTTTGTATAGTGTAGGGTGTTCCCTATATTTGCACTGGTGGCGATCTTTGATGCCGAGTGGATGTAATCTGTGCAATCGCCTTAATAGCCTAGCATTAGTTTCGGCCTTATTGATTTTCTAGTCTTCTTTTTCCTCGGTTTGCTAGTGGCCGCAACAACCATGGGCCATATACGGGCCGTAGGATCCATGGGTCTCCTACGGGCCGTCGATAAATGGGCCTATAATCGGTGGGCCTCGGGCCGTCGATAAATGGGCCTGTGATCGGTGGGCCTTGGGCCGTCGGATAAATGTGTCTACATGGGCCGTAATCGGGCGTAATTGGTATCGACCCAGCACGGTAACAGGCCGTTAACAGGCCGTAGGGATCGCAAAGGCTTAATTACATCACGAGCATAACAGTCGCCAATGGGCGAGAATATAGGGGCCGGTGGAAACGGCGCAACGGGTTAACAGGCCAGAAACGGGCCGACTCTTGCCATGGGCCGGATTTGGCCCATTAGGGTAACATGCCAGTAATGGGCCGACTCTTGCCATGGGCCAAATTTGGCCCATTTGGGGAACATGCCAGTAACGGGCCGACTCTTGCCATGGGCCGAATTTAGCCCATTAGGGGATCAGGCCAGTAAGGGGCCGGAAGTAATCGAGGGCCGAAAAGGAGCCCAAGAACGTATGGGCCGTTAATAGGCCGAAAGCTAACACGGGCTGGAAACGGCCCATCTAAATCACGGGCCGTTAACGGGTACAAAGAAAATTACTGTTCATTATGGGCTAGAGTCACCGTGGGCCTGTAAAGGGCCGAAAGATCTGAAAGGCCTCATATGGGCGAAAAGACGTCGTGGGCCATACATGGGCCGAAGGTGAAATGGGCTGGTGTTATATTCGACGGCCCACATGACGTTGTTGGGCCGATTAACTTTAGGGCCTAACGGGCCTTGAGTTAACGGGCCGTAAATGGGCTATTTGCAAAGAGACCGTTAACAGGCTTTTCATGGGCCAGCCCGTTAACTTTTGACCAAGTCAAACGGGACGACTTTGTAAGCTAAATGGGCCAGTGGTGGGCCGTGGCATGTGTCGACATATCATAGGCGTCTATCTGACCCACTCACGAGCTGACACGTGTTTCGTCCGGCCAATAAGAATTTTACACGTGGAAATTTCCCATTGGTCGGGGCTGTTAACGGGTTATCGGATCCAAAACCCGACCCGATAGCTTAACGGTGTTCCGTTACGGTGGATGCCACGTGTCGGTCACCCTTGACGAATGCACTTCTGTGACGCGCGTTTTATCGTCATGGAAGTGGACACTTCCGTGATGATAATTTTGGTAATGTCATGGAACACTTCTACGACAGCACAGGTATGACTATCTTGATTCTGTCATAAAATCGTCATGGATGAACATGCATGACAAAAAACGCGACCTACTGTGACAAACACGTATCATCACGGAAGTGTATTTTTTGTAGTGTCATGTCATGACATCATGCCGAGTTTCATGTTTTTCAGACTTAATTTATATTTTCTCAAATTAAAAACCCAATAAACGCCTTGTTCATGGTTGTCTCTTGCCACATAGATATTTGAATTTCTTTTAATTTCTTGTATAAGGCATTCAAATATGCTTGAGACCCTAGATATGTTTTGTCAAACCATTTTTCCGCACTCTTTCACATACTGGTAGTTCAAATTTGAATTATATCCATTAAATACGTAGAAATGCACCAAATGACTTAAATAGAGAAAACGAGCTCTAAAAAGCACCAAGTTTAACATGGAGGAATATTCTATGGTGTATGTTGATCGTAGAAAAAAACAAGGTCAAACAATGAAGGAAATGTGAATTCGCCTTCAAACTTGGTGCATTCACCCTCGAAGCTACAAGTCTTTCTCGGACATGGTTCAATATCTAAAGAGTGTATACCAAAACTTTGATGAAATTTTCTCAATCCTTTACCACGGCACACTGATGTCATATGGTGACCCATGCCAAGGTTTGTGTTTTTCAAATCTATATTTTCTACATTTAAAAACCAATAGATCATTGAAATTTATTTTAATTTCTTGTATAAGGCATATTATTTTTCAAACCATTCTTGTGTATTGTTTGATGTACTCATAGTTTAAATTTGAATTATATCCATTAAATGCATTAAATTTCTTAAATATAACAAATGAGCTATGAAAAGTTTCAAATTTTAAAATGGAGAAATATAAGGTGTATGTTGAGCATAGAAAAAGCATTACCTAGCATGCGAGAGGCGATGGTGAAGTCACGCCTACTTGATCACAGGAAAATTTCCAGTCTATTCATTTTCAATCATGGCAGTACAACGAACATAAAAAATAATAAAAATACATCCAGATCCGTAGACGATCTTCTGAAGACTACAAACACTGCAGCGAACCAAAGGCGTGCTGCCGTTATTTCCCCTCCCTCAGTGTAGCCGAGCAAACTTGTAGTAGACAGTTGAGAAGTGGTTGGGCTAAGGCCTCATAGGATCAGCGCACCAGAATAGCGACCGCCACCGATGAAAAGTAGCGGGGATCATGGATCCAACATGAATATACACGAACGACGATCAGATTCGAGCAAATCCATCAAAGACAGATCCACCGAGGAGACATCTCCACACACCCACTGATGATGCTAGACACATCACCGGGACGGAGGTCTAGGCGGGGAGAATCTTATTCCATCTTCTGGAAGCCGCCTCCATCTCACCTTCCTGAACAAGACACAAACCCTAACAAAACTCACAGAAACATCTAAAAAAGAGCCCTCCCGCCGAGATGGACCGGGATCCACTGTGCCTAAAAAAGAGCCGCCGAGAAGGACCGGGATCCACTGCGCCTCATGGCCCTAAGGCCACCAACGACAGCATTGATGGGAGGTAGAGGAACCCTAGCCTTTTCTTGGAGAGGAGGCGTGAAAGTGTAATTTTGTTCACTCATCACTACCTTCATGCACGCACGTTCAGCATTAGCAGGCGGAATCGCACGCAACGGCCACACAACTCGGCCAGTTTATTCCATTAGATGGAAAGTGCGGTTAGCCGCACTCGCACTTCGCTGGGTGCGGTCACATATAACCCGACACGGTAGGTCACGCTTCAAGATCGGTAGGTTGACATGTTAAGAAACCGAGAATGCCTTCATAGATAACATAAGCGTGTCCAATACATGGCATCCAGCAAAGGTAATCCGCGAGGGTGCCGGTCTCAACGTTTTGCCGAAGCATGTAACAACAAGCCAGTAGGAACCAAGTATAGCATTTGTACTTATACATGATGACAATGAAGTAAAGAAACATTCAAATGCGACAGAAGTAAAACACAGTGGATCTCAAGATCAACATTAGATTATATACATGATCAAACTCGGTGCGTTCATCCGACCACAACAGATGACCATTCAACACGAAGTTCGATACAAAAGCTAGAACACATAAGAAGAGCCAACTATGCCATAATCATTAAGCATACTAACAAGTGGCGTAATTCATCTGCCTTGTCGATACTTCACAGGGACCCGCCACACACAAACCTAATACAAACAAAATGTGAGATATATAGAATATAGTGAGTTTTGCACTAAAGCATCAAATAACTAAGCATTGAATAGGAAAAAAGATAAATACTAAAAGAAATAAATAGTGAAGTGCATCAAATAACTAAGCCTGAGAACAATGACAACATAGTGGGACACCAGAACCAAATAAAATTTAAGTAGCAGAAGCTAGATGACAGTCCAGATTGGCAGTTTCAATTGATTATACACAACAGAAAAAGGAATCTTCAAACAACTCCTCAAAATTTTGCAACACCTTATGTAACAGAAATTACAAAAATAGAGGGACCAACAAAGTTAAATAAATGAGCTGCTATACAATAAAACGCATCTTACAAGCTGCAAGTTATTTTAACAATTATAAAAATGGAGCACACACGGTTAAATACCCAAGGCACTACTAACTACACATGGAAACAACCAGGAATTACCACTTTAATTGTTTAAGTAACAACAGGTCATATATAAAAAGTGAACAACACTCAAATTAGCCTACCCGAGTCTGCAAATCATCACCAGTGGCAATGTTACCCACCATGCGCAGAGCTGCAATGAGAACAAAAGCCGACGGGTACCTAAATAAATCAAATAATAGGAGTTAACACATCAACCATGTGTCATGCTAGCTGATGGAAAAGGTGAACATGAAAAATGCTCTTACAAGAGAAGCTCCACAAGCCGAGGAAAAACACCAGACTCAATCACAGCAGGAGGAACACCCTACACTTCAAAAAAGTTTGTTTGACTAGAAGGCTCAACTGATATTTAATATTGTAGATAGGGAAACAATTCATTCCAAAACTACATGTAAGTCCAACATAGCAAGTAGGGAATAGATTGCTCATGTGTATCTATCTAGAAATTAACCTACTAATTCAGGAATCTTCCTAAGAGAGGAGCAGCCGACTTCGGTTGTCAAGCTAAGTTGATGAGTTGTGTGCAGATCACTTAAGGAAAAGACTAAATGCATATTACTTTCCGCATGTGAGAGGGTGCGTACTGCACAAAGCACCGATTGTAGAGCATGTTCATGTCTCAAATAAAACACACAGCCAAGAGAAGGAATCAACTGACCTGATCTGAAGGAGGAAAGATAGTGCCACCCCCTCTTCCACGGCCAAGCACATTCCTACAAAAAACAAGAAATGCATCATTTTTATTATCCATCCTCACACATCTCTACAGAAAAGAAGAAAATAAGGCCTTTGAGGGCAATTTGAACAGACTTGAGCATGACAAAATATCAGAGAGAAGCAAATCACAAATGATGATGTTTATATAAAGCAGTTTAGACTTACCATCAAGTTTGAAGCTCAAAGCTCGACACATCAAGTTTGGCAAAAAGGAATATCAAAAGCTAAGAAGCTTGCTTGATTGCTCAAGAGCGTACCTATATCCGTAATGGTCAATCATCATTGCCCCATATCATAATTCTATTTCAAAAAAATAGCAGACAAATGCTGTAGCATTATTATTTATAGCATGTAAGAACAAATAGCTGCAACAGGTAACTTGCGAAAAATACTAGTGGTATCACAACGAATTAAACCAAGCTATGTGATGAGCACAACTTGTCGTGGAATTGTCACGGCAGATGTCCTCTTGCAAGGACTTAATCGTGGAACCATCGCAACTAGGAAGCTTAAAGGGGTTAATCGGGACAAAGGACACGAGAGGGTTTATACTAGTTCGGCTCCTTACGGTGAAGGTAAGCCTACGTCTAGTTGGGTTGGTATTGCTTGAGGTTTCGATGACCAGGGAGCGAGATACGCTATGCCCGGTTCTCGAAGGGTTGTTTATCCTACCCTAAGCCGCCGGCGGGTCGCCCCCTTATATACACGGGTTGACGCCCTGCGGCTTACAGAGTCCCAACAGGCTCATAAACAATGTCCGGCTCGGTGATTAGTCAAGTCTACCTTATGATACAAGTCATGCCATTATGGTGGTTTACTACAACGGGCCTTAAGTCGCCTGTGGGCCTTAGGCCCCTTGTTGAGACGCCATCTTCATGCTCGGACTTGGGCTTCTGTCTGGTAACTCTTTACATAACCCGGCCCCTCCTGGGCGGCTTATACAAATAGTTATATCCCCAACATTAGGCCCCAGATTGATTTGAACCTGCTCGTGTCAATCTTAAAATAACTTAAAACATAAATCTTCAGTCTTCGGACTGCGCAAAAACACTTTCTTTAACCCGGCGTGACGTCACTCTTTGGATCCGTGTTAACCCGTCATGACGTCATGTTTCCTTTTATCCCGCCGAATCGGCCCAACGGATCTTTGTCTTTATTGCCCGTTCCGAGAATCGAGGCGTCGGGGCTGCTGGATAGTAATTCTTATCTCCTCGTTTCCCGTGCCGTCTCAGTTATTCTTTACTTATAAATAGGCGCGATCTGGGTTTTCATTTTTTCCCCTTTCCAGTCGTCTTCCTCCGCTCGCTCTCTCCCTGTCGCTCGAGCTCCGCCGCCGCCGCAGTGCACCTCATCTCCGTCAACCTTGGCCGCTGCATCAACTTGAATCCGACCAGAGAACGGTAGTGCCCTCATAGCAGATCCAAAGATCCTTTGTAAGTTTCCCCATACGCATCTTATATCTATGCTAGGGTTGACAGTTCTTACATGCGATTCATGATTCATCCTCGTTCTTCAGATTTCCTCTGCCGTGGCTTCTTTTGATCCCATAGTAGCATAAATCTAAATGCGGTACCTATTCCGCATCCATTTTATATACTAGCAGATCTTCTTTTCTTGCAAGGAACCCTCATTAGGATGCATGAACTCCTCTGCTCTGTTTTAGGTCTAGAAAAAATTTCTTTCAGAACAATAATTTGATCCAAAATAATAGCTGTCATCTGTGAAACTTGTTTCTATCACCCGGAAAACTTCTTCTGGTAAATGCCCTTAAACACAACTGTCCAGGTGTCCGGTTTAAATAAGTGATACTGAGCTGTAATCCTTGCCGTCTTCTCATGACTTTAAAAATTCTGAACCGCTCTTAATGTTTGTAGCGGCTTAAATATTGTTGCACAATCAGCCTTATATCATTAGGCCCCTTCGTAAGCCGCTACCTTCAGTAACTTGGACATTTTCCTCCCGGGTTAAAATTTGAACCGAAACTTCTTATTTTGTAATAGGCCAACTGTTGTCATGGCACCTAAGGCGGCAAAAGTTCCTGTAACCTGCAGCAGGGTCCCATCCGCAGTCACTAAGAGTAAACTGGCCGAATTTGTGAAGTCTGGCCATCTGCGAAAAAAGGAGGTCATGTCTTATCGTGTTCCTGACCCATCCGAAGAAAAGCCTCAACCAAAAGATGGGGAAGTGATAGTTTTCACGGATCACATGAATCGGGATTTGCCCTCCGGCTCAAAATTTTCAGAGAAGTTCTGAATTTCTTTGACCTTAGACCTCAAGACATCGGGCCCAATTCCGTGTCAAATCTACGCAATTTTCAAGTTTTCTGCGAAGTGTACCTGGGAGAAGAACCAAGTCTGCTCTTGTTCAGAGAACTTTTTTATTTGAACCGGCAAAACGAACGTGCCAACGGGCCTAGTCTTGAACTTGGCGGCATCTCCATCCAGCGGCGAAGAGATTGTCTTTTCCCTTATGCTGAGCTGCCAAGTCACCCGAAGGACTGGAACCAGACGTGGTTCTACTGCCAAGATACATCACCGGCTGATGAGAAGCCACTGCCCGGCTTTCGCGCCCTGCGTCTCGAATCCAAGCATCCGCTGGCAGATAAGTTATCCGGTGTTGAACACCTGCCTCTCAACCCCACCATCAAGAAGATCAAAGCTCTTCTACAGAACGGTTTAAACGACATCGATCTGGTTCGAGTCTGGGTCACCTGGCGGATACTACCATTAAGCCGCCGCCCGCTTAATGTGTACTTATCTGCGAAAAGGATGACTCGATGCGTCATAGCTCGATGATTTATTCGACGATGCGGTAGATGCTACAGTCCAATCTTTGTTGAAGAAGGCATCAGAATTCAAAGAATGCCTTCGCTTACTTCCCTTCTGCAAGAAGAACCCGGCTCCTGCGGTAAGTTACTTGTCTTCATAAATACTATTTTATATGTTACCTTCTTATACTTATGATTCTTTATCTGTTTCCACAGACCGGTGATGACTTGTGGAAGGTCAAGTATGACCATGAGGCTGCTAAACAGGCCAGGGCGGCCAAGAAGACTGAAAGAAAAGCCGCCAGGACGGGCACCTCTAAGAAGAAGAAACCCAATGCCTCTGATATGTTTAAATTGGATGACTCTTCTTCGGATGAGGAAGAGGTAATCTTTTTCAATTTTCTTTAACTCCTTTGCCATTACTTTACTGACATTTGATCCTTTCAGGAGGATACTGGAAACAGTCAAGCAGCTGGCAAAGAGGTAACTATAATTTCCTCCGACTCGAGCCTTTGCCAACACAAAAAATTCAAGGGTTACCCGAAAGTAAGGTTTTCACACCCTCTAGCTTACCAAGATCCTCAATTTATTTTGAAGCAACAACAACTTGAGAACCGGAGGCAAACTCGGGCCACTCAAGACGCAGAACTCTCCTCCGGCTTACCCGATATAACCAGGAAGCGTCAAACTGAGGTCATCTCCGCTTTGCGTTCTGTTTATCCTTTGGCGGGTTTATTTCGTCAGCCTCTCAATTCATCTGACTCCAATTATCAGGATACCTCTCCTTCTTCTGGCGAGTCTATGCAATCCAACATGCCGGCTTTCAAGACTGCCCCTGGGTAACATACCTTTGTTATCCTCATGCTTTGCTTTACTCATATTCTGTACTCATCCCTTTATTTTATTCACAGTGTGCAGGCGAAGCCCAGTAAGAGGGCAAAGAAAAATAAACCAATTGAAGACCCGGTAGCGACGGAACCGGAACCCAGAACCACTGCCCCTGAGGCTTCTACTCATGAACCTCTTTCTAAGCCGCCCATGAAATTCCGATACCATCTTCCGACCCGCTTCAAGAAAAACCTCTTGATAATTCCAATAAACCGGAAATTTCTAGCCCGGTCCGGACGGCTGAACCGGAAGTTGAATACTTGTAAAGCCAGTATGTTGACCCGGGGTGGCCTACTGTTCTTGCCAGGTGCACCGCTAAGGAAGAACTTGTCAAAAGCTGGAAGACCAAACAGGATATCGCTGACTATGCATTGGTGATATAGTCTCGGGCTATCTGAACCAAGTGCACAATAGCCGTGACCTGGAAATTGACATGGTGAAGCAAATACAACATAAATCTGAGGTATAACTTGAACTTTTTCCTGAACCTTACTTACTGTATCAGCCCCCAAGTCTATTGCTTATGAATGAATATGTTGTAGACTTAGAAATCTACTTACTGTTAGTTTTGTCCGGCTTAAATTGAATATATTTAACTCGGTGATAGCATGAAACTTTGAATTTGGGTTACACATTAGCCCCCAAGTGTCAAGTGCCTTTACTTGTAAAGTGCTTGAGACTTAATATACATGACCCGGTAAAATAGGTTAAGAAATTCTTTAAGCATACATTAGCCCCCAAGTGCCAAGTATCTTTACTTGTAAAGTGTTTGGGACTTGAATGTAATCTTACCATGATTCTTACCATAACCTGATGTCGATGCAGGCCACCGTAAGTCAATTTGAGGCGGTGATTGCCGATCTGAAGAGTCAGTTGAAAACCCAAGAGCTTGAAACTCAGAAAGCCAACTCCAAGTTTGAATTCAGTGTCTCCGAACAAGAGAAACTGAAGAAAAAATTTGAATCGGAGAAGAAAACTTGGGTTGAGGAGAGGGCTTCACTTGGTGACTCGGGCTGAAACAAAGAGAGGCATCTCTTGCCGAGGTAATCACGAGCTGTCCGGCTTAAAGCGCAGGATATCTCAAATGGTCTCAGCAATCTTGGTAAGTTACTATGTATAACTCTGAATATCACAATGGTTCCTTTGATGTCTATTTTAATTGTTAACTCCGTCTCACCTTATATGTATAAACACAGGCCCCAGGAGCACGAACCTCAAGCAGAATATGCTGGTCAAGCTTAAGGCGGAGTACACTCTGGTGGAACAACTATACACCGGGCCACAACGTGCTTTAGCCATTGTGGCTTTATCAAATGATGCTCCTTACCTCCTGCAAGATGTAGTCAAGCAGCTTGCCGTGTTACCTCAACGGATTCAGGAGTTAAGGCGAGCATACGGTAGAGCCGGGGCCATAGCCGCCTTAAGCCAGGCCAAAGCATTGGCTCCAGAGCTAGACTTAAACGATGTTGCTCTTGGATACCCCAAATTAAAGGAGGACGGCTCTGCATTGATCAATCAGACTTCACCACCTGTGTGAGAGTCGTGACGTCCTGTGGCCACCATCATCGGCAACGATATTGATCTTACAAAGTACCGGCGGGTTATGACAACGAGAACCGGAGGATTCCAACTGGCGTTATGATGATGTCAGCCTGATCCCTCCAACTCGTAAGCATACCTTTGCTCCTGAAGTTGACCCGACCAGTTTAATAGATGATGAAGCTGAATTTGAAGCCTTAAGCGGCATTGACTGGACCTCGTCAACCTTCCAGGACAAAACAACCGAAGGAGAGGCGGGGAAGGATAACCCGGAGTCATCAAGCCAGCCGGAGGAATGAGCCACCAGATGTGTTACAAAACAATGCTTCACTTACTTTAGACTCGGGGAGTCTTGTAATAGGATAGAAAAAACTCCTTAACTCTGTCATGCCTTCGCGCATGTTTTGCGGTGCTTAACAATGTCTCAAGCCGCCATGACAATGTACCGCCCGGCTTGCTTGAATCATCCAAAAGCTTTACGCTTTACTACGTGTATAAACAAAAACTTCCTTTGGCATCTCACCACATCCGGGTCATGTAAAATAACGTTAATCCGGAGTAAGAACCAAAACATCATAAGTATTATCCGGTTTAAGGCGTACCTTACCGGCTTACTTGATCCCAAAAAGCGCATAGTTATACTTAACTTCTGAAAATTGGCACATATAATGTTTACTTGGCCCTTAGTATTATTTACTCTTATAGAATAAAGTAAACCTGATTTTCAAAGGCCTCTGATTCGAATACGATCAGTAGAACCGTTCCAGAGGGGTTTAAGCTAAGATTCGGATACGATCATATAGCCCCCAATGGCTTTGGCGATGCCGATCAAATGGGTATCGACAGCTATGTTCTCTTTGGTTCGAATACGACCTATGTTTGAACAGGAAGCCCCCAAGTGACCATGAGAGTTGTTTAATGACGCTGATTCGAATACAATCCATGTCAGGCCCAAAGAGGTTAAGCTATGATTCAAATATGATCAAGAAGCCCCCAAGTGGGTTCGACAGTGTGCCAATCAATTGGGTATCGATAGCTATGTTCTCTTTGGTTCGAATACGACCTATGTTTGAACAGGAAGCCCCCAAGTGACCATGGCTTGATTCAGATATGATCATAAGGCGGACCAAAGGGAAAACCGGATTCAGATATGATCCGCTCCCTGTTGGTCGTTTCCATCACTTGGTAAAGAAGACACATAAACCTTGTAGGATGGAAAAGAAAGAGGTCCTGCTTTATTGCCTTATATAATATATAAATTGCTAAAAAAGAAAAGATAAATATACTCTGAAAGCCAGCGGCTTAAGTATAGTAGGGCCGGAGACGCGCTATGTTTCACGGGCGGCGGGTCTCCTCCTCCGATTTACGTGAGTCGTTGTGCTCTCGAACATCGATGAGGTAATATGACCCGTTGTTGAGATTCTTGCTGACCACGAAAGGTCCTTCCCAAGGAGGGGACAGCTTGTGCATATCAGTTTGATCCTGAATGAGCCGGAGCACTAAATCACCTTCCTGGAAAGTTCTGCTTCTAACCCGGCGGCTGTGATAACGGCGCAGGTCTTGCTGGTAACACTACTAGAAAAACCGCTACTAATGGCGCACCTAATTTGGCCATTAATGGCGCATCACTGGTGCGCCATTACAAGCACGCCATTAGTAACTTTACTAATGGCGCACCATTGGTGCGCCATTAGTATCTGATATACTAATGGCGCACGGTGGTGCGCCATTAGTATAGGCTACGGTGCGCCAGTAGTATGCCTCCCAGGGGCCATGTATAGCCAGGTGCTTTGGCATACTAATGGCGCAGTGACAAGTGATGCGCCATTAGTATGCTTTGTCATACTAATGGCGCCTTTATCATGTGATGCGCCATTAGTATGAATATTAGGTTTTTTTATTTTTTGTTTTTTGTTTTTTGCACAGGTTACAAAATGTATAATTTGACAAAATATAGACAGCACACATCAACAACAGATTCATCGAATACAATAGAAGATTAGTCTTTGAATACAATTCATCATATTAGTCTCCGAATACAATTCATCATATTAGTCTCCGAATTGAAAAGACCGAACAAAGATAGAATATTATATTACAAGTCTCGAGACCGCGAGTAGCGAGTTTGTCTTCACATTACAAGTCGATATCGATCATCTAAACTACCATCACATAGAAGAGAGTTGCGGTCATCACGATGAGCATCATCACGATGAAACTCGTCTTCATCCGGTTCCTCCAACGCTCCCTCCCCTCCCGCTAGATAGCGGGCGCATCTAGATTCGGCCTCGGCCCTAGTGGTGTACCCTTTGTAACTATTACCGCTGAATCGGTGAACCTGGCTCCGACACTCCTCCCAGTCATCGTAGACTCCGGGAACCTTACCCTTGTACACGACATACGTCGGCATCGCTATGCACTAGCCAAACGAAACGTTAGTACCAATTCATAGACAATACATAAGCAATATATAAGTATGCAACAGAACAATCGGAAGAGAAAAGCAAGACATTAATAGCATCGATTACATCTAAGTTGAACGACTCTCGAAACCAAAGAGACATACTACAAGTTCATTAAAGTTTAATTACAACATGAGCCAATCGATGTTTGAGAACTAGACACAGCATCACCGCTTTCGACTCGACTCAAGGGACCGGAGCGTGGATGAAGCCGCCGTCTCATCGTGGGAGTCATGAAAGAACGGGCGTTGTCGACTGCATTTGTAGCATTGTGTCGATGTCACTGTTGGACGGTTGATTTCGAGGTAGAACTGCCCCGAGGTACGAAGCGACATCTTGATGGATGATTTCCGCAAACTCCATTGGATGCGAAAGAATTCTTGTCCGATGTCCGCGTCTGGATTGCCGACACGCCGCGCCCAATCTTTTGAGTTTACTCGGTAGCAAAAGTTGATGATGGTCCCGCACGATCGCCCGCATGTGATGGATGGCATAGTAGGCACCCTTTCCGACCGCCAAAGGTTGCTTGACGCAGCAGAACGTCAGATTGTAGGAGAACACGCGTGCTTGCTGTACTTACGAATAGTCTGGTAAAGGTGCCTCCAGATTGGGCGTGGCAGGAGAACATCATCAAGAACCTTCTTGACATTTGTGTAGTCTACCTTCGATCGACGGTCGGGTCGAAATACGTGGCCATGGAATATTTGGGGCTTAGGAGGATGAGCGTGCAATGTGTGTCGCTGCAGAAAACACGGAATGTTAAAAGAAAAACGATCGAAATCTGAGAATTCATATGTTACGGGCGGTTGAGGGGAGGACTTACTCGGGAAAGTAAGGCACGAGGAAGTTATCCTTATCTTGGTTTGCCGAATGACGCCTTCGAGGTAAGAACTTCGCGACTTGCCGGTCCCAGTGCTGCCCAAGATCTTGGCACGCATGTAGAAGGGGTCGACTATCACGATGTCCGGGTCTTGTCGCGAATGATCCGCATCTCCATACTCAGCGAAAATAGCGAACGAAGGTGTAGTGCAGCGGATGAAGGTTCAACATAGCGTGGATGTCATCAAACCGCAGGACGATCGTACGCCCGATGGAGTTATCCACAAAGCCCTTGCCCTCTGGCACCTTGGCCACGAAAACCGGGTATGCCACATCCTTCTCTCTGAGACACCGCTTCTCCAAAGAAAGAACACTGTCATGCAAACTCCGCATAGCACCGGTTGCAACATTGAGCATATTTGTCGGTAGCATCGCCCTACCCGCCACATGCACCCTCCTGGAGATATCCTCAGGTGAAGGTGGCCCGTCCTGAGCACGGATCGTACTCGGTGCCGGCTGGCCCGCACCCTTGTTAGTCTTTCTTTTGCGTGCCTTCTTCTTCTCCTGTAATGGGACCGAGTTCTGCTCACTGACCGCCTTCTTGAGTGTGTTGGGGCTGATAATATTTTGCACCTCGCCTATCTGAGGCTCGGTGAAGTCGGCACCGGAGGCGCTCTCGAGAGCTGAACGGCAGACGACGCTCAAGGTAACTTGGCTTCTCAGCGGTACCAGCTAGATCGCGCAAGTCTTTTGTTGGGTTGGGTTCTTGAGAAGGAGGCCCCATGAAGTCGCCACCGCACCCATGATCGGCAAAAGTATTGATCGACGTTGGCAAATGTATCGTCGTCGTCGTCGTTCTGATCCTGTGCCATATGCATGTTTGGATCCAGTGGCATAGGGATGTCCGGCACCGTTGCGGCGGTCTTGCCATGGGGCCGACTTGGCGCCGGCACGACTGGCGGTGTTGTCTTTGGGGTGGTGTCCCCCGCCCCCAAACGAATCTGTCTCTTCGCCAAAGCGAGGGCCAGCTCAGGCAAAGCGTACCGAGGGTCATCACGTCATCATCATCGTCGGCCCCGACGGGTCGAATCGGAGGTAACACCTCGTCGCAGCCTGGCAGCACCGAACCAGTTCAACCCTAAACAAGTTGGGTGGCATCTGGGTACCGTGGAACAAGGGCTGCCCGGTTGAACGATTTTGCCCTTGGCGACATCGACCAACTCGTTGTTCACGAAGTGCAGGAGAGTGCACGGAACGTCGGCGGCGCCCTGCGAAAACATGTAGGGCGTCAGGGATGCCCAGTCAAAGGCAAGGAGATGAAGTGCTCGACCGAGAGAGGCTTAAATAGTTACCGTGATGATGGCGTCGAGCTCGGCTAATGTCGAGGCACCGCCAACGACGGGCGTGCAGTTGACGAAGGGGCGCTTGCTGCAGAGGTGCCGGCCGGCGTACACCCGGGTGCATTAAGCTCTCGTGCCGGCGTCGGAGACACCAATGCCGCCTCCGCCGGAGACACCAATGGCCCCGCCATCGCATTCTGCGAAGTTCTTGGCCGTGAAGCTAGGAATCGGGCGGCCTGTTGGCGCCCGCAATCCACGCACTCAACCCCTGGATCAAGGTAGGCACAATGGCGGTGATCGCCGCCGAGTTGTTGTTGCACTTGCTCTTGGACAATCTCCGAATCTGCGCCACCTGTGCCTTGAGTTCTTGAACCTCGCGCTACCGGGCTTTCCGAGCTGGTCTTTTCTCCTTCCGCACACCAGCGTATAGTATGACCCCATTTTGTGGACAAGCCTTTGCTGGCCACACGACCAGCCGACGTCGGCCATCGAGCTTATCCTTGTTCTTCATTACATTCAACGCCTCTATTTAGAGTGGTGTCCCAAGGGTTGCTCTTAGTCGACCCCACGCCATCGCTTTTAGTCACCGCGAAGGAATGTGAACCATTTAGAAATTTGGCTTCATTAATTAGAATGCAACCATATGGAGCTAATTACCCGGGGTGGTATTCCTTACGAACAACCTCAAGCGCCTGGTCTTCGGATCCGTGGTAAGCTCCTTTGTTTTCGGGTCCTTCTTGTACCGGGCCACGACAAAGTTCCTGGTCTGCTTGTCACCGTATGTATCGAAGAGGGGCGGTAGGCCTTGCTCAGCACGCTCCGCGTCCTCCTTGTCCCATATAGGCTCCGCCACTCTGTAACCGCCGGGACCGAGTGTGTGTTCCCCTAAGTTCAGCTCCCGCATTTATTTCCCCCACTGACTTGATTGGGAGTTTGTGGTGCTCGAGCAATTGATCTTGAAGTCGTTGTAGTCATCTTCGGTGATCAAAGGATTTTTCTCCTTGATCTTCTCATAACCCTCACCTTTCTCGATCATTCTCTTCACATTGCTTTTCCAAGTAGACAGGGCCTTGCTCATCTTCGTGAGGGCAGCATTGTTCACTTTATTCCCTTTGAGGCTTGTGTTTTCAAAAGCAGCGGGGAACTTGTATCGCTCGTGCAGCTTCGTGAAGAGGAGGTTGCGCAAATTCCTCTGTCGGGATGCCTCGTGTTCTCGGTGTTGATCGAGACGGTGCTCGGAGAATGCACCCGAGCTGAAGCGAGTACCCTTGACTATTCGTTCGGGCGCCGTTGGATTCCCGTCGGAGTCCACTTCAAGAACTTCCTCCTTGAGGGTGCGGAGCACGGTCAGGCGCCGGTCCTTCCGCTGCCTCTTCTGTTGGCTGCCATCCGTAAGGCGCGCCGCCATCATCGATGGTGGCATCCTCGGCGGCACCATCGGTGGTGGCATCGGTGGGTCATCCTCGGCGGTACCATCGGTGGTCTCAGGATCGGTGGGAAGGCGGCGTCCTCATACAAGTGAGGTTGTTCCTCCATCTCCGGGACAGCTCGAGAATGCCTTGCCGCTTGAACCCCGGCCTCATCGTTAGGGCCATGTTTCTCTCTAAATAGAAACAAAGTTTGGTCAAAAAGTTGGTTATTGTCAAGGAACAAGATCATGGTCTCATCATTTAGGGTTTTTCGACACCGAGGCATCCTAAAATCTAAGCTTTTATCATTGAGGGTTTTTCGACGCCGAGGCACCCTAAAAGCCTAAGCTTTCATCATTTCGGTTTTATCGACACCGAGGCACCCTAAAAGCCATGCATTAGTCACAAGTACGCCGGGCACTTGATCCTACTTAATTAACTACTAAGATACCCGGCCCATGCATTAGTCACAAGTACCCCATATGTCCTATTTTTAGCAAAGTCATGCTAAAATTCACGGAAAATTTCAGCATGACCTTTGCTGAAAATAGGACATATGGAGTACCAGAATTTGCCGGAACGGAAGTTAATCGACATTCCGGCAAACTCAAGGGCCTCTCAGGTACCTGCAATATCATTATCCCTCACAGTAATGAAGTCCCCAATGGGTCATTTCAGAAGATCACAAGTAGCATCATCACAAGTACAACATCATCACAAGTACAACAGCAAAGGCAGTGAATACAGCCATATCAGCCAGCAGCAACTTTATTCTTCTTCTTCATAAAGACTAATTGTCTAATTGAGCAATACAATGACGGTGTGAACAAATAAAAACACAAACTACACCTACATATTTGGGTACCTCTATGGTAGTAACATGCCATTCTCTGCCTAGAGCTACTGTAGCACGATCTATTGCTTACTACTAAAGTCATAGCAGTATCATGCTTTCATAACCAACTAGTTACCTTTAAGTTCAAATACTATCCACAAAACCACAATGAAGTAGCACAAAATCATTCAATTACCAATGTTTAACTAAAACATGGAGTGAATAAGATCCTCTCACAAGATTTCATACCAATAATCAAAACCCCAAAACCCGACCCCAACTAGTTACCATAAGGTCAAATCATCCACAAAACCAAAATGTAAGTAGCACAAAATTATTCAAGTATCATTGTTTAACTAAAACTTGGTGTAAATAAGGTAATAAAAGCAAATTATCCTAGCCAACATGGGTTTTCAGGAAATATTGAGACGCCGCACTACGATCGACTCACGAGGTACATTATCAACTAGCATAGTTTGTTTACCTTCTATTCCTATGTGGTTCATTACTTGATTTCCTTTCAGCCTCAAAGTTTATGTTTGTCTTGGTCATATTATGCTTTTGGCAACCACTACAAATGTAAAAGATTTTTGTGAACTTGGGAAGAAAAGAACCAACTTTCATCAAACAAATACAAATAAGATCATGAGCAGAATAGTTGTTAGGGTACTGTCATTTATAGGACCATTTAACATTGGCTATGCATTTCTTGGCTGCAACAATCACTGAGTATGAAATAGGTAGAATAGAATGTATTTTTCTCACTTGGGAAAGTAATCAGTTACAACAACTTCAATATTTTGTGTCTCTGAATATTTGCATAAATTCCTACGATCATCCATGAGCAGCACCACATAGCAGTTCACAGAAAGCGTAACATGAGGCGCTTAGCTAACGATGAGCTTTTTGGCCAACACTCATAACACCGATCAACATTTCTCTAACTCAGACTACTTTACACCGATCAACTGTTCTAATGGAGGAGAGGAGGAACATCTGAGGTGGCTACTCACATCTACTTGGTGGGTGTTGAGGTAGGACTTCTGCATACTCGGAGCCGGAGTAGAGCTGCTGCCGCAGGTTCTTGAGCTCCTGCATCAAGCATGGCCACAACACTCAGTTTATCTACCATAGACAGTTTAGCGTAAACAAAAGCAACACACATATGTCTATGAAGTATCTGAATTTTGCAACTTTATTGTGTCTGAAATAGCTTTACTCGATGGTGTTATCGAGATGAGCAAAGCCGTACTGAATATTTGCATGTACAGAGATGTGAAATATTTATCAAGTGAATGTAAACATTTCGTGTTTGAATTTATTGACTTGGAGGAGACTTGGAGTCAAACTACCGCTAGCTTGCTCAACTCCCTATGTTCCGACCTCCACGCATACAATGTGGTTGCGTGCAAATTCTACCTACTCTTGGAAACATATAGAGTCACAGTATGCCTTTTCTTGTTTCTGTTCAAGAACCTTGAGAGGAAAAGACAACAAGTTGATGATTATTATCGGCAAAGACTAGCCAAGACAAACAACGCTATAATCGATCGTCACAGAGCACTACTGCTCTCTTGAACACATGGAGCAGTTTGATACTTTTCGTATCACAAAGCACTCTGCTTTGTCAAACACAGAGCACTCGCTTTCCCTAGTGTGTATCTGTAGGTAGCGAAAAACTATATCTGGAGGAAGTAAACAACAATTGTTGACAATGGATTCTTAAAAAAAATAAAAAATCTACAGCACCACAGAACTAAAAAGAGACGAGTTGTACCAAAAAATGCAATCGTATGATTCTTCCAAAAAAGCAGTAGCTACCAGGCAAAATGACTATTAACTCTAGGTAGTTGATTATATATTTGCCACTACGGGCAAATACACTATATACTGTATATTTGCCAAAACGGGTCCAGGAGGAGGTAATCGATTCCCATCAAAGAAATGTACACAACAAAAGTGTTTTGACAGTCTTGAAAAAGACTATTAAGTCTAGGTAGGAATAGAATAGTGCATCTCTTGCACACTAAAAAACTATACAGAGTGGCCACGTGATGAAAAACTAACTGCCTCAAATTGTACATGGCACTAATCGCCTCAAACGCACTCACTAATCAAATGATGATTATAAATACAACAAGTGGCCCAAGCTGCCGCCTAAGCTATAGTTAATATGAAGCAAGACTCTCTGTAACAAAATGTTGAAAAATTCCGGAGAAAACAATCGAGCTTACGCAAGTCACAATACCATAAGACAATCATCCGAATGTAGTAGTAGTAGTATGAATACACTCAACACATCAATGTAAGTCCATTGAACAATCGGTGCTTCAAACTCATGTAAAATTACAAGAAAACTACCATTCCTAGGCTCTACTACCTCCGTCCAAAATTACTTGTCGCTCAAACGCTAGATACATTGAGTTCCCGGACGGAGGGAGTATGATTTAGGAATAGACACGATCTCTATGGTGTGAATCCATCTTAAACAAGGCCAAAAACAATACAAATTCAGTTGCACAAAAGTAAGTTTGGTCGGAACTTAACTATTATGCTATCAACTCCAAACAAAAGTTGCAAGCTTATCCAATGTCACTACTTAAATTGGGGCTTTCATGCGAACAACAAAATTAACATCAGGAGGACCGGATCGGGGGGAGTGGGTGGAGGAGAAGATCAAAGGAAGGAGAGGGAGGAGATTTTCTCTTTGGCTCCTCGCTGGAGAGGACGAAACAGAGGGGATCGAAGGGTCCGGGGTCCCAGTAGGTGGGGCGAGGCAGCGAGGGAGGATGGGGTGGGGGGCGGTCGGCGACACGGGAGGGGAGGAAGAGCGGGTGGGGGTGGGGGTGGGGAGAGGGATGTGGAGGGCGCGGAAGGGGAGGGAGGGAGGAGCTTGGACTTGGGGCGGGCCGACGGGGGAGGAGGGCGGAGGGATGTGGAGGGCGGCGGAAGGGGAGGGAGGGAGGGAGGAGGGAGGGAATGGGGAGGAAGGGTGGAGAGGGAGGAAGGAGGAAGGAGGAGAGTGCACTGGCGGGAGGCGGCCGGTCACGGAGGGTGGCGGCAGTGGTGTGGACGGGAGAGCGGCGCCGACGCCGGGCCTCAGCGGCGGTGGTTGGAGACGGGCTGACAGTGGACGACGGGCGCCGGCGATGGGCGCAGGGGCAAGGCGGCGGGCAAGGCCGAGGCGGCGGGCAGCAAGGCGTCGGGAGAGGAGAGGGAAGGGATCGAGGGCGAGGGGCGAGGGAGAGGGATAGGTGTGGGCCAGCGTCACAATACTAATGGCGCACCACACCTCGGCGCCATAAGTACATCCATACTAATGGCGCACCTCACCCGGGTGCGCCATTAGTACTTTTTTGATTTCTGCTCGAGCCAACAGGTTATCTCCCACTGACCTCATCCACACCAAGTCCCTCTACTAACTCGACCGTCGCCAGCCAGTTCTCACACTAGGAGGTCCTGGGTTCGATTCCCAGGCTCCACAAATTTTTTTTATGCACTAAAAATGTTGTTTGATACTTGTGTTTAAATATGTTCAAACTTGTTTAAATCATAACAGTAATATTTTTTTATAAGACAGTAATATTTTTTAAAAAAATATCATCAAACAGTAATGCCGGTGGAGCGGGGAGGTGCGGGGGTGCGGGGGTCGGTGGCGGTTGAGTAGGGAGGGGTGCGGGGGTCGGGCGGCGGTTGAGTAGGGAGGGGTGCGGGGTCGGCGGCGTGTAGAGTAGGGGAATCGAGGGTGCGGGCGGTCGTGGCGGCGGTGGACCGGATCTGGCGAGGTGGGATAGCGATAGAGATGGAGGGGGATCGAGATGGAGGGGATCGAGTGTCCATGAAATTAAAAATATTCATGATAGTTCAAAAGTGCCCATGAAATACAATCGAGAAATGAAGTCTATGATTTAAATACAATCGATCTTAGCTAGCTATCTCTTCACAATCTTCTTGCCCTTCTTTTCGCAAATGGAGTTCTTCTATGGAGCAGACGTCCTTTAGGTAGGGTGGTCCTGCTTCTTCTTGTGGTGTATGCTGCTACTTCATCATCGTCGTCATGTTCGATCCTCGGTCGCCGTACTTGTCGAAGTCTTGCTCATTGGCTACTCCATCCATTACGATGATCTTCCTTTTGCCTCTCCTCACAACAACACGACCGGGCTTTGGCTGGTCGGTAATGAAGAAGCATTGGTCCACTTGGGAAGCCAGTACCCATGGCTCATTTTTGCGGTGACGCTTATGCTCATGGGTCTTGGATTTGGCTTCGGGTATAACCATGGTGGTGAAATACCGGTCTTCTTTTATGACGTTCTTGGCCCATCTGACACGGAACATCGGGACCTTCTCTCCAGCGTAGCTCAGCTCCCAGATCTCCTCGATCCTTCCGTAGTATCTGTCCTTGTCGTTACCAGTGTAGGATTCCATCGTTACCCCGGAGTTCTGATAACCATCGCTCTTCATGTCCTTGGCCTCGATGTAGAATGTGTAGCCGTTGATATAAATGCGCCTCATAGGTCATCAGGTTGTGCTCGGGCGCCTGTGACAAGGCGAATATGAGTTGTTCTTCCGCGGAAGAATCCTCATGTAAAGGGTACGATGAAGCTTCGCTTGAACCAACGCGTGAAACATGAGTTGTGCTCTTTGAGTATATCTCCGTCCGTCCTCTGTTGGCCTCGGTCATTGTCGCCTTCTTAATAAAGGTTCTGTGCTGTACCACCCAAGGATCGACCACGTCTATGTGTTGTAGCGCGACTAGGTTTGCTCTTTCAAAGTCGGCGAGTCGACCCTCGAAGTCGACATGCATTTCGCGGCGACCCTCACGGTAACCCCATCCAGCGAGCCTGCCGAGGTGCTTGTTGACGGGCTGACCAACGGGTTCTCGATGCCTAGATAATTCGATGCAGTAGGAGATGCACTCTTGGTCGAAAAGCCCTGGCTATGCTTCCTTACGACGTGACATGTTGCGAACGTATCCTTTGATGACACCATTCATCCTTTCGAACGGCATCATGCTGTGCAGGAACCTCGCCCGAGTTGGATGATATCCTCCACTATATGGACCAGCAGATGCACCATAACGTCGAAGAATGCGGGCGGAAGTACATCTCAAGCTCGCATAGTATCACCACGATCTCTTCCTCAGCCTTCGAGTTGCCTCACGCCAATCGACTTCCGAGAGATGACGCCAAAGAAGTTGCATAGGCCAAATAGCGTTTCACGGACGTGCGTGTCCATGATCCCACGGATTGCAACCGGAAGTATGCGTCATCAAGACGCGTGATACCGTGAGACTTCATCCCGCTGAACTTCGCTTCACTGGGTCTAGGTATCTGCTTATCTTCCCACAGAATCCGTAAGGAAGTTTTACTCCTAGGAGGCAGGTGAAAACTGCTCGATCTCCTCGACTTAGAGTGAAGCACACGGAGGGTAGTCATTTTCGGTCTTCTTGGCCTTTTTGCCTTTGGCGATTTACTTTACGTGTCCCGCTTCGCCTCATCATCATCATCATCATCATCATTAGCGTGAAGCTCCTGCACGATGCCCATTGATTTCAAGTCAGCCCTTGCTTTCGCCCATCTTTGGTCCTCTCCGGCATGTTGAGCAGGGTACCAAGCAGACTCTCGCACACGTTCTTCGTGATATGCATGACATCAAGGCTGTGAGGCACACGGTGGATCTTCTAGTACGGCAAGTCCCGTAAAACAGACCTGCTTTTCCATACCTTCAGCAGCTGCTCGCGCCTTTCGCTTCTTTCCCGGCTCGCGCCTTTTGCTTCTTTCCGGCAAGGCAGTCTTTCCAATTTTTAACAGCTTGTCTATTTCCTCGCCGCCTCGCATTACTGGGCGTTTTGGGTTCGGTTTCACCATCGAACAGATCCTTGCGTTTCCTCCATGGGTCATCGTCATGAAGCCACCTTGATGTCCCATGAACACGGTTTTGAAGACCCGGGATCTCTATCTAGCTGGCGTCACGTTGTGTCATCCATGCACCTTATGCATCCGTAAAAATCCGTGGACTACACGCCTCATGAGATATCCGTAATCGAGATAGTCGTGGCACCGTTGTGAGCGGTGCGGCTCTCATAGGGAAATATTCTTTCTGCGGCGTCCCCACGTATTGGCTGGCATTTTCCACAGCGTGTCAAGCTCCTCTTCGGCAGCCCGGTCTGATTGATGTCGCTCCTGGTTGTTTCGCCCTTCAATTAGCATACTCATGTGAATGTACTTCCTCTTCATGCACAACTGGGGGAAGGTTGTACATCCACACAAACACGGGCCAGGTGCTATGTGTGCTTCTCACGGCTGCCAAACGGATTGACTCCATCGGTGCTCGCTACCAAAGACGATGTTCCTTGGATCGTTCCCAAATTACGAGTCTTGAAGTTCAACGCTTGCCACCGCTCGCATCCTTAGGGTGACTCAACATCTTGTCTTTTTATCTATCTCCGGATCATTTGCGTCATCTTCTCGCTTCTTCTCCTCCCTATCCGGCGTGCCAGCAACGCAGGAGCTTTGCTACCTTAGGGTCCGCGAAATACCGCTGCAGACGAGGAGTGATCGGAAAGTACCACACCACTTTTCGAGGAGCTTTCTTCCTCTTCTTGTATCGAGTGACGCCAAGACACGGACATATGGTAGACTCCGTGCTCGTCCCGATAAATGATGCAATTGTTCATGCACACATGGTATTTCACGTGCGGTAAATCGAGAGGACACACGATTTTCTTCGCCTCCTCCAAACTGGTCGGGCACTTGTTCCCCTTGGGAAGACGTTCGTGCTGTAATGACATGTTCTCGTCGAAGCTACGCGTCGGTCATTTTGTGTTTTACCTTCATCTCGAGCCATGAGCGTTACTTTCGGCGGGTATCCTCGGACCTGCATCCTTCATACAATGGAGTAACCGTCTAACTCAAGTTGATCCATCTTGGCTTTCTCTCGGGCGGCAGCTCTGGCGTTATCCATCCGCTTGAGAAGCAGCTCTTGAATATGAGGGTCCCGCCCAGCCCATCGATGGTCCAGCGTCGTCGCTCCGCCGCATCATCATCTTCATGATCATGCCCGTCGTCTGCTCGCATCTTCCTCATCATCATGTACTGCATCTTCTACATGATGACTGTATGCAACATCACCGTCGTGATCATCTCACGGGATTCTTCGTCTTCTCGCCCGCCCGAGCCGCGGTGGTTGTCTTGCTGCCCTTCCTCATTTCTTGCCCGGCCCCCATGGACGACTTCGTAGTCATCTTCATCACCTTGCCACCGATAGCCATCCATGAAACCACGCAAGAGCAGGTGGTCCCGCACCTGCCCCGAATCCGTCTCCGCAATAAGGCTCTTCAGCTTGCATCTTCGACACGGACATCTTATCTCCGTCTCGTTCTTTTGAAGCATCTCGGCCTTCGCGGACCTAAAAAACCTATTCACGATGCCTTCGGTCATCGTGCGGACCATGGTCGCCATGGGTAGAGCAAAACGATATTTTAGAACCAAACAAAAATTTGGCATGACTTTCCCTAAAAATAGGACCAAAAGAATGCTTAATGCCAAAATTCTCGCCAAACGGAAATGAATCAACATTCCGCAAAATATTGGCAACTATCGCATTTCAAATACCGTACACCTCCAAACACAAACACATATGCAACACCACAAACATATGCAACACCACGAACATACATAGATCTAGCTAGGCCATAAAAAGTGCATGTGCACATTGTTGTAGGGAGAACAACATAAATATAGCTTCCCCTTACTTACCTATCAAAACAAGGTAATTTAACCACTTAATTTGAATGAATCTATGGTGGAAATGAGGTGAAAAAGAGGAGGCACCCGAGACATGGAGGAGGTGGAGAGAATGAAGTGGGGAGAAAGTGAGTGTGGGTAGGAGAGGCTGTCCAAAATATCTAGTTGCTGCCCACTTACTAATGGCGCACTAGCAACAAATGCGCCATTAGTAATCCAGGTTACTAATGGCGCACCCTCTGGCGGTGCGCCATTAGTAGTTTTTCAAAAAAAAATACTAATGGTGCACCATGTGGGCGGTGCGCCATTAGTAGTTACAACTACTAATGGCGCACTTCATCCGGATGCGCCATTAGTATGTTTGGACAGCGCACTAGTTCAATAAAAAATAATTTTCTATACTAATGGCGCACTCCATCGTTGCGCGCCATTAGTAGTTACAACTACTAATGGCGACTTCGCACGGATGCGCCATTAGTATGTTTGAACAAGCGCACTAGTTCAATTTTTTTTGATACTAATGGCGCACCCTTTGCATGGTGCGCCATTAGTAGTTTCAACACTAATGGCGCATGAGGAGGTGGTGCGCCATTAGTATATACTAATGGCACACCAACTTTCTGGTGCGCCATTAGTGTCAATCCCATCTATAGCCCTTTTTCTAGTAGTGTAAATCGCCGAGCGGGCTATAGCCAAGTCACGCTCTTCATCCAACAAGTCAAGTGCATCCTGACGAGCTTTTTCGTTATCAGCCTCAACGTAAGCCGCCACCCGGGGTGAATCATGCCGGATGTCACTTGGCAGAACCGCCTCTGCTCCGTACACCATGAAGAAAGGTGTATAACCAGTAGACCTGTTGGGCGTTGTGTTGATGCTCCATAGAACAGAAGGTAATTCCTCCACCCAACAACCCGGAGTTCGCTGTAAAGGAACTAAGAGCCAGGGTTTGATACCTTTCAAGATCTCTTGATTAGCTCTTTCTGCCTGTCCATTAGACTAGGGGTGAGCAACAGCCGAAACATCAAGCCGGATGTGCTCTTGTTGACAGAACTCTTCCATGGCACCCTTGGAGAGACTAGTGCCATTATCATTTATAATACATTGTGGAAAACCGAAACGAAAGATCACCTTTTTGATGAACTAAACCGCCGTGGCTGGATCACACTTACTGACCGGCTCTGCTTCAACCCACTTGGTGAATTTATCCACTGCCACCAACAGGTGTGTCTTCTTATCTTTAGACCTTTTGAAAGGTCCAACCATATCAAGCCCCAGACTGCAAACGGCCAAGTAATTGGAATCATCCTCAATTCTTGAGCCGGCACATGAGCTCGTCTTGAGAATTTTTGACATCCGTCACATTTGCTGACCAGATCCTCCGCATCAGCATGAGCCGTCAGCCAATAAAAACCATGACGAAAAGCCTTGACTACTAGAGACTTTGAACCGGCATGATGGCCGCAATAACCTTCATGAATCTCACGAAGTATCTCCTGACCCTCCGTAGGTGATACCCAACACTGAAACGCCCCAATGACGTTGCGGTGATGCAACTCGCCGTGAACAATCGTCATGGATTTGGACTGCCTGATGATTTGTCTTGCCAAGCTCTCGTCCTCAGGCAACTCTCCCCGAGTCATATAGGCTAAGTATGGAACCGTCCAGTCCGGGATGGCATGGAGAGCCGCCACTAGCTGCGCCTCTGGGTCTGGTACTGCAAGCTCTTCCTCTGTAGGCACTCTGACAGAAGGGTTATGCAAAACATCAAGGAAAGTATTAGGCGGCACCGGCTTATGCTGAGACCCCAGCCGGCTTAAAGCATCAGCCGCCTAGTTCTTCCTTCGATCAATGTGCTCTACTTGATAACCCTTGAAGTGCCCAGCCACCGCATCAACTTCACTACGATAAGCCGCCATAAGGGGATCCTTAGAATCCCACGTGCCTGACACATGTTGAGCAACGAGGTCTGAATTCCCAAGCATCTAACCCGGCTTAAATTCATCTCCTTGGCCATCCGGAGGCCATGGAGTAAGGCCTCATATTCAGCTGCATTGTTAGTACAGGGAAACATAAGCCGGAGCACATAACAAAATTTGTCACCTCGAGGGGAAGTTAAAACAACTCCAGCCCCCGAGCCTTCCAACTGTCTGGACCCATAAAGTGAATAGTCCAATACGTGTTATCCGGCTTCTCCTCTGGTGCCTGTAACTCCGTCCAATCATTAATAAAGTCCACTAGGGCTTGAGACTTGATAGCTGTGCGCGGCATATACTTCAAACCGTGAGGCCCAAGCTCGATGGCCCACTTGGCAACTCGTCCTGTGGCTTCCCTGTTCTGGATGATGTCTCCCAAGGGGGCTGAACTTACCACAGTTATAGGATGACCCAGGAAGTACTGCTTTAGCTTCCGGCTCGCCATGAACACCCCATAAACCAGTTTCTGCCAATGCAGATACCTTTGCTTGGACTCTATGAGCACTTCACTGATGTAATAAACCGGCCGCTGAACCGGATGCTCCACCACAATAGCCACACTAACAGCACGTGAGTTAGCGGCAACATACAATAGCAATGGCTCTTTATCAATCGGAGCTATGAGAACCGGCGGCTCAGCCAATTGTCTCTTTAAATCTTCAAAAGCAGCATCAGCAGCCTCACTCCAGACAAAGGTTTCTGCTTTCTTCATCATCTGATACAACGGTAAAGCCTTCTCCCCTAGCCAGCTTATGAATCGGCTTAAAGCAGCAACGCGACCCGCCAGTCGCTGAACATCATTGATGCATGCCGGCTTAGCCAGAGAGGTAATCGCCTTGATCTTCTCCGGGTTAGCTTCAATGCCCCTGTTTGAGACCAGGAATCCCAAAAGTTTGCCTGCAGGTACACCAAATACGCACTTGTCCGGGTTAAGCATCATCTTGTAGACCCGGAGATTATCAAAGGTTTCCTTTAAATCGGAGATCAAGGTTTCCTTCTCTCTGGACTTCACCACAATGTCATCCACATAAGCATGAACATTGCGCCCAATCTGATTGTGGAGACAATTCTGCACACACCGCTGATAAGTCGCCTGGGAATTCTTGAGCCCAAACGGCATAGATACATAACAGAAGGCTCCAAATGGAGTAATGAAAGCTGTCTTCTCCTGGTCCTTAACTGCCATCTTGATCTGATGATAACCAGAGTAAGCATCCAAAAAGCTCAACCGCTCGCAATCCGCAGTGGCATCGATGATTTGATCAATGCGGGGCAGAGCAAAGGGATTAGCCGGACAAGCTTTATTTAGGTCCGTGTAATCGACACACATCCGCCAAGTGTCGTTTTGATTGAGCACAGGCACCGGGTTAGCCAACCACTCCGGGTGAAAAACTTCCACGATGAACCCTGCCGCTAAGAGCCGAGCGACCTCTTCCCCTATAGCCTTTTGCCTTTCCTCATTGAATCGCCAGAGAAACTGCCTAACCGGCTTATACTTTGGATCAATATTAAGAGCGTGCTCAGCGAGTTCTCTCGGGACACCCGGCATGTCAGAAGGTTTCCATGCAAAGATGTCTCGGTTCTCACGAATGAACTCGATGATCGCGCTTTCCCATTTGGGATCCAAATTGGTACTGGTGCTGAACTGCTTGGAAGAGTCACCTGGAGTGAAGTCAACCAGTTTTGTCTCGGCGGCCGACTTAAATTTCAAAGCCGAGTCTTGCTCTGTGGTTGGCTTCTTCAAAGAGGTCATATCTGCCGGGTCAACATTAGTTTGATAAAACTTCAGCTCCTCTTCAGCACAAACGGATTCAGCATAAGCCGCATCTCCTTCCTCGCACTCCAAGGCCACTGTCGGTGTCAAAACCGGCGGATCTCGGGTAGGGGGTCCCGAACTATGCGTCTAGGCGGATGGTAACAGGAGACAAGGGACACGCTGTTTTACCCAGGTTCGGGCCCTCTTGATGGAGGTAAAACCCTACGTCCTGCTTGATTAATATTGATGATGTGTGTTACAAGAGTGGATCTACCACGAGATCAAAGAGGCTAAACCCTAGAAGCTAGCCTATGGTATGATTCTTGTTCGTCCTATGGACTACAGCCGTCCGGTTTATATAGGCACCGGAGAGGGCTAGGGTTACACAAAGTCGGTTACAAAGGTAGGAGATCTACATATCCGTATCGCCAAGCTTGCCTTCCACGCCAAGGAAAGTCCCATCCAGACACGGGACGAAGTCTTCAATCTTCTATCTTCATAGTCTTGGAGTCCGGCCGATGATGATAGTTCGACTATCCGGGCACCCCCTAGTCCGGGACTCCCTCAGTAGCTCCTGAACCAGGCTTCAATGACGATGAGTCCGGCGCGTTGATTGTCTTCGCATTGCGAGGCGGGTTCCTCCTCAATACTTCATAGAAGGTTTTGAACACAAGGATAGTGTCCGCTCTGCAAAACAAGTTCCACATAACACCGTAGAGAGAATAATTTTTGCACAGATCTGCTGACGTATTCCGCGGCGTGACATCACACCACGGCCAGGCCTTTATATGAATCGTTTTTTATTTTTCCACCTCAGCGTGTTTAGCGAGGCGGTTTCCTTGGCACGTCTTATCAAAGCATAGACCGTGCCCCTTTATTCCGGGATTCTCATCAATACGGACGTGGGTAACCCAACCATGCCCGTTGGCCTGCCTTCTCTATCGAAGGCGAGTCCTAATCGACCACGGAGTGGGCTCTTGGTATTCAACCTCTTTATAATGAGACCAAGGCCCTCTTCTTTTTACACCCTCCATCGAGTTCGCCTCGGCCGAGTTCCAACACCCAAAGCTTCAGATTTAGGCGCCGGACTTTCGACGATGTCCGCTCCGACCAAGACGGCCGATGGATGTCCTCCTCCGTCATAGAAGAGGATGTGCTAAAGCTGCGAGATGCCGTGTATCTAACCGCGAGATCTCGCATAGGCTGCCTGCTCCAGGCAGGTCATTCCCACTCTGAGCCCGGCGAACGTGGTCTTCGTGTCCCACTTCCTTCGGGTTTAGGCTTCCCGATGGATCCCTTTGTGCGGGGGCTCATGTTTTATTATGGGCTGGAATTCCATGACTTGAATCCGGAGTCCATCCTCCATATCTCGTCATTCATTGTCGTATGTGAGGCCTTCCTCCATATTACCCCTCACTTTGGATTGTGGCTCAAGACCTTCAAGGTGGACCCAAAGATGATCGAGGGGCAGCAAGCAGAGTGCGGAGGGGCGGTCATAAGGAAATGTGCTGATGCTCTGTGGCCCGAGGGCTCTTTTCAAGAGGAGCTTGGTTTGTGGCAACGGGAGTGGTTTTATATCACCGCTCCCAGGGGCACCAAATGGGCGGCGCTCCCTGCCTTCCGCTCAGGTCCACCACAGCGGCTGGCATCATGGGTCAACAAGGGGCTCGACTGGGGGCCGTCCAAGGATGTTCCCCTGCTGCAGGGCCGCATTCGAGATCTCCAGGAAAGAGGGATCAATCTGGTTGCAGTGGCGCAGGTTATGGTGATCCGGCGCCTTCAGCCACCAGAACGCCCCCTCCTCCTGTGGGAATTCAATCCGGAGGGACCACGAGCTCTCCAAAATTTTATGGGCACGACGCCCGTGGAGATGTATAAACTGTTCTTCGGATCACAAGAGAAGTGTCCGGACTTGACCGAGGACGCAGGACTAAGCTGCAATCGCCCAGATACTCAAGTAAGTAGTCCTGTAACTGGACAAGCTGTTCATTCATTTATTTTATATATGCCCTTTAAAGGAGTCGTTTCTTGAACAGGAGTGGATAGCCAAGGCAAAGTCAATAAGGTGTCCGGCCCCCCTCCCAGAGACCACGCCAGATCCCATGCTGACCAAGATGTTGAAGGTCGCGCCCTTTGAAGAAGGCGAAGGGGGGAGCGGGGAAGCGACTGCCCCCATGAAGGAGGCTATCAAGGAAGGAGGGATTAAAAGTCCCGTCTTTCGAGGAGGGAAGAGGACTGCTTCGAAAGATCCGGAGGTCAAGGCCTCAAAGAGGGGAAGGGAATCTTCGCCGGAGAGTCCGGCGCTGGGAAGTAACCCAGCCGCACTATTTCCCCAAGGGAATCAGCCCTCCAGCGAGCCGTAAGTAAAAAAGAAGGGGTCTTGTAAATAAGGAACATCCCTGTATTTATTTATGAAGATAACCGAAATTGTACCTTGTAGTTCGGACCTCAGCCCTTCTCAGCAGAGCTCGTCTTCGGGGGATCTTCTTCCGGAATGATGGAGAGCAAAACGCCTCCACCTGTCGCACCCTCATGTGAAGCGGACGACCCGGAGGTGTCGTCGCGGAGGGTTCCCCCAAGTCCGGCGGGGGCGGAAGGTCCGGCGCCAAGTGGTGTGCGATTGGAGGAGCTGAAGGATCTGCTCGGGCGAGCGGCTATCTCAGAAGATCACCGTGCTCTAATGGGTACGGTGATTGAAAGAATTGCATCCGCAGAGAGCGGATTGCACGAAGCCGTCGAAGCTTCTTGGACGGGTTTGAGGTAAAAAATAATGTACCTTCTGACAGTTATGCATATAAAATGCGCCATGTATAGATAGTAGCCCCTGAGACTCGGTATGTTATCAAAAATTGACGACGTGCCGAGGATCAAATTCTCAGTTTTAACATATCGCCGCTCTTGAACAGGTGGCGGGGCGTCCAGAGGCCAGCTGGACTGCTGAATATGCCGAACTAAAGCGGCAACTTGACGAGGCGGATGCGGACATCGCGCTGGTCAATAAACAGTTTGACGAGTCACAAGGTATGCGACCTCTATGCGGACACCTTGTAAGGGAGCTTGACTCCCATGTCTTACTGTGTGTATGCTTAATGCAGATGGAGCCGCTGCCGTGGAGGAGCTGCGGGCGTAACTTCGCCCGAGCGAAAGAGCAAACCAGAATTAGTACGCTGTAAAGAAGGCGGCGAAGAGCTAGAAGCTGAACGGGCTGCTCCTTTGCCGAAGCAAGAAGAGGAGATGGCCGATATGGCCAAAAAGTTAAGGAATACTACCGATCGCTGCGCGGTTCTTGAAAAGGAACGTCAAGCGGAACAAGAGGGCCTAAAGAAGGCCGCCGCCAAATCCAAGAATGCCCAATTGGCTTTGAGAGCTGCCAAGGAGGAGCTGAATCAGGCTGGGGCAATTGCGGCTGGAAAACCGTTTCTGCTGCGGAGGAAATATACAGATCCAAAGTATGCTCAGTTGGATAAATTGTGGAGTTCAGAGGATGCTTATCTGGACTTGGCGGTGAGCGCTATGGACGTGGTTGAGCACTTCCGGGGCCAGAAGGGGCACAGAAGAGAAGAGCTATATTGGTCGCAATTCCATAGTCCGGAGCGTCCTCTGCCGCTAACCGATCGGTTGGCCGAATGGGCCGAGCTGAATCGATTGTCCGGATTTGCCATGAAGCATGTCTTGACTCACTTGTGGCCGGACGGACCCCACCAAGAGCTATTTTGGTTTAGTGCAGCGATTTCTTGGTGCGGTGCAGCGTGACGACGCAATGAAGCTATCGGCGTGTATTGAGGGAGCGGATGGCTCTTGCCCGTGTGAAGACATATCTGGGCAGAGATGAAGGCCACCGACGTTGCATCCTGTGATTCGGACAGAGGCGAGTACCGCTGAGCACTACTTTGAAGAAGTCTCGAGCTTCGTTTAATAGAGACGCAGTGCTCGATGGATATTATGTTTAAATGACATGTATGATTTATGAAAACAATGTTTCATTGTAATATAAGTGCTTTTTATACTTGTGCGTTCAAATTGTAAACTACTCCCTGTGCGGACGTTTGTGTATATGTGTATATAACCTGAAAGATGGCAGTCCTTGGCTTCAGCCCCCACGCACATAGTGCGGCGGTGTTTGCAAAAAAAAGCTCTTTTTCACACTTAATCCAACGTCTTGGTCTTGTTAAGGAGGTGATAGCGTAGAAAACCAGGCAACCGGACTATAATGCTTTATCACTTTCACTTAGCCATAGGAGTTCGAGGGTGGGGCTACTATATAGCCCCTGGGGGCACCGCACTCTCCCGAATTCGGGGTGCGTATGTGCCTGACCGAAAACCGGTCCTTCGTTATTGCGGAGGAATTCTAAACATTCATGTGAGTCATTGAGTGGTTGACCAGTCTCTCGCTATATCATGTGATCAGGTTTTCGGCTTTCTCTCTTTGAGGTGCTCGCCCGGCCGAACCGGGCACAATCGCAGAGTTCTCCCGGTGCCGCGTTAGCCGTGAAAACGGAACGTAAGGCAGCAAAACACGTGAGCCGGGCAACCCAACATTTGACCAAAGACATGATTCGGAGCTGATGCATATAAGGCCTAACTCGAGACGCCGAATACTCCCTGAGGTATTCGGTCTTTATGAAAATGGGCAGAATAATGCCCTAAGCCCCTGTTGTCCAGGTACGCGCAAAAATTCTGGTGCGGCCAATGCCAAAGCACCAGCCTCCTCCTCGGTTATATTAAGGAACCGGGGGGATGTATATCAACAAGAGACAGTGAAAAAGGTTTATGCAGGTCTTAATCTGAAAAGAATCCTTGCAACGGGTCCCTCTTGCACGTCTGCGCTTTGTGTCTCCGCAGCCGTATCCTGGACGGGTGTAGCACATTGTTCATCTGTAAAAGAGAGGAACTTAGTTTAAAAGAGAAAGGATCGTGCGAAAAATGTACTTAATATTAAATAAACAAAGTACGGTTCGAAGAAGTGAATAAAATGGAGCTTTATTGTCTCTTGTTATACATGCATGCGGCCCCTCGTATGGGGGTATGCCGCTAGTAGGCGCCGGACTCGTCTAGCCGTGCTCGGGGTTTGAATGACCAATTCAGGTTCTTTGCCTAGCAGAGCCGGATAGCTGTGGGGCTGTCAAGGCAGTCTCCCGTTCTTCCGTGCTCGAGTAACACTTAATACTTCCTTTTAACGAGATGATGCCGCGTGGACCAGGCATTTTAAGTGTTAGAGATGCATAATGCGGTATTGCGTTGAAACGGGCGAAAGCTTCGCGTCCCAATAGTGCTTGATGGCTACTTTTAAACGGGGCGACATGGAAGAGTAACCTTTCGCTGACGGAAGTTGTCGGATGAACCAACCACAACTTCTAGCGATGGAGCCCGTACAATGGGCATATGGGCTCGGCATTACTCCTTTAAAGGAGGTGTCGCTACGGCGAATTTTGGTTGGGTTTATCCCCATCTTGCGGATTGTATCCTGATATATCAGGTTGATGTCACTGCCGCCATCCATGAGGACTTGTGTAAATTGGAATCCGTCGATTATAGGATCCAATATCAAGCAGTCCATCCTGCGGTCCGGATATTTTCGGAATAGTCCTGATGGTCGAAGGTGATTGGTTTTGACAACCAGTGTGCGGCGCGCCTTTTAGTGGGCGCCGCTCTGTTTTTCCCTTTGATCACGTGAAGTGAGTTTACTGTTTTAACCTCCTGTGGGAAAGTTTTTTGTTTTCCGGAGTGCTGCTTTTGGGTTTCGTCACTTTCACTTGGTGTGTCGAGCCCCTTGTGTTCGGCGTTAAGTCGGCCGGACTGCTTGAAGACCCAACACTCTGTGGGTATGGTTTGCAGGCTTCCCGGAGGTACCATGTATTTGACACAGTCAATCCAGAATCTTGTTTAGGTTGGATAGCTCGTCACTGTTATCCTTTAGGGGCAGTGTTTTGTTGTTTGGCCGAGAGCTTTTGAATCCGGCGTTGACCGCCGTACTATTTGGGCCGTTTTCCTTATTCCGGCGCTGATCTTTTCTGCGTCGTGATTTCCCATTTCCATCCCTGATTTCGGATGTACTCGGTCATTGGTGCTGCATCTAGCCAGCCAGCTGTCTTCCCTCGCGCAAAAGCGGGTCATGAGGCTTGTTAATGCGGCCATTGTTCTTGGCTTTTCTTGGCGAGGTGTCTGGCGAGCCATTCGTCTCGGACGTTGTGTTTGAAAGCTGCTAAGGCTTGGCGTCCTGGACAGTCGACTATTTGGTTCTTTTTAGTAAGGAACCTGTTCCAGAATTTTTGGGCTGACTCTCCGGGCTGTTGAGTTATGTGACTTAGATCGTCTGCGTCCGGAGGGCGGACGTAGGTCCCCTGAAAATTTGCTCGAAATGCATCCTCGAGCTCCTCCCAGCTTCCAATGGTATTTTCGGGGAGGCTCTTAAGCCAATGACGAGCTGGCCCTTTGAGTTTAAGGGGTAAGTATTTTATGGCGTGGAGATCATCTCCTCTAGTCATGTGTATGTGGAGGATGTAATCCTCAATCCGCACTCTGTGGTCTGTTGTTCCGTCAGATGCCTCTATGTTTATGGGTTTGAATCCCGCTGGAAATTCATGATCCAAAGCACCTCATCGGTGAAACATAGGGGTGTCGGCGCCCTATATTTGGGTGTGCCGTGGTTTTCAAATTTTGGCGTGTTGCATTGCTTTGTGGCGTGCTTTCTTGGCCCATAGATGGACCTAATCGGGCCATCCTTTTGATGTGAATCCTTAGGCGGATCGCATATTGGCTTGTGTGTGGCACCATTCGCCGCTCTCTTTTTGCCGTGAGGTCGCCCATCCGACCGGGTGGCCTTCTTGCTTTTTAATTGTGGGGCTCTAAGGCCTCCTCGTCAATTCGGCGTAACTTTCTTTTCGGGTAGCTCTTTGTTCGGCGACTGTCGTCGTACTTATCTGCGGTGCTGAATACTTTGCTCCATCTAATCCTGAGTGCATCTTTCGCTGTTTTGAGCTTCCGCTTCTGCTTTTTCAGGCTACGCGCAGTGGCGACGAGCCTTTTCTGGAGGTCATTTTGTTCCAATGGTTTGTCCGGCGTGAGATCGTCCGGACTGTTGTCTTCGCCGGGGACAGATTGTTTATCCAAGTTGTCTTGTTCGGACGATTGCTCGACAGCTTGTTCGTTGTCCACCGGTTCGCCCTGCTCTATGGCTGGGTCTTTGTTGAGGCGGGACTTTGTTCGGCGTTTACGTTGCCGTTTTGACTGCTTTTCGAGGGATTTATCCTTCGTGGTGTCCCGTTGTTCCTCGTCTTCATTTCCTTTAGGTGTATCCACCATGTATACATCATGGGACGAGGTTGTCCAGCATCCTATAGGTGCTGGTTCATTGTTGTCTCCTATATCGTCGTCCATACCGTCGATGTCTTTGGAGTCGAAATCGAGCACATCGTGTAAGCTTTCGACAGTGGCTATGAAGTGGGTGGTGGGTGGGCATTGAGTTTCTTCGTCGTCCGCATCCCAACCTTCCTGTCCGTAGTCCGGCCAGGGCTCTCCGGATAAACAGAGAGACTTTAGTGAATTCAGGACTTCGCCGAAGGGCGAAGTGCCGAAAGATGTCCGCGGCCGTGAACTCCATAACGGGCGCCTCAATCGGATTTGATTGGCAAGGCGCGGAGGGTTCGAGTCCGGAGAAGAGTCCGCACCCTGAAGTCGAGGTCTTCGCAGCGAGTGGATGGAGTTCGCTCGATCGCCAGAGATTAAAGCCCCGAGGCGGTGTCCAACCACTCGTCCTTGATCGGGGAATCCGGCCCGGATTAAGGGTCGGAGCGGATTCTGGTGCGGCCTCCGTGGCCTTTGCTCGTTGTAGAGCTAGATCATGCCCATCGAGAGCCTTGTGGCGGCGCTTGGCGCGCTTCGAATCCGTCGAAGATCAAGTCTCCGCGAATATCGGCTGTATAGTTTAAACTTCCAAATCTGACCTGACAGCCAGGGGCATAGCTTTCGATCTGCTCTAGACGGCCAAGCGAATTGGCCCGCAGTGCAAAGCCGCTGAACACGAAGATCGGTCCGGGGAGAAAAGTCTCACCCTGGACCGCGTCGTTGTTGATGATCAAAGGAGCCATCGGGCCTGTTGGTGACGCATACAGAGGAACTCTCAATGAAAGCACCAATGTCGGTGTCAAAGCGACGGATCTCGGTAGGGGGTCCCGAACTGCGTCTAGGCGGATGGTAACAGGAGACAAGGGACACGATGTTTTACCTGTGTTCGGGCCCTCTTGATGGAGGTAAAACCCTACGTCCTGCTTGATTAATATTGATGATGTGTGTTACAAGAGTGGATCTACCACGAGATCAAAGAGGCTAAACCCTAGAAGCTAGCCTATGGTATGATTCTTGTTCGTCCAATGGACTACAGCCGTCCGGTTTATATAGGCACCGGAGAGGGCTAGGGTTACACAAAGTCGGTTACAAAGGTAGGAGATCTACATATCGATATCGCCAAGCTTGCCTTCCACGCCAAGGAAAGTCCCATCCGGACACGGGACGAAGTCTTCAATCTTGTATCTTCATATTCTTGGAGTCCGGCCGATGATGATAGTTCAGCTATCCGGACACCCCCTAGTCCGGAACTCCCTCAGCCACCTTTCGACTCCCATGCACAGTGATGGTGCCCATGTAACCCGGCATCTTGAGCTGCAGATAAACATAACACGGCCGTGCCATGAACTTTGCATAAGCCGGCCGTCCAAACAGAGCATGATATGGGCTTCTGATTTTGACTACCTCAAACGTCAGCTTCTCAGCCCTAGAATCGTATTCGTCTCCAAAAGCCACTTCCAGCTCAATCTTTCCAACAGGATACGCCGATTTACCGGGTACCACCCCATGGAAAACAGTGTTAGATGTCCTCAGGTCCTTATCAGTCAGACCCATACGGCGAAAGGTCTCATAATAGAGAATATTGATGCTGCTTCCGCCGTCCATGAGCACCTTAGTGAATTTATATCCACCAACCTGAGGGGCCACCACCAAGGCTAATCGACCCGGGCTATCAACCCGGGGTGATCTTCTACTCCAAATGATAGGCTCTTGACCACCTCGGATAACGGGAACCGCCGGTTCAACGAATTCACAGCCCTTTTATGAACCTTCGGTCCTGTTTACATAAGTTAGTGGTAAACACATGGTATTGCCCACCGCTTAACTGTTTTGGATGGCTCTCATAACTCGACTCTTTGCCGCTGTCCTCCTTGACCGGGCTGCTGATTATAGCCACCTTGACCACCTTGAAAACCGGAACTTGAGCCGCCACCGGGCCATGGAAACCACCTGCTCTGAACCGCCGCTGACCCGTGATTGCCATCAAACATGTTTGAATTCTGAAAGCCTTCATGATCGCGCAGTCCTTCCATAAGTGGGTGGCAGGATTTTCTCGAGTACCGTGTCTTGGACAAGGCTCATTCGAAGCTGCTCAAGAGATGGACCTGAGCCACCAGATCGAGGAGGTCCTCTCCCCTTATGCTTCTTGTTATTACCTTGAGCATTAGCATTGGCCACAAACGCCGGGTTACCGTCCGGCTTACGCTTGTTACCACCTTGAGTTGCCGGCTGTTGCTGCTGACCCTTTCCGTTGCTCTTCTTCTTTCCCTTCCCTGTCTTTTCCTCCTCAGACACGGGATCTTCAGTAGTATCAGAATCGGCATATTTAACCAAAGCCGCCATCAACGTACCCATGTCATTGCAATCACGCTTAAGGCGCCCCAGCTTCTGCTTCAGCGGCACAAAACGACAATTCTGATGGAGCATAAGTACCGTAGAGATGGCATCCATCTTATCAGATGAATGTATTATTTCTTTGACCCGGCGCACCCAATGAGTTGTGGACTCACCCTCCTCCTGCTTACAATTGGTCAAGTCCACAATGGACATAGATTGCTTGCAAGTATCCTTAAAGTTCTGGATGAACCGGGTCTTTAACTCGGCCCATGAACTGATGGAATTGGGAGGCAAGCTTTTCAACCAAGTTCGGGCCGTTCCATCTAACATCATGGTAAAATACTTAGCCATTGTCGCGCCGCTGACTTCCAATAATTCCATGGCCATCTCGTAACTTTCAATCCATGCCCCCGGCTGTAAGTCGGTCGTGTAATTCGGCACTTTTCGAGGACCCTTGAAATCTTGGGCAGACGCACATCTCGTAGAGCCGGCACTAGACAAGGGACACCACCGGTTCTAGTGGCCACCCCTGCTCCAACAGAAGTCATTGGATACTCTGGGAAACCGTCATACGCCGTCTGCTGAGCCGCTAATTGAGCCGCCTGTTCATCCTCCTGACGCAATCGATCCTGCACCGGGTTATAGCCGCCGGGTTGGTTGCGACGCTGGGCATTACTTGATAAAGCCTCTGACTCCATGTGTCTGCTGTAACTCGGACTCCAGTTTGGTCGAGGTGCTCCCCAAGGCTGAGGAGTGGAATGAATCCCGTCCCTACTGTAAGAATAGGCCTCTTGTTGTGCCAAGGCCGTCTGAAGAAGCTCCCTAACCCTCCGGGTTTCCACCGCCGTCGGGTCGTCACCATCCACTGGAAGAGCCACCAGACGCGCCGATGCTGCTATCAGGTTCTCCATGGGGTTGGAAAAGTGGCCCGAAGGTGTTGGTATGTATCGGGGCGGGGCCATGCTCCCATGAAGAGGTGCCGTCTCTCGAGGCTGAACCGGCCCTCCTGCTCCGGGTGTCATAAATTGATTGGCTTCGGGCGGATTGCTAGGACCAGCTCCGGGTGTCGTGAAAAGATTCCGAGGATCGTAAACCGGAGGCAGACGGGACTGGGTTTTCTGATGTCTCCTTCTCATCACCTCATTGGATGCATTCAGACTCATGTTAAGCTGGAAAGCCTCTGACTGAAGTTGCTGCGCCCGTGCACCCAAAGCCGCCCGCTCCGCAGCTAGCCTGGTGTCCTCAGCCGCCAATGTCGTGGTTCTAAGTTTGACAGTAGAATGGGGGGTAGGTATGGAGAGGCAAGATCCTAGCTATGGAGTAGTTGTATACGCAAGGGATTTACGAGTTCATGCCCTTCTCGGAGGAAGTAATAGCCCCACGCCCTCGGAGCCCGGAGGCCGATCATTTGGATTATATGCGTATGTGTTACACGGGTGCGAACCCTTCTACCTGTGGAGGGGGGTGGCTTATATAGAGTGCGCCAGGACCCCAGCCAGCCCACGTAGTAGAGGGTTTAAGGTGCGTTAAAGCTAGGCGTTACTGGTAACACCTTACATAAAGTGTCAATAAGGTCATAAAGACTATTTAACTACAGACCGTTTGGGTACCCAGTGGCTCTTGGACTCCTGGTGGTCGAGTGGGTCTTCGTAGTCGAGTGTCTTTGAATCTGTCGAGTGGAAACCTACCAGGTCGACAGGAAGGTTGCTTCTCTTGTGAGTCTCCTTGTGGAGGGTACCTTTGGGAAGGTCTATGACCCTACCCCAGGTACATGACTTCATCATTAGCCCCCGAATGGATCGAGGTTTGAGTGAGGAAGGAGTTGATAATATTTCCGACCTGTTCTTCGTGTTGTGAGTGCGTCTTACTCTGGATCAACGACCTTTTAGTGATGGCATCAACTTCTCTTTCAGTCGCCTTAATCCATTCTTCACGTTTGTCGAGTGAACTTTGTGAACCTGAGGATTTCCGAGCGACGGATCGGAGGAAATCTGTTGTCTGACGAGTTGCTCTGCGGTTAGCGGATTTCGCGGGATCCGAATTTTGGGAAGCGCGCGAAGCGGAGAAAACCGCGGCACTCGGATGGGATAAGATGATGACGCCTCGATCTTCGTGCCGCCTTTTTCGCCACGTATCGTGCGCGCGCCTGTTGCGGGATTGCGACGGGATTGCTTGGGCCTACCGGTCAGCCACTCGGAAGCGGCCCCATATAAAGCGCTGGTCAGGGCATTTTGAACAGTGAAACCTCAGACTTCCCCTCTCTCCACCTCCAAACCTTCTCGCCGCGCTCTTCGTCTGTCCAGCGCCGAAGCTCGGTACTTTTCACGCCGGCGACCATGGTGAAGGACAAGACTGCCGCCCTGGAACGGGTGAAGAAGGCGGTGGCGAAGGCCAAGGGGAGAGCGCCCAGTCGGGGCGGTTCCTCTTCGCGGTCCAAGCTGCCGCAGGTCTGGGTCCAAGGAGACTGGATCCGGTCGACCATCACCGAGAAAGATCTCACCGATCTGGCCAACAAAGGACTGATCCCCCATGGGTCGGCGAGGCTTCCGAGCACGGAGTGGCAACCGCAGCCTGAAGAGGGTGAGTGCGTCCTCCTGGCCACCCACGTAGATAGGGGGTTTTCTCTGCCGCCAAATCCTTTTTTCCGGGGGTTTTTGAACTTTTTTGGAGCGCAACTCCACCATTTCATTCCAAACTCCATTGTGTATCTTGCTGCTTTCGTTTTGCTCTGCGAGAATTTCTTGGGTTGTCGACCGCATTGGGGTCTCTTCAAGCACATATTCACCTGTCGCTCTCAGACGATGAAGAAAACGAGCCCAAATGACGAGAGGACCCAAGTAATCCAGATGTGTGGGGGACTCGGGGTCCAGATGAGGGGGAAGAGCGTCTTTCCAGCTATGACTCTCCCCGACTCGGTTAGAGGGTGGCAGTCGACCTGGTTTTACTGCCAAGACCAGCCGACGCCGGGGCAGTCGACTGGGCTCCCTCCTTTCTCCATGAGTCGAACGAACAAGCCATCTTCCCTGAAGGTGTTACCAGAGGAGAAGGCCCAAGTAAAGCTGCTGATGGAGCGTGTAGTCCAGCTTATTCGCGATGGGGTGACCGGCATGGATCTCCTGGAGGTTTTTCTCCGACGGCGTATTCAGCCACTCCAATACCAAGGACATCCGATGTGGATGTACTCTGGTACGGATTATACCACTCGGGTCCATCCAGAGGAGGTCGATGGCGCCACGCTTGAGAAATGGATGACTGCCATCACAGGAAACAAGGACAACCCTCGCGGAGCTAGGAGGATTCCACCTACCAACCAGACAAGGTATAACCGCTTATCTCCGACTGTGATTCTGCTGCATTCATTCTGTTTTGATGCCAATTCGTCGACTGACTTTCACCTTGTTTTGTTGTCTTCTAGGTCACCACTGAGATGTACTCGATGCCCAACGGGGCGCAGGAAACAGTCGAAGAAGAAGAAGGAAGTGGAGGTGAGAGTCCGAAGGAATGGGAGTCCAATGGCGAGGAGGATGAGGAGGATGATGGCTCTGATGATGAGGAGGAGGAGGAGGAAGAGGAGGAAGACGCCGATCCTCCTCGCTCGGAGGGAAGGTCCAAGTTGACGCACGACCCGGCGGCCGGGCGTGGTAAAGCTGTTGTGCCCACCGGTCAGTCGACGAAGCGACCTAGGACAACTTCTCCCGCGCCGACTGAAAAACTGCCGAAGCAACCTCGAGCGACGTCGTCAAAGTCGGCGAAGGCCCTGCCCAAGATGCGAATGGTCATCCCCACCATCTCCGGGTAGCCAACAGAACCTTGTATTTCCTTATTCAACATGAGTGAACTTTTGGTCGACTTGATGACTGATCAGCCGATTCTTGAAATTTACAGCGCCGCTACCTACGAGACTTCAGCCAAGCAGGAAGATCAGGAAATGGAGGATGCGGTCACCTCAAACCTTGGTAAGATCTTTGAGGTTTCGCTTTTAGTCGACTGGAGCTTTTAGTCGATTGGACTTCCATGTTTACTTCTGAATCTTTCTTGTAGTTCCGCCTCACGTCATTGATCTCCCCGATGATGACGAGGAAGCGCCATTGAGGAAGAGGAAGAACAAGAAAGCGCTTGTTGGCAAAGCTGCTCAAGTCATGGCGATTCTCGAGACGCTGATTTCGAGGGAGGCAACCCCACTCGGACTTACGTGTCTTTCGCTGTACATCACGACAAGTGCTCAACCCACTTCGCCGACCGCAGATCCACCATCTCTCTTTGCTACCCACCACGTCCCGGAAGACCAAGTAAGTGCTGCTAAGGAGGCCATACGCCGGCAGGGATCATGATGGAGCAGGTGAAAGCGCCGAGAGGCTAGTCAGCGGCCTATGATGCCGATTCAGCTCTCGAGCAATGTCCAAGTAAGTCGACCGTCGCTTGCTTTGTTAGGATATGCTATCTGAAAATGCTTTCTTCCGGAGATTTCCATATATGTACACCCACCGGTGTGTGTGTCGATTGAACTTTTGTGGGGCACGCAGTGCACCCACCGGGTGTAGTCCCCGAGACTATGGTCGACTGCGTGCAGTCGGCTATAGTCTTTATGTTGTGATCTTCTTCACTTGACCTGGACGGACCAAGACTAATGGAACTGTAAAACCGGTGGGGGCACGCTAAGTGCACCCACTGGGTGTAGTCCCCGAGACTATGGTCGACTGCGTGCAGTCAACTATAGTCTAAAGAACTGTTTTTTTACTGCGGCTGACCGCTGACAATTAGCCAAGGTTTTAGAATCATAACCTTTTTGCCTCTTTTGGTCGACTGGTCGAACCAAAGATGGTAAACCAGTGGGGGCACGCTGAGTGCACCCGCTGGGTGTAGTCCCGAGACTACCGTCGAATGTTTTGATTCGATCGTAGTCTTAGAAATGCTACTATTTTTCCATAGTCACTCGTAAGTGATCTGTCTTTGATGTCTTTCGTTGGTTGACTCTTTGTAGAAATCTTGCGAGCTTGTGGCTCGCTATACTGAGTGAGAGAAAAAGCAGATTCAGCTCAACCTCGATTTGAAGCTTGCTCGGGAGAATTTGCGAAGGCAAAGGATGAAGCAAAAGGTATGGCTGGTGAGAATTTTTGACGATCGCCTCTGTTTTTCTGCTCATTCTCAACTCTGTTCTCTCATTGTTGCTTTGCAGATAAACCGAAGAGACTTTGAAGAAGCAGGACCTTGACCTTGCAGAGGCACTGTTGGCGGCTTTGGAGAAATCTAAGCTCGCTGAAGAGTAGGTTGCCTCAGTCGCCAATCTCGAAGATGACAATGCCAAGTTGTAAGCCTCTCTTGACGCTGCTAACAAGGAAGTTAGTCGATCAAGAACAACAAGAATGTTACGTTCGACAAGGTTGGCTGGGCGGGAAGCGAAACGACACGGAGATTTATCTTGGAGGGCTCGCCAAGAAGTCGCTTCTCATGCTTGAAGGTAATCTCTTTTATCCGACTGTCTTTCTCTCACCGGCTCATCACATGATCTTTATTTTGAGTCTGAGTTGTGTTTTCAGAATTCTGCCAAAACTTTGAAGAAGAAACCAGCTGAGTGGAAACCAGCTTGGACCCCATCAACCCTCCTGTGAAGGACGAAGCTGCTATGAATGTGCACCGACTGGAGTCTCGTGTTGCTAGCGTGGTGGATTATCTTGCTCGACTGAAAGTTGCAGTGTCGCGGATCGACTTGACTCTCTGGCCAGAACAGACTCTCCAGAATGATCTTGAATCCCTGATGACTCGACTGAATGAGATTCCAAGTCGAGTGCAAGAATGGAAAAAGTCATCTGCCAGGTGTGGTGCTGATGTTGCTCTATCTCTGGTTCGCTTCCACTTCAAAGAAGCGCAAGAGGACAAGCTGGTGTCTCTCAAGGTTGCCAATACCAGGAAGCACGACTTCAGATCTTTCATGGAGACTTTCATCGCTGCTGCTACCCGTATTGTCGACGGAATCGACCTCGACCAGTTTGTTGCACCTTCCAGTCCTCCGCCGGAGGAGTAAAAAACTTCTAAGTCCCACTTCAAATTTTCCTCGGAATGCCGAGTGGTTTCTGTAACCGATAAACTTTAACAGGCTTAACACCTGAGCACTTTTGGATCCGTAGGACATTTATCCGAACTTGATTTTTCCTTTAACATGCTTTGCTTGCCTTCGAGAGAACTTTATTCCTCATTCAGAAGATATTCCGTTGAAATTTCAATCGACCTGTGCTTCATCTATCCTGCAGGTAGAGGTGGAACACAGAATGCGACTAACCTTGTTGTCCTTACGGATCGGGACGAACCGCACGTTGTGCTTGTGGCGAAGCTCCGAAGGAGGAGGTTGCAGTCGACCTGCACCTCGTCGTCCTTGTGGATTGGGATAGACCGCACGGTGTACTTGTGGCGAAGCTCCGAAGGAGGAGGTAGCAGTCGACCTGCACCTCGTCGTCCTTGCGGATTGGGATGGACCGCACGTTGTACTTGTGGCGAAGCTCCGAAGGACGAGGCAGCAGTCGACCTGCACCTCGTCGTCCTTGCGGATTGGGATGGACCGCACGTTGTACTTGTGGCGAAGTTCCGAAGGAGGAGGCAGTAGTCGACCTGCACCTCGTCGTCCTTGCGGATTGGGATGAATTCCTTACTTAGGCGAGCACTGGGTTGCAGCTAAGCCCCCGAGTGGGAGGTTTGCTCTCCACTCGGTAGGATTTTTATTACTTAGGCGAGAACTGGGCTACAGCTAAGCCCCCGAGTGGGAGGTTTGCTCTCCACTCGGTAGGATTTTTATTGCTTAGGCGAGCATTGGGTTGCAGCTAAGCCCCCGAGTGGGAGGTTTGCTCTCCACTCGGTAGGATTTTTATTACTTAGGTGAGCACTGGGCTGCAGCTAAGCCCCCGAGTGGGAGGTTTGCTCTCCACTCGGTAGGATTTTTATCACTTAGGCGAGCACTGGGCTGCAGCTAAGCCCCCGAGTGGGAGGTTTGCTCTCCACTCGGTAGGATTTTTATCACTTTGGATGTTTTAAGGCGAATCCTTGGGCTGTTATAAGCCCCCGAGTGGGAGGCTGGCTCACCACTCGGTAGGATTTGAATACTTAGGCGAGTACTTGGACTGCAGCTAAGCCTCCGAGTGGGAGGCTGGCTCGCCACTCGGTAGGATTTTGAATACTTAGGCGAGTACTAGGACTGCAGCTAAGCCTCCGAGTGGGAGGCTGGCTCGCCACTCGGTCGGATTTTAATACTTAGGCGAGTACTTGGACTGCAGCTAAGCCTCCGAGTGGGAGGCTGGCTCGCCACTCGGTCGGATTTTGAATACTTAGGCGAGTACTTGGACTGCAGCTAAGCCTCCGAGTGGGAGGCTGGCTCGCCACTCGGGAGGATTTTGAATACTGAGGCGAGGACTTGGACTGCAGCTAAGCCTCCCGAGTGGGAGGCTAGCTCGCCACTCGGTAGGATTTTGAATACTTAGGCGAGTACTTGACTGCAGCTAAGCCTCCGAGTGGGAGGCTGGCTCGCCACTGAGAGGATTTTGAATACTTAGGCGAGTACTTGGACTGCAGCTAAGCCTCCAAGTGGGAGGCTGGCTCGCCACTCGGTAGGATTTTGAATACTCAGGCGAAGCGGATTCGCAGCTAAGCCCCCGAGTGAGAGACTGGCTCGCACTCGGAAAGGATTTTTTTCACAAACTTAGGCGAATCGGACTCGCAACTAAGTCACCCACTGGGGTAAACTTCAACAAAAAGCAATAACAATCACTGGGAAAATTATAACATTCTTGTCTTGGATAAACAAACTACAAAAGTACTTTTATTACATCTCAACCGAGTGAGTTTTTAAGTGTAAAAGGGGCGGAGCAGCTCCGTGTTCCAAGCTCGAGGCTCGTCGATCTGGCGATCAACGTTGTAGAGATGATATGCTCCGTTGTGGAGGACTCCCGTGACATTGAAGGGACCTTCCCAAGTGGGAGCAAGCTTGTGTGGTTTCTGTTGGTCCACTCGGAGGACCAAATCTCCCTCTTGGAAGGCTCGACTCTTCACATTTCTGGCATGGAATCGACGCAAGTCTTGCTGATAGATAGTCGAGCGGATCAAGGCCATCTCTCTCTCCTCTTCCAAGAGGTCGATCGCATCTTGCCGGGCTTGTTCCGCTTCTTCTTCGTGAGTATAGCTCGACTCGAGGCGCATTATGAAGCAGGTCACTCGGCAGAACTGCTTCAGCTCCATAGACCAGGAAGAATGGAGTTCTCCCAGTCGACCGATTAGGAGTGGTCCTCAATCCCCAGAGAACCGATGGAAGTTCATCGACCCAAGCTCCTGCTGCGTGTTTGAGATCACGCATCAGCCGAGGTTTTAGCCCTTTGAGAATGAGGCCGTTTGCATGTTCTGCTTGTCCATTCGACTGAGGATGAGCCACTGAAGCATAGTCGACCCGCGTGCCTTGAGAGGCGCAGAAGGCTTTGAACTTGTCATTATTGAAGTTTGACCCATTGTCGGTGATGATGCTATGCGGAACTCCATATCTGAATATCAACTCTCTGATGAAACTGATAGCAGTGCATGCATCGAGGTTCTTGATGGGCTTGGCTTCGATCCACTTGGTGAACTTGTCGACTGCTACTAGCAAATGAGTGAAGCCGCTTCTGCCAGTTCTCAACGGTCCAATCATGTCCACTCCCCAAACAGCGAAGGGCCAAACGAGTGGAATGGTCTTCAAGGCTGAGGCTGGCTTGTGTGACATGTTGGAATAGAACTGACATCCTTCACAGTTGTCGACTATTTCTTTTGCCATTTAATTTGCTTTCGGCCAGTAAAATCCCGCTCGGTATGCTTTAGCCACAATGGTCCAAGAGGACGCATGATGACCACAGGTCCCCGAGTGGATATCCTCAAGAATTATCTGACCTTCTTCTAGCGTGATACACTTCTGGCCGACTCCAGTCGCGCTTTCTCTGTACAATTTTCCCTTGATTCTTTGTAAAGGCCTTGGATCGATTTAACGATCTGTCAAGCCTCTTCTTCATTCTCTGGGAGCTCTTTCCTTAGGATATATGCGATGTACGGCATCCGATCGGGGAGTGATGACCACAACTTCCATAATCAGGTCGACCACGGCTGGGACCTCAACTTCGAGTCGGATCATTGGCACTCTTTTGCCGCGGGGCTTCTTACGTGAAAGGATCCTCCTGCACCGATGGAGCATGAATGTGTTCCAAAAATACACCACTGGAATGGCTTCCTCTTGGACCCTATCTTCGCCAAATCATCCATGACTTGATTTTTCGATCGGGGTATATGATGAAGCTCTAACCCTCGAATTTCTTCTCCAAATTTTCTCATTGCATTACAATAACCTGTCATAGCTGGGCTTCGACATCCCACTCCTTCATTACTTGATTAACAACCAGATCTGAGTCGCCATAGACCATAAGGCTGACAGACGCCGAAAGTGAAATGGCCATGCGCAACCCATACAAGAGTGCTTCATATTCTGCTTCGTTGTTGGAAGAATCAAAGTGAATCTGGAGAACATACTTGAGCCTATCTCCTCGGGGGGAAACCAATACAACCCCTGCACCGGAACCGTTCAGCATCTTGGAACCATCGAAGAACATAGTCCAGTGTTCCGAGTGAACTTGGGTCGGTTGCATTCGATCCACTCGGCGAGGAAATCTGCTATTGCTTGGGACTTGATGGCTTTCTTTGCCTCGAATTTGATATCAAGAGGAAGGAGTTCAATCGCCCATTTTGCCACTCGACCAGTTGCATCTCTGTTGTGAAGAATTTCCGACAAAGGGGCGTCACTGACGATCGTAACGGAATGATCAGAGAAATAATGAGCAACCTTCTTCGTGGTCATATAGATCCCATAAACAAGCTTCTGATAGTGAGGATATCTTTGCTTTGACGGGGTCAGCACTTCAGAAAGATAATAAATTGGGCGTTGAACTTTGAAGGCTTTTCCTTCTTCTTCCCGCTCGACCGTAAGTACGGGTACTGACAACTTGTCCAGTGGCTGCAATGTAAAGCAGCAAAGGCTCCTTGCTGATTGGAGCAGCAAGCACCGGCTGGGTGGAGAGCAGAGCTTTGAGCTCTGCAAACGCTGCATCAGCTTCTAGAGTCCACTCGAACTTGTCTCGACTTTCTTCATCACCGGTAAAGAGGCAATGCCTTTTCACCGAGGCGAGAGATGAATCGACTTAAAGCGGCCAAACATCCAAGAAAGTTCGGACATCGTGCACACGCGACAGGCGCTTCATTCGGAGTATGGTGCCAACCTTTTCGGGTTAGCATCGATTCCTCGCCGGAAACGAGAAAACCGAGTAACTTTCCACCGGGAACTCCAAATGTACACTTTGATGGGTTAAGCTTGATATCATACCTCCTGAGATTGGCAAATGTTTCAGCAAGGTCGGTCAACAGGTCGGAACCCTTTCGTGACTTGACCACTATATCATCCATGTACGCTTCCACATTCCGACTGATTTGAGCGAGCAAACACTTCGAATCATCCTCATGAATGTGGCTCCGCATTCTTGAGACCGAATGGCATGGTGACATAACAGAAGCACCCGAATGGAGTGATGAACGCTGTTTTAATCTCATCGGGTCCATACAGACGGATCTGATGGTACCCGGAATAGGCGTCTAAAAAAGACAACCTCTCACATCCCGCAGTTGAGTCGACTATTTGGTCGATGCGAGGAAGAGGGAAATGATCTTTCGGGCTGGCCCGATTGATATGCTTGAAATCGATGCACATGCGCAACGACTTGTCCTTCTTGGGGACCATGACAACGTTGGCGAGCCACTCGGAGTGGTAGATCTCTCGGATGAACTCTGCTGCTAAGAGCCGAGCCACCTCTTCGCCAATGGTCTTTCTCTTCTGGACGGCGGACCGCCGAAGATACTCTTTCCGGTTTAAATTTTGGGTCGACTCATAGGCCAGCCCCCTGGGTACACCCGGCATGTCAGCAGGCTTCCATGCAAAGATGTCCCAGTTCTCACGGAGGAACTGGATGAGCGCTTCTTCCTATTTTGAGTCGAGTGCTGTTGAGATGTTGGTCGGAGCAACATTGGGATCAGTCGGGTGAATGTGAACCTGTTTCGTCTCGCCAGCCGACTGGAATGCTGACTCCGTAGCGGGCTTCTTAGCTTGCAACAAATCACTCGGATCTGCAGTTTTCTGATACTCTTATAGCTCTACCACTGCCAACTGAGCATCGGCGATCTTAGAGCCTTTCTGGAAGCACTCTTCTGCCTTCTTCCGATTGCCCGTGACAGTGATCACGCCCTTGGGACCAGGCATCTTCAGTTTAAGATACACGTAACACGGTCGGGCCATGAAACGTGCATAAGCTGGTCTCCCCAGAATAGCGTGATAAGCGCCTGAAATCCACGACCTCAAAGGTCAACTTTTCTTTCCGGAAATGCTTTGAATCACCAAAACTACATCAAGAGCAATTTGGCCGAGTGACTCAGCCTTCTTTCCGTGAATGACTCCGTGGAAGCTCATGTTATCGGTAATCGAGTCTGGACATCGGAATGCCCATCCCTTTCAACATCCCCGCGTATAATATGTTCAAGCCACTACCACCATCCATCAGGACTTTGGTCAGTCGAGTGCCTTCGACAACTGGGTCGACCACCAATGCTTGCCTCCCAGGGGTGGCAATGTGCGTCGGGTGATCAGACTGGTCGAATGTGATGGCGGTCTGGGACCATTTCAGATAATTGGGAGTCGTCGGAGCAACCAAGTTTACTTCCCGATTGATAACCTTCAATCGAATTTTGCTTTCGACGTCAACAAAAATCATCAGGTTGGAATTGACCAGGGGATATCCACCATCACTGTCATCTCTGTCCTCAACTTTGTCTGTCTCCTTATCCTTATCCTTGGGCTGTTTCCCTTGGAACTGCTGAATCAAGAGCCGACACTGTCGAGTGGTATGTTTCGTAAATGAGTTTACCCTCTTCATCTTTCTTTGTATGAATATGACATGGTAAATCCAACACGCCGCTCCCATCCTGGTCTTTCACCTTCTTAGGGTTCCAAGGACCCTTGGGTTTCCCCTTGAACTTTCACAGGGTCACGGCCAAGGCCTCTCCGGAGCCGCTGGCTCGACTTTGCGCTCGCTCGATCGAATTCCCTCCGCCGGTCTCATTGGCGGCCGATTTATATTTACCACTCCGGAGCCGATCCTCTTCTTCACCATTTGCATACTTGGTGGCAATCTCCATCATCCGACTCAGGGTCATATCTCCGGTTCGACCAAATTTCAAACTCAATTCTCTGTTCTTGACACCTTCCTTGAAGGCACAGACTGCCTGGTGATCAGATACATTCTCGACTGTGTGGTGCAAAGTGATCCACCTCTGGATATAATCTCTCAAAGTTTCACTCGACTTTTGCACGCATGACTACAACTCTGTCAAACCTGCTGGTCGTTTGCAAGTTCCTTCAAATGTCCTGACAAACACTCAGGCAAGATCTTCCCAAGTGTAAATCTTCTTTGGGTGCTAATCGATTCAACCACGCCTGGCTGAACCCTCCAACATAAGAGGCAGATGCTTCATGGCTACCTCATCGTTGCCACCGCCGATCTGAACCGCCACTCGGTAATCTTCAAGCCAAGTGTCGCTTGGATTCTCCGATGAACTTGTCGACTCCGATCGCCAACCTGAAGTTGGGAGGAATCACTGCGGCCCTGATGGCTCTGCTGAAACACTCTGGTCCCGAGACATGAACTCTGCTGCTGGAAGGAACATCTCTATCATGGCCGTCTTGGTGAGCTCTGTTCCTGTTGACCAAACCTTGAACGATAATAGATCTCGCATCAAAGCCTGGTTCCCTGGGGTCAACTGGAACTCTTCGCCCAACACTGTTTTGGCGTCTGTCGTCCTACTGCCGTGGAGCGTATGATCCACCCCTTGGGGGAGGAGTGGGCACTCGACGTTGATCGTTGTGATCGGATCGGTGCTCATACTGCTCATGACCCTTGTATTGATCATCACGCCGCCCCCACGTTCCTCACGCCTCGGGGCGATCTTGGACTATGGGCCGATCGAATGAATTCGCAGCGACGGATCGGTTGTGAACCCTATTCCGCGATCGATACAACTGAGTTTTGATCTCCTGCCGCCGAGCAAATCCCTGATTTGCTGCAAACCTCTACCCGCCTCCGACCGAAGGCTGAATTGACTCTGCTATCTGATGACAGCTGCTAAATTCTGAATCGGAGTTCGATATACCTGGGTTGGCGGTTGAAAGAGCTGGGCGTCGGATTCTGGAACCCTCGGTCGCGTACGCTCGTCGAGTACTCTCTGAAGATTCTCCAGTCGAGTGCGCTCAGCCAGGTTGGCCAAGCGCGCATCCTCCAAGGCGCGAGCCTCGGGGGTTTCTCCAACGACAGGAGTGTGAAGTGCATCCATGTTCCGACGATGAAGCTCCTCCCTCTGAAGCGAAGTGAGGGGCTCGGGCAAGTACTCTTCGTGGGCTTGCACCGGATCGCCTCCACCGCCACCTTCGTTGGTGCGGGTGAATCCAGGGGGACTGCGTGGTCCATCGACCATCAGAACCTCTGCCGCCGGGTCACTGCTATCGCATTCGGACGCCGTCTCTGCGAAGCCAGTTGACAGGTCGAACAGGCCGTAGAGAGATTCGTCGGGCTCGATCGCCGCGACTTGGGGGATGGCCGACTGGTGGGCCACCGCATGCCTCACCCACCGCTGAAGCCTCGACCGACCGGAACGCTTGCGCCGGTGGGAGGCGGGAGTGAAGATAGCGAAGGAGCCGACCCATACCGGGTCGACGGTTGCCGCAGGAGGACGCCGCTTGAACACATGCGTGAAAGTGCGTCGCCCATGGACGGGAGCGCGTCCACGTCGAGTGGAGCCTCCTGAAGCCAAGCGGAGTCGTCGGCGATAAACGTGAGCACACCAAGACGGATCTCGTGGCCGTCGACCAGAACTCCACTTGAAACCATGATGCCGGAGATCGAAAGAATCCCAACTTCTCCAACAAATCGCTAGAACACTGGCCCCAAGGTGGGCGCCAACTGTCGTGGTTCTGAGTCTGACAGTAGAATGGGGGGTAGGTATGGAGAGGCAAGATCCTAGCTATGCAGTAGTTGTATACGCAAGGGATTTACGAGTTCAGGCCCTTCTCGGAGGAAGTAATAGCCCTACGTCTTGGAGCCCGGAGGCGGTCGATTGGATTATATGCGTATGTGTTACAGGGGTGCGAACCCTTCTACCTGTGGAGGGGGGTGGCTTATATAGAGTGCGCCAGGACCCCAGCCAGCCCACGTAGTAGAGGGTTTAAGTTGCCTTAAAGCTAGGCGTTACTGGTAACGCCTTACATAAAGTGTCATTAAGGTCATAAAGACTATTTAACTGCAGACCGTTTGGGTACCGAGTGGCTCTTGGACTCCTGGGGGTCGAGTGGGTCTTCGTAGTCGAGTGTCTTTGAATCTGTCGAGTGGAAACCTACCAGGTCGACTGGAAGGTTGCATCTCTTGTGAGTCTCCTTGTGGAGGGTACCTTTGGGCAGGTCTATGACCCTACCCCAGGAACATGACTTCATCAGCCAAGGCCTACTTGTCCTGGGCTATCTCCTCACGCACCTTTGCCACCTCCGTGTTATGCTCATCTGGATTTGCAGGAATAACCGTGGAGGTTAACAAGGCCGTCAACTTGTCCATAAGATCTATCAACACCTGAGCTGGCGGGCGCGCGGGGCCTCCTGCCCCGGCCGCTCCTAACCCGGACGTTATTGCTGTCGCAGCCGTCGAGTTTTGGCCGGGTTGGGTACCAGCCATGAAGACTCCTGCCCAGCTAGGCGGCTCATAGCAATCTGGAACGCTAGAGTCGTCAGAACAGCCCCCTAGCATGCCTTCTTGGACCTGATACAGAGAATCTGTTGAGCCGAAGGACGAATCATCATCTGATGGGACTGCCGTCTCTTCGCCATCTTTAGATCCTCCAGAAAGTGCCTCTCCATGAACACAGCCCACAAAGGCATGCTTTATGACAGGTTGAATCGGGGCGGGTCTCGCACACTGAGCCGTCTCAATGAGGTCGGTGCAGCTGTCCGGCTCTGGGCCCGGCTCACCAATCCGGCCGATGAAGACGTGGATTCCGCCAAAGGGGACCCGGTACCCGTACTCAATTGAGTCGGCGTCGGGGCCCCAGCCTTCGTTGTCGATGTAGATCTTGCCGCGACGACTCTTGGTCATCCGGCCCACTGCGTATCCCTTGAGCCCTTCGAAGCTGACCTTCAAGAACTCAAATCCACCGTGCGCTGGCCCGACGGTGGGCGCCAACTGTCGTGGAATTGTCACGGCAGATGTCCTCTTGCAAGTACTTAATCGTGGAGCCATCACAACTAGGAATCTTAAAGGGGTTAATCGGGACAAAGGACACGAGAGGGTTTATACTAGTTCGGCTCCTTACGGTGAAGGTAAGCCTACGTCTAGTTGGGTTGGTATTGCTTGAGGTTTCGATGACCAGGGAGCGAGATACGCTATGCCCGGTTCTCGAAGGGTTGTTTTTCCTGCCCTAAGCCGCCGGCGGGTCGCCCCCTTATATACACGGGTTGATGCCCGGCCGGCTCGTAAACAGTGTCCGGCTCGGTGATTAGTCAAGTCTACCTTATGATACAAGTCATGCCATTATGGCGGTTTACTACAACGGACCTTAAGTCGCCTGTGGGCCTTAGGCCCCTTGTTGAGACGCCATCTTCATGCTTGGACTTGGGCTTCTGTCTGGTAACTCTTTACGTAACCCGGCCCCTCCTGGGCGGCTTACACAAATAGTTATATCCCCAACACAACTACTTCAAAGTATATAGGATATTTTAAAAGAACTTCTAATATGTCTTGGTTGTAATGATTAAGGAACAACCCCAAAACCACCAACACACACCAAACAAAGGACAAAAAATGGATATTAGATGAAGAAGAATAGATATCAACACGTAACAAGTACCGAAAAATAAAGCAAGGCATAGTTTACCTTATGAACCAAACAACAACAGCAGGGTCCAGCAGTTTCCAACAGTGAACAGGTTTCCAAGGCCACTTACAAACTGAAAGAAACAAACCAGCAGAAAGTAAAAAGATCAAAAACGTTAACCAGGAACTATAAATTTGAGCACAACCATCTCAGAGAGTTGTTACCGGGGCCGTAGCATGAGTGAAAGCGCATTGGTATTATTACTTATACTCATACAACATTATTGTTTTAACTGAACTAAGCATCCAACAGTGTGTGAACAACACCATTTTGACAAACCAAATGACAGAAAAAACATTTTGGATCTACTGTTAACTCGATTCGGTTTCGAAGGTAATGCTGGTTCAAGCTAGAATTGCAACCTGCAATACTCTGGGCATGAAAAGGACACGCAAAATTGGTCAGTCGCAATCATGTGTATGTGTGACCCTTAAAAAACTGCAGTTTCAAATAACAAAAGAGATTTGGTTTCAGACTGCAGTTTCAAATAGCAAATAAAAAATCATGTGTATGTGTGACCCTGAACGCTGTCCAACCGGCGAGGAACCGCGTAAGAGTTGCGCCTTGCACCGTCCCGCCGACGAGCACGAGCGCATCAAACAACCAAGTGACTTGCACGGAATACATGTCAAACAATATAAACAATCAGATATGATATCACAACATGCGAATAGACATCTAGTATAACAGAACAATGTAATCAAAGCAGGGCTAGGCAATACAAAAAGAAATGCATATTTGATAGACCAATTCATCTATCACTGGAATTGTAGAGTATCTAGATGACTGCTAATAATAGTACGTCACTGCAGATATATTTGTAAGTCAAATGGAATCTATTTTGTTAAAACCCCAATAAATGGCCTGACTTTGATAAAGCCACATGACACTACAGGGTTAAAGGAGACGATGCTAGGGCGAGCGCAGACGGCGGAGGCGGTGAGGTAATCTATTCAGGAACTAAAATAAATAAATTCCTTACCCATTTTGCAAACCATTCTCGTGTTCGCCTTGGACAGAGGTTAATCAACGTGGTGTATTGAAACCCAGTTATAATTTAAAAGATTCATATTGTGGACTGCCGAATGAATTATACACAGGTCAACCGACGTGGTGTACTGAACCTCAGTGATAACCTAAAAGATTCATATTGTGGACTATCAAACATAAGGAAGCTGCAGATCCACACTCACCTAGGATGAACCGGGGCATGCCTATACATGCTCCATTCAAATGCTTAACGCTACACATATCAAGATGGAAAGGAAAGGCGAAATCAACTCACCCACATCACCAATATAAGAAACAAACAAAAGATATTTTTCCCCGATAACACGGACCTGCAGCCACAACACAAAAACCCTCCTGGAAATTGAATTTGGCATCGACCTAGACTGCGAGCTATGAGGAGGGCTGCTCGGAGATCACGTCTCCTCAACGACACATGCCATCTTAGGGTGTCTAAACATCTCTCTCCAGGCCATAACTGACACCACTACAAACAAAAGGGGAAGGTTTCAATGAGTACAAGTAAAGGAAGAAAAGGCCAACAACAATTAAATAAGTGAATAGTTGCCATACTTTGAGGATACTCTTATCAGATATAATGAAGCTAAATATGTAAATAAAAGTTTCAGACCTATCCTTTGTGCAATTATTAGAGTTGTTATTTTTAGTTAGCATAGTTTCATTGGTCTCAAATTTGCATATCTGCTTTTGGCCTTTTGCAGCTGAATCGACCACAAAACAACAATCCAAAAATTTACCATTATCTCACATATATGTATAGTGGCAGTTCCAACTTTCAAAGGTCAATGACAAATAGATAACATATCATTTGATGTTGCGAAAGGATAGTAAATTTTTATTTCCACAATCCCAAGATACATATGCATTAAGTATTAGAACACGCTAAATTTTATAGTTACTCACTCCCTAGCAAAACTGGAAATAATCGCATACTGGTTCATGGAAGAACCACATCAATTATAATATCATGCTGCTAATAAATCCTGGTTCGCCTTGCACTTCTATTTGTTTCAGTTATCTCAGGACCAAAACAACATCCTCTTCTCTACCAGAATATAAAGTAGCAACCCTATCTATAAAGTCAAATTAAGTATACTTAAATGATGCACCAATTGTCGACCAAGGAAGTAACTAATGCACCAATTGAACATAGTAATGCACCGTCTTACTACCTTGTTGTCGACATTATCCATGTCAATGAGCCCATTGGATACTCTTTATTCTAGATTAAAATGTGCATTGATCTTGGCAGCAGTCTTGTGCTGGACATAAATAAAGTCCACCTAGTTTAGCAAGCTTCAAGCATTAAATGTGATGAACAGAAACAACAAGAGAGAACTTTTCCAACAACCTGAATACATCACATAGCAGAACAAAAAAAATGACTAGCTACTTAAGGCAACAATCAGGGTAAACCAAGATAATGATTCAGTAGAAAAACACCAGGTCATACATTAGAAGACCAGATATATACTACTTTAGTAATATGGTAACCTATGCATCATACAAACACACATCCTGTTGATACAGAATTGCAAAAATGAGGGCGACCTTGTAGATTGATTCGCCTATGTTGAATTATCATTTATATCCGTATGGGTTACTAAGAAACATACAACCTATTGTTTATTTACATGTTAATTTGCACGGCCTAGAACTGTAGGTTAAAATACCCTGCTATTTATATCCTTTTTGAGTTAAAATATCCTGCTAGTAAAAAGAGAACCTTGATCTAATTAATTAACCTAGAACAGAAAGTTAAAATACCCTACAATTGCTGTGAAAAAAGAATTTAGATCTAATCAAATAATTTCTCCATCCTATAGATAGGAATGGACCGTGGAGAACCTAGGCAATAGTTAACTATCCGCATGTACACTGCAACCTAAAAATGGCATCCCGCAGGGCATTAGCCTAAAAAGCAACTAAGCTCACGATTTAGCACGAGGTGATGCACCTCTATTAGTTGTTGACCTCGTCAAGTAAGCCATGACCCGTAGTGGAGATGGGCGCTGGAGCTGGAGGCAACAGAGTTGTACAATCATCATTGCGACATTGTGAAGGCGACGACGATGGCTATGTTGGCCATCAGATGTTTCGCACGTGCGAGCTCGATGGGGAGCAGCGGCGCAAGCGCCCACCACCATCTGCTGCACCTCCATGACTCGAGCATTCTGCGGGGTCGGAGCAGGAGGGCTTGGGAGTCGCCGACGTGCCCGGGGACGAGTTCGCGGACGGGGAGGGCGGGCGCCCACTCGCTGTCGCGCAGCACGGCGGCGTGGTCGAAGAAGAGGAGACGTGGGACGGGTGGGAGGGGGAAGGAATCTCGCCCACGGCCTGCTGTTGTGCCTCCCTGCTGCCGCCGCCGTCGTACTACTCGTCCTCCCTCCGCTGCTGCTCATCGTCGTTGGGGGGGGGGGGGCTTTGTTGCGGCGGAGCTGGCTGCCGACGGCGCGGTTCGAGGAGGTGGGTGGCGGCGATGTGGGTGGGAGGAGAGGAGGCGCGCAGGAGGGAGGGAGGGAGGCGGCTGCGGGAGGGAGGGAGAGAGGAGGAGGCGGCTAGGTCTCCGCCACAGAAGCGGCCCCCCTTTTATACCCCACAACGCGAAATGATCGGAATGCCCTGGTGGGGGCATGGTATTTACATTCTGTTGCCATTGGAATTTTATCCGACGGCCCAGGTCGATCGGGGTCAAAATCGGATGACTCACAGCGATCAAGCACGAGATTGGACGGTCGGTATTGCGAGGGACTTTTAATCGGACGGCCCAGAAGCCAAACAGCTGAGGAGGCTTCATTTCGATCCAGACTCTAACAATGGGATGCATGTAGCCTGCCACTAGCAAACACGTGACCCCTGTGCACGTAGACCACATCTTCACTGCATGCACTGGTTGCCTGCTCACTAAACACATGAGTAATCCTGGTAACTGCGCACTATAGTGGGAAGTAAGATATGTGTGATGTCATACAATACTTCATTTATTAGGTTGTCGATCCATCTTGTCTTAATATGTGTGATGTTACTCATATCATGAGTAACTAGCTATATTACCACATATTTCTTTTTTTTCATTAATTACTTGCCACATCATCTATTTTGTCTAGATATATATAATGTTACCATCTATATTACTCCCATTATAGGTAGTCCAATGCCTGTCAATTAAACTGCATGCGGCATTGCACTCTCAATCTTTATCATTGCGTGTTGTGCTCTCTGCCGATCTCTGGCCGATGTGCCGTGATTATTAGTACATGAATACAGTTTGCTAGAACTTAGTCTGACTAGTACTACAAGTAACATCATGCAAATATGAATAAAACATGAACTACTACAAGTACAGCAAGGTTGATTCCAACAGACTCTACATGTAGCAGAAAAAAGAAACTCTAATACTAGCTTAGGAAAGAAGCATGCATATTTCAGCAAACAGCCAGACGCAATGTGCTCGGCGCCTCATATATTGAGTTCGTCAACTTGGTGCATAGTATTAACTATAGCTAGCTAGGTTCATCTGGTGCAGTAGTAGCTAGGCATGTGAAACTAGGTGGTAAAAGTCAGCTCTGATGAAGGTGGAAGCAGGCACCACCGTGCGTGCTGGCGCGTGGGAGAAGTCGCACGGTGGCCTCCCCGGCCAAGAGCTTATAAATGCAGCTGCTGGCTAGCTAGCTGTTCAATATCGAAAAACCGGAGAGCAAGCGCAAGCAGCTACTAGCAACCCATCTATCCATCCATACACCATATTCATATTCATATCGGAACTAGCTGGAGCGGTGTGTAACCCAGTCCAGGTATTGTGGCTTGGATGGGGCATTCGGCATTATATGTTAGGTGTTGGTACGATATCTGTTTGGTATTAGACTCGGACATTCGACACCCCTTCATCACGGGATAGGAATAGCGACATGTGTTACTAAGAAGGTGGCTTTATGTTTACCGATGTATTACCTTGTAAGGACTTTATGAATAATTAATAAAAGAGAGAAGTATATTTTTCGTCTCTCAACTTCTTCGAAAGTTTAAAAATAATCCTTGAACTCTAATATCAGCAAATCTTGATCTCTAAACTTTTAAAACCGGATAAGTTTAGTCCCTCACTTTGCTTCAGGTGGTTTTCTGCGGAAGTGGAGTGGTTTTTGACTAAAACTAGACATCGCAAAAGAAAAAGAAAAAAGAACAGACTTCACGTACGCTGCTACGTGCTTCGGCCTGGGCTCTACTAGTGGCGCGCGGGCTCCTGCCGCGTCGAGCTCGTCAGCACGAAGGTGCTATGAGCCTGCTGCGCGCACTTTTGCGAGGCCGCACCAGTGCTTGTCGCCCGCGACGCCGAGTTCATGCCCTTGTGACGCCAACGCCCAGCTCATATGCCGTGGATGAGTAGCAGCTTGTGACTTCATGTGCAGCACGACGAGGCTGCTCATCTGCTCGCCCGGATTAGAAAACCGCTCCCGCTGTGCTGAGTGGACCGCCGTCAAACGCGATGTTCACTCCGCCGCCACCTCCGTCGCCGTCGTGCGTGTTGTGCCACCACCGCTGCCCCAGCGTCAGCGACAGGCAGCCACCACCGCCACCGTCGTGCGCGTCGCCGGCATACCCTGCGGCCACACGCGCGCTGCAGCAGGAGGCGGACTACGCGGCGGCCAGACCGGGCACGACGAGCGTGCGATGATTCTCAGCCACCGGAGCTGCAGGCCCAGCATGCGTGAGTGAGCCGCGTCGGCGTGACGGTGCCGGAAGTCGCTGTGGACATTCCCGCCATGCTGCAGCAGTAGTGCAGTACACGCATCAGGAGCATCCGTGTCCTAATTTAGAGGTTGAAGATGCTCCTTCCAAGTGGGGTCCATAGGTAAGTGAGACATATAAAGAGCAGAAATCAAAGTAAAAAAATTGGATCGATGTGGTGGGCCCCACATTTGTTGGTTCGAGTCAAATACCACACCACGTGGACAGAAAACCACTTGGAGCAGCAGGAGGACTAAACTTATCCGGTATTAAAAGTTGAAGGACTATGTTTTGCCGGTTTTAAAGTTGTAAGACCATTTTTGTATTTTCAAAAAAGTTAAGGGACTAAAAATATACTTTTCCTTTAATAAAATGGTTGCATGCATCGCCTAGATGTAGAGGCCGGGGTATATCCTCCTTTTTCAAAAACAAAATCGGAGCTAGCCACCACGACCATGGCCGCAGCGAAGCTCGCCTTTCTCATCCTAGCTGCCCCCGCGGTTGCCTGCACTGGCAACAGCCAGAGCCAGGTGCAACTGTGTGACTACGAGTTCGTTGTCTGGACATAAAATGAAAATTGTGCGGGCACAGACTCAGAGCTCACGTTCACTGTGTTCAGCGCGGAGGTCGTGGGCGGCGTCACCCTGAAAACTCTGCAATGTGCTGTTGGTTCCAGGTTCAGCGTCGGCAGTAAGGACAAGTTCATCGTCCAGAGCGGGTCGTGCGTGAAACCATGCGGCCTTCGCCTAGAGGTTCACAAAACCTGGTGGCTGGAGGTCGGGAGTGAGTGGAAGTGTCGTTCCGTCGACTTTTTTTTTTTAAACGGAGGTAAAAGATTTGCCTCTTCTATTAAATAAGGAAGTAGCAAAGTTTAGAGTTTTACAAGAACACCCACATACACGCATGGCAATTACTCGCGTAAAAATATATTCCATAGTCTTTTAGCACTGGTGGTAATCCAAAGCTTTGCCTCCTCCAAGATGGTGCTAAGTAGGATAGGCGGCGATGCACACTTGTGACGGAACACCTTAGCATTTCGCTCATTCCAAATGGTCCAAGAGACAAGCATAGTGAGGAAGGTCATAGCGCTCCGGTTAGGGATGTGATTGTCGGTTCTCTTGTCCCATCATTCATGGATGAAATTGTCAAGGTACCAATCTGTGATGTCCATGTGAGCAAGACCAAGCTTTTTGATGACAGTCCTCCAAAGCCAGAGCGTATAGCGGTACTTGAAGAGGAGGTGTGTCCATGCATGATGACATATGTATATGTCCAGTTTGGTGGTGAGTGCGCACTAATCTCATAGGTTAATTTTCATAACTATCTGCCCGTAGATGTACTAGCAAAGGTCGACCTTGTCCCTTCATGCATTGTCTTGGTAATAGAATGGATCCTTTCTTCTACCTCCTGCCTGCATCTCGTACGCATGGAGGGACACGTTTGTGGCTTCCCTGTTGAACAGGGTAACCGGTAACACTATCACAACCCTTGACTTTGTATGACTTTGTTGCTTAATCAATAAATTGCCTATGTTCTAAAGATAACCTTGTTCGTGCGGATGGATCTCCAGATATTTTTAGATGAATAGCGCAATTTTATTTCATTGTGCAACAAAAAGAGGGATACAAAGATGCTCAGGGAGGTCGAAAAACCACACATGATGCCCCACCGTAAGTGTGGCCGCCATTCTAGCCAGTCTATGAGATTCCCCATTGCTTTCGCGGTCTAATGGCTAATTCGACAAGCCATAAATGAAGCTTTGCAAGTTTTCACTTCTCGCACAATCATGCACTGGTTTTCCATGTTAGAGTTGTGTCGAATATTGTGTACAAGGTAGGTTACAGTTGGACTTGTAGTAGTATTGTGTTTAGATAGGATATGGAGTCATGTCGAAGTAGGACACTTGTATCCTAGGCCTCTCATATATAGCGGGGGTAGACACACAATGTAACCTATGCCAACATAATAGCACCGAAACGCAGGGGAAGCCGGCGGCATGTGCCGGCGTCCAGGGCGACCGGGTGCGGTATTGTGACGGTGTCACGGGGAGGAGCGCCCGTATTCAGGCCCCGGGGATGTAGCCATATCGGTGAACCTCGTTAACAAATCTCGGTGTCGTGCCTCGTGTGATTGGTTGGTCCTCGGATGATCGGGGGTGGTCTTGGATTTATTCTAACAAGTGGTATCATGAGCTAGGTTATTTGAATGTTGCAGTTATGTTGATCTAGAGGAGATGAAGCTGGTTTGCTGTTTATTTCGTTACGGTGGCGAACGGATCAGCGGACGGAAGCATCGGTTGATAAGCAATCAGAATCATCTGGATGCGTCGGCGGAGGCGAGTTGCAAAGGGCGTCGGATCAACAGAAGGCTCCTATGGCGCGTGCGCGTGGGATGTGCCGCGATCGATCGGATGTATCAATCGAGCGAGCATCAGGTGGTGCGCATAGGTGCTGGTGGGATCGATGGCGTCTGGCGGCTGGTGCGTGCAGCAGTGGAAGCCTAGGCGAGGCCCATGGCGATGCGGCCCATGTGGCTGCAGCAGGGGGCCAAGGCCGAAGCTGGCCAGAAGCACGGCGCAGGTGCTGCCCAAGAGCAGGCTGCAGTATGTATGGACTCGTGGCGTGTGCGTGCAGATGCAACAACATCGTGGATGATTTGTTTTGGAAAAAGAAGATCAGGACCGAGTCCCTGGAGGTAGCGGATCAGAGTCGTGCGTGAGAAAGTCCATCAAGGATAAGCAGCCGTCGGAAAGCATAGGCAGGGCAAAGCAACAGCAGCATCGGGATTGAGCCAAGAGCACATCACGTGCAGGCCAAGTTGAATTGCAACTAGTACATGGAAGCATACCACGTTTGGTTCTGTTTATGTACTTGGGCATCACGTGTAAAGCTGGGATAATTTTTCGCAGGGTCAGTCATACAAAGGACCATGGCGTCATCGGGTGCCAGGTTTGAGGTGGAGAAGTTCAACGGAACTAGAAGCTTTCCGTTATGGCAGACAAGGATGAAAGATTGTTGGCACAACTGGGATGCTTGAAAGTGTTGCAGGAAGTCATGTCAGTTAAGATGAAATTATCATGTGATGGATGAAAATTCACGGAAGATGATCTGGGAGCCTGGGTCGGACTGGACAGTCTGACGGATCGACGCAAGTCGGTTGATACAGAAGACGGTGGTGGGATCGGCGAAGACGACGTAGGAACGTGATGCTGATGGTGACCGACTTTTGGGCGTGGAAACACGTGATGCACATGCCTGAGGGCTTGTGCGGCTTCGAGAAGACTATGGCGCGGGATTGATTCAAAGTGGTGTATACACGGAGCTTGAAGTCGATGAGGCGCAGGGGTGGATTGATCATCTAACATGGAGTCATGTTGAAGGTGGAGCTGGATTGAGGGGCTACGGCGTAAGTCGACGGGGTCGAAGCCTATTCAGCAGGCGGGAAAAAGTGAGTGACATGCAGTTCGGGCTGGAGCCCAGTGGTCTGATGGAAGCGTGAAACTCGTCATCGGTCAGTGATGATCGATAGTACTCTGCAGTGGGGGTTGAGTGGTGTGGGTTCGCGACCCTTGAGACTTGACCGGGACAGTGGAGGCTCGACGCGGTAATAGCGGGGAGACGTGCGATATGCACGGGACATGGAGACGGGCCAGGGCTCTGGTGGTCATACATGTGGTGAGACAACTGCGAATTTGACTCGGGATGCTACAAGCAACGGTGAAATTCCTTCAAGTTTCAAACAAGCGGTCAAGAAAGGAGCGGTGATGTTGAGTTCAGGTAACTCTTATGTGTGACACTCAATATGTGAGTTGTTCACTTTCACGCAGGTCAGTGATCAGTGTGTGATATCGTTGGACGGATACTCTGGAAGTTGGGAGCACAAACTGAAGTAACAAGGAACTTAATTTTGCTCGAGGGTTGACTGTGGTCAAGAAAAAAAGAGACTACAAGTTGCAGGTGGAGTCATATGGAGTCTTTGGAGTAGCAGCGGTGCTCATGGGATAAGCTCAAGTCCAATGTACATGAAAGTTTGATGCATTGACGAACTCAAGGTGGTGGAGAATATTCGCCAAGATGGAGTTTGTTAGAGTTGTCTCGAATATTGTGTACAAGGTAGGTTACAATTGGACTTGTAGTAGTATTGTGTTTAGATAGGATACGGAGTCATGTCCAATAGGACACTTGTATCCTAGGCCTCTCATATATAACGGGGGTAGACACACGATGTAACCTATGCCAACATAATAGCACCGGAACGCAGGGGAAGCCGGCGGCATGTGCCGGCGTCCAGGGCGACCGGGTGCGGTATTGTGACGGTGTCACGGGGAGGAGCGCCCGTATTAGGTCCCGGGGTTGTAGCCATATCGGTGAACCTCGTTAACAAATCTCGGTGTCGTGCCTTGTGTGATTGCTTGGTCCTCGGATGATCGACGACGGCCTTAGATTTATTCTAACACCCCAAGTCGCCTCCAGTTCTTTGATGACTCTCAGTCAATCAGATGCTATGTCAATCTTGTTGAGATGCAAATTCTGTCCCATAACGAGAGCTTCTTGGCATGCATACACTTCAAGAACCTCTGGCTCCAAAATTCTTTCATACACCACAACAGATGCCCCTTGGAACACACCTTGGTAATTATGACATACTACACCCAACGCACCCTTATTTTCAGATTTAGCTAACGCACCATCAACATTCAGCTTTGCCTCTCCCTACGCTGGAGGTAACCACTTTGGTGCTTGTCTTGCCGTAATTCCCTTGCTAGTCTTTGGCATAAATCATAGCCCTGCATCTTATAGGTACCAATTGATGAAGATAAGAGTAGAGAGCGGCCTCTGATACTCATTCTCATGAATCGACCTTCTCCTCGCGCACCAAATAGACCACCAGGTCACCTTGACGTCACTAAATTGTGTTTGCTCAAAGTATGGCTCAAACCAAAGAGCCACAACTTAGCATCAGATGTTTCATCTCCATACAACGGTAAGACAACATCGTCTTCCTGCAGCGCCCATACCAATTTTGCCATAGTATAGTCCAGAAGAGCATGGCGCCATGTATCATTGACAGCAGTGGCAGAGGACGATAAAAATTAAGGTAGGGTGAATTATAAAGCATAAGAATATATAACACAAAATGAAATAGAACATACACAATATTAATGTAATCCACATAAAATCACAAAAATAAAATGGAAGTACCACTGGTCCCTTCCAAGCCTGCAATTTAAATGGGTGTTGTGCTTTAGCCTTTAGCTAGCTAGCTAGATCTATCGACTGATTATAGCGGGAAACAACACACACACACGGAAGCAATTCTATTTTTCTTTTTCTTTTTCTTTTTTGACGAACTCGCGTGAGCTATTCGTTGGAAGCCACAATCTTAAGGGTATCCTCCATCCCACCACTTAACTAAGTGGCTCGGCCCACAATAAAAATAACATGGTCTAAGGGGAAGTATCAGGTGATACCAACTCCCAAATGCTCCCATGCTACCAATTTAAAATTTTCAAATTTAAACATTTCAAAAAAAATCTGAAAAATAATGGATGTTTACAACACATGTTTAGATAATCCCTAAAAAATTCAAATCAAAATTCGATCGAGAAACAAAAAAGAAAAATCCAACATGAATAGTGTCAAAGAAGACAAAAGCAAAACTGACACTATTCACATTTGAATTTGTCTTTTTTGTTTCTCCACATGTATGTCGAGTTTTGATCTGAATTTTTTAGGGGTTGTCGACATATGTGTTGTTAACATCCACGATTGTTTTCATTTTTTTAAATGTTTAAATTTGAACTTATCAAGTCGGTTGCATGGGAGCATGTGTGTGTTGGTATCAATGGATATTTTCCACATGGTCCAATACTCCTACCCTAGCCCATGACTTCTTCTCTTCGTTTCTACTCCTTTCTTCCTCGATGAGCGGATCTAGCCGCCACCACGCATGAACTTGACATGCCAATCGAATATGCCTATGGCTGACTGCATTGGACGCTCACGCATTCGATGTCCGTGTCGCTCTCCCAGCGGGTGACCCGAGCGAAAACCTAGCCGCTGGACAACTTCTCCTCTCCGCCCCCCCCCTCCCTTGCCGCTGCCGGGCAAAGCCCTCCCGGCGTCGGCGACAGCGGAGCCCTCCATTTTCTCTTGCGGGGTCCGAATGGCGGCGGGGCGTTCAGTCTGTGGCGGGAGTGCGGCATCGCGGAGGCTTGGCAAAGGTGGGCATCATGTGGGCGCAGCTGGAGCTAGCTACAATGGCACCTAGGCGGCCCGTCGATCAGACCTCGGGCGCGCGTGTGCGTGGTGCACATGCATTGCCCCAGATCAGAGCTGCAGCGGCCTGAAGTGGCAGCAGATGCCGGGGCGGCGGTTCTGGTGGCGGCCTGCTCGCTGGCGTGGCGAGAGCTTGAGCGCGGCTGACCATGGGTCAGCGCGCAAGGGATTCTAGCCCTAGTGCCTGGATCTGACAGTCGCGGCGGAGGTTATCATTGTATGGCGACGACAGCGGCTGTCGCGGTAGTGGGTGCTCTTTGTAGCGCCAGGAATCGGGGCAGTGACCCATCTTCTTCGACGGCAGCGAATTCCGTGGTCGTGTTGGTGACTTGGAGACTGGATCTCGAGGTGGTGACAGCCTTTCTGAGGCTGGCGGCGGTATGGGACATCCCCTTCGTCAATAGATCGGTTCAATGCGGCCTAGAATGTGACACATGCGTCTCTTCCGTAGACGTCTCGAGTAATGTCCATCGCTGGCAGGTGAAGCCGCATGCGAAGGCGCCGCAGGCAGAGGTTACACGTGACATCTCATGCGGAGGCGTCAAGTCATGGCTGCTATCGGCAGGTGCGACACGATGGCTCGGGCGGAGGTGTCATGTTTAGCCTATTGCTGTTGTATCAAAGGTGGTGCTATAGTGGTGGGAGACGTCTTTGTCTTCCGATGTCTTCTCTAGAGCTATCCGGTTATCGAGGAGTCGGGAGCCGATAACGGATGTCGGTATGCACGGCTTCAAATGACGAGTTTATGTACTCCGGTGGAAACACAAGATCTCTGATCTGGCTATGTCAATGCGCGCCTGTGTCGTCTCCTTGCTGAAGGTGGTGGATTGAAGGTGATGATTTCTTGTTGAAGGCATAGTCTAGGAGTTGTGTATTTTTCATTTCGATTTTGTTTAGTGGCTCAGACAGGCCTAGGGTAGTCGGGGCTATAGCCCTAGGCCTAGAAATAGTAGCCTTTCATGTTCCTTCTTTTAGAATATACAAAATCACAAGAGTGCATCATTCAAGCTAGCTGAGTTCTAGGCTTAATTTGATGCTGCCACTGATTTTGTCTTGTATCATAGTTTAGTGGCTATTTGGTGGAGTTACCATCGCGAGGCATGCGGCCTGGGGTTTTCTTTTTGCTTTATTTCTCGGTTGAAATTGTTCGGTTGCTGGATTTTTGCATTTTTAATAATATATGGCTGTGTGCATTGTTTAATGTAGAGACCCGGGCTTATCCTCCTTTTCAGAATAAATGTAAGTTAATTTTTGTCATAATTTAAGGTAGAGCGGCCGCTCTGCCTTACCCTACCTGGTCCTCCGCAATTGATTGGCAGTATTGTAGATAGCACACACCGGAGTGGGCGCAATCTATGCGCGCCCTCGCTCGGCACCAGTCAGCAGGGACGATTGCGCCAAATGCCATGCATTTAATAGTTTATAGGCAGACCGAACCGTGAAAACACCATTTTCTCGTAATGCCATGCCCAGCAATCCGATTGATTCACATGTCCAACGGAATTTGACACACTGTTTTAGTGTCCATGGGGACGAAGTTTGCGGCCAGTGCACTAGTATTCCATGCTCTCGTCGCTCTAACAATAAAGTTTGCAACCATTTGAGGAAGGTCATTAGAATCGCACATACCGGTCAGAGCATGTGATCTCTTTGCAGCCAATTATCATTCCAAGCATTTTCGGGATTCTGCCATCCCCTATCCTTCGCACCAAGCCGAGTTTCATGACATCTTGACCCCAGAAAAATGATCTCCAAACCTGCGGTAGGCAGATGCCCATGATGGCGGAGAGAAGATCAAACTCAAGATAATATATAGCCTTGACCATGCACGCACTTACGAGTCTTGCTACTGGAGCAGCCTCCATGCTTAGCGTGCAAGAAGTGCCAAGTTGAAAATTTCCAAAGCCCAAAAGCCCAGGCCCCCTTTATATTTTTGGCATGGTCATATTGTCCCATAATATATATCAAGGAAAATGACAGCACGCTATACAAAATAGCAGAGCCCCTTAAATTTTGATAGCGCGCTATTAATAAAACATTATATACTGATTCATTTAGCGAGACAATTCTCTACACACTGTAGCGTGTTATTAGCGACGTTGTAGAGCGCTATTTTTTTAGTGCATGGTACCCACACCGTCTTCCTTTCCATTCTTGTTGCCCCAGTAAAACTTGTGGACCATGAAAGTTATGTGCTGACACAAGCCCCTAGTAAGCTTGATAACCGACATCGAATATGTGGGCGTTGCTTGAATAATATATTTTATCAAAATTTCCTTCCCACTGTTTACAAGCAATTTTTCCATCCACCCTTGCACCCTCTCCCAATATCTATCTTTTAAATGAGCAAAAACTTTGCTCTTCTCACACCCCACGTCCGATGGCAGCGCAAGATACTTCTCATTGAGTGCTTCATGAGAACGGTCTTTTAGGACCCGGGTGTCCCGACACCCTTCTATCGGTACCGTCCATGCAAAACAGGGACCTAGGGATCTATGCATGCACTACAATACTATTTGGTTTAGCATGCCTATTGAACAAAGGGAGCTAGGGCACTGTAACATATTAGACAGATTCTACAACGCTGTCAGTTTCGCGTTCCCCGGTTGGATATGTCGGCCGGTGATTCATACAAGCAATGGGATGGCACTCTGCTCTCCGTTGACAGAGATTGGTATTTACTGAATCCACTGTTCAGAGTCACGCGTGCCATCAAAATGTTTCGGTTTCTGGTCCCACCATGACCCATCACGGTCAAATACAGCCACATATATTATTAAAAAGTAACATGTTAGGCCGCTGTGAGCTCTCATGAATATTGCAGCACAAAACCAACCATGCAGTACAAGCCTGCTGCACGTCATGAACAGTGACCGTTCTGCCATGCATGTCGCCATGCATCACCCATCCTACTAGACTGACAAAGCTGGCTTCTGACCGTGCCCTACTCCCGTACATACTTTCCCTGCTGCAGTCTCTGCAAATTGCCAGCCTAATTAGCCTAACACAGCAAATGGCCTGCTGCTACAGTCTCCATATCACGAATCTTGGCATTGCTGTACGGGTCGGATAAGAGGGTGCCGGGACCCCCGGGTGCTGTCGCACCTTTTCGTTCATTTTTAACCTCCAGAATATCTTTCACAGACTGCCTCGTTACCTCCTAGCAAGATTATGTTCTTCCAGGCTGCAGCTAAAAGATGTGCGTGACCTTCACTCGGGTTCTTGGGAACTTGTTGGACTTCAATATGGTCGTCAACCCGAGGAGAAAACCAATGCCTTAATTAATCGTAGGGATGATAGCTTGGTTCAGGCCTGTGCTCAACTGCTTTGATCCCAGACCACAATTTCCATAGTTTTTTTCTGTTTGAGATTTCCAGGTAGCTTTATACAGGAGCGATGTCCATGGGCATACAAGCAATCTCAGGTGGAGATAAGAACAAAACATGTATACCACAATCTAAAGAAGTGGCAACCTAAAGTAAGCTATGGACTTCCAATTCTGAAATTTGACGTTCATGGACAAAAGAAGCACCGGGTAAAAGCCATGTCTGTGCTTGTGGACTTGGCTATTGTGACACTTCTGCGTCATAACCCTCTTGAGGTCGTCGTTGGTGAGTGCATGTCTCCTCTGTTCATGTTGCGTGCTCGAGCTGGATTGGATCATATATTGGAACAACCTCGGTTCTGGAGGTTGATGCTCTGGTGTGTCTCCCCTTTTACACGTGACTGCACCGAGAGGTTACCTGGCCCCTTCTGATTTTCTGGCTAGGTCGACGCTCCTCTGCCCGGAGCGAGAGGGCAGGGCGTCGTCTGCTGTCTGCATCAGTTATGCTACAACTCTGTGGCAAAGTTCGGCGGTTTTATTAATTTTAAGTCGGACACAAATTATGCCTTCTATCTAAACATTAGTTTTAACTGAGCACGCTTCTGGTGGCAGCCAACCCTTGGCCACAGTGCTCTGCTGCTCGTGCCTGACTTTGACATAACTAACTCTAGTTTCGTTATGTACCTACTATTAAAGGCGAAAGTAGACATCGGATTCTGGAATTCCCAATCGTGAATTGCCTGACGGTGAGGGCAACAAATACTTGCGTCACATGTGATAATGATTCCTTCATCGCGAAAAGCCAGAGCTTTGGATGTTCATAACCATATGCTCGGTTAGATTCTCGTCCACTTGTCCCCAAGCACAGAGAGCGATGGGGCGTTCTAGTAAATAATCCCTCCAGCTATCTACCGCAGTTTGAATGATAGAACAGACTGACATCGGAGCCATGCTTCTCTTAGCCACGGCAGTTTTGAATCTTCACAAGTTTAATTTGGCCACTTGTACTCCAATTTTACGCTTCTGATTCCAGTTGATCTCTTGCCCTTGGGCGCTGTGTGGCGAGCGGTGACAAGTCTATAGAGCAAATATGTACTCCCTCCGTTTCTTTTTAGTCCACATATAAGGTTTGGTCAAAGTCAAGCTTTGTAAAATTTGACTAACTTTATATTAAAAAATATAAACATTGACAATATGAAATCAATATTATCAGATGCACCACGAAATGTATTTTCATACTATATAGTTTTAATATTATAGATGTTCATATTTTTTTATATAAATTTGGTCAAACTTTATACAATTTGACTTTGACCAAATCTTATATGCAGAGTAAAAAGAAACGGAGGGAGTACTACTACGTACTCCCCCTGCTCCATGTACGTAGTTGACCACTTGACCTCGGGCACCGTGCCGTGGTCCAAAGTCTATACATGAAATCCCGCAAAAAAGTCTATACATGAAATCCCACAAAAAAAAGTCTATACATGAAGCAAAAATATCAGTGTGGCAAGACCGTTTCAAGTTTCAACTCTCCATCCTGCAGGCAAGGTGCCGTTGGTTCACGCGATCGCGCAACGTGCATACAGTGTAAGAATATACACAAGTGGCGGTCTCAGATGGATCAAAGAGGTTTGGTGTGAACATACATAACCATGCAGTAGGGATGCAGGGTGTCGACCGATCCGCCCCGCTTCCAGTTCAAAACGAGAAAATTCTGTTTTAGCTGGATCAGAGTGCGTTAGAGTATTTTGTTTTAGCTGGACGGCGCTCTGCACGCCTACCATGCAGGCACGACTAGGTCCAGGTCGTGGATTGATCACATGCATGGATGCTCGCATGGCAGGTCCATGTTGGAGCGATGGAATAGTACGAACGCATGGCGAGGAATCGGTAGCTCATTCTTCATGCAACAACTTCGCTCAGTCTCCGGTAGGTTCAAGCAAGTAAATCATAAGTCAATTCATTGCACTAAGTTTTGTGATATCATGGACGCGGTATATGTGTTGGGCACTTAAAGCATACCTATATAATTGATTCTTCACCTTTTTTTTAAATAATATTCTTTTAACTGAATCTATATTTTTAATGTTTTATACGCTTCATATTTTTGAAGAGTTTTCAAAGAGTAAATCGAGAATACGCTTGCATTTTATTTCATTAGTTTTAGCGACTGCTGTGGTGAGAGGTCTCCCCTAGTCGGAACACCATCAATGGCCGCGAAGTCCGGCGGTGCAGCGCCTGCTGTGGCCGGCCCCATGGCCCCCCATTAGCTATTTACCGAGTGTTTTTCTGAAGATGCTCGAGATAGACTTGACCCCGAATTCCGTATGAGAAAAAGATAAAGTCAAAAAGATTATCGAGTTTACGGTAGTAGAAACCCGACAAACTTTGACCGCTGTCATGTTTCCGTCGCCAGGTCGTTGGTGGGGTCCGCCTGTCAGGCACTGGCGAGTTTATTTCGGGCAGAATTCGGTTAGTGTGCTACACTGCCGAGTTTCTTTCTTTCGCCGAGTCCCTTTACCTGGTACTAGGCAAATGTCGAAGCTTGGAGAGTTGCGCGTCACTGTCAAGTCCAATTATCAAGAAACTCGGCAGACACATTACTACATCAAGCTCCTGATGAATTGAACTCAGTGAAGCCATAGAACTAGGCGAAATCCAAGATTCTAGTAGTGTGACCTCATGTCCTAGGATAACCTCAGTGCTTACATCAAGTCCGGGGATGACATCACATCCGACCTCACTATTTTGGACAAGGTTTAATCCTAGGGACTCCAAGACACTCTACATGTAATAGAAAAGAAAACCCTCTAATATCTATAGGAAAGAAGCAAATTCCAGCAATCACCCCTATACGCAATGTGCTCGGCGGCCGGCGCCTCATATTGTCAACTTGGTGCATAGGATTAACACTCGCTAGCTAGCAAGCTAGGTTCATGTGGTGTAGTAATGGCTAGGAACGTGATACTCTTTTGAAATGTATTTTCGTAATATACCAACTTGATGTCATATATGCTACTACTATTTTTATAAAGTTGGTCAAAATTTTAAGAAAGTTGGTCAAAATTTCAAGACTTGACTTAGAACAAAACGTAGAAGTGCAATTATTCACGGACGGAGGCAGTATAGGAAATAAGCAAATTTCAGCAATCACCCCATCACAATGTGCTCGGCGCCTCGTACTGAGCTTGTCAATTTGGTGCATATGATTAACACTAGCTAGCTAGCTAGTTAGCTAGGTTCATGTGGTGTAGTAATGGCTAGGAACGTGATAGATGGTAAAAGTCAGCTCGGGGCGTGTAGGAGAAGCATAATCGCACGGTGACCTCCCTGGCCAAGAGCTATATAAATGCAGCTACCTAGCTGCTCAACATGCATCGAAAGCGGGAGACAACATCGCAAGTAGCTAGCAACTCATCTATCCATCCATCCATCCATCCATCTATAGACTACACCGTATTCATATTCATATCGGAGGTAAGCTAACTAGCCACCACGACCATGGCCGCAGCGAAACTCGCCCTTCTCATCCTAGTCGCTGCCGCGGTCGCTTGCACCGGCAACAGCCAGAGCCCGGTGCAACTGTGTGACTACGAGTTTGTTGTCTCGACATTCAATGAAAATTGGGCGGGCACGGACTCAGATCTCACCTTCACTGTGTTCAGCACGGAGGTCGTGGGTGGCGTTGCCCTGAAAACTATACAAAGTGCCGCTGGTTCCAGGTTCGACGTGGGCAGTAAGACCAAGTTCACCATCCAGGGCGGGCCGTGCGTGAAACCATGCGGCCTCCGCCTAGAGGTTCACAAAACCTGGTGGCTGGAGATCGGGAGCGACTGGAAGTGCCGTTCCGTCGACTTTTTGGTAAAGCGGAACGGGGCGGTGCAGTGGCATTTCTATCTCATTTTCAATCAGTGGGTGAAAGACGGCTCCCCCGTCGAATACAAGCCGGCGCAGTGCCCGATCCTCTAGCACGACGACGCCATGCATGATCAGGACGTGACGGCTGGCCGGGGTCGCGAGTGCGTGTGTGTTGAGGTACGGTACTCGTTTGTGGCCGCGTGTGACTGTTTTGTTTAGTTTCCTTTTCTTTCGGCAGCTCCCATGAATAAGGTGTGTCTTGTCATGTGTATCGTACGTGTCCGGTGTGTGTGTTTGGCTATCTACCTGCTATAGGCAGCCGGGCTCCTCGTCTTATTTTCCATCATTGTTGTTTTTGTTTCCTTTCCTTTCCTCACAATATTAATAAACCTGAAATCTAAAAAGTGCTTACGCACTATTTAGACGAATCGAGCGGCCGGCTCTTGTCCGCATATCACACTTGCTCTCTCACTTATTGAATGCATGCATGGGCATGTTTTGTCTCTTAGTGCATGTGATTGATGGCATTAAATGCGATCAGACTTATACTACATTTGAATGAAAAAAACAGATCAACGTGTATTTATTTCGGGTTTTCAATTTTTAAAAAACTCATATCTTTTAAACCACGCATCGAAATTCAGATCCGTCTTCACCATTGGATTCCTCGTAACGAGATCTTTGAAACTAGATCCCGCATGGGCATGTTTCGACGATTTTTTTTCGATGCCAACTTTCGTGCTATATTGTGCAACTTTAGTACTGTATTGTGCAACTTTAATACTACATCGTGCAACTTTTTCCAAAATCATTTTTTGGATCTGCATGATTCAACTTTCATGAGGTTGCAATGTAGCAACCATGACAACTTTGATGTGCAACTAGTCTACTATCCCGACCAACTATCAAGTAGTCATTGTGCAACCCTCCTCCCTACTCGTGGATGCGTAGTTTTTCACTGTCGGTGCACCCTACTCCCACTTCCCCTGCAAGCGATTTGTGCAACTTAGTTTATTGTTCAAGCCAACTGCCTATTAGTCAATGTGCAACTCCTTCCTCTTCCAATTTGTGGACATGTATTTTCAATTGGCGGGGGTAACAAACAGAGTTGCACATACTCTGCTAGGTAGTTGGCCAGGGCAACATACGAAGTTGCACATCTCACAATCAAGGACAGTTGAATGGCAAAAAATTGACATTCATGAGGGTTGTGAAAAGTTACATATAGACAGAGTGCGAAAGTTGCGAATCTCACTAGCAGGGGTGGTTTGGACCGTGTGCTAGCAGGGAAACTACACATCCATGGGGGTATAGGAGAAAGTTGCAAATCACTGTTAGACAGTTGGCCGTGGCAGTATCCGAAGTTGCACAACCACTACTAGAAAGTTGGCGGATGCAGTAAATAGTGAAAGCACATCCACGGGCAAGCGGAAAGTTGCACGTCAATTACTAGGCAGTTGGCCCGAGCAACAGACGAAATTGCTCATCTCACTGGAAGGGGTAGTTTGAGGGGGTGGAGGTGACATCAGTGAAAACTGCACATCCACGGGGTAGGCAGAAAGTTGCACATCCACGGTCAGCTAGTTACACATCGACTACTAGGTAGTTGTACAAAATGAGGTACTAAATTGCACACAAAAAAAATTCATCAAAACATACCCATGCGGGATCTAGTTTCGAAGAGCCCGTCGTAAGGGTTCCAACGGTGAAAGCGGATCTTAATTTCGATGTTTGGTTCAAAAGTTATGGCTTTTAAAATGAAAAGGAACTCTAAATTAATGTGTTCACACCTGGTTGCTTTCCAATCCGTAATTAAAACATGTTGCATGCCCTTTCTACCTTTTTTACAATGAGAAAGAATCTTTCCTTTTTTGTTTGATGGAGACATAAACTTGCTAAAAATGACAGCCGCTACGGAGCGCTAGCGAGCGCCCTGCCGTCGCTAGACGCGTCCATTAATAAAATAAGACCCTGCCTTCCTGTTTTATTTAATTTGTTTCGGCTCATTGTTTGCGCTCCATGATCATGATTACTCATCTATTTCCCGACGTGCATCCTCTGCCGTGTATGTATATATCCAATTTGATGTTTGGTTTAAGTACGCCAGCATACTGTGTTCGGTGATTGAATGAATTCAAAAGCTACCAGCACATCAAAACTTACACTGGCAACAGATGGAAAACTTGTGTGAGCATCGTTTGTTTTCAAGGAAACAAAAATGGAGACCCTTTTCCAAAATTCCTGCACCTTTGAATCATATTTTGCCAACTAATCTCATAGGTTAATTTTCTTAACTATCTGCCCGTTGATGTAGCAAAGGTCGACCTTGTCCCCTCATATTGTTGGGCATTGGATCCTTTCTTCTACCTCCTGTGTGCGTCTCGTACACATCAAGGGACTCTTTGTGGTTTCCCTATTGATCACATAACCGATAACACTATCACAACCCTTAACTTTGTATGCCTTTGTTGCTTAATCAATAAACTATGCCTTTGTTGCTTTACCCAAAACTTGAAAACTTCACAACATAAAACTCAACAAAAAATCTTATAAGCTCTGTTAGTGAAAGAAAACAAAACCACCACATAAGGTACTGCAATGAACTCATTATTTATTTAATTTGGTGTTAAACCTACTGTATTCCAACTTCTTTATGGTTCATAAACTATTTTATTGGCCATAGATGCATTGAAATAAGCAAACAACACAAGAAAAACAGAATCTGTCAAAAACAGAACAGTCTGTAGTAATCTGTAACTAATGCAAACTTCTGGAACTCAAAAACTTCAGCCAAAATAGGACGACCTAGGCAATTTTTTTATTGATCAGCAGCAATTGGAATCACTATTTTATCACGTTCTGGTGATTTTTAACAATTGTTTTCGTGAACCAAAAGTTTCTGGAAATTACAGCAAGATCAAATAACTATCATCCAAGAAGATACTATAGGTTTAACTTGGCACAAACACTAATTAAAATATAAAAGCACATCTAAGCAGAAGGTAGATGGAAGATTTATTAAATAACAGCAAGGAAAAATATTGGGTTACGTCCCAACAAGCGCTATTGTTTAATGCCCCTAGCTAGGCATTGATAATTTTAATGATGCTCACATGAAAGACAAGAATTGAAGCACAAAGAGAGCATCATGAAACACGTGACAAACACATCTAAGTCTAACATACTTCCTATGCATAGGCATATTATAATCAAACAAATTTGCAAGGCAAGCAAAAACTAGCATATGCAAGAAAGAAGAAAGAGACGATAGCAATCGCAACATGACGAGAGGTAATTTAATAAGATAAAAATTTCTACAACCATATTTTCCTCTCTCATAATAATTACATGTAGGATCATACGCAAATTCAACAAAATATATATCACCAAACATATTCTCAACATGATCCACATGCATGAAAAGTTGACACTCTTCCAAGATAGTAGGATTAACATTAGCTAAAGTCATGACCTTTCCGAACCCACTTTTATCAAAAATATCATAAGATTGAACATACTCCAAATATGTGGGATCTAAAGTTGACACTCTTCCAAACCCACTTTCAATATTATTGCAAACATTATTATCAATCTCATATTCATCATGGGGCTTAAATAAATTTTCAAGGTTATAAGAAGAATCACCCCAATCATGATCATTGAAACAAGTAGTGGACCTAGCAAAACTAGCATCCCCAAGCTTAGGGTTTTACAAATTATTAACACAATTGACATCAAGAGAATTTATAGGAAAATCATTGCAATCATGTTTTTTATTCAAAGATCTATCGTGAATCACTTCATAAAGTTCTTCATCACAATTTTCAGATTCACGAATTTCAAGCAAAACTTCATAAAGATAATCTAGTGCACAAAACTCACTAGCAATTGGTTCATCATAATTGGATCTCTTAAAAAGATTAGCAAGCGGATGAGGATCCATAGATCTTAGGTTCTCTGTTTAGCAATAAATAAGCATCTAATCCAACCAAACAAGAAAACAAAAGGGCAAGCAAAAGAGAGGAGGAGATTGGGAAAGAGAGGGCGAATAAAACGGCAAGGGTGAAGTGGGGGAGAGGAAAACGAGAGGCAAATGGCAAATAATGTAAAGTACGTCGGTGGCCGCCCAAGGGGCCCACGAGACAGGGGGCGCGCCCTACAGGGGGGCACGGCCTCCTATCTCGTGGCTGCCTCGGCTGCTTCTTGACTTGCACTCCAAGTCCTCTGGATCACGTTCGTTCCAAAAATCACGCTCTTGAAGGTTTCATTCCATTTGGACTCTGTTTGATATTCCTTTTCTTCGAAATACTGAAATAGGCAAAAAAAAACAGCAATATGGGTTGGGCCTCCGGTTAGTAGGTTAGTCCCAAAAATGATATAAATGTGTAAAATAAAGCCCATAAACATCCAAAAGGGGTAATATAATAGCATGGAACAATCAAAAATTATAGATACATTGGAGACGTATCAAGCATCCCCAAGCTTAATTCCCGCTCGTCCTTGAGTAGGTAAATGATAAAAAGAGAATTTTGATGTGGAATTCTACCTTGCATAATTCATAATGTAATTTTCTTTATTGTGACATGAATGTTCAGATCCAAATGATTCAAAATAAAATCTTATAAAACATAAAAATAATAATGCTTCAAAGCATACTAACAAATAATCATGTCCTATCAAAATAACATAGCCAAAGAAAGCTTATCCCTACAAAATCATATAGTTAGGCTATGCTTCATTTTCATTACACAAAATACTCCCATCATGCACAACCCCGTTGACGAGCCGAGCAGTTGTTTCATACTTTTTAACGCGCTTCAGCTTTTTCAACTCTTACGCAATATATGAGCGCAAGCCATGGACATAGCACTATGGTGGTATATGGTGGTGGTTGTGAGGACAAAAAGGGAGAAGATAGTCTCACATCAACTAGGCGTATTAACGGGCTATATAGAGGTGCCCATTAATAGATATCAATGTGAGTGAGTAGGGATTGCCATGCAACGGATGCACTAGAGCTATAAATATATGAAAGCTCAACGAAAGAAACTAAGTGGGTGTCCATCCAACTTGCTTGCTCACGAAGACCTAGGGCATTTTGAGGAAGCCCATCATTGGAATATACAAGCCAAGTTCTATAATGAAAAATTCCCACTTAGTATATGAAAGTGACAACATAGGAGACTCTCTATTATGAAGATCATGGTGCTACTCTTAAGCACAAGTGTGGAAAAAGAGATAGTAGCATTGTCCCTTCTCTCTTTTTCTCTCATTTTATTTTGTTTTTTCTCTTTTTTCTATTTTTTTCTTTTTTTTTCTTTGACCTTTTTTTTTCTTTGGCCTTTCTTTTCTTCTTTTTTTTCTTTTTTTTTTCTTTTTAAAGTCCGAAGTCTCATCCCGACTTGTGGGGGAATCATAGCCTTCATCATCCTTTCCTCACTAGGACAATGCTCTAATAATGAAGATCATCACACTTTTATGGATTTACAACTCAAAGCTAGAACAAGATATGACTCTATATGAATGCCTCCGTGATGTGCAGGATATGCAATGAATCAAGAGTGACATGTATGAAAATTATGAAAGTGGCCTTGCCACAAATAGGATGTCAACTACATGATCATGCAAAGAGCAATATGACAATGATGGAACATGTCATAGTAAACGAAACGGTGGAAAGTTGCATGGAAATATATCTCGGAATGGCTATGGAAATGCCATAATAGGTAGGTATGGTGGCTGTTTTGAGGAAGGTAAATAAAGGGTTTATGATACCGGCGAAAGTTGCGCGGTAATAATAAAGGCTAGCAAAGTGGAAGGATGAGTGTGCATATATCCATGGACTCACATTAGTCAAAAAGAACTCATATACTTATTGCAAAAGTCTACTTAGCCCTCGAAGCAAAGTTCTACTACGCATGCCCCAAGAGGGATAGATTGGTAGGAAAAGACCATCGCTCGTCCCCGACTGCCACTAATAAGGAAGACAATTAAAAGAGCACCTCATGCAACAAATTTGTCACACAACTTTTACCATACGTGCATGCTACGGGATTTTCCAACTTCAACAAAAGTATTTCTCAATTTCATAATTACCCACTAGCATGACCCTAACATTACTACCTTTATATCGCAAAACAATTATCGAGCATCAAATTGATCATAGCATCCAATTCTTTTTCTATGATAGTTTTTATTATACCCAACTTGGATGCTCATCAATCTAGGACCAACTTTGTGACCATAGCAAATACCATGCTGTTGTAAAAGACTCTCAAAATAATATAAGTGAAGCATGAGACACTAGCAATTTCTTCAAAATTAAGACACAACCGTGCTCTAAAAGATATAAGTGAAGCATTAGAGCAAAAACTATTAAGCTCAAAAGATATAAGTGAGGCACATAGAGTATTCTAGGAAATTCTAATCAAATAGGCTTCTCCAAAAAGGTGTGTACAGCAAGGATGATTGTGGTAAACTAAAAAGCAAAGACTAATATAATACACGACACTCCAAGCAAAACACATATCATGTGGCGAATAAAAATATAGCTTCAAGTAAAGTTACCAATGAACTAAGACGAAAGAGGATGCCTTCCGGGGCATCCCCAAGCTTAAACTTTGGCTATTCTTGAATATATTGGGGTGCCTTGGGCATCCCCAAGCTTAGGCTCTTGCCACCCTTTATTCCATAGTCCATAAAAGCTTTACCCAGAACTTGAAAACTTCACAACACAAAACTCAACAGAAAATCTTATAAGCTCCGTTAGTGAAAGAAAATGAAACCACCACATAAGGTACTGCAATGAACTCATAATTTATTTAATTTGGTGTTAAACCTACTGTATTCCAACTTATTTATGGTTCATAAACTATTTTATTGGCCATAGATGCATTGAAATAAGCAAACAACACACGAAAAACAGAATCTGTCAAAAACAGAACAGTCTATAGTAATCTGTAACTAATGCAAACTTATGGAACTCAAAAAATCCAGCAAAACTAGGAAGACCTAGGAAATATGTTTATTGATCAGCAGCAATTGGAATCACTATTTTATCACGTTCTAGTGATTTTTAACAATTGTTTTTGTGAACCGAAAGTTTCTGGAAATTACAGCAAGATCAAATAACTATCATCCAAGAAGATCCTATAGGTTTAACTTGGCACAAACACTAATTAAAGACAAAACACATCTAAACAGAAGGTAGATGGAAGATTTATTAAATAACAGCAAGGAAAAATATTGGGTTACGTCCCAACAAGCGCTATCGTTTAATGCCCCTAGCTAGGCATTGATAATTTTAATGATGCTCACATGAAAGACAAGAATTGAAGCACAAAGAGAGCATCATGAAACACGTGAAAAACACATCTAAGTCTAACATACTTGCTATGCATAGGCATATTATAATCAAACAAATTTGCAAGGCAAGCAAAAACTAGCATATGCAAGGAAGAAGAAAGAGACGATAGCAATCTCAACATGACGAGAGGTAATTTAATAAGATAAAATTTTCTACAACCATATTTTCCTCTCTCATAATAATTACATGTAGGATCATACGCAAATTCAACAAAATATATATCACCAAACATATTCTCAACATGATCCACATGCATGAAAAGTTGACACTCTTCCAATATAATGGGATTAACATTAGCTAAAGTCATGACCTTTCCGAACCCACTTTTATCAAAAATATCATAAGATTGAACATACTCCAAATATGTGGGATCTAAAGTTGACACTCTTCCAAACCCACTTTCAATATTATTGCAAACATTATTATCAATCTCATATTCATCATGGGGCTTAAATAAATTTTCACGGTTATAAGAAGAATCACCCCAATCATGATCATTGAAACAAGTAGTGGACATAGCAAAACTAGCATCCCCAAGCTTAGGGTTTTGCAAATTATTAGCACAATTGACATCAAGAGAATTTATAGGAAAATCATTGCAATCATGCTTTTTATTCAAAGATCTATCGTGAATCACTTCATAAAGTTCTTCATCACAATTTTCAGATTCACGAATTTCAAGCAAAACTTCATAAAGATAATCTAGTGCACAAAACTCACTAGCAATTGGTTCATCATAATTGCATCTCTTAAAAAGATTAGCAAGCGGATGAGGATCCATAGATCTTAGGTTCTCTGTTTAGCAATAAATAAGCATCTAATCCAACCAAACAAGAAAACAAAAGGGCAAGCAAAAGAGAGGAGGAGATTGGGAAAGAGAGGGCGAATAAAACGGCAAGGGTGAAGTGGGGGAGAGGAAAACGAGAGGCAAATGGAAAATAATGTAAATGCAAGGGAGATGGGTTTGTGATGGGTACTTGGTATGTCTTGACTTGAGCGAAGACCTCCCCGGCAACGGCACCAGAAATCCTTCTTGCTACGTCTTGAGCTTGCGTTGGTTTTCCTCGAAGAGGAGAGGGTGATGCAGCAAGTGTAGCGTAAGTATTTCCCTTAGTTTTGAGAACCAAGGTATCAATCCAGTAGGAGGCTCCTCAAAAGTCCCACGCACCTACACAAACAAACTGAGAATTCGCAACCAACGCAATAAAGGGGTTGTCAATCCCTTCACGGCCACTTGCGAAAGTGAGATCTAATAAAGATAGTATGATAAGATAAATATATTTTTGGTATTTTATAATATAGATGCAAAAAGTAAAGATGCAAATGAAAGTAGATTGAAAGCAAATATGATAAGAGATAGACCCGGGGGCCATAGGTTTCACTAGTGGCTTCTCTCAAGATAGCATAAGTATTACAGTGGGTGAACAAATACTGTCAAGCAATTGATAGAAAAGCGCATAGTTATGAGATTATCTAGGCATGATCATGTATATAGGCATCACGTCCATAACAAGTAGACCGACTCTGCTGCATCTACTACTATTACTCCACACATCGACCGCTATCCAGCATACTCTAGAGTATTAAGTTCATAAGAACAGAGTAACGCATTAAGCAAGATGACATGATGTAGAGGGATAAACTCATGCAATATGATATAAACCCCATATTGTTATCCTCGATGGCAACAATACAATACGTGCCTTGCAACCCTTTACATCCTTTGGGTAAGGACACATAAGATTGAACCCAAAGCTAAGCACTTCTCCCATGGCAAGAAAGACCAATCTAGTAGGCCAAACCAAACTGATAATTCAAGAGACTTGCAAAGATAACTTAATCATACATAAAAGAATTCAGAGAAGATTCAAATATTATTCATAGATAAACTTGATCATAAACCCACAATTCATCGGATCTCGACAAACACACCGCAAAAAGAGTTTACATCGAATAGATCTCCACAAGAGAGGGGGAGAACATTGTATTGAGATCCAAAAAGAGAGAAGAAGCCATCTAGCTAATAACTATGGACCTGTTGGGGATATAACTATTTGTGTAAGCTGCCCAGGAGGGGCCGGGTTACGCAAAGAAGACTCATCAGAAAGAAGCCCAATGCCAAGCATGAAGATGGCGGTTCAATAAAGAAATTTGAGGCCCACAGTGACTTAAGGCTCATGGTGATAAACCGCCATAATGACATGACTTGTATCATAAGGTAGAATTAACTAGTCACCGCGCCGGACACTGTTTGAGCCGGCCAGGACTCTGTAGGCCGCAGGGCGTCCACCGGTGTATATAAGGGGACGACCCGCCGGTGTCTTAGGGCAAGAAACAACTCGTCGAGAACCGGGCATAGCGTATCATGCTCCCTGGTCATCGAAACATCAAGAAATACCAACCCAACTAGACGTAGGCCTTACCTTCACCGTAAGGGGCCAAACTAGTATAAACCTCTCGTGTCCTTTGTCCCGATTAACCCCTTTAAGCTTCCTAGTTGCGATGGCTCCACGACTAAGTCCTTGCAAGAGGACATCTGCCGTGACAAACCCACGGCAGTTGGCGCCCACCGTGGGGCCATCGCATGGTGGATTTGAGTTCTTGAAGGGCAACTTCGAAGGTCTCAAGGGATCTGTGATGGGACGGATGACCAAGAGTCGTCGGCAAGATCTACATCGACGATGAAGGCTGGGGCCCCGACGCCGGCTCAATTGAGTACGGGTACCGGGTCCCCTTTGGCGGAATCCACGTCTTCATCGGCCGGATTGGTGAGCCGGGCCCTGAGCCAGAATGCTGCACCTAACTCGTCCAAACGGCTCAGCGTTCGAGACCCGCCCGAGCTCAACCCGTCGTGAAACGTGCCTTCGTGGGTTGCATCCACGGAGGAGAACTTTCTGAAGGATCTGTAGATGGTGGTGAGGCGGCCGTCCTCTCCGACGGTGATTCATCCGCCGGTTCAACAGATTCGTTGTATACATTACGGGATGGCGGGCTTAGGAGCTGTTAAGCGGCTCTAGTATTCCGGACCTCTATGAGCCGCCAAGCTGGGCAGGAGTCTTCATGGCTGGTACTCAACCCGGTCAAAACTCAACGGCTGCAACAGCAATAACGTCCGGGTAAGGAGCGGCCGGGGCAGGAGGCCCTGTGCGCCCGCCGGCTCAGGTGCTGATGGATCTTATGGATAAGCTGACGGTCCTGTTAACCACCACAGTCATCCTTGCGAATCAAGATGAGCATAACGCGGAGGTGGCACGGGTGCGCGAGGAGATAGATTGGGCCAAGGAGTCCTTGGCAGCTGAGGACACCAGGTTAGCCACAGAACGGGCGGCTGTGGATGCACGGGCACAACAGCTACAGTCAGAAGCCTCCCAGCTTACGATGAGCCTGAACGCATCTAACCAGGTGATGAGGAGGAGGCATCAGAAAACCCAATCTCGTTTACCTCCGGTTTATGATCATCGGAATCTTTTCGCTACACCCGGAGCCGGCTCAAGTAACCCGCCAGATGCAAATCAATTTATGACAGCCGGAACAGGAGGACCGGCTCAGCCTCGGGAGATGGCACCTCCTCATGGAAACATGGCACCGCCCCGTTACGTACCGATACCGCCGGGTCACTTTTCCAACCCCATGGAGAACTTGATCGCAGCATCAGCATGTTTGGTGGCTCTCCCGGTGGACGGTGACGATCTAACAGCGGTGGAGACCGAAGGATCGGAGACCTCATCGAGACAGCCTTGGCTCAGCAAGAGACTTATTCCTACAGCCGGGACAGGATTCATTCAACTCCTACGCCTTGGTTAGCTCCGGCTCGTCCAAACCGGAGTTCGAGTTACAGCAGGCACATGGAGTCAGAAGCTTTGTCAAGCAACGCCCAGCGCCATAACCCGCCCGGTGGTCATAACCCGGTGCGGGACCGAATACGTCAAGAGGACGAACGGGCGGCTCAGCTAGTGGCTCAACAAACGGCTCATCAGGACCTTCCAGATTATCCAATGACGTCCGTTGAGGCGGGAGTGGCTACCAGAACCGGCGGTGTTCCTTGTTTAGTGCCGGCTCTACGTAATGTACGTTTAGCCAAGGACTTCAAGGGACCTCGGAAGGTGCCGAATTACATGGCCGACTTACAGCCCGGAGCGTGGATAGAAAGTTATGAGATGGCCATGGAGTTGTTGGAGGTCAGCGATGCAGCGATGGCTAAGTACTTCACCGTGATGTTAGATGGAACGGCCCGGTCTTGGTTAAAGGGCTTGCCACCCAATTCCATTAGTTCATGGGCAGAGCTAAAGGCCCGTTTCATCCAGAACTTCAAAGACACTTGCAAGAAATCTATGTCGATTGTGGACTTGACAAATTGTAAGCAGGAGGAGGGTGAATCCACGACTCATTGGGTACGCCAGGTCAAGGAGATAATACATCCATCTGACAAGATGGATGCCGGCTCTGCAGTCCTCATGTTGGAGAAGAACTGCCGCTTTGAGCCGCTGAGACAGAAACTGGGGCGCCTTAAGCATGATTGCAATGATATGGGTACGGTGATGGCAGCTTTAGTCAAATACACCGATTCTGATAGTACCAAGGATCCCGCGTCTGATGAGGAAAAGACAGGGAAGGGAAAGAAGAGCGGCAATGGAAAGGGTCAGCAGCATAACCCGATGAATCAAGGAGGCAATAAGCGTAAGGCTGAGGGTAACCCGGAGTTTGTAGCCAACGCCAATGCACATGGTAACAATCAGAGACGTAAGGGCAAACCGCCCCCTCGGTCTGGCGGATCAGGCCCATCTCTTGAGCAGTTACTCAATGAGCCTTGCCCAAGACACGGCACCCGGGAACGACCCGCCACCCACTTATGGAAAGATTGCGCGATCATGAAGGCTTTTAAGAATTCCAACACGTTTGATGGCAATCACGGGTCGGGCGGCAGCTCAGGAGCCGGCGGCTTTCATGGCCCGGGCGGCGGTTCAAGTTCCGTCTTTCAGGAACATCAAGGCGGTTATAATCAACAGCAGTCTGGTCAGGGGGGACAACATCAGCAACAGTCGGGTTATGTTCACCACTAACTTGTGCAAACGCGACCAGAAGGTTCATAAGAGGGCCGTGAATTCTGTTGAGCCGGCGGTCCCCGTTATTTGAGGTGGTCAGAACAGCCAATTGTATGGAGCAGGGAAGATCACCCCCTCCGGGTTGATAATCCGGGTCAGTTAGCCCTGGTGGTAGCACCTCAGGTTGGTGGATATAAATTCACTAAGGTACTCATGGACGGAGGTAGCAGCATCAATATCCTTTATTATGAGACCTTTCGACGCATGGGATTGACTGATAAGGATTTGAAGACGTCCAACACTGTTTTTCATGGGGTGGTGCCTGGTAAGTCGGCTTACCCAGTTGGCAAGATTGAACTGGAAGTGGCCTTTGGAGATGAGTATGATTCTAGAGCTGAGAAATTAACTTTTGAGGTGGCTAAAATCAAGAGTCCATATCATGCTCTATTTGGTCGGCCGGCTTATGCCAAGTTCATGGCGCGGCCGTGTTATGTTTATCTGCAGCTTAAGATGCCGGGTCACAAGGGCACCATCACCGTGCATGGAAGTCGAAAGGTAGCCCAGGAATGTGAGGAGGGCGACGCGGCTTATGCTTTGAGTCTGTTTGTGCAGCAGAGGAGCTGAAGTTTTATCAAGACAATGTTGACCCGGCGGATATGACCTCTCTAAAGAAGCCAACCACCGAGCATGACCCGGCGATGAAATTTAAGTCGGCTGCTGAAACCAAGCTTGTTGATTTTACTCCAGGCGATTCGTCTAAGCAGTTTAGTATCAGTGACAATTTGGATCCTAAATAGGAAAGCGCGCTCATCGAGTTCATCCGTGAGAACCGGGACATCTTCGCATGGAAACCTTCTGACATGCCGGGTGTACCGAGAGAACTCGCTAAGCACACTCTCAATATTGATCGAAAGTATAAGCCGGTCAGGCAGTTTCTTCGACGGTTCAACGAAGAGAGACGGAAAGCCATTGGAGAGGAAGTCGCCCGACTCTTAGCTGCTGGGTTTATTGTTGAAGTTTTTCACCCGGAGTGGTTGGCTAACCCGGTGCTCGTGCTCAAAAAGAACGGCACCTGGCGGATGTGTGTGGATTACACGGACTTAAATAAGGCTTGTCCGGCTGATCCCTTTGCTCTCCCCCGTATTGATCAAATCATTCATGCTACGGCGGGTTGCGAGCGTTTGAGCTTTTTGGATGCTTATTCTGGTTATCATCAGATCAAAATGGCAGTTAAGGACCAGGAGAAGACGACATTCATCACTCCGTTTGGAGCCTTCTGCTATGTATCTATGCCATTTGGGCTCAAGAGTGCTCGAGCGACTTATCGTGATGTGTACAGAAGCTGTCTCCACGATCAAATTGGGCGCAATGTTCATGCTTATGTGGATGACATCGTGGTGAAATCTGAGAGAAGGAAACCTTGATATCTGATTTGAAAGAGACCTTTGATAATCTCTGGGTTTATAAGATGATGCTTAACCCGGCAAAGTGTGTATTTGGTGTACCTACAGGCAAGCTCTTGGGTTTCCTGGTCTCAAACAGAGGCATTGAAGCTAATCCGGAGAAGATCAAGGCAATTACCTCTTTGGCTAAACCGGCGTGCATCAATGATGTTCAGCGACTGGCGGGTCGTGTTGCTGCTTTAAGCCGGTTAGGTGAGAAGGCCCTACCGCTGTATCAGATGATGAAGAAAACGGACACTTTTTTCTGGATTGATGCTGCTAATACTGCCTTTGAAGATTTAAAGAGACAGTTGTCTGAGCCACTGGTCCTTGCGGCTCCCATTGATAAAGAGTCGTTGCTGTTATATGTGGCTGATAACTCACGAGCTGTCAGTGTTGCCATCGTGGTGGAGCGTAAGGAGGCTGGCAAGGAGCATCCGGTTCAACGGCCGGTTTATTACATCAGTGAGGTGCTCATTGAGTCCAAGCAAAGATATCCACATTGGCAGAAACTTGTTTACGGAGTGTTTATGGCAAGCCGGAAGCTGAAGCAGTACTTCCAAGGTCATCCTATAACTATGTTAAGTTCTGCCCCCTTGGGAGACATCATCCAGAATAGGGAAGCCACAGGACGAGTCGCCAAGTGGGCCATTGAGCTTGGGCCTCATGGTTTGAAGTACATGCCACGTACTGCTATTAAGTCTCAAGCCTTGGTGGACTTTATTAATGATTGGACAGAGTTACATGCACCCGAGGAGAAGCCAGATAACACATATTGGACTATTCACTTTGATGGGTCCAGGCAGTTGGAGGGCTCGGGGGCTGGAGTCATTTTAACTTCCCCCCGAGGTGACAAATTTTGTTACGTGCTCCGGCTTATGTTTCCTTGTACGAACAATGCAGCTGAGTATGAGGCCTTACTCCATGGTCTCAGGATGGCCAAAGAGATGAATTTAAGCCGGGTAAGGTGTTTGGGTGACTCAGATCTTGTGGCTCAACAGGTATCAGGCAAGTGGGATTCTAAGGATCCCTTAATGGCGGCTTACCTCGTGAAGTTGACGCTGTGGCTGGGCACTTCAAAGGTTATCAAGTGGAGCAGATTGACCGAAGGAAGAACGAGGCGGCTGATGCTTTAAGCCGGCTGGGATCTCAGCGAAAGCCGGTGCCGCCTAACACCTTTCTTGATGTTTTGCATAATCCTTCTGTCAAGGTACCCACAGAGGAGGACCTAGCAGTGCCAGACCCGGAGGCACAGCTAGTAGCAGCTCTTCGTGTTATCCCGGATTGGACAGTGCCATATTTGGCTTACATGACCCAGGGAGAGTTGCCTGAAGATGAGACCTTAGCGAGATAAATCATCTGGCGGTCCAAATCCATGACAATTGTTCATGGCGAGTTACATCATCGCAGTGTCACTGGAGCTTTTCAACGTTGTGTATTGCCTGCGGAGGGTCAGGAGATACCGTGAGATCCATGAAGGATTGTGGTCATCACGCCGCTCAAAATCTCTTGTGGCCAAGTCTTTCCGTCATGGATTTTATTGGCTAACGTCTCATGCTGATGCGGAGGATCTGGTCAGTAAATGTGACGGATGTCAGAAATTCTCATGACGAGCTCATGTGCCGGCTCAAGGATTGAGGATGATTCCAATTACTTGGTCGTTCGCAGTGTGGGGGCTTGACATGGTTGGACCTTTCAAGAGGTCTAAAGATAAAAAGACACACCTCCTGGTGGCAGTGGATAAATTCACAAAGTGGGTTGAGGCAGAGCCAGTCAGTAAGTGTGATGCAGCCACGGCGGTTCAGTTCATGAAAAAGGTGATTTTTTGTTTTGGTTTTCCACACAGCATTATAACTGATAATGGCACTAATCTCTCCAAGGTGCCATGGAAGAGTTCTGTCAACGAGAACATATCCGGCTTGATGTTTCGGCTGTTGCTCATCCTCAATCCAATGGTCAAGCGAAAGAGCTAATCGGGAGATCTTGAAGGGTATTAAACCCGGCTCTTGGTCCCCTAACAATAACGCCGGGTTGTTGGGTGGAGGAGTTACCCTCTGTGCTTTGGAGTATCAATACTACGCCTAACAGATCTACGGGTTACACACCTTTCTTCATGGTGTACGGAGCAGAGGCGGTCCTGCCAAGTGACATCCGACATGAGTCACCCCGCGTGGCGGCTTATGTTGAGGCTGATAATGAAAAAGCTCGTCAGGATGCACTTGATTTATTGGATGAGGAGCGAGACTTGGCAATAGCCCGCTCGGCGATTTACCAGCAAGACCTGCGCCGCTATCATAGCCGTCGGGTTAGAAGCAGGACCTTTCAGGAAGGCGATTTAGTGCTCCGGCTCATCCAGGATCAGTCTGATATGCACAAGCTATCCCCTCCTTGGGAAGGACCCTTTGTGGTCAGCAAGAATCTTAACAACGGGTCATACTACCTCATCGATGTTCGAGAGCACAAAGACTCACGTAAGTCGGAGGAGGAGACCCGCCGGCCGTGGAATATCGCTCATCTCCGGCCTTATTATACTTGAGCCACCGGCTCTCAAGATGTATATATTATATAAAGCAATAAAGCAGGACCTCTGTCATTTTCACCCTCAAAGGTTTATATGTCTTCTTTATCAGGTGGTGGAAACAACCAACAGGGAGTGGATCATATCTGAATCTGGCTTTCCCTTTGGTCCGGCTTATGATCATATCTGAATCTAGCCATGATCACTTGGGGGCTTCCTGTTCAAACATAGGTCGTATTTGAACCAAAGAGAACATAGCTGTCGATACCCACTTGATCGGCATACTGCCAAACCCACTTGGGGGCATCTTGACCAAATTTGAATCATATCTTAACTCATTTGGGTGCGACATGGATCGTATTGAATCAACGTCATTAAACAACTCTTATGGTCACTTGGGGGCTTCTGTTCAAACATAGGTCGTATTCAACCAAAGAGAACATAGCTGTCGATACCCACTTGATTGGCATCGCCAAAGCCACTGGGGCTATATGATCGTATCTCGAATCTTAGCTTAACCCCTTTGGAACAGTTTTCCGGTCGTATTGAATCGAAGCCTTTAAATTTTGTCTATTGTTCATCACCCTTTGCAATGAAAAGTATTTGATTATTGTGAGATCATTTTCGAAAGCTTTTTTGGGGTGGTCTGTATTCCACCGGTTTAATATTGATCAAGTAAAACTGTTAGTGCACAAACAATCATTATATGTGCTAGGTTTCAAGAATAATAAGGTTTATCCTCATTGTCCAGGTCACATAAGCCGGCAAGGTAATCAAAGGATCACATGTATGTTGTTACGATTGTATCTCAAGGATATAACTGAGAACCAGCTTTTATGATTTTTTGATTCAATAGTACGGATTATCAACAATGTGACCCCCTATGCGGTAAGTCGCCAAGGGACTTGTGTTTGTTCTGTACGCAGGGCGATGCAAGAAATTTCTTTTAAACATAAAGGAAGCAGAAGACTGATATAAGCCGGAAGCATATAAATGACGGCAGCTTAAGAAAGTGTTGAGTACCGTGAACATGCGCGAAGGCATGGAAAAAATCAAATTCGAGAGGTTTTTTCTACCCTATTACAAGACTCCCCGAGTCTGAATAATGAAGCATTGTTTTCACAAAGACATAAAACATATGACGCCTGGCGGTTCACTCCTTTGGTTGGCTTGAAGAATCTGGGTTATCCTTCTCCGCCTCTCCGTCGGCTGCCTTGTCCTGGAAGGTTGATGATGTCCAGTCAATGCCACTCAAAGCTTCAAACTCAGTTTCATCATCTATTAACCCGGCTGGGTCGACTTCAGGGGTAAAAGTATGCTTACGAATTGGAGGGATCAGGTTGACGTCATCGTAGTGAGGCGTTGGGAGTCTCCGGTTCTCGCTGTCATAACCCGGCTGATATTTGGTAAGGTCAGTATCATTCCCAATAAGCGTGCACAGTATGCATTCTCCTTCACGCAGGCGGCGAAATCTTTCTCATCAAACACGGTACCATCCTCCTTTAAACTTGGGTATCCAAGAGCGATGTCAGCCGGGTCTAGTTCTGGCATAAATGCTTTGGCACGGCTCAATGCAGTTATGGCTCCGGCTCTTGCAGACGCCCACCTTAGCTCTTGGATCCGTTGAGGTAGCACATCAAGCCACTTTAACATTTCTGCCAGCAGATGGGGAACATCATTTGACAAAGCCACAACGGCCAAAGCACGTTGTGACCCGGCATAGAGTTGCTCCGCTAGAGTATAAACCGCCTTTAACTTGATCAACATGTTCTGATTAAGGTTTGAGCTCCTGGGGCCTGCATTAACAAGTATCAGGTGAGTCGAAGGTAAAAATTGCAATAGTCATCGAAAGAAGGTTTGCAGTATTCAACGTTTGCACAAGTAGCTTACCGAAGATTGCTGAGACCATTTGGGATATTTGGCGCTTTAAGCCGGATAGCTCGGCTGTTGTTTCTACAAGTGATGTCTCTGCTATCTCGACACGGGTCACTAGTGAGGCCTTTTCATCAGCCCAGATTTTCTTCTCCGCTGCAAAATTTTTCCTCAACTTCTCTTGTTCAGAGACGCTGAATTCAAATTTGGAGTAGGCCTTTTGAATTTCAAGTTCTTGAGCTGCCAGGCGGCTCTTCAGGTCAACAATCTCCGACTCAAATTGACTTATGGTGGCCTGCATTGGCGTCGTGTTATAGTCAGAATCATTATAAGGTAAACATTAAAGTCCCAAGCACTTTGCAAGCAAAGGTACTTAACACTTGGGGGCTAATGTACACTGAAGAACTTTAAATCGCTACGCCGGTTCATGGAAATTTAAGTCCCAAGCGCTTTGCAAGCAAAGATGCTTGACACTTGGGGGCTAATGTGTATCACAAGTTCAAAGTATCATGCTATAATCGGGTTAAATAACTTCTTTTCAAAGCCGAATAAGCTGTGATTAGGCAGTTTTCTAAGTCTACAGCATATTTACTTATAAGCAATAGACTTGGGGGCTGGTATAGTAAGTATGGTTAAGGAAAAGTAACATATGTCATACCTCAGATTTTTGCTGTATCTGCTTTACCATGTCAATTTGCAGGTCGCGGCTGCTATGTACTTGACTGATATAGCCAGAGACAATATCCCCAATACCCAAATGAGTATACTCTGCAATGTCTAATTTGGCTTTTCGGCACTCCAAAAGCTCCTCCTTGGCAGAGCACTGCTACGTCTTGAGCTTGCGTTGGTTTTCCCCGAAGAGGAGAGGATGATGCAGCACAGTAGCGTAAGTATTTCCCTCAGTTTTTGAGAACCAAGGTATCAATCCAGTAGGAGGCCACGCATAAGTCCCTCGTACCTGCACAAAACGATAGCTACTCGCAACCAACACGATTAGGGGTTGTCAATCCCTTCACGGTCACTTACGAGAGTGAGATCTGATAGAGATAATATTTTTGGTATTTTTGGTATAAAGATGCAAAGTGAAAAGTAAAAAGGCAAAGTAAAACAAAGCAAGTATAAAAGTGATAGAGATTGATATGATGAGAATAGACCCGGGGTCCATAGGTTTCACTAGTGGCTTCTCTCAAGAGCATAAATATTCTACAATGGGTGAACAACTTACTATTGAGCAATTGACAGAATTGAGCATAGTTATGAGGTTATCTAGGTATGATCATGTATATAGGCATCACGTCCGTGACAAGTAGATCGAAACGATTCTGCATCTACTACTATTACTCCACTCATCGACCGTTATCCAAAGCATGCATCTAGAGTATTAAGTTAAAACAGCAGTAACGCCTTAAGCAAGATGACATGATGTAGAGGAATAAATTCATGCAATATGATAAATACCCCATCTTGTTATCCTCGATGGCAACAATACAATACGTGCCTTGCAACCCTTTACATCCTTTGGGTAAGGACACCGCAAGATTGAACCCAAAGCCATGCACTTCTCCCATTGCGAGAACTACCAATCTAGTTGGCCAAACCAAACGGATAATTCAAGAGACTTGAAAAGATAACTCAATCATACATAAAAGAATTCAGAGAAGATTCAAATATTATTCATAGATAAGCTGGATCATAAACCCACAATTCATCGATCTCAACAAACACACCGCAAAAAGAAGATTACATCGAATAGATCTCCACGAGAGAGGGGAGAACATTGTATTGAGATCCAAAAAGAGAGAAGAAGCCATCTAGCTACTAGCTATGGACCCAAAGGTCTGAAGTAAACTACTCACACTTCATCGGAGGGCTATGGTGTTGATGTAGAAGCCCTCCGTGGTGGATGCCCCCTCCGTGAGCTCGAACAGGCCCCAAGATGGGATCTCGTGGATACAGGAAGGTACGGCGGTGGAATTAGGTTTTGGCTCCTGTTACGACTGCTTTGGGGGTACATAGGTATATATAGGAGGAAGGAGTACGTCGGTGGAGCTTGAGGCCCACGAGGCGGGCGTGCCCTAGGGGCGCCCTCCACCTCGTGACCGCCTCGTGGCTTTCTTGATGGAGGGTCCAAGTCTCCTGGGTCTTATCGATGAGAAAATCACGTTTCGAAGATTTCATTCCGTTTGGACTCCGTTTGATATTACATTTCTTGAAATCTTGAAAAAGGCAAAAAACAGCAATCGAAATTTGGGCCTCCGGTTAATAGGTTAGTCCCAAAAATAATATAAAAGTGAAAAATAAAGCCCTTATAGTCCAAAACAATAGATAAAGTAGCATGGAGCAATAAAAAATTATAGATACGTTGGAGACGTATCAGGCATCCCCAAGCTTAATTCCTGCTCGTCCTCGAGTTGGTAAATGATAAAAAGAGAATTTTTGATGCAGATTGATAATTTGGCATAATTTCAATGTAAATCTTCTTAATCATGTTATGAATATTCAGATCCGAAAGATTCAAGACAAAAGTTCATATTGACATAAAAATAATAATACTTCAAGCCTACTAATCAAAGTAATCATGTCTTCTCAAAATAGCATGGCAAAAGAAAGTTCATCCCTACAAAATCATATAGTTAGGCTATGTTTCATTTTCGTCACACAAAGATGCTCCCAACTTCTATACCCCTGATGGCAAGCCAAGCAATTGTTTCATACTTAAATAATCTCAAACTTTTTCAACCTTCACGCAATACATGAGCGTGAGCCATGGATATAGCACTATGGGTGGAATAGAATATGATGATGGGGATTGTGTGGAGAAGACAAAAGGAGAAAGTCTCACATTGACGAGGATAATCAACGGGCTATGGAGATGCCCATCAATTGATGTCAACATGAGGAGTAGGGATTGCCATGCAACAGATGCACTAGAGCTATGAATGCTCAACAAAAGAAAACTAGTGGGTGTGCATCCAACTTGCTTGCTCATGAAGACCTAGGGAATTTTGAGGAAGCCCATCGTAGGAATATACAAGCCAAGTTCTATAACGAAAAATACCCACTAGTAAAGAAAGACAACTTATGAGACTCACTATATGAAAAACATGGTGCTACTTTGAAGCACAATATATGAGACTCACTACATGAAGAACAAGGTGCTACTTTGAAGCACAATATATGAGACTCACTACATGAAGAACAAGGTGCTACTTTGAAGCACAAGTGTGGAAAAAGAGATAGTAGCATTGCCCTTTTTTTTGGGGCCTTTCTTTTTTCTTTTTGGCCTTTCTCTTTTTTTTATTTGGGCAATGCTCTAATAATGATGATCATCACACTTCTATTGATTACAACACAAAGATTACAACTCGAAACTAGAACAAGGTATGACTCTATATGAATGCCTCCGGTGATGTATCGGGATGGTGCAATGAATCAAGAGTGACATGTATGAAAAATAATGCATGGTGGCTTTGCGAAATACGATGTCAACTACATGATCATGCAATGGCAATATGACAAAAGTAAAGTATGTCATGATGATGATGAGCGGAACGGTGGAAAGTTGCATGGCAATATATCTCGAATGGCTATGGAAATGCCATAATAGGTAGGTATGGTGGCTGTTTTGAGGAAGATATAAGGAGGTTTATGTGTGATAGGCGTATCATATCACGGGTTTGGATGCACCGTGAAGTTTGCACCAACTCTCAAGGTGAGAAAGGGCAATGCACTGCACCGAAGAGGCTAGCAAAGGTGGAAAGGTAAAAGTGCGTATAATCCATGGACTCAACATTAGTCAAAAGAACTCATATACTTATTGCAAAAATTTAGAAGTCATCAAAAATCAAGTACTACGCGCATGCTCCTAGGGGATAGATTTGTAGGAAAAGACCATCGCTCATCCCCGACCGCCACTCATAAGGATGCACAAGCTGTACACTTCATGTTTCAAATTTGTTACACAACTTTAACCATACGTGCATGCTACGGATTTGCTAACTTCAACACAAGCATTTCTCAAATTCACAACTACTCAACTAGCACGACTTTGATATTATCACCTCCATATCTCAAAACAATTATCAAGCATCAAACTTATCTTAGTATTCAATGCACTCAAAAGAAAGTTTCACATATCTTGAATACCAAGTATATTAACATTAAGCAAATTACCATGCTATTAACGACTCTCAAAATAATCTAAGTGAAGCATGAGAGATCAAGTTTCTTTAAAACAAATCCACCACCGTGCTCTAAAATATCTAAGTGAAGCACTAGAGCAAAAATTATCACGCTCAAAAGATGTAAGTGAAGCACTATGAGCAAAACTATCAAGCTCAAAAGATATAAGTGAAGCACATAGAGTATTCTATCAAATTACAATTCATGTATGGCTCTCTTAAAAGGTGTGTCCAGCAAGGATGATTTTGGTAAACTAACAAGCAAAGACGCAATAATACAAGACGCTCCAAGCAAAACACATATCATGTGGTGAATAAAAATATAGTTCCAAGTAAATTACCGATGGAAGAGGACGAAAGAGGGGATGCCTTCCGGGGCATCCCCAAGCTTTGACTTTTTGGTGTCCTTGGATTATCTTGGGGATGCCATGGGCATCCCCAAGCAAACTCTTGCCACTCCTTGTTCCATAATCCATCAAAAGAATTCACCCGAAACTTGAAAACTTCACAACACAAAACTCAATAGAAATCTCGTGAGATCCGTTAGAGAAAGAAAACAAAAGACTACTTTAAGGTACTGTAGTGAACTCATTCTTTATTTATATTGGTGTTAAACCTACTGTATTCCAACTTCTCTATGGATTATAAACTATTTTACTAGGCATAAATTCATCAAAATAAGCAAACAACACACGCAAAACAAAATCTGTCAAAAACAGAACAGTCTGTAGTAATCTGTAACTAACGCAAACTTCTGGAACTCAAAAAATTCTACCAAAATTAGACGACCTGGAAATTTGTTTTATTGATTAGCATCAATTGGAATCAGTATTTTATCACGTTCTGGTGATTTTTAACAATTCGGGCACTGAGCACAAAGTTTCTGGAAATTACAGCAAGATCAAATAACTATCACCCAAGAAGATCCAATAGGTTTAAATTGGCACAAACACTAATTAAAAGATAAAACCACATCTAAACAGAGGCTAGATGGATTATTTATTCCTAAACAGAAGGAAAAACAAAAAACTAAAAATAAAACTGGGTTGCCTCCCAACAAGCGCTATCGTTTAACGCCCCTAGCTAGGCATAAAAGCAAGGATAGATCTAGGTATTGCCATCTTTGGTAGGCAATTCTTCAATGAGGCATCTATCTTTCTTATAGATTTCTTTCTTTCTAGTAATTATCAAACTTTTAGGCATAAGATCGAAAAATTCATTTGTAGCAAATGGTTCCTTAATGATAGTAAAAGATCGGGATGAATACTTATAGATTTAAGATCCGCAGTTTCCTTACTAGATGATTCACCCTTATTTTTAGGAACATACATAAGCTTGGCAATTTTAGTGGAAGGACTAGGAGTATTCTTTACGGAAGAAAAAATTGTTCCCAAGTTGGTAATGATACCCTCAAGTTTATCGATTCGAGTAGAATCTAGATTTATTTTCTCATTAACCATGGGTTCCTTCTCCTTAATATTTTTCAAAGTCATTCCTACCTTAGATACATATTGAGTAATTTGATTATGGATCTTTTTATCTAGATTTTCAATGGATTCAATGGTAGCAATTTTGTTTTCAATAATTTCAAGCCTTTGCATAACATGCTCCAAAGTTAAAATAGTTCCATTAACCAAAAGAGGAGGTGAGCCAAATAAATCTATTAAAGAATTATAAGAATCAAAAGTATGGCTACCCAAGAAATTCCCTCCGGTAATGGTATCAAGGATATATCTATACCAAGGATTAGCACCTACGTAAAAATTACGAAGAAGAACTGAAGTACATTGCTTCTGGTAGATCTATTTTGAGCATTGCAAATTCTATACCAAGCATCTTTTAGATTTTCTCCCTCCCTTTGCTTAAAATTTAGAACTTCATTCTCGGGAGATAACGGAGAAGATAAGAGACTAGTCATGACGGCAAGCAAACGAACTAACACACGAGCAAACAAAAGGCAAAGAGAAAAAGAGGAGGAGATTGGGAAAGAGAGGGTGAATAAAACGGCAAGGGTGAAGTGGGGGAGAGGAAAACGAGAGGCAAATGGCAAATAATGCAATGCGAGAGATAGGGATTGTGATGGGTACTTGATATATTGACTTTTGCGTAGACTCCCCGGCAACGGCGCCAGAAATCCTTCTTGTTGCGTCTTGAGCTTGCGTTGGTTTTCCCCGAAGAGGAGAGGATGATACAGCACAGTAGCGTAAGTATTTCCCTCAGTTTTTGAGAACCAAGGTATCAATCTAGTAGGAGGCCGCGCACAAGTCCCTCGTACCTGCACAAAACGATAGCTATTCGCAACCAACGCGATTAGGGGTTGTCAATCCCTTCACGGTCACTTACAAGAGTGAGATCTGATAGAGATAATATTTTTGGTATTTTTGGTATAAAGATGCAAAGTGAAAAGTAAAAAGGCAAAGTAAAACAAAGCAAGTATAAAAGTGATGGAAATTGATATGATGAGAATAGACCCAGGGGCCATAGGTTTCACTAGTGGCTTCTCTCAAGAGCATAAATATTCTACGGTGGGTGAACAAATTACTGTTGAGCAATTGACAGAATTGTGCATAGTTGTGAGGTTATCTAGGTATGATCATGTATATAGGCATCACGTCCGTGACAAGTAGATCGAAACGATTCTGCATCTACTACTATTACTCCACTCATCGACCGCTATCCAGCATGCATCTAGAGTATTAAGTTAAAAACAGAGTAACGCCTGAAGCAAGATGACATGATGTAGAGGAATAAATTCATGCAATATGATAAATACCCCATCTTGTTATCCTCGATGGCAACAACACAATACGTGCCTTGCAACCCTTTACATCCTTTGGGTAAGGACACCGCAAGATTGAACCCAAAGCCATGCACTTCTCCCATTGCAAGAACTACCAATCTAGTTGGCCAAACCAAGCGGATAATTCAAGAGACTTGCAAAGATAACTCAATCATACATAAAAGAATTCAGAGAAGATTCAAATATTATTCATAGATAAGTTGGATCATAAACCCACAATTCATCGATCTCAACAAACACACATAAAAAGAAGATTACATCGAATAGATCTCCATGAGAGAGGGGGAGAACATTGTATTGAGATCCAAAAAGAGAGAAGAAGCCATCTAGCTACTAGCTATGGACCCGAAGGTCTGAAGTAAACTACTCACACTTCATCGGAGGGGCTATGTTGTTGATGTAGAAGCCCTCCGTGGTGGATGCCCCCTCCGGCGGAGCTCCGGAACAGGCCCCAAGATGGGATCTCGTGGATACTGAGGAAGGTACGGCGGTGGAATTAGGTTTTTGGCTCATGTTACGATCGTTTGGTAATGCGTAGGTATATATAGGAGGAAGGAGTACGTTGGTGGAGCTTCGAGGGGCCCACGAGGCAGGGGGGCGCGCCCTAGGGGGTGCCCTCCACCCTCGTGACCGCCTCGTGGCTTTCTTGACGGAGGGTCCAAGTCTCCTGGGTCTTATCTGATGAGAAAATCACATTTCCGAAGATTTCATTCCGTTTGGACTCCGTTTGATATTACATTTTCTTGAAATCTGAAAAAGGCAAAAACAATGATTCAGGTTGGGCCTTCGGTTAATAGGTTAGTCCCAAAAATAATATAAAAGTGGAAAATAAAGCCCATTATAGTCCAAAACAATAGATAAAGTAGCATGGAGCAATCAAAAATTATAGATACGTTGGAGACGTATCAAGCACTTGGCAAGGACAATGGGCTGACTCGGCTTGACAAACTAAGTCTTGGCCGGGTTAGGAGTTTCCAGTTTATCAGAACCGCCAAGAGTTTCTGAAGAGATAGACCCGGGGGCCATAGGTTTCACTAGTGGCATCTCTCAAGATAGCATAAGTATTACAGTGGGTGAACAAATACTGTCGAGCAATTGATAGAAAAGCGCATAGTATGAGATTATCTAGGCATGATCATGTATATAGGCATCACGTCCATAACAAGTAGACCGACTCCTGCCTGCATCTACTACTATTACTCCACACATCGACCGCTATCCAGCATACTCTAGAGTATTAAGTTCATAAGAACAGAGTAACGCATTAAGCAAGATGACATGATGTAGAGGGATAAACTCATGCAATATGATATAAACCCCATATTGTTATCCTCGATGGCAACAATACAATACGTGCCTTTGCAACCCTTTACATCACTGGGTAAGGACACCGCAAGATTGAACCCAAAGCTAAGCACTTCTCCCATGGCAAGAAAGACCAATCTAGTAGGCCAAACCAAACTGATAATTCGAAGAGACTTGCAAAGATAACTTAATCAGACATAAAAGAATTCAGAGAAGATTCAAATATTATTCATAGATAAACTTGATCATAAATCACAATTCATCGGATCTCGACAAACACACCACAAAAAGAGTTTACATCGAATAGATCTCCACAAGAGAGGGGAAGAACATTGTATTGAGATCCAAAAAGAGAGAAGAAGCCATCTAGCTAATAACTATGGACCTGTTAGGGATATAACTATTTGTGTAAGCCGCCCAGGAGGGGCCGGGTTACGCAAAGAAGACTCATCAGAAAGAAGCCCAAGGCCAAGCATGAAGATGGCGGTTCAATAAAGGGGCTGAGGCCCACAGGTGGCTTAATGCCCATGGTGATAAACCGCCATAATGACATGACTTGTATCATAAGGTAGAATTAACTAGTCACCGAGCCGGGCACTGTTTATGAGCCGGCCGGTATATGAGGCGTCCACCGGTGTATATAAGGGGACGACCCGCCGGCGGCTTAGGGCAAGAAACAACTCGTCGAGAACCGGGCATAGCGTATCTCGCTCCCTGGTCATCGAAACATCAAGCAATACCAACCCAACTAGATGTAGGCCTTACCTTCACCGTAAGGGGCCGAACTAGTATAAACCTCTTGTGTCCTTTGTCCCGATTAACCCCTTTAAGCTTCCTAGTTGCGATGGCTCCACGACTAAGTCCTTGCAAGAGGACATCTGCCGTGACAAACCCACGACAGTTGGCGCCCACCGTGGGGCCAGCGCACCATGGATTTGAGTTCTTGAAGGGCAACTTCGAAGGGCTCAAGGGATACGCAGTGGGCCGGATGACCAAGAGTCGTCGCGGCAAGATCTACATCGACGACGAAGGCTGGGGCCCCGACGCCGGCTCAATTGAGTACAGGTACCGGGTCCCCTTTGGCGGAATCCACGTCTTCATCGGCCGGATTGGTGAACCGGGCCCTGAGCCGGACTGCTGCATTGACCTCGTCAAAACGGCTCAGCGTTCGAGACCCGCCCGAGCTCAACCCGTTGTGAAACGTGCCTTCATGGGTTGCATCCACGGAGGAGAACTTTCTGAAGGATCTGTAGATGGTGGTGAGACGGTCGTCCTCTTCGACGGTGATTCGTCCGCCGGTTCAACAGATTCGTCGTACCTGTTACAGGATGGCGGGCTTAGGGGCTGTTCCGACGACTCTAGTATTCCGGACCTCTATGAGCCGCCAAGCTGGGCAGGAGTCCTCATGGCTGGTACTCAACCCGGTCAAAACTCAACGGCTGCAACAGCAATAATGTCCGGGTCGAGCGGCGGCAGGCGGAGGCCTGTCGCCCGTGGCTCAGTCTTGATGGATCTTATGGATAAGCTGACGACACTGTTAACCACTACAGTCATCCCTGCGAATCAAGATGAGCATAACGCGGAGGTGGCACGGGTGCGCGAGGAGATAGCTCGGGCCAAGGAGGCCTTGGCAGCTGAGGACACCAGGTTAGCCACAGAACGGGCGGCTTTGGATGCACGGGCAGAACAGCTACAGTGAGAAGCCTTCCAGCTTACGATGAGCCTGAACGCATCTAACGAGGTGATGAGGAGGAGGCATAAGAAAACCCAATCTCGTTTACCTCCGGTTTATGATCCTTGGAATCTTTTCGCTACACCCGGAGCCGGCCCAAGTAACCCACCAGATGCAAATCAATTTATGACAGCCGGAACAGGAGGACCGGCTCAGCCTCGGGAGATGGCACCTCCTCATGGAAACATGGCACCGCCCCGTTACGTACCGATACCGCCGGGTCACTTTTCCAACCCCATGGAGAACTAGATCGCAACATCAGCATGTTTGGCGGGTCTCCCGACGGCTTTGGGCAAGAAACAACTCGTCGAGAACCGGGCATAGCGTATCTCGCTCCCTGGTCATCGAAACATCAAGCAATACCAACCCAACTAGACGTAGGCCTTACCTTCACCGTAAGGGGCCGAACTAGTATAAACCTCTCGTGTCCTTTGTCCCAATTAACCCCTTTAAGCTTCCTAGTTGTTATGGCTCCACGACTAAGTCCTTGCAAGAGGACATCTGCCGTGACAAACCCACGACAGGACCCGTGGGTCTGTGGTAAACTACTCACAACTCATCGGAGGGGCAAGGATGTTGATGTAGAGGCCCTCCGTGGTTGATTCCCCCTCAGGCAGAGTGCCGGCGAAGGCTCCAAGATGGGATCTCGCGGGTACAGAAGGTTACAGTGGTGGAAATTGTGTTTCTTGGTGCCCCTGGATGTTTTTGGGGTACGTAGGTATATACAGGAGGAAGAAGTACGTCGGTGGCCGCCCAAGGGGCCCATGAGACAGGGGGCATGCCCTACAGGGGGGGCGGGGGGCGACCTCCTATCTCGTGGCTGCCTCGGCTGCTTCTTGACTTGCACTCCAAGTCCTTTGGATCACGCTCGTTCCAAAAATCACGCTCCCGAAGGTTTCATTCCGTTTGGACTCAGTTTGATATTCCTTTTCTTCGAAATACTGAAATAGGCAAAAAAACAGCAATATGGGCTGGGCCTCCGGTTAGTAGGTTAGTCCCAAAAATGATATAAATGTGTAAAATAAAGCCCATAAACATCCCAAAGGGGTAATATAATAGCATGGAACAATAAAAAATTATAGATACGTTGGAGACGCATCAAAGTAGTATATCTTCATTGGTATTGAGGCGCTTCAAGAACTCTAGCATGCTTTCCTCTACACTTGCTTGAGAAGTTGGAAGATTCCATGTGTACTTATTAATGGTATTTGGGTCAATGAACCCAATGCCATAGCGTCCAGATTTTTTCATTTCATACATCTTCATCCTGCATATGATACCACATAAAAGAATATATAGTGAGGATAATTACATGTAATGATTGATCAAAAATTACAGAAAGAAATCACTTACAGACAATAGCAACTAACGATAGATTTGTCGAGTGCGTCTTGATTGTATAACTAAAATAGTTCTGAATACTCAACGCACAGAGCTTTCTCATGGAAGTAATGCTCCTTCTTGACATTCACGGGACTCTCGATTGGAAATTTTGGTAATGTTCATGTACCATTGATGCAATTCATACATTCTCGTTGGGAGGTTCTTGACCTTATGCAGCTCGACCAAAGGTTGGCCGGACATATTTCCGTTTTATTTCCTACTATAAAAGCGGAGACATGGGCTCAATTTCGAGGAGTTGTCCAACAGAGATCTTGAGCATTTCAGCCTGCATTATATGCTCCTCCGTTATTACCACATCGCCTAGCTGGGGAACATTAACGGTTTGGCCACAATAATATTGGGCGCACGGCCTCCTCTCATGTGTTGTGGGCACAACAAGCGGGGGGATCGATTGCACCGTTGTTCTCCCAGCTGGGGAACGGTTTTCCCGCATTTTTTGCCCGCTGCTTGTTGGCTCGAGCTTGAGCTCGCTTCCTTCTTTAGCCGTTCTCGATGTAGTTTCCTGATTTGGCGCTCATAGTCCGAGTCAATAGGCTTGGGAGCAGGTTCTCTAGCCATACGAATGAAGTGGTCAATCGTTTTCTCGGGCACTTTCTCCTTTGGCGGCGGTGCAGTTTCGGTCCAAAATGGGCGTCCACTTGGGCTTGCACTATGGCTGCGTTTTGCTCCTTAGTCATGTCCTAAGGCCTCACGAGGAAGAGTGAGGCTTGGACCATATTTATATCGCTTGTCTCCTTTGTACTTCTGAACTACCTCGACTCGTGCCGCTCGCACCATAGCTGCGGCGTGTCTCTTCTGCAATTGCTTTGAGACGGTGGAGACGGCCGACGTGGCTGAGTTGGAGCAGGAGAAGTGGCACGATGATGTCTTGGGACTTGAAGCGGGAGGTGTGTCGACACGGTGCGGACTTGAAACCGGAGAAGTGGCATGACGTTGTGCGGACTTGAAACCGGAGGAGTCAGCTCACGCTGCGTTCGGGGACTTGGAGGAGGTGGCGGACTTGAGGAGGAGTCGGCTCACGCTCGTGGACTTGGAGGAGCGGAGTCTGGCTGACTCAGTGGCGGACTTCGGGGAGGAGTCGGCAGACAATGCGGTGTTGGTGGACTTCAAAAGATGATGCAATCCTTTCTCCATAGGATGATACGATGTATGGCCTCTCCCAGTGTGCGCTCGTCTTCACCTCCAGGAATGTCAAGCTGTAGCCCCGAATATGGGTCCACCACTTCATCAACCAAGACACGAGCATAGCCCTCTGGAATCGGGATGCAATGGAAGGTTGCTTCGGGGGTAATTGGCAATGCCGTCCGCCACCTTCATGGATATGTTCTTCATTTTGGAGTGTAGCTCACAGTTAGTGTTCTCTATGATGTCATCCACATGGTATGTATCCAGCAGTGTGTCGCCCGGGGTAGAACCAACGCTGCTTATCGACATGGATGGGACGGTGCTATCCAATACTGGACGATCATCCGCTTGCCGCTGCCGCTGCTGAGACCCCCTTTCCTGGCTAAGTGAGTCGATCTGCTGCTGCTGCTGCTGGAATTTGAGTGCCAAGTCTGCGTGCCTTGCTTCTAGGCCTTGAAGGCGTTTTGCGTCCTGCTTCCTCTGCTCCTCCTCCAGCTTCCTCTTCTTCTCCTCCTCCATCTTCCTTCTTGCACGGGTCCTGTAGTCCTCGTTCCATTCTGAAAAGCCCTCATACCAGGGAATAACGCCCTTGCCTCGTGTTCTTCCCGGTGTTCAAGATTTCCGTATGCCAGAAGCTCGTCGTTCTCTCATTGGCGTGAACACCCCTTCGAGCTTCTTCTATTGCGTCAAGTATCTTTTGTTTGGCTCCTTTTAGACTTGCCTTCTTGAAACCAGGCCTGTCTCATGAGTCCAACGCCCCCATGCACATAGAACCAAGTTACGCACACAGGGGCCAGCTCCTAGTAACCGGAGTGACCCCTGCATCCTCCATCTCTTGCTCAGACTTATCCCACTTAGGCATTCCCACCGTGTAGCCACCTGGACCCAGCCTATGGAACTGCATCTTTTTTGCGGCATTTGCCTTGTTTTTTATCGACCGTTCCTTAGATAATTCTGAATCCTTGAAGGTCATGAAATCGTCCCGGTGTTCTCTTTGCTTCTCCAGTGTTCCCGTGAATTCTGGAGTCTTCCATTCTTCAGCGAGGTAGTTGGCCCATACAGTTTTCTTGTGGGCATTTAATGCAATTGCCATCTTCTTAAGAGCAGCGCCCTTGACTTTCTCCACATCTGCTTCAGTGAAATGATCTGGTAGGGTGAAATGTTCCATCAGAGATTCCCAAAGGACTTTTTTGGCTCTGTCGTCGACCCAATTAACACGTGGACGTTTAGTCTTTGGCTCTTTCCATTCTTGAATGGAGATCGGGAGTTTGTCCTTCACAAGAACTCCGCACTGACGAGTCCACTTGTTCACAATGTTCTTAGGCGTGAGGGGTTCGCCACTAGGTTTGATGGATTCGATGTTATACTTTACACCATCCTTCAACAACCTGCCCGGGCCTCGCTTTGTCCTGCTATCTGTAGAAGCAGATTTGCTCGATCCGGAGGGCTGAAAGAAGAAAGATCGATTCGTTAATATATCTTCAATAAAAAAACACGTGATGATCACCATGATGCCTGCTTATATAAATATACCTCGCCGATAGTCTTTGTTATTTGAAGATCAGCATTGTCTTTGTCATCACAAACATTGTCTGTGTCATCATAATCATAATCATAGTTCATGACTTCATCAGCTCAGTTGTCGAGATCGAATATCTTTTCATCACCCTCTCCGGTATTGTTCAGATATTGGGAGCCGTCATCTGCTTCATTCAGATCATCTAGCCTGTGAGGGCTGCGTATGATGTCGAACAATTCCTCTTCTCTCTCTCTGCCAGTATTGTCCGCCATAGCTTTTACTTTACTAATACAGAAGAAATATAAAACAATTTAGTATTCAAATTACAATGCATGGATGCAATCAATAAGGAAAAACTGAATCATATATATAGTACATAATATATGCATCGTCTCGATTAATATATAATCTCGAATACATCATTGTCTTAATATATATAATACCGAATACATCGTCTCGAATATTATATATCGAATACATCACTGGCTAGGTACCTAATAAAGATCGAGTACTACAAAATAATCTAGGCCACTCGCGGTTCCTGGGGCGCGGGCGGTGGACACCCAAAGAGAAGGAACCGTCACAGGATCATATCTCCGGTCATCTGCCCAAAGAACCTGCCAAGTATTGGAGAACCTGACGTCCATAGCAGCCATGTAGCGATGGACGTGCTCGTCCTCCTCCTTGACACGGTGACGCACCACCTCCGGTGGCGCCGACTCCCTCTGCACCGAATGTGGCCCACGCGAACGCCACCAAAGGACATCAGGGTCGACGATGGGACCCGAGGCTGGGTTCCTCACCAAGCGGCGCGCCCCTCCAAGTAGCACCTCCCAGTGCCAGCCCGGCGGAGCCCAGTCCCGGACATGGGTCCTCTGAAGCAGGACGTCGTCGCGAATGGGTCGACGGCGAGGATCTGAGCCGGGCATATCGTCGAGAACAAATACTATATGCCCATAAAAAGTAATGTTTTTTAAATGATTGAATTGTGATAACTAAAATTCTATATATATGCAAATTCTAACAATTTGACATTAATCTAATTCATCTAACTAAAAAATAGAATAATTTATATAACTAAAAAACAGAAAAAATTTATAACATTTCTAATATTTCTATAACTAAAAAACAGAATAATTTCTAACATTTCTATAACTAAAAAACAAAAAAATTATAACAAACAAACTAATGTGTGTGTGTACTCTGTGTGCGCGCGCGCGTGTGTAGTGTGTGTGTGGACATGGCGGCCGGGGCGAGCTCAACGGCGGCGGCAGCAGGCAACGGCAATGACGGGCGACGGGCCAGGCGGCTCTGACGAACAGGGGCCAGGGGTGGCGGCAATGACGGGCGGGGCCCGACGACGGGAACATGGACGACCGGGGTGGCGACGAGGTGCGGCGACGGCCGGGGTGGCGACAGCGTCGATCGAGGCAGGGCGGCTCGACAGAGGGAAGAAACAGAGAGGGAAACCGATTTTTTTTCAACTGTTGTATATATAGGATGGACCTTTAGTACCGGTTGGTGCCACCAACCGGTACTAAAGGTCTGTTTAACTTGAGCCAGCGGCGGAAGCGCACCCCCTTTAGTACCGGGTGGTGGCACCAACTGGTACTAAAGACCCCCTCTTTAGTACCGGTTCTAGCCACCACCCGGTACTAAAGGGGGTGCGCTGGCGCAGTGCGGTGCGGCAAGTTTAGTGCCACCTCGCTAGTCGAGGGGCTACCACATTGGTTTATAAGCCCCAGTGCGGTAGCTCTCTCGAGCTCCTCTCCTAAGCAGGCCTAATGGGCCTACCTATTCTATTCTGCTCTGTGGGCCTATTGGGCCTTTGCGGGCCTGCATCCTGGCCCAACAAAATGTTGTGTTTCTAGTCGTATGTAGGCCGCTTTGGCCCAGGTGGCGGCTTTTTTATTTTCTTAATTTTTTTGCTTTATTTATTTTTGTTTCATTTATTTTTGAGTTGTTTTTTGCTGTATTTAGAGTTTCTTTGTGAATATTTTTGCTTTAGGTACAAAAAATTACAAACTTTTTGTTAGTGTCGGTAGTTTTCAAATTTGAATAGTTTAAATTTTGAATTATTTGAAATTTGTGTGAATCACTAGTTTGTGAATAACTTAACTTTGAAAATAGATTTTTCAATGATTCTTTTTTCTTATGTTTAATATTAGTGTGTTTTATCATTATATTCAATTTGGTAATGCTTAGGTTATTTAAAAAATGAAATGCCTTTGTAACAGATGAGTTTTCGTCGGAAACCCTGATACTTCGAAAGAGATTGTCCATTTTGTACATGAAGTGCATCCAGTTTTTGCCGTAACCCTCTCTACTTTTTTGCACATGCTAAGTGGGTGAAATTATGATACCATGCCAACTTTCAACCTTTTCTGAGTTCATTTGAAATGATTTTCAATTTCAGGGTCATTTAGCTGAAAAAATCAGTAAATGCATGAAAGAATTTGTTTGCACATAAAATTTCTTCGCGTTTCAAATGCAAAAACACATAACTACCCTAACTATTACAGAGATTCCCTCCTGGGTGTGAAACACAGAAGAAAGTGATGATAGTGAAGCCGATCACATCCCAGATCTTTGGGTGTGAAACTTTTTCTTCAGCGTGTGTCCCTTTCTTGCTGTTGCCATGGAAAATCTTCATCATTTAAGCTGGATGCTCGGGTCAATATTCATTGTGAATGGAGCAATTTCATCAAACTTTTCATAATCTTCTAACATGTCTGTCTTGTCATCCACTCCCATGATGTTTCTTTTTCCCGAAAGAATTATGTGGCGCTTTGGCTCGTCGTATGATCCATTCGCTTCCTTATCTTTTCTATGTCTCGGCCTGGGAGACATGTCTTTCACATAAGAAACCTGCACCCCATCATTGGCTAGGATGAATGGTCTGTCGCACGCATAAGATTGTTGAGATCCACTGTTGTCATTCCGTACTGCGGGTCTTCCATTACCCCGCCTCGTGTCATATTGACCCATTTGCACCAAAACGAAGGGACCTTCAAATCACCTCCATAGTTAAGTTCCCGTATGTCCTCTATGTAACCATAATATGTTTCCTTTCCCGTGTTGGTTGTTGCATCAAAGCGGACACCACTGTTTTGGTTGGCGCTCTTCTTATCTTGGGCGATCGTGTAAAATGTATTCCCATTATCTGGTACCCTTTGAAAGTCATTATATTCGAAGATGGTAACTGGGACAGCAAGTACATGTCATTTTGAATATCGCCATCATTCATGGCACGTTTTTGCAACCAACCGGCGAAAGTCCTCGTTTGTTCACGTGTAATCCAGTTGTCAGACTTCTCCAGGTGTTTGGAGTGTAGAAAATTCTTGTGTTCCTCCATATACGGAGCCACCAAGGCGGAATGCAGAGAACTGTGTAGTGTGCTTGATGAGAGAATGCCCGTCCATACATATTATTTGATCCCTCCTAGCGTGCCTTTTCCATCGATGCGCCCTTATGTCGCGATTCAGGAACACCAATCGTCTTAAGGTCAGAATAAAGTCAATACAAAACTCAATGACCTCCTCATTTTCATGGCCCTTCGAGATGCTTCCTTACGGCCCTAGCACGGTTATGAACATATTTCTTCAAGACTCCCACGAACCTCTCAAAGGGGAACATATTGTGTAGAAATACAGGACCCAAAATGTTAATCTCTTCGCAAAGGTGAACTAGGACGTGCCTCATGATGTTGAAGAAGGATGGTGGGAACACCAACTCGAAACTGACAAGACATTGCACCAAATCATTCTGTAACCTTGGTATGATTTCAGGATTGATTACCTTTTGAGAGATTGCATTGAGGAATGCACATAGCTTCATAATGGCTAATCGAACATTTTCCGGTAGAAGCCCCCTCAATGCAACCAGAAGCAGTTGCGTCATAATCACGTGGCAGTCATGAGACTTTAGGTTCTGGAACTTTTTCTCTGCCATATTTATTATTCCCTTTATATTCGATTTAGAAGCCGACGGTACCTTCATGCCGAAAGGCATTCGAAGAAGATTTCCTTCTCTTCTTTGGTAAGAGCGTAGCTGGCCTGACCCTGATGTATGCCGTCTTTTCCGTGCATACACTTGCTGGTCCTCTCGTGCCTCTGGTGTATCTTTTGTCTTCCCATACACGCCCAAGAAGCCAAGCAGGGTCACGCAAAGATTCTTCGTCACGTGCATCACGTCGATTGCGGAGCGGACCTCTAGGTCTTTCCAATATGGCAGGTCCCAAAATATAGATTTCTTCTTCCACATGGAGTGCGCGTCCGTCGGCGTCCTTGAAACAGGTTGTCCGCCAGGATAACCTTTCCAAAGATTACCTTCAAATCCTTGACCATATCATGTACATCAACCAAAGACGGTGGCGAGGCTTCGTCCGGTGATCCGCCTCACCTTTGAAATGCTTGCCTTTCTTTCTTCACGGGATGCCTGCTCGGAAGAAATCGACGATGTCCTGGTACACATTCTTCCTACAACTCTCCAAATATATCTCGGTATCATCCAAACAGTGCGAGCATCCGCGGTATCCCTTGTTTGTCTGTCCTAAAAGGTTACTGAGAGCAGGCCAATCATTGATGGTCACGAACAACAACGCCTTTAGGTCAAATTCTTCCTGTCCGTGCTCATCCCACGCACGTACACCTGTTCCATTCCACAGTTGTAATAGTTCTTCAACTAACGGCCTTAGGTACACATCAATGTCATTGCCGGGTTGCTTAGGGCCTTGGATGAGCACTGGCATCATAATGAACATCCGCTTCATGCACAACCAAGGAGGAAGGTTATACAAACATAGAGTCACAGGCGGGTGTGCTATGGTTGTTGCTCTGCTCCCCCAAAAGGATTAATGCCATCTGCACTTAGACCAAACCATACGTTCCTTGGGTCACTGCAAACTCCTCCTGTACTTTCTCTCCATTTTTCTCCATGCGAACCGTCGGTGGTACTCTCAACTTTCCGTCTTTCTTACGGTCTTCTCCGTGCCACCGCATCGCTTTCGCATGCTCTTTGTTTTGGAACAAGCGTTTCAACCGTGGTATTATAGGAGCATACCACATCACCTTGGCAGGAATCTTCTTCTGGGGCGCCGCCCTCGACATCACCGTGGTCATCGCGTTGATCTTATAACGCAATGCACCGCATACCGAAAGCGTTCAAATCCTCATACTCACCGCGGTAGAGGATGCAATCATTAGGGCATGCATGTATCTTCTGCACCTCTAACCCTAGAGGGCAGACAACCTTCTTTGCTTCATACGTACTCTCGGGCAATTCGTTGTCCTTTGGAAGCATATTCTTTATCATTACCAACAACTTTCCAAATCCCTTGTCAGATACACCATTCTCTGCATTCCATTGCAGCAATTCCAGTGTGGTGCCCAACTTTTTTTTCTCAGCTTCGCAATTCGGCTACAACAATTTCTTGTGATCCTATAACATGCGCTGCAACTTTGTCCTCTCCAGATCACTTGCGTAGTTTCTCTTTGCATCGGCAATGGCCCGACCTAGATCATCAGCGGGCTCATCTGATGCCTCTTCTTCAGCTTCTTCCCGCATTGCTGGCTCAGCTTCTTCCCCCATTGTTGTATCATCATATTCAGGGAACCCATGGCCAGGATAGATCTCGTCGTCCTCTTCTTCTTCATTGTCTTCCATCATAACCCCTCTTTCTCCGTGCTTGGTCCAAACATTATAGTGGGGCATGAAACCGGACTCAAATAGGTGGACGTGAATGGTTCTTGACGTAGAGTAACTGTGACCATTCTTACAGCCAGCATATGGACAAGGCATAAAACCATCCGCTCTCTTGTTTGCCTCAGCGGCAAGCAGAAAAGTATGCATGCCATTAATGAACTCGGGAGAGCATCGGTCATCATACATCCATTGTCGGCTCATCTTCATTACACAACACCGAATAGACCAAATTAATACAAGTTCATATATAAAGTTCATACATAAAGATCATATACAACACTTAATTAAATGCAACATACAAATAACTCTCTAGCTAAAGAATTTAAATGCAACAACAAATGCGATCAAGATCGCAACTAAGGTAACAATTGATCCAACAACATAATGATACCAAGGCACACTATCAATGACATATTTTCTAATCTTTCTAATCTTCAACCGCATTTTCTCCATCTTGATCTTGTGATCATCGACGACATCGGCAACATGCAACTCCAATTCCATCTTCTACCCCTCAATTCTTTTCAATTTTCTCTTTCAAATACTCGTTTTCTCTTTCAACTAAATTTAACCTCTCGACAATAGGGTCGGTTGGAATTTCCGGTTCACATACCTCCTAGATAAAAATATCTATGTCAACTTGATGGGCATAATTTGTCATAAACACGAAATGCAACAACTAGTTTTAAAAGAGAATAAACCACATCCGAATCATAACAAGGACGAGGGCCGACGGGGACGGATATCAAAACCATGGCACTATGTATAACAAACAACGTACGGGTAAGATAATAATTATACAAGAAACTATATATCCAAATCACACAAACAACAATTTGGTAATGTAAAACATTCATGAACAAGAGCCTCACCACAAGGTGGTGCCGTGACAGAGACGGTCTTGACCCGATCGACGGTGGTTACGATGGAGATTTAGAAGGCACTAAGTAAAGCACACCTACATATGCAAATTAAGTGTTATTTTGACCTCAAATTGCATATAAATCAAATACTAGCACATATAATTCCTCCCAAATTACTAAACTCACAAATTAATCACTATACAAAGCATTGCAAGAACTAGTCTAGCAATGAGAGATGAAAGGACAAAGTTGCTAACCTTTGTGATCATTTGAATGGATGGGGGCCTTCAAATCTTGACAAATTTTGGGCAAAATTTGTGATGAGCTCGAGGAAGAGAGGGAAGAACAGAGGAAGTGAGGGAAAGTGGAAGAACAGAGCGAGCTCGGGTGGACGAAGGGTTTATGTACGACGACCTTTAGTACCGGTTCGTGCCACGAACCGGTAGTAAAGGTGCTGGAGGGGCCCCAGACTGACAACATCCTGCCACCACTCTCTTTAGTACTGGTTCGTGGCACAAATTGGTGCTAAAGGTTCGCCACGAACCGGTACTAATGAGAGCGGCCGGCTAGCCGTTGGAACCAGCACTAATGGACGCATTAGTGCCGGCTCAAATTTGAACTGCAGCTGCCTCATAGTTTGCTCTTTATTTTTTCTAAAAAAACATTTCTAGGTAAATAAGTATCTATTTAATCATAGAAACACCAAGAAAATTACAAGATTCAACCACTAGCTAGGAACGGTCAAGCCCACCGTTTTGACCGCATTTTGAAACGGGCAGAAAAAAAAAAAAAATTCAAAAAATTGGACAACCTGCGCATAGTGTCAATATATGTGACCAAGTTTCTAGGAAAAATAATAAACTTGTAATACGGTAATTATTTTAAAAAGTGTTCTCGTAAATGAGCTATCATGCGTGAAGATTCATGGCTTTCAGGCCAAATGATCAATCTTATGGCCACATTCATGGCATAGTTTGTTCAAATGATCTCATATTGTGCAAAAGGGTGCATCTTGGAATTCCAAACAATGTTGCCTAAGGAAGTTTTCATTTTCTTTGCACGGAAAATTCATTTTTCATTTTCTGAGTGCCCAAAAGGAGGTTTTTGTGAAGGAACTACCAAATAATTGTTGCAAAAATGGACCAAAACAATTTTATAAAATACTAGGCCATATATAATGCACAATTGACAAAATGGTTGGGTGAAAAAAGTTTTGATCCACCTCTGGTGAAAAAGACAAATTGTCGTCGATTCAGTTGGAAAGGGGTCAAATTTGAACTGTAGCTGCCTTGTAGTTTGCTCTTTATGTTTACAAAAATCATTTCTAGGTAAATAAGTATCTATTTAATCATAGAGACACCAAAAAAATTCCAAGATTCAACCACTAGCTAGGAACGGTCAAGCCCGCCGTTTTGACCGCATTTTGAAGCGGGCATAAAAAATAAAAAAAAATCAAAAAATTGGAAAACATTCACATTGTGTCATTATATGTGACCAAGTTTCCAGGAAAAATAATAAACTTGTAATACGGAAATTATTTTAAAAAAGTGTTCTCATAAATGAGCTATCATGCGTGAAGATTCATGGCTTTCAAGCCAAATGATCAATCTTATGGCCACATTCATGGCATAGTTTGTTGAAATGATCTCATATTGTGCAAAAGGGTGCATCTTTGAATTCCAAACAATGTTTCCTAAGGAAGTTTTCATTTTCATTGCACAAAAGAGCCATTTTCCATTTTTCGAGTGCCCCAAGTGAGGTTTTTTTGTGAAGGACCTACCAAATAATTGTTGCAAAATTGGACCAAATCAATTTTATAAAATACTATGTCATATTTAATGCACAATTGACCAAATGTTTGGGTGAAAAAAGTTTTGATGCACCTCTGGCGAAAAAGACAAATTGTCGTCCATTCAGTTGGAAACGGGTCAAATTTGAACTGTAGCTGCCTCATAGTTTGCTCTTTATTTTTTCCAAAAATTATTTCTACGTACATAAGTATCTATTTAATCATAGAAACACCAATAAAATTCCAAGATTAAACCACTAGCTAGGAACAGTCAAGCCCGCCGTTTTGACCGCATTTTGAAACGAGCATAAAAAATAAAATAAAAATCAAAAAATTGGAAAACCTTTGCATTGTGTCATTATATGTGACCAAGTTTCCAGGGAAAATAATAAACTTGTAATACAGTAATTATTTTAAAAAAGTGTTATCAGAAATGAGCTATCATGCGTGAAGATTCATGGCTTTCAAGCCAAATGATCAATCTTATGGCCACATTCATGGCATAGTTTGTTCAAATGATCTCATATTGTGCACGAGGGTGCATCTTGGAATTCCAAACAATGTTGCCTAAGGAAGTTTTCATTTTCTTTGCACGGAAAATTCATTTTCATTTTCCGAGTGCCCAAAAGGAGGTTTTTTGTGAAGGAACTACCAAATAATTGTTGCAAAATTGGACCTAATCAATTTTATAAAATACTAGGCCATATATAATGTACAATTGACAAAATGGTTGGGTGTCAAATAGTTTTGATCCACCTCTGGTGAAAAAGACAAATTCTCATCGATTCGGTTGGAAAGGGGTCAAATTTGAACTGTAGCTGCCTCATAGTTTGCTCTTTATTTTTCTAAAAATCATTTCTAGGTAAATAAGTATCTATTTAATCATAGAAACACCAAGAAAATTCCAAGATTCAACCACTAGCTAGGAACGGTCAAGCACGCCGTTTGACCGCATTTTGAAAGCAGGCATAAAAAATTAAAAAATCAAAAATTGGAAAACCTTCACATTGTGTCATTATATGTGACCAAGTTTCCAGGAAAATAATAAACTTGTAATACGTTAATTATTTTAAAAAAATGTTCTCAGAAATGAGCTATCATGCGTGAAGATTCATGGCTTTCAAGCCAAATGATCAATCTTATGGCCACATTCATGGCATAGTTTGTTCAAATGATCTCATATTGTGCACGAGGGTGCATCTTGGAATTCAAACAATGTTGCCTAAGGAAGTTTTCATTTTCTTTGCACAAAAAATTCATTTTCCATTTTCCGAGTGCCCAAAGGAGGTTTTTTGTGAAGGAACTACCAAACAATTGTTGCAAAATTGGACCAAATCAATTTTATAAAATACTAGGCCATATATAATGCACAATTGATCAAATGGTTGGGTGAAAAAGTTTTGATCCACCTCTGGTGAAAAGACAAATTGCCATCGATTCGGTTGGAAAGGTCAAATTTGAACTGTAGCTGTCTCATAGTTTGCTCTTTATTTTTTCCAAAAATTATTTCTAGGTACATAAGTATCTATTTAATCATAGAAACACAAATAAAATTCCAAGATTCAACCACTAGCTAGGAACAGTCAAGCCCGCCGTTTTGACCGCATTTTGAAACGGGCATAAAAAATCAAAAAAAATCAAAAAATTGGAAAACCTTCACATTGTGTCATTATATGTGACCAAGTTTCCAGGGAAAATAATAAACTTTTAATAAGGAAATTATTTTAAAAAAGTGTTCTCATAAATGAGCTATCATGCGTGAAGATTCACGGCTTTCAAGCCGAATGATCAATCTTATGGCCACATTCATGGCATAGTTTGTTCGAATGATCTCATATTGTGCACAAGGGTGCATCTTGGAATTCCAAACAATGTTTCCTAAGGGAATTTTCATTTTCATTGCACGGAAAATTCATTTTCCATTTTCCGAGTGCCCAAAAGTGAGGTTTTTGTGTGAAGGACCTACCAAATAATTGTTGCAAAATTGGACCAAATCAATTTTATAAAATAGTAGGTCATATTTAATGCATAATTGATCAAATGTTTGGGTGAAAAAAGTTTTGATGCACCTCTGGTGAAAAAGACAAATTGCCGTCCATTCAGTTGGAAACGGGTCAAATTTGAACTGTAGCTGCCTCATAGTTTGCTCTTTATTTTTTCTAAAAATCATTTCTAGGTACATAAGTATCTATTTAATCATAGAAACACAAAAAAAATTCCAAGATTCAACCACTAGCTAGGAACTGTCAAGCCCGCTGTTTTGACCGCATTTTGAAACGGGCATAAAAAATTCAAAAAAAATCAAAAAATTGGAAAACCTTCGCATTGTGTCATTATATGTGACCAAGTTTCCAGGAAAAATAATAAACTTGTAATACGTTAATTATTTTAAAAAAATGTTCTCAGAAATGAGCTATCATGCATGAAGATTCATGGATTTCAAGCCAAATGATCAATCTTATGGCCACATTCATGGCATAGTTTGTTCAAATGATCTCATATTGTGCACGAGAGTGCATCTTGGAATTCCAAACAATGTTTCTTAAGGGAGTTTTCATTTTCATTGCACAAAAGAGCCATTTTCCATTTTTCGAGTGCCCCGAGTGAGGTTTTTTTGTGAAGGACCTACCAAATAATGCAAAATTGGACAAAATCAATTTTATAAAATACTAGGTCATATTTAATGCACAATTGATCAAATGTTTAGGTGAAAAAAGTTTTGATGCACCTCTGGTGAAAAAGACAAATTGTCGTCCATTCAGTTGGAAACGGGTCAAATTTGAACTGTAGCTGCCTCATAGTTTGCTCTTTATTTTTTCCAAAAATTATTTCCAGGTACATAAGTATCTATTTAATCATAGAAACACCAATAAAATTCCAAGATTCAGCCACTAGCTAGGAACGGTCAAGCACGCCGTTTTGACCGCATTTTGAAACGGGCATAAAAAAATTAGAAAACCTTCGCATTGTGTCATTATATGTGACCAAGTTTCCAGGAAAAATAATAAACTTGTAATACGTTAATTATTTTGAAAAAGTGTTCTCAGAAATGAGCTATCATGCATGAAGATTCATGGCTTTCAAGCCAAATGATCAATCTTATGGCCACATTCATGGCATAGTTTGTTCAAATGATCTCATATTGTGCACAAGGGTGCATCTTGGAATTCCAAACAATGTTGCCTAAGGGAGTTTTCATTTTCTTTGCACGGAAATTTCATTTTTCATTTTTCGAGTGCCAAGAAGAGGTTTTTTTGTGAAGGAACTACCAAATAATGCAAAATTGGACAAAATCAATTTTATAAAATACTAGGTCATATTTAATGCACAATTGATCAAATGTTTAGGTGAAAAAAGTTTTGATGCACCTCTGGTGAAAAAGACAAATTGTCGTCCATTCGGTGGAAGCGGGTCAAATTTGAACTGCAGCTGCCTCATAGTTTGCTCTTTATTTTTCTAAAAATCATTTCTAGGTACATAAGTATCTATTTAATCATAGAAACACCAATAAAATTCCAAGATTCAACCACTAGCTAGGAGCAGTCAAGCACGCGTTTGACCGCATTTTGAAACGGGCATAAAAAAATTAGAAAACCTTCGCATTGTGTCATTATATGTGACCAAGTTTCCAGGAAAAATAATAAACTTGTAATACGTTAATTATTTTGAAAAAATGTTCTCAGAAATGAGCTATCATGCGTGAAGATTCATGGCTTTCAAGCCAAATGATCAATCTTATGGCCACATTCATGCAATAGTTTGTGCAAATGATCTCATATTGTGCACGAGGGTGCATCTTGGAATTCCAAACAATGTTGCCTAAGGAAGTTTTCATTTTCTTTGCACGGAAAATTCATTTTTCATTTTCCGAGTGCCCAAAAGGAGGTTTTTTGTGAAGGAACTACCAAATAATTGTTGCAAAAATGGACCAAATCAATTTTATAAAATACTAGGCCATATATAATGCACAATTGACAAAATGGTTGGGTGAAAAAAGTTTTGATCCACCTCTGGTGAAAAAGACAAATTGCCATCGATTCAGTTGGAAAGGGGTCAAATTTGAACTGTAGCCTCCTTGTAGTTTGCTCTTTATTTTTTCCAAAAATCATTTCTAGGTAAATAAGTATCTATTTAATCATAGAAACACCAAAAAAATTCCAAGATTCAACCACTAGCTAGGAACGGTCAAGCCCGCCGTTTTGGCCGCATTTTGAAACGGGCATAAAAAATAAAATAAAAAATCAAAAATTGGAAAACCTTCACATTGTGTCATTATATGTGACAAAGTTTCCAGGAAAAATAATAAACTTGTAATATGGAAATTATTTAAAAAAAGTGTTCTCATAAATGAGCTATCATGCGTGAAGATTCACGGCTTTCAAGCCGAATGATCAATCTTATGGCCACATTCATGGCATTGTTTGTTCAAATGATCTCATATTGTGCACAAGGGTGCATCTTGGAATTCCAAACAATGCTTCCTAAGGGAGTTTTCATTTTCATTGCACAAAAGAGCCATTTTCCATTTTTCGAGTGCACCGAGTGAGGTTTTTTTGTGAAGGACCTACCAAATAATTGTTGCAAAATTGGACCAAATCAATTTTATAAAATACTAGGTCATATTTAATGCACAATTGATCAAATGTTTGGGTGAAAAAAGTTTTGATGCACCTCTGGTGAAAAAGAAAAATTGCCGTCCATTTAGTTGGAAACGGGTCAAATTTGAACTGTAGCTGCCTCATAGTTTGCTCTTTATTTTTTCCAAAAATTATTTCTAGGTACATAAGTATCTATTTAATAACAGAAACACCAATAAAATTCCAAGATTCAACCACTAGCTAGGAACGGTCAAGCCCGCCGTTTTGACCGCATTTTGAAACGGGCATAAAAAATTAAAAACAAATCAAAAAATTGGAAAACCTTCGCATTGTGTCATTATGTGTGACAAAGTTTCCAGGAAAAATAATAAACTGGTAATACAGTAATTATTTTAAAAAAGTGTTCTCAGAAATGAGCTATCATGCGTGAAGATTCATGGCTTTCAAGCCAAATGATCAATCTTATGGCCACATTCATGGCATAGTTTGTTCAAATGATCTCATATTGTGCACAAGGGTGCATCTTGGAATTCCCAACAATGTTGCCTAAGGGAGTTTTCATTTTCTTTGCACGGAAAATTCATTTTTCATTTTCCGAGTGCCAAAAAGAGGTTTTTTTGTGAAGGAAATACCAAATAATTGTTGCAAAATTGGACCTAATCAATTTTTTAAAATACTAGGCCATATATAATGTACAATTGACAAAATGGTTGGGTGTCAAAATTTTTGATCCACCTCTGGTGAAAAAGACAAATTCTCGTCGATTCAGGTGGAAGCGGGTCAAATTTGAACTGCAGCTGCCTCATAGTTTGCTCGTTATTTTTTCTAAAAATCATTTCTAGGTAAATAAGTATCTATTTAATCATAGAAACACCAAGAAAATTCCAAGATTCAACCACTAGCTAGGAACGGTCAAGCACGCCGTTTTGACCGCATTTTGAAACGGGCATAAAAAATAAAAAAATTCAAAAAATTGGAAAACCTTCGCATTGTGTCATTATATGTGACCAAGTTTCCAAGAAAAATAATAAACTTGTAATAAGTTAATTATTTTAAAAAAATGTTCTCAGAAATGAGCTATCATGCATGAAGATTCATGGCTTTCATGCCAAATGATCAATCTTATGGCCACATTCATGGCATAGTTTGTTCAAATGATCTCATATTGTGCACGAGGGTGCATCTTGGAATTCCAAACAATGTTGCCTAAGGAAGTTTTCATTTTCTTTGCACGGAAAATTCATTTTTCATTTTCCGAGTGCCCAAAAGGAGGTTTTTTGTGAAGGAACTACCAAATAATTGTTGCAAAAATGGACCAAACCAATTTTATAAAATACTAGGCCATATATAATGCACAATTGACAAAATGGTTGGATGTCAAAAAGTTTTGATCCACCGGTGAAAAAGACAAATTGCCGTCGATCTGGTTTGAAGCGGGTCAAATTTGAACTGTAGCTGCCTTGTAGTTTGCTCTTTATTTTTTCCAAAAATCATTTCTAGGTAAATAAGTATCTATTTAATCATAGAAACACCAAAAAAATTCCAAGATTCAACCACTAGCTAGGAACGGTCAAGCCCGCCGTTTTGACCGCATTTTGAAACGGGCATAAAAAATCAAACAAAAATCAAAAAATTGGAAAACCTTCACATTGTGTCATTATATGTGACCAAGTTTCCACGAAAAATAATAAACTTGTAATACGGAAATTATTTTAAAAAAGTGTTCTCATAAATGAGCTATCATGCGTGAAGATTCACCGCTTTCAAGCCAAATGATCAATCTTATGGCCACATTCATGGCATAGTTTGTTCAAATGATCTCATATTGTGCACAAGGGTGCATCTTGGAATTCCAAACAATGTTTCCTAAGGGAGTTTTCATTTTCATTGCACAAAAGAGCCATTTTCCATTTTTCGAGTGCCCCGAGTGAGGTTTTTTTGTGAAGGACCTACCAAATAATTGTTGCAAAATTGGACCAAATCAATTTTATAAAATACTAAGTCATATTTAATGCACAATTTATCAAATGTTTGGGTGAAAAAAGTTTTGATGCACCTCTGGTGAAAAAGAAAAATTGTCGTCCATTCAGTTGGAAACAGGTCAAATTTGAACTGTAGCTGCCTCATAGTTTGCTCTTTATTTTTTCCAAAAATTATTTCTAGGTACATAAGTATCTATTTAATCATAGAAACACCAATAAAATTCCAAGATTCAACCACTAGCTAGGAACGGTCAAGCCCGCCGTTTTGATCGCATTTTGAAACGGGCATAAAAAATTAAAAACAAATCAAAAAAATGGAAAACCTTCGCATTGTGTCATTATGTGTGACCAAGTTTCCAGGAAAAATAATAAACTTGTAATACAGTAATTATTTGAAAAAAGTGTTCTCAGAAATGAGCTATCATGCGTGAAGATTCATGGCTTTCAAGCCAAATGATCAATCTTATGGCCACATTCATGGCATAGTTTGTTCAAATGATCTCATATTGTGCACAAGGGTGCATCTTGGAATTCCAAACAATGTTGCCTAAGGGAGTTTTCATTTTCTTTGCACGGAAAATTCATTTTTCATTTTCCGAGTGCCAAAAAGAGGTTTTTTTGTGAAGGAACTACCAAATAATTGTTGCAAAATTGGACCTAAATACTAGGCCATATATAATGTACAATTGACAAAATGGTTGGGTGTCAAAATTTTTTATCCACCTCTGGTGAAAAAGACAAATTCTCGTCGATTCAGGTGGAAGCGGGTCAAATTTGAACTGCAGCTGCCTCATAGTTTGCTCTTTATTTTTTCTAAAAATCATTTCTAGGTAAATAAGTATCTATTTAATCATAGAAACACCAAGAAAATTCCAAGATTCAACCACTAGCTAGGAACGGTCAAGCACGCCGTTTTGACCGCATTTTGAAACGGGCATAAAAAATTAAAAAAAAATCAAAAAATTGGAAAACCTTCGCATTGTGTCATTATATGTGACCAAGTTTCCAGGAAAAATAATAAACTTGTAATACATTAATTATTTTAAAAAAATGTTCTCAGAAATGAGCTATCATGCATGAAGATTCATGGCTTTCAAGCCAAATGATCAATCTTATGGCCACATTCATGGCATAGTTTGTTCAAATGATCTCATGTTGTGCACGAGGGTGCATCTTGGAATTCCAAACAATGTTGCCTAAGGAAGTTTTCATTTTCTTTGCACGGAAAATTCATTTTTCGTTTTCCGAGTGCCCAAAAGGAGGTTTTTTTGTGAAGGAACTACCAAATAATTGTTGCAAAATGGACCAAATCAATTTTATAAAATACTAGGCCATATATAATGCACAATTGACAAAATGGTTGGGTGAAAAAAGTTTTGATCCACCTCTGGTGAAAAAGACAAATTGTCGTCGATTCAGCTGGAAACGGGTCAAATTTGAACTGTAGCTGCCTTGTAGTTTGCTCTTTATTTTTTCCAAAAATCATTTCTAGGTAAATAAGTATCTATTTAATCATAGAAACACCAAAAACTTCCAAGATTCAACCACTAGCTAGGAACGGTCAAGCCCCGCTTTTGACCGCATTTTGAAACGGGCATAAAAAATCAAACAAAAATCAAAAAATTGGAAAACCTTCACATTGTGTCATTATATGTGACCAAGTTTCCAAGAAAAATAATAAACTTGTAATACGGAAATTATTTTAAAAAAGTGTTCTCATAAATGAGCGATCATGCGTGAAGATTCATGGCTTTCAAGCCAAATGATCAATGTTATGGCCACATTCATGGCATAGTTTGTTCAAATGATCTCATATTGTGCACAAGGGTGCATCTTGGAATTTCAAACAATGTTGCCTAAGGAAGTTTTCATTTTCTTTGCACGGAAAATTCATTTTTCATTTTCCGAGTGCCCAAAAGGAGGTTTTTTTGTGAAGAAACTACCAAATAATTGTTGCAAAATTGGACCAAATAAATTTTCTAAAATACTAGGACATATTTAATGCACAATTGACAAAATGGTTGGGTGCAAAAAGTTTTGATCCACCTCTCGTGAAAAAGACAAATTTCCGCCGATTCAGTTGGAAGCGGGTCAAATTTGAACTGCAGCTGCCTCATAGTTTGCTATTTATTTTTCCAAAAATCATTTCTAGTTACATAAGTACCTATTTAATCATAAATACATGGTTTGGTGGCGATACGTCGAGGTTTGGGCGGTGGCCGAGGGCCCCAACTCTAGAGCGCGTAAACTTGCATGCCTGGTAGCGTGGTCACTGCGTGACCGTGGCGTTGCCATGTGTTCAGGCGGCCTAGGTATGTCTAGTGGGTTGGGCACTCTCCAGGTAGGTGCTAGGAAGAAAACCACAACATAAGATTCTCACGAGGAGACCGATCGATGCTCAAACATGAATAAGCGACCAAGTGTTTGATTTGCATGCGGAAATGCACATGGCTAATGGGCGTGAGTTTTGGCCGAGGATGATCAGTTACTAAGAAGACCGTCTTCACAAATTTTCAGCTCAAAGGAGGAGCCTATGTGGTACTTGCTTTGCAAACTACCACACCGGACATAAATCTGAATGTTGAAGCTCGGCTCAAAATAATGAATGGATTGAGCTGGCATTTGGTGGAGGATGGTTATTTGGGCATAGAAAAGTACTGTAGAAAATCGATACTATTTGGACATGCCAAAGTGGTAATTCCTTCACAAACTGTTGTTCTGAACAGAATAGGAAAATGAATATTTTTGAATTATTTTTGAACTAGGCAAGGAAGGTTTTTACATATTTGATGAAGATATGAGCCAAAGAATTTATGAGATTTTTTTGGGAATTTTGGGAATGACAGAAATATAGGTTGCTTCACAACCTAGGGCAAAAACCGCCACATGGACATGACACATACGCAAAACTGATAGTCATAGCAACCCACCACAATTTACAAGGCTATGACCATCTATATTGGTCGTTAACAACTAGAAATAAGGCAGCGGACTAGCGTTTTTGTTTGCTTTATGACCTTTTCGTGTAAGGAAATTATGACCTTTCTGACCAAAATGGTCGCAATGGTTTAGGGTTTGGAGCCCCTCGAACAGCTTTTGACCAATTGGTCTGAAATGGTCATAGATCTGTGACCAATTCTTCCAGGGTCACTGACAGAAGGTCACTAGTTGACATATTTCTTGTAGTGATCAAACAGACACTAATGTTTCTTTTCTTTCTTGAGGAACTCGTGAGCAATTCGTTGGAAGCCACAATCTTCAGGGTATCCTCCATCCCACCACTTAACTAGGCACCTCAGCCCACAATGAAACGAACACGGTCTAAGGGGAAGTATCAGGTGATACCAACTCCCAAATGCTCCCATCCTACCAATTTAAAAAATTCAAATTTAATCATTTCAAAAAAATCTGAAAAAAACCATGGATGTTCACAACACATGTTTAGATAACCCCTAAAAAATTCAAATCAAAATTCGATCGAGAAACAAAAAAGAAAAATCTGTCATGAATCGTGTCAAAAGAAGACAAAAGTAAAAGTGACACTATTTACATTTATATTTTTTGTTTCCCCATGTGTGTCAAGTTTTCATCTGAATTTTTTAGGGGTTGTTGACATATGTGTTGTTAACATCCATGTTTTTATTCAGAATTTTTTGGATATTTAAATTTGAACTTCTCATGTTGGTGGCATGTGAGCATGTGCTTGTTGGTATCACTGGATATTTTCCCCACATTCCAATACCCTTATCCTAGCCCGTGACTTCTTCTCTTCGTTTCTACTCCTTTCTTCCTCGACGAGCAGATCCGGCCATCACCACGCATGAACTTGACATGCCAACCGAATATGCCTATGGCTGACCGCACTGGAGGCTCATGCATGCGACGCCCGTGTCGCCATCCCCGCGGGTGACCCGGGCGAAACCTAGTCGTTGGACAACTTCTCCTCTCCGGTTCTCCCTCCCCTGGTCAACGCCGGGCAAAGCCCCTCCTGGCATCAGCGGCAACTGGGCCCTGCGTTTTCTCTTGCCGGGTCCGGATGGCGGCGGGTCGTTCGGCCTACGGCGAGAGTGCGGCATTGTGGAGGCTTGGCAAAGGCGGGCGTCACATGGGTGTAGCCGGAGCTAGCTGCAATGGCGCTTGCGTGGCCGACGGATCAGATCTCGAGCGCTCGTGTGCGTGGTGCACATGCGTTGTCCCAGATCAGATCTGCAGTGGCCTGAAGCGGCAGAGGATGCCCGGGCCGCGATCCTGGTGGTGGCCTGCTCGTCGGTGCGGCAAAAGGTCGAGCACGGCTGACCATGGGTCGACGCGCGAGGGATTCTGGCCCTAGTGCCCGGATCTGACAGTCACGGCGGAGGTTGTCATTGTATGGGTGACGATAACGGCTGGTGTGGCAGTGGGTGCTCTTTGTAGCACCCGGAATCAGGCGGCGACCTATCTACTTCGACGGTGGCGGACTCCGTGGTCATGTAGTGACTTGAAGACTGGATCTTGAGGTGGTGATAGCTTTCTGAGGCTGGCGCCGGTGTCGGACGTCCCCTCCATCAACAGATCGGCTTTGATGCGGCTCAGCAAGTGACACATGCATCTATTCCGGAGACATTGAGCAATGCCCGTCGCTCGTACGTGAAGCCGCATGCGGAGGCGCCGCCGGCAGATGCTATGGACGACATCTCATGCGGAGGCGTCAAGTCATGCATGCTATCGACACGCGCGGCACGATTGCTTTGGCGGAGGTGTCATGTTTAGTCTGTTGCGACAGTGGTGGGAGACAGACGGTATGGGACGTCTTTGTGTTTCGATGTCTTCTCCGGAGGTATCCAGTTATCAAGGAGTCGGTAGCCGGATAATGGATGTTGGTACAGACGGCTTCAGTGACGAGTTTATGCACTTCAGTGGAAACACAAGTTCTCTGATCAGGCTATGTCGATGTGCGCCTGCGTCGTCTCCTTGCTGAAGGTGATGATTTCTTCTTGAAGGTGTAGTCTAGGAGTTGTGTATTTTTCGTTTTGATTTTGTCCAATGGCGGATACAGGCCTAGGGTAGTTGGGGCTATAACCCTAGGCCTAGAAATAGTAGCCTTTGGTGTTCCTTCTTATATAATATACAAAATCATTAGAGTGCATCATTCAAGCTAGCTTAGCCCTGGGCGTAATTTGATGCTAACTCCGCCACTGATTTTGTCTTGTATCATAGCGTAGTGACTATCAGGTGAAGTTACTATCGAGAGGCATGTGGCATGGGGTTTTCTTTTCGCTTTATTTCCAGGTTGAAATTGATTGGTTACCGGATTTTGCATTGTTAATAATATATGGCTGTGTGTATCGCTCAATGCAGAGACTCGGGCTCATCTCCTTTTCAGAATGTAAATTAATTTTTTTCATAATTTAAGGTAGAGGGGCCGCTCTACCTTACCCGATGGGGTCCTCCGCCATTGATTGGCAGCATGGCAGATGGCACACACCGGAGTGGGCGCAATCTACGCTCGGCACCGGTCGGTAGGGACAATCACGCAAAATTCCATGCAGTTAACAATTTATAGGCAGACCGAACTATCAAAACACCATTTTTCTCGTTGTTCCATGCCCAGCAATCCGATTGATTCACATGTCCAACGAAATTTGACACGCTGTTTCAGTGTCCATGGGGAGGAAGTGTGCGCCCAGTGCACTAGTATCCCATGCTCTCGTCGCTCTAACAATAAAGTTTGCAACCATCTGAGGAGGGTCATTATTCCAAGCATTCGAGAATCCGCCATCCCCCATCCACCGCACCAAGCCGAGTTTCATGACATCTTGACCCCCGCAAATTGATCTCCAAACCTGCGACGGACAGATGCCCATGATGGCGGAGAGAAGATCAAACTCAGGGTAATATATAGCCTTGACTATGCACGCACTTATGAGTCTGGCTACTGGAGCAGCCTCCATGCTTGGCGTGCAAGAAGTGGCAAGTTGAAAATTTCCAAATCCCCAATGCCTAGGCCCCCTTTATATTTTGACATGGTCACATTGTCCCATGATACCAAGGAAAATAATAGCATGCAATACAAAATAGTGCGGCCCCTTAAATTACGATAGCGCTATTAATGAGACATTGTACATTGATTTATTTAGGCTGGCCATAGTGGGTAACAAACCGGTATCATGTACTTGGGACTCGCAAACATGCTTATGTAGCAGACAATTAAAGAAGAGAGAGATGATTAGGCTGGCCATAGTGGGGGTAACATAAGTAGTATCATGCACTTGGGACTCGCAAACATGCTTATGTGGCAGGGAATTAAAGAAGAAAGAGATGGTTATAGTAACATAAGTAGATACCGTAACATAATAAATGTGATGCTACTATGTGTCATGCATGGCAATAAATGAGACCACCTATGATACTTTGCACTATAGATGTAGTATTATACACTAGTATCATATGCATGATACTAGTATATGATACTCCGCACTATGACCAGCCTTATAGTAATATAGGTAGTATGTGTCATGCATGGCAATAAATGGGACCACCTATGATACTAATCTATGATACTATGCACTATGAATACAGTATTATACACTAGTATCGTATGTATGATACTCCCCACTATGACCAGCCTTAGCGAGACAATTCTCAACACGCTCTACGCTCTAGCGTGCTATTAGCGACGTATAGAGCGCTATTATTTTAGTGCATGATACCCACACTGTCTTCCTTTCCCTTCTTGCTGCTGCAGTAAAACTTGCGGACCATCAAAGTCATGTGTTGACCCAAGCTCCTAGGTTCCCGCCGCCGCGCCATCTATTCTTTCCTCTGTCACCCTCTCCTTTATCTATTTCTCCTCCAAGACAGAGATGTGATTCAAGACGACCACGAACAGTGCGGAGAGTGTAACGTGTGTTGGGACAAACCCTAGCCTACCTCGCTCTCACACTCTGTTCGGATGAAAGTGAAAGAAGACATTTTTTATGACCACAAAAGCATCGCCGCACGAATGGCCTCACTTTCTTTCTGCCTGGGCACATACCCGTCTCGATGGCACATACTGCACTTCGATCAGCACATGAGAAGGGGTTTTTATACCCAGGCTAGCACACACACGCATAGCTCGCTACCATGCACGCACGCAAGCACTAATCAGCCAAACCACATTAGGCCACTTAGAGCAACTCCAACTAGCTGACCCAAACAGACACCAATTTTATTCATTTTTTGTTTGTTTGGGTCGCCCATCTGTCTGTCTGTGTCCGCTTTTTCATTTGGGTCGGCCGGTGCGTTCAACAGGGCTAGACTGTAACGCCTGGATAATTATGCTACAGTAATCTCATGCTAATGGTGCCACGTCACCACTGTTAGTGTTGCTAATCTTCGCTTGATCCAAATCGCAACTCAAATTCAAAACTGAGTTTAAAGTTGAAATTCAAATTTTGTCAAACATGCAAACTAAAATGTCCAAGTTATTGCAAATAATCATTTGGTAATATTGGTGAAGAAACCAAAATTTTATAGAATGTTTAGATGCTGTAAAGTAAATAAAAGCAGAAAGGAAATAAACTAATTAAAAGTAAAAAAGGAAAACAGAAACCCCCCTCCCCCAGTGGGCCTTCAGGCCCAGCTAACCAATCGGCCGGCCCAGCTCCCCCGCACCAGGTCCTCCCCTTCCCTGTTCCTCGGGCACACCCAATCGCGCCCGCGGTCGCCACCGCACCCTCTCGCCGGTAGCGCCGGAGGGGATAAGGGCGCCACACCCTGACTCCTCGATCCCATCTCCCCACTCACGCACTCCATCATCCTCTCCCTCCTGCCCCACCTCACCTCTCAGATCCACCATGCTCTTCCCCCTTTCTCTCCAGCTCGCCCACCTCACCCGAGCGTCGTTGATGCCATGGCCGCGCAATAGCCATGGCCACCGTTGGCCTCGCGCCCCTCTGACATGTCCTAGAGATCCGGTGGACCGCTACGTCTCCCTCGCCCACGAGACCACGCCGGAGCCACTGCATCACCACCACGCCGTCTTCTTCCTCCTCGGACGTCGTCAACCTCGCCGACGATTCCGACTCCGGCAAGCCCTCCCCAAGCCCGCTTTAGCATGTCTACAGGGCCTGGTGAGAAACCTCGTCCGACCCCCTCTCCCATGCCCCTCCTCGTGCTCCCGTCCGCCCGTGTAGCCCCACCGCGTCGGAGCTCCGCTTGTCGCGCCCCCTAGTCGCGCCCGCACGTCGATGGCCTCGTACCCGTGCTCCAGCCGCCGCTGCCACGTTGCCTTGCTGCTGCTGCTTCGGTTGCCTGCTGCCGCTGACATTCGCCCTGCCGCCCCTGTCGCGTGCTCTGCCGCGCACCTCCCCGATTGCGCGCCTCTGCGGCCTGGCCGCGCCACCGCCGCGGCCGTTGTCGCCCTGCGCCAGACGTGCGCCAGCGCCTCAGATCGCCACGCCCGCAGCCTCGCATGGCGCCGCCCTTGATCTGCGCGCTGACCCACGCGCCCATGGCGCGCGATCTGCTCAGCCAAGGCGCCGTTGCCGTCGCTGGCGCCTCGACCGCCTGGATCCGGCTGCGCGCCTCGCCCGGTGCGAGGCGCCTGTAAACCTCGCCGGAATGCACGCATCGTGGGCTCCCAGGCGCCCGACACCCACGCCTGCATCGTTAAACCGCTAAGGCCTTTGTGCCACTGCATGTCGGGCCCGCCCCCAAAACGTTTTTAAGGTTTAAAAATATATTATTATAATAATAATTAACAATTAATTAATTAGGGTAGTTAATTAACTTAATTAATCCATGTTAGTTAAACTAATTATCTAACTAATCTAATTAATCTGTTAGTTAGTTAGGTCTATGACAGAACGACCCCACACGTCAGTTTGACCAGTCAACACTCTGTTGACTGCTGACATAATGATGACATTTGAAAGCACAAGTTCTCCCTGGGTGATTTTGGTAATTAATGTCAACATATCTCTTGTTGGACTAACACTTTTACCTAGTATGTTTCAAATAAGTTCAACAATGAAGTGGCATGGACTAAAGGATGTGGAACCCCTTCAAGATGCTAAGGACAAAGGATTAGCTCAAAGCTCAAGACTCTACATTTTATATTTTAGTGATCCAAGATCACATTGAGTCTATAGGAAAAGCCAATACTATCAAGGAGGGATGATGTGTTGCTTAATGAGGTTCTTGCTTCATAGTGCTTAGTGATATGCTCCAAAACCGTCAACTACTTTCCCACATCCACAGATGACCTAAACCAAAATTCTAACTCGGCCCCACCGATTCTTTCTATCCGGCGTCACCGAGTTCAGATGTCATAGCCACTGCCACAAACCCTAGGCAAATCGGTCTCACCGATAGGGATCTCGGTCTCATCGAGATGGGATTGTAATCTCTCTGTGTATGTCCATTACCAAAATCGGTCTCACCGAGTTTGAGCAATCGGTACTACCGAGATTACAATGCAAACTCTGTGGTTAGCTTATTACCAAAATCGGTCCCACCGAGTTTGTGTAATCGGTCTCACCGAGTTTGCCTGACCAACTCTCTGGTTAGCTTATTACCAAAATTGGTCCCACCGAGTTTGTGTAATCGGTCTCACCGAGATTACATTATGCCCTAACCCTAACCATATTGGTCCTACCGAGTTGCATGTCGGTCCCACCGAAAATCCTAACAGTCACTAGATTTGCTGAATCGGTCCGACCGAGTTTATCAATTCGGTCCCACCAAGTTTGGCAAGTTGTGTGTAACGGTTAGATTTTGTGCGGAGGCTATATATACCCCTCCACCCACTCTTCATTCATGGAGAGAGCCATCAAAACGAACCTACACTTCCAATACACATTTTCTGAGAGAGAACCACCTACTCATGTGTTGAGACCAAGATATTCCATTCCTACCATATGAATCTTGATCTCTAGCCTTTCCCAAGTTGCTTTCCACTCAAATCTTCTTTCCACCAAATCCAAATCCTGTGAGAGAGAGTTGAGTGTTGGGGAGACTATCATTTGAAGCACAAGAGCAAGGAGTTCATCATCAACACACCATTTGTTACATCTTGGAGAGTGGTGTCTCCTAGATTGGCTAGGTGTCACTTGGGAGCCTCCGACAAGATTGTGGAGTTGAACCAAGGAGTTTGTAAGGGCAAGGAGATCGCCTACTTCGTGAAGATCTACCGCTAGTGAGACAAGTCCTTCGTGTGCGACGGCCATGGTGGGATAGACAAGGTTGCTTATTCATGGACCCTTCGTGGGTGGAGCCCTCCGTGGACTCGTGCCATCGTCACCCTTCCTAAACTCCACTCCAACTTAAAGAAGTTAAAACTGCAACTTTTGGTACTTAGTGTCTAATCACCCCCTCTCTAGACACCTCTTCTCGATCCTTTTAATTGGTATCAGAGCTTTGGTCTCCATTGCCTTGGTTTAAACACCTTTGGAGGAAGATGGATGTGTCTACTTTGGGGAGTCTTAGACATAGAGTGCCTATTCTTGATGGAGAATATTTTCATGAATGGAAAAATGAAATGCTTGAGATTTTCAATGAATATCATTTGAACAAGTACATAGCTAGCCCTTGTGCACCTCATATTGATCCCTTGCATCCCACACCCGAAGACGATCTTGACATGATTCGCAATCTTAGAACCATCAATCTTATCATAAGAGGATTGCCCAAAAATTTGATTGCTAGTTTGCCTACTCTTTATTGTGCCTATACTATATGGAAATTTCTTGAGGAACGATTTCCAGATTATTCCTTGAAAAACTTAGATGAAATTCTCCATAAGTCTATTGCCTTGAGTAAGATGAATTCTAGTGATCCTAGCTTTGGTGATTGTCTATTTGAGCTTACAAATCTCATGCGTGCCATAGGAGATGTTGGAATCATTAGCAATATTATTAGAATCCATAAAGACAATTATAGAAATGATTATTTGTCTAATGAATTACCCTCTCTAGGAATTGATCAATCACAAGATGATGTTGAACATGGATACTATGATGAGGATGATGATAGTGAATATGATCTTGACGATGCAATGAGACACTTTGGTCTTATGGCAAATCTTCGGCTACATGGCTGGAGGAAAGGAATGGGTCCTTGATAGTGGATGTACTGATCATATGACCGGAGATAAAGACATGTTCCGTGAGCTTGCTGAAAACGACGGCCCTTGAAAATATGTCACTTTTGGTGATAATTCAAAGGGTAAGGTGGTTGGCCTTGGTAAGGTGGCCATCTCACATGATAGCTCCATACAAAATGTCATGCTCGTTGAATCTCTTGGCTACAACTTACTTTCAGTTTCTAGACTACTTGCTGATTTCGGTTTCAATGTCCTATTCTTCAAGTAGATTGCCAAGTGTTTCGTAGAGATAATCATAAAATGGTCTTTACCGGTGTACGTAGAGGTGATCTCTACATTGTTGATTTCACTAAAAAGGCTCAACCTAGAATTTGCTTTATTGCTAAATCTTCTAAAGGCTGGTTGTGGCATATTAGATTAGGTCATGTTGGTATGCGAAACCTTGACAAGCTTATTAAAGGAAAGCATATCCTTGGCGTTAACGATGTCATATTTGATAAGGATAGATTTTGCAGCGCTTGTCAAGCAGGTAAACAGGTCGGAGGAAGGCATCCCGTGAAGAACATCATGACCACAAGGAGGCCACTCGAGCTACTTCACATGGATCTTTTGGTCCCAACGCTTACAAAAGTCTCGGTGGAAATTCTTTTGGTCTAGTTATAGTTGATGATTTTTCAAGATTTACGTGGGTATTCTTTCTCGATGATAAATCGCAGGTCCAAAAGATCTTCAAAAACTTCGCTAGGAAGGCCCAAAATCAATTTGAAGTGAAGATCAAGAAGGTTCGCAGCGACAACCGAACGGAGTTCAAGAACGCAAATGTGGATACCTTTCTTGACGAAGAAGGGATTTCACATGAGTTCTCGGCTATGTACACACCTCAACAAAATGGAGTCGTTGAGAGGAAGAACTGGACTCTTATAGAGATGGCAAGAACGATGCTTGATGAGTACAAGACACCGAAGCACTTCTCAAGGAAGCGATTGAGACGACTTGTCATGCAACAAATCGCTTGTATCTTCACAAGCTACTCGGCAAGACGACATACGAGCTTCTCACTGGTAACAAACCCCAAGTTGGATACTTTCGAGTATTCGGCTCAAAGTGCTACATTCTTGATAAGCATCGTCGTTCTAAATTTTCTCCTAAGTCTCATGAAGGTTTCCTACTTGGTTATGGCTCAAACTCTCACACATACCGTGTCTACAACAATTTCACCCGAAAGGTTGAAGAAACGATAGATGTGAAGTTTGATGAATCTAACGGCTCGCAAGTAGAGCAATTGCCAATTGATGTAGGAGACAAAAATCCCTCGGAAGCAATCCAAGACTTGTCTATTGGCAAGGTTCGTCCAACGGAGGTGAAGGAGAGTACCTCGTCCGTCGAAGTGGAAGCTTCTACCTCACAACAAGGTGAACCAAGAGTTCATACAGAGGCATCCACAAGTGGACACAACAAGATGAAGAAAACGAGGAAGTGCACCAAGACGAATGCCAACAATCTCCTTCTCCACCACGACAAGAGAACGACAACGCCAACAATGAAGAAGGCCAAGAAGAAGAATAAGATGAAGAAGATGTTCAACCAAGACCCAAGCAAAAGCTTTCGCGAGTTCGAGCAAGAATTGCTAAAGACCATCCCGTCGAGCAAATCTACAAAGATATTCAAACCGGGAGAATCACTCGCTCTAAAACTCGTTTAGCTAACTTTTGTGAACACTATTCATTCATCTCTAACATTGAACCTATGAAGGTTGAAGAAGCATTGGAAGATCCGGACTGGATAAACGCTATGCATGAAGAGCTAGACAACTTTGAGAGAAATCAAGTGTTGACATTGGTTGAGAAGCCCGACAACAACCACAACATCATCGGTACCAAATGGGTGTTTCGCAACAAGCAAGATGAAGATGGACAAGTAGTCCACAACAAAGCACGTCTCGTCGCCCAAGGCTACACACAAGTCGAAGGTATGGACTATGGTGAGACTTCTGCTCCCGTTGCTAGACTCGAGTCCATTCGCATCTTACTTGCTTATGCTAATCACCATGATATCACCTTGTACCAAATGGACATTAAAATTGCTTTTCTAAATGGTGAAATTGAGGAGGAAGTTTATGTTAAGCAACCTCCGGCTTTGTCAATCCTAAGAAACCTGATCATGTCTACAAACTTCACAAAGCCCTTTATGGTCTTAAACAAGCTCCTAGAGCATGGTATAAATGCTTGACCAAGTTCCTTATTGAAAAAGGCTTTGAAATTGGTAAAATTGATTCTACTCTTTTTACAAAAAGGGTTAATGGGGAACTATTTGTATGCCAAATTTATGTCGATGATATTATATTTGGTTCTACTAACCCTCATTTTAGTGAGAAGTTTGGAAAGCTAATGTCGGAGAAGTTTGAGATGTCTATGATGAGTGAACTCAAATTCTTTCTTGGTTTGCAAATCAAGCAAACTAAGGAAGGTACCTTTGTCTCTCAAACGAAGTACACCAAGGACTTATTCAAGAAATTCTATATGCAAGAATGCAAAGGTATGACTACACCCATGCCTACTAGTGGACATCTTGATTTGACCAAAGATGGTGAACCGGTTGATCAAAAGGTTTATCGCTCTCTGATTGGTTCGCTGTTATATCTATGTGCTTCACGTCCCGATATCATGCTAAGTGTGTGCATGTGTGCACGAAATCAAGCTGCTCCTAAGGAATGTCATCTTAAGGCCGTGAAAAGGATAGTGAGATACTTAATACATACACCAAATTTTGGCATTTGGTATCCTAAGAGGTCTTCTTTCGATCTCGTTGGCTACTCCGACTCGGACTATGCCAGTGACAAGGTTGATAGAAAGTCCACTTTGGGTACTTGTCAATTTCTTGGTACATCTCTTGTGTCTTGGTCTTCCAAGAAACAAAACTCGGTATCCTTATCCACCGCCGAAGCAGAATACATTGCCGCTGGTTCATGTTGTGCTCAATTACTTTGGATGACCCAAACTCTTAAAGATTACGGGATATATGTGAAACATGTTCCATTACTTTGTGACAATGAAAGTGCTATCAAGATTGCTCACAATCCCGTGCAACACTCTCGAACTAAGCGCATTGAACTTCGTCATCATTTCATTCGAGATCACGTTGCTAAGGGTGACATTAATCTTAAGCATGTTTGCACCGACAAGCAATTAGCGGATATATTCACTAAACCACTTGATGAGAAAGTGTTTTGCAGGTTAAAAGGTGAATTAAACATCATTGATGCTTCAAACTTGGAGTAGGAACTCAATTGGATACATGCAAGACTTGAGCTTATGACTAATCCTTGATATTTCTCTTATGTTGATCATCTTATGTCCTGGATATATTTGCATCTTACATGTTATCTAACCCTTGTAGGTACTTGGATGAATCTAAATCTATGAGATCACAACTCACTCACATCTTGAGCAATCTCTACATCACCAAGTCTCTACACAATGGTGGTTGAAGACAAGGAAGCACGAAACCATTCAAACATATCCTTTGACAAATTCTATGTTGAGTTTCATGATTGTCATTTTGGATACACAAGTGCTCTTCCTTGCGAAAACTAACCCATGTAGGTAGATGAACTCAAATTCCAAGTGGTGCTCCCAACTCTTGATGAGCTACATCAACCTTGAGCAACCCACACAAGTTCAACTACATGATCACGATCAACACCACCACCCAAGGTATGTTATTCCATCTTAGAGAAGCTTTACTCCAAGTCATGAGTCAAAACAACTCGACAAGATGTGAATACATCAAGATGCTTAAACGAAAAATGGCAACCCCATTTTCGAGCTTAAACGATGAGTATGACCTATGATCAAGTGATCTCACTTGACTCCTAAGTCAATATACTCTAACATAGGTGACTTTGTCGCCGACCATCTCTAGATGAAGTTTTCTTGTGTTCTTTTCTGTGCCCTTGCATTTGTCTCATGCATATTTGTTTTCCCCTGCATCCAATTCATTGCAAATCTTTCAGTAAATTCCTTGCAAATCCTTGTGAGATCTTACTTGACTAGTGAGCTGAGGTGACAAGAGCTTTTCTCTATGATGAACTCGGTCACACCGGTTTCTTGTTCTCGGTCTAACCAAAGTTTTTCGGTGCAACCGAAGCATACAACTCGGTGCCACCGATTTCACTACAGGAAAAACATTTTGCCATTTATTCCTGCTTTACTCTTGATCCAGCTCCACTCAATGAATCTTGTCCTCTACAAGCATCACATTTACCTTAGTGCTTTGTGTTGTGACTCAAGGACCAAACCCATTCACGATAAATTCCAGAAGACCCTTCTTGGAAATTGATGTCAAAGGGGAAGAGAGAGGTCACATCAAAGCTTAATCATATCTCTAGGGGAGAGAATACTCACATCTCTAGGGGGAGGGAATACTCAAGGAAAGAGTAATCTTCAAGGATCCCATATGCTTGGTGTTCAAGAGGGGAGATGCCACATGTCTTCTTGAGGGGAAAGACATGTTCATATGTGCTTATTTGCATTAGCTCTGTTCATTTGTTTCTTTGAGCTTTGATTTTCTGTTCCCTATCTTCTCCCACTATCCCATGCTAGATTCAGGGGGAGCAAGACATCTAAGGGAAATAAATTTCTTAAATTAATTGCACATCTTTACCTTTGGGGACATGTCAATATCTATTGTGGTACTCAGTACTCACTCTCTACATGTCATCCCAGTCTTGGTACTCTTGTGGTTTCTTTTGTTTGCTCTGGCTAGTAGGTGCATCTGTGTTATCTAACCTTATTTTCACAGGTTCATTCTATCCTAAGCCAACTCAAGACCACAAGGTAAGTATATGCATCACAATCATGTCTATGAGAAATTCTTGTTGATGTACATATTGTTTGCAAGAAGGATTCATGAGCATGAAGGTACATTTCCCATATTCACATCTTTTGCTCTGATGCATATAGCCAAGATACATGTAACACATTGCCTACTCTGTCATGGTTATGCTCTCACATGCTTCTATATTCCATATTCAAATAATTGCATACATGTAGGGGGAGCCTATGCATGTTACATGTCTTTCCAAAGCTTTACTTGCTATTCTCTATATCTTTATCTAAAGCTTTGATGTATGTTGCCATCAATTACCAAAAAGGGGGAGATTGAAAGCACAAGTGCTCCCTGGGTGATTTTGGTAATTATTGTCAACATATCTTTTGTTGGACTAACACTTTTACCTAGTATGTTTCAGATAAGTTCAACAATGAAGTGGCATGGACTAAAGGATGTGGAACCCCTTCAAGATGCTAAGGACAAAGGATTAGCTCAAAGCTCAAGACTCTACATTTTATATTTTAGTGATCCAAGATCACATTGAGTCTATAGGAAAAGCCAATACTATCAAGGAGGAATGAGGTGTTTCTTAATGAGGTTCTTGCTTCATAGTGATTAGTGATATGCTCCAAAATCCTCAACTACTTTCCCACATCCACAGATGACCTAAACCAAAAGTCTAACTCGGCCCCACCGATTCATTCTATCCGGCGCCACCGAGTTCAGATGTCATAGCCACTGCCACAAACCCTAGGCAAATCGGTCTCACCGATAGGGATCTCGGTCTCACCGAGATGGGATTGTAATCTCTCTGTGTATGTCCATTACCAAAATCGGTCTCACCGAGTTTGAGCAATCGGTACTACCGAGATTACAATGCAAACTCTATGGTTAGCTTATTACCAAAATCGATCCCACCGAGTTTGTGTAATCGGTCTCACCGAGTTTGCCTGACCAACTCTCTGGTTAGCTTATTACCAAAATCGGTCCCACCGAATTTGTGTAATCGGTCTCATCGAGATTACGTTATGCCCTAACCCTAACCATATCGGTCCTACCGAGTTGCATGTCGGTCCCACCGAAAATCCTAACGGTCACTAGATTTGCTGAAGCGGTCCGACCGATTTTATCAATTTGGTCCCACCAAGTTTGGCAAGTTGTGTGTAACGGTTAGATTTTGTGTGGAGGCTATATATACCCCTCCACCCACTCTTCATTCATGGAGAGTGCCATCAGAACGAACCTACACTTCCAATACACATTTTCTGAGAGAGAACCACCTACTCATGTGTTGAGACCAAGATATTCCATTCCTACCATATGAATCTTGATCTCTAGCCTTTCCCAAGTTGCTTTCCACTCAAATCTTCTTTCCACCAAATCCAAATCCTGTGAGAGAGAGTTGAGTGTTGGGGAGACTATCATTTGAAGCACAAGAGCAAGGAGTTCATCATCAACACACCATTTGTTACTTCTTGGAGAGTGGTGTCTCCTAGATTGGCTAGGTGTCACTTGGGAGCCTCCGACAAGATTGTGGAGTTGAACCAAGGAGTTTGTAAGGGCAAGGAGATCGCCTACTTCGTGAAGATCTACCGCTAGTGAGGCAAGTCCTTCGTGGGCGGCGGCCATGGTGGGATAGACAAAGTTGCTTCTTCGTGGACCCTTCGTGGGTGGAGCCCTCCGTGGACTCGGCATAACCGTTACCCTTCGTGGGTTGAAGTCTCCATCAACGTGGATGTACGATAGCACCACCTATCGGAACCACGACAAAAACATCCATGTCTCCAATTGCGTTTGAATCCTCCAAACCCTTCCCTTTACATTCTAGCAAGTTGCATGCTTTACTTTCCGCTGCTCATATACTCTTTGCATGCTTGCTTGATATGTATTGTGAGTGTTAAACTTGTGCCTAAACTCCACTCCAACTTAAAGAAGTTAAAAACTGCAACTTTTGGTACGTAGTGTCTAATCACCCCCTCTAGACACCTCTTCTCGATCCTTTCAACATTAGGCTGACGTCATAATTCCAATTTTGAATTAAATTAAATTTCAGAATGTTGTTTAAATCTTCGAAAAATCATAGAAAATAATCCGTAGCTCGAATGAAAATACTTTGTACATGAACGTTGCTCAGAACGACGAGACGAATCCGAATAAACACTCTTTTCATCCGTCACATGTCCCTAGCATAGGGAACCTACAACCGTCCCCCTTCGTTGTTACAAAAGCAGGTTACAAAAGCAGGCATCATCAGTGACCCCCACCTTGTCCTTGTTGCCCCTGCTTCACCATCGATGTCTCAATCAACGTGATCGACGACCAGGCCTGACAACTCACGTCACATCACGCCCCTTCTGTTGCTCGACTCTGCAGAGCTACTATCGAGCGCCGAGGGTGGTACCTCATACATCACTCCTGATGAGATCTCTATGGTGTAGCTATTCGGTCATGGTCATCGAGGGTGATTCCTCCTTAACCACTTCCAATACGACTCTGTCGTGCAACCGTTCAAGTGTGAACCTCGAGGGTGGTTCCTCATATGTTCACCTTGATGATTACATCAAGTGAAATCCACCGAGGGCGATTCCTCGGGTTTTCCCCTTGATGTTTGGACACACGGTTACCTTGCCATTACTTGAGACCATTGTTGAAGTCGGGTCGGCCCTGAGGGGTACCGTAAGTTGATGTGAAAGTCGGGCGGGCCCGTAGAGCAACCGCGAGTTTTCTACGTGGCACGACCAGGCATTCTGGGCCCTTGCCGTAAGTCCACGAGACGGGGCGACGAGGTCACATTATCGTGAGTCTCTGCTCGTCTCCGCAAGCCCCCAATGCACTAACAGTTTTGGGTATTTGTTCTGAGTTGGCCTTTGGCCTTTACGCACTAACCAGGACGTGAGAATAGTTATGGGCCTTGACGTTGCAGTATCGCCGAAGCTTTGTCAGATGTCCAGTTCAGCATTGTGGCATGGCTGGGCCGGCACCATCCTGTAGTGGTGGAGCCTGGTCCGCCTTGCTCGCAACGACCCAGAGTGCAACGAGCGATGGGCCCAGACCCCGAAGTGCTTAGGATGTAGACCGGTCGACGGGGACCTCTCTGCTGAGCCTAGATAGGGCTACGACATGTTGATCTTCCGAGGTCGGGCATGACCCAGGAAAGTGTGTCCGGCCAGAGTGATTGAGCTTGTTGGGTAACATGGTGCACCCCTGCAGGGAAGATATATATTCGAATATTGTGTCCACGGTAACGGACGTTCAGACTTGTATCATGATCTTATACAACTAGAAATGGATACTTGATATGTGATGGATACGTTGGCTCCGGGATTGCTTTCTCGCGGGAGTCGAGGAAGGATCTCTAGGCGTTAATGCTACAACATGCTTGTTAATTATAAACTTCTATTCTTTACTCTTCTACATGCTGCAATATGCTTGGAGCTGCTTGAAGATGCTAGTCTTTGATAGGCTAGGCCTTCCCCCTATTCTGGCATTCTACAGTTCAGTCCACAGACACAACCCTTCCATTTGATACCAATGCATACTTAGTTTAGATCTGATGCTTGCGAGTACTTTGGATGAGTACTCATGGTTGCTTTGCTCCCCCTTTCTCCCTTTCTTTCTTCTTTCTGGTTGTTGCAACCAGATGGTGGACCCCTGGAGCCAGAAGCCACCGCCGACGGATGCTACTACGTGGAGGCCGCCGAAGATCAGGAGTAGTTAGGAGGTCCCAGGAAGGAGGCCTTGCCTCTTCGATCGCTGTTACCTTTTGTGTTTGCCTTCTTAAGACATCCTTGTTTAACTTATGTGTGTACTCAGATATTGTTCCTTCCGCTGATGCTTGTGTATTGAGCTTGTTTTCGAGCCCTCGAGGCCCCTGGCTTGTAATATGAAGCTTGTATTATTTGTGTCTAGAGTTGTGTTGTGATATCTTCCCGTGAGTCCCTAATCTTGATCGTACACGTTTGCGTGTATGATTAGTGTACGATCGAATCGGGGGCGTCACATAGACACATTTTAGTCAAAACCTGGAGGGCGAGCTCCGCACCGCCGCCCCACCTCGCAGCAGCTCGCCCCGCCCTCCGCCCACCCCGCAGCTCGCCACCTCGCAACAGCTCACCCCGCAGCGCCACGCCGCAGGTCGCCGCATGTGCGTGCATCGACGAAGGGCATGTGCGCTGCGTTGCAGTAGCTTGCCAGGGCCGGAGCCAGCTAGCTAGACCAGAACGGATGGGCCATGGGCGTAACTGTACTTGCGCATGTACACACACGCATGGCATGCCCTATACGCACGTTCGTCGATGCAGATGCAAGGGTGGATGCCCGGCAGCTTGCCAGAGAGCATCGCGTGGGAGCTTTGTGCAGTCAGAGACCGTCTTCTCGGTCTCGCTGCTACACCTCGGGGTCGGGAGCAGGTGCCGCTCTCTCGCACCGCTGCGCCTCGAAGTCGCACGCTATTGAGTCGCACGTTCGCGCCGCTGCTCCTCGTGCCTTCGTCATGCCCCTTGGCCCTGGTTGCGCAAGCATCTGCAGGTGTTGGTGCACCCCGCCATGGCGGCCGGCAAGGTCCTCGAGGCCGAGGGAGGTCACGAGAGCGGCTGCATGGCGCAGTACGGCCAGGGCAAGCACGGGGGTGCGGCACGGCAGGGGAGCCGTCAACTGCACCATGGTGGGCAGAGAGAGAGAAGGTTGTGTGAGTGGATGACCGGTGGGCCACATGGGGCATGTAGCGGGCGGAGGCGGAGGCAGACGAAAAGGACACATAAATGTCTGATTTGTGTCCGCCTTAAACCCAAATCTGTCCTAAATTTGAGACTAAAATAGGTCTGCGTGAACATAAAGCGGACGGAAATGTAAATAGGTCCACACGTTGGGCAAAGTTTTTTACCGCACAGATGCAGGCGGACTTAAAACGGATGAAATGAGTCGATGCGTTGGAGTTGCTGTTAACAGACACCCACGCACACACAACCTACTAGCTAGCAGGCATACTCGCCGGTCAAGCCACACACACCGGCTTGATCTTTTTTGCTCTTCACTAACTACATGCACGCACACGTCCTGCGCTTGTGCTGCGTCTCCATAACAGCCGCAGGACCCAGCCAACAAGCATGCATGCAGTCCATTGCCACTAACAACTCCTGAAATGCCAAGTCAAGATTAATACTAACAATCTAATTTTGACTTAATTTCGCTGAAGTTGTTACAGCTCCAGTCGTGGTCGTCGTCATGGCCGCCGCTACGGCCTCCACCACGCTTGACACAACCTCCATCCTCTTTCTCGGCGACACACGCCCGACGATTCAGCGACATACGCAGTCTTCCTCGTCTTCGGTTGCGGCGACATATGCCATCTACTTCTGCTCCGGCAACACATGTCGGTGATAGCGGCAAGAACGCTCATCTCCTAAGGCCGAGACACGGCCCGAAGTTCCATCACGCAGGCTGCCGGTGAACGCCGTCATCGTCGGCACGCCTCCGGCAAAGTGAACAACACCCAAGACAAGCAACCTCATGATACCAATTGTTGGGACAAACCCTAGCATGCCTCGCTCTCACACTGGCTCGGACGAAGATGTAAGAAGTAGACAATTTTTTTTTGCTAGCACACACGCCTAGCTCGCTACCACGCACGCACGCATGCACTAATCGGCCACACCGCATTATGCAACTAACAGACTAACCCATGCACACACAACCTACTAGCTGGGAAAATATCTGGTACTCCCATCCTTGGGGTACTCCCGGTGCTCCAAGTTTAAAATCAAATCTTAAATGTTCCAAAAATTTCAAAAAAAAATATGAATGTTCGCAAGAAATGTGACTACAACCCCTGAAAATTTTAGGTATAAACTCGAAATGTACATTGAGAAACAAAAATGTGAAATCCATAAGTGAATAATGTCAATGTTTATTTTGTCTTTTTCATACACTATTCATGCCAGATTTCACATTTTTGTTTCTTAATATACATTACGAGTTTGGACCTGAAATTTTTAGGGGTTGTAGTTACATCCCTTACGAACATTCACAGTTTTTCCCCAGAATTTTTTGAAACATTTATGATGTTGTTTTTAAACTTGGAGCACCGGGAGTACCCTAAGAATGGGAGTACCCCTACTAGCTAGCATGCATACTCTCCGGTCAAGCCACACACCTGCTTGATCCTTTTTTTACCCTCCACTAACTACATGCGCGCACACGTCCTGCGCTTGTGCTGCGTCGCCATAACAGCCGCATGACACAAGCATGCATGCAGTCCGTTGCCACTAACAACTCATGGAATGCTTCTTCTTTTTTTTAGAATCACAACTCATGAAATGCTAAGTCAAGATTAATATCAAGGGCGTTCGATTCTCTCTCTTGGCCTTTTCTCTTCGAGGTCCTCAAGGCCAAGGGATTTGGGGAGCGTTGGCTAAGTTGGGTGTCCATTCTTCTAAACCCGTCCTCGACTAGAATACAGCTCAATGGTACGTCGGGCCGGCGCATAGTACATGCTCAGGGGTTGCGTCAAGGCAACCCTATCTCACCACTTCTGTTTGTCATCGCGATGGACGCCATAATGGCCATTTTCAAGCGTGCTTTGGAGGAGCGTGTGCTTAGTCCGCTCAGGGGCATCTTAGCTTGCCAAAGGCTTTCCATTTACGCTAAACGATTTTGCCTTGTTTATCCACCCCAAGGAGTTGGATCTATGCTGTAAGATGTGCTGGATATATTTGGGGAAGCTTCTGGTATCCGGATCAACTATAGAAAGTCCACGGCCACCCTCATTCATGGTGAGCAGGAAGATAGACTTCGGGTCTCCACTATTCTGCAATGCCCATTATCGGAGTTCCCCTGCAAGTACTAATCAGCTGACCAGAGCGGATTGGCAGCCTCTGTTAGACCTTGTTAGAAAGTTCATTCCTTCATGGCAGAGAGGCTTTATCCAACAGGCAGGCAGGTTGGTGTTGGTGAAATCAGTCATTGCTGCGAGGGCAGTGCATCAGCTCCTTGTACTTGACGCTCTGGCCTGGGTACTTGATGACATGAACAGCTAGATGTGGGCTTTCTTGTGGGCGGGCAAAGACAAGGTGAACAGAGGATAGTGTTTGGTTGCTTAGAACACCATTTGCCGACCCACAAGCTTGGGTGGTCTTAGCATCAAAAACCTGAAATTCCAGGCACTGGCTCTCCGGACCTGACGGGAGTGGTTGAGGCGTACAGACATGGACAGACCATGGCAAGGTTTGGGTTTGATGGTGGACATGGAAGCTAGGATGGTGTTTGGCAGTTTGGTGAGCATCCAGATGCGCATCGGAGACAGAGTTCTGTTCTGGAGGGATCGTTGGATACATGGCTTCTTGGTCCAAGATATCGCATTGTTGATCTTCGCTCTGGTGGATACCCGTACGATCAACCGCAGGACGGTCCAGCAAGCTACTGCTGGTGAACTTTGGATTCAGGACATTCAGGCCACGGCCTCCTTCTCCGCGCAGCTGCAGCTCATGCATTTGCGGCATGCAATCGCCACGGTCCAAAGGGACAGCTCGCCCCGGACATGTTCCTATGGCCTTGTACTTCCGCGCAAACCTACTCCACGAGGCCGACATACTCAAGGCTGTGCTTCGATTTGACAAGCATGCCGCATGCTCAGCCATTTGGAGGAGCTGGGGGCCACTGAAATGCAAGATCTTCGCTTGATTGGCGTCGCAGCAAAGACTTTGGACCTCGGACCATCGTGCCCGGCATGGCCTTCAAAACATGCCTTCGGCCTGCTACACCTGTCTCTAGGATGTGGACAACATCAATCACATCCTTGTGCAGTGTGTCTACGCTCAGGAGACGTGGCATCGCTGCCTGGACATGCTTCAACTTCCCACTCGAAGGCCAATGCAAGTAATTCTATTTCTTTCTTGGAGTGGTGGCTTACGCTCCGTCGAGAGTTCACGAAGAATGAAAGAAGAGGCTTTGACTCTTTCATCATTTGCTCGACATGGTCCCTATGGAAACAACAAAACGCTAGAGTTTTCAATCGCGCAGAGCAACAAGTAGGAGCTGCAAGCCTTGCTATCAACATCCTAGACGAACTTAAGGAATGGAGTGTGGCTCTCGGCGGAGTTGGTGGTGTAAGCCGTTTTGTGAGAGAGTGGTTTTTTTCTAGTTTGCGTGGAGTGGGTGTTCCTAAGTTGATGTTCGCATCACACTAGGATTTTGTAATCAAAATTTCTCCCTTCTATAAAACTACAGTGTGCAATTTGTGTCGTCTCGAAAACAAAGATTAATACTAACAACGTGACCACCGTCCAGGACAAACAGGTGGGTTTCTGGAAGAAGAGCGAGTTGGGCTGAGCATGGGGAGAAAGCCCAGCAAGAAAACGCCAGAACTTACAGAGAGAAACGGTACGGACGACACTAAAAAAAAAGGTCCGGACGAAGAAAAAATTGAAGCCTTTACTCGGACTTACCGATGGTATTGGGGGTAAAAGTTTTTTAGTTATTACTAGCTAATTGCCCGTGCGTTGCAGCGGGACATACATATTCTTGTGGTTCAATAGCAATTGTCACATAAATCTCCCCCCCCCCCTCTATATATAATTATATACATGTGTGTGTGTGTGTCCCTCTTTCCCCTCCTCTTCTCTCTCTCCATCCTGACATGGATGCCGAGCATGTCCAACATTGGATGGATAGAGCTCAGGAGGGTGTGTGTGGGTGGTGGTGGGGGGAGGGTTGTCAGAGGAATCATGGTCAGGAGAGCAAGTCCAACATCATCCCTAAATCTCTAGGGACTCCCCTATAAAGATTCTTCCATAGATTTGCTTAACTTCAACATCTCCTACATTTTATTAATTTGATCAAACTACCAAATTCATATGTTCAGCGATATACTACCCTACATTCTCATCGTTATAATTAGTGCTCATGCAAGTTATCTCAAACACAAATAGTAGGTGAGTCAAGTTAATATGGCCAATCATACTACCTCCCGTATGATTAGTTCTCTTGACATTATTTTTTGTTCGTATCTCATAAAAGGGGACTCCACCATGGTTTGCTAGGCTCCTCCTGGTACACTACTAACAGTGTGCCCAAGCCCTCAAATGTTTTTTTCCTCGCAAATTTTGCATGTATCACTTATACCTACAGAGTGAAAACTACCAAATGTCAAGCATACAAATGCAAATGAAAAAAGTATATAGCACTCCAATCGACTACACCTTGGTGCTAAAAGACCAATTAGAGTATTGGGCATATGGCTATGAAATGCAGTACATTACCTAGCAATACAATTTGGAGTACTGAGGATACTTATTTCCAATTGAATTTATGACTATGAAATGCCTAAAAGTGAGAATGCAACCTGAAAGCAAGCTCTCACTCTGCCACAAACAAAAATAATCTCAAGCACCAATGGAAGTTGAGTTGCTTATAGTAGAAAGAAGGCAGAAACTGTGGAGCAAATTATCAAGTACCTGCAGGTTCATATGGCTGTGGCATCAGGTCTAGCTGTGCACATGCTTGTGATGATGGCCGAATCAAGTCAAGGCAGTAAAGCAGGTAAAAACGGATCTGCAATGGACAAGGCAACAGGGAATTAGCTACGCCCTGTAAACTGTTGGTCATATGCTAACACTACAAGGAAGTATGGGAGTGGCAATTATACAAAACTAAAGCAAGACAACGCAGAAAAGACCTATATTTGCCAAATAGAGAAATAAGCTAAAGAATAGTAGGAAGAAACGAACGGAGCTTGGTCTCAAGTATTCAAATGATATCCGCAGCACCTACTCCAACGGTGACCTTGGAGCTTGGTCGCGCATACTTGGACGGCGACCAGCGAGAGGTCGATGCAGGTGACGTTGTCGCCGCCGGTGCCCTACCGCACCGCATCACGAGTTGCCACACCCGACCTCAACGACCCATAGGCTGCAGCACAACAAGCAACATATATGTTCAAAAATTGGGAGTCCCTCATGATTGACCTCAAGAATCGGTGGAAGATGTAGCGGAGCATGAACTCGGAGGGAGAGGGAGAAGAACAGGGCATGGGCAGCGGCCGCATCAACACCATGTCGGCATGCAAGACGAGCCCCGCGGCGGTAGCCCCAGGAGCCGGGAGAGCACGAGCTCTCGCCCACCCCTCCTCGACGCCATGGGCCGCAACGGTGAATCCCTGGGTCGCGTCCAACATGAACTTGGGTAGCGCGCCTCATCGTGCCGTTCGCGAGATGGGGGAGACGGTGGCGGCGGCCAGATCTCAAGTGGAATAGGGCAGGGAATCAATCGGCGGCCTCGCGGGTGCGGGAGGGCTCGACGAAACGGAAAGCTACGTTTTTTTATGGTGGTAGAGATAATAGAGATTAATGTAGATTTGGCACGCACAGGAATACTGCACATATGGTAACTAATATCAATCGCGTATCATTCCGATTAGCGCGTATCTCCTGGTTAGTATTTTCGACTGTACCCTCCCTATATATATTGAGGCAAGAGGGGGTCATGGCCATTGCCTCAAGTTGTGTCTTCAACTATTTCATATCATATTCTCGTATACACTTCATTGAAAATATGAAGGAGGGCATGATGGGCATGATTGCTCTTCTGTTCATCGGGTGCCTAGTTGTGGTTGGACAATGTAAGCCCATCATCACTATCATATTGTATATATCCTTGCAGCCAGTCATTTCTCTTTCAAAACTATTGTTCCTCTATGTACGTAAGATTCTTGCCGATTATACACTGACAACCATATAATATTGCATGCGTTGCAGGTCGTCCTGAGCCTGAGAGCACCTTAGAAGATCGCCAAACCAATATGACTATGCTTGTCTCATCATTAGCTGAGAGCAAACTTACGTTGAAATTATGTGTTGCTAGGGATTGTAAGAACAGCAAACATGAACCTTGGACCAGTGCGTGCTTCTGCTGCCTCACTGTGGAGGGAATACCATGTTTTCATTCCCTTGGGGAGTGCCAGAAACACTGCCCAAACTCACCACCCATACATGCAAATAAGGGTGTGCATTACTAGAATATAATATGATTGGCCTATTTGAATAAAATAATGTAATGAGTGATCCACATGACGTGTTTTCACGAGTGTACACTAAAAGGAGGAAGTTTTCATAGTTCTTTCTTCGGTCGTCCCTTTATATTCGTTAATTTTGTGTTAACATAAAAAAATTCCCCTACTTTTTTTCAGATCTCTTATATCTAAAAAAAAGATAATGTTCCCTAATACATCCTTTTTCTGTAAGCACCGATCGATCCATCTGTTCCCGTAGAAAAAAGAAGTTTCGATTCCGTTCCAGATTGTTCTCGACCAGCAACCGACATGGCCACACCGACAGCAGGCGCGTGTCCCTGCTCCCTCACCATCCCGACTGCATCTGCCCTCGCAAGGCTAGGCGCGATGGCGAGATGGCCATGAGCAATGCCCTCGACTCGATCTCCCTCACCACATAACTAGACGCTACGTACCGCAAACCTGGCAATGGCAGCCGATCCTCCCTCGTTGGAGGTGTGCACCGACGACGCAGACGCAGCCCCGTCACCTCCTCGATCTCGTCCACTCTCGCGCCACGTGCTCTTCTTTTTTGCTTTATTTTGGGAGCACAATCTTTTTAATTGGGCTCTTCTCGGGATACAATGTCTATAGCATAAACTTTTCGTGAGTCCTGTCTGTATCATAGCGTCATTGAGATCTTCATGCTGGTTTGTGTGGCTAGGAGCTGGTAAATTCTCAAGCCCTACTCCAGCAGTAGCACCAATTAGTATTATTATTTGGAGTTTTTAATTTCTGCAGTGGCTAATTAAACCATAACTTCTTTCTTTCAAAATCTTTGGAAGAAGGAAAAATTCCACCGGGCTGCTTAGCCTAACTCGATCCGCAACGTACGAGTTCCCGATGAAAAGACGCGATGTGTTGGTCGTGGAGGCCAAACTTCCCGATCCCGAGGGTACCATGTGATGGGTCGTTCCATCCAGTTGGTGCAGGTCGAGGCTGTGGGCGTTGAGCTCGGTGTCGACCACGCCGGTTTTAGAATAAACCGCGACGCCGCTTACAGTATGCACAAGTGTGCACTCGCCCTGACTTAGCCTTTATCACCGGGGTACTCGGTAGATATCAAGAGAATCCAGGCATAGAGCACTGGAAGATGGTAAAGAAAGCATAGCGTTAGGCGCAAGGCACGAAGGACTACATGCTAATATACAGGAGAAGTGATTCCCTAAAGATAAAAGGGTATTCAGACGCAGATTTTACGCAGGACAAAGATGATAGAAAATCCACGTCAGGATACGTATTCACCCTCACTGGGGGAGCTATTTCGTGGAAAAGCTCCAAACAGTCGATAGTTGCATCATCCACGATGTATGCAGAATTCATAGCATGCTTCGAAGCCACGGGGCAAGCGATATGGCTAAAGAAATTTGTACCCGACTTGAAAGTGGTAGATTGTATTCACAAAACACTAAAGATGTACTGTGACAACCAGCCCGCAGTATTTTACGCTCACAACAACAAGTCGAGTAATGCTGCCAAAACAATAGAGATAAGGTATTATGTTGTGAAAGATAAAATCCAGGATCAAACTATAAGTCTCGAGCATATAAGGACAAAGGATATGCTTGCGGATCCGCTAACGAAAGGCTTACCACCCAATGTGTTCAAGGAACACTTAGCCGGCATGGGTTTAAGGGAAAGCCTTATGATTCCTGGATAGGCCCAAAAGGAACCGAATTTGTTTCTGAACAAAACATATGTTGTAGCTGTATGATTCTATCGGCAATTAAGCTGTGACGATGAAACATGCTTTATGTACCAATATGTGATGAAATAAATAAACTAGAAAGTATAAGGTTAAAAGTAAAGTTAAGATCAAGGGGAAGAATGTTAGGTTGATCTCCACCGCCTGGGCCCAACGGCCCACCGGGCCCTTAGATCCGCGCCCTGATCGGGGGCGCTCAACCCACTATGGTTGATGGGCCCCTGTGACCCGCGCTATATTAACAGAGGTGGGGGCCGAGGCACGCGATACGAGGTTCACCGCTACCACAAACCCCACCGATATTCCCTACCGATCTAGGGTTAGCGCGGTGCTCACGGGAAGTTCTACTACCGCCGTCATCCACTCTCTGCCATCACCGGCCACCGTCACCATGGCCGGCACCCGGAGTTCCTGTCTGGACAAGCAGAAGGTAGGTTCACCGGAATCACTAGCCTACACCGATCCAAAGGATCTATCACCATCTAGTTGAAATTTGCGCTACTCACTCCGATGGAGGCCAGGGAGCATTTGGTTACTGATCTATCCGTTGGGAGATGGTAGCTCGGGATATCTTCAACCGGTTTGGATGGCGGTCATGTAATAGGATAGGCAATTAGTTTACCTATCTTTTTTTAGCCAGCCGGTTGTGGCGTCTTTTCATGGCTAGTTTGTGTATCTAGCCTTTTACGCTCTGTGTGAGCTGCTTTTTCTTTCTTTCAGTTTGAGACTTTGGAACCTTGTTGGCACATTTTGTTTTTTGGTTAATAAGATGGCCGTATGCATCACTCTTGATGCAGAGGCCGGGGAGCCCCCCCCCCCCCTCCCCTTTCGAAAAAAAAGTTGAAATTTGCGCTTCGATCGATCACACAAAGTGCTTCCATTGCAACCGCTGTTCAGTTTGATCTAATTAGAATTTGTTTATTTCAGTTATCCGTGAATATTGCTTCCATCATAACCAGAGATTGCTTCGATCTATTTAGAATTTGATGGTTTCAACATGTCATATAAATTACTTCTACGGCCACAATAACCAGAACCGATTACAAAGGTAGGTTATGTGTGTCTAGCTAGGGCTGTACGCACAGTGCAGACAACAACGATGTCAACGTAGGGGACAAGCTGGCAACGCCATGGAATTTGGTATTTGCATCCATCAAATTAAAATGGGACTTAGCTTCCAAAGAATTTGGTATTTGCATCCAAGTAAATGGGAATTTGCTTCCAAAGAATTTGGAACTTACATATAAAAAAATGCAGATTTGCTTTCGTACAACAATGACGCATATGATCAGGTTTTGCATCGCTCTAGCACAATACAGACGACATGCTTCCGAAGATATACATTTTGCTTCAAAATCATTATGATACTAAATTGCTTTCATACGAACAAAGATTTGTTTCCATCAAAATGGAAAAACACACATTTTAAACTACATGGGGATATGTTTCCACAATGATGAAACATTTGTCTTAGTTAAACAAAGAATTTGCTTCCATGGTGATCGCAAAGCACTGCAGCATCCACGACAGTGACATGAACTGCAAGGAAAGTGCGAAGACCATGTGGAAAGATATGCTGCATCTTACTGGATGCGAAAGAAGAGCACTCGGTGACGAAGCCCGCTGAAATACCCGCCACTGCCCTTCTCTCTTGGGATCCGTGCCATTTTTGACAAAATGATTTCTTATGTGTAAATACAAGACGCACGCGCCCATTCTTTTTAACTTCGTTGCAGACGCCCTCTCTAACATCCTATCTAGAGCCGCGGAGGCCGGTCATATCTCCCCTGTTAGTTCCCACCTCATTCCGGAAGGAATTACGCATCTTCAGTATGCTGACGACATTATCATCTTGGTGGAACTTAATGATCTTTGCATCGGCAATCTCAAGTTTCTTCTCCTCTGTTTCGAAGCTCTTTCGGGGCTTAAGATTAATTTCTCTAAAAGCGAAGTTATTGTCACGGGTGTTTCTGACGTCGAAGCCTTAATGGTTGCACGCTTACTAAACTGCTCTCTGGGGTCTTTCCTATTAAGTATCTGGGCCTGCCTATCACTTCTGATAAGCTCTATGCCAAGGACTTTGCTCCTGTGGTGACCAAGGTCGGGAATCGTGTGATGCCCTGGAGGGGCAGATATAATACTCAGGCGGGCAAAGTGGCCTTAATTAACGTCTGCCTCTCCTCCCTCCCTATGTTCCTGATGGGGTTCTACCTCCTTTCTATGGGCACTCATGCTGGTTTTAACAAACATAGAGGGGCCTTTTATTGAAACGCGGCAGATATCAAGCATAAGTATCGCCTGGTTAAATGGGACACCATATGTAAGCCCAAAAGCCTTGGGGGGCTGGGCATCATTAACACTCTGGTTATGAACAAATGCCTGATCATCAAATGGTGGTGGAAGATCATGAACATTCCCCAGGACAAACCTTTGTGGTTCAGCATCTTAAAGGCAAAGTATTTCCCTTCCTGCAGCCCTATGTTTGCCCGTGCATCTGGGGCATCTCAATTTTGGCACGATCTTGTTAAACTTCGGCCTACCTTTCAAGGTCTTGTCAAGTTTGTTGTTGGCAATGGGAAATCTACTAGGTTCTAGCTTGATTGGTGGTGCGGGGCCTCTCCGCTGGCCTCTTCTTTCCCGGTTTTATACTCTTACTGTCCAAACCCCCAGATTTCTATTTCTGAGCTTGCGTCGAATAATTGGGACCTTCAGCTGCGTCGCTCTCTCTCTCTCTCCTGTAGAGTTGGAAGACTGGCAGCGTCTTGATGCTCCCTCTTCCTCCGCTCTCGGAGGAGGAAGACTTCGATTGTGGCCCCATTCCCCCTCTGGCCGCTTCTCGGTTAAATCCTTGTATAGCAAACTTATTGAGGGATACATCACCTCCAAATTTAAGTGGATATGGAAAGCCCACATCCCCCCTAAGATTAAGGTGTTTCTCTGGCAAGCCTCTCGTGGGCGCCTTCCTACGAGTGACCAAATCTGTAAACGTAATGGTCAGGGCTCTGATTGTTGTGTTCTTTGTGGGACGAGAGAAGATACTCCTCATATTTTTTTAACTGCGTCCTGGCTAAGTTGTTTTGGTGTTGTATCAGATCTTGGCTGCATGTCTCCTGGCCTCCGACCTCCTTTGCAGACTTACGATCCTTGGTTAATTCTTTGGTTGGGGCCCAAAGGAGACTGTTTTGGGTCAGCTTTGCTGCCATGTGTTGGTCCTAATGGACGACAAGGAATAAATTCACTATCGAACATGTTTTTCCTGCTAAGCCTGCTGATTGCTTATTTAAGACTTGTATATGCCTGCAGCAGTGGAGATTATTGACTAAGGAGGAGGACAGGGATGCTTTTGACGCCATGTTGGCCAAGATCCGAAATTCTGCTATCTCCATCCTTCCAAACCAAGCGGACCCGTAGACGTCATTGCGTTGCTTCGTTATCTTTTCTTCTTCCGGCCTGCGTGTCGTGTACTGGCCTGGGAGCCATGTACGTAGACTTCCTTCTTCGTGCTTTGGCTTGATACTTTGGCATTTGTGTGGTGGTTGTCTGGGTCCTTGTTAACTCTGCCTGATGGCTTTATCTATAAAGTCGGGCTATGGCCTTATCTCTGACAAGACGCACACGTAGACCGGAACAGTTTGTACCTGTGCAGTCTCATTTAATATAGGTCTGCAATGTCTGGGAAGAAAGACTAGGTGGAAGACTTCCGCATGTCGTATTTATTATAGGTTGTAAACAGTGTCTGAAGGTAAAACAATGTTTGATGGGGAGGGAGGACGTGGGTTAAATAAAATGTTGTTGCAAGAGAGTTAAATCATTTAGGTCACTTTACAAAAAAAACCTCAGGGGCTCCCACGATCGCCAAGGCGATCCGGCGGCGATGACGGGTGAGATGGTGGCTTCGACGCCGGCAAACCCGTCGGGGCAGAGGAGCCTCATACTGGTTCTTGGGACATTGGAATTTTCCAAAACTATTGCCCTTAACTAGAGGAGCAGGTGTGGCTTTACTCGCATGCATATTATACTTTTTAAGATCCTTTTCTAAATATGCTTTCTGCGATAGTCCTAAGACTCCATTGTTCCTATCTCGGTGAATTTATATGCCCAAAACATATGATGCTTCACCAAGATCTATTATGTCAAAATTTGAGGATAAGAACTTCTTTGTTTCTTGTAGTAAACTAACATCACTGCTAGCAAGCAGGATATCATCCACATACAAAATTAGGAAAATATATTTCCCATTTTTAAAGTTTGCATAAATGCAGTTATCCTCAATATTTTCTTTAAATCCAAAACTTTTAATCGTTTGATTAAACTTTAGATACCACTGTCTAGAGGCTTGCTTTAATCCATAAATGGATTTCTTCAGACGACATCCCCTATTTTCTTTGCCTTCCATGATAAAACCCTTGGGTTGTTTCATGTAGACATTTTCTTCTAAATCCCCGTTGAGAAATGCCGTCTTTACATCCATTTGATGTAACTCTAAATCAAAATGAGCAACTAATGCCATTATGATACTGAAGGAATCCTTGCATGAGACTGGGGAAAAAGTCTCATTGTAGTCTATCCCTTCTCTTTGAGTAAATCCTTTTGCCATGAGTCGTGCTTTATACTTTTCTACATTCCCTTTAGAGTCATACTTAATTTTGTAGACCCATTTACAGCCTACTGTTTGGCTCCATTAGGAATTTCCTCTAAGTCCCAAACATCTTTGGAACTCATCGATTTCATCTCGTCTTCCATTGCTTTCATCCACTTTGATGAATGAGGGCTTCTCATGGCTTCTTCATATGAGATGGGATCTTTTTCCATATGAACCATTTCTGTGTTATAAACTTTAAAGTCAGTATAAATAGCTGACTTTCTTGGTCTTGTAGACCTTCTAAGGGCCTCAGTTTCTGGCACATTCTGTGCCTCAACTTCTGGCACTTCTTCTAAAATTTGTTGCTGCACCTCCCTTTCATGCTCAAAAACGGGTTCAGTCAGCTCCTCACGAACAGGTTCCAGGTCTACTCCCATAGTTGTCATGGGTGGAGTTGCAACTGGTAGTGAGAAAAATGGCTCCTGAATCATCGGATTAGGTGCATGCACCCTTTTCTCCTCATGATCAATTTTCCGAGCTACCAAGCTCCCCCTCATCATTTCGTCCTCTAAGAAGACTGCATGTCTGTTTCTACAAACTTTGTATATCTGTCTGGGCAGTAGAAACGAAAACCCTTTGATCTGTCTATATAGCCAATGAAGTGGCAGCTTACTGTTTTGGGATCTAACTTTGCAATGTTTGGATTAAACATTTTGGCCTCAGCAGGGCACCCACACACCCTGAAGGTGTTGTTGGGAGGGCACCCTTCCTGTCCATAGCTCGTACGGTGTTTTGGGCACCGACTTGCTTGGAACTCTATTGAGAATGTGAATGGCGGTTTTAAGCGCCTCCATCCATAATCCCAACGACAAAGTTGGAATAACTCATCATGCTGTGCACCATATCCTTAAGTGTACGGTTGCGCCTTTCAGCTACTCCATTCTTTTCTCCTAGAGTGGGATACATTAAAAGCACATGAGTTATCATATCTTTCTCTTGTCAGAATTTCTCCCGCCATACGGGATTTTTGACATAATATTATGTCAGCTTTACCCCATTACGCAGGTATTTTCTCAAACTTTTCCCGCCATGCAGGTTTTATCATAATCATCTTTTCCCGCCATGCGGGTAATTCCCTGTAAGGGAACATAAATGCCAGAATTGGCTCTTTTGACTACATATTCAATCATCAAATTTAGGAATAAATCCGAATGCTCTTTGACATACATGCTTGATCCGACGTTGGTCAAATTAAGCATGCATGTTGTTTGTTTCATCTCAAATCATGTTGACTGAAAAATCTTCTTCATAGAGAGTACATGAAAGACCTTCATCAATCAAGACTCTCAATGATCTATCTCTTTTCTTTTGATTCCATTCTTTAGAGAGAACATACTCCCTCACGTTATGACCTTTCTTAGTCATCTTTCGGGTCACAAGTACCCAGCCATTCGCTTTCACGAATGAAAGCATGGAAAACTTTTAGTCTGAGAAAACATAGCCAATAATGAACAATAATGGGCATAAAAATAACCCTACGTTGGTCTGGTTAAAAAAGTGCACATTAAACTTTTGAAACTTTCTTTTATATTCTAAATCACCGTTGTGGCAGAATTAGAATAAACATCATCCTTCTACATTAATTCCATATCACCGTTGGGAGGAAATGGAAATAATGCATATAACTCATAAACAATGTGATGATAGTATTTCTATTAAACAACTTTGCTAAGAATTAATCATCATCATTAACTTTATTGCAGCGGGAACAAGAAATATACATTTCTCTAGTTCAAGAGCATTTCTTGATCTTTATCCGTTCTCTAAAAATTGATCACTTTGATACAAAATTTATCAAAGATTTAAACTTTGAACATAAGACTCGTAGAATTATAGCACTGTTATCACCAACGTTGGTCAGAAAATAACAATACCATATTTTAACTTTAAAACAAATATCTTTCTTCTGTCATAGCGAAAACTATGTGCATCTTATTTCACCCATAGGGAAAAAACATTGTTAAGAAAATTTCTTCCAATTAAATTTTCCCGTTGGTTCCAATTTAATTGGAGGATAAAACTTTTACTTTGCAGCGGAAACTTTACAATATTCTATTCAAAAACAATTATATACTCTTTTACTCTCTAAGCAATTTTAACCGGTTTGTTAAAAAATGCATTAGAGAAGCAACACTTTAATATTTTACTTTACTTCTATTCACTTTTAAAAGAGCACCTTTAAATTTCAATAATAAAACATGATCATGTTATTAACAACATTGGTCATAAATAACATAATCATATTCATTTTAATAATCACTTTAACATGCTCTTAAAATACTCAATTCTATCTAAACCTTTTATTTTCTTTGTAAAAGAGCACTATTAATTATTTACACAGCGGAAAAACATGAATTAAAATTCATGAACTTTTTACTCTTTACATATTTATAGAAACTTTTCTTTGACCAAACAAAAAATCATGAACTTTATTATTTTCTTTATAAAAATTCATGAACGTTTCTTTTTCTGAAAATTTTCTATTCTTTAAAAAACAGAAAATAGTAGCAGCACCGTCTAGCGCGCGCGGCCCGCAGCGGAAAAAGAACGGCCCACGGCCTATGACGCGCTGCTGCCCTCGGCCTCCTTCGCCCGATGGCACAGTAAAGCGCAGCAGCCGGGCCGTGTGGCCTGGACCACTCTCGGCCCAAAGGCCCACCGCGACGCGCGCGACTACTCTCCCTTCCCTTTCCCTTCTTCTTTCTTTTCCTCTGTCCTGTCGGGGAAAAAGGGCAGCACCCTTGTCGGCCGCTCCGGCCGCCGGCGACGGCGGCGAGAGCCACCGCGCCCCGCTGTGCTCTCCTTTTCCCTTCCCCCTTCTCTCACCCATCCACCACCTGCTCCTTCGTGCAGAAAGAGAGAGAGAGAGAGAGACTCGAGAGGTCCTGCGCCATCAGACACAGCGCCACGACCCCTTTCTTTGGCGTCTTGCGAGCACCTGAGTGAACCCGCCGCCGTCAAACGGCTTGGTGGTGGTGCTCTTTGCCCCATGAGGGGTTGGTTCTTCTTCCGGACGGCTCGGCTTGCCGATGCCCGTCTGGATCGAGAGGAACGGCGCGGCCTTGCGGCGGCACTCTTTGACGGCGTGGCCCGAGGCCCTGCTCCGGTGAACTTTTGGGGTTTTCTTTTGTTTGCTTTTCTCTGCCCTGCTAGGGTTCTTTGGGGAGGATTCTTTTTTTTCCTTTCTCTGTTTATACTTTGCACCGAAAATCATAGCCTAGCATGGCCTGATACCATTGATAGATCCTTTGGATCGGTGTAGGCTAGTGATTCCGGTGAACCTACCTTCTGCTTGACCAGACGAGGAACTCCGGGTGCCGGCCATGGTCCACGGTGGCCGGTGATGGTAGAGAGTGGATGGCGGCGGTGGTGGAACGTCCCGCGTGCCCTGGCCCCCACCTCTGTTAATATAGCGCGGGTGGGCCCATCAATCATAGTGGGTTGGCGCCCCGATCAGGCGTGGATCTAAGGGCCGGTGGGCCGTTGGGGCCAAAGGTGAGATCAACCTAACAGATGGAAGTAATCTCCTGTTGCTTCAGAAGCAAATTCTAATCTTTTTAAAGAAGTGTTTAATGTAAACAAATTTTAATCTTGTCAACAGCTCCTTTATGCTACAATCGAAATAATTTTCTAGTTGTTTGAAACATATTTTTGTTTGCTTGCACTGGACACAAATATGATCGAACTAGATCGAAACAATCATGAGCTGCCATAGAAGAAAATTTTCTTCTGATCGAAGCAAACAATTTCTAACCTGATGGAAGGAATCTCCATTAGAAAACCAATTCTAACCGGATGGAAACAATCTGTTGCCACAGAAACAATTTCTGAGGCTGGCCAAAAAAAAGAAGTTATTATTTTTAGTGGCTGTTAAAGTTACACTCGAAATAAGGAATGGAAACAAATTGTTTGGAAGCAAATTGCATGCATGGAAGCACATATCATGGCGCCTAATCAATTCGATATGCCCTGGATTATAGGAGTGATTGTTTGGAAACAAATTGATTGCAATTAGTGGAATCACGCATGCAAACAGGCTAGTGGGCGCACTTTTTAAGTAAGCAATCCAACACACCACAACACCACACTGTACTGCCAAATCTAATGGCCATCATGCTTCTCATCCTACGGTCAATAACAAATCTGATAAAATGTAATGGATCAGTAGTCTGATCCTAGTGCTTCCCATTAGCAATCCACCGGTGGAGGAATAGTCCACACGGTGCGTTCAGATAATAACACCAAGCACTCCTTTTTTGTTTTGAGAACCGCCATCCAGACACTTTATTCATTATAAGGCAGATTACATCTGATTGCAAAACATGTTGGCACAAACCCGGAAACCATATGCACAAGATAACCCAACTCGAGCACGAACTCGGAGCAATGGCGACGAACGCCGCGGCCGGCGAACCGGCCTGTATCTTGGCAACCTTTATTCACTGGGTTTGGCACTTTGACAACACAATTACACGACCCCTTTTAAAGCCTGTTAGGAATAGATTTTACAGGTTAGTTAATTAACACGGGTTAATTAATGAACCGTCATTAGTTGAATAGGTGTGTCCAACACCGAACAGACGTCTCGTACGGACGCATGTGTCTGTACGGACGCATTTTCCTTCCCATCTCTATTGTAACTACCGCCTCTATAAGGCACTCTTCGAAGTGTATATATATCTTGAGAATCAATGAAATCAGTAGCCTTTCCTTCATTCAATCACTTTTACATTCAACACGTTATCAGCACTCGGCTCTACCGAGAGCGAGAAGGCCACAAAAGCATAGGAGACGCCTCTGTTCTAGCCCTGCAGCGCGGTGGCAACCAGCGGGCGCGCGACACCGCAGCCCTCGTCCGGCGGCGCGGTCACCCGCACATAAGCACCACACGAGGCGCCCTCTGGCGCATGGGGCGTCCTCCGGCGCGGGGTGATGCGGCCTCGCTCCTCCCGGTGGCGCAGACACCATCAGCGGGACCCTTCCAGTCGGCAGCGGCGGCAGCCAACGAGTCAAGCACGAACGCCTTAAACGGCGTCAGCACAGCGACTGCCTGAACGAGCATCGGGAAATCAATCAGGAAACACTAATTCCGTTTAATTTTTGTTCTTCCCATGATCTGAAGATTAACTGCTTTTCTGCACATAGTATGTGGACACGGTGAGATGAATAGATGGCTGAAGCATCAACCGGAAGAGATCCTTGACCAAGGAAGAAAAGCTTCAATCAAGAAAGAACCATCCGGTCAGCAAGAACAACAAAAAGAACGAAGAACAAGAGAAAACATACAAGGAAAATCTCTTCGATTTAGGGATGCAAAGAGCAAAAAGGTACCATACGTACTTCAGTTTTTCTTGCACTGGATCAAGCGATCTGCAACATCGCTAGCGGCTCCCGCGTCCATGCGTCTCGGCTGCTCATCCACGGGATGCAATGGCTAGAGCGCACACGGCGACGCGGATGACTGGCTGGGGCTGGAAGAGGCACTGCGGCAACGCGACGGCAGCGCCCTCAGGCGCACGCGCATGGCGCAACGCGCCCTCATCCGGGGCTTCCTCCGTCACAAGGCGAAAGGGCGGCGTCCATCCAACCGCGGCGACGCTCCCCGGCGACTCTCCCTCACCTGAGGCATACTTCTCCGGCGGCAGCGGTTAATCCCTGACCGCACAAGAGAAATTGGGGATTCTTATCCTCCCGGCCATCTTGCACTTGAATCCCAGTGGACGTATTTATTTACATATAAGTCCCTGGGCTTCTCTAGTCAGGCTAAGTTCAGTCTTCAACCCTCTAGTAGTCTGGTTGATACTCCATTCTACGCCCATAATTTAAGTATGAAGCATGCAGGTCTTCACATATTGCAAAAGTATTTCCACAGAAATATAGTTGCAAAATGAAAAAAATCCTTACATTTTAGATATGATTTCTTTAAAATTTGTAGTATTTTTTTTATATGTTTGCCTCAGCATTCATTGTAAATATCAGTTTTAGAACAACATTTTTTTCTGCCTTTGCAATTGGAATTATTTTTTCTTGCAAATCTTGACAAAATCCAAATTAAGGATTACGAAGTGTCATACTTAATATGACTACCTCAAATTTTATTTGTGAATCATAAGGTACTGGTGGTATCTACTGTGCCATTTGCAGATTATCCACCACTATTGTGAGGTCTACATCTGGTCAATTTTACAAGATGATTACCTTCAAAGTGCTCTTCCAAATATTAATAATAGATGTGACTACCTCAAGATATCATATGGTAATATTGGCATCTACTGCAAAATTTTGCAGATTATCCACTATTACTGCAAGGTCTAGATCATGTCACTCGATGATGATTACCTTTAAAGTGATTTTCTTAAATATAGCATAACATAAGGTAATAGAGATATGAACATCAACTGACAAAAGTCAGACTATGTTTTCTATTACTGCGAGATCTACACTTGCATCCGGTGATTATCTTCAAAGTGTTATTCTATATATATTGAGGTCTACACATATGACTATATAGCATCAGCTATCTTAAAAATTTGCTCCTCTGAAGCAATTGTTGTTGTTCACTAAAATAGGTTACTCTCATTGTAACAAATATTAATGCATGGTCATTACATGTTGATTTTTTTCTACTACTATCATTATTTAAGCCTCATTTTGATTGAATAAGTCGTAGAAAATTATGCAGATATGTGCATACCCCGATGATGGTCTTCAATTACATTGGTTAAATGCATGGCAGTGAAGCCTATGTCATTATTTCTAATTATAGTGATGTCCATCTATCAAGATGGAAACCATAATTTAGAGCAACTCTCGAGTTTCTCAAGCGCTATTGTAAGGTCCACATCACATTGTGGCTATACTTTAATAGTGACTAACCAATGTTAAACATGCAAAGTATATGTTTTTGACATTGACTTTAAAGCCATACATTTTGTCAAGAATGAAGTATAAAACATTAGCAACGATTTTATCACATGCGTTGCATTGAAGGCTACACCCAGGTTCACCAAGCATCACCTTGGCGGATTGTTCTCAACAAGACCATTTCATCCATATAGATCTTTTACTCCAAGAAGTAAATTAAATAGTGCATGATCATTTCATGTAACACATGGTGTCGTGGAATTGTCACGGCAGATGTCCTCATGAAAGGACTTAGTCGTAGGGCCATCGTACGGGTTAACCTAGAGGGGTTAAAGCGGATACAAGACACGGGAGTTATACTGGTTCAGCCCCTTCGATGAAGGTAAAAGCCTACGTCCAGTTGTGATGTGATTGATATGATTTCGGCGACTAGGGAGCAATAGCTTTGCCTTAGCCTCGAATTCTCTGTCCCTAACTCGCTTGGTCGTCCCCTTATATATACGGGTTGGCCTTGCGGCCGGTCTCTGAAGTCCCGATCCGGCTCATACAAGCGTCCGGCTCGGTCTCTTCTTTCTTAACTTACAACACAAGTTACAATACTAAGGCGGTTTACATAAATGGACCTTAATTCGCCTCTGGGCTCCGAGCCTCCTCCGTGGGCACGAATCATGGATTTAGGGTAAACCCGGCTCCGGGGCGGTTCACGCTCGATAGTTGTATCCCCAACATTAGACCCCAGATTGACTTGAACCGGTTCATGTTAATCTTCAACACCTTCGTGAAACTCTTGATCTCTTTTCACATTTTGTAAACCGCCACCGCTTGAACCGCCGTGATGTCATCTTCCGACCCAGCGTGTCGTATGCGTCTTGACGTCATTTTTAATAAAGAAATCCAAACAGTAAGATTCCCTCGCATTTAATGCCATCCGGAAATCGAGGCGGCCGCACCGTCCGCCGCTTTTGACTCCTCGAATCTCTCGCCTGCTGATTGCTTCGGTTCCTTATAAATAGACCGCCGCCTCTGTCTCTTCTTCTTCTCCTTCCTCGCGACGCTCCAGTCTTGAAGCTCCGCGTCGCCTCCGACCTTCGAACGACGCGTCAACACTGGGCCGCCAGATCGACCGACCGTATCGAGTCTTCCGGTGCTCCTCCTCGGCTTCGCTCATCGTAAGGTCCTTTTCAACCCCTAGATCGCATCTGTAGACCTGTTCATCCCGCAGTTCATCTCGGTTTCTTCACACCTGCTCCGCCATGGCCATGCGATCGATCGCATCGTATATCTGTCGGAGGACTGCCCGCCGTCCATCTAACCCTTCACGCATCGGCTTTTTTTCCGTAGATCCTCGAGTTTAGAATACCCGAACCCTCCTGTTCTTTCCGAGGTTCGCATAGGTCGTGAAGGTTTTTCTTCTTTGGAACTTCGGTAGATCTTGATTACTTCCCTTCGCATGTGAAAACTGTTTACATCCATACTTAGCAGATTTTTCAATTCTGCCTTATTCAGGGTTTAACTTTTGATAGCTAATCCGTCACTCCATTAGCCCTCGCTTAAACCGGAATGGGAGGCCGGCCGCTGAATCGCGGTTTAACAATGCATAATATGCCTGAATCGTTTAATGGTGAACCGTTTCTCCCTTTATTCCACAGCTTAGTCTTCGGAATGGCTCCTCAATTGTCGACTTGCAATTGGGTCCGGTCAAAAATCATCAAACGCAACTCAACGGCTATGTCACCACCTTTGGCGGTTTGGCTCCAAAAATGCCCTCCATCGCCGTGTTCCGGATGGCGAGTTTCCTCCGGAGCCACAAGAGGGAGAAGTAATTGTGTTTATGCAGCATTTAGACCGGGGTTCTGCCGCCCGGTTCAAAAATTTCCGGACGTCCTTGCAAACTTGCAACTCCATCCGCAGGATATCGGCCCAACTTCTGTGTCAAACATATGCAACTTTCAAGTCTTACAGAAGTCTATCTTGAGGAAGAGCCCTCTGTGGAGCTATTCCGGATTTCTTTCACTTGAACCGCCAGACGGAGTTTTACGATGGTCCCAACACGTAACTAGGCGGCGTTTCAATCGAGAAAAGGAAAGAAGCGGACTTTCCTCACGCCAAACACCACAGCCATCCAAAGGATTGGAACCAAACCTGGTTCTATTGCGGAACACCGCTCACCTTAGCGAGAATCCCTTGCCGGGTTACCGTCCTCACCGCTCAACAACAATCATCCGCTGCCTTTACGCTTAACCGCCGCGGAACGGAAGAACTTTGCACCTCGGATCATAAAACTCCGGGCTCTAATGGCCAATGGACTAACCGGGTGTGGACCTTGTGCGATCTTTGGGTTTCTTGGGGCATCTTGCCCTTAAGCCGCCGCCCGGATTGATGCACGAGTATCTTGGCAGCCTCAAAGACCCTCAAAGACGTCACGAATTACCAATAACTGAATTTGAGGTTACAGAGGCTGTAAAAAGATGCTTGATGAACCAATCTCCGTCTGCAGCCTAACCGGGTTGGCTCCGTTACGTGTTGCCAACCCGCCACCTGATAAGACTTTGCTCACCGCTTTTCGGGCTTTTAACATTTTGTTGATATTCATTAATCCTTGCTACCTCGCAGTCGACGGCTCATACGAGACGGACCAAACCGCCCGAGCTCGCGTATAAAGTCCAAGGCTACCAAAAGGCTGGCAAGAAAACCGCCGGGTCTTACGATCCGCCGGGAGATGAAGAATCAAGTCGAGGTAAAACTTGATATCCTTACGAGGGAGCCGTAAACCGGCTCTCCTCATTGTGTTTCTTCTTATGATTTATCCCTCTATTCTTCCTGTCTTGATAAATGTAACTCCTGTGATGATCTTTGAAGCCAGCCATGCCGACCATGTTGAGGTAATCCTTCTTTCTTCCGACTCCGACCTCGTGCGGTTAAAAGAATTCGCCCGCGCCGTTCGGAAAGTGAAAAAATCTCATTCCTCTACTTATTTGAAGACACAAAGAGTCAAGAGCACCGTACAACCCGGCACAGTGGTCAACAGATTCTATCCTCCGGTTTACCAGATACACCAAACCGGAAGCGTCGCCCAGAGGTGACTTGTTCTCCCGAGAAACGTTATCCCTTAAAGGGTTTCTTCCGATGTCCTCTTAATTAAATCGACCGAATTATCGGGCCTCTTCCAACTCTTCCGGCGGTTCATCAACCATAGCGCCTCCGGCGAAAGTTGCTTTGCGGTATGTAATCGCTGTCCATCGATTCGATTTACAAGCGCCTTGGTTGATTTGCCTTAATCCAATTGAACATTGCAGCACCAAGGCTCGCTGAGTAAGAAAGCGAAAACCTTGACCCTCTGCGGATGTTGATCCAGAAAAGACCGGAACAAACCCACGAAAATCACGAAGTCGCCAAAGATAGCTCTGGCGAGTTGTACAAAGACGACATCTGGCGATCCGCGGAAGCTGAACCGGAGGTCCAAATGGAAACTTCACAGCCTGCTTCCACCAAACCCGCCGATAGAGCGAGTCGTATGATTGAACCGCCGAGCGAGTAAGCAAACATCAAGCCCAAAGAAGACCGCCGAAAATGACGATGTTATTGTGACAGTAATCGCCACGCTGCTCCTAGCCAACGGTCGCTTTAACAAAACATAGTGCCAAGGGCGAGTCGACGCCGTGAGTAAAGATAAAGGAAAAACAGACCTGTCGACCACGACAACTTCTACGCCCAAGAAGCGCACTCCGGGTTTCGAACCGGCTCTATACCAGCCGTGACCTTGAAGCTGGTGCAGTAAACCGGATGAAGGACCGCTATGAGGTAATGAATTATGTCTTTCCAGATTTTAAGCGTATAGTAGCCCCCAAGGGTCGGTTCAACCTAGCATAGTTAAACCGGGACTTAATTTCTGTACCCAAATGGCAAACTGAGATCAATTAGCCATTAGCCCCCAAGTGCCAAGGTGAATATGTATATTGAGCTTGGGACTTGATAATGAGACACCTAACATGCTTCCTTTGTTACCAGAATGAAATAGAGCGGCAAAGCGTGCAACTCAAAGACCTGCGAGCCAATGCGGAGACTCGAAGCGAAACCACAAAGGCCAAGGATTTAATTGAGAACGGCCTTGGCCACTATGGAACAGTGAAGGAGTGGTATAAATCCGAACGGGCCAACCGGGACACCGAGAAGGCGGTTTGAAAAAATGGGCGGAAGAAGCCAAGCAGCCCTTAAACCGGTGGTGAAGAGCTTACGGACTCAAGCGCCAAGTGCATGCCATGACCTCTGCCGTCTTTGGTAAGAAACTATGCAATCGACTATCTTAATTTTGATATTTCCGCGGTTTATCTCGAGTTGTCTAAACCGGTGCGAGCAAGCGTATTGCACATATGGGCTCGATGTGCGGAAGAAGCTCAAGGCCGCTTATACGCTGATTGAGCATTGTATACGGCGCCAAATGAGTCATATGTGCTACATCATACGACAACACGGCGCCGTCACTGATCAGAGAGACACTGGACCGGCTGTCCATGATTCCGGGGCAGCTTGAAGAGTTGAAGCGATCCGCGGCTCGGGCTAGCACCTTACTGGCTCTGACGCGCGCCAAGGCGTGGATAGCAGATCTTGATCCGGCTGACATAGCCAAAGGTTTCCCCAGTGCTCAAGAGAATGGTGAAGCCTTCGATAACGACATACAAACGGATCACAAAGGAAATGCGTTCATTGGCGAGTCAACTGGCAGACGAAGCCAACTCGACGGTTCACCGCTCCTTTTATGACGCCAACAACAAGCGGGTGGAGTTTGTCATCCCTGAAGTGCAGAGCCTTGTTCCCCCATTCCGTAAGCACACTTATGCCCCTGACGTTGATCCGGCTGAGATGATAAGTGAAGAAGCTGTCTTTCAGGCCTTAACCCGGATTGACTGGTCTACCAATGACTTCCGGGCTTTGGGTGAGGAAGAAGAAGAAGTTGAACCGACGTCAGGCGCCCCCTCTACCTCACGTCAACCCGGTGAAGCAGCGTAATTCGTCAGGCCGGGTGACGCCTCCGAAGCTTCAAGGCATAACCCCACATGAAACGCCGGGCCTCAAAAGGCTTTGTAATAGGATAGTCAGTACTTTGTTTTGAACAATGCCGTTACAACCTCAGTCTGTAAACTTTTGCATGGTGGTGCTGGATACTTTGGTTTTGAAGTAGTGAATCCTTCAACATATGTTGCCTGCCAGTGTCGGGCACACAGTTGGCTTTAGCCAATCCTGAAGCGGAGGCTTTATAAACCATCACCGTCAAAGGAGAACAATCCCTGTGTTTATAATACCGATTTACCGTGTAAATCGTGGTCGGGCATGATAAGCCCCTGTTACTCCATAATGGGATGTTAACAGCAAAATCAAACGGAACAATCAATCGCGGATTTAAAATGGACCAAATTCTGAAAACTTGAATCCGGTTGAAAGAAGGTTTATCGGTTTAAGAAAACAAACAAAAGCCAAATTATACGTATAAAAAACACATGGAAGCAAAAACAATGACAAAGACTGTTTGCAAGAAGAGGCTTTATTGAGCCTGATCAGATGGCGTTACCATGGTCGGACAAGACCAAGCTCCCTATAAGGTGTAGCGATGGTTCAAGTCAGCCAGGTCCCCAACTGACATCGTGGCATTACGCCGATCAAGTGGCATTGCATTGGTTCGGGTTCGACCAAGCCCCCAAGTGATTCTCTGGCCTTAGGCCGACCTAGAGGCGTGACTGGTTCAGACGTGACCATGTCCCCAAGTGATCTGGTGGCTTTGGCCTGTCAAGAGGTGTTGCATTGGTTCGGACACGACCAAGCCCCCAAATGATCTGGTGGCTTTACCGCCAAGAGGTGTTGCATTGGTTCGGACACGACCAAGCCCCCAAGTGACAAAAATTTCACAAAAGCAAGCGTTAAACCGGAGGCCGCTTCACGACAGCATCTCCATGTACCCAAACCGGACTTTTATACAGAACAGATACCCCGCTTTAGCCGAGGATCCGGTTTATTGCCTTTATTCATAATATATACATTATCTTAATATGTACATAAGTGGAGCCAATGGCTCAGGTTTAATTTGGCCGAAGATGAGCTATGTTCCAAGGCCTGTTGGTCTCCTCCTCGGCGTCACGTGAGTCCTTTTCGCTCTCGAACATCAATCGGATAGTAGGACCCGTTGTATAGATTCTTCGACCACAAAAGGCCCCTCCCAAGGTGGGGATAGCTTGTGCATATCTTTACGGTCTTGAATGAGCCGCAGCACTAAGTATCCTTCACGAAAGGTTACTGGTTTTAACCCGCCGGCCGTGGTACCGATTTAAGATCCTCTTTGGTAAACCGCCGAACGAGCAGCTGCCATATCGCGCTCTTCATCCAGTCGATCCAAATTGTCTTGCCGTGCTACCTCGCTATCTGCCTCAACATAAGCTGCCACTCGAGGCGAGTCGTGACGGATATCGCTGGGAAGGACCGCCTCCGCTCAGTCGATCCAAATTGTCTTGCCGTGCTACCTCGCTATCTGCCTCAACATAAGCTGCCACTCGAGGCGAGTCGTGACGGATATCGCTGGGAAGGACCGCCTCCGCTCCATAGACCATAAAGAACGGCGTGTATCTAGTGGATCGGTTGGGGGTAGTATTTATACTCCATATCACCGATGGTAGCTCTTCCACCCAACAACCCGGCGTCCTCTCTAAAGGGACCATAAGTCGGGTTTGATACCTTTCAAGATCTCTGATTAGCTCGTTCCGCTTGACCATTGGATTGCGGGTGGGCTACGGAAGAAACATCAAGCGGATGTGCTCTCGTTCACAAAATTCCTTCATAGCTCCTTTGGACAAATTGGTGCCATTGTCCGTGATGATACCGTGTGGAAACCCAAACCGAAAATCACCTTTTTGATGAACTGAACCGCCGTGGCCGCATCACACCTGCTAACAGGCTCTGCCTCAACCCACTTGGTAAATTTATCAACCGCCACCAACAGGTGGGTCTTTTTGTCCTTGGACCTTCTGAAAGGTCCAACCATATCCAACCCCCAAGTCGCAAACGGCCAAGTAATTGGAATCATCCTCAATTCTTGGGCTGGCACATGAGCACGCCTCGAGAACTTTTGGCAACCATCACATCGTCTTCACCGGATCCTCCGCATCAGCATGGGCAGTCAACCAATAGAAACCATGGCGGAACGCTTTGGCCACTAAGGACTTTGAACCGGCGTGGTGACCACAATCCCCTTCATGGATCTCTCGCAATATCTCACAGCCTTCTTCAGGGGACACACAACGCTGAAACGCCCCTGACACACTGCAATGGTGCAACTCGCCATTAACAATGGCCATAGATTGAGACCGCCGAACTATCTGCCGGGCCAACGTCTCATCTTCTGGTAACTCGCCCCGGTTCATGTATGCCAAATAAGGGAGCGTCCAATCCGGAATGACATGCAGGGCCGCCACCAATTGAGCCTCCGGATCGTGGATAGCCAAATCAATTTCATCAGAAGCTTAAGCGACGGATTGTGCAGTACATCCAGGAAGACGCTAGGCGGGACCGGTTTACGTTGAGAGCCCAGCCCGGCTTAAAGCATCACCGCCGTTCTTCCGACGATCCACATGGTCCACCTGATATCCTTTAAAATGTCCCGCAACAACATCCACCTCCCGGCGATATGCAGCCATGAGTGGATCTTTGGAATCCCAAGTACACGATACTTGCCGGGCCACCAAGTCCGAGTCACCAAAGCATTTAACCCGGCTGAGATTCATTTCCTTAGCCATCCGGAGACCATGGAGCAAAGCTTCATACTCAGCTTCATTGTTAGTACAAGGGAACATTAGGCGGAGAACGTAATGTAACTTGTCACCTCGCGGGGAAGTTAATACGACTCGACCCCGAGCCCTCAATTGCTCGGACCCATCAAAGTGGATGGTCCAATAGGTATGATCCGGCTTCTCTTGGTAGCTTGCAACTCCGTCCAATCATTAATGAAATCCACAAGTGCACGAGATTTTACGGCCGTCCGAGGCACATACCTTAAACCGCGGCCCAAGTTCTATAGCCCACTTAGCAATCCGCCGCCGCTTCCGGTTCTGTATGATATCGCCCAAGGGAGCCGAATCGACCACCGTGATGGGGTGCCCTTGGAAATATTGCTTTAGCTTCCGCTTGCCATAAAAACCCGTATACCGGCTTACGCCAATGCGGATATCTCTGCTTAGACTCAATGAGGACCTCGCTGATGTAATAAACCGCCGTTGAACCGGATACTCCTTCCTGCCTCCTTCCGCTTCCACCACGATAGCCACGCTTAATCGCCTGGCATTAGCAGCAACATATAGCAGCAGCGGCTCTTTGTCAATGGGGCGGCTAGAACCGCGGGTTGGCCAACCGCCGCTTCAAATCCTCCAATGCTTCATCGGGTGAACTCCGGACAAACCGATCCGTTTTCTTCAACATACGGTACAAAGGAATGGCCTTCTCGCCTGGGCGGTGATAAACCGGCTTAGCGCAGCAATCCGCCTGCCAAACGCTGGACGTCATTGATGCACTTCGGCTTAGCCAAGGAGGTGATAGCCGTAATTTTTTCGGATTAGCTTCGATCCCCTGTTGGACACGAGAAAAACCAATAACTTGCTGCCGGAACACCAAAAACGCACTTGGCGGGTTGAGCATCATCTTGTACACCCGCAAGTTGTCAAAGGTTTCCTTTAGATCCTCAATCAAGGTTTCCTTCTTCCTTGACTTAACCACGATATCATCCACATAAGCATGCACGTTACGGCCGATCTGTTCGTGCAAGCAACTCTGAATGCACCGATAAGTCGCTTGGGCGCTCTTGAGTCCAAAAGGCATAGACACATAGCGTAAGGCTCCAAAGGGGTGATAAACGCCGTCTTCTCCTGGTCCTTAACTGCCATCTTAACTGATGATAACCGAGTACGCATCCAAAAAGCTCAAACGCCACAACCCGCCGTAGCATCAATAATCTGGTCAATGCGGGGAGGCGAAAGGATCTGGGACAGGCCTTGTTAAGATCTGTGTAATCCACACACATGCGCCAAGTGCCATTCTTCTTAAGAACCAACACCGGATTGGCAAGCCACTCTGGATGAAAGACTTGACGATAAACCCTGCTGCCAAGAGCCTAGCAACTTCTTCTCCGATGGCCTTGCTCCTTTCCTCATTAAACCGGGCGAAGAAACTGCTTTACCGGTTTGTATTTTGGGTCAACATTAAGAGTGTGCTCAGTGAGTTCCTCGGTACACCTAGCATGTCAGAAGGCTTCCATGCAAAAATGTCCCGATTCTCACGGATGAACTCGATGAGCGCTTTCCTATTTAGGATCCAAGTTGGCACTGATGGTGAACTGCTTGGACGAATCACCGGGCACAAAATCAACAAGCTTCGTCTCACCGCCGATTTGAACTTCAAGTCCGGATCATGCTCCGTAGTTGGCTTCTTCAAAGGGTTCATATCCGCCCGGATCAACATTGTCTTTATAATATTTTAGCTCTTGATGGCACAAACCGACTCTGCAGAAGCCGCATCACCTTCCTCGCACTCCAAAGCGATCCGGCGGCTCCCATGAACCGTTATCGTTCCTTTGTGACCCGGCATTTTCAGCTGTAAGTAAACATAACAGGGCGTGCCATAAACTTAGCATAAGCCGGCCGCCCAAAGAGGGCGTGGTAAGGGCTTTGAATTTTCACCACCTCAAATGTCAATGTTTCGATCCGAGTCATGTTCGTCCCCAAAGGTCACCTCCAGAGCTATCTTACCGACCGAATACGCCGACTTGCTGTGCACCACTCCGTGAAACACTGTGCTGGCTAAGATGCCTATCCGTCAACCCCATACGTCGGAAGGTCTCGTAGTACAGGATGTTGATGCTGCTTCCTCCATCCATAAGAACCTTGGTAAACTTGTACCCTCCTACCTGGGGTGCCACCACCAGGGCTAATCGACCGGATTGTAAACCCGGGGAGGATGGTCCTCTCTGCTCCACACGATCGGGTTGCTCGGACCAGCATAGGTAATGCGGCGCAGCCGTTCAACAACACCGACCGCCCGCTTACGAAGTTTTCGGTCTCGTCTGGCCCAAGCTGCTGGTGGTAAAGACGTGGTATCGCCCACCGCTCAACTGCTGGATTACTTTGATAACCCGATCGCTGCTGTTGTTGATTGTAGCCCCTTGGTTACGATTATTACATTACGATTACTTTGATTATTCTGATTGCCACCGCCCGGATTACCACCGAATCACGGGCGAATTTCCTCCACCGTAACCGGGCGGACCACGAACCGCCGCGGGCCCTTGATCATACCGGAAAGAGTTGGAGTTTTGAACTCCTGCATAATGTAACAATCCTTCCAAAGGTGGTTCGCGGTGCCTCCTTCGTCCCATGCTTCGGACAAGGTTGATTCAATATGAAATTCAAACGATCCGGATTGTGACCGCCCGGTTTGATTGCCTACCCTGCGCCGCTGACCCTTGTCCTGCTGGCGTTGGTGTTAGCCACAAAGCCCATGTTGCCGTTCGCTTACGCTTGTTCCTCCATTGCTCGCCGAATGATGCTTTGGCCCCTGGAGTTGCCGTTCTGTTTCCCTTACCCACTTCATCATTCTCAGATTCGGGATCCTTGGTACTATCAGAATCAGCGTACTTTACCAAAACGCCCATTAGAGTGCCCATGTCATGGCAAAAACGCTTCATGCGGCCCAGCTTCAATTTCAATGGCTCGAACCGGCAATTGGCTGTTGGGGAACGTAGTAATTTCAAAATTTTCCTACGCACACACAGGACCATGGTGATGGCATAGCAACGAGAAGGGAGAGTGTTGTCTACGTACCCTCGTAGACCAAAGCGGAAGCGATCACAACGTAGAGGAAGTAGTCAGACGTTCTCCTCGCGATCCTGCCTATCCCAAAGGTGCCGTTACTCCGCAGCTCCGAGTCGATGATGACGTAGAGGAAGTAGTCGACGTTCTCCTCGCGATCCAGCCGATCCCAGCGCCGTTACTCCGGCGCCTCCGAGTTCTTGGCACACGTTCAGCTCGATGGCGCTCCTCGGGCTCCGATCCAGCAAAGCTCCGGGAGAGGGAGTTCGTCAAGACGACGGCAGGCGTGGTGACGATCTTGATGTATCACCGATGCAGGGCTTCGCCTAAGCACCGCTACGATATGACCGAGGTGGAATATGGTGGAGTGGGGCACCGCACACGGCTAAGGAACGATCTCAAGGATCAACTTCTGTGTCCATGGGGTGCCCCCTGCCCCCGTATATAAAGGAGTGGAGGAGGGGAGGGCTGGCCCTCTCTATGGCGCGCCCTAGGGGAGTCCTACTCCCACCGGGAGTAGGATTCCCCCTTTCCTAGTCCAACTAGGAAACCTTCCATGTAGTAGGAGTAGGAGAGAAGGAAAGGGAAGGGAAAAGGAGAAGGAAGGAAGGGCGCCCCTTCCCTAGTCCAATTCGGACCAGACCAAGGGAAGGGGTGCGGCCACCTTGAGGCCCTTTTCCTTCTTTCCCGTATGGCCCAATAAGGCCCAATACGTATTCCCGTAACTCTCCGGTACTCCGAAAAATATCCGAATCACTCGGAACCTTTCCGAACTCCGAATATAGTCGTCCAATATATCGATCTTTACGTCTCGACCATTTCGAGACTCCTCGTCATGTCCCCGATCTCATCCGGGACTCCGAACTCCTTCGGTACATCAAAACTCATAAACTCATAATATAAGCATCCATCGAAACCTTAAGCGTGCGGACCCTACGGGTTCGAGAACTATGTAGACATGACCTAGAACTATTCTCGGTCAATAACCAATAGCGGGACCTGGATGCCCATATTGGCTCCTACATATTCTACGAAGATCTTTATCGGTCAAACCGCATAACAACATACGTTGTTCCCTTTGTCATCGGTATGTTACTTGCCCGAGATTCGATCGTCGGTATCCAATACCTAGTTCAATCTCGCCACCGCAAGTCTCTTTACTCGCTCTGTAATGCATCATTCCGTAACTAACTCATTAGCTACATTGCTTGCAAGGCTTATAGTGATGTGCATTACCGAGAGGGCCCAGAGATACCTCTCCGACAATCGGAGTGACAAAACCTAATCTCGAAATACGCCAACCCAACATGTACCTTTGGAGACACCTGTAGTACTCCTTTATAATCACCCGATTACGTTGTGACGTTTGGTAGCACCAAAGTGTTCCTCCGGTAAACGGGAGCTGCATAATCTCATAGTTACAGGAACATGTATAAGTCATGAAGAAAGCAATAGCAACATACTAAACGATCAAGTGCTAGGCTAACGGAATGGGTCATGTCAATCAGATCATTCTCCTAATGATGTGATCCCGTTAATCAAATGACAACTCATGTCTATGGTTAGGAAACATAAACATCTTTGATTAAGGAGCTAGTCAAGTAGAGGCATACTAGTGACACTGCTTGTCTATGTATTCACACATGTATTATGTTTCCGGTTAATACAATTCTAGCATGAATAATAAACATTTATCATGATATAAGGAAATAAATAATAACTTTATTATTGCCTCTAGGGCATATTTCCTTCAGTCTCCCACTTGCACTAGAGTCAATAATCTAGATCACATCACCATGTGATTAACATCGATAGTTCACATCATCATGTGATTAACACCCATAGTTCACATCGCCATGTGACCAACACCCAAAGGGTTTACTAGATTCAGTAATCTAGTTCACATCGCTATGTGATTAACACCCAAAGAGTACTAAGGTGTGATCATGTTTTGTTTGTGAGAGAAGTTTAGTCAACGGGTCTTTCATATTCAGATCCGTTATGTATTTTGCAATTTTCTATGTCTACAATGCTCGCATTGCGGAGCTACTCTAGCTAATTGCTCCCACTTTCAATATGTATCTAGATCGAGACTTAGAGTCATCCAGATCGGTGTTAAAACTTGCATCGACGTAACCCTTTACGACGAACCTTTTGTCACTTCCATAATCGAGAAACATATCCTTATTCCACTAAGGATAATTTTGACCGCTGTCCAGTGATCTACTCCTAGATCACTATTGTACTCCCTTGCCAAACTCGGTGTAGGGTATACAATAGATCTGGTACACAGCATGGCATACTTTATAGAACCTATGGCCAAGGCATAGGGAATGACTTTCATTCTCTTTCTATCTTCCGCCGTGGTCGGGTTTTGAGTCTTACTCAATTTCACACCTTGTAACATAGGCAAGAACTCTTTCTTTGACTGTTCCATTTTGAACTACTTCAAAATCTTGTCAAGGTATGTATTCATTGAAAAAGTTTATCAAGCGTCTTGATCTATCACTATAGATCTTGATGCTCAATATGTAAGCAGCTTCACCGAGGTCTTTCTTTGAAAAAACTCCTTTCAAACACTCCTTTATGCTTTGCAGAATAATTCTACATTATTTCCGATCAACAATATGTCATTCACATATACTTATCAGAAATGATGTAGTGCTCCCACTCACTTTCTAGTAATTACAGGCCTTTCCAAAAGTCTGTATAAAATCATATGCTTTGATCAACACATCAAAGCGTATATTCCAACTCCGAGATGCTTGCACGGTCCATTGATGGATCATTGGAGCTTGCACATTTTGTTAGATCCTTTAGGATTGACAAAACCTTCTGTTGCATCGTATACAACTCTTCTTTAATAAATCCATTAAAGAATGTAGTTTTGACATCCATTTGCCAGATTTCATAAAATGTGGCAATTGCTAACATGATTCGGACAGACTTAAGCATCGCTACAGTTGAGAAAATCCCATTGTAGTCAACACCTTGAACTTGTCGAAAACCTTTTGGTGACAAGTCGAGCTTTGTAGATAGTAACACTACTATCGATTGTCCGTCTTCCTCTTGAAGATCCATTTATTTAACATGGCTTGCTGATCATCGAGCAAGTCAATCAAAGTCCATACTTTTGTTCTCATACATGGATCATATCTCAGATTTTATGGCCTCAAGCCATTTCGCTGAATCTGGGCTCATCATCGCTTCCTCATAGTTCGTAGGTTCATCATGGTCTAGTAACATGACTTCCGAACATGATTACCGTACTTACTCAGTGCGGATCTTACTCTGGAAGACCTACGAGGTTTGGTAGCAACTTGATCTGAAGTTTCATGATCATCATCATTAACTTCCTCACTAATTGGTGTAGGAATCACTAGAACTGATTTACGTGATGAACTACTTTCCAATAAGGGAGAAGGTATAATTACCTCATCAAGTTCTACTTTCCTCCCACTCACTTCTTTCGAGAGAAACTTCTTCTCTAGAAAGGATCCATCTTAGCAACGAAAAACTTGCCTTCGGATCTGTGATAGAAGGTGTACCCAACATTTTGGGTATCCTATGAAGACGCACTTCTCGATTTGGGTTCGAGCTTATCGGGATGAAACTTTTTCACATAAGCATCGCTACTCCAAACTTCAAGAAACAACAACTCTGGTTTCTTGCCAAACCACGATTCATACGGTGTCGTCTCAACGGATTTAGATGGTGCCCTTTTTAACGTGAATGCAGCTGTCTCTAATGCATAGCCCCAAAACTATAACGGTAAATCGGTAAGAAACATCATAGTTGCACTATATCCAATAAAGTACGGTTATGATGTTCGGACACACCATAACGTTGTGTGTTCTAGGTGGCGTGAGCTGTGAAACTATTCCACTTTGTTTTAATTGAAGACCAAACTCGTAACTCAAATATTCATCTCCACGATCAGATCGCAGAAACTTTATTTTCTTGTTACGATGATTTTCTACTTCACTCTGAAATACTTTGAACCTTTCAACTACTTCATACTTATGTTTTGTCAAGTAGATATACCCATATCTGCTCAAATCATCTTGTGAAAGTCAGAAAATAACGATACTTGCCACGAGCATCAACACTCATTGGATCGCATACATCGGTATGTATTATTTCCAATAAGTCAGTAGCTTGTTCCATTGTTCCAGAGCGGAGTTTTAGTCATCTTGCCCAAACGGCACGGTTCGCAAGCATCAAATGATTCATAATCAAGTGATTCCAAAAGTCCATCGACATGGAGTTTTCTTCATGCGCTTTACACCAATATGACCTAAACGGCGGTGCCACAAATAAGTTGCACTATCATTATTAACTTTGCATCTTTTGGTTTCAATATTATGAATATGTGTATCACTATGATCGAGATCCAATGAATCATTTTCATTGGGTGTGTAACCATATAAGGTTTTATTCATGTAAACAGAACAACAATTTATTCTCTTACTTAAATGAATAACCGTATTGCAATAAACATGATCAAATCATACTTATGCTCAACACCAAATAACACTTATTTAGGTTCCATACTAATCCCGAAAGTATAGGGAGTGTGCGATGATGATCATATCAATCTTGGAACTACTTCCAACACTCATCTTCACTTCCCCTTCAACTAGTTTCTGTTCATTCTGCAACTCCCATTTCAAGTTACTACTCTTAGCAACTGAACCAGTATCAAATACCGAGGGGTTGCTACGAACACTAGTAAAATACACATCAATAATCTGTATCTCAAATATACCTTTGTTCACTTTGCCATCCTTCTTATCCGCCAAATACTTGGGGTAGTTCCGCTTCTAGTGACCAGTTCCATTGCAGCAAAAGCACTTAGTCTCGGGCTTAGGTCCAGACTTGGGCTTCTTCACTCGAGCAACAACTTGCTTGCCGTTCTTCTTGAAGTTCCTTCTTCCCTTTGCCCTTTTCCTTGAGACTAGTGGTCTTGTCAATCATCAACACTTGATGCTCTTTCTTGATTTCTACCTTCGTCGATTTCAACATCACGAAGAGCTCGGGAATCGTTTTCGTCATCCCTTGCATACTATAGTTCATCACGAAGTTCTTAGTAACTTAGTGTTGGTGACTAGAGAATTCTGTCAATCACTATCTTATCCGGAAGATTAACTCCCACTTGATTCAAGCGATTGAAGTACCCGGACAATCTGAGAACATGCTCACTAGTTGAGCGATTCTCTTCCATCTTTTAGCTATAGAACTTGTTGGAGATTTCATATCTCTCAACTCGGGTATTTGCTTGAAATATTAACTTCAATTCCTGGAACATCTCATATGGTCCATGACGTTCAAAACGTCTTTGAAGTCCCGATTCTAAGCTGTTAAGTATGGTGCACTAAACTATCAAGTAGTCATCATATTGAGCTAGCCAAACGTTCATAACGTCTACATTTGCTCCTGCAATAGGTCATCACCTAGCGGTGCATTAAGGACATAATTCTTACATGCAGCAATGAGGATAAACCTCAGATCACGGATCCAATCCGCATCATTGCTACTAACATTTTTCAATACAATTTTCTCAAGGAACACATATAAAAACATAGGGAAGCAACAACGCGAGCTATTGATCTACAACATAATTTGCAAAATACTACCAGGACTAAGTTCATGATAAATTAAAGTTCAATTAATCATATTACTTAAGAACTCCCACTTAGATAGACATCTCTCTAGTCATCTAAGTGATCACGTGATCCAAATCAACTAAAACATAACCGATCATCACGTGAGATGGAGTAGTTTTCAATGGTGAACATCTTATGTTGATCATATCTACTATATGATTCACGCTCGACCTTTCGGTCTCCGTGTTCCGAGGCCATATCTGCATATGCTAGGCTCGTCAAGTATAACTCGAGTATTCTGCGTGCAAAACTGGCTTGCACCCGTTGTAGATGGACGTGAGCTTATCACACCCAATCATCACGTGGTGTCTCGGCACGACGAACTTTGGCAACGGTGCATACTCGGAGAACACTACTTGATAATTTTAGTGAGAGATCATCTTAAAATGCTACCGTCAATCAAAGCAAAATAAGATGCATAAAGGATAAACATCACATGCAATCAATATAAGTGATATGATATGGCCATCATCATCTTGTGCTTGTGATCTCCATCTCAAGCACCGTCGTGATCACCATCGTCACCGGTAGCGACACCTTGATCTCCATCATAGCATCGTTGTCGTTTACGCCATCTATTGCTTCTACGACTATCGCTACCGCTTAGTGATAAAGTAAAGCAATTACAGGCGTTGCATTTCATACAATAAAGCGACAACCATATGGCTCCAGCCGATTGCCGATAACTTCGGTTACAAAACATGATCATCTCATACAATAAAATATAGCATCACGTCTTGACCATATCACATCACAACATGCCCTGCAAAAACAAGTTAGACGTCCTCTACTTTGTTGTTGCAAATTTTACGTGGCTGCTACGGGCTTAAGCAAGAACCAATCTCACCTACGCATCAAGACCACAACGATACTTCGTCAAATAGACTCCGTTTAACCTTCTCAAGGACCGGGCGTAGCCACACTCAGTTCAACTAAAGTGAGAGAGACAGACACCCGCCAGCCACCTTTAAGCACGAGTGCTCGTAACGGTGAAACCAGTCTCGCGTAAGCGTCTGGCGTAATGTCGGTCCGGCCGCTTCATCTCACAATACCGCTGAACCAAAGTATGACATGCTGGTAGGCAGGTATGACTTGTATCGCCCACAACTCACTTGTGTTCTACTCGTGCAAAACATCAAACCATAAAAACCTAGCTCGGATGCCACTGTTGGGGAACGTAGTAATTTCAAAATTTTCCCACGCTTTTACAGGACCATGGTGATGGCATAGCAACGAGAAGGAGAGTGTTGTCTACGCACCCTCGTGAGACCAAAGCGGAAGCGATCTGGCGTAGAGGAAGTAGTCAGACGTTCTCCTCGCGATCCTGCCGATCCCAGTGTCGTTACTCCGTCACCTCCGTGTCGTTGATGTCGTTGAGGAAGTAGTCGTAAGTTCTCCTCGCGATCCAGCAGATCCCAGCGCCGTTACTCCGGCGCCTCCGAGTTCTTGGCTCACGTTCAGCTCGATGACGCTCCTCGGGCTCCGATCCAGCAATGCTCCGGGAGAGGGAGTTCCACAAGACGACGGCGTGGTAGCGATCTTGATGTATCACCGATGCAGGGCTTCGCCTAAGCACCGCTTCTGATATGACCGAGGTGGAATATGGTGGAGTGGGGCACCGCACCTGACTAAGGAACGATCTCAAGGATCAACTTCAGTGTCCATGGGGTGCCCCTGCCCCGTATATAAAGGAGTGGAGGAGGGAGGGCTGGCCCTCTCTATGGTGCGCCCTAGGGGAGTCCTACTCCCACCGAGTAGGATTCCCCTTTCCTAGTCCAACTAGGAAACCTTCCATGTAGTAGGAGTAGGAGAGAAGGAAAGGGAAGGAAAGGAGAAGGAAGGAAGGCGCCCCTTTCCCTAGTCCAATTCGGACCAGACCAAGGGAAGGTGCGGCCACCCTTGAGGCCCTTTTCCTTCTTTCCCGTATGGCCCAATAAGGCCCAATACGTATTCCCGTAACTCTCGGTACTCCGAAAAATACCGAATCACTCGGGAACCTTTCCGAACTCCGAATATAGTCGTCCAATATATCGATCTTTACGTCTCGACCATTTCGAGACTCCTCGTCATGTCCCCGATCTCATCCGGGACTCCGAACTCCTTCGGTACATCAAAACTCATAAACTCATAATATAAGCATCGCCATGAAACCTTAAGCGTGCGGACCCTACGGGTTCGAGAACTATGTAGACATGACCTAGAACTATTCTCGGTCAATAACCAATAGCGGGACCTGGATGCCCATATTGGCTCCTACATATTCTACGAAGATCTTTATCGGTCAAACCGCATAACAACATACGTTGTTCCCTTTGTCATCGGTATGTTACTTGCACGAGATTCGATCGTCGGTATCCAATACCTAGTTCAATCTCGTCACCGGCAAGTCTCTTTACTCGTTCTGTAATGCATCATTCCGTAACTAACTCATTAGCTACATTGCTTGCAAGGCTTATAGTGATGTGCATTACCGAGAGGGCTCAGAGATACCTCTCCGAGCAATCGGAGTGACAAAACCTAATCTCGAAATACGCCAACCCAACATGTACCTTTGGAGACACCTGTAGTACTCCTTTATAATCACCCGATTACGTTGTGACGTTTGGTAGCACCAAAGTGTTCCTCCGTAAACGGAGCTGCATAATCTCATAGTTAGAGGAACATGTATAAGTCATGAAGAAAGCAATAGCAACATACTAAACGATCAAGTGCTAGGCTAACGGAATGGGTCATGTCAATCACATCATTCTCCTAATGATGTGATCCCGTTAATCAAATGACAACTCATGTCTATGGTTAGGAAACATAACCATCTTTGATTAAGGAGCTAGTCAAGTAGAGGCATACTAGTGACACTCTGTTTGTCTATGTATTCACACATGTATTATGTTTCCGGTTAATACAATTCTAGCATGAATAATAAACATTTATCATGATATAAGGAAATAAATAATAACTTTATTATTGCCTCTAGGGCATATTTCCTTCATTGGCTTCCAAGGTCAAGATCGCGGAATCAGGGTTGATCCGGTCTGAAGAATGTAAAACTTCCGAAACGCGGCGCACCCAATGGGTTGTGGGTTCTCCCTCCGCCTGGACACAAGCTGCTAAATCCACCACAGACATGGGCTGCTTACAGGTGTCTTTGAAATTTTGAATGAATTGGGTTCGCAACTGGGTCCACGAACTGATAGAGTTGGGCGGCAAATTTTTCAACCAAGTCCGGGCTGTACCTTCCAACATCAGTGTGAAGTACTTCGCACATGCGGCTTCATCCACATCTAGCATCTCCATGGCCATCTCATAGCTTTCTATCCATGCTTCTGGAGCCAAATCGGCAGTATAATTGGGCACCTTGCGCCCCTTGAAGTCCTTGGGCAAGCGCCGCGTTGCATAAAGCGGGACGAGGCAAGGCACCCCCAAAGAGTCGACGTGACCCTGGTTCGAAGATGGTCAGACGAACCGGGCGCGAGCGGATGATCCTCTCGCTTGTGCTGCTAACTCGGCCTCCCTACGTGCCTGGCGCGGTCCACTACCACTTGAGCATCCTCAAAGCCGCCCCGGATTGTTGCCGCGAGGCGGACCACGCTGCGCATTGCTTGACACGGCCGGTTCTGCCAGCGTCGGCTATAGCTCCGGCTTGGGCGGGGTGGAGTGGATCCGATCTCGATGTATGAATACGCTTCTTTGCCGAGCCAGGCCGTCTGAGGAGCTCCTTAACCCGGCGTGTCTCTACCGCTGTGGTGAATCGCCTTCAATTGGAATCGCCTCCAACCGTCTGCAGCCGCCATGCGAGGTTATCCATCGGGTTGGAGTAGTGACCGGAGGTGTCTGCACGGTCCGGGCGCACCGGTATGTTGGCGAGGTAGATCTACCACACGGGGCTGAACCGGTGCGGCCGTCCCAGGTGCTTCCGGCCGGTTTACCAACGGCGGCGGATTACTGGTCCCTGCCCCTGGGGTATTGAAAAGCTCCCTTCCCTCAAAAACTGAAGGTAAACGGGACCTGTACTTCCTTTTCATGACTTCCTGTGACGCGCTCTGGTCCAGCCTGAGCCTATAAGCCTGCGCATCCAAAGCGGCCCGTTCCGCCGCCATCCTTTCGTCCGCGGCTGCCAGGTCCGCTTTAGCATTAGTGATTTGTTCCCTCACCCTTGGAAATCTCCGCGTTGTGCCGGTCCTGATCCGGCGGATTAGCTTCCGCCATGAGCACAGCCAATGCGTCGAAAAGTTCTGACAAAACTTGAGCCGGCGGGCGCACAGGGCCTCCTTCCCCGGCTGCCATCACCGCTGTTGAACCGGCGACCAGGGGCGCCGCGGTCGAAGAGTGAAGCGCCGCCTGCGTACCGGCCATGAAGATCCCAACCCGGTTGGGTAGATCGAAGGGGTCCGGAATACTCTCACCGTCGGAACAGCCCCCGATCTGGCCATCTTGCAGCTGGTATAGAGACTCGGTTTCTCCGGCCGACGATTCATCGCCAGAGTAGACAACAGTTTCGTCACCAGATGCTGATCCGTCCTCGCAGCCTCCGTGGACGACTCCCACGAAAACATGCCTGACCGCCGGTTTAGCGAGGCAGGACTCTTCTTCGCCCGCTGAGCCGTCTTGGCGAGGTCGGTCAGACGTCCGGCCAGGCCACGGCTCGCCGATCTTGCCGATGAACACGTGTATGCCGCCAAAGGGGACCCGGTACCCGTACTCAATCGAGCGGCCTCGGGGCCCCAGTCCGCATCGTCGATGTAGAGCTTGCATGACGACTCTTAGTCATCCGCCTTTGCATAGCCTTTGAGTCCTTGAACTTGCCCTCTAAGATCATCAAACCATCGTGCGATAGCCCCACGGTGGGCGTAACCGTCGTGGAATTGTCACGGCAGATGTCCTCATGAAAGGACTTAGTCGTAGGGCCATCGTGCGGGTTAACCTAGAGGGGTTAAAGCGGATACAAGACACGGGAATTATCTGGTTCGGCCCCTTCGATGAAGGTAAAAGCCTCACGTCCGGTTGTGATGTGATTGATATGATTTCGGCGACTAGGAGCAATAGCTTTGCCTTAGCCTCGAATTCTCTGTCCCTAACTTCGCCGGGTCATCCCCTTATATACACGGGTTGACGCCTTCGGCGGTCTCTGAGTCCCGATCCGGCTCATACAAGCGTCCGGCTCGGTCTCTTCTTTCTTAACTTACAACACAAGTTACAATACTAAGGCGGTTTACATAAATGGACCTTAATTCACCTCTGGGCTCCAGGCCTCCTCCGTGGGCCTGAATCATGGACGAGGGTAAACCGGCCCCTCCGGGGCGGTTCACGCTCAGTAGTTGTATCCCCAACACATGGCTATTCTATTGATAGCTAAATATGCACATATGGAATTTATAAGTCACCAACTTCACTTAGTTCTCAAACTAAGTACATAATGGATGAATATTTATTCATCTCGAATATTTTACTTAAGAGAAACATGCTGCCATGAGAACATCGGGAGTGATCATCCATTCATTTTTTAAGACCTCAAGTCTATTGCAGCTCACAATTCTGTCATTTAATCAACTTTATGTTGAGATCCTATGATCAAATATTTTCATATGCAGATCCGGTTGAAAATTCCTTATACACTTTATCTCCTCTTAAGATGGTACTACCATTTTTATGATGAAGACACATGGAATTTCTTAAAATCATCAGATTCAACCAACGGGTGCTATACCATTATTTGAAATTTCTTACTAGTACCGACAATACTATGCAAGTTAGTGGTAACAACACAAAACCATGAGGAATTCGAAGTAAAGTGGATGCTAATAGACAACCAAAGATAGAATCATCTCTTAATAGGAATTGGTCATTTTCAAATGATCAAAAGACAACTCTCCAGTTTGTCAAATGTGTGGTTATATAAATATTGTACCTATGATTACCAGACCGTCAAACATATGGTTGAACCACACCACAAATTTATTAAAAGGCCAATAAGTTTAATGGGATAAATTTGAAAAATTGCAAATAACAACCGAATTCTAGTAAAGGATTGTTCTCAGAATCTTCATCAGAAGGAGGACCAAAATCTAGTGCAGAAAATGGAGGATGAACTCATTTGCACTCAAGAATATCGGGACCTCGGTAATCTCCTAATTATCCCACCATATTATTAGCCTACTTGTACTACAACATGTAGTTAAGTGTCCAATATCATATCCCTTGGATACAATATTCGATAAATTTGAATGTATGCTTCAATTCATACTCAATATTGTTGCGCACACAATGATTTTCTAAGTATTAATAAATTAAATATTAGGCTTGATAGCCTTAGCCATCCTGGGTTGGGGTGATTAGAAAATTGTTGACAATTACATTGGTCACAACTTAACAAGTTGCAAAATATTCCCCATATCATCAGATTATATGTGCACCACATGTGCCATAGGGGAAATCTATTTTAAGGAACTCTCACCTTAACAATTCTAAGCAAGCCACTTATTCTTCCTTGAACACATTCAAAAGATATATGTGGATTGCTTAACCATTATCTGGGGTAATTTAGATAACTTATGGTACTCATATACACATTCATAAATTGTTTAAGTTTGTTTCTAATCACACACAACCATGATCTTACCCGATAAATTGCCTAACTTATCAAAGTAGGAGCAAAATTCTCCTGAACAAAAGATAAACCCATTCGAATGGACAATGTCGTTGAACTCATTTCACTAGACTTTTACGATTGCATTCGGTACCCCATGTACATACCCAAAATGGTTTAACTAAATTTCTTATCAAAGATAGTCAAATAAATTACATGACCACTTTCAAAGAATTGTAAATTTACTAGCCTCTTGCTGGACAACACGGCCTTACACACGGAAGTATGATCTAAATCATACCAACTGCATATTATACTACTTTCCCCTTGTAGTAACTACGTGGAAATCAATAACGTATTTCCCATCTGCGATAATTTAGTTACATACCGATATCACCACTCCAGCGTACATCAATGGGCACTCACAGACAATTAGGGATCTATGTGAGGAATAACAATTTATCCGTCAATCAAAATTATCCATAGCGGTATGCTGATTGCATAAGCAATAAGGATATTTTCCGGCATTAGGGGGAGATAAGTACCACAAAGAATGCCGAGAAATAAATTATATATGTTATTGACATTCAATCCTTATATCCACGTACTCAAAGAATCTGAACTAGAAGTTTAGAGAATCATATATTTGCAACACATTGCAAATCTGCCACAGAACATTCTTGATGACAAGGTGTCACTGAATTCTATATTCCTGCAGTAAAGTGTCAAGAAGAGTGGAGGTACCTGACAAACCACTCTTCTCCCCAAATGAGAGCAAGAGGGGGAGAAAGTATGACAACACGAGATATAACTTCTCATATGCTTCCGCGGAAACAGAGGAAATCAATTCCTCAACCAGTAAATGTAATTCAACATCAAGTTGAAAGACACCTCCTTTGGATGCTCATCATCCAAAGCCCGGCATAAATGTGCACAAATGTTTTGGTGCCGGGACATCGAAACACCATGCCTCCATTTGTTGTAGGAAATCACAAGGAGTTAAAAGGAATAAGTATATTATCCACAAAATTCAATGATTCCATCAGAATCAAATAAACTAAAGACTACATTTGTCGACATATATTTCTTCTCAAATTGCTAAACCTTTTGGGCCCCGAACCAAAATCCATGGTAGAGTGCCTCTTGCACTCATATTGGTTCACATAAAAGGAAGTAAGTAATGAAGAATAGCACTCGCTCTACAAATGAGTAGTATTTACCGCAGTAATACCTACTCCTCATAAGTATCTTCCATATGGAATACTAAAAACTTCTCATTCATAGACAAAGTCAAGGAGGTGGTGAGAAAGCGAGGCTTGTAGCAAAAGGGTTCACGCAGAGACCCGACATCGATTATGATGTAACATACACTCTTGGTATGAGCGAAATTATGTTTCGATACTAAATATCATTGGCAATAAAAATAATAACAATAAACATGCAGTTGATGGATGAAGTGGCTACATACTCATATGAGTCTCTCATTTCAGAAATCTCTATTAAAATCCCTGAAGGGCTTATACTTCCGAATCCAAAAGAAAATCGCAACAATTTTTGTGTAAAACTTCATAAGTCACTCTATGACTTGAAATAGTCGGAAATCATATGGTACTACCGACTAAATGAGTTCCTTCTTCAAAAGGATTACTCGAATAACGATAATTATTTACATGTTTAATAAAGGAATCCCAAATTTGATTTCCTTTCATCACCTCAGTGTATATTGATGACCTCATCATCAATGTCTATACAAGACCTAAACATACACATAATCATCTCAAGACGGGAAATTTGGATTCAACCAAATTTAGCTTAAGCTTACAACTTGAGCATTCTCTCAAGAATATATATCAGTCTACATATATCCAAGACATATACGAGAAGTTCAATGTGGATATATCAAACCAATAAAAGACATGTAATATGGTCATAGTACCCCTGATAGGGTACAAATCCATTCATACCTAGGGGTGATAATGAAGTGATATCGGGACCGAAGTTCTATCTCACTAATGTCAAAGCACTCATATAATTGCAAAACTACGTCAGGCCTGACACTAAATTTGCTATCTTTGTTCAGAGTGCAACCCACAACAAAAGGTATATGGACGATATAAGAAATATTAGCTTATATCTCATGTTGGGGAACGTAGTAATTTCAAAAAATTTCCTACGCACACGCAAGGATCATGGTGATGCATAGCAACGAGAGGGGAGAGTGTATGTCCACGTACCCTTGTAGACCGTAAGCGGAAGCGTTATAACAACGCGGTTGATGTAGTCGTACGTCTTCACGATCCGACCGATCCAAGTACCGAACGTCACGGCACCTCCGAGTTCTGACACGTTCAGCTCGATGGCGATCCCGGACTCCGATCCAGCAAAGTGTCGGGATGAGTTCCGTCAACACGACGGCGTGGTGACGATGATGATGCTCCACCGGCGAGGGCTTCGCCTAAGCTCATGACGATATGACTTCTCCGGCGCAGGGCTTCGCCTAAGCTCATGACGATATGACCAAGTGGAATATGGTGGAGGGACGCACCGCCTGCGGCTAAGGAATGATCCGTAGACCAACTTGTGTATCCATGGGGTGCCCCTGCCCCGTATATAAAGGAGTGGAGGAGGGAGGGCGGCCCTCTCTATGGCGCGCCTAGGGGAGTCCTACTCCCACCGGGAGTAGGATCCCCCTTCCTAGTCCAACTAGGAAACCTTCCATGTAGTAGGAGTAGGAGAGAAGGAAAGGGAAGGAAAAGGAGAAGTAAGGAAGAGGCGCCCCCTTCCCTAGTCCAATTCGGACCAGACCAAGGGAAGGGTGCGGCCACCCTTGAGGCCCTTTTCCTTTTTTCCCGTATGGCCCAATAAGGCCCAATACGTATTCCGTAACTCTCGGTACTCGAAAAATACCGAATCACTCGGAACCTTTCCGATGTCGAATATAGTCGTCCAATATATCGATCTTTACGTCTCGACCATTTCGAGACTCCTCGTCATGTCCCTGATCTCATCCGGGACTCCGAACTCCTTCGGTACATCAAAACTCATAAACTCATAATATAAGCATCGCCGAAACCTTAAGCGTGCGGACCCTACGGGTTCGAGAACTATGTAGACATGACCGAGAACTATTCTTGGTCAATAACCAATAGCGGAACCTGGATGCCCATATTGGTTCCTACATATTCTACGAAGATCTTTATCGGTCAAACCGCATAACAACATACGTTGTTCCCTTTGTCATCGGTATGTTACTTGCCCGAGATTCGATCGTCGGTATCCAATACCTAGTTCAATCTCGTCACCGGCAAGTCTCTTTACTCGCTTCTGTAATGCTTCATCCCGTAACCAACTCATTTGTAACATTTCTTGCAATGCTTATAATTATGTGCATTACCGAGAGGGCCCAGAGATACCTCTCCTACAATCGGAGTGACAAAACCTAATCTCGAAATACGCCAACCCAACATGTACCTTTGGAGACACCTGTAGTACTCCTTTATAATCTCCCGATTACGTTGTGACGTTTGGTAGCACCAAAGTGTTCCTCCGGTAAACGGAGCTGCATAATCTCATAGTTACAGGTGAACATGTATAAGTCATGAAGAAAGCAATAGCAACATACTAAGCGATCAAGTGCTAGGCTAACGGAATGGGTCATGTCAATCACATCATTCTCCTAATGATGTGATCCCGTTAATCAAATGACAACTCATGCCTATGGTTAGGAAACATAACCATCTTCGATTAACGAGCTAGTCAAGTAGAGGCATACTAGTGACACTCTGTTTGTCTATGTATTCACACATGTATTATGTTTCCGGTTAATACAATTCTAGCATGAATAATAAACATTTATCATGATATAAGGAAATAAATAATAACTTTATTATTGCCTCTAGGGCATATTTCCTTGATCTCCCACTTGCACTAGAGTCAATAATCTAGATCACATCACCATGTGATTAACATCGATAGTTCACATCATCATGTGATTAACACCCATAGTTCACATCGCCATGTGACCAAGACCCAAAGGGTTTACTAGATTCAGTAATCTAGTTCACATCGCTATGTGATTAACACCCAAAGAGTACTAAGGTGTGATCATGTTTTGCTTTGTGAGAGAATCTTAGTCAACGGGTCTTTCACATTCAGATCCGTTATGTATTTTGCAATTTTCTATGTCTACAATGCTCTGCACGGAGCTACTCTAGCTAATTGCTCCCACTTTCAATATGTATCTAGATCGAGACTTAGAGTCATCCAGATCAGGTGTCAAAACTTGCATCGGCGTAACCCTTCTGACGAACCTTTTCCACTTCCATAATCGAGAAACATATCCTTATTCCACTAAGGATAATTTTGACCGTTGTCCATTGATCTACTCCTAGATCACTATTGTACTCCTTGCCAAACTCATTGTAGGGTATACAATAGATCTGGTACACTGACATGGCACACTTTATAGAACCTATGGCCAAGGCATAGGGAATGACTTTCATTCTCTTTCTATCTTCTGCCGTGGTCGGGTTTTTGAGTCTTACTCAATTTCGCACCTTGTAACACAGGCAAGAACTCTTTCTTTGACTGTTCCATTTTGAACTACTTCAAAATCTTGTCAAGGTATGTACTCATTGAAAAAAAAACTTATCAAGCGTCTTGATCTATCTCTATAGATCTTGATGCTCAATATGTAAGCAGCTTCACCGAGGTCTTTCTTTGAAAAACTCCTTTCAAACACTCCTTTATGCTTTGCAGAATAATTCTACATTATTTCCGATCTACAATATGTCATTCACATATACTTATCGGAAATGCTTGTAGTGCTCCCACTCACTTTCTAGTAATTACAGGCTTCACCGCAAGTCTGTATAAAACTATATGCTATGATCAACTTATCAAAGCATGTATTCCAACTCGAGATGCTTGCACCAGTCCATAGATGGATCCTTTGGAGCTTGCATATTTTGTTAGCACCTTTAGGATTTACAAAACCTTACGGTTTGCATCATATACAACCCTTCTTTAATAAATCCATTAAGGAATGCAGTTTTGTTTATCCATTTGCCAGATTTCATAAAATGCGGCAATTGCTAACATGATTCGGACAGACTTAAGCATAGATACGAGTGAGAAACTCTCATCGTAGTCAACATCTTGAACTTGTCGAAAACCTTTTGCGACAATTCTAGCTTTGTAGATAGTAACACTACTATCAGCGTCTGTCTTCCTCTTGAAGATCCATTTATTTTCTATGGTTTGCCGATCATCGGGAAAATCCATCAAAGTCCATACTTTGTTCTCATACATGGATCATATCTCAGATTTCATGGCCTCAAACCATTTTGCGGAATCTGGGCTCATCATCGCTTCCTCATAGTTCATAGGTTCATCATGGTCAAGTAACCTGACCTCCAGAATGGGATTACCGTACCACTATGGTGCGGATCTTACTCTGGAAGACCTACGAGGTTTGGTAGCAACTTGATCTGAAGTTTCATGATCATCATCATTAACTTCCTCACTAATTGGTGTAGGAATCACTGGAACTGATTCCTGTGATGAACTACTTTCAAATAAGGGAGAAGGTTGTCACATCCCAGATAGACCATGCATTAGGGTGTGCATCATGTTTAAAATTTCATTTGAATTTGAAATGGGGAAGGCAGGAAACCCCAGAACACCCCCCCTTAAAACAACTAGGGTTTACAAAAAATTATTTCAATGAACCTGAAATGCCCTTCAAAATGTTCATCCTCTTTGTCTTTGTTCAGAACTAATTTCAAAGAAGGTGTACCATTTTCTAGGTCATCTAAGGTTTCTAGATTTAATCCACAATTTTTTGAAATGAGCATTTTAAATTATGAAAATTATTTTAAATGTTCAAAATTGCCAAACCAAAATGTTTCATGTTGGGAATATTCCAACAAGTGACCAGGAGCATTTTGATGATTTTTAAAACAGTTTTGGTATTTTAGAAAAACCCCACAAAGTTGTAAATTAGAAAAGACTAAAAAGGAAAAAACCCTTACACGACGCTGTGCTCGGCCCACTGCGGCCCAGCCCAATGAAGGCCTGGCTGTAGCTCGGCTTGCCAGGCAGTAATGCCGGCGGCAGTGGCTGGCGCCACGCAGCTGGCCGCCGCCTGCTTCACCCCTCGCCGCCTCGCCACTGGGACGACCTCCACGTCGTCGCCCGACCCTGTGACACCCCATTTCCCTGCCTCTCTCTCTCGCTCTCCCCCAACCCGCCGACGCCATATCGCCGACGCCACCGTCCGACGCCGTGCTCCCCGCCGTCCATGCTCCTCCCCGCCATGTCCCGGCAGCTCTACCGCACTCCACTACCCCTAGCTAGCCGAGTCCCACTCGCTCTAAGCACCCCGAGGCCTCTACACCGACCTCGACCGAGCTCAAAGCCGCCGGAGATCCCCATCGCCGTCGCCGCCGCATCAGAGCATCCCCGACCCTGCCGAGGCTCTCTACGAGATCACCGTGAGCCTGGCTACCTCTCCATCCTCTCCACGCTCTTCTTCGCGCACCACAACGACCCAACCGCGATCACCCGAACGCACCGCCGCGGAGCTCGTCGCCGACGAGGCTCCGGCCACCCAACGGCCACGCCACCCTGTCCATCGTGACTCACCGAGCTGCGCCTGGGCCTAGCTATGCACTTCCCGCGCCGCCGAGCCCCCTAGCAACTAACCCGACATTACCGGAGCCGCCGCCGCCTCGACTTCGTCAGCCGGCGCCCACTCCGCCACCCCGACTCGGGACTAACCCCATTAAACACCGCGGCTCACCTCCGACTTCACATAGATGCTCCTCGCCCCATTTGGTGGCGGAAAGTGCAAAAGCACTTTGCTTCACAGCCTCGGCCGGCGGCTATACGCCAGCGAGTTGACCATCGACTGATCAGTGGGCCTGTTGACCACTCGAGTCAATGACAGTGGACCCCCGGTTAACTAATTAGGATTAGTTCTAATTAATTTAATTAGTTAAACTAACTCCCGACATGCGGGTCCCACTGGTCAGTTTGACCTGGATGACCCGTTGACCCCTGACGTCCACGCTGACCTCATGCTGACGCATTAACTCAAATTCTGGATTTATTTTTATATAATAAATTCCAGAATATAAATCAAATTTCAAATGCTTATAACTTTTATTCTATAACTCCAAATACAAAGATTTATATATGAAAAATTATCAGAAAAATACACTCTATCCATTGGTACAGGTTTCATGCATGTTAAAACAAGTTAACTATGCTGAATAACCAGAATAAGATATTGCACCATTAGGACTAACTCAAATGAGCTATCATTTGAATCTTGATTCAAATGAGTTCATCCCCTGTTCCTTCAACTTGCATTAGGCCAACACACATCCATATTGCCATGTCATAGCATGCATCATATTGTTGCATATTGTTTGTATGTTTATTTGATTGTGTTTTCATGATAGGTTCTGCCTTCAAGATAACCTCGACTACCCATGGAAGGGCAGTTCTCTACCCCAGTTCCATCGGGCAAGCAATTCATTGATCATTCCGATACAAACCCATGTTCTCGCTTACGCTCTCGTTCTTGCATTAAGACAACGCGATTCAACTGTTGTGTGCATGCGGTAGTTGAACCCACTTCCTTTGCATGACCTGTCATTTCCACAAGAACTAGATGAAACCCACTAGCATGTGTAGGAGTTGATTGAGCCATGTTTGTGATTCCTACCATGCTATGCTTGCTATGCTTAGAGTTGTGTCGTGTCCGGCTCATCGGGATGATGAACTGGAGTGAAAGGTTGTGTTGGTTCGAGAGTGAAAGTGTTGAACACGATTTGGTAAAGGTATCGATGAGAGGCCATGTAGGAGTACATGGTGGGTTGTTTCATTGAAGCCGACCCTAAGAACTGAGATCTGTGTTTGTGATCCATGAACTAGCTACTACCACGCATTGGGCCCAAAACCAATGGACCCTCTCGGCTTCTTAACCACCCCTGTTCATAGTCCGGAGTTGCAAGTAGTTTCGGTGTTTGTAGCATCTTTGGGGCCGCGCAACGCTGACCTTAGGGGTGGGTTGTGTTGCGGTAGGCACCGTGGCGGTGTACCGATTCGCCTGCTTGGTGTCTCGGGAACCCTGTACACATCGTTCGGGGCCGTATGGGAAACCTCGGCGGACTCCTCATGGATGGAACCCGAATAGGCGATATAAACCTGGACTAGGGACTTGAGTGTTTAGGTAGGCTGTGGCCGACACCCACGTTGGGCTTCCGCTTGAAGGTTGCCGAGTACATGTCGTGTAAATGACGGTAAGTGGTGAGAGCGTGTGAAGAAGTACACCCTGCAGGGTTTAATATGATCTATTCGAATAGCCGTGTCCACGGAGAAGGACTTCGGGTTACCTATATCAGTTCATAGACAAGTAAATGGATACTACTAAAAGCCTCAAGATAAGTGTGAGTATCGTGGATGGCCCTCTCGGGGATGACGAGAGAGGATCCACGGTGGAGTATTGTGATGGTGAGTAGTGGACTGGGTGTGCGACAAATGCTTTACAAAGTGTGTCACGTGGGATAGCTTAGCCAAGAGTCAAAGCCGGCTTTGTTGCAAATAACTCCACCTCCTTCTTGAGAATGTGCATGTATGATAGGATTCTGTGGTAAGACTTGCCGAGTACTTTTGTACTCATGTTTGTTTTAATCAATGTTTTCCAGAGGACAATACTACCCTCCGACGGATTCTATGTAGATGTTGACATCGACGGTGAATTAGCCACCGGTGGCGATCTAAGACTTGTGAAGGGCCATTGTAGATAGGAAGGCTCCAACAAGCTTTCTTTCTTTCTAGAGTCTATACTCAGACTAGTTTGCTTCCGCATGTGCTTGTATGATTGTATGACTTGAGTGTTGGGTCATGTGACCCCTACCTGTATGACTATGTTATGTATGGCTCCTCGGAGCCTTTTAAATAAAGTACTTGAGTTGTAGAGTTTTGTTGTGATGCCTTGTTGTATTTACTCATATCGGGCATATTATGTGTATGATTGAAATGCTTGGTATGGGTGGGATCCGACAAACTAGTTGTTTATCCTTGGCAGCCTCTCATATGGGGAAATGTAAGTCTCGTGCTTACGAGCGATAGTAGTCCGCTTCTGGCCCGGTTCACCGGAGTCCTGCTAGCCCAAAGACTACTGCTTGGACACTTGACTGGCCGGCATGTGTTTCATTTCGTTCCTTATGTCCGTCCCTTCGGGAAATGTCACGCGGTGATATTCGGGGTCCTGCCTAGCCTGCTACAGCCCGGGATACCGGAGTCCTCATAGCCAGTGCTACAGCCCGAATTCATACGTTGATGACCGACATGCTCAAGTGATTCATGTATGCCTGTCCCCATAGGTTAGTGCCGCTTTGGGTTCACGACTAGCCATGTCGGCCCGGGTTCTTCGTCATGTGGATGCTAGCGACACTATCATATACGTGAGCCAAAAGACGTAAACGGTCCCGGCCATGGTAAGGCGACACCCGTGGGAATACCGTGCGTGAGGCCACAAAGTGATATGAGGTGTTACATGCTAGATCGGTGTGACTTAGGATCGGGTCCCGACAGCGTTGGCATCGAGCAGGGGCTGCCCGTAGGTTCGCTAAGCCAAACTGGTCGATGTTGAGTCTAGAAATGCTTTAGTTATATGTAGGGGAATTGATTGTGGGAGGGAACGTAAGGCTCTTTTACTCCTTTACCTTATGCCCTCTGATCTGAGTCATCCTCTTCTCATTCGACGTGGGTATAGGACTAGGCTCTCTTCTCTCTATCAGGTTCACGTGTTACTAATCCGTAGTAACTTATAGGATTGTTGGTTACATCCTCAGTTCAGTGCTACTAAATTTTAGTATGCTATCATTTGAACCGTAACCTTGATATGATGTTGTTGAGTGGTTTTGCAAATCTGATTTTGAATGTCACAAATCTGGTTTTGAGCATTTACAGATGTTATTCTGCCCGATTTTACCTAGAAATTATAATTCCTATGCTTTATGGCTGTGCTTTCAGATGGCCACCCGTCCCCGTAACCAAGTGGTTCGTTCGACCCGTGCATTGGTGTGTGTGGTCACACGGCAATGTTAGTTCGGGTGATGGTTGAGGCTGGTTATCGATGGTATCCTGAATATACCGTCGAGGAGCAGTTTAGGGATTTCAATCAAAGCCAATATCTATGCACGGTCAGGATTTATCCATCCTATCCCGAGCTACTGAACCGCTTCCTTTGTTCTTATGGACTTGGGATCACTATTGGAATGTACGTGCAAGATGCAGCCTATTCTATGATGACTATTATTCGAGCTAGAACTGCCTTGCCGGGTCAATAGTGATTTCCGCTACATGCCAAGATCCTCCCCGGGCGCATGGCTACCTCCGTGGTTTGTACAACGATGCATCCCATGAGGACTCACTTCTTCGCACCACCACGGAGATCTTTGGAAGACAAGGACCGTGAAAACCGGCCTTGCGTATGGAGCTCTTTAATGCCCGTGCTGATCACCGGGCTACTCGACTAGGTTTGCACCGCCGTGCAAGCCGGATACATGGATATGAGGGACTTGTACCCAGTGCGGGTTGGTCTGCCAGACTTTATGGAGTGGCGTGAGGTAGGAGGCATCACTCCTCCTCGTGGGCCTCGTCTGCCACCGTTTGTTGGACCACGACCACATCCGAGTCCCTATGGTCCACAAGCTCCACAGGATTGTCTATTTCCGGATGATCATGTTCCACTTCCGTGATTGGGAGGTGACTTCTATGAGGACTACTACGGAGCTGTCTCGAGTAGTAGTAGTATCCCTAGTATTGTAATAGTTGTATTTCCGCCGTCTGCGTGACTTGTGGAATACGACTTAGTGTGTATCATTCGGAAGTGTAGAAAAATAATGTATAGAAGTTGGGATGCTTCCGATGAGATGTAACGCCTTTCCTTATAGTTGTACTCCGTCAGCTTGTACTAAACTATGAATGGTGTGTATGACCGTTGGTATATATATATATGTTTTATATTACCATGTCATACGGATGAACATCTTTGCATTCCATGCTATCCATTACCTTCCGCACTTCCTTGCTTAATTCTGCCATCCTGGTTAAACCTTTGCTTTGTCTCCCAGGATGGTCAACACTCGCAACACTCCTGCTGTTCCGAGCAGGGGAGGGTAGTGCAGCCGTAAATGTGAATCGCCGCAACCGCCATCCTTGGCTGAGGTGATCTTTGAAGCGGAACGCAATAAGCGTGAGACCAACCGTTTATTGGAGCGGATTGAACAAAACACAGACGCCACCGAGAAACGATGTGGTTTCACTCAACGATTTCGTCAAGCTATATCCGCCAAAGTTCAAATATTCCGTCGAGCCACTCGACGCAGATGATTGGCTCCGCAGCATCCACCACAAGCTGCGTTCCGCCAACGTGGCTGAGGCTGACAAGGTTACCTTTGCCGCTTATCATCTGGAAGGCCACCGATCTCACGGTGGGAAAATTATGAGGCTATGCGTCCGGTTGGACAAGTTACAACTTGGACTGAATTGATGCCGCCTTCGCGAGCATCATATTCGAGAAGGTCTTATGGACCGCAAACGTGAGGAATTCTGCAGTTTCACCCAAGGTAGGCTATCGGTGGATGCCTACTGACCGTGAATTTGGGAGGTTAGCACGTTATGCCCCGAAGAAGTTTCTACCGATGCTAAGAAGCGTGCAAGGTTCCGCAAGGGACTTAGCCACGAGCTACGCCGAGATCTCCGTCTGCATGAGTGTACCTCTTTCCGAAGCTAGTCAATAAGGCTATCGGCCAAACGGCGGAGACTGATTTTGAGGCTTCTCGAAAGCACATCCGTGACTCTGGATCTTCATCCGTGGATCGAAGCGCCGGGTTTGGATTCCAAATCTTGCTCTACCACCTGAGTTCACCCCGAGGCCATCCTTTGAGGCGCCTCGCCCCAACCAGAAAGTATGTTCCGCCTAAGACTTATGGAGGCCGCTGCTAGTGCTGCTCCACGCCCCAATATGATAACTTGTTTCAAATGTGGAGAGACGGGCCACTACATCCATGAGTGTCCCAGAACCACCCAGTCAAGTTGGAAAGTTCATTGGCCGTGGCAAGCTGAGGGAAGGTGCCCTATGCTAAACCAGTTGCCACCGCCGTGGCCATGTCAACTATGTTTACGCTGAAGAAGAAACCTATGAGGATCCCAACGCCGCCCTGCACGCTTCTTGTTAATTGCCATCCGCAACCGTTCTTTTTGATCTTGGAGCATCTCATTCATTTATTTCTAAGAGCTATGCTCGATTGCACAACACCACATTCTCGTGACATGCCTACCTCCATGGAAATTCAAACTCCACGGTTCTAGATGGCAAACCTCTAGAATAAGTCATGGGAATGAAATTCTTGTCGATGATTAGTTTTTCTTGCATCTCGATAGCTCTCAAGTCCTCGGACATAAACATCATCTTAGGTATGGACTGGATGTCAGCCCATTATGCTAAGATTGATTGCTCTACTAGAACTGTTCAACTTACCCATCCTTCGGGCAAGGCGGTGGATGTTTTAACCCGAGTGTCTAAGCGCCCGACTTTACTCTTTAAATGCCAATCCCTTCCGGACCTCGAAGATATTCCGGTAGTCCGTGATTTCCCGGATGTCTTTCAGAGGAACTGCCGGTGTTCCACACAGCGGGGATGTTGAGTTCGTGATAGATCTTATTCCCGGAACCGTTCCAATCTCTAGAAGACCTTATAAGATGGCACCCCTAGAACTAGCTGAACTCAAGAAACAACTCGATGAGTCCTTGCAAAAAGGTTTCATCCGTCCTAGTTCATCTCCATGGGCTTGCCCCGTCCTCTTCGTCAAGAAGAAGGATGGTACGGATCGGATGGTTGTAGATTACCGACTGTCAATTTGGTCACGATCAAGAACAAGTATCCGCTCCCGGGATCAACGACTGTATGATCAGCTCGCTGGATCCTCGATCTTTTCAAAATGGATTTGAGGTTGGGCTACCATCAAATCAAAATCAAGAACGGGACATACCTAAAAGCGGCTTTTGTTACTCGTTATGGCCAATACGAGTACACCGTCATGTCTTTCGGTTTAACCAATGCTCCAGCCACCTTCTCTCGGTTAATGAACTCAATCTTTATGGAGTACTTGGATAAATTCGTGGTATACCTCGATGATATACTCATCTACTCCAAGAATGAAGAAGAACATGCCGAACATCTAAGGCTAGTATTGATGAAACTTGAGAGCACCGCCTTTATGCCAAATTCTCTAAGTGTGAATTCTGGTTACCGTAAGTGACCTATCTAGGACATGTAATCTCCGGTAAGGGCATTGCTGTCAATCCCGAAGCGAGTTCAAGCCGTCCTTGATTGGACTCCACCGAATCGGTCAAGCAAGTTCGGAGTTTCCTCGGTTTAGCGAGCTATTGCCGCCGTCACGAGAATTTCTCTAAAGTTGCTAAACCTCTAACCGAACTCCTCAAGAAAGATAAGAAGTTCGAATGGACGCCACAAAGGCGAGTTCAGCTTTCAGAACCGAAAAGACGCTCGACATCTGCTCCGTACTTGTTCCACCAGATTTCTCTAAGGACTTTATTATCTATTGCGGCGCCTCGCGACAAGGACTAGGTTGCATACTCATGCAAGATCGTCATGTGATTGCCTACGCTTCCCGGCGATTAAGGCCCACATGAGGATAACTATCCCACACACGATCTAGAGCTTGCAGCAAGTGGTTCATGCACTCAAAACCTGGCGACATTACCTTACGGGTAATCGCTATAAATCTACATCGATCACCAAAGTCTGAAATATATCTTTACCCAACCGGATTTGAATCTCGTGCAAAGACGTTGGGTCGAGTTGATTACAGATTTCGACTTAGGAATATCCTACACCCCAGGCAAAGCCAATGTCATGGCTGACGCCCTAAGTCGCAAATCTTATTGTAACAATCTGATGTTACAACAAAGTCAACCAATTGTCCACGAGGAATTTCATAAGCTTAATCTTCACATTGTTCCTCGAGGATTCCTTTCCACCCCGGTGGCGAAAACCTACCCTTACGGATCAGATCATCAAAGCACGGAAGGTAGATCCGGGAATCTCCGTATCGGGAGAAACATCAAGAAAGGAGTCGCAGATTGTTTCTCCATTGATGAACAAGGTGTCGTGTTCTTTGGAGACCGTCTAGTGGTTCCCAAGGTGCGCAACCCGAGGCGATTGATCCTTAAGGAAGCTCATGACTCTCCTCTCACCATTCATCCTGGTAGTACTAAAATGTATCAAGATCTACGCCAGAGGTTTTGGTGGACTAGGATGAAGAGAGAAATTGCTCAATACATTGCTAATTGCGGCGTAAATCGTCGAGTTAAAGCAGAGCATCAACGGCCTGCTGGCACCCTTCAACCTTTGGAAATTCCTGAGTGGAAATGGGATAAAATCGGTTTGGATTTCATTACCGGGTTTCCCAGGACCAAGAGAGGGAATAATGCTATCTTAAATGCGTCGTTGATCGTCTTTCCAAAGTAGCCCACTTCCTACCCGTTCGTGAGAGTATAACCGCTAGTCAGCTAGCTGAGTTGTATATCTCTCGAATAGTGTCTCTTCATGGTATTCCATTAGAGATTAACTCAGACCGTGGAAGTCTCTTCACCTCTCGATTTTGGGCAAGTTTCCAAAACGCTATGGGAACTCGTCTCTCCTTTAGCACCGCCTTCCATCCTCAATCAAGTGGTCAAGTAGAACGAGTCAATCAAATCCTAGAGGATATGCTTCGAGCTTCATCATCTCTTTCGGCATGAATTGGGAGAAATGCCTTCCATTCACGAAGTTCGCTTATAACAATAGTTATCAAGCCAGCTTGGGCAAAGCCCCTTTCAAGTTCTTTATGGGCGGAAATGTCGAACGCCTCTTAACTGGTCGAAACCGGGAGAGACAACTCTTTGGCCTGACATGATTCAGGAAGCGTAAGAGCAAGTTCGCGTTATTCGTGAGAAATTGAAAACAGCCCAATCTCGTCAAAAGAGCCAATATGACCGCAAGCATAAGCCTATGGCTTATGAAATTGGCGAGAAGGCTTACCTTCGGGTTACTCCTTTAAAGGGAACCCATCGTTTCGGTATCAAAGGCAAGTTGGCTCCTCGTTACATTGGACCCTTTCGCATTCTTGCCAAACGAGGGGAAGTTGCCTACCAGTTGGAACTACCTCCGCATCTTTCCAGAGTCCATGATGTCTTCCACGTTTCCCAACTCAGGCGTTGCTTCTCGGATCCTATCCGTGGAGTAGACCACGAAACGCTTGATCTCCAAGATAACCTCACCTATCGAGAACATCCCGTTCAGATTCTCGATCAAGCCGAGCGTACCACTCGGCGCCGGAATATCAAGTTTCTAAAGGTTCAATGGTCAAACCATTCCGAGCAAGAAGCAACTTGGGAAAGGGAGGATCGTCTTCGACTTGAGTATCCCACCTTTTCGCATAGCAGATCCTAAATCTCGGGACGAGATTCTTTTGAGTGGGGGTGAGTTGTCACATCCCAGATAGACCATGCATTAGGGTGTGCATCATGTTTAAAATTTCATTTGAATTTGAAATGGGGAAGGCAGGAAACCCCAGAACACCCCCCCTTAAAACAACTAGGGTTTACAAAAATTATTTCAATGAACTGAAATGCCCTTCAAAATGTTCATCCTCTTTGTTTTGGTTCGTAACCCATGTCAAAGAAGGTGTACCATTTTCTAGGTCATCTAAGGGTTCTAGAATTAATCCACAAGTTTTTGAAATGAGCATTTTAAATTATGAAAATTATTTTAAATGTTCAAAATTGCCAAACCAAAATGTTTCATGTTGGGAATATTCCAACAAGTGACCAGGAGCATTTTGATGATTTTTAAAACAGTTTTGGTATTTTAGAAAAACCCCACAAAGTTACAGAAATTAGAAAAAGACTAAAAAAGGAAAAAACCCTTACCTGACGCCTGTGCTCGGCCCACCTGCCGGCCCAGCCCAGCAGCCCATGAGCTGCTTGGCTCGCCTTGAGTAGCAACTGGTCAATGCCGGCCCGGCCTTGAGCGCGCCACGCGGCCGCCGCCACGCTTCACTTCGCCCGCCTCGCCATACTGGGCGACCTCCACGTCGCCGCCCGACCCTCAGGACACCCCATTTCCCCCCTGCCCTCTCTCTCTCACTCTCCCCCAACCCGGCCGACGCCATCGCCGACGCGCCACCGTCGACGCCGTGCTCCCCGCCGTCCATGCTCCTCCCCGCCATGTCCAGCAGCTCTACCGCACTCCACTACCCCTAGCTAGCCGAGTCCCACTCGCTCTAAGCACCCCGAGGCCTCTACACCGACCTCGACCGAGCTCGAAGCCGCCGGAGATCCCCATCGCCGTCGCCGCCGCATCAGAGCATCCCCGACCCTGCCGAGGCTCTCTACGAGATCACCGTGAGCCTGGCTACCTCTCCATCCTCTCCACGCTCTTCTTCGTGCACCACAACGACCCAACCGCGATCACCCGAACGCACCGCCACGGGCACAAATCGCCGACGAGGCTCCGGCCACCCAACGCCACGCCACCCAGTCCATCGCACTCACCGAGCTGCGCCGGGCCTAACTATGCACTTCCAGCGCCTCGCCGAGCCCCTAGCAACTAACCCGACATTACCGAGCCCGGCCGCCGCCCGACTCGTCGCCGGCGCCCACTCCGGCCACCCTGACTCCGACTAACCCCACCAAACACCGCGGCTCACCTCCAGCTTCACATAGATGCTCCCCGCGCCCCATTTGGTGGCCGGAAAGTGCAAAAGCACTTTGCTCCGCCACAGCCTCGCCGTGACTAGACGCCAGCGAGTTGACCATCGACCCCTGACCGTGGGCCTGTTGACCACTACGAGTCAATGACAGTGGACCCCGGTTAACTAATTAGGATTAGTTCTAATTAATTTAATTAGTTAAACTAACCTGACATGCGGGTCCCACTGGTCAGTTTGACCTGGATGACCCGTTGACCCCTGACGTCACGCTGACCTCATGCCGACAAGCATTAACTCAAATTCTGGATTTATTTTTATATAATAAATTCCAGAATATAAATCAAATTTCAAATGCTTATAACTTTTATTCTATAACTCCAAATACAAAGATTTATATATGAAAAATTATCAGAAAAATACACTCTATCCATTGGTACAGGTTTCATGCATGTTAAAACAAGTTAACTATGCTGAATAACCAGAATAAGATATTGCACCATTAGGACTAACTCAAAGAGCTATCATTTGAATCTTGATTCAAATGAGTTCATCCTGTTCCTTCAACTTGCATTAGGCCAACACACATCCATATTGCCATGTCATAGCATGCATCATATTGTTGCATATTGTTTGTATGTTTATTTGATTGTGTTTTCATGATAGGTTCTGCTTCGAAGATAACCTCGGCTACCCATCGAAGGGCAGTTCTCTACCCCAGTTCCATCGGGCAAGCAATTCATTGATCATTCCGATACAAACCCATGTTCTCGCTTCTGCTCGTTTACTGCATTAAGACAACGCGATTCAACTGTTGTGTCTTGCGGTAGTTGAACCCACTTCCTTTGCATGACTGTCATTTCCACAGTAACTAGATGAAACCCACTAGCATGTGTAGGAGTTGATTGAGCCACGTTTGTGATTCCTACCATGCTATGCTTGCTATGCTTAGAGTTGTGTCAGGTCTGGCTCATCGGGATGATGAACTGGAGTGAAAGGTTGTGTTGGTTCGAGAGTGAAAGTGTTGAACACGATTTGGTAAAGGTATCGATGAGAGGCCATGTAGGAGTACATGGTGGGTTGTTTCATTGAAGCCGACCCTAAGAACTGAGATCTGTGTTTGTGATCCATGAACTAGCTACTACCACGCATTGGGCCCGAAACCAATGGACCCTCTCGGCTTCTTAACCACCCCTGTTCATAGTCCGGGAGTTGCAAGTAGTTTCGGTGTTTGTAGCATCTTTGGGGGCCGCATAGCAATGACCTTAGGGGTGGGTTGTGTTGCGGTAGGCACCATGGCCGGTGTACCGATTCGCCCGTTTGGTGTCTCGGGAACCACTGTACACATCGTTCGGGGCCGTATGGGAAACCTCGGCGGACTCCCTGCGGATGGAACCCGAATAGGCGATAAACACGGACTAGGGACTTGAGTGTTTAGGTAGGCTGTGGCCGACACCCACGTTGGGCTTCCGCTTGAAGGTTGCGAGTACATGTCGTGTAAACGACGGTAAGTGGTGAGAGCGTGTGAAGAAGTACACCTGCAGGGTTTAATATGATCTATTCGAATAGCCGTGTCCACGGAGAAGGACTTCTGGGTTACCTATATCAGTTCATAGACAAGTAAATGGATACTACTAAAAGCCTCAAGATAAGTGTGAGTATCGTGGATGGCCCTCTCGGGGATGACGAGAGAGGATCCACGGTGGAGTATTGTGATGGTGAGTAGTGGACTCGTGTGCGACAAATGCTTTACAAAGTGTGTCACGTGGGATAGCTTAGCCAAGAGTCAAAGCTGGCTTGCTGCAAATAACTCCACCTCCTTCTTGAGAATGTGCATGTATGATAGGATTTTGTGGTAAGACTTGCTGAGTACTTTTGTACTCATGTTTGTTTTAATCAATGTTTTCCAGAGGACAATACTACCCCCTCCGACGGATTCTATGTAGATGTTGACATCGACGAGTGAATTAGCCACCAGGTGGCGATCTAAGACTTGTGAAGGGCCATTGTAGATAGGAAGGCTCCAACAAGCTTTCTTTCTTTCTAGAGTCTGTACTCAGACTAGTTTGCTTCCGCATGTGCTTGTATGATTGTATGACTTGAGTGTTGGGTCATGTGACCCCTATGTATGACTATGTTATGTAAGGCTCCTCGGAGCCTTTTAAATAAAGTACTTTAGTTGTAGAGTTTTGTATTGATGACTTGTTGTATTTACTCAAATCAGGCATATTGCGTATATGATTGAAATGCTTGTTATTCGTGGGATCCGACAAACTAGTTGTTTATCCTTGGCAGCCTCTCATATGGGGAAATGTAAGTCTCGTGCTTACGAGCGATAGTAGTCCGCTTCTGACCGGTTCACCGAGTCCTGCTAGCCCAAAGACTCTTGCTTGGACACTTGACTGGCCGGCATGTGTTTCATTTCGTTCCTATGTCTGTCCCTTCGGGGAAATGTCACGCGGTGATATTCGGAGTCCTGCCTAGCCTGCTACAGCCCGGGATACCGGAGTCCTGTTAGCCCAGTGCTACAGCCCGAATTCATACGTTGATGACCGACATGCTCGAAGTGATTCATGTATGCCTGTCCCCATAGGTTAGTGCCGCTTTGGGTTCACGACTAGCCATGTCGGCCCGGGTTCTTCGTCATGTGGATGCTAGCGACACTATCATATACGTGAGCCAAAAGACGCAAACGGTCCCGGGCCATGGTAAGGCGACACCCGTGGGAATACCGTGCGTGAGGCCACAAAGTGATATGAGGTGTTACATGCTAGATCGGTGTGACTTAGGATCGGGGTCCTGACAAAGGTACAATTACCTCATCAAGTTCTACTTTCCTCCCACTCACTTCTTTCGAGAGAAACTTCTTCTCTAGAAAGGATCCATCTTAGCAACGAAAAACTTGCCTTCGGATCTGTGATAGAAGGTGTACCCAATAGTTACCTTTGGGTATTCTATGAAGACGCACTTCTCCGATTTGGGTTTGAGCTCATCGGTGAAAACTTTTTCACATAAGCATCACAACTCCAAACTTTTAAGAAACAACAACTTTGGTTTCTTGCCAAACCACAGTTCATACGGTGTCGTCTCAACGGATTTAGATGGTGCCCTTTTTAACGTGAATGCAGCTGTCTCTAATGCATAGCCCCAAAACTATAACGGTAAATCGGTAAGAAACATCTTAGATCGCACCATATCTAGTAAAGTGCGATTACGACGTTCGGACACACCATTGCGCTGTGGTGTTCCGGGAGGCGTGAGTTGCGAAACTATTTCGCATTGTTTCAAATGTAGACCAAACTCGTAACTCAAATATTCGTCTTTGCGATTAGATCGCAGAAACTTTATTTTCTTGTTACGATGATTTTTCCACTTCACTCTGAAATTCTTTGAACCTTTCAACTATTTCAGACTTATGTTTCATCAAGTAGATATACCCATATCTGCTCAAATCATCTTGTGAAAGTCAGAAAATAACGATACTTGCCACGAGCATCAACACTCATTGGATCGCATACATCGGTATGTATTATTTCCAATGAGTCAGGTAGCTTGTTCCATTGTTCCGGAGAACGGAGTTTTAGTCATCTTGCCCAAACGGCACGGTTCGCAAGCATCAAATGATTCATAATCAAGTGATTCCAAAAGTCCATCGGCATGGAGTTTTCTTCATGCGCTTTACACCAATATGACCTAAACGGCGATTGCCACAAATAAGTTGCACTATCATTATTAACTTTGCATCTTTTGGTTTCAATATTATGAATATGTGTATCACTATGATCGAGATCCAATGAATCATTTTCATTGGGTGTGTAACCATATAAGGTTTTATTCATGTAAACAGAACAACAATTTATTCTATTACTTAAATGAATAACCGTATTGCAATAAACATGATCAAATCATACTTATGCTCAACACCAAATAACACTTATTTAGGTTCCATACTAATCCCGAAAGTATAGGGAGTGTGCGATGATGATCATATCAATCTTGGAACTACTTCCAACACTCATCTTCACTTCCCCTTCAACTAGTTTCTGTTCATTCTGCAACTCCCGTTTCAAGTTACTACTCTTAGCAATTGAACCAGTACCAAATACTGAGGGGTTGCTATGAACACTAGTAAAGTACACATCAATAACATGTATATCAAATATACTTATGTTCACTTTGCCATCCTTCTTATCCACCAATCACTTGGGGTAGTTCCGCTTCTAGTGACCAGTTCCATTGCAGCAAAAGCACTTAGTCTCAGGCTTAGGTCCAGACTTGGGCTTCTTCACTCGAGCAGCAACTTGCTTGCCGTTCTTCTTGAAGTTCCCATTCTTCCCTTTGCCCTTTTCCTTGAGACTAGTGGTCTTGTCAATCATCAACACTTGATGCTCTTTCTTGATTTCTACCTTCGTCGATTTCAACATCACGAAGAGCTCGGGAATCGTTTTCGTCATCCCTTGCATACTATAGTTCATCACGGAGTTCTAGTAACTTAGTGTTGGTGACTAGAGAATTCTGTCAATCACTATCTTATCTGGAAGATTAACTCCCACTTGATTCAAGCAATTGAAGTACCCAGACAATCTGAGAACATGCTCACTAGTTGAGCGATTCTCTTCCATCTTTTAGCTATAGAACTTGTTGGAGATTTCATATCTATCAACTCGGGTATTTGCTTGAATTATTAACTTCATTTACTGTAAAATCTCATATGTTCCATGACCTTCTAAACTTCTTTGAAGTCCCGATTCTAAGCCTTTTAAGCATGTTGCACTAAACTATCAAGTAGTCATCTTATTGAGCTAGCCAAACGTTCATAACGCCGCATCCGCTCCTGCAATAGGTCTGTCACCTAGCGGTGCATTAAGGACATAATTCTTACGTGCAGCAATGAGGATAAACCTCAGATCACGGATCCAATCCGTATCATTGCTACTAACATCTTTCAACACAATTTTCTCTAGGAACATATCAAAATAAACATTTGTAAGCAACAACGCGAGCTATTGATCTACAACATAATTTGCAAAATACTACCAGGACTAAGTTCATGATAAATTAAAGTTCAATTAATCATATTACTTAAGAACTCCCACTTAGATAGACATCTCTCTAGTCATCTAAGTGATCACGTGATCCAAATCAACTAAACCATAACCGATCATCACGTGAGATGGAGTAGTTTTCAATGGTGAACATCACTATGTTGATCATATCTACTATATGATTCACGCCGACCTTTCGGTCTCCGTGTTCCGAGGCCATATCTGCATATGCTAGGCTCGTCAAGTTTAACCTGAGTATTCCGCGTGTGCAAAACTGGCTTGCACCCGTTGTAGATGGACGTAGAGCTTATCACACCCGATCATCACGTGGTGTCTGGGCACGACGAACTTTGGCAACGGTGCATACTCAGGGAGAACACTTCTTGATAATTTGTGAGAGATCATCTTAAAATGCTAACGTCAATCAAAGCAAGAATAAGATGTATAATAGATAAACATCATATGCAATCAAAATATGTGACATGATATGGCCATGATCATCTAGCGCATTTGATATCCATCACCAAAGGATTGTCATGATCTCTATCGTCACCGCACGACACCATGATCTTCATCATCTTGATCTATATCAATGTGTCATCACATGGTTGTCTCGCCAACTATTGCTCTTGCAACTATTGCTATCGCATAGCGATAAAGTAAAGCAATTATTTGGCACTTGCATCTTATGCAACAAAGAGACAACCATAGGGCTTCTGCCAGTTGCCGATAACTTCAACAAAACATGATCATCTTATACAACAACTTATATCTCATCACGTCTTGACCATATCACATCACAACATGCCCTGCAAAAACAAGTTAGACGTCCTCTACTTTGTTGTTGCAAATTTTACGTGGCTGCTACGGGCTTAAGCAAGAACCAATCTCACCTACGCATCAAGACCACAACGATACTTCGTCAATTAGACTCCGTTTTAACCTTCTCAAGGACCGGGCGTAGCCACACTCGGTTCAACTAAAGTGAGAGAGACAGACACCCGCCAGCCACCTTTAAGCACGAGTGCTCAGAAGCGGTGAAACCAGTCTCGCGTAAGCGTCTGGCGTAATGTCGGTCCGGCCGCTTCATCTCACAATACCGCTGAACCAAAGTATGGCATGCTTTGGTAGGCAGTATGACTTGTATCGCCCACAACTCACTTGTGTTCTACTCGTGCAAAACATCAAACCATAAAAACCTAGGCTCGGATGCCTTTGTTGGGGAACGTAGTAATTTCAAAAATTTTCCTACGCACACGCAAGGATCATGGTGATGCATAGCAACGAGAGGGGAGAGTGTATGTCCACGTACCCTTGTAGACCGTGGCGAAGCGTTATAACAACGCGGTTGATGTAGTCAGATGCGTCTTCACGATCCGACCGATCCAAGTACCGAACGACGGCACCTCCGAAGTTCTGCACACGCTCAGCTCGATGGCGATCCCGGACTCCGATCCAGCAAAGTGTCGGGATGAGTTCCACAAGACGACGGCGTGGTGACGATGATGATGCTCCACCGACGCAGGGCTTCGCCTAAGCTCCATGACGATATGACTTCTCCGGCGCAGGGGCTTCGCCTAAGCTCCGCGATGATATGACCGAAGTGGAATATGGTGGAGGGAGGCACCACACGGCTAAGGAACGATCCGTAGATCAACTTGTGTATCCATGGGGTGCCCCTGCCCATATATAAAGGAGTGGAGGAGGGAGGGCGGCCCTCTCTATGGCGCCCTAGGGGAGTCCTACTCCCACCGGAGTAGGATCCCCTTTCCTAGTCCAACTAGGAAACCTTCCATGTAGTAGGAGTAGGAGAGAAGGAAAGGGAAGGGAAAAGGAGAAGGAAGGAAGGGGCGCCTTCCCTAGTCCAATTCGGACCAGACCAAGGGAAGGTGCGGCCACCCTTGAGGCCCTTTTCCTTCTTTCCCGTATGGCCCAATAAGGCCCAATACGTATTTCCGTAACTCTCGGTACTCGAAAATACCCGAATCACTCGGAACCTTTCCGATGTCCGAATATAGTCGTCCAATATATCGATCTTTACGTCTCGACCATTTCGAGACTCCTCGTCATGTCCCTGATCTCATCCGGGACTCCGAACTCCTTCGGTACATCAAAACTCATAAACTCATAATATAAGCATCGCCATCGAAACCTTAGCGTGCGGACCCTACGGGTTCGAGAACTATGTAGACATGACCGAGAACTATTCTTGGTCAATAACCAATAGTGGAACCTGGATGCCCATATTGGTTCCTACATATTCTCGAAGATCTTTATCTGTAAGACCGCATAACAACATACGTTTTTCCTTTTTGTCAACTGAATGTTACTTGCCCGAGATTCGATCGTCTCTATCCAATACCTAGTTCAATCTCGTCACCTGCAAGACTCTATACTCTATCTGTAATGCTTCATCCCGTAACCAACTCATTGGTCACATTGCTTGCAAGGCTTATAATGATGTGCATTACCGAGAGGGCCCAGAGATACCTCTCCGACAATCGGAGTGACAAAACCTAATCTCGAAATACGCCAACCCAACATGTACCTTTGGAGACACCTGTAGTACTCCTTTATAATCACCCGATTACGTTGTGACGTTTGGTAGCACCAAAGTGTTCCTCCGTAAACGGAGTTGCATAATCTCATAGTTACAGGAACATGTATAAGTCATGAAGAAAGCAATAGCAACATACTAAACGATCAAGTGCTAGGCTAACGGAATGGGTCATGTCAATCACATCATTCTCCTAATGATGTGATCCCGTTAATCAAATGACAACTCATGTCTATGGTTAGGAAACATAACCATCTTTGATTAACGAGCTAGTCAAGTAGAGGCATACTAGTGACACTCTGTTTGTCTATGTATTCACACATGTATTATGTTTCCGGTTAATACAATTCTAGCATGAATAATAAACATTTATCATGATATAAGGAAATAAATAATAACTTTATTATTGCCTCTAGGGCATATTTCCTTCATCTCAAGCTCACAATAAAGCTTGGATATTTCCATCAGGAAATACAAGATATGACCATGATATGATATAATGATATTGGCTCTTTCTTTGATCCCAACAATGCCATATCAATGACTGAATTTGCGGGAATAGCCTTCATATGGAAGTCATCTAAATGAGCATTAATGGCTATTTCTAGTTATCATTTTGACATAATTGCTTTATCTAAAAGCATTGCAAAATATGCATGGCTTAGCAGAATGATTAACCACGTTCAAAATCATGTGGTTGAGATTCATCAGAATCACATAACTTGATTTATCAAGACGCTACCACTTGTGTTACTCAATACCCAAAGGTTATATGAAGAGCAATATCATAAAGCACATTGCTCGAAAATTACTTATCCTCGGAAATTATAGAAAGTGAGGAAACAATTTGCAAACAACATACTTTGAAAATCCTACAGATTATTAATAATGTCATGATCATATCAATGGAATTTGTATTACACATTCTCCAGGTTTGCAAAGTTCAGGGGGAGTAATTTCCCAAATCTATAACCTGTTAACAATCATAAGACTGCATATATTGTAATCTTTTTCCCTTCATGAGTTTTTCCCTAATGGTTTCTCATAAAAGGTTTTTAATGAGAAAATAGAAGCACAAGTGTACATATATGCCATATCATTTCTCCTTATATTTTTCCCACTAGGTTTTAAAGGAGTTTTCAATGGTATATATAATCGCACTCTTTTCCTTATGAGTTTTCTCTCAAAGTTTCTCATAATGGTTTTTAATGAGGCTATATCTTCTCAAAGATCATATGTCATATACTTTCTATTTTCCCTATAGGGGTCTTTAAAGGAAGTACTCAAGACATATTTATTGGTCTCTAAACTCACTTATGAGTTTTATCCTTCACCGAAGGTTTTTCTCATATGGGTTATCAAGAGACATAATCATTATATGTTGCCTCATTTTCTCCTTATTTTTCCCACTGGGTTTAAAGGAGTTTTTAGCAACATATCTACACTATTCTCCTCATATTTTTTCCCATAGGGTTTTTGGAGGAGACTTTAAAGATTATACAAGGATTTCTCAAGATGAATGACGAATATACAAGAAGCCTTCAGTAATGGATTATTCAAGAAGAGGTGTTGTACAAGGGGGAGTGTTAGGAATAGATTTTACAACTTAGTTAATTAACACGGGTTAATTAATGAACCGTCATTAGTTGAATAGGTGTGTCCAACACCGAACAGACGCCAGACGGACGCATGTGTATGCATGCGGACGCATTCTTTCCCTTCCCATCTCTATTGTAACTACCGCCTCTACAAGGCGCCTCTTGAGTGTATATATATCTTGAGAATCAATGAAATAAGTAGCCTTTCCTTCATTCAATCACTTTTACATTCAACAAAGCCTCACGGCAACGCAGCAGCCAAGCAGTCCACTCCAGCGATCTTCATGCACGAGCATACAGCGATCCGGTCTTCCTCGCCGTGAGCTATCTCCTCATCCACGAGACCCACGCGCCATCTTGACCGTGAGCCATCCTGCTGCTGCATTCCGCAATCGACGCGGCACTGCCAACAACTTGGCAAGGTGCCCAATCGACGACACCGACATGCAGCCGAGCGAGAACATGCAACGCTCTGGTTCGACGCAGACTCAAACTCACACGTCCATGCATGCAAGTCACCACGGGCACACACGCCCGCACTAAACACACAGCCATGACACACATGGTTTATTTCCTAACATACTCTCCCTAAACCACGACGTCACCGTCCATCTTGAAGTACAAGACACCGGCTCCTCGGCGACTGTCACAGGGAACGCCATCTTCTTCGTCTCTGACGACACACGCCACTGAGCGCATCATGCCCGGCAAGATCGACACATGATCCGCTATCGAGCACCTTCATTGACCGACAAACGGCCCGAGCTTGACGCAGCCTCCATCTTCTTCCTCGGCGACACACGCCGAGCTCCTTCTTCACCCACACCAGTTACAACGCACACGGGAGGATTTATACCATCGACACGCCCAAGGAATGAACCCACGTCCCCATCCACACAGAGTACTCGGTCTAGCCCGCTCAGTCCACGCCCCCGACGCGCACGCACACGTCCCGGTCGCGTCGAGCCCGCAACAAACCGACTCACGCACCCCCACGTTCGCCAACAGACTGGCTACACACACACACAAGGGAAAAAGTCCATTTCAAACCTCGAACTTGTAGAGGTCGGACGGAACAAACCCTCAAGTCAAAATCCCGGTCGATTGCACCCTGAACTCTGCAATCCCGGTCTAAATTGAACCTTTGAGTCGTTTTCCAAACAGGGGTTGTTGACGTGGCAAAGAATGACCGGGATTGGGGAGGAAACGCCCGCAGCGCCCACAGGTGGGCCGGCCCAGTTCACGGTAGCGCGTGCTGCGCGCGTTTTTTCCTTCGTTATTTGTTTTTTTTTGTTTTTCTTTCCTGGTTCTTTTTTCTTTTCGTTTTTATTTTATTTTATTTTTGTATTTATATTTATATTATTTTATTTTTAAAATTTTTATGATTTTTTCTTTTTACTGTTTCCCCCCTATATTCTACAAAGTACATTGCGTGTTACAAATATATTCATTGTATATTTAGGAATGTTCACGGTATATTACAAAAAACTTCATCATGCATTATAAAATGTTCATCGTATATTAGAAATTGCTCAATGAATATAAATTGTTTCCTATGTTTTTGAAATTTGTTCAGTGTTATATTACACTAATGTTTAATGTGTATTAAAAAATTGTTCAATGTATATTACAAATGTTCATGAATATTCGAAAATTCTTCAACGCATATATTTATAGTTTTTCCAAAATGTTCGCTAGTAGAATATTCGAAAATTGTTCAATACATATATTTATAGTTTTTCCAAAATGTTCATTGTGTAGAATATTCTATCAGTTGAACTCACTAATTCGCTTGGCAAGTTTGAGCGGCTAACAAGGCTGAGGTCGTGAGCCATGAATCTATCAGTTGAACTTTTCCGAAATGTTTTTCTGCGCGCCTGCTATTCATAGCTCCAAATGGGCCGGTTTTCATATACTTTAAAATAATTTGAGCATTCAGAAAATCCAAGTGATATAATATACTATACTGTAAATAGCGTGGCCACGCTTTGTTCTTATATAATTTACGCTGTTACATATCAATAGTGGCTAATTGCTCTGGTGGTTAGCTAGCGTGGACAAGGACTCTCCGACACATGTTCGAATCCTGTTAAAGTCAAACCTTTGCGGGTTTTTTGTTGTGAAGCCAGCCGCGCGAAGCTTCAGCGCTGCTTTGTGATCGGGCCAATCGAAACCCCGCGAGCGCCAGCTTTGTTCCTGATCGGGCCGCGCTAATATTTTTAACGAAGAAAAAACTAAAGCGGGCCGGTCCAACAGGGTGCAGGGTGTTCGTCCTGTGAAATTTTTGTTTTTGAACGAAAAAAATACACTGTAGCGGGCCGGCCCACCAGACGAATCCCAGTTCAAATGATGCCAGGGTTTGATTTAGACCGGGATTGCACAATTCAGGATGCAATCGACCGGGATTTCGATTTGAGGGTTCATTTTGTCTGACCTCTAAGTTCAAGGTTTAAAATGGACTTTTTCCCACACATAAGTCAGACCAAGCCTGGACATAAGTCGGACAGTGCCCATACACTAGTCAGAACATGCCCAGACTATGGCCAGACAGCACGCCACGACCACGACGCAACCCGAACCGCGCCTGACACGTCCAGCAAGACACGCACGCGCCCGGCGTGTCTCGCCATATTGCTGCCGCCGACGCCATGGTGTGCCTCCAAGACGAAGCCGCCGCAGACGCCGTGCAGCGCAGCCACTCGCCGGCCGCTGTCGCGCCCGCCGCCGATGCGGCTACCGCCACACTCTACCGCGCTGCGCCCCATCGAGCGCCACTCGCTGCCGCCACGATAGCCCGCAGCTCCGTGCGCCGCCGCGCTGCATCTCAACGCCACACGCGCGCCACAGCCGTGGCTTGCATGTCCGCCGCGCTCGCCGTGCTCGCCGTGGACGCCACCGGCGATGATGACGGACCCCATGACAAACTGGCTCATGATACCAATTGTTGGCACAAACCCGAAAACCATATGCACAAGCTAACCCAACTCGAGCACGAACTCGGAGCAATGGCGACGAACGCCGCGGCCGGCGAACCGGCCTGTATCTTGGCAACCTTTATTCACTGGGTTTGGCACTTTGACAACACAATTACATCGACCCCTTTTAAAGTCTACGGCAACGCAGCAGCCAAGCAGTCCACTCCAGCGATCTTCATGCGCACGAACGCCTGGCGATCCGGTCTTCCTCGCCGTGAGCTATCTCCTCATCCACGAGACCCACGCGCCATCTTGACTGTGAGCCATCCTGCTGCTGCATTCCGCAACTGACGCGCACTGCCAACAACTTGGCAAGGTGCCCAACTGACGACACCGACATGCAGCCGAGCCAGAACATGCAACTCTCTGATTCGACGCAGACTCAAACTCACACGTCCATGCATGCAAGTCACCACGGGCACACACGCCCGCACTAAACACACAGCCATGACACACGTGGTTTATTTCCTAACAAAACAATCAGAAAATCAGAAGTTACATCAGGTGAAAGGTATTCTGATTCTAAGACTAGAGCCTTTTTAGCACAAAGATGAGCTGCTATATTTGCCTCTCTACCTGTCCATCTCAATTCAAACCCCTGAAAGTTTTGGGGATAGGTACGCATCTCCTTTCCCATAGTCCCTCCAACAAATTGATCATCTTGCTGCTTCCATGCCATCAGCACAGCCTGGCAATCTGTCTCGATGATCACACGGGGCCATCCCTGAAGGAAATATGCCCTAGAGGCAATAATAAAGTTATTATTTATTTCCTTATATCATGATAAATGTTTATTATTCATGCTAGAATTGTATTAACCGGAAACATAATACATGTGTGAATACATAGACAAACAGAGTGTCACTAGTATGCCTCTATTTGACTAGCTCGTTAATCAAAGATGGTTATGTTTCCTAACCATAGACATGAGTTGTCATTTGATTAACGGGATCACATCATTAGGAGAATGATGTGATTGACATGACCCATTCCGTTAGCCTAGCACTTGATCGCTTTAGTATGTTGCTATTGCTTTCTTCATGACTTATACATGTTCCTGTAACTATGAGATTATGCAACTCCGTTTACCGGAGGTACACTTTGGTACTACCAAACGTCACAACGTAACTGGGTGATTATAAAGGAGTACTACAGGTGTCTCCAAAGGTACTTGTTGGGTTGGCGTATTTCGAGATTAGGTTTGTCACTCCGATTGTCGGAGAGGTATCTCTGGGCCTTCTCGGTAATACACATCACATAAGCCTTGCAAGCATTGCAACTAATTAGTTAGTTGTTAGATGATGTATTACGGAACGAGTAAAGAGACTTACCGTAACGAGATTGAACTAGGTATTGGATACCGACGATCGAATCTCGGGCAAGTAACATACCGATGACAAAGGGAACAACGTATGTTGTTATGCGGTTTGACCGATAAAGATCTTCGTAGAATATGTAGGAGCCAATATGGGCATCCAGGTTCCGCTATTGGTTATTGACCAAGAATAGTTCTAGGTCATGTCTACATAGTTCTCGAACCCGTAGGGTCCGCACGCAACAAGGTTTCGATGACAGTTATATTATGAGTTTATGAGTTTTGATGTACCGAAGGAGTTCGGAGTCCCGGATGAGATCGGGGACATGACGAGGAGTCTCGAAATGGTCGAGACGTAAAGATCGATATATTGGACGACTATATTCGGAGTTCGGAAAGGTTCCGAATGATTCGGGTATTTTTCGGAGTACCGGGGAGTTACGGAAATACGGGGAAGAGTATTGGGCCTTAATGGGCTTTAGTGCGAAGGAGCCAGGAGGTGGCGCGCGCCCCTCCCAAGCCCAGTCCGAATTGGACAAGGGGTTTGGGGCGCAGCCCCCCTCCCTTCCTTCTCCACTTCCCCTTTCCCCCTTCTCCTAGTTGGACTAGGAAGAAGGAGTCCTACTCCCGGTGGGAGTAGGACTCCCCTGGCGCGCCCTCCTCCTAGGGCCGGCCTCCTCCTCCTCCCTCCTCCTTTATATCTGGGGCAGGGGCACCCCATGAACACAGAAGTTGATCTACGGATCGTTCCTTAGCCGTGTGCGGTGCCCCTCCACCATATTCCACTTCGGTCATATCGTCATGAGCTTAGGCGAAGCCTGCGCCGGAGAAGTCATATCGTCATGAGCTTAGGCGAAGCCCTCGTCGGTGGAGCATCATCATCGACACCACGCCGTCGTCTTGTGGAACTCATCCCGACACTTTGCTGGATCGGAGTCCGGGGATCGTCATCGAGCTGAGCGTGTGCAGAACTCGGAGGTGCCGTCGTTCGGTACTTGGATCGGTCGGATCGTGAAGACGACGACTACATCAACAGCGTTGTTATAACGCTTCCGCTTACGGTCTCACGAGTGCGTGGACATACACTCCCCTCTCGTTGCTATGCCATCACCATGGTCCAGTGTGTGCGTAGGAAAATTTTGAAATTACTACGTTCCCCAACAGTGGCATCCGAGCCTGGTTTTATGCGTTGATGTCATATGCACGAGTAGATCACAAGTGAGTTGTGGGCGATACAAGTCATACTGCCTACCAGCATGTCATACTTTGGTTCAGCGGTATTGTGAGATGAAGCTGCCCGGACCGACATTACGCCAGACGCTTACGCGAGACTGGTTTCACCGTTCTGAGCACCTCGTGCTTAAAGGTGGCTGGCGGGTGTCTGTCTCTCTCACTTTAGTTGAACCGAGTGGCTACGCCCGGTCCTTGAGAAGGTTAAACGGAGTCTATTTGTGAAGTATCGTTGTGGTTTTGATGCGTAGGTAAGAACGGTTCTTGCTCAGCCCGTAGCAGCCACGTAAAACTTGCAACAACAAAGTAGAGGACGTCTAACTTGTTTTTGCAGGGCATGTTGTGATGTGATATGGTCAAGGCGTGATGCTATATTTTATTGTATGAGATGATCATGTTTTGTAACCGAGTTATCGGCAATGGCGAGAGCCATATGGTTGTCGCTTATTGTATGAAATGCAACGCATACTGTAATTGCTTTACTTTATCACTAAGCGGTAGCGATAGTCGTAGAAGCAATAGATGGCGTAAACGACAACGATGCTACGATGGAGATCAAGGTGTCGCGCCGGTGACGATGGTGATCATGACGGTGCTTCGGAGATGGAGATCACAAGCACAAGATGATGATGGCCATATCATATCACTTATATTGATTGCATGTGATGTTTATCCTTAATGCATCTTATTTTGCTTTGATTGACGGTAGCATTTTAAGATGATCTCTCACAAAAATTATCAAGTAGTGTTCTCCCTGAGTATGCACCGTTGCCAAAGTTAAATCGTGTCGAGACACCACGTGATGATCGGGTGTGATAAGCTCACGTCCATCTACAACGGGTGCAAGCCAGTTTTGCACACGCAGAATACTCAGGTTATACTTGACGAGCCTAGCATATGCAGATATGGCCTCGGAACACGGAGACCGAAAGGTCGAGCGTGAATCATATAGTAGATATGATCAACATAAGATGTTCACCATTGAAAACTACTCCATCTCACGTGATGATCGGTTATGGTTTAGTTGATTTGGATCACGTGATCACTTAGATGACTAGAGAGATATCTATCTAAGTGGGAGTTCTTAAGTAATATGATTAATTGAACTTAAATTTATCATGAACTTAGTCCTGGTAGTATTTTGCAAATTATGTTGTAGATCAATAGCTCGCGTTGTTGCTTCCCTATGTTTTTATATGTGTTCCTAGAGAAAATTGTATTGAAAAATGTTAGTAGCAATGTTGCGGATTGGATCCGTGATCTGAGGTTTATCCTCATTGCTGCACGTAAGAATTATGTCCTTGATGCACCGCTAGGTGACAGACCTATTGCAGGAGCGTATGCGAGCGTTATGAACGCGTTTGACTAGCTCAATATGATGACTACTTGATAGTTTAGTGCACCATGCTTAAACGGCTTAGAATCGGGACTTCAAAGACGTTTTGAACGTCATGGACCATATGAGATGTTCCAGGAGTTGAAGTTAATATTTCAAGCAAATACCGAGTTGAGAGATATAAAATCTCCAACAAGTTCTATAGCTAAAAGATGGAGGAGAATCGCTCAACTAGTGAGCATGTGCTCAGATTGTCTGAGTACTTCAATCGCTTGAATCAAGTGGGAGTTAATCTTCCAGATAAGATAGTGATTGACAGAATTCTCTAGTCACCATCACTAAGTTAGTAGAACTTCGTGATGAACTATAGTATGCAAGGGATGACGAAAACGATTCCCGAGCTCTTCGTGATGTTGAAATCGTCGAAGGTAGAAATCAAGAAAGAGCATCAAGTGTTGATGATTGACAAGACCACTAGTCTCAAGGAAAAGGGCAAAGGGAAGAAGGGGAACTTCAAGAAGAACGGCAAGCAAGTTGCTGCTCGAGTGAAGAAGCCCAAGTCTGGACCTAAGCCTGAGACTAAGTGCTTTTTGCTGCAATGGAACTGGTCACTAGAAGCGGAACTACCCCAAGTATTTGGCGGATAAGAAGGATGGCAAAGTGAACAAAGGTATATTTGTTATACAGATTATTGATGTGTATTTTACTAGTGTTCGTAGCAACCCCTCGGTATTTGATACTGGTTCAGTTGCTAAGAGTAGTAACTTGAAACGGAGTTGCCGAATGAGCAGAAACTAGTTGAAGGGGAAGTGACGATGAGTGTTGGAAGTAGTTCCAAGATTGATATGATCATCATCGCACACTCCCTATACTTTCGGGATTAGTGTGGAACCTAAATAAGTGTTATTTGGTGTTGAGCATAAATATGATTTGATCATGTTTATTGCAATACGGTTATTCATTTAAGTAAGAGAATAAATTGTTGTTCTGTTTACATGAATAAAACCTTATATGGTTACACACCCAATGAAAATGGTTCATTGGATCTCAATCATAGTGATACACATATTCATAATATTGAAACCAAAAGATGCAAAGTTAATAATGATAGTGCAACTTGTTTGTGGCAATCGCCGTTTAGGTCATATTGGTGTAAAGCGCATGAAGAAAACTCCATGTCGATGGACTTTTGGAATCACTTGATTATGAATCATTTGATGCTTGCGAACCGTGCCTTTTGGGCAAGATGACTAAAACTCCGTTCTCGGAACAATGGAACAAGCTCTTGACTTATTGGAAATAATACATACCGATGTATGCGATTCAATGAGTGTTGATGCTGGTGGCAAGTATCGTTATTTTTTGACCTTCACAGATAATTTGAGCAGATATGCGTATATCTTCTTGATGAAACATAAGTCTGAAATAGTTGAAAAGTTCAAAGAATTTCAGAGTGAAGTAGAAAATCATCGTAACAAGTAAATAAAGTTTCTGCGATCTGATCGTGGAGATAAATATTTGAGTTACGAGTTTGGTCTTCAATTAAAACAAAGTGGAATAGTTTCACAGCTCACGCCACCTGGAACACCACAAGGTTATGGTGTGTCCGAACGTCGTAACCGTACTTTATTTTGATATGGTGCGATCAATGATGTCTCTTACCGATTTACCACTGTCGTTTTGGGGTTATGCATTAGAGACAGCTGCATTCACGTTTAATAGGGCACCATCTAAATCCGTTGAGACGACAACATATGAACTGTGGTTTAGCAAGAAACCCAAGTTGACGTTTCTTAAAGTTTGGAGTTGTGATGCTTATGTGAAAAAGTTTTCACCTGATAAGCTCAAACCCAAATCGGAGAAGTGCGTCTTCATAGAATACCCAAAGGAAATAGTTGGGTACACCTTCTATCACAGATCCGAAGGCAAGATATTCGTTGCTAAAAATGGATCCTTTCTAGAGAAGGAGTTTCTCTCGAAAGAAGTGAGTGGGAGGAAAGTAGAACTTGATGAGGTAATCTGTACTGTACCCTTATTGGAAAGTAGTTCATCACGTAAATCAGTTCTGTGACAAATACACCAATTAGTGAGGAAGCTAATGATATTGATCATGAAACTTCAGATCAAGTTACTACAGAACCTCGTAGGTCTTCCAGAGTAAGATCCGCACTGTAGTGGTGTAGTAATCATGTTCGGAAGTCATGTTACTAGACCATGATGAACCTACGAACTATGAGGAAGCGATGATGAGCCCAGATTCCATGAAATGGCTCGAGGCCATAAAATCTGAGATATGATCCATGTAAGAGAACAAAGTATGGACTTTGATTGACTTGCTCGATGATCAGCAAGCCATGTTAAATAAATGGATCTTCAAGAGGAAGACGGACACCGATAGTAGTGTTACTATCTACAAAGCTAGACTTGTCGAAAAGGTTTTTGACAAAGTTCAAGATGTTGAATACAATGAGATTTTTTCTCACTCGTATCGATGCTTAAAAGTCTGTCCGAATCATGTTAGCAATTGCCACACTTTATGAAATCTGGCAAATGGATGTCAAAACTGCATTCCTTAATGGATTTATTAAAGAAGAGTTGTATATGATGCAACCAGAAGGTTTTGTCGATCCTAAAGGTGTTAACAAAATATGCAAGCTCCAGCGATCCATCTATGGACTGGTGCAAGCATCTCGGAGTTGGAATATACGCTTTGATAAGTTGATCAAAGCATATAGTTTTATACAGACTTGTGGAAAAGCCTGTATTTACAAGAAAGTGAGTGGGAGCACTACAACATTTCTGATAAGTATATGTGAATGACATATTGTTGATCGGAAATAATGTAGAATTATTCTGCAAAGCATAAAGGGGTATTTGAAAGGAGTTTTTCAAAGAAGGACCTCGGTGAAGCTGCGTACAAATTGAGCATCAAGATCTATTGAGATAGATCAAAACGCTTGATGAGTTTTTTTTCAATAAGAACATACCTTGTCAAGATTTTGAAGTAGTTCAAAATGGAACGATCAAAGAAAATTTCTTGCCTGTGTTGCAAAGGTGTGAAATTGAGTAAGACTCAAATCCCGACCACAGCGAGAAAATAGAAAAGAGAATAAAGTCATTCCCTATGCCTCGGTCATAGGTTCTATAAAGTATGCTATGCTATGTACCAGACCTATTGTATACCTTGCTCTGAATTTTGCAAGGAGTACAATAGTGATCTAGGAGTAGATCATCGGACATTGGTCAAGAACATCCTTAGTGAGGACTAAGGAAATATTTCTCGATTATGGAGGTGATAAAAGAGCCCGTCGTAAAGAGTTCCATCGATGCAAGCTTTTTACACTGATCCAGATGACTCTAAGTCTCAATCTGGATACATATTGTAAGTGGGAGCAATTAGCTAGAGTAGCCCCGTGCAGAGCATTGTAGACATAGAATATTTGCAAAATACATATGGCTCTGAATGTGACAGACCCGTTGACTAAGCTTCTCTCACGAGCAAAACATGATCATCCCTTAGTACTCTTTGGGTGTTAATCACATAGCGATGTGAACTAGATTATTGACTCTAGTAAACCCTTTGGGTGTTGGTCACATGACGATGTGAACTATGGGTGTTAATCACATACAGATGTGAATATTAGTGTTGAATCACATGATGATGTGAACTAGATTATTGACTCTAGTGCAAGTGGGAGACTGAAGGAAATATGCCCTAGAGGCAATAATAAAGTTATTATTTATTTCCTTATATCATGATAAATGTTTATTATTCATGCTAGAGTTGTATTAACCGGAAACATAATACATGTGTGAATACATAGACAAACAGTATGTCACTAGTATGCCTCTATTTGACTAGCTCGTTAATCAAAGATGGTTATGTTTCCTAACCATAGACATGAGTTGTCATTTGATTAACGGGATCACATCATTAGGAGAATGATCTGATTGACATGACCCATTCCGTTAGCCTAGCACTTGATCGTTTAGTATGTTGCTATTGCTTTCTTCATGACTTATACATGTTCCTGTAACTATGAGATTATGCAACTCCCGTTTACCGGAGGAACACTTTGGTACTACCAAACGTCACAACGTAATCGGGTGATTATAAAGGAGTACTACAGGTGTCTCCAAAGGTACTTGTTGGGTTGGCGTATTTCGAGATTAGGTTTTGTCACTCCGATTGTCGGAGAGGTATCTCTGGGCCTTCTCGGTAATACACATCACATAAGCCTTGCAAGCATTGCAACTAATGAGTTAGTTGTGAGATGATGTATTACGGAACGAGTAAAGAGACTTACCGGTAACGAGATTGAACTAGGTATTGGATACCGACGATCGAATCTCGGGCAAGTAACATACCGATGACAAAGGGAACAACGTATGTTGTTATGCGGTTTGACCGATAAAGATCTTCGTAGAATATGTAGGAGCCAATATGGGCATCCAGGTTCCGCTATTGGTTATTGACCAAGAATAGTTCTAGGTCATGTCTACATAGTTCTCGAACCCGTAGGGTCCGCACGCTTAAGGTTTCGATGGCGGTTATATTATGAGTTTATGAGTTTTGATGTACCGAAGGAGTTCGGAGTCCCGGATGAGATCGGGGACATGACGAGGAGTCTCGAAATGGTCGAGACGTAAAGATCGATATATTGGACGACTATATTCGGAGTTCGGAAAGGTTCCGAATGATTCGGGTATTTTTCGGAGTACCGGGGAGTTACGGGAATACGGGGAAGAGTATTGGGCCTTAATGGGCTTTAGTGGGAAGGAGCCAGGAGGTGGCGCGCGCCTCACCCAAGCCCAGACCGAATTGGACAAGGGGTTTTGGGCGCAGCCCCCCTCCTTCCTTCTCCACTTCCCCCTTTCCCCCTTCTCCTAGTTGGACTAGGAAAGAAGGAGTCCTCCCGGTGGGAGTAGGACTCCCCTTGGCGCCCTCCTCCTAGGGCCGGCCTCCTCCTCCCTCCCTCCTTTATATCTGAGGCAGGGGCACCCCATGAACACAGAAGTTGATCTACGGATCGTTCCTTAGCCGTGTGCGGTGCCCCTCCACCATATTCCACTTCGGTCATATCGTCATGAGCTTAGGCGAAGCCTGCGCGGAGAAGTCATATCGTCATGGAGCTTAGGCGAAGCCCTGCGTCGGTGGAGCATCATCATCGACACCACGCCGTCGTCTTGTGGAACTCATCCCGACACTTTGCTGGATCGGAGTCCGGGGATCGTCATCGAGCTGAGCGTGTGCAGAACTCGGAGGTGCCGTCGTTCGGTACTTGGATCGGTCGGATCGTGAAGACGCACGACTACATCAACCGCGTTGTTATAACGCTTCGCTTCACGGTCTCACGAGTGCGTGGACATACACTCTCCCCTCTCGTTGCTATGCCATCACCATGGTCCTGTGTGTGCGTAGGAAAATTTTGAAATTACTACGTTCCCCAACAATCCCTTCTCCAGCACATACAATATTAAGAGTAAAATGCACCACAGGTACTTGAACTTGCGACGCGAGCTCGGTTTGGTCACTGTACTTAGAAATACGGTCACTACGGTAACTATGTACGATGGGACGTGATTGTATGGTCACTGTTCACCGTATTGAGCGATGCGCGCGCCGTTTGACCAGTCCACGCTTGCCACGTAGGCGTGTGGGGGGGATTACTTATTTGAACAGCAAATTTAGGAGGGTTTATGTGTAAAAATGCAGTCAGCTCGTTCCCCTCGCAGTTCCCCTGTTATCCAAAATCCCTAGTCTTGTTCCCCTCGCAGCACTCGTCGCCGCCGCCGCCCACCGCTCGCTGTCGCCATCGCCCTGCAGGTCCTCCTTTCTGAAAGCTCTAAACTTGGTATGAGTTTCATCATCTGAATCTGGTGCCCACAAGTCCTCACCTTCTGATTCATAATCAGACATGGCTTCATCTTTTGCTTCAGAACCTTGTTTCACCTGTCCCCCTTGCACCTTATCCTTTGACTGCACTGGCTCATCTTCATCCACATTGTCTGCATAAAGATCATCATCCCCATCACTGATCTCAAAATCACTATCAAACATGTCAGCTGGATCAAAATCACTGTCATCTGAGTCACTTTCTGATGCTGACAACACCTCTTTCCTCCCCCTCTTGGCTCTTCTATCTCTGTCTTCCTCCCTCTCCACTCCATTATTCTCTGCATCTGCTCCACTAGCATCCACATGTACTCTGTCTGACTCATGCTGTTGTGGCTCAATAGTACTCTCTTGCTGCACATGATCCAAATTGTCTAACTGAATGTTCTCTGTCCACCTTGCAAAGATAAATGGATTTTCATCATCAACTTCAACTTCTGGATTGTTTGGATAAACAATTTGAATTGGAATAGGATCTGCTCCTTCTCTATGTGATGGACTACTGCTAGATGCAGGATTGGTACTACTCTTTTCTTCGGAAGGGCTGAACACTGGTGGCAGATGAGCTCTTGGATTATGAATACATCATCAACATCCTTGTGAGAATGCAAACTGTCATCATGGTCCAGATAAATATCAAAGAAATGATGGCCTATTGACAAGAATACCATCATGTGATCGAGATCGCATCACTCCTAATCTGTCTCAAAGAATTTCTGGTGATGTCAAGGATGGGAATGCGGTAGTATGCTTTTATCCTTCCAGCCATCTCCCATCCTATCTCCTCTACCATATGCTCCACCATGATTGGAGACCATGTTAACCTATCAACTTGATCATACCACACTTCATGTCCATTGACATAACTTCTGTTGCTTCCTTGACCCATGAAAAAAAATCCATGATGAAATAGCACTGAAAATTTGTCACTGCGTGCTCCTGTTACAAAAAAGCACACAAATTGAATACAACCACCAATAATTGTAACAAACTTGACAAAAAATGAACCTTTTATGTGAACCTTAAACCCTACAACAAACCCCCAATTGTTCCTCCAAAACCCTAGCACACATTCTGAACCCCACTACATGAGCGAGTACACAATTTAGGACAAAGTATGTACATGGCAAACTGTGGCATCAAACCTATATTCAACTTTTCATGTGGAATCAAACCTATATTCCACTTTTCAAACCGTGTAAAAACCCTACCGAAACCCCAAATCGATTAACAAAACCCTAGGTTTTCTTCCAATGCGAGCAAGTTCAAGAGAAAACTTAGGCAAACTGAATATAATCTGTACATAACTCGATTTGATGTCAAATAGACCAGAATTTTGGACTTATGTAATCGGGGCAGGGGGCTCCGTCAGGCATTTAATTGCAGCCATGGCGGCGCCGCCTTGCCTTCACCACGGTCATGAGACCCTCCTCATGGCCGATCCTTCCGACCCGACACCGAAAATCGTCGCCGACCTCAACGCCGGCGATCAACTGTTCCTTCCTCGGCCGCGACAGGGGAGGGGAAGCGGAGACAGGGAGGGGAAGCGGAGAGACAGAGGAGGCGGAGAGACAGGGTAATGGAGAGGTGGGAGGGCGAGCAGAGATGGAAATAAAGACGGAAGTTTTTTTTTGTAAATTGGTCACCGCTTCGCTTCTGCAAACGACACGTGGCGCGGGGGTCTGGTCAACAGGCGGTCAGCCCGCGGTGTACCGGCTCAATACGGTGAACAGTGACTGTACAATCACGTCCCATCGTACAAAGTGACCGTATTTCTAAGTACGGTGACCAAACCGAGCTCGCGGCGCAAGTTCAAGTACCTGTAGTGCATTTTACTCCAATATTAATAGTGCATCTTGGCAGGCTGTCATCTCCGAGAGCAACTAGTTAACGAGCGCTCCTTCGGGAGCCTCGCAACGATCAGAGTCACTTGTCATGCTCTCAGCCATTCGCCACGTGTCACACTTCCTTTGGATTTTGTATTTTTGCACGCGTTTTCAGCTTTTTAAACGGTTTTCTCCGGGTTTTTTTTCGACGTTTTGGTTTTCCACCGGTCTTCCTTAGCTTTTCGATAAAATAATTTGAATTTTTTTTGTGCGAAATAACGCGTTTTTTCCTGCGAAAGTCACGGTTTTTCTTCCGCGAGAGGCACGGGTGTGCTTTCGCGAGAGTCACGGTCGTGCCTCTCGGAAACGAAAAAATGCGTTTTTATTTTTTTCTTTCGCGAGAGTCACGGTTTTGCTTCCGTGAGAGGCATGGTTGTGCTTTAGCGAGAGTCACGGTCGTGCCTCTCGGAAACGAAAAAAATGCATTTTCTGTTTTTTTCGCAAGAGTCACGGTTTTGCTTCCGCGAGAGGCACGGTTGTGCTTTCGCAAGAGTCACGGCCGTGCCTCTCGGAAAGGGGAAAATGCATTTTCTGTTTTTTTTCTTTCGCGAGAGTCACGGTTTTGCTTCCGCAAGAGGCACAGTTGTGCTTTCACGAGAGGCATGGGCGTGCTTTCGGAAACAGAAAAAAACCGCGATTTCTCTTTTTTTCCTTCCACAAGAGTCACGGTTTTTCTTCCGCGAGAGGCACGGTTGTGATTTCGTGAGAGGCACGGGCGTGCTTCTTTCAGAAAGGGAAAAAACCGGTGCTCACGGTTCGGTTTATTCGTCGGGTTTTTTCGTGAAAAAAAGTTCGTCAAAACCTATCAACATAGGATCTAGTTTTGAAGATCTCGACGTGAGGAATCCAACGGTGAAAGCGGTTCGAGATTTGGCCGCACGGTATGAGAGATAAAACGTTTTGAATAAAATGATCTAAAAAAAGGGGAAACTCCCAGGTTGCGACAAGTAGCCCGCTGCATGTGCGCCACTTGTCGCAACCAGGGAAGTTGGCGTGATCTTTGCAGCGAGTACTCCTCAGCTAGTGATTTCGGTCATCTCCAGCACAAACGGCTCATATAACACCTGATACTTGCGACACCGCCTGTTTCAGGGTAAACGAGCCCCGTGTCGCTCCCCGTGAGCGACCCGGGCGCTAACTGTTGGGGAACGTAGCATGCAATTTCAAAAAAATTCCTACGATCATGCAAGATCTATCTAGGAGATGTATAGCAACGGGAGGGGGAAAAGGTGTGTCCACGTACCCTCGTAGACCAAAACCGGAAGCGTTAGGTTAACGCGGTTGATGTAGTCGAACGTCTTCATGATCCAACCGATCTAGTACTGAACATACGACACCTTCGAGTTCAGCACACGTTCAGCTCGATGACGTCCCTCGAACTCTTGATCCAGCAGAGGGTCGAGGGAGAGTACGGTCAGCACGACGGCATGGTGACAGTGATGGTGATGTCATCAGCGTAGGGCTTCGCCTAAGCACTACGACACTATGACCGGAGGAGTAAACTGTGGAGGAGGGCACCGCACACGGCTAAGGGAACAACTGTTGTGTTTTGGGGTGCCCCCTACCCCCGTATATAAAGGAGGGGAGGAGGAGGCCAGCCACCAAGGGGCGCTTTAGGGAGAGGGGAGTCCTACTAGGACTCCAGTCCTAGTAGGATTCGGTCCCCCTTTTTTTCCTTCTTCCGGAGGGGGAAAGGGGGAAAGGAGAGGGAGTAGGAGAAGGAAAGGGGGGCGCCGCCCCCTTCCCGAATCCAATTCGGCCTCCTCCTTTGTGGGAGGCGTGCCAGCCCCGTGTGGGCTGGTTAGCCTGCCTCCTATGGCCCATATCTTTCCCCGGCGGGTTCCGGTAACCCTTGCGGTACTCCGGTATGTACCCGATACACTCGGGAACCCTTCCGGTGTCCGAATACTACCTTCCAATATATCAATCTTTACCTCTCGACCATTACGAGACTCCTCGTCATGTCCGTGATCTCATCCGGGACTCTGAACAAACTTCGGTCACCAAAACGCATAACTCATAATACAAATCGTCATCAAACGTTAAGCGTGCGGACCCTACGGGTTCAAGAACTATGTAGACATGACCGAGACTCGATCGTCGTTATCCTCATACCTAGTTCAATCTCGTTACCGGCAAGTCTTTTTACTCGTTCCATAATACATCATCCCATAACTAACTCATTAGTCACATTGCTTGCAAGGCTTATAGTGATGTGCATTACCAAGAGGGCCCAGAGATACCTCTCGGATACTCGGAGTGAAAAATCCTAATCTTGATCTATGCCAACCTAACAAACACCTTCAAAGACACATGTAGAGCATCTTTATAATCACCCAGTTACGTTGTGACGTTTGATAATACACAAGGTGTTCCTCCGGTATTCGGGAGTTGCATACCCCTCGCTACTACTAATTAGTAGTAGCGCCTCATTTTAGACCGCGCTACTGATAAGCTTTTGTGTATAAGGTTTTCCCTAGTAGTGTATGTATAAGTCATGAAGAAAGCAATAGCAATAAAACTTAACGATCATTATGATAAGCTAACGGATGGGTCTTGTCCATCACATCATTCTCTAATGATTTGATCCCGTTCATCAAATGACAACACATGTCTATGGTCAGGAAATATAACCATCTTTGATCAACGAGCTAGTCAAGTAGAGGCATACTAGGGACACTCTGTTTTGTCTATGTATTCACACATGTACTAAGTTTTCGGTTAATACAATTCTAGCATGAATAATAAACATTTATCATGATATAAGGAAATATAAATAACAACTTTATTATTGCCTCTTGGGAATATTTCCTTCAGTCTCCCACTTGCACTATAGAGTCAATAATCTAGTTCACATCGCCATGTGATTCAAATGCCAATAGTTCACATCACCATGTGATCAACACCATAGTTCACATCTCCATGTGACCAACACCCAAAGGGTTTACTAGATTCAATAATCTAGTTCACATCGCCATGTGATTAACACCCAAAGAGTACTAAGGTGTGATCATGTTTTGCTTGTGAGAGAAGTTTAGTCAACGGGTCTGCCACATTCAGATCCATATGTATTTTTGCAAATTTCTATGTCTACAATGCTCTGCATGGAGCTACTCTAGCTAATTGCTCCCACTTTCAATATGTATACAGATTGAGACTTGGAGTCATCCAGATCGGTGTTAAAGCTTGCATCGACGTAACTCTTTACGATGAACTCTTTATCACCTCCATAATCGAGAAATATTTCCTTAGTCCTCTAAGGATAATTTTGACCGCTGTCCAGTGATCTACTCCTGGATCACTATTGTACCCCTTTGCCAAACTCATGGCAAGGTACACAATAGATCTGGTATACAGCATGACATACTTTATAGAACCTATGGCTGAGGCATAGGAAAGGACTGTCATTCTCTCTCAATCTTCTGCCGTGGTCGGGTTTTGAGTCTTACTCAACTTCATACCTTACAACTCAGGCAAGAACTCCTTCTTTGACTGATCCATTTTGAACTCCTTCAAAATCTTATCAAGGTATGTACTCATCGAAAGTCTTATCAATCGTCTTGATCTATCTTTATAGATCTTGATGCCCAATATGTAAGTAGCTTCACCGAGGTCTTTCTTTGAAAAACTCCTTTCAAACACTCCTTTATTCTTTCCAGAAAATTCTACATCATTTCTGATCAACAATATGTCATTCACATATATTTATCAGAAAGGCTGTAGTGTCAGTCTTCTTCTTAAAGATCCATTTATTCTCTATGGTTTGCCGATCATCAGGCAAGTCAACGAAAGTCCACACTTTGTTCTCATACATGGATCCCGTCGCATATTTCATGGCCTCAAGCCATTTTGCGGAATCTGGGTTCATCATCGCTTCCTCATAGTTCGTAGGTTCGTCATGGTCTAGTAACATGACTTCCAGAACAAGATTACCATACCACTCTGGTGCGGACTGTACTCTGGTTGACCTACGAGGTTCGGTAGTAACTTGATCTGAAGTTTCATAATCAGTATCATTAACTTCCTCACTAATTGGTGTAGGCATCACTGGAACTAATTTTTGTAATGAACCATTTTCCAATTCGACAGAAGGTACAACTACCTCATCAAGTTCTACTTTCCTCCCACTCACTTCTTTCAAGAGAAACTCCTTCTCTAGAAAGGGTCCATTCTTAGCAACAATTGTCTTGCCTTCGGGTCTGTGATAGAAGGTGTACCCAATAGTTTCTTTTGGGTATCCTATGAAAACGCACTTCTCCGATTTGGGTTCGAGCTTATCAGGTTGAAGTTTTTTCACATAAGCATCGCAGCCCCAAATTTTAAGAAACAACAGTTTAGGTTTCTTGCCAAACCATAGTTCATACGATGTCATCTCAACGGAATTAGATGGTGCCCTATTTAACGTGAATGCAGCTGTCTCTAATGCATAACCCCAAAACAATAGTGGTAAAATCGGTAAGAGACATCATAGATCACACCATATCTAACAAAGTACGGTTACGACGTCCGGACACACCATTGCGCTGCGGTGTTCCAAGTGGCGTGAGTTGTGAAACTATTCCACATTGTTTTAAATAAAGGCCAAACTCGTAACTCAAATATTCGCCTCTGTGGTCAGATCGTAGAAACTTTATTTTCTTGTTACGATGATTCTCCACTTCACTCTGAAATTCTTTGAACTTTTCAAACATTTCAGACTTGTGTTTAATTAAGTAGATCTACTCATATCTGCTCAAATCATCTGTGAAGGTCAGAAAATAACGATACCTGCCACGAGCCTCAACACTCATTAGACCGCATAGATCGGTATGTATTATTTCCAATAAGTCATTGGCTCGCTCCATTGTTTCGAAGAATGGAGTTTTAGTCAGCTTGCCCATGAGGCATGGTTCGCAAGCATCAAGTGTTTCATAATCAAGTGATTCCAAAAGCCCATCGGCATGAATTTTCTTCATGCGCTTTACACCAATATGTCCTAAGTGGCAGTGCCACAAACATGTTGCACTATCATTATTAACTTTGCGTCTTTTGGCATCAATATTATCAATATGTGTATCACTGCGATCAAGATTCAGTAAACCGTTTACATTGGTTGTAAGACCATAGAAGGTTTTATTCATGAAAACAGAACAACAATTATTCTCTGACTTAAATGAATAACCTTATCGCAATAAACATGATTCAATCATATTCATGCTCAACGCAAACACCAAATAACATTTATTTAGGTCCAATACTAATCCCGAAGGTAGAGGGAGTATGCGATGGTGATCTTATCAACCTTGGAATCTCTTCCAACACACATCGTCACCTCGCCCTTAACTAGTCTCTGTTCATTTTGCAACTCCTGTTTCGAGTTACTAATCTTAGGAACTGTACCGGTATCAAATACCCTGGGGTTACTATGAACACTAGTAAAGTACACATCAATAACATGTATATCAAATATACCTTTGTTCACTTTGCCATCCTTCTTATCCGCCAAGTATTTGGGGTAGTTCCGCTTCCAGTGATCATTCCCTTTGTAGTAGAAGCACTCAGTTTCCGGCTTAGGTTTAGCTTTGGGTTTCTTCACGGGAGTGGGAACTTGCTTGCCATTCTTTCTTGAAGTTCCCTTTCTTTTTCTTTGCCCCTTTTCTTGAAACTAGTGGTCTTGTTAACCATCAACACTTGATGCTCTTTCTTGATTTCTACCTTTGCCGACTTTAGCATCGCGAAGAGCTTGGGAATTGTTTTCGTTATCCCCTTGCCTATTAATTCATCACGAAGTTCTAGTAACTTGGTGATAGTGACTAGAGAACTCTGTCAATCACTATCTTATCTGTCAGAGGTCTCATACCTCTCGATACGGGCATGAGTCTGAAATACCAATTTCAACTCTTGGAACATCTCATATGCTCCATGGTGTTCAAAACATTTTTGAAGTCCTGGTTCTAAGCCGTAAAGCATGGAGCACTAAACTATCAAGTAGTCATCATACCGAGCTTGCCAAACGTTCATAACGTCTGCATCTGCTCCTGCAATAGGTCCATCACCTAGCGGTGCATCAAGAACATAATTCTTCTGTGCAGCAATGAGGATAATCCTCAGATTACGGACCCAGTACGCATCATTGCTACTATCATCTTTCAACTTATTCTTCTCTAGGAACATATAAAAATAAACGAGGAGGTACATCGCAAGCTATTGATGTACAATAACATAGATAAGCAAAAACTATCAAGACTAAGTTCATGATAATTTTAAGTTCAATTAATCATATTACTTAAGAACTCCCACTTAGATAGACAGCCCTCTAGTCATCTAAATGATCACGTGATCCATATCAACTAAACCATGTCCGATCATCACGTGACATGGAGTAGTTTTCAATGGTGAACATATCTATGTTGATCATATCTACTATATGATTCACGTTCGACCTTTCGGTCTCAGTGTTCCGAGGCCATATCTGCATATGCTAGGCTCGTCAAGTTTAAACCGAGTATTCTGCATGTGCAAAACTGTCTTACTCCCGTTGTATGTGAACGTAGAGCTTATCCCACCCGATCATCACGTGGTATCTCGGCACGATGAATTGTTGCAACGGTGGATACTCAGGGAGAACACTTATACCTTGAAATTTAGTGAGGGATCATCTTATAATTCTACCGCCGTACTAAGCAAAATAAGATGCATAAAAGATAAACATCACATGCAATAAAAAATATGTGACATGATATGGCCATCATCATCTTGTGCCTTTGATCTCCATCTGAAGGAAATATGCCCTAGAGGCAATAATAAATTTGTTATTTATATTTCCTTATATCATGATAAATGTTTATTATTCATGATAGAATTGTATTAATCGGAAACTTAGTACATGTGTGAATACATAGACAAATAGAGTGTCACTAGTATGCCTCTACTTGACTAGCTCGTTGGATCAAAGATGGTTAAGTTTGCTAGCCATAGACATGAGTTGTCATTTTATCAACGGGATCACATCATTAGAGAATGATGTGATTGACTTGACCCATTCTGTTAGCTTAGCACTTGATCATTTAGTATATTGCTATTGCTTTCTTCATGACTTATACATGTTACTATGACTATGAGATTATGCAACTCCCAAATACCGGAGGAACACTTTGTGTGGTACCAAACATCACAATGTAAATGGGTGATTATAAAGGTGCTCTACAGGTGTCTCCGATGGTACTTGTTGAGTTGGCATAGATCGAGATTAGGATTTGTCACTCTGATTATCGGAGAGGTATCTCTGGGCCCTCTCGGTAATGCACATATCACTATAAGCCTTGCAACCAATGTGAATAATGACTTAGTTGCGGGATGATGCATTACGAAACGATTAAAGAGACTTACCGGTAACAAGATTGAACTAGGTATTGAGATACTGACGATCGAATCTCGGGCGAGTAACATACCGATGACAAAGGGAACAACGTATGTTGTTATGCGGTTTGACCGATAAAGATCTTCATAGAATATGTAGGAACCAATATGAGCATCCAGGTTCCGCTATTGGTTATTGACCGAAGATGAGTCTCGGTCATGTCTACATAGTTCTCGAACCCGTAGGGTCCGCACACTTAACGTTCGGTGACGATCGGTATTATGAGTTTATGTGTTTTGATGTACCGAAGGTAGTTCGGAGTCCCGGATGAGATCGGGGACATGACGAGGAGTCTCAAAAGGTCGAGACGTAAAGATCGATATATTGGACAACTATATTCGGACATCGGAAAGGTTCTGAGTGATTCGGGTATTTTTTGGAGTACCAAAGAGTTACGGGAATTCGTATTGGGCCTTAATGGGCCATACGGGAAAGGAGAAAAAGGCCTCAAGGGTGGCAGCGCCCCTTCCCCATGGACTGGTCTGAATTGGACTAGGGAAAGGGGGCGCCCCCTTCCTTCCTTCTCCTTCTCCCTTCCCCTTTTCCTATTTCATGTGGGAGGTGGAATCCTACTAGGACTAGGGAGTCTTAGTAGGACTCCACACTTTGGGCGCGCCCTATGAGGGCCGGCCTCCTCCTCCCTCCATCCTTTATATACGTGGCCAGGGGGCACCCCATGGACACATAAGTTAATCATTGATCTCTTAGCCGTGTGTGGTGCCCCCCTCCATCATAATCCACCTCGGTCATATCGTCGTACTGCTTAGGTGAAGCCCTGCGCCGGTAGCTTCATCATCAGCGTCATCACACCGTCGTGCTGATGAAGCTCTCCCTCGACACTCTGCTGGAATGTGAGTTCGTGGGACGTCACCGAGCCGAACGTGTGCAGATCGTGGAGGTGCCGTACCTTCGGTGCTAGGATCGGTCAATCTTGAAGACGTACGACTACATCAACCGCGTTGTCATAACGCTTCCGCTTACGTTGTACGAGGGTACGTAGACAATACTCTCCCCTCTCATTGCTATGCATCACCATGATCTTGCGTGTGCGTAGAATTTTTTTGAAATTAGTACGTTCCCCAACAGTGGTATCAGAGCCAGGTTTATGCGTAGATGTTATATGCACGAGTAGAACACAAGTGAGTTGTGGGTGATAATAGTCATACTGCTTACCAGCATGTCGACAGTATTGTTGGATGAAGCGGCCCGGACCGACATTACGCGTACGCTTACGCGAGACTGGTTCTACCTACGTGCTTCGCACACAGGTGGCTGGCGGGTGTCAGTTTCTCCAACTTTAGTTGAATCGAGTGTGACTATGCCCGGTCCTTGTGAAGGTTAAAACGGCACATACTTGATGAAAAATCATTGTGGTTTTGATGCGTAGGTAAGAACGTTTATTGCTCAGCCCATAGCAGCCACGCAAAACTTGCAACAACAAAGTAGAGGACGTCTAACTTGTTTTTGCAGGGCATGTTATGATGTGATATGGTCAAGACATGACGCTAAATTTGTTGTATGAGATGATCATGTTTTGAAACGAAGTTATCGGCAACTGGCAGGAGCCGTATGGTTGTCGCTTTATTGTATGAAATGGAATCGCCATGTAATTGCTTTACTTTATCACTAAGCGATAGCGATAGTCGTAGAAGCAATAGTTGGCGAGAAGACAACGATGCTTCGATGGAGATCAAGGTGTCAAGCCGGTGACGATGGTGATCACGACAGTGCTTTGGAGATGGAGATCAAAGGCATACGATGATGATGGCCATATCATATCACTTATATTGTTTGCATGTGATGTTTATTCTTTTTGCATCTTATTTTTCTTAGTTCGGCGGTAGCATTATAAGATGATCTCTCACTAAATTTCAAGGTACAAGTGTTCTCCCTGAGTATGCACCGTTGCGAAAGTTCGTCCTGCTGAGACACCACGTGATGATCGGGTGTGATAAGCTCTACGTTAACATACAACGGGTGCAAGCCAGTTTTGCACACGCGGAATACTCGGGTTAAACTTGACGATCCTAGCATATGCAGATATGGCCTCGGAACACTGGAGACCAAAAGGTCGAGCGTGAATCATACAGTAGATATGATCAACATAGTGATGTTCACCATTGAAAACTACTACATCTCACGTGATGATCAGACATGGTTTAGTTGATTTGGATCACGTGATCATTTAGATGACTCGAGGGATGTCTATCTAAGTGGGAGTTCTTAAGTAATATGATTAATTGAACTTTAAATTTATCATGAACTTAGTCCTGATAGTTTTTGCTTATCTATGTTATTGTATATCAATAGCTCGCGATGTAGCTCCCCGTTTATTTTTGATATGTTCCTAGAGAAAAATAAGTTGAAAGATGATAGTAGCAATGATGCGGACTTGGTCCGTGATCTAAGGATTATCCTCATTGCTGCACAGAAGAATTATGTCCTTGATGCACCGCTAGGTGACAGACCTATTGCAGGAGCAGATGTAGACGTTATGAACGTTTGACAAAGCTCGGTATGATAACTACTTGATAGTTTAGTACACCATGCTTTACGGCTTAGAACCGGGACTTCAAAAATGCTTTGAATGCCACAGAGCATATAAGATGTTCCAAGAGTTGAAATTGGTATTTCATACTCATACCCGTGTCGGCTGTATGAGACCTCTAACGATACTTTTGCCTACAAGATGGAGGAGAATAACTCAACCAGTGAGCATGTGCTCAGATTGTCTAGGTACTACAATCACTTGAATCAAGTGCGAGTTAATCTTCCAGATAAGATTGTGATTGGCAGAATTCTCTAGTCACTATCACCAAGTTACTAGAACTTCGTGATGAACTATAATATGCAAGGGATAATGGAAACGATTCCCAAGCTCTTCGCGATGCTGAAATCGGCGAAGGAAGAAATCAAGAAAAAACTTCAAAGTGTTGATGGTTGAAAAGACCACTAGTTTCAAGTAAAAGGGCAAGGGAAAGAAAGGGAACTTCAAAAAGAATGGCAAGCAAGTTGTCACTCCCGTGAAGAAGCCCAAAGCTAAAGACCTAAGCCTGAAACTGAGTGCTTCTACTACAAAAGGGAATAGTAGCTGGAAGCGGAACTACCCCAAATAATTGGCGGATAAGAAGGATGGCAAAGTGAACAAAAGTATATTTGATATACATGTTATTGATGTGTACTTTACTAGTGTTTATAGCAACCCCTCGTATTTGATCTTGGTTAGGTTGCTAAGAGTAGTAGCTCGAAACGGGAGTTGCAAAATAAACATAGACTAGTTAAGGGCGAGGTGATGATGTGTGTTGGAAGTGACTCCAAGGTTGATAAGATCACCATCGCACACTCCCTTTACCTTCGGGATTAGTGTTGAACCTAAAAGAAATATTATTTGGTGTTTGCGTTGAGCATGAATATGATTGGATCATGTTTATTGCAATACGGTTATTCATTTAAGTCAAAGAATAATTCTTGTTCTATTTACATGAATAAAACCTTCTATGGTCATACACTCAATATAAATGGTTTATTGAATCTCGATCGTAGTGATACACATATTCATAAATATTGAAGCCAAAAGATGCAAAGTTAATAATGATAGTGCAACTTATTTGTGGTACTGCCGTTTAGGTCATATTGGTGTAAAGCGCATGAAGAAACTCCATGCTGATGGGCTTTTGGAATCACTTGATTATGAATCACTTGATGTTTGCGAACCATGCCTCATGGGCAAGATGACTAAGACTCTGTTCTCCAGAACAATGGAGCGAGCAACTAACTTATTGGAAATAATACATACTAATGTATGCTGTCCGATGAGTGTTAAGCCTCACGGCGGGTATCGTTATTTTCTAACCTTCACAAGATGATTTGAGCAGATATGGGTATATCTACTTAATGAAACACAAGTCTGAAACATTTTAAAAGTTCAAAGAATTTCAGAGTGAAGTGGAGAATCATCGTAACAAGAAAATAAAGTTTCTACGATCTGACCGCGGAGGCGAATATATGAGTTACGAGTTTGGCCTTCAATTAAAACAATGTGGAATAGTTTCACAAACTCATGCCGCCTGGAACACCACAGTGTAATGGTGTGTCCGAACATCGTAACCATACTTTATTAGATATGGTGCGATCTATGATGTCTCTTACAGATTTACCACTATCGTTTTGGGGTTATGCATTAGAGACAACTGCATTCACATTAAATAGGGCACCATCTAAATCCGTTGAGATGACACCGTATGAACAGTGGTTTGGCAAGAAACCTAAGTCATCATTTCTTAAAGTTTGGGGCTACGAAGCTTATGTGAAAAAGTTTCAACCTGATAAGCTTGAACCCAAATCGGAGAAGTGCGTCTTCATAGGATACCCAAAAGAAAATGTTGGGTACACTGATGACCCACAAGTATAGGGGATCTATCGTAGTCCTTTCGATAAGTAAGAGTGTCGAACCCAACGAGGAGCAGAAGGAAATGATAAGCGGTTTTCAGCAAGTTAATTTCTGCAAGTACTGAAATTATAGGTAACAAATAGTTTTGTGATAAGACAATTTGTAACGAGCAACAAGTAATAAAAGTAAATAAAGTGCAGCAAGGTGGCCCAATCCTTTCTGTAGCAAAGGACAAGCCTGGACAAACTCTTATATACAGAAAAGCGCTCCCAAGGACACATGGGAATTATCGTCAAGCTAGTTTTCATCACGTTCATACGATTCGTGTTCGGTACTTTGATAATTTGATATGTGGGTGGACCAGTGCTTGGGTGCTGCCCTTACTTGGGAAAGCATCCCACTTATGATTAACTCCTATGGCAAGCATCCGCAACTACAAAAGAAGTATTAAGGTAAACCTAACCATAGCATGAAACATATGGATCCAAATCAGCCCCTTACGAAGCAACGAATAAACTAGGGTTTAAGCTTCTGTCACTCTAGCAACCCATCATCTACTTATTACTTCCCAATGCCTTCCTCTAGGCCCAAACAATGGTGAAGTGTCATATAGTCAACGTTCACATGACACCACTAGAGGAGAGACAACATACATCTCATCAAAATATCGAACGAATACCAAATTCACATGACTACTAATAGCAAGACTTCTCCCATGTCCTCAGGAACAAACGTAACTACTCACAAAGCATATTCATGTTCATAATCAGAGGAGTATTAATATGCATATAGGATCTGAACATATGATCTTCCACCAAATAAACCAACTAGCATCAACTACAAGGAGTAATCAACACTACTAGCAACCTACAGGTACCAATCTCAGACTTTGAGACAAGAATTGGATACAAGAGATGAACTAGGGTTTGAGAGGAGATGGTGCTGGTGAAGATGTTGATGGAGACTGGCCCCCTCCCGATAAGAGGAGCGTTGGTGATGACGATGGCGATGATTTCCCCCTCCCGGAGGGAAGTGTCCCCGGCAGAACAGCTCCGCCAGAGCCCTAGCTTGGTTCCGCCAAGGTTCTGCCTCGTGGCTGCGGAGTCTCATCCCAAAAGCTTGCTTCTGATTTTTCTCGGACGAAAGACTTCATATAGTAGAAGATGGGCACCGGAGGGCCACCAGGGGGTGCACGAGGCAGGGGGCGCGCCCAAGGGGTAGGGCGCGCCCCCACCCTCGTGCCCAGGGTGTGGGTCCCCTCTGGTATTTTCTTCGCTCAATATTTTCTATTATTTCCAAAAATAACTTCCATGGAGTTTCATGACTTTTGGAGTTGTGCAGAATAGGTCTATAATATTTGCTCCTTTTCTAGCCCAGAATTCCAGCTGCCGACATTCTCCCTCGTAAAATAAGAGAGAGTAGGCATAAGTATTGTGACATAATGTGTAATAACAGCCCATAATGCAATAAATATTGATATAAAAGCATGATGCCAAATGGACGTATCAACTCCCCCAAGCTTAGACCTCGCTTGTCCTCAAGCGGAAGCCGATAATGATAAATATGTCCACATGTTTAGAGGTATAGGTGTTGATCAAATAAAATACGGACATGAGTGCATCACGATCATTCTTATAACAACAAGATATATGGATATTGTCATATGATTTCTTATGCTCAAGTAATAATCTATCCACAATGTCAAGTATGAATTAGAAACTTCAATTAGAACTAACAAACTATAATCTCAGTCATTGAGGCAATTGCAATTTATCATAACATCAGAAAGAGTCTATGTAAGAGCCTTTCAACAAGTCCACATACTCAACTATCATTTAGTCTTTCACAATTGCTAACACTCACGCAATACTTGTGGTTATGGAGTTTTAATTGGACACAGAGAAAGATAGGGGCTTATAGTTTCGCCTACCAACCTTTTACCTCAAGGGTATTGTCAACAATAATAGTTCATGCTAACTTACATCCGGAGAGCGCACGAGGTGCCCACGAGGTCGGGGCGCCCCCAGGGGGGTAGGGCGCGCCCTCCACCCTCGTGGAGGTCTCGTGTCCTTCCCGGACTGCTTCTTATTTTTCTATTTTTCTAAATATTCCAAACGGAGAAAAGTTGCCATTAGAACTGTTTTGGAGTCGGTTTACTTACTGTACCACATACCTATTCCTTTTCGGAGTCTAAAATGTTCTGGAAAGTGTCCCTTATGTATTCCTCCGGGGTTACGGTTTCAATAACATTGGTTTCAACATTTACAGGATTAGCTGAGATATAATGTTTGATTCTTTGACCGTTCAACACCTTCGGATTTGTCACTTCGAAGTTGTTGATTTTTATGGCACCGGAACGATAGACCTCCTCGATAACGTAAGGACCTTCCCATTTAGAGAGAAGTTTTCCTGCAAAAAATCTTAAACGAGAGTTGTATAGCAATACATAATCACCTACATTAAACTCACGCTTTTGTATTCTTTTGTCATGCCATCTTTTAACTTTTTCTTTAAACAGTTTGGCATTCTCATAGGCTTGGGTTCTCCATTCATCAAGTGAGCTAATTGTAGGACCTTGAAGTATGTCTAGAGGGGGGGTGATTAGACTACTTGACCAATAAAAATTTAACCTTTTCCCAATTTTAGACTTTGGCAGATTTTAGCTATTCTAGAACGAGTCAAGCAATCTTCACATAATTCAAGCAAGCATGCAAAGAGTATATAGGCAGCGGAAAATAAAGCATGCAACTTGCAAGAATGTAAAGGGAAGGGTTTGGAGAAATCAAACGCAATTGGAGACACGGATGTTTTTTGTCGTGGTCCCGATAGGTGGTGCTATCGTACTTCCACGTTGGTGGAGACTTCAACCCACATAGGGTAACGGTTGCGCGAGTCCACGGAGGGCTCCACCCACGAAGGGTCCACGAAGTAGCAACCTTGTCTATCCCACCATGGCCGTCGCCCATGAAGGACTTGCCTCACTAGCGGTAGATCTTCACGAAGTAGGCGATCTCCTTGCCCTTACAAACTCCTTGGTTCAACTCCACAATCTTGTCGGAGGCTCCCAAGTGACACCTAGCCAATCTAGGAGACACCACTATCCAAGAAGTAACAAATGGTGTGTTGATGATGAACTCCTTGCTCTTGTGCTTCTAATGATAGTCTCCCCAACACTCAACTCTCTCTCACAGGATTGGATTTGGTGAAAAGGAGATTTGAGTGGAAAGAAACTTGGGGAAGGCTAGAGATCAAGATTCATATGGTTGGAATGGAATATCTTGGCCTCAACACATGAGTAGGTGGTTCTCTCTCAGAATTGGTAAGTTGGAAGTGTAGGTTTCTTCTGATGGCTCTCTCCACGAATGAAGAGGAGGTGGCGGGGTATATGTAGCCTCCACACAAAATCTAACCGTTACACACAATTTACCAAACTCGGTGGGACCGAATCATAAATCTCGGTCAGACTGATTTAGTAAACCTAGTGACCGTTAGGATTTTCGGTGGGACTGACATGCATCTCGGTAGGACCGATTTGGTTAGGGTTAGGGCATAATGTAATCTCGGTGCGACCGATTACACAAACTCGGTGAGACCGATTTTGGTAATTAGCTAACCAGAGAGTTGGTCAGGTAAACTCGGTGGGACTGATTTGCTCTTTCGGTGAGACCGAAAAGTTACAAAAGGGAAACAAAGAGTTTACATTGTAATCTCGGTGGGACCGATTCGCTCTTTCGGTTAGACCGAAAAGTTACGAAGGGGAAACAAAGAGATTACAATCCCATATCGGTGAGACCGAGATCCCTATCGGTGGAACTGATTTGCCTAGGGTTTGTGGCAGTGGCTATGACATCTGAACTCGGTGGCGCCGGATAGAAAGAATCGGTAGGGCCGAGTTTGACTTTGGGTTTAGGACATATGTGGATGTGAGAAAGAAGTGGAGGGTTTTGGAGCATATCACTAAGCACATGGAGCAAAAGGCTCAATAAGCAACACCTCATCCCTTCTTGATAGTATTGGCTTTTCCTATAGACTCAATGTGGTCTTGGATCACTAAAATGTAAAATGAAGAGTCTTGAGCTTTTGAGCTTTGAGCCAATCCTTTGTCCTTAATATTTTGAGGGATCCACTTTCATCATCCATGCCATGCCATGCATTGAGCTTTCCTGAAATATTCATCTTGGAATAGTATTAGCTTAATGAGCTATATGTTGTTATGAATTGCCAAAACCACCTAGGGATAGTTGCACTTTCAATCTCCCTCTTTTTGGTAATTGATGACAACATATAGATCAAAGCTTCGACAAATGATAATAAAATTGAAAAACATCGTCGCTTTGAGAAGTATGTGATAAGCAAGAGATCCCCCTAAATTCGTGCATATCTTAAGAGTTGCTTTGGACTGCAAATGCACAAGAAATTAGGCTCATGGGTTACTCTTCCATGTCACATACATCTTGGTGGAGCGCTCAAAATAATAACGATTGAATACATGCACTCATCACCAAGCACAGTGAATGATCATATACATTTTGCTTCAAAATCATTATGATACTAAATTGCTTTCATACGAACAAAGATTTGTTTCCATCAAAATGGAAAAACACACATTTTAAACTACATGGGGATATGTTTCCACAATGATGAAACATTTGTCTTAGTTAAACAAAGAATTTGCTTCCATGGTGATCGCAGCAACTGCGGCATCCACAGCGGTGACATGAACTGCAAGGAAAGTGCGAAGACCATGTGGAAAGATATGCTGCATCTTCTTTGGATGCGAAAGAAGAGCACTCGGTGACGAAGCCATTTGAAATACCCGCCACTGCCCTTCTCTCTTGGGATCCGTGCCATTTTTGACAAAATGATTTCTTATGTGTAAATACAAGACGCACGCGCCCATTCTTTTTAACTTCGTTGCGGACGCCCTCTCTAACATCCTATCTAGAGCCGCGGAGGCCGGTCATATCTCCTCTGTTAGTTCCCACCTCATTCCGGAAGGAATTACGCATCTTCAGTATGCTGATGACACTATCATCTTGGTGGAACTTAATGATCTTTGCATCGGCAATCTCAAGTTTCTTCTCCTCTGTTTCGAAGCTCTTTTGGGGCTTAAGATTAATTTCTCTAAAAGCGAAGTTATTGTCACGGGTGTTTCTGACGTCGAAGCCTTAAGGGTGGCACGCTTACTAAACTGCTCTCTGGGGTCTTTCTTATTAAGTATCTGGGCCTGCCTATCACTTCTGATAAGCTCTATGCCAAGGACTTTGCTCCTGTGGTGACCAAGGTCGGGAATCGTGTGATGCCCTGGAGGGGCAGATATAATACTCAGGCGGGCAAAGTGGCCTTAATTAACGTCTGCCTCTCCTCCTCCCTATGTTCCCCGATGGGGTTCTACCTCCTTTCTATGGGCACTCATGCTGGTTTTAACAAACATAGAGGGCCTTTTATTGAAACGCGGCAGATATCAAGCATAAGTATCGCTTTGGTTAAATGGGACACCATATGTAAGCCCAAAAGCCTTGGGGGCTGGGCATCATTAACACTACGGTTATGAACAAATGCACGATCATCAAATGGTGGTGGAAGATCATGAACATTCCCAGGACAAACCTTTGTGGTTCAAAGATCTTAAAGGCAAAGTATTTCCCTTCCTGCAGCCCTATGTTTGCCCGTGCATCTGGGGCATCTCAATTTTGGCACGATCTTGTTAAACTTCGGCCTACCTTTCAAGGTCTTGTCAAGTTTGTTGTTGGCAATGGGAAATCTACTAGGTTCTAGCTTGATTGGTGGTGCGGGGCCTCTCCATGGCCTCTTCTTTCGGTTTTATACTCTTCTTGTCCAAACCCCAGATTTCTATTTACGAGCTTGCGTCGAATAATTGGGACCTTCAATTGCGTCGCTCTCTCTCTCTCTCTCAGAGTTGGAAGGCTGGCAGCGTCTTGATGCCCTCTTCCCTCCGCTCTTGGAGGAGGAAGACTTCGATTGTGTGGCCCCATTCCCCCTCTGGCCGCTTCTCGGTTAAATCCTTGTATAGCAAACTTATTGAGGGATCCATCACCTCCAAATTTAAGTGGATATGGAAAGCCCACATCCCCCCTAAGATTAAGGTGTTTCTCTGGCAAGCCTCTCGTGGGCGCCTTCCTACGGGTGACCAAATCTGTAAACGTAATGGTCGTGGCTCGATTGTTGTGTTCTTTGTGGGACGAGAGAAGATACTCCTCATATTTTTTAATCTGGCCCCTGCTAAGCTGTTTTGGTGTTGTATCAGATCTTGGCTGCATGTCTCACGGCCTCCGACCTCCTTTGCAGACTTACGATCCTTGGTTAATTCTTTGGTTGGGGCCCAAAGGAGACTGTTTTGGGTCAGCTTTGCTGCCATGTGTTGGTCCTAATGGACGACAAGGAATAAATTCACTATCGAACATGTTTTTCCTGCTAAGCCTGCTGATTGCTTATTTAAGACTTGTATATTCCTGCAGCAGTGGAGATTATTGACTAAGGAGGAGGACAGGGATGCTTTTGACGCCATGTTGGCCAAGATCCGAAATTCTGCTATCTCCATCATTCCAAACCAAGCGGACTCAGAGACGCTGCTATGCTGTTTCGTTATCTTTTCTTCTTCCGGCTGCGTGCCGTGTAATCGCCTCGGGAGCCATGTACGTAGACTTCCTTCTTCGTGCTTTGGCTTGATACTTTGGCATTTGTGTGGTGGTTATGCGGGTCCTTGTTAACTCGCCTCGATGGCTTTATCTATAAAGTCGGGCTATGGCCTTATCTCTCGACAAGACGCACACGTAGACCGGAACAGCTTTGTACCGTGCGCCTCATTTAATATAGGTCCGCAATGTCCGGGAAGAAAGACTAGGTGGAAGACTTCCGCATGTCGTATTTATTATAGGTTGTAAACAGTCTGAAGGTAAAACAATGTTTGATGGGGAGGGAGGACGTGGGTTAAATAAAATGTTGTTGCAAGAGAGTTAAATCATTTAGGTCACTTTACAAAAAAAACCTCAGGGGCTCCCACGATCGCCAAGGCGATCCGGCGGCGATGACGGGTGAGATGGTGGCTTCGACGCCGGCAAACCCGTCGGGGCAGTGGAGCCTCATACTGGTTCTTGGGACATTGGAATTTTCCAAAACTATTGCCCTTAACTAGAGGAGCAGGTGTGGCTTTACTCGCATGCATATTATACTTTTTAAGATCCTTTTCTAAATATGCTTTACGCAATAGTCCTAAGACTCCATTGTTCCTATCTCGGTGAATTTATATGCCCAAAACATATGATGCTTCACCAAGATCTATTATGTCAAAATTTGAGGATAAGAACTTCTTTGTTTCTTGTAGTAAACTAACATCATCGCTAGCAAGCGTGATATCATCCACATACAAAATTAGGAAAATATATTTCCCATTTTTAAAGTTTGCATAAATGCAGTTATCCTCAATATTTTCTTTAAATCCAAAACTTTTAATCGTTTGATTAAACTTTAGATACCACTGTCTAGAGGCTTGCTTTAATCCATAAATGGATTTCTTCAGACGACATCCCATATTTTCCTTGCCTTCCATGATAAAACCCTTGGGTTGTTTCATGTAGACATTTTCTTCTAAATCCCCGTTGAGAAATGCCGTCTTTACATCCATTTGATGTAACTCTAAATCAAAATGAGCAACTAATGCCATTATGATACTGAAGGAATCCTTGCATGAGACTGGGGAAAAAGTCTCATTGTAGTCTATCCCTTCTCTTTGAGTAAATCCTTTTGCCATGAGTCGTGCTTTATACTTTTCTACATTCCCTTTAGAGTCATACTTAATTTTGTAGACCCATTTACAGCCCTCTTGTTTGGCTCCATTAGGAATTTCCTCTAAGTCCCAAACATCTTTGGAACTCATCAATTTCATCTCGTCTTCCATTGCTTTCATCCACTTTGATGAATGAGGGCTTCTCATGGCTTCTTCATATGAGATGGGATCTTTTTCCATATGAACCATTTCTGTGTTATAAACTTTAAAGTCAGTATAAATAGCTGACTTTCTTGGTCTTGTAGACCTTCTAAGGGCCTCAGTTTCGGCACATTCTGTGCCTCAACTTCAGCACTTCTTCTAAAATTTGTTGCTGCACCTCCCTTTCATGCTCAAAACGGGTTGATCAGCTCCTCACGAACAGGTTCCGTGTCTACTCCCATAGTTGTCATGGGTGGAGTTGCAACTGGTAGTGAGAAAATGGCTCTGAATCATCGATTAGGTGCATGCACCCTTTTCTCCTCATGATCAATTTTCCGAGCTACCAAGCTCCCCCTCATCATTTCGTCCTCTAAGAAGACTGCATGTCTGTTTCTACAAACTTTGTATATCTGTTTGGGCAGTAGAAACGAAAACCCTTTGATCTGTCTATATAGCCAATGAAGTGGCAGCTCACTGTTTTGGGATCTAACTTTGCAATGTTTGGATTAAACATTTTGGCCTCAGCAGGGCACCCACACACCCTGAAGGTGTTGTTGGGAGGGCACCCTTCATGTCCATAGCTCGTACGGTGTTTTGGGCACCGACTTGCTTGGAACTCTATTGAGAATGTGAATGGCGGTTTTAAGCGCCTCCATCCATAATCCCAACGACAAAGTTGGAATAACTCATCATGCTGTGCACCATATCCTTAAGTGTACGGTTGCGCCTTTCAACTACTCCATTCTTTTCTCCTAGAGTGGGATACATTAAAAGCACATGAGTTATCATATCTTTCTCTTGTCAGAATTTCTCCCGCCATACGGGATTTTTGACATAATATTATGTCGACTTTACCCCATTACGCAGGTATTTTCTCAAACTTTTCCCGCCATGCAGGTTTTATCATAATCATCTTTTCCCGCCATGCGGGTAATTCCCTGTAAGGGAACATAAATGCCAGAATTGGCTCTTTTGACTACATATTCAATCATCAAATTTAGGAATAAATCCGAATGCTCTTTGACATACATGCTTGATCCGACGTTGGTCAAATTAAGCATGCATGTTGTTTGTTTCATCTCAAATCATGTTGACTGAAAAATCTTCTTCATAGAGAGTACATGAAAGACCTTCATCAATCAAGACTCTCAATGATCTATCTCTTTTCTTTTGATTCCATTCTTTAGAGAGAACATACTCCCTCACGTTATGACCTTTCTTAGTCATCTTTCGGGTCACAAGTACCCAGCCATTCGCTTTCACGAATGAAAGCATGGAAAACTTTTAGTCTGAGAAAACATAGCCAATAATGAACAATAATGGGCATAAAAATAACCTACGTTGGTCTGGTTAAAAAAGTGCACATTAAACTTTTGAAACTTTCTTTTATATTCTAAATCACCGTTGTGGCAGAATTAGAATAAACATCATCCTTCTACATTAATTCCATATCACCGTTGGGCGGAAATGGAAATAATGCATATAACTCATAAACAATGTGATGATAGTATTTCTATTAAACAACTTTGCTAAGAATTAATCATCATCATTAACTTTATTGCAGCGAACAAGAAATATACATTTCTCTAGTTCAAGAGCATTTCTTGATCTTTATCCGTTCTCTAAAAATTGATCACTTTGATACAAAATTTATCAAAGATTTAAACTTTGAACATAAGACTCGGAGAATTATAGCACTGTTTTCACCAACGTTGGTCAGACAATAACAATACCATATTTTAACTTTAAAACAAATATCTTTCTTCTGTCATAGCGAAAACTATGTGCATCTTATTTCACCCATAGGGAAAAAACATTGTTAAGAAAATTTCTTCCAATTAAATTTTTCCGTTGGTTCCAATTTAATTGGAGGATAAAACTTTTACTTTGCAGCGGAAACTTTACAATATTCTATTCAAAAACAATTATATACTCTTTTACTCTCTAAGCAATTTTAACCGATTTGTTAAAAAATGCATTAGAGAAGCAACACTTTAATATTTTACTTTACTTCTATTCACTTTTAAAAGAGCACCTTTAAATTTCAATAATAAAACATGATCATGTTATTAACAACATTGGTCATAAATAACATAATCATATTCATTTTAATAATCACTTTAACATGCTCTTAAAATACTCAATTCTATCTAAACCTTTTATTTTCTTTGTAAAAGAGCACTATTAATTATTTACACAGCGGAAAAACATGAATTAAAATTCATGAACTTTTTACTCTTTACATCTTTACAGAAACTTTTCTTTGACCAAACAAAAAATCATGAACTTTATTATTTTCTTTATAAAAATTCATGAACGTTTCTTTTTCTGAAAAATTTTTATTCTTTAAAAAACAGAAAATAGTAGCTGCACCGTCTAGCAAGACGGCCTTAGCGGAAAAAGAACGCCCACGGCCTATGAAGCGCCCGGCCTCGGCCCTTTCGGCCCGATGGCTTCGGTAAAGCGCAGCGCATTCTTGTGGCTCGGACCACTCTCGCCCAAAGGCCCACGCTGCCAGCGACTACTCTCCCTTCCCTTTCCTTCTTCTTTCTTTTCCTCCGTCTGTCGGGGAAAAAGGGCAGCACCCTTGTCGGCCGCTCCGGCCGCCGGCGACGGCGGCGAGAGCCACCGCGCCCCGCTGTGCTCTCCTTTTCCCTTCCCCCTTCTCTCACCCATCCACCACCTGCTCCTTCGTGCAGAAAGAGAGAGAGAGAGAGACTCGAGAGGTCCTGCGCCATCAGACACAGCGCCCCCGCTGACCCCTTTGCTGGCGTGCGCGAGCACCACAAGGGTGAACCCGCCGCCGTCAAACGGCTTGGTGGTGGTGCTCTTTGCCCCATGAGGGGTTGGTTCTTCTTCCGGACGGCTCGGCTTGCCGATGCCCGTCCGGATCGAGAGGAACGGCGCGGCCTTGCGGCGGCACTCTTTGACGGCGTGGCCCGAGGCCCTGCTCCGGTGAACTTTTGGGGTTTTCTTTTGTTTGCTTTTCTTTGCGCTGCTAGGGTTCTTTGGGGAGGATTCTTTTTTTTCCTTTCTCTGTTTATACTTTGCACCGAAAATCATAGCCTAGCATGGCTCGATACCATTGATAGATCCTTTGGATCGGTGTAGGCTAGTGATTAGGTGAACCTACCTTCTGCTTGACCAGACGAGGAACTCCGGGTGCCGGCCATGGTCCACGGTGGCCAGTGATGGTAGAGAGTGGATGGCGGCGGTGGTGGAACGTCCCGCATGCCCTGGCCCCCACCTCTGTTAATATAGCGCGGGTGGGCCCATCAATCATAGTGGGTTGAGCGCCCCCGATCAGGGCGTGGATCTAAGGGCCCGGTGGGCCGTTGGGGCCACGCAGTGGAGATCAACCTAACAGATGGAAGTAATCTCCTGTTGCTTCAGAAGCAAATTCTAATCTTTTTAAAGAAGTGTTTAATGTAAACAGATTTTAATCTTGTCAACAGCTCCTTTATGCTACAATCGAAATAATTTTCTAGTTGTTTGAAACATATTTTTGTTTGCTTGCACTGGACACAAATATGATCGAACTAGATCGAAACAATCATGAGCTGCCATAGAAGAAAATTTTCTTCTGATCGAAGCAAACAATTTCTAACCTGATGGAAGGAATCTCCATTAGAAAACCAATTCTAACCGGATGGAAACAATCTGTTGCCACAGAAACAATTTCTGAGGCTGGCCAAAAAAAAGAAGTTATTATTTTTAGTGGCTGTTAAAGTTACACTCGAAATAAGGAATGGAAACAAATTGTTTGGAAGCAAATTGCATGCATGGAAGCACATATCATGGCGCCTAATCAATTCGATATGCCCTGGATTATAGGAGTGATTGTTTGGAAACAAATTGATTGCAATTAGTGGAATCACGCATGCAAACAGGCTAGTGGGCGCACTTTTTAAGTAAGCAATCCAACACACCACAACACCACACTGTACTGCCAAATCTAATGGCCATCATGCTTCTCATCCTACGGTCAATAACAAATCTGATAAAATGTAATGGATCAGTAGTCTGATCCTAGTGCTTCCTATTAGCAATCCACCGGTGGAGGAATAGTCCACACGGTGCGTTCAGATAATAACACCAAGCACTCCTTTTTTGTTTTGAGAACCGCCATCCAGACACTTTATTCATTATAAGGCAGATTACATCTGATTGCAAAACATGTTGGCACAAACCCGGAAACCATATGCACAAGATAACCCAACTCGAGCACGAACTCGGAGCAATGGCGACGAACGCCGCAGCCGGCGAACCGGCCTGTATCTTGGCAACCTTTATTCACTGGGTTTGGCACTTTGACAACACAATTACACGACCCCTTTTAAAGCCTGTTAGGAATAGATTTTACAGGTTAGTTAATTAACACGGGTTAATTAATGAACCGTCATTAGTTGAATAGGTGTGTCCAACACCGAACAGACGTCTCGTACGGACGCATGTGTCTGTACGGACGCATTTTTTTCCTTCCCATCTCTATTGTAACTACCGCCTCTATAAGGCACTCTTCGAAGTGTATATATATCTTGAGAATCAATGAAATCAGTAGCCTTTCCTTCATTCAATCACTTTTACATTCAACACGTTATCAGCACTCGGCTCTACCGAGAGCGAGAAGGCCACAAAAGCATAGGAGACGCCTCTGTTCTAGCCCTGCAGCGCGGTGGCAACCAGCGGGCGCGCGACACCGCAGCCCTCGTCCGGCGGCGCGGTCACCCGCACATAAGCACCACACGAGGCGCCCTCTGGCGCATGGGGCGTCCTCCGGCGCGGGGTGATGCGGCCTCGCTCCTCCCGGTGGCGCAGACACCATCAGCGGGACCCTTCCAGTCGGCAGCGGCGGCAGCCAACGAGTCAAGCACGAACGCCTTAAACGGCGTCAGCACAGCGACTGCCTGAACGAGCATCGGGAAATCAATCAGGAAACACTAATTCCGTTTAATTTTGTTCTTCCCATGATCTGAAGATTAACTGCTTTTCTGCACATAGTATGTGGACACGGTGAGATGAATAGATGGCTGAAGCATCAACCGGAAGAGATCCTTGACCAAGGAAGAAAAGCTTCAATCAAGAAAGAACCATCCGGTCAGCAAGAACAACAAAAGAACGAAGAACAAGAGAAAACATACAAGGAAAATCTCTTCGATTTAGGGATGCAAAGAGCAAAAGGTACCATACGTACTTCAGTTTTTCTTGCACTGGATCAAGCGATCTGCAACATCGCTAGCGGCTCCCGCGTCCATGCGTCTCGGCTGCTCATCCACGGGATGCAATGGCTAGAGCGCACACGGCGACGCGGATGACTGGCTGGGGCTGGAAGAGGCACTGCGGCAACGCGACGGCAGCGCCCTCAGGCGCACGCGCATGGCGCAACGCGCCCTCATCCGGGGCTTCCTCCGTCACAAGGCGAAAGGGCGGCGTCCATCCAACCGCGGCGACGCTCCCCGGCGACTCTCCCTCACCTGAGGCATACTTCTCCGGCGGCAGCGGTTAATCCCTGACCGCACAAGAGAAATTGGGATTCTTATCCTCCCGGCCATCTTGCACTTGAATCCCAGTGGACGTATTTATTTACATATAAGTCCCTGGGCTTCTCTAGTCAGGCTAAGTTCAGTCTTCAACCCTCTAGTAGTCTGGTTGATACTCCATTCTACGCCCATAATTTAAGTATGAAGCATGCAGGTCTTCACATATTGCAAAAGTATTTCCACAGAAATATAGTTGCAAAATGAAAAAAATTCTTATATTTTAGATATGATTTCTTTAAAATTTGTAGTATTTTTTTATATGTTTGCCTCAGCATTCATTGTAAATATCAGTTTTAGAACAACATTTTTTCTGCCTTTGCAATTGGAATTATTTTTTCTTGCAAATCTTGACAAAATCCAAATTAAGGATTACGAAGTGTCATACTTAATATGACTACCTCAAATTTTATTTGTGAATCATAAGGTACTGGTGGTATCTACTGTGCCATTTGCAGATTATCCACCACTATTGTGAGGTCTACATCTGGTCAATTTTACAAGATGATTACCTTCAAAGTGCTCTTCCAAATATTAATAATAGATGTGACTACCTCAAGATATCATATGGTAATATTGGCATCTCTTTGCAAAATTTTGCAGATTATCCACTATTACTGCAAGGTCTAGATCATGTCACTCTGACAGATGATTACCTTTAAAGTGATTTTCTTAAATATAGCATAACATAAGGTAATAGAGATATGAACATCAACTGACAAAAGTAAGACTATGTTTTCTATTACTGCGAGATCTACACTGCATCCGGTGATTATCTTCAAAGTGTTATTCTATATATATTGAGGTCTACACATATGACTATATAGCATCAGCTATCTTAAAAATTTGCTCCTCTGAAGCAATTGTTGTTGTTCACTAAAATAGGTTACTCTCATTGTAACAAATATTAATGCATGGTCATTACATGTTGATTTTTTCTACTACTATCATTATTTAAGCCTCATTTTGATTGAATAAGTCGAGAAAATTATGCAGATATGTGCATACCCCGATGATGGTCTTCAATTACATTGGTTAAATGCATGGCAGTGAAGCCTATGTCATTATTTCTAATTATAGTGATGTCCATCTATCAAGATGGAAACCATAATTTAGAGCAACTCTCGAGTTTCTCAAGCGCTATTGTAAGGTCCACATCACATTGTGGCTATACTTTAATAGTGACTAACCAATGTTAAACATGCAAAGTATATGTTTTTGACATTGACTTTAAAGCCATACATTTTGTCAAGAATGAAGTATAAAACATTAGCAACGATTTTATCACATGCGTTGCATTGAAGGCTACACCCAGGTTCACCAAGCATCACCTTGGCGGATTGTTCTCAACAAGACCATTTCATCCATATAGATCTTTTACTCCAAGAAGTAAATTAAATAGTGCATGATCATTTCATGTAGCACATGGCTATTCTATTGATAGCTAAATATGCACATATGGAATTTATAAGTCACCAACTTCACTTAGTTCTCAAACTAAGTACATAATGGATGAATATTTATTCATCTCGAATATTTTACTTAAGAGAAACATGCTGCCATGAGAACATCGCGAGTGATCATCCATTCATTTTTTAAGACCTCAAGTCTATTGCAGCTCACAATTCTGTCATTTAATCAACTTTATGTTGAGATCCTATGATCAAATATTTTCATATGCAGATCCGGTTGAAAATTCCTTATACACTTTATCTCCTCTTAAGATGGTACTACCATTTTTATGATGAAGACACATGGAATTTCTTAAAATCATCAGATTCAACCAACGGGTGCTATACCATTATTTGAAATTTCTTACTAGTACCGACAATACTATGCAAGTTAGTGGTAACAACACAAAACCATGAGGAATTCGAAGTAAAGTGGATGCTAATAGACAACCAAAGATAGAATCATCTCTTAATAGGAATTGGTCATTTTCAAATGATCAAAAGACAACTCTCCAGTTTGTCAAATGTGTGGTTATATAAATATTGTACCTATGATTACCAGACCGTCAAACATATGGTTGAACCACACCACAAATTTATTAAAAGGCCAATAAGTTTAATGGGATAAATTTGAAAAATTGCAAATAACAACCGAATTCTAGTAAAGGATTGTTCTCAGAATCTTCATCAGAAGGAGGACCAAAATCTAGTGCAGAAAATGGAGGATGAACTCATTTGCACTCAAGAATATCGGGGACCTCAGGTAATCTCCTAATTATCCCACCATATTATTAGCCTACTTGTACTACAACATGTAGTTAAGTGTCCAATATCATATCCCTTGGATACAATATTCGATAAATTTGAATGTATGCTTCAATTCATACTCAATATTGTTGCGCACACAATGATTTTCTAAGTATTAATAAATTAAATATTAGGCTTGATAGCCTTAGCCATCCTGGGTTGGGGTGATTAGAAAATTGTTGACAATTCTGTTGGTCACAACTTAACAAGTTGCAAAATATTCCCCATATCATCAGATTATATGTGCACCACATGTGCCATAGGGGAAATCTATTTTAAGGAACTCTCACCTTAACAATTCTAAGCAAGCCACTTATTCTTCCTTGAACACATTCAAAAGATATATGTGGATTGCTTAACCATTATCTGGGGTAATTTAGATAACTTATGGTACTCATATACACATTCATAAATTGTTTAAGTGTGTTTCTAATCACACACAACCATGATCTTACCCGATAAATTGCTTAACTTATCAAAGTAGGAGCAAAATTCTCCTGAACAAAAGATAAACCCATTCGAATGGACAATGTCGTTGAACTCATTTCACGAGACTTTTCTGATTGCATTCAGTACCCCATGTACATACCCAAAATGGTTTAACTAAATTTCTTATCAAAGATAGTCAAATAAATTACATGACCACTTTCAAAGAATTGTAAATTTACTAGCCTCTTGCTGGACAAATACGGCCTTACACACCGGAAGTATGATCTAAATCATACCAACTGCATATTATACTACTTTCCCCTTGTAGTAACTACGTGGAAATCAATAACGTATTTCCCATCTGCGATAATTTAGTTACATACCGATATCACCACTCCAGCGTACATCAATGGGCACTCACAGACAATTAGGGATCTATGTGAGGAATAACAATTTATCCGTCAATCAAAATTATCCATAGCCCGTATGCTGATTGCATAAGCAATAAGGATATTTTCCGGCATTAGGGGGAGATAAGTACCACAAAGAATGCCGAGAAATAAATTATATATGTTATTGACATTCAATCCTTATATCCACGTACTCAAAGAATCTGAACTAGAAGTTTAGAGAATCATATATTTGCAACACATTGCAAATCTGCCACAGACATTTACTGATGACAAGGTGTCACTAAATTCTATATTCCTGCAGTAAAGTGTCAAGAAGAGTGGAGGTACCTGACAAACCACTCTTCTCCCCAAATGAGAGCAAGAGGGGGAGAAAGTATGACAACACGAGATATAACTTCACATATGCTTCCGCGGAAACAGAGGAAATCAATTCCTCAACCAGTAAATGTAATTCAACATCAAGTTGAAAGACACCTCACTGGATGCTCATCATCCAAAGCCCGGCATAAATGTGCACAAATGTTTTGGTGCCGGGACATCGAAACACCATGCCTCCATTTGTTGTAGGAAATCACAAGGAGTTAAAAGGAATAAGTATATTATCCACAAAATTCAATGATTCCATCAGAATCAAATAAACTAAAGACTACATTTGTCGACATATATTTCTTCTCAAATTGCTAAACCTTTTGGGCCCCGAACCAAAATCCATGGTAGAGTGCCTCTTGCACTCATATTGGTTCACATAAAAGGAAGTAAGTAATGAAGAATAGCACTCGCTCTACAAATGAGTAGTATTTACCGCAGTAATACCTACTCCTCATAAGTATCTTCCATATGGAATACTAAAAACTTCTCATTCATAGACAAAGTCAAGGAGGTGGTGAGAAAGCGAGGCTTGTAGCAAAAGGGTTCACGTAGAGACCCGACATCGATTATGATGTAACATACACTCTTGGTATGAGCGAAATTATGTTTCGATACTAAATATCATTGGCAATAAAAATAATAACAATAACCATGCAGTTGATGGATGAAGTGGCTACATACTCATATGAGTCTCTCATTTCGGAAATCTCTATTAAAATCCCTGAAGGGCTTATACTTCCGAATCCAAAAGAAAATCGCAACAATTTTTGTGTAAAACTTCATAAGTCACTCTATGACTTGAAATAGTCGGAAAGCATATGGTACTACCGACTAAATGAGTTCCTTCTTCAAAAGGATTACTCGAATAATGATAATTATTTACATGTTTAATAAAGGAATCCCAAATTTGATTTCCTTTCATCACCTCAGTGTATATTGATGACCTCATCATCAATGTCTATACAAGACCTAAACATACACATAATCATCTCAAGACGGGAAATTTGGATTCAACCAAATTTAGCTTAAGCTTACAACTTGAGCATTCTCTCAAGAATATATATCAGTCTACATATATCCAAGACATATACGAGAAGTTCAATGTGGATATATCAAACCAATAAAAGACATGTAATATGGTCATAGTACCCCTGATAGGGTACAAATCCATTCATACCTAGGGGTGATAATGAAGTGATATCAGGACCAGAAGTTCTATCTCACTAATGTCAAAGCACTCATATAATTGCAAAACTACGTCAGGCCTGACACTAAATTTGCTATCTTTGTTCAGAGTGCAACCCACAACAAAAGGTATATGGACGATATAAGAAATATTAGCTTATATCTCAAGCTCACAATAAAGCTTGGATATTTCCATCAGGAAATACAAGATATGACCATGATATGATATAATGATATTGGCTCTTTCTTTGATCCCAACAATGCCATATCAATGACTGAATTTATGGAATAGCCTTCATATGGAAGTCATCTAAATGAGCATTAATGGCTATTTCTAGTTATCATTTTGACATAATTGCTTTATCTAAAAGCATTGCAAAATATGCATGGCTTAGCAGAATGATTAACCACGTTCAAAATCATGTGGTTGAGATTCATCAGAATCACATAACTTGATTTATCAAGACGCTACCACTTGTGTTACTCAATACCCAAAGGTTATATGAAGAGCAATATCATAAAGCACATTGCTCGAAAATTACTTATCCTCGGAAATTATAGAAAGTGAGGAAACAATTTGCAAACAACATACTTTGAAAATCCTACAGATTATTAATAATGTCATGATCATATCAATGGAATTTGTATTACACATTCTCCAGGTTTGCAAAGTTCGGGGAGTAATTTCCCAAATCTATAACCTGTTAACAATCATAAGACTGCATATATTGTAATCTTTTTCCCTTCATGAGTTTTTCCCTAATGGTTTCTCATAAAAGGTTTTTAATGAGAAAATAGAAGCACAAGTGTACATATATGCCATATCATTTCTCCTTATATTTTTTCCACTAGGTTTTAAAGGAGTTTTCAATGGTATATATAATCGAACTCTTTTCCTTATGAGTTTTCTCTCAAAGTTTCTCATAATGGTTTTTAATGAGGCTATATCTTCTCAAAGATCATATGTCATATACTTTCTATTTTCCCTATAGGGGTCTTTAAAGGAAGTACTCAAGACATACTTATTGGTCTCTAAACTCACTTATGAGTTTTATCCTTCACCGAAGGTTTTTCTCATATGGGTTATCAAGAGACATAATCATTATATGTTGCCTCATTTTCTCCTTATTTTTCCCACTGGGTTTAAAGGAGTTTTTAGCAACATATCTACACTATTCTCCTCATATTTTTTCCCATAGGGTTTTTGAAGGAGACTTTAAAGACTATACAAGGATTTCTCAAGATGAATGACGAATATACAAGAAGCCTTCAGTAATTGATTATTCAAGAAGAGGTGTTGTACAAGGGGGAGTGTTAGGAATATATTTTACATGTTAGTTAATTAACACGGGTTAATTAATGAACCGTCATTAGTTGAATAGGTGTGTCCAACACCGAACAGACGCCTCGTACGGACGCATGTGTCTGTACGGATGCATTCTTTCCCTTCCCATCTCTATTGTAACTACCGCCTCTACAAGGCGCCTCTTCGGAGTGTATATATATCTTGAGAATCAATGAAATAAGTAGCCTTTCCTTCATTCAATCACTTTTACATTCAACAAAGCCTACGGCAACGCAGCAGCCAAGCAGTCCACTCCAGCGATCTTCATGCGCACGAACGCCCTGGCGATCCGGTCTTCCCTCGCTCGTGAGCTATCTCCTCATCCACGAGACCCACGCGCCATCTTGACTGTGAGCCATCCTGCTGCTGCATTCCGAATCGACGCCAAGACTGCCAACAACTTGGCAAGGTGCCCAACTGACGACACCGACATGCAGCCGAGCCAGAACATGCAACGCTCTGGTTCGACGCAGACTCAAACTCACACGTCCATGCATGCAAGTCACCACGGGCACACACGCCCGCACTAAACACACAGCCATGACACACATGGTTTATTTCCTAACATACTCTCCCTAAACCACGACGTCACCGTCCATCTTGAAGTACAAGACACCGGCTCCTCGGCGACTGTCACAGGGAACGCCATCTTCTTCGTCTCCGACGACACACGCCACTGAGCGCATCATGCCCGGCAAGATCGACACATGATCCGCTATCGAGCACCTTCATTGACCGACAAACGGCCCGAGCTTGACGCAGCCTCCATCTTCTTCCTCGGCGACACACGCCGAGCTCCTTCTTCACCCACACCAGTTACAACGCACACGGGAGGATTTATACCATCGACACGCCCAAGGAATGAACCCACGTCCCCATCCACACAGAGTACTCGGTCTAGCCCGCTCAGTCCACGCCCCCGACGCCAAGACAAGACACGCCCCCCAAGGCCGAGCCCGCAACAAAACCCACTCACGCACCCCACGTTCGCCAACAGACTGGCTACACACACACACAAGGAAAAGTAAATTTCAAACCTAGAACTTGTAGAGGTCGGACGGAACAAACCCTCAAGTCAAAATCCCGGTCGATTTCACCCTGAACTCAGCAATCCCGGGCTAAATTGGACCGTGGAGTCGTTGTCCAAACATGGGTTGTTTACGAGGCAAAGAATGACCGGGATTGGGAGGAACGCCATAGCGCCCACAGGTGGGCGGCCCAGTTCCGCAGTGGCGTGCTGCGCGCGTTTTGTCCTTCATTATTTGTTTTTTTTGATTTTCTTTCCTGGTTCTTTTTTCTTTTCGATTTTATTTTATTTTATTTTTGTATTTATATTTATATTATTTTATTTTTAAAATTTTTATGATTTTTCTTTTACTGTTTCCCCCTATATTCTACAAAGTACATTGCGTGTTACAAATATATTCATTGTATATTTAGGAATGTTCACGGTATATTACAAAAAACTTCATCATGCATTATAAAATGTTCATCGTATATTAGAAATTGCTCAATGAATATAAATTGTTTCCTATGTTTTTGAAATTTGTTCAGTGTTATATTACACTAATGTTTAATGTGTATTAAAAAATTGTTCAATGTATATTACAAATGTTCATGAATATTCAAAAATTCTTCAACACATATATTTATAGTTTTTCCAAAATGTTCGTTGTGTAGAATATTCGAAAATTGTTCAATACATATATTTATAGTTTTTCCAAAATGTTCATTGTGTAGAATATTCTATCAGTTGAACTCACTAATTCGCTTGGCAAGTTTGAGCGGCTAACAAGGTTGAGGTCGTGAGCCATGAATCTATCAGTTGAACTTTTCCGAAATGTTTTTCTGCGCGCCTGCTATTCATAGCTCCAAATGGGCCGGTTTTCATATACTTTAAAATAATTTGAGCATTCAGAAAATCCAAGTGATATAATATACTATACTGTAAATAGCGTGGCCACGCTTTGTTCTTATATAATTTACGCTGTTACATATCAATAGTGGCTAATTGCTCTGGTGGTTAGCTAGCGTGGACAAGGACTCTCCGACACATGTTCGAATCCTGTTAAAGTCAAACCTTTTGCGGGTTTTTTGTTGTGAAGCCAGCCGCGCGAAGCTTCAGCGCTGCTTTGTGATCGGGCCAATCGAAACCCCGCGAGCGCCAGCTTTGTTCCTGATCGGGCCGCGCTAATATTTTTAACGAAGAAAAAACTAAAGCGGGCCGGTCCAACAGGGTGCAGGGTGTTCGTCCTGTGAAATTTTTGTTTTTGAACGAAAAAAATACACTGTAGCGGGCCGGCCCACCAGACGAATCCCAGTTCAAATGATGCCAGGGTTTGATTTAGACCGGGATTGCACAATTCAGGGTGTAATCGACCGGGATTTCGATTTGGGGGTTCATTTCGTCCGACCTCTACAAGTTCAAGGTTTAAAATGGACTTTTTCCCACACACAAGTCAGACCAAGCCTGGACATAAGTCGGACAGTGCCCATACACTAGTCAGAACATGCCCAGACTATGGCCAGACAGCACGCCACGACCACGACGCAACCCGAACCGCACCTGACACGTCCCGCGCGCACACGCACACGCGCCCGACGTGTCTCGCCATGGCTGCTGCCGCCCGACGCCATGGTGTGCCTCCAAAGACGAAGCCGCCGCAGACGCTGCGGTAGCGCCACCTCGCCCGGCGGCTGTCGCGCGCCGCCCGATGCGGCTACCGCCACACTTCTACCGCTGCGCGCCCATCGAAGCGCCACTCGCTGCCGCCACGATAGCCCGCAGCTCCGTGCGCCGCCGCGCTGCATCTCAACGCCACACGCGCGCCACAGCCGTGGCTTGCATGTCCGCCGCGCTCGCCGTGCTCGCCGTGGACGCCACCGGCGATGATGACGGACCCCATGACAAACTGGCTCATGATATCAATTGTTGGCACAAACCCGGAAACCATATGCACAAGCTAACCCAACTCGAGCACGAACTCGGAGCAATGGCGACGAACGCCGCGGCCGGCGAACCGGCCTGTATCTTGGCAACCTTTATTCACTGGGTTTGGCACTTTGACAACACAATTACACGACCCCTTTTAAAGTCTACGGCAACGCAGCAGCCAAGCAGTCCACTCCAGCGATCTTCATGCGCACGAACGCCCTGGCGATCCGGTCTTCCTCGCCGTGAGCTATCTCCTCATCCACGAGACCCACGCGCCATCTTGACTGTGGAGCCATCCTGCTGCTGCATTCGCGAATCGACGCCAAGACTGCCAACAACTTGGCAAGGTGCCCAATCGACGACACCGACATGCAGCCGAGCCAGAACATGCAACGCTCTGGTTCGACGCAGACTCAAACTCACACGTCCATGCATGCAAGTCACCACGGGCACACACGCCCGCACTAAACACACAGCCATGACACAAGTGGTTTATTTCCTAACAAAACAATCAGAAAATCAGAAGTTACATCAGGTGAAAGGTATTCTGATTCTAAGACTAGAGCCTTTTTAGCACAAAGATGAGCTGCTATATTTGCCTCTCTACCTGTCCATCTCAATTCAAACCCCTGAAAGTTTTGGGGATAGGTACGCATCTCCTTTCCCATAGTCCCTCCAACAAATTGATCATCTTGCTGCTTCCATGCCATCAGCACAGCCTGGCAATCTGTCTCGATGATCACACGGGGCCATCCCTTCTCCAGCGCATACAATATTAAGAGTAAAATGCACCATAGGTACTTGAACTTGCGACGTGAGCTCGGTTTGGTCACTGTACTTAGAAATACGGTCACTACGGTAACTATGTACGATGGGACGTGATTGTATGGTCACTGTTCACCGTATTGAGCCGGTACGCCGCCGTTTTGACCAGTCCACGCTTGCCACGTAGGCGTGTGGGGGGGATTACTTATTTGAACAACAAATTTAGGAGGGTTTATGTGTAAAAATGCAGTCAGCTCGTTCCCCTCGCAGTTCCCCTGTTATCCAAAATCCCTAGTCTTGTTCCTCGCAGCACTCGCCGCCGCCGCCCACCGTCATTGTCGCCATCGCCTCGCAGGTCCTCCTTCTCGAAAGCTCTAAACTTGGTCTGAGTTTCATCATCTGAATCTGGTGCCCACAAGTCCTCACCTTCTGATTCATAATCAGACATGGCTTCATCTTTTGCTTCAGAACCTTGTTTCACCTGTCCCCCTTGCACCTTATCCTTTGACTGCACTGGCTCATCTTCATCCACATTGTCTGCATAAAGATCATCATCCCCATCACTGATCTCAAAATCACTATCAAACATGTGAGCTGGATCAAAATCACTATCATCTGAGTCACTTTACGATGTCGACAACACCTCTTTCCTCCCCTCTTGGCTCTTCTATCTCCGTCTTCCTCCCTCTCCACTCCATTATTCTCTGCATCTGCTCCACTAGCATCCACATGTACTCTGTCTGACTCATGCTGTTGTGGCTCAATAGTACTCTCTTGCTGCACATGATCCAAATTGTCTAACTGAATGTTCTCTGTCCACCTTGCAAAGATAAATGGATTTTCATCATCAACTTCAACTTGTGGATTGTTTGGATAAACAATTTGAATTGGAATAGGATCTGCTCCTTCTCTATGTGATGGACTACTGCTAGATGCAGGATTGGTACTACTCTTTTCTTCGGAAGGGCTGAACACTGGTGGCGAGATGAGCTCTTGGATTATGAATACATCATCAACATCCTTGTGAGAATGCAAACTGTCATCATGGTCCAGATAAATATCAAAGAAATGATGGCCTATTGACAAGAATACCATCATGTGATCAGTATCTGCATCACTCCTAATCTGTCTCAAAGAATTTCTGGTGATGTCAAGGATGGGAATGCGGTAGTATGCTTTTATCCTTCCAGCCATCTCCCATCCTATCTCCTCTACCATATGCTCCACCATGATTGGAGACCATGTTAACCTATCAACTTGATCATACCACACTTCATGTCCATTGACATAACTTCTGCTTCCTTGACCCATGAAAAAAATCCATGATGAAATAGCACCGAAAATTTGTCCTGCGTGCTCTGTTACAAAAAAGCACACAAATTGAATACAACCACCAATAATTGTAACAAACTTGACAAAAAATGAACCTTTTATGTGAACCTTAAACCCTACAACAAACCCCCAATTGTTCCTCCAAAACCCTAGCACACATTCTGAACCCCACTACATGAGCGAGTACACAATTTAGGACAAAGTATGTACATGGCAAACTGTGGCATCAAACCTATATTCAACTTTTCATGTGGAATCAAACCTATATTCCACTTTTCAAACCGTGGCAAAAACCCTACCTGAAACCCCCAAATCGATTAACAAAACCCTAGGTTTTCTTCCAATGCGGGCAAGTTCAAGAGAAAACTTAGGCAAACTGAATATAATCTATACATAACTCGATTTGATGTCAAATAGACCAGAATTTTGGACTTACTGTAATCGGGGGCAGAGGCTCCGTCGGGGCGACGAATTGCAGCCATGGCGGCGCCGCCTTGCCTTCACCACGGTCATGAGACCCTCCTCCGCGGCCGATCCTTCCGACCCGACACCGAAAATCGTCGCCGACCTCAACGCCGGCGATCAACTGTTCCTTCCTCGGCCGCGACAGGGGAGGGGAAGCGGAGACAGGGGAGGGGAAAGCGAGACAGGAGGGAAGCGAGAGACAGAGGAGGCGGAGAGACAGGTAATGGAGAGGTGGGAGGCGGCGAGAGATGGAAATAAAGACGGAAGTTTTTTTGTAAATTGGTCACCGCTTCGCTTCGCAAACGACACGCGTGGCGCGGGGTCCGTCAACAGGCGGTCAGCCCAGCGCATCCGGCTCAATACGGTGAACAGTGACTGTACAATCACGTCCCATCGTACAAAGTGACCGTATTTCTAAGTACGATGACCAAACCGAGCTCGCGGCGCAAGTTCAAGTACCTGTAGTGCATTTTACTCCAATATTAATAGTGCATCTTGGCAGGCTGTCATCTCCGAGAGCAACTAGTTAACGAGCGCTCCTTCGAGCCTCGCAACGATCGTAGTCACTTGTCACGCTCTCAGCCATTCGCCACATGTCACACTTCCTTTGGATTTTGTATTTTTGCACGCGTTTTCAGCTTTTTAAACGGTTTTCTCCGGGTTTTTTTTCGACGTTTTGGTTTTCCACCGGTCTTCCTTAGCTTTTCGATAAAATAATTTGAATTTTTTTGTGCGAAATAACGCGTTTTTTCCTGCGAAAGTCACGGTTTTGCTTCCGCGAGAGGCACGGGTGTGCTTTCGCGAGAGTCACGGTCGTGCCTCTCGGAAACGAAAAAATGCGTTTTTATTTTTTTCTTTCGCGAGAGTCACGGTTTTGCTTCCGTGAGAGGCATGGTTGTGCTTTAGGGAGAGTCATGGTCGTGCCTCTCGGAAACGAAAAAAAAATGCAATTTCTGTTTTTTTCGCAAGAGTCACGGTTTTGCTTCCGCGAGAGGCACGGTTGTGCTTTCGCAAGAGTCACGGCCGTGCCTCTCGGAAAGGGGAAAAATGCATTTTCTGTTTTTTTTTCTTTCGCGAGAGTCACGGTTTTGCTTCCGCAAGAGGCACAGTTGTGCTTTCACGAGAGGCATGGGCGTGCTTTCGGAAACAGAAAAAAAACGCGATTTCTCTTTTTTTCCTTCCACGAGAGTCACGGTTTTTCTTCCGCGAGAGGCACGGTTGTGATTTCGTGAGAGGCACGGGCGTGCTTCTTTCAGAAAGGGAAAAAACCGGTGCTCACGGTTCGGTTTATTCGTCGGGTTTTTTCGTGAAAAAAAGTTCGTCAAAACCTATCAACATAGGATCTAGTTTTGAAGATCTCGACGCGAGGAATCCAATGGTGAAAGCGGTTCGAGATTTGGCCGCACGGTACCTCCTCGTTTATTTTTATATGTTCCTAGAGAAGAATAAGTTGAAAGATGATAGTAGCAATGATGCGTACTGGGTCCGTAATCTGAGGATTATCCTCATTGCTGCACAGAAGAATTATGTTCTTGATGCACCGCTAGGTGATGGACCTATTGCAGGAGCAGATGTAGACGTTATGAACGTTTGACAAAGCTCGGTATGATAACTACTTGATAGTTTAGTACACCATGCTTTACGGCTTAGAACCGGGACTTCAAAAATGCTTTGAATGCCACAGAGCATATAAGATGTTCCAAGAGTTGAAATTGGTATTTCATACTCATACCCGTGTCGACAGGTATGAGACCTCTAACAGTACTTTGCCTACAAGATGGAGGAGAATAACTCAACCAGTGAGCATGTGCTCAGATTGTCTAGGTACTACAATCACTTGAATCAAGTGCGAGTTAATCTTCCAGATAAGATTGTGATTGGCAGAATTCTCTAGTCACTATCACCAAGTTACTAGAACTTCGTGATGAACTATAATATGCAAGGGATAATGGAAACGATTCCCAAGCTCTTCGCGATGCTGAAATCGGCGAAGGAAGAAATCAAGAAAAAACTTCAAAGTGTTGATGGTTGAAAAGACCACTAGTTTCAAGTAAAAGGGCAAGGGAAAGAAAGGAACTTCAAAAGAATGGCAAGCAAGTTGTCACTCCCGTGAAGAAGCCCAAAGCTAAAGACCTAAGCACAAAAACTGAGTGCTTCTACTACAAAAGGGAATAGTAGCTGGAAGCGGAACTACCCCAAATAATTGGCGGATAAGAAGGATGGCAAAGTGAACAAAAGTATATTTGATATACATGTTATTGATGTGTACTTTACTAGTGTTTATAGCAACCCCTCTGTATTTGATCGGGTTCGGTTGCTAAGAGTAGTAGCTTCAAACGGAGTTGCAAAATAAACATAGACTAGTTAAGGGCGAGGTGATGATGTGTGTTGGAAGTGACTCCAAGGTTGATAAGATCACCATCGCACACTCCCTTTACCTTCGGGATTAGTGTTGAACCTAAAAGAAATATTATTTGGTGTTTGCGTTGAGCATGAATATGATTGGATCATGTTTATTGCAATACGGTTATTCATTTAAGTCAAAGAATAATTCTTGTTCTATTTACATGAATAAAACCTTCTATGGTCATACACTCAATATAAATGGTTTATTGAATCTCGATCGTAGTGATACACATATTCATAAATATTGAAGCCAAAAGATGCAAAGTTAATAATGATAGTGCAACTTATTTGTGGCACTGCCGTTTAGGTCATATTGGTGTAAAGCGCATGAAGAAACTCCATGCTGATGGGCTTTTGGAATCACTTGATTATGAATCACTTGATGTTTGCGAACCATGCCTCATGGGCAAGATGACTAAGACTCCGTTCTCGTAACAATGGAGCGAGCAACTAACTTATTGGAAATAATACATACTAATGTATGCTGTCCGATGAGTGTTAAGCCTCACGGCGGGTATCGTTATTTTCTAACCTTCACAAGATGATTTGAGCAGATATGGGTATATCTACTTAATGAAACACAAGTCTGAAACATTTAAAAGTTCAAAGAATTTCAGAGTGAAGTGGAGAATCATCGTAACAAGAAAATAAAGTTTCTACGATCTGACCGCAGAGGCGAATATATGAGTTACGAGTTTGGCCTTCAATTAAAACAATGTGGAATAGTTTCACAAACTCATGCCGCCTGGAACACCACAGCGTAATGGTGTGTCCGAACATCGTAACCATACTTTATTAGATATGGTGCGATCTATGATGTCTCTTACAGATTTACCACTATCGTTTTGGGGTTATGCATTAGAGACAACTGCATTCACATTAAATAGGGCACCATCTAAATCCGTTGAGATGACACCGTATGAACAGTGGTTTGGCAAGAAACCTAAGCTGTCATTTCTTAAAGTTTGGGGCTACGAAGCTTATGTGAAAAAGTTTCAACCTGATAAGCTTGAACCCAAATCGGAGAAGTGCGTCTTCATAGGATACCCAAAAGAAAATGTTGGGTACACTGATGACCCACAAGTATAGGGGATCTATCGTAGTCCTTTCGATAAGTAAGAGTGTCGAACCCAACGAGGAGCAGAAGGAAATGATAAGCGTTTTTCAGCAAGTTATTTTCTGCAAGTACTGAAATTATAGGTAACAGATAGTTTTGTGATAAGACAATTTGTAACGAGCAACAAGTAATAAAAGTAAATAAAGTGCAGCAAGGTGGCCCAATCCTTTCTGTAGCAAAGGACAAGCCTGGACAAACTCTTATATACAGAAAAGCGCTCCCAAGGACACATGGGAATTATCGTCAAGCTAGTTTTCATCACGTTCATATGATTCGTGTTCGGTACTTTGATAATTTGATATGTGGGTGGACCAGTGCTTGGGTGCTGACCTTACTTGGGAAAGCATCCCACTTATGATTAACTCCTATTGCAAGCATCCGCAACTACAAAAGAAGTATTAAGGTAAACCTAACCATAGCATGAAACATATGGATCCAAATCAGCCCTTACGAAACAGCGAATAAACTAGGGTTTAAGCTTCTGTCACTATAGCAACCCATCATCTACTTATTACTTCCCAATGCCTTCCTCTAGGCCCAAACAATGGTGAAGTGTCATATAGTCAACGTTCACATGACACCACTAGAGGAGAGACAACATACATCTCATCAAAATATCGAATCTAATACCAAATTCACATGACTACTAATAGCAAGACTTCTCCCATGTCCTCGTGAACAAACGTAACTACTCACAAAGCATATTCATGTTCATAATCAGAGGAGTATTAATATGCATATAGGATCTGAACATATGATCTTCCACCAAATAAACCAACTAGCATCAACTACAAGGAGTAATCAACACTACTAGCAACCTACAGGTACCAATCTCAGACTTTGAGACAAGAATTGGATACAAGAGATGAACTAGGGTTTGAGAGGAGATGGTGCTGGTGAAGATGTTGATGGAGACTGGCCCCCTCCCGATAAGAGGAGCGTTGGTGATGACGATGGCGATGATTTCCCCCTCCCGGAGGGAAGTGTCCCCGGCAGAACAGCTCCGCCAGAGCCCTAGCTTGGTTCCGCCAAGGTTCTGCCTCGTGGCCGCGGAGTCTCATCCCGAAAGCTTGCTTCTGATTTTTTCTCGGACGAAAGACTTCATATAGTAGAAGATGGGCACCGGAGGGCCACCAGGGGGTGCACGAGGCAGGGCGCGCCCAAGGGGGTGGCGCCCCACCCTCGTGCCAGTGGTGTGGGTCCCCTCTGGTATTTTCTTCGCTCAATATTTTCTATTATTTCCAAAAATAACTTCCGTGGAGTTTCAGGACTTTTGGAGTTGTGCGAGAATAGGTCTATAATATTTGCTCCTTTTCTAGCCCGAATTCCAAATTTGCCGACATTCTCCCTCGTAAAATAAGAGAGAGTAGGCATAAGTATTGTGACATAATGTGTAATAACAGCCCATAATGCAATAAATATTGATATAAAAGCATGATGCAAAATGGACGTATCAACTCCCCCAAGCTTAGACCTCGCTTGTCCTCAAGCGGAAGCCGATAATGATAAATATGTCCACATGTTTAGAGGTAGAGGTGTCGATCAAATAAAATACGGACATGAGTGCATCACGATCATTCTTATAACAACAAGATATATGGATATTGTCATATGATTTCTTATGCTCAAGTAATAATCTATCCACAATGTCAAGTATGAATTAGAAACTTCAATTAGAACTAACAAACTATAATCTCAGTCATTGAGGCAATTGCAATTTATCATAACATCAGAAAGAGTCTATGTAAGAGCCTTTCAACAAGTCCACATACTCAACTATCATTTAGTCTTTCACAATTGCTAACACTCACGCAATACTTGTGGTTATGGAGTTTTAATTGGACATAGAGAAAGATAGGGGCTTATAGTTTCGCCTACCAACCTTTTACCTCAAGGGTATTGTCAACAATAATAGTTCATGCTAACTTACATCCGGAGAGTGCACGAGGTGCCCACGAGGTCGGGGCGCCCCCGGGGGGGTAGGGCGCGCCCTCCACCCTCGTGGAGGCCTCGTGTCCTTCCCGGACTGCTTCTTTTTTTTCTATTTTTCTAAATATTCCAAACGGAGAAAAGTTGCCATTAGAACTGTTTTGGAGTCGGTTTACTTACTGTACCACATACCTATTCCTTTTCGGAGTCTAAAATGTTCTGGAAAGTGTCCCGTATGTATTCCTCCGGTTACGGTTTCAATAACATTGGTTTCAACATTTACAGGATTAGCTGAGATATAATGTTTGATTCTTTGACCGCTCAACACCTTCGGATTTGTCACTTGAAGTTGTTGATTTTATGGCACCTAACGATAGACCTCCTCGATAACGTAAGGACCTTCCCATTTAGACAGAAGTTTCCCTGCAAAAAATCTTAAACGAGAGTTGTATAGCAATACATAATCACCTACATTAAACTCACGCTTTTGTATTCTTTTGTCATGCCATCTTTTAACTTTTTCTTTAAACAGTTTGGCATTCTCATAGGCTTGGGTTCTCCATTCATCAAGTGAGCTAATTGTAGGACCTTGAAGTATGTCTAGAGGGGGGGTGATTAGACTACTTGACCAATAAAAATTTAACCTTTTCCCAATTTTAGACTTTGGCAGATTTTAGCTATTCTAGAACGAGTCAAGCAATCTTCACATAATTCAAGCAAGCATGCAAAGAGTATATAGGCAGCGGAAAATAAAGCATGCAACTTGCAAGAATGTAAAGGGAAGGGTTTGGAGAAATCAAACGCAATTGGAGACACGGATGTTTTTTGTCGTGGTCCCGATAGGTGGTGCTATCGTACTTCCACGTTGGTGGAGACTTCAACCCACATAGGGTAGCAGTTATGAGTCCACGGAGGGCTCCACCCACGAAGGGTCCACGAAGTAGCAACCTTGTCTATCCCACCATGGCCGCCGCCCATGAAGGACTTGCCTCACTAGCGGTAGATCTTCACTAAGTAGGCGATCTCCTTGCCCTTACAAACTCCTTGGTTCAACTCCACAATCTTGTCGGAGGCTCCCAAGTGACACCTAGCCAATCTAGGAGACACCACTATCCAAGAAGTAACAAATGGTGTGTTGATGATGAACTCCTTGCTCTTGTGCTTCTAATGATAGTCTCCCCAACACTCAACTCTCTCTCACAGGATTGGACTTGGTGAAAAGGAGATTTGAGTGGAAAGAAACTTGGGGAAGGCTAGAGATCAAGATTCATATGGTTGGAATGGAATATCTTGGCCTCAACACATGAGTAGGTGGTTCTCTCTCAGAATTTGTAACTTGGAAGTGTAGGTTTCTTCTGATGGCTCTCTCCACGAATGAAGAGGAGGTGGCGGGGTATATGTAGCCTCCACACAAAGTCTAACCGTTACACACAATTTACCAAACTCGGTGGGACCGAATCATAAATCTCGGTCAGACTGATTTAGTAAACCTAGTGACCGTTAGGATTTTCGGTGGGACTGACATGCATCTCGGTAGGACCGATTTGGTTAGGGTTAGGCATAATGTAATCTCGGTGCGACCGATTACACAAACTCGGTGAGACCGATTTTGGTAATTAGCTAACCAGAGAGTTGGTCAGGTAAACTCGGTGGGACCGATTTGCTCTTTCGGTGAGACCGAAAAGTTATAAAAGGGAAACAGAGAGTTTACATTGTAATCTCGGTGGGACCGATTCGATCTTTCGGTTAGACCGAAAAGTTACGAAGGGGAAACAAAGAGATTACAATCCCATATCGGTGAGACCGAGATCCCTATCGGTGGAACTGATTTGCCTAGGGTTTGTGGCAGTGGCTATGACATCTGAACTCGGTGGCGCCGGATAGAAAGAATCGGTAGGGCCGAGTTTGACTTTGGGTTTAGGACATATGTGGATGTGAGAAAGAAGTGGAGGGTTTTGGAGCATATCACTAAGCACATGGAGCAAAAGGCTCAATAAGCAACACCTCATCCCTTCTTGATAGTATTGGCTTTTCCTATAGACTCAATGTGGTCTTGGATCACTAAAATGTAAAATGAAGAGTCTTGAGCTTTTGAGCTTTGAGCCAATCCTTTGTCCTTAATATTTTGAGGATCCACTTTCATCATCCATGCCATGCCATGCATTGAGCTTTCCTGAAATATTCATGTTGGAATAGTATTAGCTTAATGAGCTATATGTTGTTATGAATTGCCAAAACCACCTAGGGATAGTTGCACTTTCAATCTCCCTCTTTTGGTAATTGATGACAACATATAGATCAAAGCTTCGACAAATGATAATAAAATTGAAAAACATCGTCGCTTTGAGAAGTATGTGATAAGCAAGAGCTCCCCCTAAATTCGTGCATATCTTAAGAGTTGCTTTGGACTGCAAATGCACAAGAAATTAGGCTCATGGGTTACTCTTCCATGTCACATACATCTTGGTGGAGCGCTCAAAATAATAACGATTGAATACATGCACTCATCACCAAGCACAGTGAATGATCATATAAGGATAGATAAGATAATATCATAAAAGGCATAAGTGTAGCTTATGATCAAACACATGATCATCAATGTCTCACAGGTAATGCATAGTATCTCAAGCAATCAAACGCAAAAAAAAGTTCAACCAAGAAGACAAGAGAGAACAAAAGCAAATCTCTCTCTCTCGAAGCCTATGATCTATACATTTTTCTCCCCCTTTGACAACAAGTTACCAAAAAGTTCCTAGAAAATGCATAGTACTATGTCGTCTGTCAGGCTTGGTCTTCTGGTGGTTGTTTAGACAGGACTCGAAGTATGAACGCATCTGTAGACGTGGTAGGAGCTGAAGAAGTTGGAGCTGGAGCTGGTTGAGCTGGAGCTGTAGCTAGAACTGAAGTAGTGGCTCTGGTGTCTGGAGTTGGTACTGCAGCTGACCTCTGAGCTCTAGGCACTCTGGAAAATGCATCAGTTGTCGTCTTACCCTTCCTCTCCTGCATATCATCTTGTAGCTGCTCCACAGCTGACTGAATCTCAGTCACTTTGACATCGAGATCATAGAATTTTTGTTCCATGATTCTCTCCAGGCTCTCCTGGTTTTGAGTTAGGGTGGCCAACCCCTTCTCAATCCGTAGAGATGATGCTATTAAGTAACCAATGTGCTCCTGCTTGCTCTTCAGAAAGTAGTCAGATGCCTCTGCTTGAGTTGGCATCTTTGCAGCTTTCTCTTGTCTTGCCTTCTCCTTTCTCTCCTAAGCTTGCACTGATGATGGTTCATTCTCTGTCATGACAACTCGATTGTCCTCAAAATCAGGATAGAGAACCATGTGTTCCTTATCCAAGAGATACTTTCCTGTGCCCATCTTCGAGTTAATCAACTCCTGAATCTGTGGGGCATAACCACAGCCTTCTCTTCCGATCTGCTTTGTCCTCTTAATTGTCTCGACTATGAGGCTCATGACCTTGAATTTCGAGGCACATCAAAAACATGAAGCAAATTGATTGCATGCCCTCTAATCATGTTATGGTCACCTGTTTTGGGCAATAGTGTATGCCTTAAGATCCAGTTGATCGTAGGCAGCCCTGACAGCAGAAAATGGACTGATCCAAACTTGAAGGTCTCAATTGCGTCATCTGGGATCTCCTTGTACATGTGTGCCATTGAGTTATGATCCATTTTCTTCTTACCATAAATGTCCAGGTCATCCTCACTTTCCTTTGGGGCGTTGATCAATTTGGCCCATTCCTCTATGGTAGACTGATATCTGGTTCCTTCTGACATCCACACTATCCTGCCATCTGGATAGAAGTGTGCCATGGAGTAGAATTGCATGATAAGTTCATCGCTCCAGTTGGTGAGCTTCACGCCCAACAAAATCAGCAACTCCACAAGCTTGAAGCTGTCATAAACTCTGTGGTAGTGTTCTCATGCTCTCCTTCATTTAGGTCCATTTGTCCCATCTCATATCGCAAACTATGGGCTTCTTATCCAGCAAGACAGTCTCATAAAAGTCCTGCTGCTCCTTGGTGTGGAACCTGTAATCCATAGCAGTCCTTCTCCTCGTGGCATATGGATCTGTCTCTCTCCATAGCCTCAACCTATTATCTCTCCTGATCTTCATGTTTTCAGCCACAGGATGAGCATTGTTGTGGTCTGGGATCTTGGGTTTGAGCTTCCTTAGGACCTGCCCTTCTTCATCTTCTTCAGCTTCAACCTCAGGCAATGGAGCCTTGTTCTTTTCAGCTGCTGGAATGCTCCTTGTATTCCTCTTGGGTGCATTCTTGGGCTTGGAGGCAGCTTTGGGCTTGGAAGTTGCAGCCCCAGACTTGATTGCATCACCCATGAGCTTTTGTGGCTTGGGTGTGGCTCAGCAGTCTCTTCTTCTTCTTCCTCTTCCATCATGGAAGGCTTCTCAATCACTCTTGCCATGGTCTTCTTGACCCTTTCTTTCCTTTTCTTTCCCTCTGCAGCAACAGGCTATTTGGGTTGTGATTCCAAAGGAGCTTGAGTAGACACTCTAGCTTTGGACATGGGCTATCTGCCTACTAGCCTTTTGATTTTCAATCCAGGCTTCACTGCAGATGAACTGACCTCCCTCTTGAGCACTTTCTTCTTGGAGCTTGCCTGATCCTCAACTGCCACATAATCCTCATCCTCAGACTCTGAGGTCTTCTTCTTTCTTGACCTTGTGGCAGCCTTGGGAAAATTTCTCGGAGTGCTCCTGCTCCCCTCATCTGAGCTGCTTGAGGGACTAGTGCCCTCGCTCATCTGGATCTACTCTTCAGATTTGTTCTGGCTATCACTCTGGTCTGACATGCCGTGCAACTGACTGCTGACCCTGTGAATAGTTATAGATGAGGTAGAGTGGATGAGCATCACAAAATGCAGAGATTTTTGCAAAAGAGTGATTCAAAAAACTAAGTTTTAGTTTCCCACTAAAAACATTTCGGATCTACCGATTTTCAAACTCGGTGATACCGAAGCAGTTTTGGAACCTAAACTAGTGAACTCGGTCAGACCGAGTCACAGTTCAGTGGCACCGAGACTGCTAGGGTTTCACAAAGTTCAGAAATCGGTCACACCGATTTGTAGATCCCGGTCAGATCGAGACTTACAAGTGCAATGGCATCAGCCAAATCGGTGGGACCGAGTTTTTCAACTCGGTGGGTCCGAGATGGTTTCGGCGGAAACCTAACCCTAAATTTTCAAATCGCAACTATTCTAAGGATTGATTTGACTGTATAGGAGTGATTCAATCGTGGCAAGATGCATAATGTTCACAATGTGCTGAGAATCGAGGAAAGCACTGTGATCGAGTCCATACCCTAGTTCGGCGGGAACTCACTACAGCGGCAACGGCGGAGGAGAATTCCGTTGACGGCGGCGGAGACCAGCGACTGGAGGCGGCCGATGCATTTAAGTCGACGATCCGTAGACCAAGTTGGCAGAGCGAGCTATGCGCGGGCGCGAGGATTCAGAGAAAGTTTTCCAAATTTTTACCGTGCGATATATATAGCCCGACCTGTTGGTGTGACCGAGTGGTACAACTCGGTGGCACCGAGATGCAAAACTGTGAACAGTTATTGCAACTCGGTGTGACCAAAAAGTACAAATCGGTTGCACCAAGATGAAAACCTAGATCGACTTTAGTAATCTCGGTATGACCGAAATGGAGGAATCGGTCAGACCGAAAATCACAAAGAAGTTTTGGAAGTTTAAGTCTATGACGAATCGGGGACTCCGAGTGCTCCTCACACAGAGTGGTTCAAACCTGACTTGATCAAATTTTGTGATGTAGCATGAATAGAGTTTGAGACGAGAAAAGCATAGATAGCTAGAGAAGGTTCTTAGGCATTCTTGTCCATCCACTTGGCCAAATAAAGAAAAGCCAAACAATCAGAACAACAAGTGGATGTCCTCGAATGAGTAAATATGCAACCAACATGCTCACACAATAAGATGACAAATGAAATATGTGACAAACCATGCACAACCAATTCTAGCATCTATCAAACAATTGGCGATGACTAGGTCATCTATATATGAGTATATTGACTTAGGAGTCAAACGAGAACATTTGATCATAGGTCATACTCATCGTTTAAGCTCAAGTGGGGTTACCACTTCTACATAAAGCATTTATGTGTTCAAATCATTAGAGTTGCTTTGACTCAATTCTTTGAGTTAAGCTCCCCATAGATGTGAGATTCCCCCTTAGAGGGATAGACTAACCTTGGGTTTTGTCGATGATGACTTCATGTAGGTGTTGAAGATGTGGATGCTCAATGTTGATGTAGATCGTTTGGAGCAATCCTTTGGAGTGAGTTGCACTTTCAATACCTACATGGGTTAGTCCCACAAGGAACAAACAAGGATATCCATAGACAGAGAGTGATGCACACACAAAATGATGTCCATGAAAACTTTAGGTTAGCTTGTCCCTTGCCTTACCAACATGAGGGTTTGTGACTCCTTGAACTAGTGCAAGATATGGAAGTTGATTGCAGTTGTCCTTGCCATAATGATATGAGTGAAAAATGTTGGCGGATTCACCCTCAAGAACTCTCTAGTTCTTCTTCTTCGGGATCCACATCAACTTGATGGGAATCCTTGGTCTAGTAGTTGTACTTGATGAAGTAGAACTTGACGTAGTCTTGGGAATCCACTTGACCAAGGCCTTAGGTGCTTCTTCAAATGCATCAATTTCCTCTTGAAGCTTGTCCTTGCCTTTGTTCTTGTGGTCTTGTGGTGGAAGATCATCTTGAGCATGTGTTCCCTTGAAGGAAGTAGGATCATACTTCTCTTGTTGAGGAACAAACTTCTTCTTGGGGTATTGATCTTCTTCCCACTCAACTCCATTGGCATTGAACTTTCGCTCAAAACCAACACCTTGATTCTTCCGGTGCCTTCCTTGCTTATGCATAATTTCCTCAAATTGCTTACTCCCGGCAAGACTCTTGTATACACCTTTCTCTATAATTCCCTTCAATAAGCTGTTTTCTTGCTCAAGTGTAACTTGGTTAAGAGGATCATTAGTGGAATCAAGAGAACTACTAGAAGCAACAATATTGGATTTAGCATTATTATTGTTACTACTAGAAGAAGAATCTTTCTTGTTCTTGTTACTAGACTTGACTTGAGGCATGTAAGTAGACAAGAGTAAACGCTTGGCAATGTAAGAAGAACTTTTCTTTTAAGATCATCATTGATTGCCTTTAAGAACTCATGCTCTTGCTCAAGATTGATCTTTTCAAAGCGTAACTTCTCATGAGCCCTAAAAAGTTCTCGATGATCTTCAAAGATAGTTTCATGAGCTAACTTAAGAGTGTTTAGTTCTTTAGTTAGACGCTCAATTTTCTCCTTATCATTGTCATTCGTTTCAACTCGATTAGCATGATGAATTGACGTTTCATCATAGTATTCATCACTAGAGTTGTCAACAAGTAAATCATCATCACCTAGCAAGTCATCTTCATCAACATCAAAATCAACATACCTGTGGTGTGTTACCTTAGGACCTTTGGCCATGAAGCACCTACCAATTCCTTCATTTGGTGATTCAAATATGTCGTAGGAGTTGGTTTACACAAGTGCTAGACCGGCAACACCTTCATCTTGAGTGTATTCGGAGTCGGAGTGATAGCTTCTCTCGGAGTGATGGTCGGAGTCGGAGCCGGATACCCATTCACCAACATGAGCTTGATGTCTTGGTTTTGTGTAGCTCTTTGATGACTTGTCCTTCCTTTCCAAATCCTTGCTTATCCGTGAGCGTCTTCATTCATAACGATCATCTCTACTCCTTCTCTCTCTTGGTGGTGATTCTTCTCTTCTACTTCTTCTCTTGGGAGAATCTTATCTTCTTTTGTAGGGTACCGTACACTCATTGGAATAGTGTCCGGGTCTCCCACAATTGTAGCAATTGCGCTCTCGACTAGAAGATCTTTTGTCAATGTAGGACCTTGACTTAGAGCTTCTTTCTTTGCTTCTACTCTTGTAGAATTTGTTGAAGTTCTTCACCATTAAGCTCAATTCTTCATTCAAGGTTTGTTTCTCACTTGATGATGTGGGGGCTTCACATGAGGCTTTGTAAGCACCACTCGACTTGTTGTGAAGTTCCTCCTTATCCTTGAGTGACATCTCATGAGCAACAATTCTACCAATGACTTCCGTAGGCTTGAGATCTTTGTAATTGGGCATCATTTGGATCAATGTGCACACGGTATCATACTTTCCATCCAATGCTCTTAGGATCTTCGTGATGATGAATCTATCGGTCATCTCTTTACTTCCTAAGCCGGCAATCTCATTTGTGATAAGAGCAAGCCTAGAGTACATTTCAGCGACACCTTCAACATCCTTCATTTTAAACTTGTCAAGCTGACTTTGGAGCACATCCAACTTGGATTCCTTGACGGAGTCGGTACCTTCGTGCATATCAATCAAAGTATCCCAAATTTCCTTTGCATTCTCAAGACGGCTGATTTTGTTGAACTCTTCGGGGCACAATCCATTGAAGAGGATATCACAAGCTTGAGCGTTGTATTGCAACATCTTCAACTCATCCGCACTAGCTTCACGGTTCGGTTCTCTCCCATCAAAGAATTCACCTTGCAAGCCAATACACACAATAGCCCAAACGGCGGGGTTATGTCCGAGAATATGCATTTTCATCTTATGCTTCCAACTAGCAAAATTAGTGTCATCAAAGTAAGGACCTCTACGGTGATAATTGCCCTCGCTAGACGCCATACTCTCCTAGGTTGTGAAACCAAGGCTATGACCACCAAAAGCTATGGAAATCAAAGCAAATGGAGACCAAAGCTACGATACCACTTGTAGGACCTTGAAGTATGTCTAGGGGGGGTGAGTAGACTACTTCACCAATAAAAACTTAACCTTTTCCCAATTTTAGACTTTGGCAGATTTTAGCTATTTTAGAACGAGTCAAGCAATCTTCACACAATTCAAGCAAGCATGCGAAGAGTATATAGGCAGCGGAAAATAAAGCATGCAACTTGCAAGAATGTAAAGGGAAGGGTTTGGAGAAATCAAACACAATTGGAGACATGGATGTTTTTGTCGTGGTTCCGATAGGTGGTGCTATCGTACTTCCACGTTGGTGGAGACTTCAACCCACGTAGGGTAACGGTTGCGCGAGTCCACAGAGGGCTCCACCCACGAAGGGTCCACGAAGTAGCAACCTTGTCTATCCCACCATGGCCGTCGCCCACGAAGGACTTGGCTCACTAGCGGTAGATCTTCTTGAAGTAGACGATCTCTTTGCCCTTACAAACTCCTTGGTTCAACTCCACAATCTTGTCGGAGGCTCCCAAGTGACACCTAGCCAATCTAGGAGACACCACTCTCCAAGAAGTAACAAATGGTGTGTTGATGATGAACTCCTTGCTCTTGTGCTTCTAATGATAGTCTCCCCAACACTCAACTCTCTCTCACAGGATTGGATTTGGTGAAAAGGAGATTTGAGTGGAAAGCAACTTGGGGAAGGCTAGAGATCAAGATTCATATGGTTGGAATGGAATATCTTGGCCTCAACACATGAGTAGGTGGTTCTCTCTCAGAAATGGTAAGTTGGAAGTGTAGGTTTGTTCTGATGGCTCTCTCCATGAATGAAGAGGAGGTGGAGGGGTATATATAGCCTCCACACAAAATCTAACCGTTACACACAATTTACCAAACTCGGTGGGACCGAATCATAAAACTCGGTCATACTGATTTAGTAAACCTAGTGACCGTTAGGATTTTCGATGGGACTGACATGCATCTCGGTAGGACCGATTTGGTTAGGGTTAGGGCATAAAGTAATCTCGGTGCGACCGATTACACAAACTCGGTGAGACCGATTTTGGTAATTAGCTAACTAGAGAGTTGGTCAGGTAAACTCGGTGGGACCTATTTGCTCTTTCGGTGAGACCGAAAAGTTATAAAAGGGAAACAGAGAGTTTACATTGTAAGCTCGGTGGGACCGATTCGCTCTTTCGGTTAGAACGAAAAGTTACGAAGGGGAAACAGAGAGATTACAATCCCATCTCGGTGAGACCGAGATCCCTGGTGAAACCGATTTGCCTAGGGTTTGTGGCTGTGGCTATGCCATCTGAACTCGGTGGCGCCGGATAGAAAGAATCGGTAGGGCCGAGTTTGACTTTGGGTTTAGGTCATATGTGGATGTGAGAGAGTAGTGGAGGGTTTTGGAGCATATCACTAAGCACATGGAGCAAAAGGCTCATTAAGCAACACCTCATCCCTTCTTGATAGTATTGGCTTTTCCTATAGACTCAATGTGATCTTGGATCACTAAAATGTAAAATGAAGAGTCTTGAGCTTTTGAGATTGAGCCAATCCTTTGTCCTTAATATTTGGAGGGATCCACTTTCATCATCCATGCCATGCCATTCATTGAGCTTTCCTGAAATATTCATCTTGGAATAGTATTAGCTCAATGAGCTATATGTTGTTATGAATTTCCAAAACCACCTAGGGATAGTTGCACTTTCACTAATGTCAAATAACCTCTTCTCACTGGCAAGTTTGAAATCATATTTGAGTTCTTTAATAGCCCAATATGCCTTATGTTTTAATTCGAGAGGTAAGTGACATGCTTTTCCACAAACCATTTTATACGGAGACATACCCATAGGATTTTTATATGCAGTTCTATATGCCCATAATGCATCATCAATTTTCTTGGACCAATTCTTTCTAGATCTATTAACAGTCTTTTGCAAAATTAATTTGAGCTCTCTGTTACTCAATTCTACTTGACCACTAGACTGTGGGTGATAAGGATATGCCATTCTATGATTAACATCATACTTAGCAAGCATTTTAAGAAAGGCACCATGAATAAAATGTGAACCACCATCAGTCATTAAATATCCGGGGACTCCAAACCTCGGAAAAATAACTTCTTTAAGCATCTTAATAGAAGTGTTATGATCAACACTACTAGTTGGAATAGCTTCTACCCACTTAGTAACGTAATCAACAACAACTAAAATATGTGAATATCCATTAGAGGCAAGAAACGGTCCCATATAATCAAAGCCCCAAACATCAAATGGTTCAATAACAAGTGAATAATTCATAGGCATTTCTTGACGTCTACTAATATTACCAATTCTTTGACATTCATCACAAGATAAGACAAACTTACGAGCATCCTTGAAGAGAGTAGGCCAATAAAAACCGGATTGCAATACCTTATGTGCATTTCTATCTCCAGCGTGGTGCCCTCCATAAGCCTCAGAGTCACACTTGCATAGGATCTATTTCTCTTCATGCTCAGGTACACATCGTCTAATAACACCATCTACTCCTTCTTTATAAAGATGTGGCTCATGAGTGCATCATAATCATTCTTATAACAGCAAGATATATGGATATTGTCATATGATTTCTTATGCTCAAGTAATAATCTATCCACAATGTCAAGTATGAATCAGAAACTTCATTGAGAACTAACAAACTATAATCTCAGTCATTGAGGCAATTGTAATTTATCATAACATCAGAAAGAGTCTATGTAAGAGCCTTTCAACAAGTCCACATACTCAACTATCATTTAGTCTTTCACAATTTCTAACACTCACGCAATACTTGTGGTTATGGAGTTTTAATTGGACACAGAGAAAGATAGGGGCTTATAGTTTCGCCTACCAACCTTTTACCTCAAGGGTATTGTCAACAATAATAGTTCATGCTAACTTATATCCAATTAGATATATATATATATATATATATATATATATATGTATGTATATATCTATATATATATATATATCAGGATCTTTCCGACACAGTGTGCTTGCCAAAGGATAAAATGTAAAAAGGAAAGGTGAAGATCACCATGACTCTTGCATAAGGGTAAGAGGTAAAAGTAAAAGATAGGCCCTTCGCAGAGGGAAGCAGAGGTTGTCATGCGCTTTCATGATTGGATGCACAAAATCTTGATGCGAAAGAACGTCACTTTATATTGCCACTTGTGATGTGGACCTTTATTATGTAGTCCGTCGCTTTTATTTCTTCCACATCACAAGATCGTATAAAGCTTATTTTCTCCCACACTAATAATTCGTACATATTTAGAGAGCAATTTTTATTGCTTGCACCGATGACAACTTACTTGAAGGATCTTACTCAATTCGTAGGTAGATATGGTGGACTCTCATGGCAAAACTGGGTTTAAGGGTATTTGGAAGCACAAGTAGTATCTCTACTTGGTGCAAAGAATTTGGCTAGCATGAGGGAGAAAGGCAAGCTCAACATGTTGGATGATCTATGACAATATACTTTATTTCAGATATAAGAAAACATAACCCATTACGTTGTCTTCCTTGTCCAACATCAACTCTTTAGCATGTCATATTTTAATGAGTGCTTACAATCATAAAAGATGTCCAAGATAGTATATTTATATGTGAAACATCTCTTTCTTTATTACTTCCTATTAATTGCAACGATGAACAAAGCTATGTTTGTCAACTCTCAACAACTTTTAATCATCATACTCTTTATATGTGAAGCCATTACTCTTCATAAGATCAATATGATCTCTTTTTATTTCTTTTTATTCTTTCTTTTTCTTTTATTCCCTCAAGATCATAGCAAAATAATCAAGCCCTTGACTCAACACTAATCTTTGTTATATAGCTCACTGACTCAATTACATAGAAGGATCATAAAGCAAAACTCAAGACTAGATCATACTATAACTTTATTCTACTAGATCAAAGCATTACCAAAAGGATCGAACTAAGAAAAACGGTAAAGATAAGAGTGTGATGGTGATACGATACCGGGGCACCTTCCCCAAGCTTGGCAGTTGCCAAGGGGAGTGCCCATACCCATATGATTATGTTTCCTTCTTCGGAGGTGGTGATGAGGATAATTGTGCCTTCAGCTTCTTCATATTATAATTGAGAAGAGCAATTTCCTCTTTTAAATCATCGACCTCCGACTCCAGCTTCAAGATCTAGTCACATAAATCTCCTTTGCTTTTCTGCCAAAAACGAGACGGGATAGATCGATTGTTAGATAGTTTAGCTCTCTTAGGGAGACTAGATTTCTTGAACTTCACGTGCATATCCCCAGGTTGAGGTAGAGGGACATCTTCCTCCTCCGAACTTGAATCGTTGATCCTCATCAAATGAGCATCCTCCTCCTCATCCGTAGTTCGACCACAAGGAGATAGATCCCCATAGGTCTTTGGGTCAGCAATGATGTGTGAGACATAGCTCTCTCCGTCGGAATCCTGAGATGACATCTTGCTCTAATCTGCGATAGAGACAGCACGAAACAAAGACATAGGATATTTGTGTGATACGGTGGTCAAAACCTTCGAGATATTATATAATGAATTTTTACCGACCAAAAGAAGTATCGTGCAAGAAAACAGAGTCCGGAGAGCGCACGAGGTGCCCACGAGGTAGGGGCGCCCCCAGGGGGTAGGGCGCGCCCTCCACCCTCGTGGAGGCCTCGTGTCCTTCCCAGACTGCTTCTTATTTTTCTATTTTTCTAAATATTCCAAAACGGAGAAAAGTTGCCATTAGAACTGTTTTGGAGTCGGTTTACTTACTGTACCACATACCTATTCCTTTTTGGAGTCTAAAATGTTCTGGAAAGTGTCCCTTATGTATTCCTCCGGGGTTACGGTTTCAATAACATTGGTTTCAACATTTATAGGATTACCTGAGATATAATGTTTGATTCTTTGACCGTTCACCACCTTGGATTTGTGCCTTGAAGTTGTTGATTTTTAAGGCACCTAACGATATACCTCCTCGATTACTTTAGGAACTTCCCATTTAGAGAGAAGTTTTCCTGCAAAAAATCTTAAACGAGAGTTGTATAGCAATACATAATCACCTACATTATACTCACGCTTTTGTATTCTTTTGTCATGCCATCTTTTAACTTTTTCCTTAAACAGTTTGGCATTCTCATAGGCTTGGGTTCTCCATTCATCAAGTGAGCTAATTGTAGGACCTTGAAGTATGTCTAGAGGGGGGGGGGGTGATTAGACTACTTGACCAATAAAAACTTAACATTTTCCCAATTTTAGACTTTGGCAGATTTTAGCTATTTTAGAACGAGTCAAGCAATCTTCACATAATTCAAGCAAGCATGCAAAGAGTATATAGGCAGTGGAAAATAAAGCATGCAACTTGCAAGAATGTAAAGGGAAGGGTTTGGAGAAATCAAACGCAATTGGAGACACGGATGTTTTTGTCGTGGTTCCGATAGGTGGTGCTATCGTACTTCCACGTTGGTGGAGACTTCAACCCACGTAGAGTAACGGTTGCGCGAGTCCACGGAGGGCTCCACCCACGAAGGGTCCACGAAGTAGCAACCTTGTCTATCCCACCATGGCCGTCGCCCACGAAGGACTTGCCTCACTAGCGGTAGATCTTCATGAAGTAGGCGATCTCCTTGCCCTTACAATCTCCTTGGTTCAACTCCACAATCTTGTCGGAGGCTCCCAAGTGACACCTAGCCAATCTAGGAGACACCACTCTCCAAGAAGTAACAAATGGTGTGTTGATGATGAACTCCTTGCTCTTGTGCTTCTAATGATAGTCTCCCCAACACTCAACTCTCTCTCACAGGATTGGATTTGGTGGAAAGAAGATTTGAGTGGAAAGCAACTTGGGGAAGGCTAGAGATCAAGATTCATATGGTTGGAATGGAATATCTTGGCCTCAACACATGAGTAGGTGGTTCTCTCGTAACTGGTAAGTTGGAAGTGTAGGTTTCTTCCGATGGCTCTCTCCACGAATGAAGAGGAGGTGGAGGGTATATATAGCCTCCACAAAAAATCTAACCGTTACACACAATTTACCAAAATCGGTGGGACCGAATCATAAAACTCGATCAGGCTGATTTAGTAAACCTAGTGACCGTTAGGATTTTCGGTGGGACTGACATGCATCTCGGTAGACCGATTTGGTTAGGGTTAGGGCATAACGTAATCTCGGTGCGACCGATTACACAAACTCGGTGAGACCGATTTTGGTAATTAGCTAACCAGAGAGTTGGTCAGGTAAACTCGGTGGGACCGATTTGCTCTTTCGGTGAGACCGAAAAGTTACAAAAGGGAAACGGAGAGTTTACATTGTAATCTCGGTGGGACCGACTCGGTCTTTCGTTTAGACCGAAAAGTTACGAAGGGGAAACAGAGAGATTACAATCCCATCTCGGTGAGACCGAGATCCCTATCGGTGAAACCGATTTGCCTAGGGTTTGTGGTAGTGGCTATGACATCTGAACTCGGTGGCGCCGGATAGAAAGAATAGGTAGGGCCGAGTTTGACTTTGGGTTTAGGTCATATGTGGATGTGAGAAAGTAGTGGAGGGTTTTGGAGCATATCATTAAGCACATGGAGCAACAGGATCATTAAGCAACACCTCATCCCTTCTTGATAGTATTGGCTTTTCTTATAGACTCAATGTGATCTTGGATCACTAAAATGTAAAATGAAGAGTCTTGAGCTTTTGAGCTTGAGCCAATCCTTTGTCATTAATATTTTGAGGGATCCACTTTCATCATCCATGCCATGCCATTCATTGAGCTTTCCTGAAATATTCATCTTGGAATAGTATTAGCTCAATGAGCTATATGTTGTTATGAATTGCCAAAACCACCTAGGGATAGTTGCACTTTCACTAATGTCAAATAACCTCTTCTCACTAGCAAGTTTGAAATCATATTTGATTTATGTAATAGCCCAATATGCCTTATGTTCTAATTCGAGAGGTAAGTGACATGCTTTTCCATAAACCATTTTATACGGAGACATACCCATAGGATTTTTATATGCAGTTCTATATGCCCATAATGCATCATCAATTTTCTTGGACCAATTCTTTCTAGATCTATTAACAGTCTTTTGCAAAATTAATTTGAGCTCTCTGTTACTCAATTCTACTTGACCACTAGACTGTGGGTGATAAGGAGATGCAATTCTATGATTAACATCATACTTAGCGAGCATTTTACGAGAGGCACCATGAATAAAATGTGAACCACCATCAGTCATTAAATATCCGGGGACTCCAAACCTCGGAAAAAGAACTTCTTTAAGCATCTTAATAGAAGTGTTATGCTCAACACTACTAGTTGGAATAGCTTCTACCCACTTAGTAACGTAATCAACAGCAACTAAAATATGTGTATATCCATTAGAGGAAAGAAATCGTCCCATATAATGAAAGCCCCAAACATCAAATGGTTCAATAACAAGTGAATAATTCATAGGCATTTCTTGACGTCTACTAATATTACCAATTCTTTGACATTCATCACAAGATAAGACAAACTTACGAGCATCCTTGAAGAGAGTAGGCCAATAAAAACCAGATTACAATACCTTATGTGCAGTTCTATCTCCAGCGTGGTGCCCTCCATAAGCCTCGGAGTGACACTTGCGTAGGATCTGTTCCTGTTCATGCTCAGGTACACAACGCCTAATAACACCATCTACTCCTTCTTTATAAAGATGTGGGTCATCCTAAAAGTAATGTCTCAAATCATAGAAAAACTTTTTCTTTTGCTGGTATGTGAAACTAGGTGGTATAAATTTAGCAACAATGTAATTAGCATAATCATCATACCATGGATCCGTACGAGAAGCATTTATGACATTTAATTGTTCATCAGGAAAGCTATCATCAATAGGTAGTGGGTCATCAAGAACATTTTCTAACCTAGAAAAGTTGTCTGCAACGGGGTTCTCAGCTCCCTTTCGATCAATAATATGCAAATCAAATTCTTGTAGCAAGAGAACCCATCTAATAAGTCTAGGTTTAGCATCTTTTTTTCCATAATATATTTAATAGCAGCATGATCTGTATGAATAGTTACTTTAGAATCAACAATATAAGGTCTGAACTTATGACAAGAAAATACAACTGCTAAGAATTCTTTTTCAGTAGTAGCATAATTTCTCTGAGCACTATCTAGAGTTTTACTAGCATATTGAATAACATTTAATTTCTTATCAACTCTTTGTCCTAGAACAGCACCTACAACATAATCACTAGCATCGCACATAATTTCAAAGGGTAAATTCCAATTAGGTGGCTGGACAATAGGTGCAGAAATCAATGCTTTCTTAAGTATTTCAAGTGCTTCTACACAATCATCATAAAAAACAAATGGTATATCTTTTTGTAATAAATTAGTCAGAGGCCGATAATTTTTTGAGAAGTCTTTAATGAACCTCCTATAAAAACCGACATGACCAAGGAAACTTCTTATACCTTTGATGTCCTTGGGACATGGCATCTTTTCAATAGCATCAACTTTAGCTTTATCAACTTCAATACCTCTTTCAGAAATTTTATGCCCCAAGACAATGCCTTCATTAACCATAAAGTGGCACTTCTCCCAATTCAAGACAAGGTTAGTTTCTTCACATCTCTGCAAAACTCGATCAAGGTTGTTCAAGCAATCATCAAAAGAGGATCCATAAACGGAGAAATCGTCCATGAAAACCTCACAAATCTTTTCACAAAAATCAGAGAATATAGCCATCATGCATCTTTAAAAGGTAGTAGGTGCATTACATAAACCAAAAGGCATACGTCTATAAGCAGAAGTACCGAAGGGGCAAGTAAAAGTGGTCTTTGCTTGATCATCAACTGACATATGTATTTGAGAGAAACCAGAATAACCATCTAGAGAGCAAAAATGTGTATGTTTGGATAATCTTTCTAGCATTAGATCAATAAATGGCAAGGGGTAATGATCTTTTTTAGTAGCTTTATTTAATTTGCAGAAATCAATTACCATCTTATAACCTGTAATAATTCTTTGCGGAATCCATTCATCTTTATCATTAGGACCGACATTAATACCTCCCTTCTTAGGGACACAATGGACATGACTTACCCACTGACTATCAGCAACGGGATAGATTATAACTGCTTCAAGGAGCTTTAATATTTCCTTTCTTACTACTTCTTTCATCTTAGGATTCAGCCGTCGTTGATGATCAATAACTGGTTTGGCATCTTTCTCCAAATTTATTTTGTGTTGGCATAGAGTGGGACTAATGCCCTTAAGATCATCAAGAGTATATCCAATAGCAGCACGGTGCTTCTTCAGAGTTTTCAATAATTTTTCTTCCTCCTTCTCTGAAAGGTTAGAACTAATAATAACATGATATATCTTATTTTCATCAAGATAAGCATATTTAAGAGTATCGGGCAATGGTTTAAGCTCAAATACGGGATCACCCTTGGGTGGAGGAGGATCCCCTAAGATTTCAACAGGCAAGTTGTGTTTCAAAATAGGTCCCTGTTTAAAGAATACTTCATCTATTTCCCTTCTTTCATTCATAAACATATCATTTTCATGGTCTAGCAAATATTGTTCTAAAGGAGAACTAGGGGGCATGACAATAGAAGCAAGACCAATAATTTCATCCTTACTAGGCAATTCCTCTTCACGGTGTTGTCTATGAAATTTAGCAAAATTAAAATCATGAGACATATCACCCAAACCAATAGTAACAACATCCTTCTTGCAATCTATCTTAGCATTAACAGTGTTCAAGAAGGGTCTACCAAATATAATGGTACAAAAGCTATCTTGTGGGGAACCAAGAACACGAAAATCAGCAGGATATTTAGTTTTTCCACACAAGACTTCAACATCTCTAACAATCCCAATTTGTGAAATAGTATATCTATTGGCAATTTTAATTGTGACATCAATATCTTCTAACTCAGCAGGTGCAATATCATGCACAATTTCTTTGTATAAGGTATGAGGTATTGCACTAGCACTAGCACCCATATCACATAGGCCATGATAACAATGATCTCCTATTTAATAGAAATAACAGGCATGCCTATAACAGGTCTAGGTTTATCTTTAGCATCACGCTTAGCAATTCTAGCAGTTTCATTGCAGAAGTAAATAACACGCCCATCAATATTATCAGCCAAGAGATCTTTAACAATAGCAATATTAGGTTCAACTTTAACTTGTTCAGGGGGTGTATAAGTTATAATATTACTTCTGTTGACAATAGTTGAAGCTTTAGCATGATCCTTTATCCTAACAGGAAAAGGTTGTTTCTCAACATAAGAAGTGGGAACAATAGGATCATTATAAGTGATAGTCTTTTCTTCAACTTTAATAGGTGCAACTACTTTTACTTCAATGGGAGGATTATATTTAAACCACTTCTCCTTAGGGATATCTGTTGGGGAACATAGTAATTTCAAATTTTTCCTACGCACACGCAAGATCATGGTGATGCATAGCAACGAGAGGGAAGAGTGTGTCCACGTACCCTCGTAGACCGAAAGCGGAAGCGTTATGACAACGCGGTTGATGTAGTCATACGTCTTCACGATCTGACCGATCCAAGTACCGAACGCACATCACCTCCGAGTTCTGCACACGTTTAGCTCGATGACGTCCCACGAACTCTGATCCAGCAGAGCTTCGAGGGAGAGTTTCGTCAGCACGACGGTGTGGTGACGATGATGATGTTCTACCGATGCAGGGCTTCGCCCAAGCACCGCTACGATATTATCGAGGTGGATTATGGTGGAGGGGGGCACCACACACGGTTGGGAGAGATCAACTGATCAACTTGTGTGTCTAGAGGTGCCCCCTGCCCCGTATATAAAGGAGCAAGGGGGGAGGCCGGCCGGCCCTCTATGGGCGCGCCAGGAGTCCTCCTCCTCCTAGTAGGAGTAGGACTCCCCTTTCCTACTCCTACTAGGAGGGGGAAAGGAAGGGGGAGAGGGAGAAGGAAAGGGGGGCGCCGCCCCCCTCTCCTAGTCCAATTCAGACCAGAGGGGGAGGCGCGCGCGGCCTGCCCTAGGCCAGCCCTCTCTCTCTCTCTGTCCACTAAGGCCCATAAGGCCCATTGAGGGAGTTCCGGATTAGGGGGTGTCCGGATAGCCGAACTCTTACCGTTGGCCAGACTCCTGGACTATGAAGATACAAGATTGAAGACTTCGTCCCGTGTCCGGATCGGACTTTCCTTGGCGTGGAAGGCAAGCTTGGCGATACGGATATGTAGATCTCCTACCATTGTAACCGACTCGGTGTAACCCTAACCTATCCGGTGTCTATATAAACCGGAGGGTTTTAGTCCATAGGACGAACAACAATCATACCATAGGCTAGCTTCTAGGGTTTAGCCTCCTTGATCTCGTGGTAGATCTACTCTTGTACTACCCATATCATCAATATTAATCAAGCAGGAGTAGGGTATTACCTCCATCGAGAGGGCCCGAACCTGGGTAAAACCATCGTGTCCCTTGTCTCCTGTTACCATCCGCCTAGACGCACAGTTCGGGACCCTACCCGAGATCCGCCGGTTTTGACACCGACATTGGTGCTTTCATTGAGAGTTCCTCTGTGCCGTCGCCATCAGGTAGGATGCCTCATCTCGTCTTTAAATACGATACCATCACCAAAGAAGCCTTGGCCACTGGTCAGACTCTTCGGCTAGGCGGTTTTCTCATGACCGCTAGTTCAGCCACCGCGCCGACGATGACCTCTCGAGTCATCGAAACCAATCTCCATGTTAGTTCGGAACTTGCCGAACAGTTAGATCTGATCGAGCTCTCCTCCGTAAATGAGCTCTTGGATCGCATCGCCGCCCTGGGAGTCGCCACAGATTACGACCGGATCGGGCCTAAAACCGATCTGAGAGAGATCAACTCTCCTGTGCTACCCATCATGTTGCTGTGATAGAGGAGCAATGCGGCGACTCTTCTCCTATCTTAAGGACTAGCTACGTCCGGATTCCCGATCCTCCATGCCGGATTCCTGCGGAGGGACGGATGTCGATCAAGCCACGAACTTAAAGTCAGCGGCGGGTCGGACTCATTGGATAGCACTCAAAATCCAAACTTCCGAAGTTCGAAACATCCCGCCCTTGAGTCCTAAATTGGACAGGGTTCAGGATTTAGTGCCACCCGCCCACCCAAACATTAGCGATCTCTCTCGAATTCGGCAAGAGCCCGCCAAACAAAGACATCATTATCGGGCGATTCCTCCTGGTTATGAACATGATAAAGGACTGCCGAGAGGAGGATGCAATACCAATTTTCTGCAATAATTGCACGGACAAGGGAATCCTAAACGCCATAAGTCGTCATAAATTACACGCTTTGCTGACTTGGTGACCATCAGTACAAAAAGTACTTGTATGACGGAGAGCGCTGGAAAACCGAAAGTAAATTTTGGGATAATCCGCCCCGAATACATCCCTTAGTCCGGAACAAATGGGTGCATCATTATCAAGGACCTGGGTTGAATACCAAAAACCAAAACCCCTAAAGGGTAATGGAACCGCATTGGAGGGTTGGCTAAACGGACCCTGCAAAATTCATAGCACAGAGGGCACCACTCCAACTCATAGCCTTCGAGCATGTTGGATACTACGGCAGGTTTCCAAAAGTGGCGAAGAGCTTCTAGCTTCAGAATCCCAGCCCAGCAACACCAGTACGGTGTTAATAGTCTTCGAGACTTTCACATCAAATAACATGCGAAAACGACAACTCCGCAACCTTGCTGAAGTCTACCAAGTAGCAACAATAAGTCCATGGAGTGACACGACTATTACCTTCAATGCCAGTGACGAACCTAAATTCCGAACTGCCCAGGCACCAGCCGCATTGGTCCTCAGCCCGATAGTAGACGGCTTTCGCCGGTACTCATGGATGGCGGCAGCGGACTAAACCTCATCTATGAGGAAACCCTCCGAAAAATGGAAATAGAATGGAACCGCATTGAGCGAAGCAGCACAACCTTTAGAGGAATAATCCCCAGCCGGGAAGCATGCTGCACCGGAAAAATCACGCTGGACGTAGTGTTCGGCTCACCGGACAATTACAGGTCCGAGGAGGTCACATTTCAAGTGGCCCCGTTCAACAGCGGAAATCATGCTTTATTAGGACGAGATGCATTCAGAATGTTTCAAGCTATACCCCATTATGGGTACATGAAGCTTAAAATGCCCGGTCCCAACGGAATCATCACTCTCGCTAGTGATCCGAACATAGCACCGCTACCGAAAATAAGACAGCCGCACTAGCCCTCGAGGCACTATCCGAAGCCCTAGCAGCCGAGGAACTCACCGCGATGCGCTCCACGGTGAACAGGGACGATGTGATACTTGATAAAAGATCCAAGTCCACCTCTTTTAAACCAGCGGATGAAATAGTCAAATTCCAAGTCCACCCAACGAACCCTGCAAAGACGGCTTCCATCGGGGCACAATTAAACCCTGATGCAGACGCCACACTACGAGAATTTCTACAAGAAAACTGGGACATCTTTGCTCGCACCCTTCGTGACATGCCAGAATCCCACGTCACCTGGCCGAGCACAGCCTGAATATCCTAAAAGGATTCAAGCCAGTCAAACAGGCTCTTCGGCGCTTTTCCGAACCCAAGAGACAAGCCATGGGAGAGGAGCTAGCCAAATTTTCTGAGGCCGGATTCATCAGAGATATAAAACATCCGGACTGGCTAGCGAACCTGGTGATGGTATCAAAGAAGGATAAATCCTGGCGCCTATGTGTTGATTTCAAAGACCTTAATAAGGCTTGCCCAAAGGATCCCTTCCCCCTCCCTCGAATTGATCAAATCATTGACGCTACAGCAGGACACGACTCATTGTGCTTCCTCGATGCGTACTCCGGCTACCACCAAATCAAGATGGCGGAGCGAGACCAAGCTGCAACGGCATTCATCACTCCATACGGCCCGTTCTGCTTCAACACAATGCCCTTTGGGCTCAAAAACGTCAGCGCAACATATCAGCGCATGATTCAGACATGTCTGGCAAACCAGATCGGTAAAACGGTGGAAGAATATGTAGATGACGTGGTCGTCAAAACCAAGCTCGTCGAAACTCTAGTAGACGACTTGAGGCTCACATTCGACAATCTTCGAGAGTATGACATCAAGCTCAATCCGGAAAAATGCGTCTTGGCGTTCCACCGGAAAGCTCTGGGCTTCATTGTGTCGTAGAGGAATTGAAGCAAACCTAGCCAAGATTCGAGCTCACACAATTGGATATTCCGAAAGACCTCAAACAAATACAAAAATTGACGGGATGCGTAGCGGCTCTAAGACGCTTTATCTCCCGTTTAGGAGAAAAGGCATTACCTCTTTACCGTCTCCTCCGCCGCACTGAACACTTCGAGTGGACGGATGTCGCCACGGCCGGACTCGAAGAAATAAAGGCCATTTTGGCAACAAATCCGGTCCTGGCCGCGCCCAACATGGGCGAACCAATGCTATTATACATCGCCGCAACACATCAAGTTGTCAGCGGTGCTCGTTGTCGAACGAGAACGGACGGACACCGGTTCCCTATTCAAAACCAGTTTATTATGTGTCCACCGTCCTAACTCCATGCAAGTCCGGTACCCACACTATCAAAAGATAGCATACGCGGTGTTCATGGCATCCCGGAAGCTGCGACACTACTTTCAAAAGTGTTCGATAACGTTAGCCTCAAGTACCTCTTAATGACATTATAAACAACTGACGCCGACGGGCCGGATTGCTAAATGGGCCATAGAGCTCCTCCCATTCGACATAACTTATAAGCCACGACGAGCTATTAAGTCACAGGTTTTGGCCGACTTCGTGGGTCGAATGGATCAAGCCGAACTCCCTAAAGAGTACGGCGCATATTCCAATTGGATCATGCACTTTGACGGCTCCAAAATGTTGGCTGGCCTGGGGGCTGGCGTCGTCCTGACGTCCCCAACTGGGGACACAGTCCAATACGTCCTTCAGATAATGTACACGGACTCCAACAACGCAGCCGAATACGAGGCCCTTCTACACGGCCTCCGGATGGCAGTCTCCATGGGCATTCAACGCCTAGAGGTTCGCGGGGATTCAAACTTTGCAATATCTCAAATAAACGGAGGCTTTGACGCCAAAGATCCGAAAATGGCAGCATACCGCAATGCGGTCCTAAAATGTCAAGACGGTTCAAGGGCTCGAATTTCATCATATAGCCCGGGATAACAACCAGGCGGCGGATATATTGGCACGCATCGGTGCAAAACGCGATGCCGTCCCACCCAATATCTTTTTGGAATGGCTGTTTAAGCCATCCGTACTATGGGAAGGGGAGTCCGGCAATAACAATCCGGACCCAACCGCACCGCCTGACGCCGAACACTCTGACACAACCGGAGGCTCCGCCCCCGAGATAACACCCTACGCTCACGAAATAATGGCGGTTATCGCCTGCGGACGGAACCATTCCTAGCCTACCTAACTAGGCAGGAACTCCCCGAAGACCAAAAACGAGGCTCGCTGCATAGTACGGCGTTCTAAAGCCTATAAAGTCCATGAGGGAGAGCTTTATAAGAAAAGCACTACCAGTGTCCTTCAAATGTGTATCTCCGAAGAGGAAGGGCGAAACCTGCTGGCTGAAATTCATGCCGGACTAGGTGGGCACCACGCCACAGCCCGGGCCCTTGTAGGCAAGGCCTTCCGTACAGGATTTTATTGGCCGACGGCCCGGGCAGATGCGCAGGACTTAGTCCAACGATGCGTCGGTTGCCAGCTTTTGCTAACCAAAGCCACATGCCACCCCGCCTTAAAACTATACCCATCACCTGGCCGTCATGGGTCCTGGGGCTTGACATGGTTGGACCCCTCAAGGGAGGAACCCACAAGCAAAAATACCTATTGGTCATGGTGGACAAATTCACCAAATGGATAGAGGCCAAACCAGTTAAAACGGCCGAATCCGGACCAGTGATAGACTTCATATCAGGGGTAGTGCACCGTTACGGTGTCCCCGATATCATCACCGACAATGGCACCAACTTCACGGCCGATGAGGTCAAATCATGGTGCAAAAATGTGGGCATCAAGCTCGACACGCCTCGCCTATCACCATCAAACCAACGGGCAAGTCGAACGTGCAAACGGTCTAATCATGAGCGGCATTAAACCCAGACTAGTGCGGTCCCTCAAGGAATCTAACACGCACTGGGTCGAGGAGCTCGACTCCGTACTCTGGGGGCTGCGGACCACGCCGAATCGTACTACCGGATTCACACCATTCTTCATGGTGTATGGCGCAGAGGCAGTCTTGCCCTGCGACATAATACATGACTCACCTCGCGTACGCATGTATGAAGAAAGAGAAGCCGAGCTCGATCGGCAGGACAGTTTGGACGCATTGGAGGAGGAGCGCGACGTGGCAAAAGCTCGTTCCGCATTCTATCAACAACAGGCTTGAAGATATCAAAGCAGGGAAGTACGGGCCAAAGCTTATAACATTGGCAATCTAGTTCTACGCCTGTCGGACAAGAAAAAGGACAAACTCAAGCCCAAATGGGAAGGTCCCTTCATCATCGACCAGGTCCTGACCGGCGGAGCACACCGTCTGCGAAACGCATCGGATAACCGACTCGAGCCGAACCCATGGAACGTAGCCCGTCTATGAAGATTCTACGCCTAAGTGCCCGACTCCAAGTTCGTTTCCTTCCTCCGTCCGCATTCTTTATTTTTGCTTTTTGCTGTCTTTTATTTCTCTCCTCCCCCCTTCTTCTTCTTGTAACCTCTAGAGGCTCGTTTGCACTTTTTCCGCACACACTTGACGCGCTGTCCGCGCTCATTATACCTGGGGGCTTCTTTAACAGAAGCTTATTTATACGGGCTTCGTGCCCAACACATGTGTTAAACTTCCGCATGTACCTTTTATTCACCATTATATGCATCGATATGACTTAAGTTTTGGCCAAGCTGGGTTGCCTGGCTCCTGTGCTTACCCCTACGTTCCCGATTGTTCGGCTAGGTGGTAAAGGGAGCACCTCTGCGATTGTTACTACCGGGTCAGCCGGATGTGTACCTCAGACTGGGTGAAGCCGAAAGCTAGCGTTCTTAAGGGAATATTCGGTCGGTGAACTGAAAGATGATTTTTAACTATTTACCCATCTGCCCCCAGATGATTTTCTACTTTCATAGCAGCTTTGACATGCACTTTAGGGCATGCATCCCAAATGAAAAGGAACCCTTAAAGGAACTATTCTCCTGGAAGATGTTTCTTACTACCCATGTAATATAACATAACTAGTTGGGCACTTGTATGATACAGCAACAATGACCCCTACGCCTTTGTCTCCATGCATACCACGGTTCTTATATAACCACGAAGGTATTCAGACACACTCCGGACTATTGTCCGGAGGTCGGGTTTAAAAGGTCCGCTACGACAAACGATCTACAATCCGCTAGAAGACATTTTTTCATGTCATATTTTTACATAGTCAATTCGACTCATTGTATTCCTCCTCAATGCCATCTAATAGGCTATCTAATTTACAATCTTGCTTTGGGAATACTTGGCGGCCAATTCTACTTGGCCAGACACTAAGCTTACAGGATCTCCATCCCATCCGCCCCACAGGTCCGACCTCGGCCATGTGGTTTGGGTCAGCCGTGTACCGCATCTTCACCATGGCCTGTGCCTCCTCGGGCGCCTTGACGGCAGGCCGATATCTTCCATAGCCGGAAGCGCCGCCGTGCTCCTTGAAGCCGCTCCGCCAGCTCCCCAATGCCTTCGGGCAGGGAGATAGATGGCCACAAGGCTTGGCCGATGCCTTTCATCACCTGCCGGACTCGTTCGTGCAGCTGACGCAATTCGGGAAGAAGATCACCCGAAGAACTGGGCATCTCCTCCTCAGGATGACCTGTGAGCAAACCTACAAACATGTTTATGTTAGTGGCCTTCCTCGCCGAACTCTTTTCAAAGTTCGCTCAAGCACTTACTGAAAATGCCGCGACGAAGCTGCCTATTCTCCTTTACGGAATCAGACAACTGGGCACAAACGTCCTTTAGTTCCTCACCTAGCTTGGTGTTGGCGTCTTGGAGATTATTCTTCTCCTGCCGCACCCTCGCAAGCATGCTCTCGCCGGCCTTTAACTGGCGTAAGAGCTGTTGCTTGTCCGGATCTAGTCCGGCGCCATCTGCAATGTTTTGGTCGATTTACACACCGCGACTTTATAAACTATTTATTTTTTAAAGCATATATTACCGAGGGGGCCTCTCAGAGCTCCCCTTGTAGCGGCTAGTGCGGCCTCAAGTTGGGCCTTGCACTCTTCAAGCTCCTGGGACAGTCGGGTATTCTTTTCTATAAGATCCTGCATAACAAATGATCCTTAAATCAGTTATTCTAACTACTTTAAGTCTCGGGGGCTACTGGCATATATAACAGTCAGATTTTCTTACCCGTATGTCCTTTACATACTGCTCTGTGGCTCTGGCTAGACCATCTTGAGCGGCACGGAGGTGCGCATCTCCCGAATCAAAGGCATTCAAGGCCTCTTGGGAGAAACATGCGTCACGAAGAACTGTCCGGCGACGCCTGTGATTCAAGGCGCTCTCCACCTATGAGTTGGTGGCGGACAACCTGTCGGCATCCTCTGTCGGAGGAGCATCCGACGCACGTCTCGTGCTCGCCTCAGCCTCCGGACCCGGCTTTGAAGCTTGGCCGGTGAAGGTTCAATTGGTCATCTCTCTGGACTCAGTCCGGCGAGCGCTCTTTTTCCTGAAAGGAGCATCAACGTTAGTACGCCTTCCAGGAATCAATCCGGGGAGTATGGTGACACGCTATACCGTTGCGGCGGAGTTTCGATCCGGACCGCACTTCTTTTTAACCTGCGGGGCTGTGCTGCTCCTTGTTGGCCAGCCGCCGCAGTCTCGGCTTCCCGCCTCGAAGGAACCCCCTGCAAAACACCATTGGTATACGGTGATAAAAAATAAGCACAGATGGGTCATTATCAGGGTTTTGGGATCTTGGTCTCAGATTACCTGTGGGGCTGGAAGTATTCCGGGGTAATCGGCCGTAATGGCTACCAAAGCGTTGTCGATGCTAAGTTGGTAGAACACCCCGTCGATCAACTCCACCGTTATATCCGGATCCTCTTGGAGGTCGGATCGAGGGACTGTTCGGATCCTCGGGTTGTGGGGGCGGGCTGTGTATCTTCTCCATAGTCCGGCGCAGTTCCTGCGCAAAAACCATGAAATGAGATATTTAACTACGGGAACATGGATCGGACAGGTCACAAAGATGTTTGCTTACCCAGCTTCGAGGATTATTCGAAGAAAACTCCTTCAGTGGGTTGACGCGGAGGAAATCCTCCTCCTCGCCTTTGTACATGGCAGACAAGATCTTCACCAATTCGGTGACCGATCCTGGCCCATTGGGGCCATGACGGGTGGCATCGTCCTCCCCGTTGAAGTCCCACATGGGGTGGCCCCTGTATTGGAGCGGCTGCACTCCCCTCATAATGCAGATTGCCATGACTACTGTCATGGTCAATCCGGCATGAGCCAGTAACCTTATTTGGCTCATCAAATAACGGACATCCCGGTCATCTTCTCTCCGGGGGCTCGGAGGGCGCCAGCATAGGCGCTTCTTCAGAGGAGCATTGCTGAACTCCGGAAGGCCGATCCGAACAGGATCCGGCAGCGGGACGTCCTCCATATAAAACCATTCCGAAGGCAAGTCTTCGGACGCCTTCTTTGGGGTTCCGGATAGGTATCCGGTCCCGGCAATGCACCATAGCTCGGCTCCGCCCACTTGATATATTGACCCCTCATGAGAACGGGGTACTAGGCAGAATATTCTCCTCCACAGTCTGAAATGAGCCTCGACGCCCAAGAATAGTTCACAAAGGGCCACGAAGCCCGTGATGTGCAGGATGGAGGCAGGAGTAAGGTGGTGCAATTGGAGGCCGTAGAACTCCGAGAGCCCCCGGAGAAATGGATGGATGGGAAATCCGAGGCCTCTTACTAGATAAGAGATGAAGCATACCCGCTCTCCTTTAGAGGGATCGGGACGCCTCCGCTTGCTTTCCGCCCTTGTAGGTGGCAAGTCTGGCTCGAACTGAACCATGAAGGCCGGGGAGAAATCCCTTGGCTTGGAGTATAACTAGCTCGCTATGCGGGACAGAGCATCTCTCCCAATTTCCTGGCTGAGGGCTGGGAGCGCGAGAAGAGGAGCTGCGTCGACTATCCATGATGGAATGGGCTTTGGTCAGAGGCACTCTGATGAAAGCTCGCAAAGGGGGGATGGTGTGACTCGGATCTAGATCCTTGCCCCTTTTATAGGCGGCTCATTTGCGCGGCTAGGAGGGTAATTGTAAAAATACCCTGGCTGTTCGCATTCATTCAAACACGTGGAAGATGGCCATTATTGGGCGTAGAAGCCGAGGAGTGCAGCATTTATCGGGTTTACACTATTCGACAAGTATATGGGATTCGGAGAAGAACCCGCCTCGCAATGCCGAAGACAATCAACGTGCCGGACTCATCGTCATTGAAGCCTGGTTCGGGGGCTACTGAGGGAGTCCCGGATTAGGGGGTGTCCGGATAGCCGAACTCTTACCGTTGGCCGGACTCCTTGACTATGAAGATACAAGATTGAAGACTTCATCCCGTGTCCGGATGGGACTTTCCTTGGCATGGAAGGCAAGCTTGGCGATACGGATATGTAGATCTCCTACCATTGTAACCGACTCGGTGTAACCCTAACCTATCCGGTGTCTATATAAACCGGAGGGTTTTAGTCCGTAGGGATCTAACAACAATCATACCATAGGCTAGCTTCTAGGGTTTGGCCTCCTTGATCTCGTGGTAGATCTACTCTTGTACTACCCATATCATCAATATTAATCAAGCAGGAGTAGGGTATTACCTCCATCGAGAGGGCCCGAACCTGGGTAAAAAACATCGTGTCCCCTGTCTCCTGTTACCATCCGCCGAGACGCACAGTTCGGGACCCCCTACCCGAGATCCGCCGGTTTTGACACCGACACCCATTACTTCTCCCGGGGGGTTCCGCTAACCCTCCGACACTCTGGTTTTCTCCAAAATCACCCGAAATACTTCCATTGTCCGAATATAGTCGTCCAATATGTCAATCTTTATGTCTCGACCATTTCGAGACTTCTCGTCATGTCCCTGATCACATCCGGGACTCTGAACCACCTTCGGTACATCAAAACATATAAACTCATAATATAATTGTCATCGAAACGTTAAGCGTGCGGACCCTACGGGTTCGAGAACTATGTAGACATGAACGAGACACGTCTCCGGTCAATAACCAATAGCGGAACCTGGATGCTCATATTGGCTCCTACATATTCTACGAAGATCTTTATCGGTCAGACCGCATAACAACATACATTGTTCCCTTTGTCATCCGTATGTTACTTGCCCGAGATTCGATCGTCGGTATCTCAATACCTAGTTCAATCTCGTTACCGGCAAGTCTCGTTACTCGTTCCGTAATAGATCATCCTGCAACTAACTCATTAGTTGCAATGCTTGCATGGCTTTAAGTGATGTGCATTATCGAGAGGGCTCAGAGATACCTCTCCGACAATCGGAGTGACAAATCCTAATCTCGAAATACGCCAACCCAACAAGTACCTTCAGAGACACCTGTAGAGCACCTTTATAATCACCCGATTACGTTAGACGTTTGGTAGCACACAAAGTGTTCCTCCGTAAACGGAGCTGCATAATCTCATAGTCATGGGAACATGTATAAGTCATGAAGAAAGCAATAGCAACATACTAAACGATCGCGTGCTAAGCTAACGGAATGGGTCAAGTCAATCACATCATTCTCCTAATGATGTGATCGTGTTAATCAAATGACAACCCATGTCAATGGCTAGGAAATATAACCATCTTTGATCAACGAGCTAGTCAAGTAGAGGCATACTAGTGACATACTGTTTGTCTATGTATTCACACATGTATTATGTTTCCGATTAATACAATTCTAGCATGAATAATAAACATTTATCATGATATAAGGAAATAAATAATAACTTTATTATTGCCTCTAGGGCATATTTCCTTCAGTCTCCCACTTGCACCATCTCCTCTCAAACCCTAGTTCATCTCTTGTATCCAATTCTTCTCTCTAAGTCTGAGATTGGTACCTGTAGGTTGCTAGTAGTGTTGATTACTCCTTGTAGTTGATGCTAGTTGGTTTATTTGGTGGAAGATCATATGTTCGTATCCTATATGCATATTAATACTCCTCTGATTATGAACATGAATATTCTTTGTGAGTAGTTACGTTTGTTCCTGAGGACATGGGAGAAGTCTTGCTATTAGTAGTCATGTGAATTTGGTATTCGTTCGATATTTTGATGAGATGTATGTTGTCTCTCCTCTAGTTGTGTCAGGTGAACGTCGACTACATGACACTTCACCATTGTTTGGGCCTAGAGGAAGGCATTGGGAAGTAATAAGTAGATGATGGGTTGGTAGAGTGACAGAAGCTTAAACCCTAGTTTATTCGTTGCTTCGTAAGGGGCTGATTTGGATTCATATGTTTTATGCTATGGTTAGGTTTACCTTAATACTTCTTTTGTAGTTGCGGATGCTTGCAATAGGAGTTAATCATAAGTGGGATGCTTCCCCAAGTAAGGGCAGCACCCAAGCACCGGTCCACCCACATATCAAATTATCAAAGTACCGAACGTGAATCATATGAACGAGATGAAAACTAGCTTGACGATAATTCCCATGTGTCCTCGGGAGCGCTTTTATATACATAAGAGTTTGCCCAGGCTTGTCCTTTGCTACAGAAAGGATTGGGCCACCTTGCTGCACTTTATGTACTTTTATTACTTGTTGCTCATTACAAATTATCTTATCACAAAACTGTCTGTTACCTATAATTTCAGTACTTGCAGAGAATAACTTGCTGAAAACCGCTTATCATTTCCTTCTGCTCCTCGTTGGGTTCGACACTCTTACTTATCGAAAGGACTACGATAGATCCCCTATACTTGCGGGTCATCAGTGTACCCAACATTTTCTTTTGGGTATCCTATGAAGACGCAGTTCTCCGATTTGGGTTCAAGCTTATCATGTTGAAACTTTTTCACATAAGCATCGCAACCCCAAACTTTAAGAAACGACAACTTTGGTTTCTTGCCAAACCACAGTTCATAAGGTGTCATCTCAACGGATTTAGATGGTGCCCTTTTTAACGTGAATGCAGCTGTCTCTAATGCATAACCCAAAAACAATAGTGGTAGACTGGTAAGAAACATCATAGATCGCACCATATCTAATAAAGTACGGTTATGACGTCCGTACACACCATTACGCTGTGGTGTTCCAGGTGGCGTGAGTTGCGAAACTGTTCCGCATTGTTTCAAATGAAGACCAAACTCGTAACTCAAATATTCTCCTCCATGATCAGATCGTAGAAACTTTATTTTCTTATTACGATGATTTTCTACTTCACTCTGAAATTATATGAACTTTTCAAATGTTTCAGACTTTATGTTTCATCAAGTAGATATACCCATATCTGCTCAGATCATATGTGAAGGTCTGAAAATAATGATACCTACCGCGAGCCTCAATATTCATCGGACCACATGCATCAGTATGTATGATTTCCAACAAATCTGTTGCTCGCTCCATTGTTCCGGAGAACGGCGTTTTAGTCATCTTGCCCAAGAGGCACGGTTCGCAAGCATCAAGTGATTCGTAATCAAGTGATTCCGAAAGCCCATCAGCATGGAGTTTCTTCATGCGCTTTACACCAATATGACCTAAACGGCAGTGCCACAAATAAGTTGCACTATCATTATTAAATTTGCATCTTTTAGCTTCAATATTATGAATATGTTTATCACTACGATCGAGATCCAACTTTCATTGGGTGTGTAACCATATAAGGTTTTATTCATGTAAACAGAACAACAATTATTCTCTAACTTAAATAAATAACCATATTGAAATAAACATGATCAAATCATATTCATGCTTAACGCAAACACAAAATAACACTTATTTAGGTTCAACGCTAATCCCGAAAGTATAGGGAGTGTGCGATGATGATCATATCAATCTTGGAACTACATCCAACACACATCGTCACTTCACCCTTAACTAGCTTCTGTTCATTCTGCAACTTCCGTTTCGAGTTACTACTCTTAGCAACTGAACCAGTATCAAATACCGAAGGGTTGCTACGAACACTAGTAAAATACACATCAATAATCTGTATATAAAATATACCTTTGTTCACTTTGCCACCTTCTTATCCGCCAAATACTTGGGGTAGTTCCGCTTCCAGTGACCAGTTCCTTTGCAGCAGAAGCACTTAGTATCAGGCTTAGGTCTAGAATTGGGCTTCTTCACTTGAGCAACAACTTGCTTGCCGTTCATCTTGAAGTTCCCCTTCTTCCCTTTGCCCCTTTTCTTGAAACTAGTGGTCTTGTCAACCATCAACACTCGATGTTTTTCTTGATTTCTACCTTCGCCGATTTTAGCATTGCGAAGAGCTTGGGAATTGTTTTCGTCATCCCTTGCATACTATAGTTCATCACGAAGTTCTACTAACTTAGTGATGGTGACTAGAGAATTCTGTCAATCACTATTTTATCTGGAAGATTAACTCCCACTTGATTCAAGCGATTGTAATACCGGACAATCTGAGCACATGCTCACCGCTTGAGCTATTCTCCTCCATCTTTTAGCTATAGAACTTGTTGGAGACTTCATATCTCTCAACTCGGTATTGGCTTGAAATATTAACTTCAGCTCTGGAACATCTCATATGGTCCATGACGCTCAAAATGTCTTTGAAGTCCCGATTCTAAGCCGTTAAGCATGGTGCACTAAACTATCAAGTAGTCATCATATTGAGCTAGCCAAACGCTCATAACGCTGATCCGCTCCTGCAATAGGTCTGTCACCTAGCGGTGCATCAAGGACATAATTCTTCTGTGCAGCAATGAGGATAACCTCAGATCACGGATCCAATCCGCATCATTGCTACTAACATCTTTCAACTCAGTTTTTCTCTAGGAACATATCAAAATAAACATAGGGAAGCAACAACGCGAGCTATTGATCTACAACATAATTTGCAAAATACTATGAGGACTAAGTTCATGATAAATTTAAGTTCAATTTAATCATATTACTTAAGAACTCCCACTTAGATAGACATCTCTCTAATCATCTAAGTGATCACGTGATCCAAATCAACTAAACCATGTCCGATCATCACGTGAGATGGAGTAGTTTCAGTGGTGAACATCACTATGTTGATCATATCTACTATATGATTCACGCTCGACCTTTCGGTCTCCGTGTTCTGAGGCCATATCTGTTATATGCTAGGCTCATCAAGTTTAACCTGAGTATCTGCGTGTGCAAAACTGGCTTGCACCCATTGTAGATGGACGTAGATCTTGTCACACCCGATCATCACATGGTGTCTGGGCACGACGAACTTTGGAAACGGTGCATACTCAGGGAGAACAATTTTATCTTGAAATTTAGTGAGAGATCATCTTATAATGCTACCGTCAATCAGAGCAAGATAAGATGCATAAAAGATAAACATCACATGCAATCAATATAAGTCATATGACATGGCTATCATCATCTTGTGCTTGTGATCTCCATCTCCGAAGCACCGTCATGATCACCATCGTCACCGGCGCGACACCTTGATCTCCATCGTAGCATCATTGTCGTCTCCCCAATCTTATGCTTCTGCGACTATCGCTACCACTTAGTGATAAAGTAAAGCATTACAGGGCGATTGCATTGCATACAATAAAGCGACAACCATATGGCTCCTGCTAGTTGCCGATAACTCGGTGACAAAACATGATAATCTCATACAATAAAATTTAGCATCATGCTTTGACCATATCACTGTTGGAAATATGCTTTAGAGGCAATAATAAAATGATTATTATATTTCCTTGTTCATGATAATTGTCTATTGTTCATGCTATAATTGTGTTATCCGGAAATCTTAATACATGTGTGAATACATAGACCACAACATGTCCCTAGTGAGCCTCTAGTTGACTAGCTCGTTGATCAATGGATGGTTACGGTTTCCTGACCATGGACATTTGATGTCATTGATAACGGGATCACATCATTGGGAGAATGATGTGATGGACAAGACCCAATCCTAAGCATAGCACAAGATCGTTTAGTTAAATGCGCTAGAGCTTTTCTAATGTCAAGTATCATTTCCTTAGACCATGAGATCGTGAAACTCCCGGATACCGTAGGAGTGCTTTGGGTGTACCAAACGTCACAACGGAACTGGGTGGCTATAAAGGTACACTACAGGTATCTCCGAAAGTGTCTGTTGGGTTGGCACGGATCGAGACTGGGATTTGTCACTCCGTATGACGGAGAGGTATCTCTGGGCGCACTCGGTAATGCATCATCATACTGAGCTCAATGTGACCAAGTGGTTGGTCACGTGATCTTGCATTATGGTACGAGTAAAGTGACTTGCTATTAACGAGATTGAACAAGGTATTGGGATACCGACGATCGAATCTCGGGCAGGTAACGTACCGATTGACAAAGGGAATTGTATACGAGATTGATTGAATCCTCGACATCATGGTTCATCCGATGCGATCATCGAGGAGCATGTGGGAGCCAACATGGGTATCCAGATCCCACTGTTGGTTATTGACCGGAGAGTCGTTTCGGTCATGTCTGCGTATCTCCCAAACCCGTAGGGTCTACACACTTAAGGTTCGGTGACGCTAGGGTTGTAGAGATATTAGTATGCGGTAACCCGAAAGTTGTTCGGAGTCCCGGATGAGATCCAGGACATCACGAGGAGTTCCGGAATGGTCCGGAGGTAAAGATTTGTATATAGGAAGTCCAGTTTCGGCCATCGGGAAAGTTTCGAGGGTCACCGGCATTGTACCGGGACCACCGGAAGGGTCCCGGGGGGTCCACCAGGTGGGGCCACCTATCCCGGAGGGCCTTATGGGCTGAAGTGGGAAGGGAACCAGCCCTTGGTGGGCTGGTGCGCCCCCCATGGGCCTCCCCCTGCGCCTAGGGTTGGAAACCCTGGGGGTGGGGGCGCCCCACCTGACTAGGGGGGCAAGTCCCCCCCTTGGCCGCCGCCCCCCCTTGAGATTGGATCTCTAGGGTCCGGTGCCCCCCAGGACCCCTATATATAGAGGGGGGAGGGAGGGCTGCGCACCCAAGCCCCTAGCGCCTCTCTCTCCCCCCGTAACACCTCTCCCTCTCGCTGAGCTTGGCGAAGCCCTGCCGAGATCCTCACTGCTTCCACCACCACGCCTGTCAGGCTGCTGGATCTCCATCAACCTCTCCTTCCCCCTTGCTGGATCAAGAAGGAGGAGACGTCTTCCCCAACCGTACGTGTGTTGAACGCGGAGGTGCCGTCCGTTCGGCGCTTGGTCATCAGTGATTTGGATCACGACGAGTACGACACCATCAACCCCGTTCTCTTGAACGCTTCCACTCGCGATCTACAAGGGTATGTAGATGCACTCCTCTCTCTCTCGTTGCTATATGACTCCATAGATTGATCTTGGTGATGCGTAGAAAATATTAATTTCTGCTACGATCCCCAACAGTGGTATCAGAGCTAGGTCTATGCGTAGTTTCTTTGCACGAGTAGAACACAAGTTTGTAGTGGGTGTCGATGTTGTCAATTTACTTGCCGTTACTAGTCTTATCTTGATTCGGCGGCATCGTGGGATGAAGCGGCCCGGACCGACCTTACACGTACACTTACGTGAGACAGGTTCCATCGACTGACATACACTAGTTGCATAAGGTGGCTAGCGGGTGTCTGTCTCTCCCACTTTAGTCGGATCGGATTCGATGAAAAGGGTCCTTATGAAGGGTAAATAGAAATTGGCATATCACGTTGTGGTTTTGGCGTAGGTAAGAAACGTTCTTGCTAGAAACCTATATGTCGTGGAACTGTCACGGCAGATGTCCTCTTGCAAGGACTTAGTCGTGGAGCCATCGCACCTAGGAAGCTTAAAGGGGTTAATCGGGAAAAAAGACACAAGAGAGTTATACTAGTTCGGCCCCTTACGGTGAAGGTAAGGCCTACGTCTAGTTGGGTTGGTATTGCTTGATGTTTCAATGACCAGGGAGCGAGATACGCTATGCCCGGTTCTCGATGAGTTGTTTTTTGCCCTAACCCGCCGGCGGGTCGTCCCCTTATATACACGGGTGGACGCCCTGCGGCTTACAGAGTCCCGGCCGGCTCATAAACAGTGTCCGGGTCGGTGACTAGTTAAACCTACCTTATGATACAAGTCATGCCATCATGGCGGTTTACTACGACGAGCCTTAAGTCGCCCGTGGGCTTTAGACCCTTTATTGAACCACCATCTTCATGCTTGGTCTTGGGCTTCTTCTGATAGATCTCTCTTTGCATAACCCGACCCTCATGGAAGGCTTATATAAATAGTTATATCCCCAACATTAGGCCCCAGATTGATTTGAAACAGTTCATGTCAATCTTAAAATAACTTAAGAAATAAGCCTTGGGCCTTCTGTCTGTGCAAAGGGTTTAACCCGCCATGACGTCATCTTCTGGATCCGCATTAACCCGTCGTGACATCATCTCCAATTATATCCTTATTTTATTTTGCTATATCTTCAACAGATCTTTGCCTTTACTGATTGTCCCGAAACCAGAGGTGTCGGGGTCGCTGGATAATGATATTCAATCTCCTTGTTTCTCGCACCGTCCCAGTCGGCCCTTCCCTATAAATAGGCTCGACTTAGGTCCTTTTCATTTTCTCCCTTAGTCGCCTTCATCTTCTCCCTGCCTCCCTGTTACTCGAGCTCCGCCGCGGCCGCCACCGTCGAGCTCCTCGTCTTCTCCAACTCAGGCCGCTGCATCAGCCTGACTTAACCAGAGAAACGCGACAGAACCCTGCAGCAGCTCTGCATTCGTAAGCCCTTTTCCTTTCCTGCATTTAGATCTGTATCGCGGCCTCCCGAGTTCGTCGGTGTTCATCGCCGCCCGTTGCAAACCCTTGATATTTTTCCTTTCTCGTGCTCCTTTTCGATCTTTAGACAGCTAGAACTACTGCGGTGGCTGTTCCGCATCCATCTCGAATAGAAACAGATCTCATTTCCCTTGTTTAAAGGCCTCCTTCGAGTGTATGAACTTCTCTGTACTGGTTTTAGGTCTAGAAATTTTTCTTTTCAGAGCAATTGTTTGATCCAAAATAATAGCTGAAACTTGTGAAATTTGTTTGTTCCACACTTAGCCAAAAATCTGCACCTGTTGACTCTGTTCAACCACGATAGTCCATACAGCCAGTTTTAAGATAATGACACTGTTTGGTCAACCTTGCTTGCTTCCGGCGATTTAAGAAAATTTAACTGCCTTTGATACTTTTAGCGGCTTAAATACCACTGAATAATTACCCATATGTCATTAGGCCCCTTCTGAAGCCGCCGTTTCGAATAAATTCACGATGTTCTCCTCCGGGTTATAAATTGAACCGGAAATTTTTCTTGTCATAGGTTTCAATTTGCCTAATGGCACCCAAGGCTCCCAAACCTCCGGTGACCTGTAATTGGGTCAAGTCCGTCGTTACAGAAAGCACTTTGTTTGATTTTGTGAAATCCAGCCATCTGCCCAAGAAAGAGGTCATGTCTTATCGTGCTCCTAACCCGTCAGAGGAGAAGCCTCAACCCAAGGAGGGGGAGGTGATCGTGTTTACTGATCACAGGAACCGGGGCTTCGCTCCACTCGGTTCAAAATTCTTCAGGGATGTTTTGCATTTCTTTGATCTCGGACATCAAGACATCAGGCCCAATTCCATGTCAAATATTTGCAACTTCCAAGTCTTCCGCAAGGTGTACCTTGGAGAAGAACCCAACTTACTTTTATTCAGAGAATTGTTTTACTTAAACTGGCAGAACGAACGCGCCAACGGGCCTAGTCTGGAACTTGGTGGCATCTCGATTCAGCGGCGGAGAGACTGCCTTTTTCCTTATGCTGAACTGCCGAGTCATCCAAAGGATTGGAATCAGATGTGGTTCTACTGCGAGGACACTTCTCCGACTGATGAAAATCCTCTGCCCGGCTTCCACGCCTTGCGCCTTGAATCCAACCACCCGCTGCCGGATAAACTGACTGCTGTTGAACGTCTGCCACTCGCTCCCACCATTAGTAAAATCAAAGCTCTTTTGGGAAATGGCTTAGATGGCATTGACCTGGTCCGAGTCTGGGTCGCTTGGCGAGTGATTCCGTTAAGCCGCCGCCCCGGCTTAATGTGCACTTACTCAGGCGAGAAGAATGACCCACTGCGTCATAGTCCCGACGACTTACCAGATGATGTGGTAGAGGCTATGACCCAGACGTTGCTGAAAGAGGGCACGGTGACTAGTAATGCCTTTGGCTTACTTCCTTTCTGCAAGAAGAACCCGACCCCTGCAGTAAGTCGTCAACCTCAAAAATTACTCCTTACTGTGTTATACCTTGCTTTTACTTATAGCCCTTTATCATTTTTTTCTCAGGCCAATGACAACTTCTGGAAGGTCAAGTATGACCATGAGGCTGCCAAACAAGCCAGAGCGGCCAAGAGAACCCAAAGAAAAGCCGCAAAAATAGGAACTTCAAGAAAAAGGAAGCCAAGCGCTTCAGATTTACTCAAATTGGACGACACTTCTGATGATGAAGAAGAGGTAATCCTTAATTCTCCTGACTTCCTTATCATTATTTTATTGGCATTCTACCTTTTCAGGAGGATACGGGGAACAACCAAGCGGTTGACGAAGAGGTAACTATAATCTCCTCCGACTCAGAGCCTTTGCCAAAGCAAAAAATCCGAAGGGTGACCCAGAAAGTAAGATTTTAACATCCTTTAGCTTATCAAGATCCTCAATTTCTTTTTAAGCAACAGACTCATGAAAACCGGAGGCATACCCGGACCTCCAGGGATGCAGAACTCTCCTCCGGCTTACCTGATGTAACCCGGAAGCGCCAAACTCAGGTTATCTTCGACTTATATTCTACTTTCCCCTTAGCGGGCTTAATACGTCCACCTCTCAATTCATCCGACTCAAATTATCAAGAGACCTCACCTTCCTCTGACGAGTCTATGCAATCCAACATGCCGGCTTTCAAAACTGCCCCTGGGTAATATAAACTTATTTACCTTATACTTTACCTTACTCATGTTTTTGTATTCACCCTTCTGCCTTGTCCACAACATGCAAGTGAAGCCCAGTAAGAGGGCAAAAAAGAATAAGCCGTCCCAAGATCTGGTCATAACTGAACCGGAACTCGGAACAGCTGCCCCTGATACTTCCACTCATCAACCGCCGCCTGAACCAGTTTATGATATTACAGCACCAACCTTTGATCCGCACGCTGAAGAAACTCTTGGCGGTTATGATAAACCGGAAACTCCTAGCCCGACCAAGACAACTGATCCGGACGTTGAGATTCTCAAGGCTCAGTTTGTCGAGCCGAGTCAGCCCACAGTCCTTGCCAAGTGCTCTGCCAAGGAGGAGCTTTTGGAGCGCCGAAAGGCCAAGTTAGACATTGCAGAGTATACTCATTTGAGTATAGGGGATATCGTCTCTGGCTATATCAGTCAAGTACATAGCAGCCGCGACCTGGAAATTGACATGGTGAAGCAGATACAGCAAAAATCTGGGGTATGACCTATGTTACTTTTCCTTAACCATACTTACTTTACCAGCCCCCAAGTCTATTGCTTATAAGTAAATATGTTGTAGACTTAGAAAATTGCCTAACACAGCTTGTCCGGCTTGGAAAGAAAATTATTTAACCCGATTGTAGCATGATACTTTGAACTTGCGATACATATTAGCCCCCAAGTGTCAAGCATCTTTGCTTGCAAAGTGCTTGGGACTTAAGTTTCCATGAACCGGCGTAGCAATTTAAAGTTCTTCAGTATACAATAGCCCCCAAGTGTCAAGTACCTTTGTTTGCAAAGTGCTTGGGACTTAATGTTTATCTTACAATGATTCTGACTATAACCCGACATCAATACAGGCTGCCATAAGTCAATTTGAATCAGAGGTTACTGACCTGAAGAATCGCCTGGCAGCCCAAGAACTTGAAATCCAAAAGGCTAACTCCAAGTTTGAATTCAGTATTTCTGAACAAGAGAAGTTGAAGAAAAACTTTGAGACGGATAAGAAAAACTCGGCTGATGAAAAGGCTTCACTGATGACCCGGGTCGAAACGGCAGAGCCATTGCTTGCAGAAACCACAGCTGAGCTGTCCGGCTTAAAGCGCCAGATATCTCAAATGGTCTCAGCAATATTTGGTAAGTTACTCATACAAACTTGAAATGTTGCAAACCTTCTTTCAATGATTACTTCAATTGTTACCTCCGGTTCACCTTATGTTTAATAATGCAGGCCCTAGGAGCACAAACCTCAAGAAAAATATGTTGATCAAGCTGAAGGCGGTTTATATTCTGGTAGAACAGCTCTACACCGGGTCACAACGTGCTTTGGCCGTTGTAGCTTTATCAAATGACGTTCCTCACCTCCTGCAAGACGTGCTGAAGCGGCTTGCTGTGTTACCTCAGCGGATCCAAGAACTAAGGCGGGCGTCCGCAAGAGCCGGGGCCATAGCCGCGTTGAGCCGGGCTAAAGCATGGATTCCAGAACTAGACCTGGCCGACCTCGCTCTTGGATACCCGATTCTGAAAAAGGATGGGAACGTATTTGATGAACATGATTTCACCACCTGTGTCAAAGATATACGCCCTGTGGCCACTCTTATTGGGAGCGATACTGATCTTACCAAATATCAACCGAGTTATGACAGCGAGAATCGGAGAATCCCAACACCTCTTTATGACGACGTCAGCCTGATTCCTCCAATCCGTAAGCATACCTTTTCCCCTGACGTCGACCCAACCGGTTTAATAGATGACAAAGCTGAGTTTGAAGCTTTGAGTGGCATTGACTGGGCATCGTCCACCTTCCAGGACAGAGCAGCCGACGGAGAGGCGGAGAAGGATAACCCGGATTCTTCAAGCCAACCAAAGGAGTGAACCGCCAGGCGTCATATGTTTATGTCTTTGTGAAAACATTGCTTCATTATTCAGACTTGGGGAGTCATGTAATAGGGTAGAAAAAACCTCTCGAATTTTGCCATGCCCTCGCGCATGTTTATGGCGCTCAATACTTTCTTAAGCCGCCTTCACTATATCCTTCCATCTTATATTGATCTTCTATTTCCTCGAAACAAAAAATTGATTGCCTTGTCCTGTGATCCTTTTGGTAATCTCGCCGGCTTATATGACCCCACCCATGCGGGTAAATTTAACTCCTGAAAGTTGGAATATATAATCTTCACCTGGCACTTAACAACCTGGGGTGGTCAATATTAATCCGGAAGAAAAAACCATCTCACAGTGCTTTCAAGAAGATCTCAAGATAGTCAAGTAATCATGCTTATGAAGTATAATAGATAACAAACAATATTCAAAGGCTTCTGATTCGAATATGATCAGTAAACCGTTCCAAAGGGGTTAAGCTAAGATTCGGATATGATCATATAGCCCCCAGTGGCTTTGGCGATGCCGATCAAGTGGGTATCGACAGCTATGTTCTCTTTGGTTCGAATACAACCTATGTTTGAACAGGAAGCCCCCAAGTGACCATAAGAGTTGTTTAATGACCCTGATTCGAATACGATCCACGTCAGACCCAAAGGGGTTGAGCTATGATTCAAATATGATCAAGAAGCCCCCAAGTGGGTTTGGCAGTATGCCGATCAAGTGGGTATCGACAGCTATGTTCTCTTTGGTTCAAATACAACCTATGTTTGAGCAGGAAGCCCCCAAGTGATCATGGCTAGATTCAGATATGATCATAAGCAGGACCAAAGGGAAAGCCGGATTCAGATATGATCCGCTCCATATTGGTTGTTCCCACCACCTTATAAAGAAGACATATAAACCTTTGAGGGTGAAAAGGATGGAGGTCCTGCTTTATTGCTTTATATAATATATACATCATCAAATTATATACATCTTGAGAGCCGGTGGCTCAAGTATAGTAAGGCTGAAGATGAGCGATATTCCACGGCCGGCGGGTCTCCTCCTTCGACTTACGTGAGTCTTTGTGCTCTCGAACATCGATGAGGTAGTATGACCCGTTGTTCAGATTCTTGCTGACCACAAATGGTCCTACCCATGGAGGGGACAACTTGTGCATATCAGACTGATCCTGGATGAGCCGGAGCACTAAGTCGCCTTCCTGAAAGGCTCTACTTCTAACCCGGCGGCTCTGATAGCGGCGCAGGTCTTGCTGGTAAATCACCGAGCGGGCTATTGCCAAGTCTCGCTCCTCATCCAACAAATCAAGTGCATCCTGACGAGCTTTTTTGTTATCAGCCTCAATGTAAGCCGCCACGCGGGGTGAGTCATGCCGGATGTCACTTGGCAGGACCTCCTCTGCTCCGTACACCATGAAGAAAGGTGTGTAACCCGTAGATCTGTTAGGCGTAGTATTGATACTCCAAAGCACAGAGGGTAACTCCTCCACCCAACAACCCGGCGTCCGCTGTAAGGGGACCAAGAGCCGGGGTTTAATACCCTTCAAGATCTCCTGATTGGCTCTTTCTGCTTGACCATTGGATTGAGGATGAGCAACAGCCGAAACATCAAGCCGGATATGTTCTCGTTGACAGAACTCTTCCATGGCACCCTTGGAGAGATTAGTGCCATTATCAGTTATAATGCTGTGTGGAAAACCAAAATGAAAAATCACCTTTTCATGAACTGAACCGCCGTGGCTGCATCACACTTACTGACCGGCTCTGCCTCAACCCACTTTGTGAATTTATCCACTGCCACCAGGAGGTGTGTCTTTTTGTCTTTAGACCTCTTGAAAGGTCCAACCATGTCAAGCCCCCAGACTGCGAACAGACAAGTAATTGGAATCATCCTCAACTCCTGAGCCGGCACATGAGCTCGTCGTGAGAATTTCTGACATCCGTCACATTTACTGACCAGATCCTCCACATCAGCATGAGCCGTTAGCCAATAAAAGCCATGACGGAAAGCCTTGGCCACAAGAGATTTTGAGCCGGCGTGATGACCACAATCCCCTTCATGGATCTCACGAAGTATCTCCTGACCCTCCGCAGGCGATACACAACGTTGAAAAGCTCCAGTGACACTGCGATGATGTAACTCGCCGTGAACAATTGTCATGGATTTGGACCGCCGGATGATTTGTCTCGCCAAGGTCTCATCCTCAGGCAACTCTCCCCGGGTCATGTAAGCCAAATATGGCACTGTCCAATCCGGGATAACACGAAGAGCTGCTACCAGTTGTGCCTCCAGGTCTGGCACTGCTAGGTCCTCCTCTATGGGTACCTTGACAGAAGGATTATGCAAAACATCAAGAAAGGTGTTAGGCGGCACCGGTTTTCGCGGAGATCCCAGCCGGCTTAAAGCATCAACCGCCTCGTTCTTCCTTTGATCAATGTGCTCCACTTGATAACCTTTGAAGTGCCCAGCCACAACATCAACTTCACGACGGTAAGCCACCATTAAGGGATCCTTAGATTCCCACTTGCCTGATACCTGTTGAGCCACAAGATCTGAGTAACCCAAACACCTTACCCGGCTCAAATTCATCTCTTTGGCCATCCTGAGACCATGGAGTAAGGCCTCATACTCAGCTGTATTGTTAGTACAAGGAAACATAAGCTAGAGCACATAACAAAATTTGTCACCTCGGGGGGAAGTTAAAACGACTCCAGCTCCCGAGCCTTCCAACTGCCTGGACCCATCAAAGTGAATAGTCCAATATGTGTTATCTGGCTTCTCCTCAGGTGCCTGCAACTCTGTCCAATCATTGATAAAGTCCACTAAGGCTTGGGATTTAATAGCGGTACATGGCATGTACTTCAAACCATGAGGCCCAAGCTCAATGGCCCACTTGGCGACTCGTCCTGTGGCTTCACTGTTCTGTATGATGTCTCCGAAGGGGGCAGAACTTACGACAGTTATAGGATGACATTGGAAGTACTGCTTCAGCTTCCAGCTTGCCATAAACACTCCGTAAACAAGTTTCTGCCAATGCGGATACCTTTGCTTAGACTCAATGAGCACCTCACTGATGTATTAAACCGGTCGTTGAACCGGATGCTCCTTGCCAGCCTCCTTACGCTCCACCACGATGGCAACACTGACGGCTCTTGAGTTAGCAGCCACATATGACATCAACGGCTCTTTATCAATGGGAGCCGCAAGGACCGGTGGCTCAGACAACTGTCTCTTTAAATCTACAAAAGCAGTATTAGCAGCATCACTCCAGACAAAAGTGTCCGTTTTCTTCATCATCTGATACAACAGAAGGGCCTTCTCACCTAACCGGCTTATGAACCGGCTTAAAGCAGCAACACGACCCGCCAGTCGCTGAACATCATTGATGCACGCCGGTTTAGCCAAAGAGGTAATTGCCTTGATCTTCTCCGGATTAGCTTCAATGCCTCTGTTTGAGACCAGAAAACCCAAAAGCTTGCCTGCAGGTACACCAAATACACACTTGGCCGGGTTAAGCATCATCTTATAAACCCAGAGATTATCAAAGGTCTCTTTCAAATCAAATATCAAGGTTTCCTTCTCTCTGGACTTCACCATGATGTCATCCACATAAGCGTGAACATTGCGCCCAATTTGATCGTGGAGACAGTTCTGCACACATCGCCGATAAATCGCTCGAGCACTTTTTGAGCCCAAATGGCATAGATACATAGCGAAGGCTCCAAACGGAGTGATGAAAGCCGTCTTCTCCTGGTCCTTAATCGCCATTTTGATCTGGTGATAACCAGAGTAAGCATCCAAAAGCTCAAGCGCCGCAACCCGCCATAGCATCAATGATTTGATCAATACGGGAGAGCAAAGGGATCAACGGACAAGCCTTATTTAAGTCCGTGTAATCCACACACATCCGCCAGGTGCCGTTCTTGTTGAGCACGAGCACCGGGTTAGCCAACCACTCTGGGTGAAAAACTTCAACAACAAACCCAGCCGCTAAGAGCCGGGCGACTTTCCTCTGCAATAGCTTTCCGTCTCTCTTCGTTGAACCGTCGAAGAAACTGCCTGACCGGCTTATACTTTGGATCAATATTGAGAGTGTGCTCAGCGAGTTCTCTCGGTACACCCAGAATGTCAGAAGGTTTCCATGCGAAGATGTCCCAGTTCTCACGGATGAACTCGATGAGCGCGCTTTCCTATATAGGATCCAAATTGGAACTGATTCTGAACTGCTTAGATAAATCGCCTGGAGTGAAATCAACAAGCTTGGTTTCAGCAGCCGACTTAAACTTCATCGTCAGGTCATGCTCGGTGGTTGGCTTCTTGAGAGAGTTCATATCCGCCGGGTCAACATTGTCTTGATATAATTTCAGCTCCTCTGCTGCACAAACAGACTCAGCATAAGCCGCGTCGCCGTCCTCACATTCCAGGGCTACCTTTCGACTTCCATGCACGGTGATGGTGCCCTTGTGACCCGACATCTTAAGCTACAGATAAACATAACACGACCGTGCCATGAACTTGGCATAAGCCGGCCGTCCAAACAGAGCATGATATGGACTCTTGATTTTGACCACCTCAAAGGTTAATTTCTCAGCTCTAGAATCATACTCATCTCCAAAGGCCACTTCCAGTTCAAACTTGCCAACTGGGTAAGCTGACTTACCAGGCACCACTCCATGACAAACAGTGTTGGACGTCTTCAAATTCTTATCAGTTAACCCCATGTGTCGAAAGGTCTCATAATAGAGGATATTGATGCTGCTACCCCCGTCCATGAGTACCTTAGTGAATTTAAATCCACCAACCTGAGGTGCTACCACCAAGGCTAACTGACCCGGATTACCAACCCGGAGGGGTTGATCTTCCCTGCTCCATACAATGGGCTGTTTTGACCACCTCAGATAACGGGGAACCGCTGGCTCAACAGAATTCACGGCCCTCTTATGAACCTTCTGGTCACGTTTGCACAAGTTAGTGGTGAACCGTTGATACTGCCCACTATTCAGCTGCTTCGGATGGCTTTGATAACCCGACTGTTGCTGCTGTTGTCCCCCTTGACCAGACTGCTGTTGATTATAACCGCCTTGATGTCCCTGAAAGCCGGAACTTGAACCGCCGCCCGGGCCATGAAAGCCGCCGGCTCCTGAGCCGCCGCCCGACCCGTGATTGCCATCAAACATGTTGGAATTCTTAAAAGCCTTCATGATCGCGCAATCCTTCCATAAGTGGGTGGCGGGTCGTTCCCGGGTGCCGTGTCTCGGGCAAGGCTCATTGAGTAGCTGCTCAAGAGATGGGCCAGATCGAGGGGGCGGTTTTCCCTTACGCCTCTGATTGTTACCCTGTGCATTGGCGTTGGCTACAAACTCCGGGTTACCATCAGCCTTACGCTTATTGCCTCCTTGATTCATCGGGTTATGCTGCTGACCCTTTCAATTGCCGTTCTTCTTTCCCTTCCCTGTGTTTTCCTCATCAGACGTGGGATCCTTGGTACTATCAGAGTCGGCGTATTTGACTAAAGCTGCCATCAGCGTACCCATATCATTGCAATCACGCTTAAGGCGCCCCAGTTTCTGTCTCAGCGGCTCAAAGCGGCAGTTCTTCTCCAACATGAGGACTGCAGAGCCGGCATCCATCTTGTCAGACGAATGTATTATCTCCTTGACCCGTCGTACCCAATGAGTCGTGGATTCACCCTCCTCCTGCTTACAATTTGTCAAGTCCACAATCGACATAGATTGCTTGCAAGTGTCTTTGAAGTTCTGAATGAATCAGGCCTTTAGCTCTGCCCATGAACTAATGGAATATGGTGGCAAGCCCTTTAACCAAGACCGGGCCGTTCCATCTAACATCATGGTGAAGTACTTAGACAATGCTGCGTCGCTGACCTCCAACAGCTCCATGGCCATCTCGTAACTCTCGATCCACACTCCGGGCTGTAAGTCGGCCGTGTAATTCGGCACCTTCCGAGGTCCCTTGGAGTCCTTGGGAAAACGTACATTACGTAGAGCCGGTACCAAACAAGGAACACCGCCGGTTCTGGTAGCCACTCCTGCCTCAACAGAAGTCGTCGGATAATCTGGAAAGTCCTGATGAGCCGTTTGTTGAGCCGCTAGCTGAGCCGCCCGCTCGTCCTCCTGACGTATTCGGTCCTGCACCGGGTTATAACCGCCGGGCTGGTTACGGCGCTGGGCGTTGCTTGACAAAGCTTCTGACTCCATGTGCCTGCTGTAACTCGGACTCCGGTTTGGACGAGCCGGAGCTAACCAAGGCGGAGGAGTTGAATGAATCCTGTCCGGCTGTAGGAATAAGTCTCTTCTTTGAGCTAGGGCTGTCTCGACGAGGTCTGATCCTTCGGGTCTCCACTGCTGTTGGATCGTCACCGTCCACCGGGAGAGCCGCCAAACATACTGATGCTGCGATCAAGTTCTCCATGGGGTTGGAAAAGTGACCCGGCGGTATCGGTACGTAACGGGGCGGTGCCATGTTCCCATGAGGAGGTGCCATCTCCCGAGGCTGAGCCGGCCCTCCTCTTCCAGCTGTCATAAACTAATTTGCATCTCACGGGTTACTTGGGCCGGCTCCGGGTGTAGCGAAAAGATTCCGAGGATCATAAACCGGAGGTAAACGGGATTGGGTTTTCTGATGCCTCTTCCTCATCACCTCGTTAGATGTGTTTAGGATCATCGTAAGCTGGAAGGCTTCTGACTGTAGCTGTTGTGCCCGTGCATCCAAAGCCGCCCGTTCTGTGGCTAACCTGGTGTCCTCAGCTGCCAAGGCCTCCTTGGCCCGAGCTATCTCCTCACGCACCCGTGCCACCTCCGTGTTATGCTCATCTTGATTCGCAGGGATGACTGTGGTGGTTAACAGGGCCGTCAGCTTATCCGTGAGATCCATCAGCACCTGAGCCGGCGGGCGCACAGGGCCTCCTGCCCCGGCCGCCCCTGACCCCGACGTTATTGCCGTTGCGATCATTGAGTTTTGACCGGGTTGAGTACCAGCCATGAAGACTCCTACCCAGCTTGGCGGCTCATAAGGGTCCGGAATACTAGAGCCGTTGGAACAGCCCCTAAGCCTGCCATCCTGTAACAGATACAACGAATCTGTTGAACCGGCGGACGAATCACTGTCGGAGAGGACGGCCGTCTCACCACCATCTACAGATCCCTTAGAAAGTTCTCCTCCGTGGATGCAACCCACGAAGGCACGCTTCACGACGGGTTGAGCTCAGGCGGGTCTCGCACGCTGAGCCGTCTCGGCGAGGTCAGTGCAGCAGTCCGGCTCAGGGCCCGGCTCACCAATCCGGCTGATGAAAACGTGAATTCCACCAAAGGGGACCCGGTACCCGTACTCAATTGAGCCGGCGCCGGGGCCCCAGCCTTCGTCGTCGATGTAGATCTTGCCGCGACGACTCTTGGTCATCCGGCCCACTGTGTATCCTTTGAGCCCTTCGAAGTTGCCCTTCAAGAACTCAAATCCACCGTGCGCTGGCCCCACGGTGGGCTCCAACTGTCGTGGAATTGTCAGGGCAGATGTCCTCTTACAAGGACTTAGTCGTGGAGCCATCGCAACTAGGAAGCTTAAAGGGGTTAATCGGGACAGGGGACACGAGAGAGTTATACTAGTTCGGCCCCTTACGATGAAGGTAAGGCCTACGTCTAGTTGGGTTGGTATTGCTTGATGTTTCGATGACCAGGGAGCGAGATACGCTATGCCCGGTTCTCGATGAGTTGTTTTTTCCCTAACCCGCCAGCGGTCGTCCCCTTATATACACGGGTGGACGCCCTGCGGCTTACAGAGTCCCGGCCGGCTCATAAACAGTGTCCGACTCGGTGACTAGTTAAACCTACCTTATGATACAAGTCATGCCATCATGGCGGTTTACTACGACGGGCCTTAAGTCGCCCGTGGGCTTTAGACCCTTTATTGAACCACCATCTTCATGCTTGGTCTTGGGCTTCTTCTGATAGATCTCTCCTTGCATAACCCGGCCCCTCATGGATGGCTTATATAAATAGTTATATCCCCAACACTATAGCAGCCACGTAAAAATTTGCAACAACAATTAGAGGACGTCTAACTTGTGTTTGCAGCATATGCCGTGTGATGTGATATGGCCAAAAGGATGTGATGAATGATATATATGTGATGTATGAGATGGATCATGTTCTTGTAATAGGAATCACGACTTGCAAGTCAATGAGTATGACAACCGGCAGGAGCCATAGGAGTTGTCTTAATTTATTGTATGACCTGCGTGTCAATGAATAACGCCATGTATTTACTTTACTTTGTTTGCTAAACCATTAGCCATAGTAGTAGAAGTAATAGTTGGCGAGACAACTTCATGAAGACACAATGATGGAGATCATGATGATGGAGATCATGGTTTCATGCCGGTGACGACGATGATCATGGCATCCCGAAGAGGGAGATCAAAAGGAGCAAAATGATATTGGCCATATCATGTCACTATTTGATTGCATGTGATGTTTATCATGTTTTTCATCTTATTTGCTTAGAACGATGGTAGCATAAATAACATGATCCCTCATAATAATTTCAAGAAAGTGTTCCCCCTAACTGTGCCATTGCGAAAGTTCGTTGTCTCGAAGCACCACGTGATGATCGGGTGTGATAGATTCTAACATTCACATACAACGGGTGTAAGCCAGATTTACACATGCAAAACAGTTAGGTTGACTTGACGAGCCTAGCATGTCCAGACATGGCCTCGGAATGCAAGAGACCGAAAGGTCGAACATGAGTCATATAGAAGATGCGATCAACATGAAGATGTTCACCGATGATGACTAGTCCGTCTCACGTGATGATCGGACATGGCCTAGTTGACTCGGATCATGTATCACCTAGATGACTAGAGGGATGTCTGTCTGAGTGGGAGTTCATTAAGTAATTTGATTAGATGAACTTAATTATCATGAACTTAGTCTAAAACTTTTGCAAATATATCTTGTAGATCAAATGGCCAACGCTCATGTCAACCTCAACTTCAACGCGTTCCTAGAGAAAACCAAGCTGAAAGACGATGGTAGCAACTATACGGACTGGGTCCGGAACTTGAGGATCATCCTCATAGCTGCCAAGAAAACATATGTCCTAGAAGCACCGTTAGGTAAAGCACCACCCCCCGCGCACTACTAGGAAAAGGCATGCTAGTGGCGCACCAGTTTTGCCTACTAATGGCGCACTACTGGTGCGCCACTAGCATCACGGCATTAGAATTAAATTCTAATGGCGCACCACTGGTGCGCCATTATTATCTGGTGTTCTAATTGCGCACCGCGTAGCGCGCCATTAGTATAGCTCAGAGTGCGCCATTAGTATGCCTCCCAGGGGGCCATATGTACCCATGTGCTTTGGCATACTAATGGCGCACCAGTGGGTGATGCGCCATTAGTGTCTTGTGTGGTGCGCCACTAGTATGAATATTAGGGATTATTTTTTTCTTTCTGATATTTTCACAGGTTACAAAATATATTATTGCATAGAATTTAGACAACACCACACAGCAACAGCTGATTCATAGAATACAATAGAAGATTAGTCTCCGAATACAATTCATCATATTAGTCTCCGAATTCAAAAGACCGAACAAAGATAGAACATTACAAGTCTCGAGACCGCGAGTAGCGAGTTTGTCTTCACATTACAAGTCGATATCGATCATCTAAACTACCATCACATAGAAGAGAGTTGCGGTCATCACGATGAGCATCATCGTGATGAAACTGGTCTTCATCCGGTTCCTCCAATGCTCCCTCCTCTCTCCCGCTAGATAGCGGGCGTATCTAGATTCGGCCTCCTCCCTAGTGGTGTACCCTTTGTAACTGTTACCGCTGAAACGGTGAACCTGTCTCCGACACTCCTCCGAGTCGTCGTAGACTCCGGGAACCTTACCCTTGTACACGACATACGACGACATCTCTATGCACAAGCCAAACAACAGACAATACATAAGCAATATATAAGTATGCAACAAAAGGATCGGAAGATAAAAGCAAGACATTAAAAGCACGATTCATGGTCCTACTAATAAATAGCATCGATTACATCTAAGTTGAACGACTGTCCAAACCAAAGAGACATACAAGTTCATTAAAGTTTAATTACAACATGAGCCAATCAATGTTTCAGAACTACACATAGCATCACTACTGTCAACTCCACTCATGGGACCGGAGCGTGGATGAAGCCGTCGTCTGTCGTGATGGTCATGAAATCGCGGATGTTATCAGCCTGCATTTGTAGCATTGTGTCTATCTCACTGTTGGGCGGTTGATGTCTGAGGTAGAACTGCCCCGAGGTATGAAGGACATCTTGATGGATAATTTCCGCAAAATCTGACTGGATGCGAAAGAATTCTTGTCTGATGTCCGCGTCCTGGATTGCCAACAAGCTCGTGGCCCAATCTTTGAGATTATCTGGTAGCAGAAGGTGATGATGGTCCCGTACGATTGCCTGCATGTGATGGAGGGCGTAGTACGCATCCTTCTGACCGCCAGGCGGCTGCTTGACGCAGGAGAACTTTGTATTGTGGGAAAACACGTGCGCACCGTACCGCCTACGAACTGGCTTGGAGAAGGTGCTTCCAGATTTGGCATAGCCGGGGAGAACATCATCAAGAACTTTCTTGATATTTGTGTAGTCTATCTTGGAGTCACGGTCCGGGTCGAAATACGTGGCCATGGAATATTTCAGGCTTAAGAGGATGAGTGTGCAATGTGTGTCACTGCACAGAACACGGAATGTTCGAAAAAAAAAAGAACGATTGGAATCTAAGAAATCATATGTTACGGGGCGGTGAGGGGATGACTTACTCGGGAAAGTAAGGCACGAGGAAGTTATCCTTATCTGGGTTTGCCAGAATGACGCCTTCGAGGTAAGAACTCGTGACTTGCCGGTCCCCAGCGCTGCCCAAGATCTTGGCACGCATGTAGAAGGGGTCGACTATCACGATGTTCGGGGTCTTGTCTCTAATGATCCGCATCTCCATACTCAGCGAAAACAGCGAGCGAAGGTGTAGTGCAGCGGATGAAGGTTAAACATAACAAAGATGTCATCAAACCGCAGGACGATCGTACCCCCGATGGCGCCATCCACAAAGCCCTTGCCCTCTGGCACCTTGGCCACGAAAACCGGATATGCCACATCATTCTCTCTGAGATGCCGCTTCTCCAAAGAAAGAACACTGTCATGCACACTCCGCATAGCACTGGTTACAACATTGAGCATATTTGTCGGTAGCATCGCCCTACCCGCCACATGCACCCTCCTCGAGATATCCTTAGGTGAAGGTGGCCCGTCCTAAGCACGGATCGTACTCGGTGCCGGCTGGCTCGCACCGTTGTTGCTCTTTATTTTCCGTCCCTTCTTCTTCTGTTGTAATGGGACCGAGTTCTGCTCACAGACCGCCTTCTTGAGTGTGTTGGGGCTGATAATATTTGGCACCTCGGCTATCTGAGGCTCGGTGAAGTCGGCAGCTGGAGGCGTCTCGAGAACCGACCGCTGCAGACGGCCTTTGTAACTGGGTTTCTCCGCCGTACCAGCTAGAGCGCGGTCGTCTTGGTTGGGTTCTTTAAAAAGAGGCCTCCAGAATTCGTCATTGTACCCATGTTCGGCAAAGTACTTATCGACGTTGCTAAATGTACAGCCGTCGTCGTTGTCGTTGTCGTCCAGATCCTGTGCCATATGCATGTTCAGATCCTGTGCCATAGGGATGTCCGGCATGTCCGGTAGTGGTGCGGCGGTCTTGCCATGGCTTGGCGCCGGCACGACTGGCGGTGTTGTCTTTGGGGTGCTGTCCCACGCCCTCAAACGAATCTCGCTCTTCGGCAAAAGCAGGGGCCAACTTTGGCAGGCGCTGAGGGTCATCAGATCATCTTCGTCGGCCCCGGCGGGTTGAATCGGAGGTAACAACTCGTCGTAGCCTCGCAGCACCCGAACCAGTTGAACCCTATACACGGTGGGTGGCATCGGTTTACCGTGGAACACGGGGTTGCCCGATTGAATGATTTTGCCCTTGGAGACATCGACCAACTCGTCGTTCACGAAGTGCAGGAGAGTGCACGGAACGTCGGCGGCACCCTGCGAAAACATGTAGGGCGTCAGGGATGCCCAGTCAAAGGCAAGGAGATGAAGTCCTCGCCGAGAGGCTTAATTAGTTACCGTGATGATGGCGTCGAGCTCGGCTAATGTAGAGGCACCGCCAACGGCGGGCGGGCAACTGACTGAGGGGCCGCTTGCTGGCGAGGTGCCGGTCGGCGTACACCCGGGTGCATTAAGCTCCAATGTCGGCTGTGCCGGCGTAGGAGACACCAATACCGCCGCCGCCAGAGACACCAATGGCGCCGCCAGAGACACCAATGGCACCGCCTGCGCGTTGTGCAAGTTGCTGGCCGTGAAGCTAGGAATCGGGGACGACCCCTATTGGCCACCTGCAATCCACGTCGTCAGCCCATGTGTCGGTGTCAAAACCAACGGATCTCGGGTAGGGGGTCCCAAACTGTGCGTCTAGGCGGATTGTAACATGAGACATGGGACACGATGTTTTTACCCAGGTTCGGGAACTCTCGATGGAGGTAAATCCCTACTCCTTCTTGATTAATATTGATGATATGGGTAGTACAAGAGTAGATCTACCACGAGATCAGAGAGGCTAAACCCTAGAAGCTAGCCTATGGTATGATTGTTGTTCGTCCTACGGACTAAAACCCTCCGGTTTATATAGACACCGGAGAGGGCTAGGGTTACACAGAGTTGGTTACAATGGGAGGAGATCTACATATCCGTATCGCCAAGCTTGCCTTGCACGCCAAGGAAAGTCCCATCCGGACACGGTACGAAGTCTTCAATCTTGTATCTTCATAGTCCAGAGTCCGGCCAAAGGTTATAGTCCGCTATCCGGACACCCCTAATCCAGACTCCGTCAAGAGCCCACGAACCAGGCTTCAATGACGACGAGTCCGGCGCACAGATTGTCTTCGGCATTGCAAGGTGGGTTCCTCCTCTGAATATTTCATAGAAGATTTTGAACACAAGGATAGTGTCCGGCTCTGCAAAATAAGTTCCACATACCACCGTAGAGAGAATACTATTTACACAAATCCAACCTGCTGACGTATTCCACAGCGTGACATCACACCACGGCCAAGCCTTTATTCGAATCGTTTTTACTGTCACACCTCAGCGCACTTAGCGAGGCGGTTTTCTTGGCACGTCTTGTCGAAGCAGAGATCGTGTCCCCTTATTCCGGGATTCTCATCAATACGGGCATGGGTAACCCAACCGTGCCATTAATTAGGGCACTTGGGAGATAAGCGAGTTTTACCAGGCTGGTGGGGGCACATAGTTTCGTCCGCCCATATAAGGGGATAAGGATCCACATTTTTCATCTACGCCTTCTTCCTCCTTTGCTTATCCATTTTTGCACACTCGAGCTCCAGCGCCCAAGTCCGCAGACCCCACCTCAACCTTCTCCAGCCATGTCCGGAGCGGGAGGCAAGTGGATGGTCTCCTCCGTCACGGAGGGACACATCAAGAAGCTGAGGAAAGCCGGATACTTGTCCAATGACATCGCCAAGACCGGCTCCTGCACGAGGGGCAGCTCATCCCCACCCCAGTGCCCCATGAGAGGGTGGTGTTCCTCACCCATTTCCTCCATGGACTAGGCTTCCCACTCCACCCATTTGTCCGGGGGCTCATGTTCTACTACGGCCTGGATTTCCACGATCTGGCCCCGAACTTCATCCTCAACATCTCGGCGTTTATCGTCGTGTGCGAGGCTTTCCTCCGCATCAAGCCCCACTTCGGCTTATGGCTGAAGACCTTCAACGTCAAACCGAAGGTGGTGCACAGCCAGCAAGCGGAGTGCGGAGGCGCCATCGTGGGCAAGATGCCCAACGTTATATGACTCGAGGACTCCTTCATGGAAACCATCAAGGGGTGGCAATCGGGGTGGTTCTACATCACCGAGCCGCATGACCCTGAATGGGCAGTGGCCCATGAATTCCGATCTGGCATCCCCACAAGGCTCACCTCCTGCCAAGAGAAGGGCCTGTCGTGGGGTAATTCGGGAGAGCTCACCGGACTCCAAACATGCGTCCAAAACCTGGTGGACAAGAAGGTTAGACTTGTCAACGTAGTCCAGGTCATGCTCATCCGCCGGATCCTCCCGTGCCAACGACGAATTTTAACTTGTGGGAGTTCGACCCGGCCCAGCACCAAACTCTGACCAGGCTCTTTGACACAACGCACGAGGATGCCTGGAAGATGCTATTCAAGGGCGCCGAGGTTCCCCCTCCCATTACCGAGGATCGATGATTCTGCGCGAAGCGCCAAGCCAGCGTAGTAAGGTTGTTTTACCCTTTACGTGATACTTGTTTTTCATAGTTTGACTCTATGCGGACAGGACTGGCAGAAGAAGAGCGGACAGATCGACTGTCCGGCTCCTTTGCCCGAAGGCCCAGCAGATGCCCGCTTGGCGAAGCTGCTGGCCCCGGCACCTTACGTGGTGCCGGATAAGAAGGCCAAGAAGAAGGCAGCGGGAACCCGGAAGAGCTCCCGGCGCCCGGTGGAGCTGGACTCGTCATCTGATGACTCCGACGCGCACTCCTCCCACGAAAACGAGGAGGAGGAAAGAGAGGTTTCTTCTCCAGCAGGGGAAGAAAAGAAAAGGAAAGCCGCCCCAACTGGGGAGGCCGGAGGGTCCAAGAAGGGAAGAACCCTTCCCCCGGATTACTCCACCAACGTCGCCGACAGCGAGGAGGAGTTGCCGCCCAGGGCCAAGCCCCTGGCGAAGTCGTAAGTGTTCGGACACCAGAGTGATTCATAGTGTTCTTTTATTGCACAGCTTTCCCTGACGCCGGATATAATCATGCTGTCCGCCCAAGGCCCGGCTCGACGCTTCGTCGAGCGGCTCCCTGGATTCGTCGGATGTGAATTCGCTTCCGACCGCTACCTCCCCTCGCCCTATGGACGATGCCGAGGTGGAGCCCCAAAAGGGTCCAAGCCAGGAGGAGGTGGTCCTGGAGGCGCCGCAAGGCGACCTCCCGGACTCCAGGCGCAAAGGGGACAAAACCCCCAAGGGCTCCAAGTCCGGCCCTGGGCCGGACACCGCACCGGAACCTTCAGTGGTTCCGAGTCCGCAGCGGCCCCTAGTAAGAAGGGCAAGCCTACGACGCGGTGACCTCCGTCCCAACCGGAGGCACTTGGATAATTCTGGAGGTGCTTAACGGCGCCTCCCTCGGCGAGGAGCACCGCACTATTATAAGTGCGGTGATCCGAAGGATTCGATCCGCCAAGAGCGGGCTGATCAAGCTCGTGCCAGCCTTCTAACAGGCTTTGAGGTATGTATTTAAGATATGTAAAAATATTACCGCATAGACAGTAGCCCCTGATGCTCAGTTTGGTGTTCGGAAAGAAAAGCCAAACTTAGGATCTAAAAGATATACGCAGGAGTATAACATAAGTATGTCAATATGGGAATGCAGGCTGCGGTGCTGACCTCTGCCGCACTGACTGCGGAGGTTGATGCATTGAAGCAGAGCCTCGAGCGGTCCGAGAACGAGCTCGGCTTTGCCAAGAAGCAGCTCGAGGACAAGGAAGGTAAGTAATACCTTATGTAAGTATATAAAAAAGATGTGGTTGCAAAAAATGATAGGACCAACGTGAGTATTACAGGGGCCACAACCCGGTGGCAACCACGAAGAAAGCGATGTCCAAGGTCAAGACAATGCGGCCGTGGAGCGATCGGCGAGAAAAGCAGGAGGCGTGGGTGGCGGAGGTGCAGCAAGAGCTCCGTGCTCTCGTGAAAAAACACGAGAGTTTGGAGCTTGACTCAAAGACTTCGAGAGTCCGAGCTTGCCTCGGCCCTTGAGAGCGCCAAATCTGCCAAGGCGAAGCCCAAAAAGCCCTCCAGAAATTGAGGCGATGAAGAAGATAGCGGCGGGTAAGGCATTCTTTATGCAAAGCAAGCACGTGAAAGTGAATTACTTGTTACTTACCCGAGTCCGGAGCTCTCCAGGAGCATTCACAGATCTGCCCCGTAGTGTGTCCGACGCTGCCGCATACTACCGGGCCGAGGAGGGGAGCTCGATGGAAAAGGTGTTCTGGTCTCAGTATGATGAGGCCGGACAACCGGTGCCCTTGAGCGACCAGCTGAAGCAGCTGGTCGAGCTCCATAAGGTGGCCGATCAGGCCATGAAGGGCCTAATAGTCCGGCTATGGCCTGGGGAGGTCATGCCTGGGAGGTACTTTGGGCTGGTGAGGCGGCTGGCGGATGCCTGTCCACGCCTTGAAGTCATCAAGCGCTCCGTATGCATCGAAGGCGCCCGTAGGGCCCTTGCCCGTGTTAAAGTACCTTTGGGGCAAGATAGATGCTGAGAAGCTGGTGACAGATGGGCCACCGGAGGGCAAGGAGCATCGCAAGCCCTAGATGTATTATGAGGGCATCCTGAAGGGTGCCCGCCTTATGGCGGATGAATGTTCAAACGATGTAATTTTTTAGTAAACTCGCTCATGTTATCCTGTGCGCTGAAAACTTGTTCATATGCGCTAAGCAATGCTTTTTGAATTTAAAATATTACCTTCTGTGTGGCCGTTTATTAAATCTGAGAGATGGCGAGTCGTAAACCGCCCCCATGCCACGAGTGCTTTGGGGTGTTGGGATAAACCTGAGCGCTCTTGTTCCCATTCTTGGGTCCTTCGAGGGAGGCGCTCGGCACAACGAACAAGGCAATCGGACTATAATGCTTTATCACTCTCACTTAGCCATAGAATTCTATAATTTTAAATTTCGGTGAAGCCCCTAGTATTCAGAAGATCGAGTTTGGGGCGCTATCCACGCCTAGGACGGACAAAGCCGACTCCTCGCTCTAAGAGGCATAAGTCTTTAGGGACTCGAAACCTCTCGAACAGCGACCAGCTCTCGCCCTATCATGACGGTCAGTTTTAGCTTTCTCTCGAGGTCTTGAACCCAGCTCAACCGGGGCACAATCGCAGTAGTTCTCCTAGCGCTACCTTAGCCGATATAACGGAACGTAAGGTACCAAAACATAGGAGCCGGGCAAACCCAACTATTGACCCAAGACATGATTCGGAGCTGATGCATATAATGCTATAAGTTCGGGGTGCCGCACTTGTTAAAGTGTTCGAACTTCTCTCGCTGTATTATGAGGTACTTGAGACCCTGGCGTATTTGGCCGTACCAAAGTGTACGGGTGCTAAATGTCATAACTGAACATATCTATTGAAAAAGAAATAAATAGAAAATGCAATAATAAGCTGAAGCTGAGTATTGTTTATTAAAAGGCTGTTGTGAAAGCAGAACGATACAAATAGTGTGATAAGCAAGAGATGGGACTATTTGACATGTCCCCCTCCAGGGGCAAGCTGCGAGACAGTATGTAAGACAGGTATTTAGCTCGTTATAGAGACCACCTGGACATTTGACGTAGCTTTCTGCCTCCCTTGCTGTTGCATCGTCTGTTTAGCGATTGTACTGCTGGACAGGCCTTCCGGAGAGTGGAGTCCTGAAAGTAAGAAAAAAGAATGACAAAATCGGGAGCCCCTAGTGCGGTTGAGCCGCATTTTGGGCATGCCGTGGTCGTGCCCCTCCCCCTATGCCCATGGTATTTCCAGAGCGTAATTATGTACGCGTAGTACTGGTTTCGCAATTTCGCGAGGGCAGGGGTTGGGGCCGCGTTGCTACGCTTGCTCGGAACGTGCCAGGCGGTCTTGTTGTAGGTTACTCCGGGCGCGCTTGACGGTGTCCGGACGTTTAATAGCCGGACTGGAGAATTGCCTTGAGAGCCTACTTTGTACTTCCTCCGCGAGGGCCTCCGTATGCTCCTCCGTTCAGAGAGAGTGTTTGGTGTTTCCATTGACCGTAATGACTCCTCGAGGGCCTGGCATCTTGAGCTTGACGTATGCGTAGTGCGGCACCGCATTGAACTTTGCAAATGCGGTTTGTCCGAGCAGTGCGTGATAGCCACTGCGGAACGGGACTATGTCGAAGATTAACTCCTCGCTTGGGAAATTATCCGGGGATCCGAAGACCACCTCAAGTATAACTGAGCATGTACAGTTGGCCTCTACACCTGGTATGACGCCTTTAAAGGTCGTTGTCGGTGTCAAAACCGGCGGATCTCGGGTAGGGGGTCCCGAACTGTGCGTCTAGACGGATGGTAACAGGAGACAAGGGACACGATGTTTTTACCCAGGTTCGGGCCCTCTCGATGGAGGTAATACCCTACTCCTGCTTGATTAATATTGATGATATGGGTAGTACAAGAGTAGATCTACCACGAGATCAAGGAGGCTAAACCCTAGAAGCTAGCCTATGGTATGATTGTTGTTCGTCCTACGGACTAAAACCCTCCGGTTTAGATAGACACGGATAGGGTTAGGGTTACACAGAGTCGGTTACAATGGTAGGAGATCTACATATCCGTATCGCCAAGCTTTCCTTCCACGCCAAGGAAAGTCCCATCCGGACACGGGACGAAGTCTTCAATCTTGTATCTTCATAGTCTTGGAGTCCGGCCGCGATGATAATTCGGCTATTCGGACACCCCCTAGTCCAGGACTACCTTAGTAGCCCCTGAACCAGGCTTCAATGATGACGAGTCCGGCGCGCATATTGTCTTCGGCATTGCAAGGCGGGTTCCTCCTCCGAATACTTCATAGAGGGTTTTGAACACAAGGATAGTGTCCGGCTCTGCAAAAAAAGTTCCACATACCACCATAGAGAGAATAACTTTTGCACAGATCTGCTGACATATTCCGCGGCGTGACATCACACCACGGCCAGGCCTTTATTCGAATCGTTTTTTACTGTTCCACCTCAATGCGTTTAGCGAGGCGGTTTCCTTGGCACGTCTTATCAAAGCGGAGATCGTGCCCCCTTATTTCGGGGTTCCCATCATTACGGACATGGGTAACCCATCCGCGCCATTGATTACGGCGCTTGGGAAATAAGTGAGTTTTACCAGGCTGGTGGGGGACGCATAGCTTCGTCCGTCCATATAAGGGGATAAGGATCCACCTTTTCACCTACGCCTTCTTCCTCCTGTGCTCATCCATTTCACACTTTTCGAGCTCCAGCGCCCAAGTCCGCACATCCCACCTCAACCTTCTCGAACTATGTCCGGAGCGGGAGGCAGGTGGATGCCCTCCTCCGTCACGGAGGGGCACATCACAAAGCTGCGGGAGGCCGGATACTTGTCCCGCGACATCGCGTGTCGGCTCCCCAACAAGGGGCAGCTCATCCCCACTCCCAGGCCCCATGAGAGGGTGGTGTTCCTCACCCACTTCCTCCACGGACTAGGTTTTCCACTTCACCCATTTTTCCGGGGTCTCATGTTCTACTACGGCCTGGATTTCCATGATCTGGCCCCAAACTTCATCCTCAATATCTCGACGTTTATCGTCGTGTGCGAGGCTTTCCTCTGCATCCAACCCCACTTCAGTTTATGGTTGAAGACCTTTAGCGTCAAGCCGAAGATAGTGGGCGGCCGACAGGCGGAGTGCGGAGGCGCCATGGCGGGCAGGATGCCCAATGTTCTATGGCTCGAGGGCTCCTTCATGGAGACAGTAAAGGGGTGGCAATCAGGGTGGTTCTACATCACCGAGCCGCGCGACTCCAAACGGGCGGCGGCCCCCGAATTCAGATCTGGCTCCCCCACGCGGCTCACATCATGGAAAGAGATGGGCCTAACGTGGGGTGATTTGGAAGAGCTGACCGGACTCCAAACGTGTGTCCGAAACCTGGTGGACAAGAAGCTCAAGCTTGTCAATGTAGTCCAGGTTATGCTCATCCGCCGGATTCTCCCATGCCAACAACGGGCCTTCAAATTGTGGGAGTTCGATCTGGCACAGCACTCAACTCTAAAAAGGCTCTTCGACACTACGTACGAAGATGCCTGGAAGGTGCTGTAGGCGCCGAGGCTCCCACATCCGCTACCGAAGATCACGGATTCAGCTCGCAGTGTCAAGCCAGCGAGGTGAGTTATTTTACCCTTTATGGGAATCTTTTTTCATAGTTTGACTCTATGCGGGATCTAAAACTCCCTAACCTTTAACAGGACTGGCTGAAGACGTCCGGACAGGTTAACTATCCGGCCCCTCTGCCAGAAGACCCAGCGGACGCCCGATTTGACGGGGCTGCTGGCTCCAGCACCTCACGTGGTGACGGAGAAGAAGGCCAAGAAGGAGGCCACGGGAAGTCGAAGGAGCTCCCGGCGCCAAGTGCTGTCAGATTCTGAAGCAGAATCGTCTCCTGAGAACTAGGAGGAGGAAAAAGAAGCCTCTCCCCCAGCAGGGGAAGAGAGGAAAAGGAGGGCCGCCCCAACTGGGGAGGCCGGAGGGTCCAAGAAGGGAAGGACCCTTCCTCCGGACTTCTCCACCAACGCCGACAACGACGAGGAGGAGTGGCCAACAAGGGCTAAGCCCCTGGCGAGATCGTGAGTACCCGGATACCCATGGCTTTTTCATTGCATAGTGTTCTCTAATGCCGAACAATCATGCAGCCCGCCCAAGGACGAGTTCGCCGCTTCGTCGAGCGGGTCCCTGAGTTCGTCGGAAATGGAGAGTACTTCACTTCGGCCGCCTCCTCGCCTCACGCCATGACGATGCCGAGGTGGGGCCCCAAGGGGGGACTGGTCAAGAGGAGGTGGCGCAGGAGGCGCCGCAAGGCAACCTCCCGGACTCCAGGCGCGAGGGGAGCGAGATCCCTAGGGGCTCTAAGCCCAACCCTCGTCCGGACTCCATACCGGAACCTTCAGCGGTTCCGAAGTCCGGCAAGCGGTCCCTTCGTAGGAAGGGTAAGACGCCGGTGTCCTCCGTCCAACTGGAGGCACCGGATAGCTTACTGGAGGCGCTTAACAGCGCCTCCATCGAGGAGGAGCACCGCACTGTTATGAGTGTGGTGATCCAGAAAGTTCAGTCCGCCAAGAGCGGGCTGACCGAAGCCTGTACCAGCCTTCTAACAGGCTTTGAGGTAAGTTTAGAATATGTAAAAATATTACCGCATAGACAGTAGCTTAGTTCGGTGTTCGGAAAGAAAAGCCGGACTAAGGATCTAAAAAGATATCTGTGAGGAGTCTAACATAAGTATGTCAATATGCGAATGCAGGCTACGCTGCTGACCTCTGTCGCACTGACTGCGGAGGTCAATGCATTGAAGCAGAGCCTCGAGCGGTCCGAGAACGAGCTCGGCCTTACCAAGAAGCAGCTCGAGGACAAGGAAGGTAAGTAATACCTTATTAAAGAAATACCTTATAGAAAGGATTTGGTTGCAAAAAATAACAGGAATAACATGGGTACTGCAGGGGCCACGAGTGAGGTGGCGACCCTGAAGGAGGCGCTGTCCACAGCCGAAAACGAAGCGGCTGCGGAGCGCACCGAGCGAGAGAAGGGGGAGGCGCAGCTGGCGGAGGTGCAGCAAGAGCTCAAGGCTCTCGTGAAAAAACACGAAGGTTTGGAGCGTGACTCGAAGACCCGAGAGTCCGAGCTTGCTTCGGCTCTTGAGAGTGCCAAAGCTACTAAGGCCGAGGCCCAAAAAGCCCTCCAGGAGATTGAGGCAATAAAGAAGATCGCGGAGGGTAAGGCATTCTTTATGCAGAGCAAGAATGTGAAAGTGAATTACCTATTACTTACCCGGATCCGGAGCTCTCTAGGAGCATTCGCAGATCTGCCCCGTAGTGTGTCTGATGCTGCCGCATTCTACCGCGCCAAGGAGGGGAGCTCGATGGAGAAGGTGTTCTGGTCTCAGTATGCTGAGGCCGACCGTCCGGTGCCCCTGAGCGACCAGCTGAAGCAGCTGGTCGAGCTCCACAAGGTCGCCGAACAGGCCATGAAGGGCCTCATAGTTCGGCTGTGGCCATTGGAGGCCATGCCTGGGAGCTACTTCGGGCTAGTGCAGCGGCTGGTGGACACCTATCCATGGATTGAAGTCATCAAGCGCTCCGTCTGCATTGAAGGTGCCCGTCGAGCCCTTGCCCGTGCTAAAGTGCACTGGGGCAAGCTGGATGCGGAGAAGCTTGTGACGGACGGGCCACCGAAGGGCAAGGAGCATCGCACGCCCGAAATGTACTATGAGGGCATCCTGAAGGCTGCCCGCCGTATAGCGGATGAGTGCTCCAAAGATGTAATTTTTTAATAGACTCGCGTTTGTTATCCTGTACGCTCAAAACTTGTTCATATGCGCTAAGCAACGCTTGTTAACTTAAAATATTACCTTATGTGCGACCGTTTATCAAATTTGAGAGATGGCAAGTCGTTGGCTTCAGCCCCCACGCCACGAGTGCTGGGGTGTTCAGGATAAACTTGAGCGCTCTTGTTCCCATTGTTGGGTCCATCGAGGGAGGCGCTCAGCATAGCGAACAAGGCAACCGGACTTATAGTGCTTGAACACTCTCACTTAGCCATAGAATTCTATAATTTTAAATTTCGGCGAAGCCCCTAGTATTCGGAAGAACGACTTCGAGGCGCTATCCACGCCTTGGTCGGATAATTTCCTTTTCCTCGCTCTAACCGGCATAAGTCTTTAGGGACCCAAAAAAACCTCTCGAACAGCGACCGGCTCTCGCCCCATCATGACGGTCAGTTTTAGCTTTCTCCACTGAGGTGCTCAACCCAGCTCAACCGGGGCACAATCGCAGTGGTTCTCCTGGTGCCGCGTTAGCCAATAGAACGGAACGTAAGGCAGCAAAACACAGGAGCCAGGCAAACCCAACTATTGACCCAAGACATGATTCGGAGCCGATGCATATAATGTTATAAGTTCGGGGTGCCGCACTTGTGAAAGTGTTCGGACTTATAACACCATAATTTGGGGGTACTTAAGCCCCTGGTGTATTGGCCGTATCGAATTGTACGGTCGCGCAATGTCATAAATGAACATATATAATGAGAAAGAATGCAATAATAGGAAAGAGCTATATATTGGTTATTAAAAAGAAACTGCAAATAAAAGCAGAACGATACAAATTGTGCGATAAGCAAGGGATGGGACTATTTAACATGTCCCCCTCCAGGGGTAAGCTGCGGGATGGTATGTAAAACAGGTATAATGCTCGTAATAGAGACCACCTGGACACTCGACGCAGTTTTCTTCTTCCCTGGCTGTTGCATCGTGAGTTCGGCGCGAATGCCGGACAGGGCTTCTGGAGAGCAGAGTCTTGAAAGTAAGAAAAAAGAAAAAAGAAAAAGAATGACACAATCGGAGCCCACAGTGCGGTTGAGCCGCATGCAGGCGTGCGTGGTCGTTCCCCTTATGCCCATGGTATCTCCAGAGCATAATTATGTACGCGTAGTACTGGCTTCGCAATTTCGCGAGGGCTGGGGTTGGGGCCGGATTGCTACGCATGCTTGGATCGTGCCAGGCGGTCTTGTTGTAGGTTACTCCGGGCGCACTTGATAGTGTCCGGACGTTTAGTGGCCGGACTCGAGAGTTGCTGTGAGAGGCTGCTTTGCACCTCCGCCGCGAGGGCCGCCGTGTGCTCCTCCGTTTGGAGAGAGCGTTCGGTGTTTCCATTGACTGTGATTACTCCTCGAGGGCCTGGCCTCTTGAGCTTGAGGTATGCGTAGTGCGGCACCGCACTAAACTTTGCAAATGCGGTTCGTCCGAGCAGTGCGTGATAGCCGCTGCAGAACGGGACTATGTCGAAGATTAACTCTTCGCTTTGGAAGTTATCCGGGGATCCGAAGACCACTTCGAGTGTAACTGAGCCTGTACAATTGGCCTCTACACCCGGTATGACGCCTTTAAATGTTGTCGTTGTAGGTTTAATCCTTGAGCGGTCTATGCCCATTTTGCGCACTGTATCCTGATAAAGCAGGTTCAGGCTGCTACCGCCGTCCATCAGGACTCTGGTGAGGTGAAATCCGTCAATAATTGGGTCAAGAACCAATGCGTGAAACCGCCATGACGAATGCTAGTGGGGTGGTCCCTTCGATCGAAGGTGATCGGGCAGGAAGACCATGGGTTGAACTTTGGGGCGACTGGCTCCATCGCATATACGTCCCCTAGTGCACGCTTCCGCTCCCTTTTGGGTATGTGGGTTGCGTATATCATGTTCACCGTCCGCATTTGTGTAGGAAAGCCCTTCTGTCCTCTATTGTTCGGCGGCCGGGGCTCTTCCTCGTCATCGCTATGCAGCCCCTTGTCATTGAGTTCGGCACTAAACTTGCCTGCTTGCTTGAACACCCAACAATCCCTGTTGGTGTGGTTGGCTGGTTTTTTGGGGGTGCCATGTATCTGGCACAAGCGATCGAGTATTCAGTCCAAGTTGGACGGGCCCTGGGTATTTCTTTTGAATGGCTTCTTCCGCTGACCGTGTTTGGAGCCTCTGAATCCGGCATTGACTGTCGTATCTTCGTCATTCTCGCCGTTAATGCGGCGCTTGTTCTTGTTGCGACGCGACCTGCCATTGCTGTCCTTGGTATCCGAACTACCAGGGTTTTTGGTCAAGTTGTTGCTACGAGCTAGCCAGCTGTCTTCTCCCGCGCAAAAGCGGGTCATGAGTGTGGTGAGGGATGCCATGGATTTCGGCTTTTCCTATCCTAGGTGTCGGGCTAGCCACTCATCGCGGATGTTATGTTTGTAGGCTGCAAGGGCCTCTGCATCCGGACAGTCGACGATTTGATTTTTCTTGGTTAGGAACCATGTCCAGAATTGTCTGGCCGATTCTTCCGCTGCTTTGGATTATGTGGCTGAGGTCATCGGTTTACGGTGGTCGCATATATGTGCCCCGGAAGTTATCAAGGAATGTGGCTTCCGTGTCCTCCCAACAACCAATTGATTCTGGCGGCAAGCTGTTGAGCCAATGCCGAGCTGGTCCTTTAAGCTTGAGTGGGAGGTATTTGATGGCATGTAGATCATCACCGCAGGCCATGTGGATATGGAGGAGATAGTCCTCGATCCAGACCGCAGGATCTGTGGTACCATCGTATGATTCGATGTTTACGGTTTTGAAGCCCTCAGGGATTTGATGATCCATTACTTCATCTGTGAAGCATTGTGGGTGTGCGGCGCCTCTATATTGGGCTATATCACGACGTAGCTCATATGAGCTTTGTCTACTGTGTTCGGCCCGGCCGGAGTTACTATATCCGGCGTGACGATTATCATCACGTATCGTGGGGCGCCCACGCGATCCGTAGATCGATCTTGTATGTCTTGCCTTGTCCTCCAATACGTCTCGCAGGTCTGGTGCGTTTCCCCGTGCCTTGGTACTTTTCGAGCGACACCGGAGTGCGGCTTGAATGGAGGGTCTAGAGGGCTCTCTGTCGTGACCACGGGGTGGCCGGTCGGCCGCATCATGCGCTGGTGATGTAGGTTTGGGTGCTGCTTCCTCTAATTGGGGTAGCAGCCTGCGTTTGGGGTATCTCCTGGAGGGGCGTTCGAGTTCATACTCTTCGGCTGCAAGGACTTTAGTCCATCTGTCAGCTAGCAAGTCTTGGTTAGCTCTAAGCTACTGCTGCTTTTTCTTGAGGCTGCTTGCCGTGGCCATAAGCCTGCGTTTGAAACGCTCCTGTTCGGCAGGATCCTCAGGCACGACAAATTCGTCGTCGTCGAGGCTTGCCTCGTCTTCGGAGGGGGCGCATAATTATCGTCCTCTACCTCTCTTTCTGCCGCACTGTCGTGCGGACTTGCTTCTCCCTCGTCCTGCGCTGAATCCTGCTGGAGGGGGTTGTCTTCGGCACTGTCCGGGGTGTTATTATCTCCCGTGCCGAAATCACCGTTTTACTATGGCGGGATTTAGAGCAGTGCCGCTGACGTCGGCGCTTGGGCTGTTTCTTGGAAGGGTCATCCTCCGCTGTTCCATCGCCGTTCCCATCTTTTGGGATGTCCACCATGTATATGTCGTATGACGAGGTGGCCTTCGATTGCCACTGTAGGTGCTGGGTCTTGGTCTTCTCCGGCATCGCCGTCCATACCGTCGATGTCTTCGGTCGAAGTCGAGCATGTCGGTTAAATCATTGACAGTGGCTACAAAGTGGGTGGTGGGTGGGTGTTGAATTTCTTCGTCGTCCGCATCCCAACCTTCCTGACCGTAGTCCGGCCAGGGCTCTTCTGATAAAGATAGAGACTTTAGTGAATTCAAGATGTCGCCAAAGGGCGAGTGCTGAAAGATGTCCGCGGCAGTGAACTCCATGACCGGCGCCCAATCGGATTCGATTGGCAGGGGCGCGGAGGGTTCGGAGTCCGGAGAGGAGTCCGTCACCTTGGAGTCACGGTCTTCGCAAAGGACAGGGATGGAGTTCGGCTCAATCGCCGTTGAGATCGTAGCCACCGAGGTGGTGTCCAACCACTCGTCCTCGATCGGGGGAGTCGGTTCCTAGCTAAGGGTCGGAGCGGACGCAGGTGCGGCCTCCAGGACACTGTTCGGCGGCAGAGCTAGATCGTGCCCATCGAGACAGTCTGGCGCGATTGGTTGTGGCTCGAACCCGTCGAAGATCAAATCTCCGCGGATGTCGGCCGTGTAGTTCAAGTTTCCAAACCTGACGTGGTGGCCAGGGGCGTAGCTGTCGATCTGCTCCAGATGGCCAAGCGAATTGGCCCGCAGTGCGAAGCCGCCGAACCTGAAGATCTGTCCGGGGAGAAAAGTCTCACCTGGACTGCGTCGTTCTTGATGATCGAAGGATCCATCGGGCCTATAGGTGACGACACAGATGAACTCTCAATGAAAGCACCAATGTCGGTGTCAAAACCGGCAGATCTCGGGTAGGGTGTCCCGAACTGTGCGTCTAGGCGGATGGTAACAGGAGACAAGGGACACGATGTTTTTACCCAGGTTCGGTCCCTCTCGATGGAGGTAAAACCCTACTCCTGCTTGATTAATATTGATGATATGGGTAGTACAAGAGTAGATCTACCACGAGATCAGAGAGGCTAAACCCTAGAAGCTAGCCTATGGTATGATTGTTGTCCATCCTACGGACTAAAACCCTCCGGTTTAAATAGACACCGGAGAGGGCTAGGGTTACACAGAGTCGGTTACAATGGGAGGAGATCTACATATCCGTATCGCCAAGCTTGCCTTCCACACCAAGGAAAGTCCCATCCGGACATAGGACGAAGTCTTCAATCTTGTATCTTCATAGTCCAGGAGTCCGGCCAAAGGTTATAGTCTGGCTATCAGGACACCCCCTAATCCAGGACTCCCTCACCATGAATCAAGGTAGGCATAATGCCGGTGAGCGTCGATCCCAGTTGTTGTTTCCTTTGCGACGACTTTCCGTATCCTGCTTCGCCTCATCATCATCATCATCATCATCATTAGCGTGAAGCTCCTCCCTGATGCCCATTGATTTCAAGTCTGCCCTTGCTTTCGGCCCATCTTTGGTCCTCTCTGGCATGTTGAGCAGGGTACCAAGCAGAGTCTCGCACACGTTCTTCGTGATATGCATGTCATCAAGGCTGTGAGGCACACGGTGGATCTACCAGTACGGCAAGTCCCAGAAAACAGACCTCGTTTTCCATACCTTCAGCAGCGGCTCTGGCGCCTTTCACTTCTTTCCCGGCTCTGGCGCCTTTTGCTTCTTTCTCGGCAGTGGGCAATCTTTCCAATTTTTCAACAACTGGTCTATTTCCTCACCGCTCCTCATACGCGGTCGTCTTCGGGGTTCGGTTTCACCATCGAGCAGATCCTTGTGTTTCCTCCACGGGTCATCGTCGCGAAGCCACCTTCAATGTCCCATGAACATGGTTTTCGAAGACTTGAGATCTCTATCTAGCTGGCGATACGTTGTGTCATCCATGCACCTGACGCATCCAGAAGATCCGTGGACCACCTGCCCCGCGAGATATCCGTAACCGAGATAGTCGTGCACCATCGTGAGCAGTGCGGCTCTCATAGGGAAATATTCTTTCTCTGCGGCGTCCCACGTATTGGCTGGCGTTTTCCACAGCATGTCTAGCTCCTCTTTCAGCAGCCCCAGATACAAATTGATGTCGTTCCCTGGTTGTTTCAGCCCTTCAATTAGCATACTCATGTGAATGTACTTCCTCTTCATGCACGACCAGGGGGGAAGGTTGTACATCCACACAAACACAGGCCAGGTGATATGTTGCTTCTCTGGCTGCCAAACGGATTGACTCCATCGGTGCTCGCGCCCAGCACGATGTTCCTTGGATCCTTCCCAATTTCAGGGTGTTTGAAGTTCAACATTTGCCACTGGCTCGCATCCTTTGGGTGACTCAGGATCTTGTCTTTTTTATTTATCTCCGGATCATTTGCGTCATATTCTCACTTCTTCTCCTCCCTGTCCGCGTGCCAACGCAGGAGCTTTGCTACCTTAGGGTCCGCAAAATACCGCTGCAGATGAGGAGTGATCGGAAAGTACCACAACACTTTTCGAGGAGCTTTCTTCCTCTTCTTGTATCGAGTGACGTCGCACACCGGACATATGGTAGACTCCACGTGCTCGTCCCGATATATGATGCAATTGTTCATGCACACATGGTATTTCACGTGCGGTAAATCCATAGGACACACGATTTCCTTCGCCTCCTCGAAACTTGTCGGGCACTTGTTCCCCTTGGGAAGACGTTCGTGCCAGAATGACATGTTCTCGTCGAAGCATGCGTCGGTCATTTTGTGTTTTACCTTCATCTCCAGAGCCATGAGCTTTACTTTTAGGTGGGTATCCTCGGGCCTGCATCCTTCATACAGTGGAGTAACCGCGTCTATCTCCAGTTGATCCAGCTTGGCTTTCTCTCAGGCGGCAGCTCTTGCGTTATCCGTCTGCTTGACAAGAAGCTCTTGAATATGAGGTCCTGCACCCAGCCCATCGATGGTCCATCGTCGTCTGCTCCGCCGGCATCTTCATCTTCATGATCATGCCCGTCGTCTGCTCCGGCATCTTCCTCATCATCATGTCCAGCATCTTCTACATGATGACTATGTACAGCATCACCGTCGTGATCATGTCCTGGAGATTCTTCGTCTTCTCGCCCGCTCGAGCCGCGGTGGTTGTCTTGCTGCCCTTCCTCATTTCTTGCCCGGCCCCCATGGACGATTTCATAGTCATCTTCATCACCTTGCCACCCATAGCCATCCATGAAACCACGCAAGAGCAGGTGGTCCCGCACCTGCCGGAATCCGGTCTGCAATAAGGCTCTTCACTTGCATCTTCGACACGGACATCTTATCTCCGTGTCGTTCTTTTGAAGCATCTCGGCCTTCGCTAAGCTCAAAAACCTATTCATGATGCCTTCGGTCATCGTATGCGGACCATGGTACTTCTTGAGGTAGAGCAAAACGATATTTTAGAACCAAGAAAAAATTTGGTATGACTTTCCCAAAAAATAGGACCAAAAAGAATGCATAGTGCCAAAATTCTCGCCGAAACGGAAATGAATCAACATTCCGACAAAATATTGGCAACTATCGCATTTCAAATACCGGTACCTGCAAACACAAACATATATGCAACACCACAAACATATGCAACACCACGAACATACATAGATCTAGCTAGGCCACAAAAAGTGCATGTGCATGTTGTTGGAGAGGGAGAACAACATAAAGATAGCTTCCCTCCTTACTTACCTATCAAAAAAGGTAATTTAACCACTTAATTTGGATGAATCTATGGTGCAAATGAGGTGAGGAGGAGGAGGCAGCCGAGACAAGCTTGGAGGAGGAGGTGGAGAATGAAGTGGGGAAAGTGAGTGGGTTGGTGGGCTGTCCAAAATATCTTGTTGGTCCTAGGTTACTAATGGCGCACCACCAGCAAATGCGCCATTAGTAACCCTGGTTACTAATGGCGCACCTGCTGCTGGTGCGCCATTAGAATTTTTGCAAAAAATAATAAAGAAAATATATTCTAATGGTGCATCGTGGCATAGTGCGCCATTACTAGTTTAAACTAGTAATGGCGCACTATGCTACGGTGCGCCATTATTACTTTTGCAAAAAAAAAAGAATAAAAAAACAACAGTAGTGGCGCACTGTGTGGCTGGTGCGCCATTACTAGTTAGCACTAGTAATGGTGCACCGTGCCATGATGCGCCATTAGTATTTTTGGAAAACTAATAAAAATTGTTGCTAGTGGCGCACCATGTGCCTGGTGCGCCATTAGTGTCTTCCGCACTAATGGCACACATACACATGGTGCGCCACTGCTATATAGTAGTGGCGCACCACATGACAGGTGCGCCATTAGTGTCCATTCCATCTATAGCCCTTTTCCTAGTAGTGGCGAACCAAAACGTTATGAACGCTTGGCAGTCGCGTGTTGATGATTACTCCCTGGTTCAGTGCGGCATGCTTTACAACTTAGAAACGAGGCTCCAAAAATGTTTCGAGGAGCACGGGGCATATGAGATGTTCCAAGAGCTGAGAATGGTTTTCCAAGCTCATGCCCGGGTCGAGAGATATGAAGTCTCCGACAAGTTCTACAGTTGTAAGATGGAGGAGAATAGTTCTGTCAGCGAGCACATACTCAAAATGTCTGGGTTGCACAACCGCTTATCTCAGCTGGGAGTTAATCTCCCGGATGACGCGGTTGTTGACAGAATCCTTCAGTCGCTTCCACCAAGCTACAAGAGCTTTGATATGAACTTCAATATGCAGGGGATGGAGAAAACCATTCCTGAAGTATATTCAATGCTGAAATCAGCGGAGGTGGAAATCAAAAAGGAACATCAAGTGTTGATGGTGAATAAAACCACTAAGTTCAAGAAGGGCAAGGGTAAAAAGGGTTTCAAGAAAGACGGCAAGGGAGGTGCCGCGCCCGGCAAGCAAGCTACCGGGAAGAAACCAAAGAATGGACCCAATCCTGAGATTGAGTGCTTTTATTGCAAGGGAAGTGGTCACTGGAAGCGGAACTGCCCCAAGTACTTAGCGGACAAGAAGGCCGGCAACACCAAAGGTATATGTGATATACATGTAATTGATGTGTACCTTACCAGTACTCGTAGTAGCTCCTGGGTATTTGATACCGGTGCGGTTGCTCATATTTGTAACTCAAAATAGGAGCTGCGGAATAAGCGGAGACTGGCGAAGGACGAGGTGACGATGCGCGTTGGGAATGGTTCCAAGGTAGATGTGATCACCGTCGGCACGCTACCTCTACATTTACCTACGGGGTTAGTTTTAAACCTCAATAATTGTTATTTAGTGCCAGCTTTGAGCATGAACATTGTATCTGGATCTCGTTTAATATGAGATGGCTACTCATTTAAATCCGAGAATAATGGTTGTTCTATTTATATGAGAGATATGTTCTATGGTCATGCCCCGCTGGTCAATGGTTTATTCTTAATGAATCTCGAACGTGATGTTACACATATTCATAGTGTGAATACCATAAGATGTAAGGTTGATAATGATGGTCCCACATACTTGTGGCACTGCCGCCTTGGTCACATTGGTGTCAAACGCATGAAGAAGCTCCATGCAGATGGACTTTTGGAGTCTCTTGATTATGAATCATTTGACATGTGTGAACCATGCCTCATGGGTAAAATGACCAAGACTCGGTTCTCCGGAACAATGGAGCGAGCAACCAACTTATTGGAAATCATACATACTGATGTGTGCGGTCCAATGAGCGTTGAGCACACGGTGGCTATCGTTATGTTCTCACCCTCACTGATGACTTGAGTAGATATGGGTATGTCTACTTAATGAAACACAAGTCTGAGACCTTTGAAAAGTTCAAGGAATTTCAGAGTGAGCTTGAAAATCAACTTGACAGAAAAATAAAGTTCTTACGATCAGATCGTGGAGGGGAATATTTAAGTCACGAATTTGGCACACACTTAAGGAAATGTGGAATCGTTTTACAACTCACGCCGCCTGGAACACCTCAGCATAATGGTGTGTCCGAACGTCGTAATCGCACTCTATTGGATATGGTGTGATCTATGATGTCTCTTAACGATCTACCACTCCCATTTTGGGGCTATGCTTTAGAGACTGCCGCATTCACTTTAAATAGGGCTCCGTCGAAATCCGATGAGACGAAACCGTATGAATTATGGTTTGGGAAGAAACCTAAGCTGTCATTTCTAAAAGTTTGGGGATGCGATGCTTATGTCAAGAAACTTCAACCTGAAAAGCTCGAACCCAAGTAGGAAAAATGCGTCTTCATAGGATACCCTAAGGAAACCATTGGGTATACCTTCTACCTCAGATTCGAAAGCAAGATCTTTGTTGCCAAGAATGGATCCTTTCTGGAGAAAGAGTTTCTCTCGAAGGAAGTAAGTGGGAGGAAAGTAGAACTTGATGAAGTACTGCCTCTTGAAGAGGAAAGTAGCGCAGCTCAGTAAGATGTTCCTGTGGTGCCTGCATCGGCTAGAGAGGAGGTTAATGATGATGATCAAGGTACTTCGGATCAAGTTGCTACTGAACTTCGTAGGTCCACGAGGACACGTTCCACACCAGAATGGTATGGCAACCCCGTCCTGGAAATCATGTTGTTAGACAACGGTGAACCTTCGAACTATGAAGAAGCGATGGCGGGCGCAGATTCCAACAAATGGCTTGAAGCCATGCAATCCGATATAGGATCCATGTATGAAAACAAAGTATGGACTTTGACAGACTTGCCCGATGATCGGCAAGCGATAGAAAATAAATGGATCTTTAAGAAGAAGACGGACGCGGATGGTAATGTTACCATCTACAAAGCTCGACTTGTCGCTAAGGGTTATCGACAAGTTCAAGGGGTTGACTATGATGAGACCTTCTCACCCGTAGCGAAGCTTACGTCCGTCCAAATCATGTTAGCAATTGCCGCATTCTACGATTATGAGATATGGCAAATGGACGTCAAAACGGCATTCCTTAACGGCTTTCTTAAGGAAGAATTGTACATGATGCATCCGGAAGGTTTTGTGGATCCTAAGAATGCTAACAAGGTATGCGAGCTCCAGCGCTCCATCTATGGGCTGGTGCAAACATCTCGGAGTTGGAACATTCGCTTTGATGAAATGATCAAAGCGTTTGGGTTTATGCAGACTTATGGAGAAGCATGTGTTTACAAGAAAGTGAGTGGGAGCTCTGTAGCATTTCTCATATTATATGTGGATGACATACTGTTGATGGGAAATGATATAGAACTCTTGGAGAGCATAAAGGCCTACTTGAATAAGTGTTTTTCAATGAAGGACCTTGGAGAAGCTGCTTACATATTAGGCATCAAGATCTATAGAGATAGATCGAGACGCCTCATAGGTCTTTCACAAAACACATACCTTGATAAGATATTGAAGAAGTTCAATATGGATCAGTCCAAGAAGGGGTTCTTGCACGTGTTGCAAGGTGTGAAATTGAGCTCGGCTCAATGTCCGACCAATGGCAGAAGATAGAGAAAATATGAGTGTCGTCCCCTATGCCTCGGCCATAGGGTCTATCATGTATGCCATGTTGTGTACCAGACCTGATGTAAACCTTGCCGTAAGTTTGGTAGGAAGGTACCAAAGTAATCCCGGCACGGAACACTGGACAGCGGTCAAGAACATCCTGAAGTACCTGAAAAGGACTAAGGATATGTTTCTCATTTATGGAGGTGACGAAGAGCTCGTCGTAAAGGGTTACGTCGATGCTAGCTTCGACACAGATCTGGATGACTCTAAGTCACAAACCGGATACATGTTTATTTTGAATGGTGGGGCAGTAAGCTGGTGCAGTTGCAAGCAAAGCGTCGTGGCGGGATCTACATGTGAAGCGGAGTACATGGCAGCCTCGGAGGCAGCGCATGAAGCAATCTGGATGAAGGAGTTCATTACCGATTTAGGAGTGATTCCCAATGCGTCGGGGCCGATGACTCTCTTTTGTGACAACACTGGAGCCATTGCCTTTGCCAAGGAGCCCAGGTTTCACAAGAAGACCAGGCACATCAAGCGTCGCTTCAACTCCATGCGTGAAAATGTTCAAGATGGAGACATAGATATTTGCAAAGTGCATAGGCATCTGAATGTCGCAGATCCATTGACTAAACTCTTCCGCGAGCAAAACATGATCAACACCAGAACTCTATGGGTGTTCGATTCATCACAATGTAACTAGATTATTGACTCTAGTGCAAGTGGGAGACTATTGGAAATATAACCTAGAGGCAATAATAAAATGATTATTATATTTCCTTGTTCATGATAATTGTCTATTGTTCATGCTATAATTGTGTTATCCGGAAATCATAATACATGTGTGAATACATAGACCACAACATGTCCTTAGTGAGCCTCTAGTTGACTAGCTCTTGATCAATGGATGGTTACGGTTTCCTGACGACGGACATTTGATGTCATTGATAACGGGATCACATCATTGGGAGAATGATGTGATGGACAAGACCCAATCCTAAGCATAGCACAAGATCGTGTAGTTAAATGCGCTAGAGCTTTTCTAATGTCAAGTATCATTTCCTTAGACCATGAGATCGTGCAACTCCCGGATACCGTAGGAGTGCTTTGGGTGTACCAAACGTCACAACGTAACTGGGTGGCTATAAAGGTACACTACAGGTATCTCTAAAAGTGCATGTTGGGTTGGCACGGATCGAGACTGGGATTTGTCACTCCGTATGACGGAGAGGTATCTCTGGGCCCACTCGGTAATGCATCATCATAATGAGCTCAATGTGACCAAGTGGTTGGTCACGGGATCATGCATTACGGTACGAGTAAAGTGACTTGACGTAACGAGATTGAACGAGGTATTGGGATACTGACGATCGAATCTCGGGCAAGTAACGTACCGATTGACAAAGGGAATTGTATACGGGATTGATTGAATCCTTGACATCGTGGTTCATCCGATGAGATCATCGAGGACCATGTGGGAGCCAACATGGGTATCCAGATCCCGCTGTTGGTTATTGACCGGAGAGTCGTCTCGGTCATGTCTGCATGTCTCCCGAACCCGTAGGGTCTACACACTTAAGGTTCAGTGACGCTATGGTTGTAGAGATATTAGTATGTGGTAACCCAAAAGTTGTTCGGAGTCCCGGATGAGATCCCGGACGTCACGAGGAGTTCCGGAATGGTCCGGAGGTAAAGATTTGAATATAGGAAGTCCAGTTTCGGCCACTGGGAAGGCTTCGGGGGTCACCGGTATTGTACCTGGACCACCGGAAGGGTCCCGGGGGGTCCACCGGGTGGGGCCACCTATCCCGGAGGGCCCCATGGGCTGAAGTGGGAAGGGAACCAGCCCCTGGTGGGCTGGTGCGCCCCATGGGCCTCCCCTGCGCCTAGGGTTGGAAACCACAGGGGTGGGGCGCCCACGACTTGGGGGCAAGTCCCCCTTGCCGCCTTGAGATTGGATCTCTAGGGGCCGGCGCACCCCCCCAGGGCCCCTATATATAGAGGGGGGGAGGGAGGGCTGCACACCCAAGCCCCTGGCGCCTCCCTCTCCCTCCGTAACACCTCTCCCTCTCGCTGAGCTTGGCGAAGCCCTGCCGAGATCCTCGCTGCTTCCACCACCACGCCGTCGTGCTGCTAGATCTCCATCAACCTCTCCTTCCCCCTTGCTGGATCAAGAAGGAGGAGATGTCTTCCCCAACCGTACATGTGTTGAACCAGGAGGTGCCGTCCGTTCGGCGCTTGGTCATCGGTGATTTGGATCACGACGAGTACGACTCCATCAACCCCGTTCTCTTGAATGCTTCCGCTCGCGATCTACAAGGGTATGTAGATGCACTCCTCTCTCTCTCGTTGCTATATGACTCCATAGATTGATCTTGGTGATGCGTAGAAAATTTTAATTTCTGCTACGATCCCCAACAATCACATCACAACATGCCTTGCAAAAACAAGTTAGACGTCCTCTACTTTGTTGTTGCAAGTTTTACGTGGCTGCTATGGGCTGAGCAAGAACCGTTCTTACCTACGCATCAAAACCACAACGATAGTTTGTCAAGTTGGTGCTGTTTTAACCTTCGTGAGGACCGGGCGTAGCTACTTTTCAGTTCAACTAAAGTTGGAGAAACTGACACCCGCCAGCCACCTGTGTGCAAAGCACGTTGGTAGAACCAGTCTCACGTAAGCGTACGCGTAATGTCGGTCCGGGCCGCTTCATCCAACAATACCGCCGAACCAAAGTATGACATGCTGGTAAGCAGTATGACTTATATCGCCCACAGCTCACTTGTGTTCTACTCGTGCATATGACATCTACGAATAAAACCTAGCATTGATACCACTGTTGGGGAACGTAGTAATTTTCAAAATTTTCCTACACACACGCAAGATCATGGTGATGCATAGCAACGAGAGGGAAGAGTGTGTCCACGTACCCTCGTAGACCGAAAGAGGAAGCGTTATGACAACGCGGTTGATGTAGTCGTACGTCTTCACGATCTGACCGATCCAAGTACCGAACGCACAGCACCTCCGAGTTCTGCACACGTTCAGCTCGATGACGTCCCACGAACTCCGATCCAGCAGAGCTTCGAGGGAGAGTTTCATCAGCATGACGGTGTGGTGACGATGATGATGTTCTACCGATGCAGGGCTTCGCCTAAGCACCGCTACGATATTATCGAGGTGGGTTATGGTGGAGGGGGGCACCGCACATGGTTGGGAGAGATCAACTGATCAACTTGTGTGCCTAGAGGTGCCCCCCTACCCCCGTATATAAAGGAGCAAGGGGGAGGCCGGCCGGCCCTCTATGGGTGCGCCAGGAGGAGGAGTCCTCCTCCTAGTAGGAGTAGGACTCCCCTTTCCTACTCCTACTAGGAGGGGGAAAGGAAGGGGGAGAGGGAGAAGGAAAGGGGGCGCCGCCCCCTCCCCCCTCTCCTAGTCCAATTCGGACTAGAGGGGGAGGGGCGCGCGGCCTTCCCAAGGCCAGCCCCCTCTCTCTCTCCACTAAGGCCCATAAGGCCCATTACTTCTCCCGGGGGGTTCCGGTAACCCTCCGGCACTCCGGTTTTCTCCGAAATCACCCGGAACACTTCCGATGTCCGAATATAGTCGTCCAATATATCAATCTTTATGTCTCGACCATTTCGAGACTCCTCGTCATGTCCGTGATCACATCTGGGACTCCAAACAACCTTCAGTACATCAAAACATATAAACTCATAATATAATTGTCATCGAAACGTTAAGCGTGCGGACCCTACGGGTTCAAGAACTATGTAGACATGACCGAGACATGTCTCTGGTCAATAACCAATAACGGAACCTGGATGCTCATATTGGCTCCCACATATTCTACGAAGATCTTTATCGGTCAGACCGCATAACAACATGCGTTGTTCCCTTTGTCATCGGTATGTTACTTGCCCGAGATTCGATCGTCGGTATCTCAATACCTAGTTCAATCTCGTTACCGGCAAGTCTCTTTACTCGTTCCGTAATACATCATCCCGCAACTAACTAATTAGTTGCAATGCTTGCAAGGCTTTAAGTGATGTGCATTACCGAGAGGGCCCAGAGATACCTCTCCGACAATCGGAGTGACAAATCCTAATCTCGAAATACGCCAACCCAACAAGTACCCTCGGAGACACCTGTAGAGCACCTTTATAATCACCCAGTTACGTTGTGACGTTTGGTGGCACACAAAGTGTTCCTCCGGTAAATGGGAGTTGCATAATCTCATAGTCATAGGAACATGTATAAGTCATGAAGAAAGCAATAGCAACATACTAAATGATCGAGTGCTAAGCTAACGGAATGGGTGAAGTCAATCACATCATTCTCCTAATGATGTGATCCCGTTAATCAAATGTCAACCCATGTCAATGGCTAGGAAACATAACCATCTTTGATCAACGAGCTAGTCAAGTAGAGGCATACTAGTGAAATATTGTTTGTCTATGTATTCACACATGTATTATGTATCTGGTTAATACAATTCTAGCATGAATAATAAACATTTATCATGATATAAGGAAATAAATAATAACTTTATTATTGCCTCTAGGGCATATTTCCTTCAAGATCTCATGTGAGCAGCAAAAGATTCACAAAAAGAAGCTACTATCTCAGAGTCAAGTCCATATTTAGTGCTCAATTTACGGAAAACATCAGTATCCCTAAAAGATTTAACACAATCAAACTTAGGTGTTATACCTGACTCCTTACCTTCATAGAGATCCCAATCTTCAGAGTTGCGTTTAATTATTTCCAATAAATTCCATTTGAATTCAATAGTCTTCATCATAAAAGAACCAGTACAAGAAGTATCGAGCATGGAGCGATTGTTGTCAGAAAGCCGAGCATAAAAATTATGAATAATCATTTCTCTTGAGAGCTCATGATTGGGGCATGAATATAACATTGACTTAAGCCTGCCCCAAGCTTGAGCGATGCTTTCTCCTTCGCGAGGCCAAAAATTATATATATAATTACGATCACGATGAACAAGATGCATAGGATAAAACTTCTGATGAAATTCCAATTTCAATCGCTTATAGTCCCATGATCCCATACCATCACATAGCCTATACCATGTCAGTGCATCACCCTTCAAAGATAAAGGGAAGACCTTCTTCTTAATAACATCATCGGGCATACCTGCAAGCTTAAATAATCCACAAACTTCATCCACATAGATTAAGTGTAAATCGGGATGCAATGCTCCGTCTCCTGCAAAAGGATTAGCTAGCAGTTTCTCTATCATACCCGAAGGAATTTCAAAGTAAACATTTTCATTTTTAGTAGGTTCATTAGGTTGAGCAGCAACTCTTTGCTCTACTGGTCGGGGTGAAGATACCTCGAACAAACTCCTCAGAGGATTACTTTCCATAGTAACAAGTGATAGTACATTTCAGCACACTATATAAATTTTTCCTTACCAAATTCCAGCTACCAAAGGCGCTTCACTCCCCGGCAACGGCGCCAGAAAATAGTCTTGATGACCCTCAAGTTTAGGGGATCTATCATAGTCCTTTCGATAAGTAAGATTGTCGAACCCAACGAGGAGCAGAAGGAAATGATAAGCGGTTTTCAGCAACGTATTCTCTACAAGCACTGAAATTATAGGTAACAGATAGTTTTGTGATAAGATAATTTGTAACGAGCAATAAAAGTAAATAAAGTGCAGCAAGGTGGCCCAATCCTTTCTGTAGCAAAGGACGGGCCTGGACAAACTCTTATATACAGAAAAGCGCTCCCGAGGACACATGGGAATTATCGTCAAGCTAGTTTTCATCACGTTCATATGATTCGCGTTCGGTACTTTGATAATTTAATATGTGGGTGGACCGGTGCTTGGGTGCTGCCCTTACTTGGGAAAGCATCCCACTTATGATTAACTCCTATTGCAAGCATCCGCAACTACAAAAGATGTATTAAGGTAAACCTAACCGTAACATGAAACATATGGATCCAAATCAGCCCCTTACGAAGCAACGAATAAACTAGGGTTTAAGATTTTGTCACTCTAGCAATCCATCATCTACTTATTACTTCCCAATGCCTTCCTCTAGGCCCAAACAATGGTGAAGTGTCATGTAGTCGACGTTCACATGACACCACTAGAGGAGAGACAACATAGATCTCATCAAAATATCGAACGAATACCAAATTCACATGACTACTAATAGCAAGACTTCTGCCATGTCCTCAAGAACAACGTAACTACTCACAAAGCATATTCATGTTCATAATCAGAGGAGTATTAATATGCATATAGGATCTGAACATATGATCTTCCACCAAATAAACCAACTAGCATCAACTACTAGGAGTAATCAACACTACTAGCAACCTACATGTACCAATCTCAGACTTAGAGACAAGAATTGGATACAAGAGATGAACTAGGGTTTGAGAGGAGATGGTGCTGGTGAAGATGTTGATGGAGACTGGCCCCCTCCCGATGAGAGGAGCGTTGGTGATGACGTTTGCGATGATTTCCCCCGCCTGGAGGGAAGTGTCCCCGGCAGAACAGCTCCGCCAGAGCCCTAGATTGGTTCCGCCAAGGTTCTGCCTCGTGGCGGCGGAGTCTCGTCCCGAAAGCTTGCTTCTGATTTTTTCTTCGACGAAAGACTTCGTATAGTAGAAGATGGGCACCGGAGGGCCACCAGGGGGCCCACGAGGCAGGGGGCGCGCCCCCACCCTCGTGCCCAGGGTGTGGGTCCCCTCTGGTATTTTCTTCGCTCAGTATTTTTTATTATTTCCAAAAATAACTTCCGTGGAGTTTCAGGACTTTTGGAGTTGTGCAGAATAGGTCTCTAATATTTGCTCCTTTTCCAGCCCAGAATTCCAGCTGCCGGCATTCTCCCTCTTCATGTAAACCTCGTAAAATAAGAGAGAATAGGCATAAGTATTGTGGCATAATGTGTAATAACAGCCCATAATGCAATAAATATTGATATAAAAGCATGATGCAAAATGGACGTATCATACACCTTCTGTCACAGATCCAAAGGCAAGATCTTTGTTGCTAAGAATGGACTCTTTCTAGAGAAGAAGTTTCTCTCGAAAGAAGTGAGTTGGAGGTGCTACCTCTTGAGCACTGCGTTGGTTTTCCCTTGAAGAGGAAAGGGTGATGCAGCAAAGTAGCATAAGTATTTCCCTCAGTTTTTGAGAACCAAGGTATTAATCCAGTAGGGGGCCACACACAAGTCCCTCGTACCTACACAAACAAATATGAACCTTGCAACCAACGTGATAAAGGGGTTTTCAATCCCTTCACGGCCACTTGCAAAAGTGAGATCTGATAGAGATGATAAGATAATATTTTGGTAGTTTATGATAAATATTAAAAGTAAAGAAAGCAAAATAAACGATGAAAGAAATAGCTTGTTGACGGGAGATTAATATGATGGAGAATAGACCCGGGGGCCATAGGTTTCACTAGTGGCTTCTCTCAAGATAGCATAAGTATTACGGTGGGTGAACAAATTACTGTCGAGCAATTGATAGAAAAGTGCATAATTATGAGAATATCTAGGCATGAGTATATAGGCATCACGTCCGTGACAAGTAGACCGACTCCTGCCTGCATCTACTACTATTACTCGACACATCGACCGCTATCCAGCATGCATCTAGAGTATTGAGTTCATAAGAACAGAGTAACGCATTAGGTAAGATGACATGATGTAGAGGGATAAACTCAAGCAATATGATATAACCCCCATCTTTTTATCCTCGATGGCAATAATACAATACGTGTCGTTTCCCCTACTATCACTGGGATCGAGCACCGCATGATTGAACCCAAAGCTAAGCACTTCCTCCATTGCAAGAAAGATCAATCTAGTAGGCCAAACCAAACTGATAATTCAAAGAGACTTGCAAAGATAACCAATCATACATAAAAGAATTCAGAGAAGATTCAAATATTATTCATAGATAATCTTGATCATAAACCCACAATTCATCGGATGTCGACAAATACACCGCTCAAAGAGTTACATCAAATAGATCTCCAAGAAGATCGAGGAGAACTTTGTATTGAGATCCAAAGAGAGAGAAGAATCCATCTAGCTAATAACTATGGACCCGAAGGTCTGTGGTAAACTACTCACACATCATTGGAGAGCCTATGGTGTTGATGTAGAAGCCCTCCGTGATCGATGCCCCCTCCGGCAGAACGCCGGAAAAGGCCCCAAGATGGGATCTCATGGGTGCAGAACATTGCGGTGGTGGAATTAGGTTTTCGTGGTGCCCCTCAATGGTTTCGGGGTACGTAGGTATATATAGGAGGGAGAAGTAGGACGGTGGAGCCATGAGGGGCCCACGAGGGTGGAGGGCGCGCCCAGGGGGGTAGGCGCGCCCCTGCCTTGTGGCCTCCTCATTGATGGCTTGACATCCACTCCAAGTCCTCTAGATCACGTTTGTTCCGAAAATCACGCTCACGAATGTTTCATTCCGTTTGGACTCCGTTTGATGTTCCTTTTCTGCGAAACACTAAAATAGGCAAAAAAACAACAATTTGCACTAGGCCTTGGGTTAATAGGTTAGTCCCATAAATAATATAAAAGTATATAAATAAGCCCATTAAACATCCAAAACAGAATATATGATAGCATGGAGCAATCAAAAATTATAGATACGTTGGAGACGTATCAAGCATCCCCAAGCTTAATTCCTGCTCGTCCTCGAGTAGGTAAATGATAAAAACAGAATTGTTGATGTGGAATGCTACTTAGCATATTCTTCAATGTATTTCTCATTATTGTGGCATGAATGTTCAGATCCGGAAGATTCAACATAAAAGTTCAATATTGACATAAAAATAATAATACTTCAAGCCTATTAACAAAGCAATTATGTCCTCTCAAAATAACATAGCCAAAGAAAGCTCATCCCTACAAAATCATATAGTTTGGTCATGCTTCATTTTCGTCACACAAGATACTCTCATCTTGCACAACCCCGATGACAAGCCAAGCAATTGTTTCATACTTTAGTAATCTCAAACTTTTTTCAACTTTCACGCAATACATGAGCGTGAGCCATGGATATAGCACTATGTGTGGAATCGAATGATGATGGGGGTTGTGTGGAGAAGACAAAAAAGGATAAAGTATCACATTGACGCGGCTAATCAACGGGCTAGGGAGATGCCCATCAATTGATGTCAATGCAAGGAGTAGGGATTGCCATGCAACGGATGCACTAGAGCTATAAATGTATGAAAGCTCAACAAAATAAACTAAGTGGGTGTGCATCCAACTTGCTTGCTCACGAAAACCTAGGGCATTTGAGGAAGCCCATCGTTGGAATATACAAGCCAAGTTCTATAATGAAAAATTCCCACTAGTATATGAAAGTGACAAAACAAGAGACTCTCTATCTTAAAGATCATGGTGCTACTTTAAAGCACAAGTGTGGAAAAAGGATAGTAGCATTGTCCCTTTTTTTCTCTTTTTTTGGGCCTTTTTTTAATTTTTCCTTTCTCTTTTTTTGGGACAATGCTCTATTAATGATGATCATCACACTTCTATATATTTACAACTCAATGATTACAACTCGATATTTAGAACAAAATATGACTCTATATGAATGCCTCCGGCGGTGTACCGGGAAGGGCAATGAATCAAGAGTGACATGTATGAAATAATATGCATGGTGGCTTTGCCAAAAATACGATGTCAACTACATGATCATGCAAGGCAATATGACAATGATGATGCGTGTCATAATAAACGGAACGGTGGAAAGTTGCATGTCAATATATCTCGGAATGGCTATGGAATGCCATAATATGTAGGTACGGTGGCTGTTTTGAGGAAGATATAAGGAGGTTTATGTGTGATAGAGCATATCGTATCACGGGGTTTGGATGCACCAGCGAAGTTTGCACCAACTCTCAAGGTGGGAAAGGGCAATGCACGGTACCAAAGAGGCTAGCAGTGATGGAAGGTTGAGAGTGCGTATAATCCATTGACTCAACATTAGTCATAAAGAACTCACATACTTATTGCGAAAATCTACAAGTCATCAAAAACCAAGCACTACGCGCATGCTCCTAGGGGGATAGATTGGTAGGAAAAGACCATTGCTCGTCCCCGACCGCCACTCATAAGGATGACAATCAAGGAACACCTCATGTTTCAAATTTTTCACACAACATTTACCATACGTGCATGCTACATGACTTGCAAACTTCAACACAAGTATTTCTCACATTCACAACTACTAAACTAGCACAACTTTAATATTACCACCTTTATATCTCAAAACAACTATCAATTATCAAACTTCTCTTAGTATTCAATGCACTTAGAAGTTTTTATCTTGGATGCCTATCATATTAGGGTTATTTGTACAACCAAAGAAAATTACCATGCTGTTCTAAAGGACTCTCAAAATAATATAAGTGAAGCATGAGAGATCAATATTTTCTATAAAATATAACCACCACCGTGCTCTAAAAGATATAAGTGAAGCACTAGAGCAAAATTGTTCAACTCAAAAGATATAAGTGAAGCACATAGAGTATTCTAATAAATTCTGAATAATGTGTGTCTCTCTAAAAAGGTGTGTACAACAAGGATGATTGTGGTTAACTAAAAAGAAAAGACTCAAATCATACACGACGCTCCAAGAAAAACACATATCATGTGGTGAATAAAAATATAGCTCCAAGTAAAGTTACCGATGGACGAAGACAAAAGAGGGGAGGCCTTCCGGGGCATCCCCAAGCTTAGGCTTTTTGGGTTGTCCTTAGATTTTACCTTGGGGTGCCTTGGGCATCCCCAAGCTTAGTCTCTTGCCACTCCTTGTTCCATAATCCATCAAATCTTTACCCAAAACTTGAAAACTTCACAACACAAAACTTAACAGAAAATCTCGTGAGCTCCGTTAGCGAAAGAAAACAAAACACCACTTCAAGGTACTGTAATGAACTCATTCTTTATTTATATTAGTGTTAAACCTACTGTATTCCAACTTTTCTATGGTTCATAAAATCTATTACTAGCCATAGATTCATCAAAATAAGCCAACAACACGCGAAAAACAGAATCTGTCAAAAACAGAACAGTCTGTAATAATCTGTAACTAACGCAAACTTCTGGAAATCCAAAAATAATAAAATAAATTTCTGGACGTGAGGAATTTATCTATTAATAATATGCAAAAAGAATCAACTAAATAGCACTCTCCAGTAAAAAGTTGTAACTAATCCCGTGAGCGCTAAAGTTTCTGTTTTTTACAGCAAGATCGCAAAGACTTTCCCCAAGTCTTCCCAAAGGTTCTACTTGGCACAAACACTAACTAAAACACAAAACCACATCTAAACAGAAGCTAGATGGATTATGTATTCTTAAACAGAACCAAAAAGCAAAAAAAGAAAATTGGGTTGCCTCCCAACAAGCGCTATCGTTTAACGACCCTAGCTAGGCATAAAGGCAAGGACAGATCTAGGTATTGCCATCTTTGGGATGCAATCCATAAGTGGCTCTCATGATAGATTCATAAGGTAATTTTATTTTCTTTCTAGGAAAGAGTTTCATGCCTTTCCTTAACAGAAATTGGAATCAAATATTTCCTTCCTTCATATCAATAATTGCACCAATCGTTCTAAGGAAAGGTCTACCAAGAATAATAGGACATGAAGGATTGCAATCTATATCAAGAACAATGAAATCTACAGGCACATAATTCCTATTTGCAACAATAAGAACATCATTAATTCTTCCCATAGGCTTCTTAATGGTGGAATCCGCAAGGTGCAAGTTTAAATAACAATCATCAAATTCACGGAAACCTAGCAAATCACACAAAGTTTTTGGAATTGTGGAAACACTAGCACCCAAATCACACAAAGCATAGCATTCATGATCCTTAATTTTAATTTTAATAGTAGGTTCCCACTCATCATAAAGTTTTCTAGGGATAGAAACTTCCAATTCAAGCTTTTCTTCAAAAGATTGCATTAAAGCATCAACGATGTGTTTAGTAAAAGCCTTATTTTGACTATAAGCATGCGGAGAATTTAGCACGGATTGCAACAAGGAAATAAAATCTATTAAAGAAAAATTATCATAATTAAATTCCTTGAAATCCAAGATAGTGGGTTCATTGCTATCTAAAGTTTTGACCTCTTCCATCCCACTTTTACCAAATTTTGCATCAAGATCTAAAAACTCCGAATCATTGGGACGCCTTTGAACTAAAGTTGACTCATCTCCAGTCCCATCATTATCAAGATTCATATTGCAAAACAGAGATTTAATAGGGGACACATCAATTACTTTTAGATCTTCATCCTTATTATCATGAAAACTAGAAGAACACGCTTTTACAAACCAATCTTTCTTAGCATGCATCCTAGCGGTTCTTTCTTTGCACTCATCAATGGAAATTCTCATGGTTTTGAGAGACTCACTGATATCATGCTTAGGTGGAATATATCTAAGTTTCAAAGAATCAACATCAAGAGAAATTCTATCCACATTCCTAGCCAATTCATCAATCTTAGGCAATTTTTCTTCAAGCAAAGCATTGAATTTTTTTTGAGCAATTATAAATTCTTTAATACTAGTCTCAAAATCAGAGGGCATCTTATTAAAATTTCCATAAGAGTTGTTGTAGGAATTACCATAATTATTAGAGGGATTACTAGGATACGGCCTAGGATTAAAGTTTCCTCTATAAGCGTTGTTGCCAAAATTGTTCCTACCAACAAAATTCACATCCATAGATTCATTATTATTCTCAATCAAAGTAGACAAAGGCATATCATTGGGATCAGAAGAAACACTCTTATTAGCAAACAATTTCATAAGTTCATCCATCTTTCCACTCCAAACATTAATTTCTTCAATTACATGCACCTTTTTACTAGTAGATCTTTCAGTGTGCCATTGAGAATAATTAACCATAATATTATCTAGGAGTTTAGTACTCCCTCCGGTCCTTTTTACTCTGCACATTGGATTTGCCAAAAGTCAAACTTTGCTAAGTTTGACCCAATTTATATTAGAAATTATTAGCATCTATAATATCTAATAAATATAATATGAAAATATATTCCAAGATGAATCTAATGATATTTGTGTTGTTATGTGAATGTCTATAATTTTTTATATAAACTTGGTCAAAGTTGGATGAGATTGACTTCGGACAAACCTAATATGCAGAGTAAAAAGGACCTGAGGGAGTAGCTTCTCCTAAAGTGATTTCCATAAAAGTGCCTCCCGTGGCCGAATCTAAAAGGTTTCTAGAATCAAAATTCAATCCGGCATAATTTTTTTGTATAATCATCCATAAATTCAAACCATGTGTAGGGAAATTACGTATGATTAATTTCATTCTCTCCCAAGCTTGCGCAACATGTTCATGATCAAGTTGCTTAAAGTTCATAATATCGTTTCTAAGAGAGATGACCTTAGCAGGAGGAAAATACTTAGAGATAAAATCATGTTTGCACTTATTCCAAGAATCAATAATATTTTTAGGCAAAGACGAAAACCAAGTTTTAGCATGATCTCTAAGCGAAAAAGGAAATAGCTTCAATTTAACAATATCATTATCCACATCTTTCTTCTTTTGCATATCACACAAATCAACAAAGCTATTTAGATGGGTAGCGGCATCTTCACTAGGAAGGCCGGCGAATTGATCTTTCATGACAAGATTCAGCAAAGCAGCATTAATTTCACAAGATTCAGCATCGGTAAGAGGAGCAATCGGAGTGATAACAAAATCATTGTTGTTGGTATTGGCAAAGTCACACAATTTAGTATTATCTTGAGCTATCGTGACAAGCAAGCAACCCAACACACAAGCAAACAAGAAGCAAGCGAAAAAGAAGCGAACGGAAAAAGAGGGCGAATAAAACGGCAAGGGTGAAGTGGGGGAGAGGAAAACAAGAGGCAAATGGCAAATAATGTAATGCGAGGGATAAGAGTTTGTGATGGGTACTTGGTATGTCTTGACTTCTGCGTAGACTCCCCGGCAACGGCACCAGAAATCCTTCTTGCTACCTCCTGAGCATTGCGTTGGTTTTCCATTGAAAAGGAAAGGGTGATGCAGCAAAGTAGCGTAAGTATTTCCCTCAGTTTTTGAGAACCAAGGTATCAATCCAGTAGGAGTCCACACACAAGTCCCTCATACCTACACAAACAAATAAGAACCTTGCAACCAATGCGATAAAGGGGTTGTCAATCCCTTCACGGCCACATGCAAAAGTGAGATCGGATAGAGATGATAAGATAATATTTTTGGTATTTTTATGATAAAGATTAAAAGTAAAGAAAGCAAAATAAACGGTGAAAGAAATAGCTTGTTGACGGGAGATTAATATGATGGAGAATAGACCCGGGGGCCATAGGTTTTACTAGTGGCTTCTCTTAAGATAGCATAAGTATTACGGTGGGTGAACAAATTACTGTCGAGCAATTGATAGAAAAGTGCATAATTATGAGAATATCTAGGCATGATCATGTATATAGGCATCATGTCCGTGACAAGTAGACCGACTCCTGCCTGCATCTACTACTATTACTCCACACATCGACCGCTATCCAACATGCATCTAGAGTATTAAGTTCATAAGAACAGAGTAGCACATTAGGCAAGATGACATGATGTATAGGGATAAACTCAAGCAATATGATATAAACCCCATCTTTTTAACCTCGATGGCAACAATACAATACGTGTCGTTTCCCCTACTGTCAATGGGATCGAGCACCGCATGATTGAACCCAAAGCTAAGCACTTCTCCCATTGCAAGAAAGATCAATCTAGTAGGCCAAACCAAACTGATAATTCAAGAGACTTGCAAAGATAACCAATCATACATAAAAGAATTCAGAGAAGATTCAAATATTGTTCATAGATAATCTTGATCATAAACCCACAATTCATCGGATCTCGACGAACACACTGCAAAAAGAGTTACATCAAATAGATCTCCAAGAAGATCGACGAGAACTTTGTATTGAGATCCAAAGAGAGAGAAGAAGCCATCTAGCTAATAACTATGGACCCGAAGGTCTGTGGTAAACTACTCACACATCATTGGAGAGGATATGGTGTTGATGTAGAAGCCCTCCATGATCGATGCCCCCTCCGGCAAAATGCCGGAAAAGGCCCCAAGATGGGATTTCACGGGTACAGAAGGTTGCGTCGGTGGAATTAGGTTTTCTGGTGCCCCCGATGGTTTTGGGGTACGTAGGTATATATAGGAGGAATAAGTAGGTCGGTGGAGCCACGAGGGGCCCACGAGGGTGGAGGGCGCGCCCAGGGGGGTAGGCGCACCCCCTGCCTCGTGGCCTCCTCGTTGATTGCTTGACGTCCACTCAAGTCCTCTGGATCACGTTTATTCGAAAACTCACGCTCCCGAAGGTTTCATTCCGTTTAGACTCCGTTTGATATTCTTTTTCTGCGAAACAATGAAATAGGCAAAAAAACTGCAATTTGCACTGGGCCTTGGGCTAATAGGTTAGTCCCAAAAATAATATAAAAGTGTATAAATAAGCCCATTAAACATCCAAAATAGAATATATAATAGCATGGAGCAATAAAAAATTATAGATACGTTGGAGACGTATCAGGAGGAAAGTAGAACTTGATGAGGTAATGGTACCTTCTCCCGAATTGGAAAGTAGTTCATCATAGAAATCAGTTCCAGTGATGCCTACACCAATTAGTGAGTATGTTAATGGTGATGATCATGAAACTTCAGATCAATTTACTACCGAACCTCGTAGGTCAAATAGAGTACGTTACGCACCAGCGTGGTACGGTAATCCGGTTCTGGAGGTCATGTTGCTTGACCATGACGAACCTACGAACTATGAGGAAGCGATGATGAGCCTAGGTTCCGCTAAATGGCTTGAGGCCATGAAATCTGAGAAGGGATCCATGTATGAGAACAAAGTGTGGACTTTGATTGACTTGCCCAATGATCAGCGAGCCATTGAGATTAAATGGATCTTCAAGAGGAAGACGGACGCTGATAGTAGTGTTACTATCTACAAAGCCTGAATTGTCGCAAAAATTGTTTTCGGCAAGTTCAAGGTGTTGACTACAGTGAGTTTTTCTCGCTCGTAGCGATGCTTAAAGTCTGTCTGAATCATGTTAGCAATTGCCGCATTTTATGAAATCTGGCAAATGGATAAACAAAACGGTATTCCCTAAATGGATTTATTAAAGAAGAGTTGTATATGATGCAACCAGAAGGTTTTGTCAATCCTAAAGGTGCTAACAAAATATGCAAGCTCCAGTAATCCATCCATGGACTGGTGCAAGCATCTCGGAGTTGGAATATTCGCTTTGATAAGTTGATCAAAGCATATGGTTTTATACAGACTTGCGGTGAAGCATGTATTTACAAGAAAGTGAGTGGGAGCACTACAACCTTTCTGATTAGTATATGTGAATGACATATTGTCGATCGGAAATGATGTAGAATTTTCTGGAAAGCATAAAGGAGTGTTTGATAGGAGTTTTTCAAAGAAAGACCTGAGTGAAGCTGCTTACATATTAAGCATCAAGATCTATAGAGATAGATCAAGATGTTTGATAAGTTTTTTCAATGAGTACATACCTTGACAAGTTTTTGAAGTAATTCAAAATGGAATAGTCAAAGAACGAGTTCTTACCTATGTTGCAAGGTGTGAAGTGGAGTAAGACTCAAAACCCGACCACGGCAGAAGATAGAGAGATCATGAAAGTCATTCCCTATGCCTCGGCCATAGGTTCTATAAAGTATGCCATGATGTGTACCAGATCTATTGTATACCCTACACTAAGTTTAGCAAGGGAGTACAATAGTGATTTAGGAGTAGTGTTGGGGAACGTAGTAATTTCAAAAAAAAATCCTATACACACGCAAGATCATGGTGATGCATAGCAACGAGAGGGGAGAGTGTGTCCACGTACCCTCGTAGACCGAAAGCGGAAGCGTTAACGGAGTTGATGTAGTCGTACGTCTTCACGGCCGACCGATCAAGCACCGAAACTATGGCACCTCCGAGTTCTAGCACACGTTCAGCTCGATGACGTTCCCCGGACTCCGATCCAGCAAAGTGTCGGGGAAGAGTTCCGTCAGCATGACGGCGTGGTGACCGCGATGATGTTCTACCGACGCAGGGCTTCGCCTAAGCACCGCTACGATGTGACCGAGGTGGAATATGGTGGAAGGGGGAACCGCACATGGCTAAGGAATGATCACGAAGATCAACTTGTGTGTCATGGGGTGCCCCCCTGCCCCCGTATATAAAAGAGGGAGGGAGGAGGTGCGGCCGGCCCTAAGTGCGCTGGAGGAGTCCTACTCCCACCGGGAGTAGGACTCCCCTCTTGCCTTGTTGGAGAAGGAAAGGGAAGGGGAAAGAGGAAAGGGGGGTGCCGGCCCCCCTTCCTTGTCCTATTCGGACTAGGGGGGAGGGGGCGCGCGGCCTGCCCTGGCCGGCTCCCCTCTTCTCCCTTAGGGCCCATGTAGGCCCATTAACCCCCGGGGGGTTCCGCTAACCACCCAGTACTCCGGTAAAACCCCGATTTTACCCGGAACGATTCTGATATCCAGATATAGGCTTCCAATATATCAATCTTTATGTCTCGACCATTTTGAGACTCCTCGTCATGTCCGTTATCACATCCGGGACTCCGACCAACCTTCGGTACATCAAAAACTATAAACTCATAATATAACTGTCATCGTAACGTTAAGCGTGCGGACCCTACGGGTTCGAGAACTATGTAGACATGACCTAGAACTGTTTCCGGTCAATAACCAATAGCGGAACCTAGATGCTCATATTGGCCACTACATATTCTACGAAGATCTTTATCGGTCAAACCGCATAACAACATACGTTGTTCCCTTTGTCATCGGTATGTTACTTGCCCGAGATTCGATCGTCGGTATCTCAATACCTAGTTCAATCTCGTTACCGGCAAGTCTCTTTACTCGTTACGTAATGCATCATTCGTAACTAACTCACTAGTTACATTGCTTGCAAGGCTTATAGTGATATGCATTACCGAGAGGGCCCAGAGATACCTCTCCGACAATCGGAGTGACAAAACCTAATCTCGAAATATGCCAACTCAACATGTACCTTTGGAGACACCTTTAGAGCTCCTTTATAATCACCCAATTGCGTTGTGACGTTTGGTAGCACACAAAGTGTTCCTCCGGTAAACGGGAGTTGCATAATCTCATAGTTATAGGAACTTGTATAAGTCATGAAGAAAGCAATAGCAATATACTAAACGATCAAGTGCTAAGCTAACGGAATGGGTCAAGGCAACCACATCATTCTCCTAATGATGTGATCCCATTAAACAAATGACAACACATGTCTATGGTTAGGAAACATAACCATCTTTGATCAATGAGCTAGTCAAGTAGAGGCATACTAGTGACATTAAGTTTGTCTATGTATTCACACATGTATCATGTTTCTGGTTAATACAATTCTAGCATGAATAATAAACATTTGTCATGATATGAGAAAATAAATAATAACTTTATTATTGCCTCTAGGGCATATTTCCTTGATCTCCCACTTGCACTAGAGTCAATAATCTAGATTACACAGTAATGATTCTAACACCCATGGAGTCTTGGTGCTGATCATGTTTTGCTCGTGGAAGAGGCTTAGTCAACGGGTCTGCAAAATTCAGATCCGTATATATCTTGAAAATCTCTATGTCTCCCACCTGGACTTGGTCCCGGATGGAATTGAAGCGTCTCTTGATGTGCTTGGTCCTCTTGTGAAAGCTGGATTCCTTTGCCAAGGCAATTGCACCAGTATTGTCACAGAAGATCATCATTGGTCCCGATGCACTAGGTATGACACCTAGATCGGAAATAAACTCTTTCATCCAGACTCCTTCATTTGCTGCTTCCGAAGCACCTATGTACTCCGCTTCTGTCACAGCCCTAGATTTGCTTGTAACTAGTTGCATGAAAGCATTCATGTCATCATGTTTAAGTTTAATAAATTTGAAATGGGGATTGATAAACCCTAGCACAAATGCAATTCAAATAGGTTCAACCAAAATATTTTCAATGACCTCAAAATATCCTTTTAAAATGTTCATGATTTATGGAAAAAGGTGAAAGCCTCTACAGAGATGATGCATATTTTTCCAGGACATTTTGGTCATTGAATTAAATCATTATGGTATTTGAGTTGGAGTTTAAAAGTTACCATTAAATATTGGTTGCTCCAAATATTCTAAAAGTGTTTTGGTTGGTACTTTATTTGAAAACATAAAGCAGAAAAATAGAAAACAGAATATATTAGAAAAGGACAGAGAGAGAGAAGCCCAGCCACTTACCTGGAGCTGGCCCAGTTGGCCCAGCCCACCAACCTACCCTGCCAGTCGTCCCCTACCTGCCAAGAGGCGAGGCGGATACAGCGCACGCGCCGAGCGGCCACCTCCTGCTTCGCGCTGTCGACACCTCCTGCGTCCTCGTCTTGCGTCGTGGAAACGCCTGGACGCCCTGGACTTTCTCCCTCTTCCTCTGCTCACTTTTTCCCCTCTCTCCCGCAAGAACACGAGCTCGACCGAGCGAGCTCGCCGACGCCGATCGCCTTACCCGTGGCCACTGGCCACCCCTCGCCCTGCTGATGAGACCTTGAGCTCCGCATCGTCGTATTCTTCATCCACGCTGAGCCAAGCAACCGGTGAAGCACCCCAACGCCGTCCCCGACGTCTTCTTCAACCTTGGTGCCCGGAGATCCTCGGCGTCGATTCGCTGCCCACCGGTCGTCCCCGCGCCTGCCAACCCCTCCGTTAGCCTTACTGTGAGCCCCGCCCCGAACCCCTCTCTCCCCGTTGCCGATTTCTTCCACTAACCGCGGGCTCCATTGAGCCCGAGAGCTCGTCACCGCTTGGCGTTAAATGGCCGCCCTTGTTGGCAACCTCACCTGACCCAACCAAGCATGTAGTTGTGCTCAGCGTGCTCCCAGGAAGCCATAGCGCTGCTCACCTCTCTCTCCCGTACACCGTAGCGTCGCGCCGCTCGAACCCGTAGCTCCGGCCGCCGCCCAAGCTCGTCGCCGGCACAATTCCGGCGACCCCCGCGTCCAACTCCCCTACTCCTCGATGCGGGCAAGCAAGGGCTACGCCCTGGTGCCCTCGGCATATGCAGCCAACGCCCGTAGCGCGTTTCCGGCGTGCCTCCGCCACGCTGGATGGTCGCTGGCGGTCTATCTCCGGCCGTGCTGACGTGGCGAGGTTTTTTACGCATTAACCACCTCCTAATCAAACCCCTAGAGTCACAGACAGCCGGGTCCCATCATATAATTAACCACAGGGTTTTTCCCTGCTTAAATTAACTATAATGCTTTGACCCGCCACCTCAGCATTGACCTGGGCCCCACTTTCAGTTTTGGCTTGGGCCAGCGCCTTTGACCTGCTGACGTCACCACGACATCATGCTGACGCAATAACTAATTACTGGAATTTTTCTTATACAGGAAATTCCAGAAAATAACCAAAACTTCTAAAAATCATAGAAAATCAACCGTAGCTCCAAATCAAATAATTTATATATGAAAAATGATCAGAAAAATCCAATATATCCATCTGTACTAGTTTCATGCATGTTTAAACAAGTTAACTTGCTGTTTAGTGCAAAACATGACAAAGCACTATTTAAGATCACAAATGGTTCAAAATAGCTCAAACCTATCTGGTTGTAGTTGCATTAGCCCAACACACTCATTTTACCATGTCATGATCATGCATCATATTGTGCATTGCATTGATTGTGTTTCTTCTCTGTTGCCGGTATATGTCCCCTCTCGATAGACGTGGTTTCGACGATGAGTTCGTTGACACCGATGAAGAGCTATAACATATTCAGAAGTGCCAGGCAAGCAAAACCCCCTTGTTCATTCCGATATATATAATCCCACTCTCTCGCTCCTGCTCTGTTTTACTGCATTAGGACAACAACGATTCATCTGTTACTTGATGCGGTAGCTGAACCCCTTTATCCTCTGCATGACCTGTCATTCCACAGTAATTAGATGAAACCCACTAGCATGAGTAGGAGTTGTTTGAGCCTGTTGTGCCTACTCATTCATGCTTGTTTGTCATGCCTGCTACTGCTTAGAGTTGAGTCAGGTCTGATTCATCGGGAATGAATTGCAATGGTGTGTGAACATGTCCTACTGTGTGTGAGCTAAGTGTGCGAACACGATTTGGTAAAGGTAGCGGTGAGAGGCCATGTAGGAGTACATGGTGGGTTGTCTCATTGAAGCCGTCCTCAGGAACTGAGTTCCGTGTTTGTGATCCATGAACAGTTACTACCACACATTGGGATCCTTAATTGACTCTCTCGGCTTCTTAACCACCCTTGTCCTTTGTCCGGGAGTTGCAACGTAGTTTCTGGTGTTTGTACCATGCTGGGGGCTGCACGCAGCGCTGACCTTAGGGGTGGGCTGTGTTGCGGTAGGCACGTGGCACGGTGTACCGATTCGCCCGTTTGGTGTCTCGGGAAACCTGCACACATCGTTCGGGGCCGTTAGTGGAAACCTCGGCCGGACTCCTGCGGATGGAACCGAATAGGCGATAAACTGGACTAGGGACTTGAGTGTTTAGGTAGGCCGTGGCCGACACCTCGCCAAAGGCTTCCGCTTGAAGGTTGCCGAGATACATGACGTGTACATGGCGGTAAGTGGCGAGAGCGTGTGAAGAATTACACCCCTACAGGGTTATAAATGATCTATTCGAATAGCCGTGTCCATGTAAAGGAATTCTAGGTTGCCTATAACAGTTCATAGACAAGTGAAAGTGGATACTCTAAAATACGCCAAGATAAGCGTGAGTGCTATGGATGGCGTTCTTGTAGGGAGACGGAGCGGATCCATAGTGGTGTATTGATATGGTGAATATATGGACTCGTAGCGCCACCTCAAAAGAGTTACTTGCAGTCGTAGTTTAGGATAGCCACCGAGTCAAAGCTGGCTTGTTGCAGTCAAACTCCACCACCCCCTTTGTTGATAATGATGCATATGTAGTTAGTTCTGATGTAAGTCTTGCTGAGTACATTTGTACTCACGTTTGCTTATTTTATGTTTTGCAGAGAGACGTCAGTTTCGCTAGTAGTTCCACGTGGACTTCGCCGTTTAGCTTGACACCTCAGCTACGATCTTGTGCCCTCGGCAGGATCTGGTAGATAGTCAGGCTTCTCAGCCTTTTTCATTTATAGATGTCTGTACTCAGACATGTTTAGCTTCCGCATGTGCTTTGATTTGTATGCTCTGAATGTTGGGTCATGAGACCCATGTTTGTAATATCTCGCTCCTCGGAGCCTAATGAATAAATACTTTGAGTCGTAGAGTTATGTTTGTGATGCCATGTTGTATTTATACATATCGAGCATATTGTGTGTATGTTTGAAATGCTTGGTATGTGTGGGATCCGACAATCTAGCTGTTTATCCTTGGCAGCCTCTCTTATGGGGAAATGTAGTCTAGTGCTTCCTTGAGCCATAGTAGTCCGCTCTGACCCGGTTCACCGGAGTCCTGCTAGCCCAAAGACTACTGCTCAGGACACTTGACTGGCCGACATGTGTTTCACTTCGTTCCTGTGTCTATCCCTTCAGGGAAATGTCACGCGGTGACATCCGTAGTCCTGCCTAGCCTGCTACAGCCCGGGTTCCCGGAGTCCTGTTAGCCCAGTGCTACAACCCGGATTCACACGCTGCTGACCGACATGCTCGATGTGATTCATGTATGCCTGTCCCCATGGGTTAGTGCCGCTTTGGGTTCACGACTAGCCATGTCGGCCCGGTTTTTCTGTCATATGGATGCTAGCGACACTATCATATACGTGAGCCAAAAGGCTTAAACGGTCCCCGGCCATGGTAAGGCGACACCCATGGGAATACCGTGCGTGAGGCCGCAAAGTGATATGAGGTGTTACCAGCTAGATCGATGTGACTTGGAATCGGGGTCCTGACAGCTTTGGTATCAGAGCCTGACTGCCTGTAGGATTACCGAGCCAAACTTGTTGAAGTTGTGTCTAGAAATGCTTTAGTTATGTAAGGGAATTGATTGTGGAAGGGAACGTAAGGCTCTTTTTACTCCTTATACCTCATGGCCTTCTGATCTGAGTCATCCTCGTCTCTTCTATGGGGTGTAAGAACTAGGCTTCTCATCTATCTATCAGGATGACGTGTTACTAATCCATAGACCTTTAAGGTTGTTTGTTTTAAGCCCAGTTCAGTTTCTACTACTTCCGTGTGTTCATAGTTGGTCTCGGAACCTTGATTTTGTGCTTCTGAGTGGTTATGCCACCATTTTTGCAGGATGTCTCAAGTCATTTTGAGCATTTACAGCCGTTATGCTGTCCGAGTCATCCCAGGTTTCTAAACTATCTGATGCATTTGCAAATCCCTTCTTTTCATTCCCGATGTTCCTTTGGACCAGGTTAATGACACTAATTGCTGAGTTGAGGTATTCTATTGCCTCGACATATATGTTGGAGTTATTATTATGACCCTAGGTGTTTAGGGAGTCACCTAGTAAACTAGCCATGTTTTGTGTTCCCCTTGTGATGATTCTGGCCATTATTCTCGAAAGCATCCCGTGATGTTATTAGTTTGTAGGTATTCTATTCCTGGGTTCTTGAATCGGAGATTCACCCTACTTACCTCCTGTTGATAGTGTTTGCTAGTTCCTTTAGGATATTAGTAACCTTGCGATAGTCCTCGAGGTCTGTGGTATTTCCTTCTTCCAAATACTATGAACCGCTTATGGCAGAAGTTCCTCGCTGAACCGAAGGATCACAATCAGAGTACTCTTGAGGAGTTCTCCATCCATAATTGTGAATCTGCCAGTTGTACCCTTTCCGCATGGGTTATCCGGAAGTAATGTTGAGCTTCGCTCGACATACTAATCTATGCATCCACAACTCAGAAAATTATATGTTCCTTTGAGTTGCTCTTTTTAGTTGTTTTCTGACCTTCGTCTATCAATTGATAGTGAAGAGTATGCGTGCCTTCGTTCATCGATGCCTATTACTCTTGTGGTCCGTCAAGCCATTCTATTCTGGAATGACTAGGAGAAACAAACTCCGGTACCTCATCCATATCCAGGATTGGGTCAAAGCAGTTGTAATCCGCAAATCAAATGCCAATCCAGCTTTTGATTATGTTCTACCTCGGAGTATTACCCCCTTTATGTTAGGATTGTCATGAGGATTGCACCACTTCTCATGAATTCTCTACACAGTGATACTTCTCGCCATCATTGCTTCATTCCTCAGTTCTGTGTTATTGTAACCGGAATGCCGACAAGTATACTGTGATGTGCAAAAATCAATACTCCTAGCAACTCCGTTGCTTCGTAGTTAATGGAAAACACTCTCATTCTTAGCGTGCTGGTTATTGAATCATCATCCTAAGATATCGTGCTTGTTGGGGAACGTAGTAATTACAAAAATTTTCCTACGATCACGCAAGACCATGGTGATGGCATAGCAACGAGAGGGAAGAGTGTCCGTCCACGTACCCTCGTAGACCGAAAGCGGAAGTGTTATAACAACGCGGTTGATGTAGTCAGACGTCTTCACGATCCGACCGATCCAAGCACCGAACCACGGCACCTCCGAGTTACGCACATCGTTCAGCTCGATGGCGATCCCGGACTCGATCCGGCAAAGTGTCGGGGATGAGTTCCACAAGACGACGGCGTGGTGACGGTGTTGATGCTCCACCGACGCAGGGCTTCGCCTAAGCTCGCGACGATATGACTTCTCCGGCGAGGGCTTCGCCTAAGCTCATGACGATATGACCAAGTGGAATATGGTGGAAGGGGCATCGCACACGGCTAAGGAAAGATCCGTAGATCAACTTGTGTGTCTTGGGGTGCCCCCTGCCCCGTATATAAAGGAGGCAAGGGGAGGTGGCGGCCCTAGGGGAGGCGCTAAGGAGGAGTCCTACTCCCACCGGGAGTAGGACTCCCCCCCCTCTCCTAGTTGGACTAGGATTGGAGGAGGGGGAAGAGGGAAGGGGCGCCGCCCCCCCCCTTCCTTGTCCTATTCGGACTAGAGGGGGGAGGGGGGCGCGCAGCCCACCTTGGCTGGCCCTTCCTCTTCTCTCCTATGGCCCCATAGGCCCAAGGACCTCCCCGGGGGTTCCGGTAACCTCCGGTACTCAGAAATCCCGATTTCACCGGAACACTTCCGATGTCCAAATGTAGGCTTCCAATATATCAATCTTTATGTCTCGACCATTTCGAGACTCCTCGTCATGTCCTTGATCACATCCGGGACTCCGAACAACCTTCGGTGCATCAATACTTATAAACTCATAATGAACTGTCATCGAAACGTTAAGCGTGCGGACCCTACGGTTTCGAGAACTATGTAGACATGACCTAGAACCATTCTCGGTCAATAACCAATAGAGGAACCTGGATGCCCATATTGGTTCCTACATATTCTACGAAGATCTTTATCGGTCAAACCGCATAACGACATCGTTGTTCCCTTTGTCATCGGTATGTTACTTGCCCGAGATTCGATCGTCGGTATCCAATACCTAGTTCAATCTCGCTACGGTAAGTCTCTTTACTCGTTCCGTAATACATCATCTCACAACTAACTCATTAGTTGTAATGCTTGCAAGGCTTAAGTGATGTGTATTACCGAGAAGGCCTAGAGATACCTCTCCGATAATCGGAGTGACAAAACCTAATCTCGAAATACGCCAACCCAACAAGTACCTTTGGAGACACCTGTAGTACTCCTTTATAATCACCCGATTACGTTGTGACGTTTGGTAGCACCCAAAGTGTTCCTCCGTAAACGGAGTTGCATAATCTCATAGTTACTGGAACATGTATGGGTCATGAAGAAAGCATTAACATACTAAACGATCAAGTGTTAAGCTAATGGAATGGGTCATGTCAATCAGATCATTCAACCAATGATGTGACCTTGTTAATCAAATAACAACTCCTGGTTTATGGTTTAGGAAACATAACCATCTTTGATTAACAAGCTAGTCAAGTAGAGGCATACTAGTGACATCTTGTTTGTCTATATATTCACACATGTATTATGTTTCCGGTTAATACAATTCTAGCATGAATAATAAACATTTATCATGATATAAGGAAATAAATAATAACTTTTATTATTGCCTCTAGGGCATATTTCCTTCAGTCTCCCACTTGCACTAGAGTCAATAATCTAGATTACAAAGTAATGATCCTAACACCCATGGAGTCTTGGTGCTGATCATGTTTTGCTCGTGGAAGAGGTTTAGTCAACGGGTGCGCAACATTCAGATCCGTATGTATTTTGCAAATCTCTATGTCTCCCACTTGGACTTGGTCCCGAATGGAATTGAAGCGTCTCTTGATATGCTTGGTCCTCTTGTGAAATCTGGATTCCTTTGCCAAGGCAATTGCACCAGTATTGTCACAGAAGATCTTCATCGGTCCCGATGCACTAGGTATGACACCTAGATCGGAAATGAACTCTTTCATCCAGACTCCTTCATTCGCTGCTTCAAGCAGCTATGTACTCCGCTTCACATGTAGATCCCGCCACGACGCTTTGTTTAGAACTGCACCAACCGACAGCTCCACCGTTTAATAAAAACACGTATCCGGTTTGCGATTTAGAATCGTCCGGATCGGTGTCAAAGCTTGCATCGACGTAACCATTTACGACTAGCTCTTTGTCACCTCCATATATGAGAAACATATCCTTAGTCCTTTTCAGGTATTTCAGGATGTTCTTGACCGCTGTCCAGTGATCCATTCCTGGATTACTTTGGTACCTTCCTGCCAAGCTTACAGCTAAGCATACGTCAGGTCTGGTACACAGCATTGCATACATGATAGAGCCTATGGCTGAAGCATAGGGAACATCTTTCATTTTCTCTCTATCTTCTGCGTGGTCGGGCATTGAGTCGACTCAATCTTACACCTTGCAACACAGGTAAAAACCTTTCTTTGCACGATCCATTTTGAACTTTTTCAAAACTTTATCAAGGTATGTGCTTTGTGAAAGTCCAATTAAGCGTCTTGATCTATCTCTATAGATCTTGATGCCCAATATGTAAGCAGCTTCACCGAGGTCTTTCATTGAAAAACTTTTATTCAAGTATCCTTTTATGCTATCCAGAAATTCTATATCATTTCCAATCAATAATATGTCGTCCACATATAATATCAGAAATGCTACAGAGCTCCCACTCACTTTCTTGTAAATACATGCTTCTCCAAAAGTCTGTACAAACCCATATGCTTTTATCACACTATCAAAGCGTTTATTCCAACTCCGAGAGGCTTGCACCAGACCATAAATTGATCATTGGAGCTTGCACACTTTGTTAGCACCTTTTGGATCGACAAAACCTTCTGGTTGCATCATATACAACTCTTCTTCTAGAAATCCATTCAAGAATGCAGTTTTTACATCCATTTGCCAAATTTCATAATCATAAAATGCGGCAATTGCTAACATGATTCGGACAGACTTAAGCATCGCTACGGGTGAGGAAGTCTCATCGTAGTCAACCCCTTGAACATGTCGAAAACCTTTCGCAACAAGTCGAGCTTTGTAGACAGTTATATTACCATCAGCGTCAGTCTTCTTCTTAAAGATCCATTTATTTTCAATGGCTTGCCGATCATCGGGCAAGTCAACCAAAGTCCATACTTTGTTTTCATACATGGATCCCATCTCAGATTTCATGGCTTCCAGCCATTTTGCGGAATCTGGGCTCACCATCGCTTCTTCATAGTTTGTAGGTTCGCCATGGTCAAGTAACATGACTTCCGAATAGGATTACCGTACCACTGCAGTGCGTATTTTACTCTGGTTGACCTCACGAGGTTCAAGAGTAACTTGATCTGAAGCTTCATGATCATCATCATTAGTTTCCTCACTAATTGGTGTAGTTGTCACAGGAACCATTTCTTGTGATGAACTACTTTCCAATAAGGGAGCAGATCTGATTATCTCATCAAGTTCTACTTTCCTCCCACTCACTTCTTTCGAGAGAAACTCTTTCTCTAGAAAGGATTCGAATTTAGCAACGAAAATCTTGCCTTCAGATCTGTGATAGAAGGTGTACCCAACAGTCTCCTTTGGGTATCCTATGAAGACACATTTTTCGATTTGGGTTCGAGCTTATCCGGTTGAAGTTTCTTTACATAAGCATCGCAGCCCCAAACTTTAAGAAACGACAACTTTGGTTTCTTGCCAAACCACAGTTCATAAGGCGTCGTCTCAACGGATTTTGACGGTGTCCTATTCAACGTGAATGCGGCCGTCTCTAAAGCATAACCCCAAAAGCGATAGCGGTAAATCGGAAATAGACATCATAGATCGCACCATATCTAGTAAAGCACGATTACGACGTTCGGACACACCATTTCTCTGTGGTGTTCCGGGTGGCGTGAGTTAAAACTATTCCACATTGTTTCAAATGTAAACCAAACTCGTAACTCAAATATTCTCCTCCACGATCAGATCGTAGAAATTTTATTTTCTTGTTACGATGATTTTCTACTTCACTCTGAAATTCTTTGAACTTTTCAAATGTTTCAGATTTGTGTTTCATTAAGTAGATATACCCATATCTGCTCAAATCATCTGTGAATGTGAGAAAATAACGATACCCGGCGTGCCTCAACATTCATTGGACCACAAACATCGGTATGTATGATTTCCAACAAATCGGTTGCTCGCTCCATAGTTCCGAGAACGGCGTTTTGGTCATCTTGCCCATGAGGCACGGTTCGCAAGTACCAAGTGATTCATAATCAAGTGATTCGAAGCCCATCAGTATGGAGTTTCTTCATGCGTTTTACACCGATATGACCTAAACGGCAGTGCCACAAATAAGTTGCACTATCATTATCAACTCTGCATCTTTTGGCTTCAACATTATGAATATGTGTATCACTACTGTCGAGATTCAACAAGAATAGACCATTCTTCAAGGGTGCATGACCATAAAAGATATTACTCATATAAATAGAACAACCATTATTCTCTCGATTTAAATGAATAACCGTCTCGCATTAAACAAGATCCAGATATAATGTTCATGCTCAACGCTGGCACCAAATAACAATTATTTAGGTCTAAAACTAATCCCGAAGGTAGATGTAGAGGTAGCGTGCCGACCGCGATCACATCGACTTTGGAACCATTTCAACAGCGCATCGTCACCTCGTCCTTAGCCAATCTTCGCAATCCGTAGTTCCTGTTTCGAGTTGCAAATATTAGCAACAGAACCAGTATCAAATACCTGTGTACTATCATGCGAGTATTAGTAAGGTACACATCAATAACATGTATATCACATATACCTTTGATCACCTTGCCATCCTTTTTATCCGCCAAATACTTGGGGCAGTTCCGCTTCCGATGTCCGATGCGCTTGCGGTAAAAACACTTTCAGTTTAGGGCTTAGGTCCAGACTTGGGTTTCTTCTCTTGATCACCAACTTTCTTGCTGTTCTTTTGAAGTTTCCTTCTTCTTCCCTTTGCCCTTTTTCTTGAAACTAGTGGTCTTGTTGATCATCAACACTTGATGCTCTTTCTTGATTTCTACCTCCGCAGCTTATAGCATCGCGAAGAGCTCAGAATTGTCTTAGTCATCCCTTGCATATTATAGTTCATCACGAAGCTCTTGTAGCTTGGTGGCGATGATTGGAGAATTACATCAATGACACTATCATCCGGAAGATTAACTCCCAGCTGAATTAAGTGATTGTTATACCCGGACATTTTGAGTATGTGCTCACCGATGTAACTATTCTCCTCCATCTTGCAGCTATAGAACTTATTGGAGACTTCATATCTCTCAATCCGGGCATTTGCTTGAAATATTAACTTCAACTCTGGAACATCTCATATGCTCCATGACGTTCAAAACGTCGTTGAAGACCCGTTCTAAGCCGTAAAGCATGGCACACTGAACTATAGAGTAGTCATCAGCTCTGCTTTGCAGACGTTCACAACTTCGCTCGGCATCTGCAGCAGTTCGCTACCCAAATGTGCTTCCAGGGCGTAATTCTTCTGTGCAGCAATGAGGATAATCCTCAGGTTACGGACCCAGTCCGTGTAATTGCTACCATCATCTTTCAACTTTGCTTTCTCAAGGAACGCATTAAAATTCAACGGAACAACAGCACAAGCCATCTATCTACAGTAAACATAGACAAGCAAAATACTATCAGGTACTAAGTTCATGATAAATTTAAGTTCAATTAATCATATTAAAAAACTCCCACTTAGACAGACATCTCTCTAGTCATCTAAGTGATCACGTGATCCATATCAACTAAACCATGTCCGATCATCACGTGAGATGGAGTAGTTTCAATGGTGAACATCACTATGTTGATCATATCTACTATATGATTCACGCCGACCTTTCGGTCTCCGTGTTCGAGGCCATATCTGTTATATGCTAGGCTCGTCCAAGTTTAACCTGAGTATTCCGCGTGCGCAACTGTTTTGCACCCGTTGTATTTGAACGTAGAGCCTATCACACCCGATCATCACGTGGTGTCTCAAAGACGAAGAACTTTCGCGAACGGTGCATACTCGTGGAGAACACTTCTTGATAATTTTAGTGAGAGATCATATTATAATGCTACCGTCAATCAAAGCAAGATAAGATGCATAAAGGATAAACATCACATGCAATCAATATAAGTGATATGATATGGTCATCATCATCTTGTGCTTGTGATCTCCATCGCCGAAGCACCGTCATGATCACCATCGTCACCGGGCGCGACACCTTGATCTCCATCGTAGCATCGTTGTCGTCCTCGCCAACTATTGCTTCTACGACTATCGCTACTCCTTAGTGATAAAGTAAAGCAATTACATGGCGTTGCATTTCATACAATAAGCGACAACCATATGGCTCCTGCCGATTGCCGATAACTTCGGTTACAAAACATGATCATCTCATACAATAAAATATAGCATCACGTCTTGACCATATCACATCACAACATGCCCTGCAAAAACAAGTTAGACGTCCTCTACTTTGTTGTTGCAAGTTTTACGTGGCTGCTACGGGCTGAGCAAGAACCGTTCTTACCTACGCATCAAAACCACAACGATACTTTCACAAATAGACTCCGCTTTAACCTTCTCAAGGACCGGGCGTAGCCACACTCAGTTCAACTAAAGTGAGAGACAGACACCCGCGGTCACCTTTAAGCAACGAGTGCTCGGAGTGGTGAAACCAGTCTCGCGTAAGCGTCTGCGTAATGTCGGTCCGGGCCGCTTCATCTCACAATACCGCTGAACCAAAGTATGACATGCTGGTAGGCAGTATGACTTGTATCGTCCACAACTTACTTGTGTTCTACTCGTGCATATGACATCAACGCATAAAACCAGGCTCGGATGCCACTGTTGGGGAACGTAGTAATTACAAAAATTTTCCTACGATCACGCAAGACCATGGTGATGGCATAGCAACGAGAGGGAAGAGTGTCCGTCCACGTACTCGTGAGACCGAAAGCGAAGCGTTATAACAACGCGGTTGATGTAGTCAGACGTCTTCACGATCCGACCGATCCAAGCACCGAACGTCACGGCACCTCCGAGTTCTGCACACGCTCAGCTCGATGGCGATCCCGGACTCCGATCCAGCAAAGTGTCGGGGATGAGTTCCACAAGACGACGGCGTGGTGACGGTGTTGATGCTCCACCGACGCAGGGCTTCGCCTAAGCTCATGACGATATGACTTCTCCGGCGCAGGCTTCGCCTAAGCTCATGACGATATGACTGAAGTGGAATATGGTGGAAGGGGCACCGCACACGGCTAAGGAAAGATCCGTAGATCAACTTGTGTGTCTTGGGGTGCCCCTGCCCCGTGATATAAAGGAGGCAAGGGGAGGTGGCCAGCCCTAGGGGAGGCGCCAAGGAGGAGTCCTACTCCCACCGGGAGTAGGACTCCCCCTCTCCTAGTTGGACTAGGATTGGAGGAGGGGAAGAGGGAAGGGCGCCGCCCTTCCTTGTCCTATTCGGACTAGAGGGGGAGGGGGCGCAGCCCACCTTGGCTGGCCCTTCCTCTTCTCTCCTATGGCCCATTAGGCCCATGGACCTCCCGGGGTTCCGGTAACCTCCGGTACTCCGGTAAAATCCCGATTTCACCCGAACACTTCCGATGTCCAAATGTAGGCTTCCAATATATCAATCTTTATGTCTCGACCATTTCGAGACTCCTCGTCATGTCCGTGATCACATCCGGGACTCGAACAACCTTCGGTGCATCAATACTTATAAACTCATAATGAATCACATCGAAGCGTTAAGCGTTGCGGACCCTACGGGTTCGAGAACTATGTAGACATGACCTAGAACCATTCTCGGTCAATAACCAATAGCGGAACCTGGATGCCCATATTGGTTCCTACATATTCTACGAAGATCTTTATCGGTCAAACCGCATAACGACATACGTTGTTCCCTTTGTCATCGGTATGTTACTTGCCCGAGATTCGATCGTCGGTATCCAATACCTAGTTCAATCTCGTTACCGTAAGTCTCTTTACTCGTTCCGTAATACATCATCTCACAACTAACTCATTAGTTGTAATGCTTGCAAGGCTTAAGTGATGTGTATTACCGAGAAGGCCTAGAGATACCTCTCCGATAATCGGAGTGACAAAACCTAATCTCGAAATACGCCAACCCAACAAGTACCTTTGGAGACACCTGTAGTACTCCTTTATAATCACCCATTTACGTTGTGACGTTTGGTAGCACCCAAAGTGTTCCTCCGGTAAACGGGAGTTGCATAATCTCATAGTTACAGGAATATGTATGGGTCATGAAGAAAGCATTAACATACTAAACGATCAAGTGTTAAGCTAATGGAATGGGTCATGTCAATCAGATCATTCAACCAATGATGTGACCTTGTTAATCAAATAACAACTCCTTGTTTATGGTTTAGGAAACATAACCATCTTTGATTAACAAGCTAGTCAAGTAGAGGCATACTAGTGACATACTTGTTTGTCTATATATTCACACATGTATTATGTTTCCGGTTAATACAATTCTAGCATGAATAATAAACATTTATCATGATATAAGGAAATAAATAATAACTTTTATTATTGCCTCTAGGGCATATTTCCTTCAGTCTCCCACTTGCACTAGAGTCAATAATCTAGATTACAAAGTAATGATCCTAACACCCATGGAGTCTTGGTGCTGATCATGTTTTGCTCGTGGAAGAGGTTTAGTCAATGGGTCCGCAACATTCAGATCCGTATGTATTTTGCAAATCTCTATGTCTCCCACTTGGACTTGGTCCCGAATGGAATTGAAGCGTCTCTTGATATGCTTGGTCCTCTTGTGAAATCTGGATTCCTTTGCCAAGGCAATTGCACCAAGATTGTCACAGAAGATCTTCATCGGTCCCGATGCACTAGGTATGACACCTAGATCGGAAATGAACTCTTTCATCCAGACTCCTTCATTCGCTGCTTCCAAGCAGCTATGTACTCCGCTTCACATGTAGATCCCGCCACGACGCTTTGTTTAGAACTGCACCAACCGACAGCTCCACCGTTTAATAAAAACACGTATCCGGTTTGCGATTTAGAATCGTCCGGATCGGTGTCAAAGCTTGCATCGACGTAACCATTTACGACTAGCTCTTTGTCACCTCCATATATGAGAAACATATCCTTAGTCCTTTTCGTGTATTTCAGGATGTTCTTGACCGCTGTCCAAAGTTGATCCATTCCTGGATTACTTTGGTACCTTTCCTGCCAAGCTTACAGCTAAGCATACGTCAGTGTCCGGTACACAGCATTGCATACATGATAGAGCCTATGGCTGAAGCATAGGGAACATCTTTCATTTTCTCTCTATCTTCTGCTGTGGTCGGGCATTGAGTGCGACTCAATCTTACACCTTGCAACACAGGTAAAAACCTTTCTTTGCCTGATCCATTTTGAACTTTTTCAAAACTTTATCAAGGTATGTGCTTTGTGAAAGTCCAATTAAGCGTCTTGATCTATCTCTATAGATCTTGATGCCCAATATGTAAGCAGCTTCACCGAGGTCTTTCATTGAAAAACTTTTATTCAAGTATCCTTTTATGCTATCCAGAAATTCTATATCATTTCCAATCAATAATATGTCGTCCAAATATAATATCATATATGCTACAGAGCTCCCACTCACTTTCTTGTAAATACATGCTTCTCCAAAAGTCTGTACAAACCCATATGCTTTTATCACACTATCAAAGCGTTTATTCCAACTCCGAGAGGCTTGCACCAGACCATAAATTGATCGCTGGAGCTTGCACACTTTGTTAGCACCTTTTGGATCGACAAAACCTTCTGGTTGCATCATATACAACTCTTCTTCTAGAAATCCATTCAAGAATGCAGTTTTTACATCCATTTGCCAAATTTCATAATCATAAAATGCGGCAATTGCTAACATGATTCGGACAGACTTAAGCATCGCTACGGGTGAGGAAGTCTCATCGTAGTCAACCCCTTGAACATGTCGAAAACCTTTCGCAACAAGTCGAGCTTTGTAGACAGTTATATTACCATCAGCGTCTGTCTTCTTCTTAAAGATCCATTTATTTTCAATGGCTTGCCGATCATCGGGCAAGTCAACCAAAGTCCATACTTTGTTTTCATACATGGATCCCATCTCAGATTTCATGGCTTCCAGCCATTTTGCGAATCTGGGCTCACCATCGCTTCTTCATAGTTTGTAGGTTCGCCATGGTCAAGTAACATGACTTCCAGAATAGGATTACCGTACCACTCTGGTGCGTATTTTACTCTGGTTGACCTACGAGGTTCAGTAGTAACTTGATCTGTGGTTCGTGATATTCTGAATATCTACTCGGAAGTATCACCAGGTTGTCACCTGACCGCTATGTTGAGTTCGTGATCAAGTTGGTTTTCTTGTAAACCACCCTTTCTCCAAGAATCTGTGTTGGTTACCCTGAGCTAGTTGGTTAAGCTAAACAACAACTTGGAGAGTTGGAAGATAAAAGCTTGTCTAACTTAGTTCATTTCCAAAGGGATATCTTGTGTTGTGTGTTTGTTGTAGAAAGATGATTTCTTCATCGATTGGTCCTCGTGATCAATTAATGGACCTACCATCTTAACCAAACTTTGACTTGAGTATGGGCTATCGTCAAGTCAAATCAGAACCAACGATGTTCGTAATGTTGTCTCACTCGTGGTTGATCCCTCGAGCATACACCATTACATCTTTTGGTCTGACCAATGCTATCACCGTGTTCACATAATGGTGGAAGTCGAGTGATATGGAAATTCCGATGAGTTGCTGTGGAGTCCATCAGCAACATTTTGTCTCCCCCATGATTCGTGTTAAACATTAAGCTAGTGTTGGAAACTTTGTAAGCAATGCCTTCGTGTTCCGTTCATGAAGCTTATGCTTGGATGGAAGAACTGACTTCCTCGAGTTCATGTGCATTGGTGCAAGTTGCCGCCGTGAGTATGAGAAAGGTTTGTTTTTTTTCCCTTCGAATCATCCCAAATCAGTCATGCATACGTGCGAAGTATTCTATGGTTTGGTAGATTAATTACCTCCACTCCATATGTGTTCCTAGCACACCAAGCCACTGATTGATTTGTTCAAGGAGAAGAAGTTCCTTCTTAGGATCCGGACTTATGCAAGGGCTTCGGTATCATTAATGATGATTCCCAACCAGGACTCGATAGTGTTTTGTTGTAAGACTACCGCGTGGTCATGCTTGTCTTGGACAGCGTGTGCACATGTTTGTAGTAGAACCAGCTCATGTTTTGGAGCTTGCTATCGTAGTTCATTCCCCGAGAATCTTGCAACGTCTTCTCGTCGATTTGTGTTGCAAACTTTAATTTTTCTTTCTAGACTTGATGAGTCTGGAATACACTGACACCAACTAGATCTGAATCTCAGGCAGATATGATGGTTGGAACTTCTTCCAAGAACTATGATATAAGTTCTAGTGAAGTGGACGCACCTAGCTGGAAGCACTATTATTGTAGTATCTTGATTAAGCCGTTTGGTCACTTCCCATGAGGATTTCGCATGACTTATTATAGAAGTTGTTCCTTATGGATTTTGTGCTCCCGAAGTCCGACCTTTACTTATTGTTCAAGATACCAAACATATCTATGAATGGATTACGCTAACACATCAAGGAGAACATTAGAAGCGGAGTGCTAAATGTCTCTCGGTCGATCATCCAGATTTTGCTTCCTTGGCTCCGGTAAGGTAAAATTTGAGAAGGTGTTATCTTCCTTTGCATCTGCATCGACCTCCACTATTCATCATGGTAGTATGTTGTGTTGCCAGGATCCTTGACACGGATGTTGGTAAAACCTTGATGAATATGGAAATGCTCAAGTTCTTGAGAGCACGCGCAAGCAAAATCATTCCTTGCGTTGTCTTAAACAAGGTAGTCCACATCATCCATTCTAATCCGAGTATGTCATTTTATCGAACTCCTCCAAATGATCAATTGTGATTTGCCTTAAGCTGGTATAAAGAGTTTCAATGATCTTTAAATCAAAGGTAATTCTTTTTGCCACTTAAGGGATGATTCCACGAGTCACCTCCTCCAAGATGTGTCGTTATGGTATCATGGCAATTCAACTCCTCGCTACGTTGACAACCGTTCACCACCTTCTTAAGCGTGAAATTTTTGTTTAGCTAGTGAACCCTTGTCATCTGTCTCACTCCATTCCTTAAGATGTATGCTTCGTGTCTCAGCTCGAGAGATGTGTCAATGTCTCATCCCATGAGTTGATCCTGAGTTGTTCGATCTTCGAGAAGATCGATTCTTCTAGAGTTTCCCTTTCCTCTCCTTGTCATGATAGCTGGAGTTCTCAGAGCAAGATGTCGAGACAAAGATGGTGACCGAATCAACGTTCTTATGAAGTGCAACCTGGATCGTGAAGATTGTGTTGGTCTTGTGCCCCCTCTGTCTTCTTACCTCACGTCTTAAATCTCGGGAAGAGATTCTTGTTTAGTGGGGGTGAGTTGTCATAGCCCTAGATTTGCTTGTAACTAGTTGCATGAAAGCATTCATGTCATCATGTTTAAATTTAATAAATTTGAAATGGGGATTGATAAACCCTAGCACAAATGCAATTCAAATAGGTTCAACCAAAATATTTTCAATGACCTCAAAATATCCTTTTAAAATGTTCATGATTTATGGAAAAAGGTGAAAGCCTCTACGGAGATGATGCATATTTTCCGTGACATTTTGGTCATTGAATTAAATCATTATGGTATTTGAGTTGGAGTTTAAAAGTTACCATTAAATATTGGTTGCTCCAAATATTCTGAAATTTATTGTGTGGTTTGAAAATAATTCAAATATTCCTCACAAAAATTTACAGAATTAACCAAAGTGTTTTGGTTGGTATTTTATTTGCAAACATAAAGCAGAAAAATAGAAAACAGAATATATTAGAAAAGGACAGAGAGAGAAGCCCAGCCACTTACCTGGAGCTGGCCCAGCCCACCAACCTACCTGACCTGGTCGTCCCCTACCTCTGCCAGTAGGCAGAGGCAGGACAGCGAGCGCACGCGCCGAGCGGCCACCTCCTGCTTCGCGCTGTCGACGCCTCCTGCGTCCTCGTCTTGCGTCGTGGAAACGCCTGGACGCCCTGGACTTTCTCCCTCTTCCTCTGCTCACTTTTTCCCCTCTCTCCCGCAAGAACACGAGCTCGACCGAGCGAGCTCGCCGACGCCGATCGCCTTACCTGTGGCCACCGGCCACCCCTCGCCCTGCTGATGAGACCTTGAGCTCTGCATCGTCGTATTCTTCATCCACGCCGAGCCAAACAACCGGGGAAGCACCCCAACGCCGTCCCCGACGTCTTCTTCAACCTCGGTGCCCGGAGATCCTCGGTGTCGATTCGCTGCCCACCGGCCATCCCCGCGCCTGCCAACCCCTCCGTTAGCCTCGCTGTGACCCCCGCACCGAACCCCTCTCTCCGCGTTGCCGATTTCTTCCACTAACCGCGGGCTCTGTTGAGCCCGAGAGCTCGTCACCGCCGCGTTCGTCGCCGCCGCAGCTGGCAACCTCGCCTGACCCAACCAAGCACGTAGTTGTGCTTAGCGTGCTCCCAGGAAGCCATAGCGCAGCTCACCTCTCTCTCCCAGACATCAGAAGGCGTCGCCGCCGAACTCAGAGTCTGGCCCGCCGCTAAGCTCGCCGCAAGACGATTCCGGCGACCCCCGTGTCCAACTCCCCTGCTCCTCGATGCGGGCAAGCAAGGGCTACGCCCTGGTGCCCTCGGCACATGCAGCCGACGCCCGTAGCGCGTTTCCGGCGTGCCTCCGCCGTGCTGGATGGTCGCCGCCGGTCTATCTCCGGCCGTGCTGACGTGGCGAGGTTTTTTAGGCATTAACCACCTCCTAATCAAACCCCTAGAGTCACAGACAGCCGGGCCCCATCCCATAATTAACCACAGGGTTTTTCCCTGCTTAAATTAACTATAATGCTTTGACCCGCCACCTCAGCGTTGACCTGGGCCCCACTGTCAGTTTTTGACTTGGGCCAGCGCCTTTGACCTGCTGACGTCACCACGACATCATGCTGACGTTAATAACTAATTCATCGGAATTTTTCTTATACAGGAAATTCCAGAAAATAACCAAAACTTCTAAAAATCACAGAAAATCAACCGTAGCTCCAAATCAAATAATTTTTATATGAAAAATGATCAGAAAAATCCAATCTATCCATCTGTACTTGTTTCATGCATGTTTAAACAAGTTAACTTGCTGTTTAGTGAAAAACATGACAAAGCACTATTTAAGATCACAAATGTGTTTGAACTTTGAATCTTTGGTTCAAAATAGCTCAAACCTATCTGGTTGTAGTTGCATTAGCCCAACACACTCATTTTACCATGTCATGATCATGCATCATATTGTGCATTGCATTGATTGTGTTTCTTCTCTGTTGCCGGTATTTGTCCCCTCTCGATGGACGTGGTTTCGACGATGAGTTCGATGACATCGATGAAGAGCTATAACATATTCAGAAGTGCCAGGCAAGCAAAACCCCCTTGTTCATTCCGATATATATAATCCCACTCTCTCGCTCCTGCTCTCTTTTACTGCATTAGGACAACAACGATTCATCTGTTACTTGATGCGGTAGCTGAACCCCTTTATCCTCTGCATGACCTGTCATTCCACTGTAATTAGATGAAACCCACTAGCATGAGTAGGAGTTGTTTGAGCCCTGTTGTGCCTACTCATTCATGCTTGTTTGTCATGCCTCATCGCTTAGAGTTGAGTCAGGTCCGATTCATCGGGAATGAATTGCAATGGTGTGTGAACATGTCCTACTGTGTGTGAGCTAAGTGTGCGAACACGATTTGGTAAAGGTAGCGATGAGAGGCCATGTAGGAGTACATGGTGGGTTGTCTCATTGAAGCCGTCCTCAGGAACTGAGTTCTGTGTTTGTGATCCATGAACAGTTACTACCACACATTGGATCCTTAATTGACTCTCTCGGCTTCTTAACCACCCTTGTCCTTAGTCCGGGAGTTGCAAAGTAGTTTCTGGTGTTTGTAGCATGCTGGGGGCTGCATGCAGCGCTGACCTTAGGGGTGGGCTGTGTTGCAGTAGGCACGTGGCACGGTGTACCGATTCGCCCGTTTGGTGTCTCGGGAACCCTGCACACATCGTTCGGGGCCATTAGTGGAAACCTCCGCCGGACTCCCTGCGGATGGAACCCGAATAGGCGATAAACCTAGACTAGGGACTTGAGTGTTTAGGTAGGCCGTGGCCGACACCCTCGCCAGGCTTCCGCTTGAAGGTTGCCGAGATACATGACGTGTACATGGCGGTAAGTGGTGAGAGCGTGTGTGAAGAAGTACACCCCTGCAGGGTTATAAATGATCTATTCGAATAGCCGTGTCCGCGGAAAAGGACTTCTAGGTTGCCTATAACAGTTCATAGACAAGTGAAAGTGGATACTCTAAAATACGCAAGATAAGCGTGAGTGCTATGGATGGCGTTCTCGTAGGGAGACGGGAGCGGATCCATAGTGGTGTATTGATATGGTGAATATGTGGACTCGTGTGCGCCACCTCAAAGAGTTACTTGCAGTCGTAGTTTAGGATAGCCACCGAGTCAATGCTGGCTTGCTGCAGTCAAACTCCACCACCCCCCCTTTGTTGATAATGATGCATATGTAGTTAGTTCTGACGTAAGTCTTGTTGAGTGCATTTGTACTCATGTTTGCTTATTTTATGTTTTGCAGAGAGACGTCAGTCTCGCTAGTAGTTCCACGTGGACTTCGACGTTAGCTTGATACCTCAGCTACGATCTTATGCCCTCGGCATGATCTGGTAGATAGTCAGGCTTCTCAGCCTTTTTCATTTATAGATGTTTGTACTCAGACATGTTTAGCTTCCGCATGTGCTTTGATTTGTATGCTCTGAATGTTGGGTCATGAGACCCATGTTTGTAATATCTCGCTCCTCGGAGCCTAATGAATAAATACTTTGAGTCGTAGAGTTATGTTTGTGATGCCATGTTGTATTTATACATATTGAGCATATTGTGTGTATTTTTGAAATGCTTGGTATGTGTGGGATCCGACAATCTAGTTGTTTATCCTTGGCAGCCTCTCTTATGGGGAAATGTAGTCTAGTGCTTCCTTGAGCCATAGTAGTCCGCTACAGCCCGGTTCACCGGAGTCCTGCTAGCTCAAAGACTACCGCGAGGACACTTGACTGGCGGCATGTGTTTCACTTCGTTCCTGTGTCTGTCCCTTCGGGGAAATGTCACGCAGTGACATCCGGAGTCCTGCCTAGCCTGCTACAGCCCGGGTTCCCGGAGTCCTGTTAGCCTAGTGCTACAACCTGGATTCACACGCTGCAGACCGACATGCTCGATGTGATTCATGTATGCCTGTCCCCATGGGTTAGTGCCGCTTTGAGTTCACGACTAGCCATGTCGGCCCGGGTTCTCTGTCATATGGATGCTAGCGACACTATCATATACGTGACCCAAAGGGCACAAACGGTCTCGGGCCATGGTAAGGCGACACCGTGGGAATAACATGCGTGAGGCCGCAAAGTGATATGAGGTGTTACCAGCTAGATCGATGTGACTTGGAATCGGGGTCCTGACAGCTTTGGTATCGAGCTCGATTGCTCAGAGGATTACCAAGCCAAACTGGTCGAAGTTGTGTCTAGAAATGCTTTAGTTATGTAAGAGAATTGATTGTGGAAGGAACGTAAGGCTCTTTTTACTCCTTATACCTCATGGCCTTCCGACCGAGTCATCCTCTTCTCTTCTACGGGGTTTAAGAACTTGGCTTCTCATCTATCTATCAGGATGACGTGTTACTAATCCATAGACCTTTAAGATTGTTGGTTTTAAGCCCAGTTCAGTTTCTACTACTTTCGTGTGTTCATAGTTGGTCTCGGAACCTTGATTTTGTGCTTCTGAGTGGTTATGCCACCATTTTTGCAGGATGTCTCAAGTCATTTTGAGCATTTACAGCCGTTATGCTGTCCGAGTCATCCTAGGTTTCTAAACTATCTGATGCATTTGCAAATCCCTTCTTTTCATTCCCGATGTTCCTTTGGGCCAGGTTAATGACACTAATTGCTGAGTTGAGGTATTCTATTGCCTCGACATATATGTTGGAGTTATTATTATGACCCTAGGTGTTTAGGGAGTCACCTAGTAAACTAGCCATGTTTTGTGTTCCCCTTGTGATGATTCTGGCCATTATTCTCGAAAGCATCCCGTGATGTTATTAGTTTGTAGGTATTCTATTCCTGGGTTCTTGAACCGGAGATTCACCCTACTTACCTCCTGTTGATAGTGTTTGCTAGTTCCTTTAGGATATTAGTAACTTTGCGATAGTCCTCGAGGTCCGTGGTATTTCCTTCTTCCAAATACTATGAACCGCTTATGGCAGAAGTTCCTCGCTGAACCGAATGATCACAATCAGAGTACTCTTGAGGAGTTCTCCATCCATAATTGTGAATCTGCCAGTTCTACCCTTTCCGCATGGGTTATCTAGAAGAAATGTTGGGCTTCGCTCGACAGACTAATCTATGCATCCACAACTCAGAAAATTATATGTTCCTTTGAGTTGCTCTTTTTAGTTGTTTTCTGACCTTCGTCTATCAATTGATAGTCAAGAGTATGCGTGCCTTCGTTCATCGATGCCTATTACTCTTGTGGTCCGTCAAGCCATTCTATTCCGGAATGACTAGGAGAAACAAACTCCAGTTCCTCATCCATATCCAGGATTGGGTCAAAGTAGTTGTAATCCGCAAATCAAATGCCAAACCAGCTTTTGATTCTGTTCTACCTCCGAGTATTACCCCGTTTATGTCAGGATTGTCATGAGGATTGCACCACTTCGCATGAATTCTCGACGCAGTGATACTTCTCGCCATCATTGCTTCATTCCTCGGTTCCGTGTTATTGTAACCGGAATGCCGACAAGTGTACTGTGATGTGCAAAAATCAATACTCCTAGCAACTCCGTTGCTTGGTAGTTAATGGACAATACTCTCATTCTTAGCGTGCTGGTTATTGAATCATCATCCTAAGATTGATCATGCTACCTAGTCCATATTTCTGGGTGCACTCATCGACCAAGGAGTTAGGATTGTGACAATCCCTCGCTCCTTGATCATATCGTCTTGCCCTGAAAAGCAAGATTGTTCTCGAGCTTAGTAATATATCGGTGGTTCGTGATATTCTGAATATCTTCTTGGAAGTATCACCAGGTTGTCACCTGACCGCTATGTTGAGTTCGTGATAAAGTTGGTTTTCTTGTAAACCACCCTTTCTCCAAGAATCTGTGTTGGTTACCCTGAGCTAGTTGGTTAAGCTAAACAACAACTTGGAGAGTTGGAAGATAAAATCTTGTCTAACTTAGTTCATTTCAAAGGGATATCTTGTGTTGTGTGTTTGTTGTAGAAAGATGATTTCTTCATCGATTGGTCCTCGTGATCAATTAATGGACCTACCATCTTAACCAAACTTTGACTTGAGTATGGGCTATCGTCAAGTCAAATCAGAACCAACGATGTTCGTAATGTTGTCTCACTCGTGGTTGATCCCTCGAGCATACACCATTACATCTTTTGGTCTGACCAATGCTATCACCGTGTTCACATGATGGTGGAAGTCCAGTGATATGGAAATTCCGATGAGTTGTTGTGGAGTCCATCAGCAGTATTTTGTCTCCCCCATGATTCGTGTTAAACATTAAGCTAGTGTTGGAAACTTTGTAAGCAATGCCTTCGTGTTCTGTTCATGAAGCTTATGCTTGGATGGAAGAAGTGACTTCCTCGAATTCATGTGCATTGGTGCAAGTTGCCGCCGTGAGTATGAGAAAGGTTTGTTTTTTTTTCCTTGGAATCATCCCAAATCAGTCATGCATACGTGTGAAGTATTCTATGGTTTGGTAGATTAATTACCTCCACTCCATATGTGTTCCTAGCACACCAAGCCACTGATTGATTTGTTCAAGGAGAAGAAGTTCCTTCTTAGGATCCGGACTTATGCAAGGGCTTCGGTATCATTAATGATGATTCCCAACCAGGAATCGATAGTGTTTTGTTGTAAGACTACCGCGTGGTCATGCTTGTCTTGGACAGCGTGTGCACATGTTTGTAGCAGAGCCAGCTCATGTTTTGGAGCTTGCTATCGTAGTTCATTCCCCGAGAATATCGCAACGTCTTCTCGTCGATCTGCGTTGCAAACTATAATTTTTCTTTCTAGACTTGATGAGTCTGGAATACCCTGACACCAACCAGATCTGAATCTCAGGCAGATATGATGGTTGGAACTTCTTCCAAGAACTATGATATAAGTTCTAGTGAAGTGGACGCACCTAGCTGGAAGCACTATTATTGTAGTATCTTGATTAAGCCGTTTGGTCACTTCCCATGAGGATTTCGCATGACTTATTCTAGAAGTTGTTCCTTATGGATTTTGTGCTCCCGAAGTCCGACCTTTACTTGATGTTCAAGATACCAAACATATCTATGAATGGATTACGCTAAAAAATCAAGGAGAACATTAGAAGCGGAGTGCTAAATGTCTCTCGGTCGATCATCCAGATTTTGCTTCCTTGGCTCCGCTAAAGTAAAATTTGAGAAGGTGTTATCTTCCTTTGCATCTGCATCGTTCACCACTATTCATCATGGTCGTATGTTGTGTTGCCAGGATCCTTGACACGGATGTTGGTTAAACCTTGATGAATATGGAAATGCTCAAGTTCTTGAGAGCACGCGCAAGCAAAATCATTCCTTGCGTTGTCTTAAACAAGGTAGTCCACATCATCCATTCTAATCCGAGTATGTCATTCTACCGAACTCCTCCAAATGATCCATTGTGATTTGCCTTAAGCTGGTATAAAGAGTTTCAATGATCTTTAAATCAAAGGTAATTCTTTTTGCCACTTAAGGGATGATTCCACGAGTCACCTCCTCCAAGATGTCTCGTTATGGTATCATGGAAATTCAACTCCTCGCTACGTTGACAACCGTTCACCACCTTCTTAAGCGTGAAATTGTTGTATACCTAGTGAACCCTTGTCATCTGTCTCACTCCATTCCTTCAGATGTATGCTTCGTGTCTTAGCTCGAGAGATGTGTCAATGTCTCATCCCATGAGTTGATCCTGAGTTGTTCGATCTTCGAGAAGATCGATTCTTCTAGAGTTTCCCTTTCCTCTCCTTGTCATGATAGCTGGAGTTCTTAGAGCAATATGTCGAGACAAAGATGGTGACCGAATCAACATTCTTATGAAGTGCAACCTGGATCGTGAAGATTGTGTTGGTCTTGTGCCCCCTCTGTCTTCTTACCTCACGTCTTAAATCTCGGGACGAGATTCTTGTTTAGTGGGGGTGAGTTTTCACAGCCCTAGATTTTCTTGTAACTAGTTGCATGAAAGCATTCATGTCATCATGTTTAAATTTAATAAATTTGAAATGGGGATTGATAAACCCTAGCACAAATGCAATTCAAATAGGTTCAACCAAAATATTATCAATGACCTCAAAATATCCTTTTAAAATGTTCATGATTTATGGAAAAAGGTGAAAGCCTCTACGGAGATGATGCATATTTTTCCAGGACATTTTGGTCATTGAATTAAATCATTATGGTATTTGAGTTGGAGTTTAAAAGTTACCATTAAATATTGGTTGCTCCAAATATTCTGAAGTTTATTGTGTGGTTTGAAAATAATTCAAATATTCGTCACAAAAATTTACAGAATTAACCAAAGTGTTTTGGTTGGTATTTTATTTGCAAACATAAAGCAGAAAAATAGAAAACAGAATATATTAGAAAAGGACAGAGAGAGAGAAGCCCAGCCACTTACCTGGAGTTGGCCCAACCCACCAACCTACCCTGCCAGTCGTCCCCTACCTCTGCCAGTAGGCAGAGGCAGGACAGCGAGCGCACGCGCCGAGCGGACACCTCTCGCCACTTGTGCCGACGCCTCCTGCGTCCTCGTCTTGCGTCGTGGAAACGCCTGGACGCCCTGGACTTTCTCCCTCTTCCTCTGCTCACTTTCTCCCCTCTCTCCCGCAAGAACACGAGCTCGACCAAGCGAGCTCGGCGACGCTGATCGCCATACCTTTGGCCACCGGCCACCCCTCGCCCTGCTGATGAGACCTTGAGCTCTGCATCGTCTTATTCTTCATCCACGCCGAGCCAAGCAACCTGGGAAGCACCCCAACGCCGTCCCCGACGTCTTCTTCAACCTCGGTGCCCGGAGATCCTCGACGTCGATTCGCTGCCCACCGGCCGTCCCCGCGCCTGCCAACCCCTGTGTTAGCCTTGCTGTGAGCCCCGCACCGAACCCCTCTCTCCCCGTTGCCGATTTCTTCCACTAACCGCGGGCTCCGTTGAGCCCGAGAGCTCTTCACCGCCGTGTTCGTCACCGCCGCAGCTGGCAACCTCGCCTGACCCAACCAAGCACGTAGTTGTGCTCAGCGTGCTCCCAGGAAGCCATAGCGCTGCTCACATCTCTCTCAGACACCGAAGGCGTCGCCACTCGAACCCGTAGCACCGTCCGCCGCCCAAGCTCGTCGCCGGCACGATTCCGGCGACCCCCGCGTCCAACTCCCCTGCTCCTCGATGCGGGCAAGCAAGGGCTACGCCCTGGTGCCCTCGGCACATGCAGCCGACGCCCGTAGCGCGTTTCCGGCGTGCCTCCGCCGCGCTGGATGGTCGCCGGCGGTCTATCTACGGCCGTGCTGACGTGGCGAGGTTTTTTAGGCATTAACCACCTCCTAATCAAACCCCTAGATCCAGAGACAGCCGGGCCCCATCCCATAATTAACCACAGGCTTTTTCCCTGCTTAAATTAACTATAATGCTTTGACCCGCCACCTCACCGTTGACCTGGGCCCCACTGTCAGTTTTGACTTGGGCCAGCGCCTTTGACCTGCTGATGTCACCACGACATCATGCTGACGCAATAACTAATTACTGGAATTTTTCTTATACAGGAAATTCCAGAAAATAACCAAAACTTCTAAAAATCATAGAAAATCAACCGTAGCTCCAAATCAAATAATTTATATATGAAAAATGATCAGAAAAATCCAATCTATCCATCTGTACTAGTTCCATGCATGTTTAAACAAGTTAACTTGCTGTTTAGTGAAAAACATGATAAAGCACTATTTAAGATCACAAATGTGTTTGAAATTTGAATCTTTGGTTCAAAATAGCTCAAACCCATCTGGTTGTAGTTGCATTAGCCCAACACACTCATTTTACCATGTCATGGTCATGCATCATATTGTGCATTGCATTGATTGTGTTTCTTCTCTGTTGCCGGTATTTGTCCCCTCTCGATAGACGTGGTTTCGACGATGAGTTCGATGACACCGATGAAGAGCTATAATATCTTCAAGTGCTGTGCAAGCAAAACCCCTTGTTCATTCCGATATAATCCCACTCTCTCGCTCCTGCTCGCTTCTTTACTGCATTAGGACAACAATGATTCATACATTTACTTGCTGCGGTAGCTGAACCCCTTTATCCTCTCGTGATGAACTGTCATTCCACAATGAATCGATGAAACCCACCAGCATGAGTAGGAGTTGTTTGAGCCCTGTTGTGCCTACTCATTCATGCTTGTTTGTCATGTACGCCATCGCTTAGAGTTGAGTCAGCTCGATTCATCGGGAATGAATTGGAATGGTGTGTGAACATGTCCTACTGTGTGTGAGCTAAGTGTGTGAACACGATTTGGTAAAGGTAGCGGTGAGAGGCCATGTAGGAGTACATGGTGGGTTGTCTCATTGAAGCCGTCCTCAGGAACTGAGTTCCGTGTTTGTGATCCATGAACAGTTACTACCACACATTGGGATCCTTAATTGACTCTCTCGGCTTCTTAACCACCCTTGTCCTTTGTCCGGGAGTTGCAAAGTAGTTTCTGGTGTTTGTAGCATGCTGGGGGCCGCACGCAGCGCTGACCTTAGGGGTGGGCTGTGTTGCGGTAGGCACGTGGCACGGTGTACCGATTCGCCCGTTTGGTGTCTCGGGAACCCTGCACACATCGTTCGGGGCCGTTAGTGGAAACCTCGGCCGGACTCCCTCATGGATGGAACCAGAATAGGCGATAAACCTGGACTAGGGACTTGAGTGTTTAGGTAGGCCGTGGCCGACACCCTCGCCAGGCTTCCGCTTGAAGGTTGCCGAGATACATGACGTGTACATGGCGGTAAGTGGCGAGAGCGTGTGTGAAGAAGTACACCCCTGTGAAGGAAATATGCCCTAGAGGCAATAATAATGTTATTATTTATTTCCTTATATCATGATAAATGTTTATTATTCATGCTAGAATTGTATTAACCGGAAACATAATACATGTGTGAATACATAAACCTACAGAGTGTCACTAGTATGCCTCTACTTGACTAGCTCGTTAATCAAAAGATGGTTATGTTTCCTAACCATGAACAAGGAGTTGTTATTTGATTAACGGGATCACATCATTGGTTGAATGATCTGATTGACATGACCCATTCCATTAGCATAGCACCCGATCGTATAGTTTGTTGCTAGTGCTTTTCTTCATGACTTATACATGTTCCTATGACTATGAGATTATGCAACTCCCGCTTGCTCGAGGAACACTTTGGGTGCTACCAAACGTCACAACGAATCGGGTGATTATAAAGGTACATTACAGGTGTCTCCGAAGGTACATGTTGGGTTGGCATATTTCGAGATTAGGATTTGTCACTCCGATTGCTCGGAGAGGTATCTCTGGCCCTCTCGGTAATGCACATCACATAAGCCTTGCAAGCATTGCAACTAATGTGTTAGTTGTGAGATGATGTATTACTTAAACGAGTAAAGAGATTTGCCGGTAACGAGATTGAACTAGGTATTGGATACCGACGATCGAATCTCGCAAGTAACATACCGATGACAAAGGGAACAACGTATGTTGTTATGCGGTCTGACCGATAAAGATCTTCGTAGAATATGTAGGAGCCAATATGGGCATCCAGGTCCCGCTATTGATTATTGACCGGAGAGGTGTCTCGGTCATGTCTACATAGTTCTCGAACCCGTAGGGTCCGCACGCTTAACGCTTCGGCGATGCTTACTATGAGTTTTATGATGTTTCTGTACCAAGGTTGTTCGAGTCCCGGATGAGATCACGGACGTGACGAGGAGTCTCGAAATGGTCGAGACATAAAGATTCATATATTGGAAGTCTATGTTTGGACATCGGAAGTGTTCCGGGTGAAATTGGGAATTTTACCAAGTACCGGAGGTTACGGAACCCCGGAATGCTAATGGGCCAACATGGGCCTTAGTGGAAAGGAGAAAAGGGGGGCCCAAGTGCTGGTCACCTTTTCCCCTTCCCTAGTCCTATTAGGACTAGGAAAAGGGGCGCCTCTCTCTCCCTTCCCACTTGGGGAAACCTAGTTGGACTAGGATTTGGGGGAATCCTACCCTAGTAGGAGTAGGACACCGGCGCACCTCTCCTTGGCCGGCCAGCCCCTCCCTTCCCTCCTTTATATATACAGGGCAGGGGCACCCCATGACACACAAGTTGATCATTGAGATCGTTCCTCAGCCGTGTGCGGTGCCCCTTCCACCATATTACACCTCGAGAATACCGTGGCGGAGCTTAGGCGAAGCCTGCGCCCGGTGGAACATCATCATCGTCACCACGCCGTCGTTAATCTAAACTCTCCCTCAACACTCGGCTGGATCGGAGTTCGAGGGACGCCATCGAGCTGAACGTGTGCAGAACTCGGAGGTGCCGTGACGCTCGGTACTTGGATCGGTTGGATCGTGAAGAAGTACGACTACTTCCTCTACGCTATGCGTCAACGCTTCCGTTGCTGGTCTACGAGGGTACGTAGACAACACTCTCATCTCGTTGCTATGCATCACCATGATCTTGCGTGATCGTAGGAAAATTTTTGAAATTACTACGTTACCCAACAGTGGTATCAGAGCCTAGGTTTTTATGGTTTGATGATATGCACGAGTAGAACACAAGTGAGTTGTGGACGATACAAGTCATACTGCCTACCAGCATGTCATACTTTGGTTCAGCGGTATTGTTGGACAGACGATCCAGACCAACCTTACGCTGCATTACTCTTACGCGAGACCGGTTCCTCGGCGTGCTTTGCACATAGATGGCTTGTGGAAGACTGTCTCTCCAACTTTAGTTGAACTGAGTGTGGCTACGCCCGGTCCTTGAGAAGGTTAAACGGAGTCTATTTGACTAAGTATCGTTGTGGTTTTGATGCGTAGGTGAGATTGGTTCTTGCTTAAGCCCGTAGCAGCCACGTAAAATTTGCAACAACAAAGTAGAGGACGTCTAACTTGTTTTTGCAGGGCATGTTGTGATGTGATATGGTCTAGACATGATGCTGAATTTTATTGTATGAGATGATCATGTTTTGTAACCGAAGTTATCGGCAATGGCAGGAGCCATATGGTTGTCACTTTATTGTATGCAATGCAATCGCTTCTGTAATGCTTTACTTTATCACTAAGCGGTAGCGATAGTCGTAGAAGCATAAGTTTGGCGAGACGACAACGATGCTACGATGGAGATCAAGGTGTCGCTACCGGTGGCGATGGTGATCATGACGGTGCTTGGAGATGGAGATCACAAGCACAAGATGATGATGGCCATATCATATCACTTATATTGATTGCATGTGATGTTAATCCTTTATGCATCTTATCTTGCTTTGATTGACGGTAGCATTATAAGATGATCCCTTACTAAATTATCAAGAAGTGTTCTCCTGAGTATGCACCGCTATGCGAAAGTTCTTCGTGCTGAGACACCACGTGATGATCGGGTGTGATAGGCTCTACGTTCAAATACAACGGGTGCAAAACAGTTGCACACGAAGAATACTCAGGTTATACTTGAAGAGCTATGCATATAAGATATGACATCGTAACACGTAGACCGAATGGTCGAGCGTGAATCATATAGTAGATATGATCAACATATTGATGTTCACCATTGAAACTACTCCATCACACGTGATGATCGGTCATGGTGTAGTTGATATGGATCACGCAATCACTTAGAGAATTGGAGGATATTTTTCTAAGTGGGAGTTCTTAAGTAATATGATTAATTGAACTTAAATTTATCATGAACTTAGTACACGATAGTATCTTGCTTGTCTATGATGTGTAGATAGATGGCTCGTGCGTTGTTCCGTTGAATTTTAATGCGTTCCTTGAGAAAGCAAAGTTGAAAGATGATGGCAGCAATTACACGGACCGGGTCCGTAATTTGAGGATTATCCTTATTGCTGCATTGGAAGAATTACGTCCTGGAAGCACCGTTAGGTGCCAGGCCGGGTGCAAGGGCTGCGCCCGAAGTTGTGAACGTCTGGCAAAGCAAAGCTGATGACTACTCTATAGTTCAGTGTGCCATGCTTTACGGCTTAGAACCGGGACTTCAACGTCGTTTTGAACACCATGGAGCATATGAGATGTTCCAGGAGTTGAAGTTAATATTCCAAGCGAATGCGGATTGAGAGATATGAAGTCTCCAATAAGTTCTATAGCTGTAAGATGGAGGAGAACAGTTACATCGGTGAGCATATACTCGTAATGTCCGGATATAACAATCACTTGATTCAACTGGGAGTTAATCTTCCGGATGATTGCGTCATTGATGTAATTCTCCAATCAACGCCACCAAGCTACAAGAGCTTCGTGATGAACTATAATATGCAAGGGATGACCAAAACAATGCCCGAGCTCTTGGCGATCTTTGAAAGTCAGCGGAGGTAGAAATCAAAAGGAGCATCAAGTGTTGATGGTTAACAAAACCACTAGTTTCAAGAAAAGGACAAAGGAAAGAAAAGGGAAACTTCAAAAGAACGGCAAGCAAGTTGCTAATCAAGAGAAGAAACCCAAGTCTGGTCCTAAGCTCAAACCGGTGCTTCTATTGCAAGCAGGGCTGGTCACTTTGGAAGCGGAACTGCCCCAAGTATTTGGCGGATAAGAAGGATGGCAAGGTTAACAAAGGTATATGTGATATACATGTTATTGATGTGTACCTTACTAATACTTAGATAGCACTGGTATTTGATACTGGTTACATTGCTAATATTTGCAACTCGAAGCAGGGCTACGGATTAGCGAAGATTGGCTAAGGACGAGGTGACGATGCGCGTGGGAAATGGTTCCAAAGTCGATGTGATCGCAAATGGCACGCTACCTCTACATCTACCTTCGGGATTAGTATTAGACCTAAATAATTGTTATTTAGTACCAGCGTTGAGCATGAACATTATATCTGGATCTTGTTTGATGCGAGACGGTTATTCATTTAAATCAGAGAATAATGGTTGTTCTATTTATATGAATAATATCTTTTATGGTCATGCACCATTGAAGAATGGTTTGTTTTTACTTAATCTTGATAGTAGTGATACACATATTCATAATGTTGAAACCAAAAGATGCAGAGTTGATAATGATGGTGCAACTTATCTGTGGCAATCGCCGTTTAGGTCATATCGGTGTAAAGCGCATGAAGAAACTCCATCTTGATGGACTTTTGGAGTCACTTGATTATGAATCACTTGGCACTTGCGAACCGTGCCTTATGGGCAAGATGACTAAAACACCGTTCTCCGGAACTATGGAGAGAGCAATGATTTATTGGAAATCATACATACCGATGTATGTGGTCCAATGAATGTTGAGGCTCGTGGCGGATATCGTTATTTTCTCACCTTCACAGATGATTTGAGCAGATATGGGTATATCTACTTAATGAAACACAAATCTGAAACATTTGAAAAGTTCAAAGAATTTCAGAGTGAAGTGGAAAATCATCGTAACAAGAAAATAAAGTTTCTACGATCTGATCGTGGAGGAGAATATTTGAGTTACGAGTTTGGCCTACATTTGAAACAATGCGGAATAGTTTTCGCAACTTACGCCACCGGAACACCACAACGTAATGGTGTGTCCGAACGCCGTAATCGCATTTCTTTATTAGATATGGTGCGATCTATGATGTCTCTTACTGATTTACCGCTATCGCTTTGGGGTTATGCTTTAGAGACGGCTACATTCACTTTAAATAGGGCACCATCTAAATCCGTTGAGACGACGCCTTATGAACTGTGGTTTGGCAAGAAACCAAAGTTGTCGCTTTCTGAAAGTTTGGGGCTGCGATGCTTATGTGAAAAAGCTTCAACCTGATAAGCTCGAACCCAAATCGGAGAAATGTGTCTTCATAGGATACCCAAAGGAGACTGTTGGGTACACCTTCTATCACAGATCCGAAGGCAAGATTTTTGTTGCTAAATTCGGAAACTTTTTAGAGAAGGAGTTTCTCTCGAAAGAAGTGAGTGGGAGGAAAGTAGAACTTGATGAGATAATTGTATCTACTCCCTTATTGAGAAGTAGTACATCACGTAAATCAGTTTCCGTGACACCTACACCAAATAGGGAGGAAGCTAATGATGATGATCATGAAACTTCAGATCGAAGTTTCTACAGAATCCTCAGAGATCAACCAGAGCAAGATCCGCACTGCAGTGGTACGGTAATCCTATTCGGAAGTCATGTTACTTTGGAACATGATGAACCTACGAACTATGAAGAAGCGATGGTGAGCCCAGATTCCACAAAATGGCTTGAGGCCATGAAATCTGAGATGGGATCCATGTATGAGAACAAAGTGTGGACTTTGGTTGACTTGCCCAATGATCGGCAAGCAATTGAGAATAAATGGATCTTCAAGAAGAAGACTGACGGCGATGGTAATGTTATCATCTATAAAGCTCGACTTGTTGCAAAAGGTTTTCGACAAGTTCAAGGGATTGACTACGATGAGACCTTCTCACCAGAAGCGATGCTTAAGTCCGTCCGAATCATGTTAGCAATTGCCGCATTTTATGATTATGAAATTTGGCAAATGGATGTTAAAACTGCATTCCTGAATGGATTTACGGAAGAAGAGTTGTATATGATGCAACCAGAAGGTTTTGTCGATCCAAAGGGAGCTAACAAAGTGTGCAAGCTCCAAATGATCCATTTATGGACTGGTGCAAGCCTCTCGGAGTTGGAATAAACGTTTTGATAGTGTGATCAAAACATTTGGTTTTATCTGTACTTTTGGAGAAGCCCTTGTATTTACAAGAAAGTGAGTGGGAGCTCTGTAGCATTTACGATATTATATGTGGATGACATATTACTGATCGGAAATGATATAGAATTCTGGATAGCATAAAGGGATACTTGAATAAGAGTTTTTCGATGAAAGACCTCGGTGAAGCTGCTTACATATTGGGCATTAAGATCTATAGAGATAGATCAAGACGGCTTAATAGGACTTTCACAAAGCACATACCTTGATAAAGTTTTGAAAAAGTTCAAAATGGATCGTGCAAAGAAAGGGTTCTTGCCGGTGTTACAAGGTGTGAAGTTGAGTAAGACTCAATGCCCGACCACCGCAGAAGATAGAGAGAAAATGAAAGATGTTCCTATGCTTCAGCCATAGGCTCTATCATGTATGCAATGCTGTACCAGACCTGATGTGTGCCTTCTGTCAGAAGTTTAAGGTGCAGTACCAGAGTAATCCAGAGTGGATCATCGACAGGGGTCAAGAACATCCTTAAGTACTTGAGAAGGACTAAGGATATGTTTCTCATCTATGGCGGTGACAAAGAACTCGTCAGAACGGTTACGTCGACGCAAGCTTTGACACTGATCCGGACGATTCTAAATCGCAGCGGATACGTATTTACATTAAGCGGTGGAGCTGTCGGTTGGTGCGATTCCAAACAAAGCGTCGTGGCGGGATCTACATGTGAAGCTGAGTACATAGCTGCTTCGGAAGCAGCTAATGAAGGAGTCTGGATGAAGGAGTTCATAACCGATCTAGGTGTTGTACCTAGTATATCGGGTCCAATGAAGATCTTCTGTGACAATACTGGTGCAACTGCCTTGGCAAAGGAATCCAGATTTCACAAGAGAACCAAGAACATCAAAAGACGCTTCAACTCCATCCGGGATTTGGTCCAGGTGGGAGACATAGAGATATGCAAGATACATACGGATCTGAATGTTGCAGACCCGTTGACAAAGCCTATTCCACGATCAAAACATGATCAGAACCAAGACTCCATGGGTGTTAGAATCATTCTTGTATAATCTAGATTATTGACTCTAGTGCAAGTGGGAGATGAAGGAAATATGCCCTAGAGGCAATAATAATGTTATTATTTATTTCCTTATATCATGATAAATGTTTATTATTCATGCTAGAATTGTATTAACCGGAAACATAATACATGTGTGAATACATAAACCTACAGAGTGTCACTAGTATGCCTCTACTTGACTAGCTCGTTAATCAAAAGATGGTTATGTTTCCTAACCATGAACAAGGAGTTGTTATTTGATTAACGGGATCACATCATTGGTTGAATGATCCGATTGACATGACCCATTCCATTAGCATAGCACCTGATCGTATAGTTTGTTGCTAGTGCTTTTCTTCATGACTTATACATGTTCCTATGACTATGAGATTATGCAACTCTGCTTTGCTCGAGGAACACTTTGGGTGCTACCAAACGTCACAACGTAATCGGGTGATTATAAAGGTACATTACAGGTGTCTCCGAAGGTACATGTTGGGTTGGCATATTTCGAGATTAGGATTTGTCACTCCGATTGTCGGAGAGGTATCTCTCGGCCCTCTCGGTAATGCACATCACATAAGCCTTGCAAGCATTGCAACTAATGTGTTAGTTGTGAGATGATGTATTCTTAAACGAGTAAAGAGACTTGCCGGCAACGAGATTGAACTAGGTATTGGATACCGACGATCGAATCTCGGGCAAGTAACATACCGATGACAAAGGGAACAACGTATGTTGTTATGCGGTCCGACCGATAAAGATCTTCAGAGAATATGTAGGAGCCAATATGGGCATCCAGGTCCCGCTATTGATTATTGACCGGAGAGGTGTCTCGGTCATGTCTACATAGTTCTCGAACCCGTAGGGTCCGCACGCTTAACGCTTCGGCGATGGCGGTTACTATGAGTTTTATGATGTTTCTGTACCGAAGGTTGTTCGAGTCCCGGATGAGATCACGGACGTGACGAGGAGTCTCAAATGGTCGAGACATAAAGATTCATATATTGGAAGTCTATGTTTGGACATCGGAAGTGTTCCGGTGAAATTGGGAATTTTACCAAGTACCGGAGGTTACGGAACCCCGAATGCTAATGGGCCAACATGGGCCTTAGTGGAAAGGAGAAAAGGGGCCCAAGTGCTGGCGCACCTTTTCCCCCTTCCCTAGTCCTATTAGGACTAGGAGAAGGGGGCGCCCCCCCTCTCTCTCCCTTCCCACTTGGGGAAACCTAGTTGGACTAGGATTGGGGGGGGGGGGAATCCTACTCCTAGTAGGAGTAGGACACCCCTGGCGCACCTCTCCTTGGCCGGCCAGCCCCTCCCCTTCCCTCCTTTATATACTGAGGGCAGGGGCACCCCATGACACACAAGTTGATCATTGAGATCGTTCCTTAGCCGTGTGCGGTGCCCCTTCCACCATATTACACCTCGAGAATACCGTGGCGGAGCTTAGGCGAAGCCTGCGCCGGTGGAACATCATCATCGCCACCACGCCGTCGTCTTGACGAAACTCTCCCTCAACACTCGGCTGGATCGGAGTTCGAGGGACGCCATCGAGCTGAACGTGTGCAGAACTCGGAGGTGCCGACGCTCGGTACTTGGATCGGTTGGATCGTGAAGAAGTACGACTACTTCCTCTACGTTGCGTCAACGCTTCCGTTGCTGGTCTACGAGGGTACGTAGACAACACTCTCATCTCGTTGCTATGCATCACCATGATCTTGCGTGATCGTAGGAAAATTTTTGAAATTACTACGTTACCCAACACCCTGCAGGGTTATAAATGATCTATTCGAATAGCCGTGTCCGCGGTAAAGGACTTCTAGGTTGCCTATAACAGTTCATAGACAAGTGAAAGTGGATACTCTAAAATACGCAAGATAAGCGTGAGTGCTATGGATGGCGTTCTCGTAGGGAGAAGGGAGCGGATCCATAGTGGTGTATTGATATGGTGAATATGTGGACTCGTGTGCGCCACCTCAAAAGAGTTACTTGCAGTCGTAGTTTAGGATAGCCACCGAGTCAAAGCTGGCTTGCTACAGTCAAACTCCACCACCCCCTTTGTTGATAATGATGCATATGTAGTTAGTTCTGATGTAAGTCTTGCTGAGTACATTTGTACTCATGTTTGCTTATTTTATGTTTTGCAGAGAGACGTCAGTCTCGCTAGTAGTTCCACGTGGACTTCGATGTTTAGCTTGATACCTCAGCTACGATCTTGTGCCCTCGGCAGGATCTGGTAGATAGTCAGGCTTCTCAGCCTTTTTCATTTATAGATGTCTGTACTCAGAAATGTTTAGCTTCCGCATGTGCTTTGATTTGTATGCTCTGAATGTTGGGTCATGATACCCATGTTTGTAATATCTCGCTCCTCGGAGCCTAATGAATAAATACTTTGAGTCCTAGAGTTATGTTTGTGATGCCATGTTGTATTTATACATATCGAGCATATTGTGTGTATGTTTGAAATGCTTGGTAAGTGTGGGATCCGACAATCTAGTTGTTTATCCTTGGCAGCCTCTCTTATGGGGAAATGTAGTCTAGTGCTTCCTTGAGCCATAGTAGTCCGCTACAGCCCGGTTCACCGGAGTCCTGCTAGCCTAGCACTACTGCTTAGGACACTTGACTGGCCGACATGTGTTTCACTTCGTTCCTGTGTCTGTCCCTTAGGGGAAATGTCACGTGGTGACATTCGGAGTCCTGCCTAGCCTGCTACAACCCGGGTTCCCGGAGTCCTGTTAGCCCAGTGCTACAACCCGGATTCACACGCTGCTGACCGACATGCTCGATGTGATTCATGTATGCCTGTCCCCATGGGTTAGTGCCGCTTTGGGTTCACGACTAGCCATGTTCCGCCCGGATTCTACATCATATGGATGCTAGCGACACTATCATATACGTGAGCCAAAAGGCGCAAACGGTCCCGGGCCATGGTAAGGCGACACCCGTGGGAATACCGTGCGTGAGGCTGCAAAGTGATATGAGGTGGTACCAGCTAGATCGATGTGACTTGGAATCGGGGTCCTGACAGCTTTGCATGTAGATCCCGCCACGACGCTTTGTTTAGAACTGCACCAACTGACAGCTCCATCGTTCAATATAAACACGTATCCGGTTTGTGATTTAGAATCGTCCGGATCAGTGTCAAAGCTTGCATCGACGTAACCATTTACGACTAGCTCTTTGTCACCTCCATAGACGAGAAACATATCCTTAATCCTTTTCAGGTATTTCAGGATATTCTTAACCGCTGTCCAGTGATCCACTCCTGGATTACTTTGGTACCTACCTGCCAAGCTTATTGCTAAGCACACATTAGGTCTGGTACATAGCATTGCATACATGATAGAGCCTATGGCTGAAGCATAGGGAACATCTTTCATTTTCTCTCTATCTTCTGCTGTGGTCAGGCATTGGGTCTGACTCAACTTCACACCTTGTAACACGGGCAAGAACCCTTTCTTTGCCTGGTCCATTTTGAACTTTTTCAAAACTTTATGAAGGTATCTGCTTTGTGAAAGTCCAATTAAGCGTCTTGATCTATCTCTATAGATCTTGATGCCCAATATGTAAGCAGCTTCACCGAGGTCTTTCATTGAAAAACTTTTATTCAAGTATCCCTTTATGCCATCCAGAAATTCTATATCATTTCCAATTAACAATATGTCATCTACATATAATATCAGAAATGCTACAGAGCTCCCACTCACTTTCTTGTAAATACAAGCTTCTCCAAAAGTCTGTATAAAACCATATGCTTTGATCACACTATGAAAGCGTCTATTCCAACTCCGAGAGGCTTGCACCAGTCCATATATGGATCGCTGGAGCTTGCACACTTTGTTAGCACCTTTTGGATCGACAATACCTTCCGGTTGCATCATATACAACTCTTCTTCCAGAAATCCATTCAGGAATGCAGTTTTGACATCCATTTGCCAAATTTCATAATCATAAAATGCGGCAATTGCTAACATGATTCGGACAGACTTAAGCATCGCTACGAGTGAGAAAGTCTCATCGTAGGCAACCCCTTGAACTTGTCGAAAAACCTTTCGCAACAAGTCGAGCTTTGTAGACAGTTACATTACCATCAGCGTCAGTCTTCTTCTTGAAGATCCGTTTATTTTCTATGGCTTGCCGATCATCGGGCAAGTCAACCAAAGTACATACTTTGTTCTCATACATGGATCCCATCTCAGATTTCATGGCCTCAAGCCATTTTGCGGAATCTGGGCTCATCATCGCTTCCTCATAGTTCGAGGGTTCGCCATGGTCAAGTAACATGACTTCCAGAATAGGATTACCGTACCACTCTGGTGCGGATCTTACTCTGGTAGACCTACGAGGTTCGGTAGTAACTTGATCTGAAGTTTCATGATCAATATCATTAGCTTCCTCGCTGATTGGTGTAGTTGTCACAGGAACCGGTTCTTGTGATGAACTACTTTCCAATAAGGGAGCAGGTACAGTTACCTCATCAAGTTCTACTTTCCTCCCACTCACTTCTTTCGAGATAAACTCCTTCTCTAGAAAGGATCCGAATTTAGCAACAAAAATCTTGCCCTCATATCTGTGATAGAAGGTGTACCCAATAGTCTCTTTTGGGTATCCTATGAAGACACATTTCTCCGATTTGGGTTCGAGCTTATCTGGTTGAAGTTTCTTCACAAGCATCGCAACCCAAACTTTAAGAAACTACAAATATGGTTTCTTGCCAAACCACAGTTCATAAGACCTCGTCTCAACGGATTTTGATGGTGCCCTATTTAACGTGAATGCGGCCGTCTCTAAAGCATAACCCCAAAACGATAGCGGTAAATCAGTAAGAGACATCATAGATGGCACCATATCTAGTAAAGTACGATTACGACGTTCGGACACACCATTTCGTTGTGGTGTTTCGGGTGGCGTGAGTTTCGAAACTATTCCGCATTGCTTCAAATGTAAACCAAACTCGTAACTCAGATATTCTCCTCCATGATCAGATCGTAGAAATTTTATTTTCTTGTTACAATGATTTTCCACTTCACTCTGAAATTCTTTGAACTTTTCAAATGTTTCAGACTTGTGTTTCATCAAGTAGATATACCCATATCTGCTCAAATCATCTGTGAAGGTGAGAAAATAACGATACCCGCTGCGAGCCTCAATATTCATTGGACCACATGCATCGGTATGTATGATTTCCAACAAATCAGTTGCTCGCTCCATAGTTCCGGAGAACGGCGTTTTAGTCATCTTGCCCATGAGGCACGGTTCACAAGTACCAAGTGATTCATAATCAAGTGATTCCAGAAGTCCATCAGTATGGATTTTCTTCATGCGTTTTACACCAATATGACCCAAACGGCAGTGCCACAAATAAGTTGCACTATCATTATCAACTCTGCATCTTTTGGCTTCAACATTATGAATATGTGTATCACTACTATCGAGATTAAATAAAAATAGACCACTCTTCAAGGGTGCATGACCATAAAAGATATTACTCATATAAATAGAACAACCATTATTCTCTGATTTAAATGAATAACCGTCTCGCATCAAACAAGATCCAGATATAATGTTCATGCTTAACGCTGGCACCAAATAACAATTATTTAGGTCTAAAACTAATCCCGATGGTAGATGTAGAGGTAGCGTGCCGACCGCGATCACATCGACTTTGGAACCATTTCCCACGCGCATCGTCACCTCGTCCTTATCCAATCTTCGCTTAATCTGTAGTCCCTGTTTTGAGTTGCAAATATTATCAACAGAACTAGTATCAAATACCCAGGTGCTACTGCGAGCATTAGTAAGGTACACATCAATAGCATGTATATCACATATAACTTTGTTCACCTTGCCATCCTTCTTATCCGCCAAATACTTGGGGCAGTTCCACTTCCAGTGTTCACCGCTTGCAAGAGAAGCACTCGATTTCAGGCTTAGGTCCAGACTTGGGTTTCTTCTCTGAGCAGCAACTTCCTTGCTGTTCTTCTTGAAGTTTCCTTCTTCTTCCCTTTGCCCTTCTTCTTGAAACTGGTGGTCTTATTGACCATCAACACTTGATGCTCCTTCTTGATTTCTACCTCCGCAGCCTTTAGCATTGCGAAGAGCTCGGAATAGTCTTGTCCATCCCTTGCATATTATAGTTCATCACGAAGCTCTTGTAGCTTGGTGGCAGTGATTGAAGAATTCTGTCAATGACACTATCATCAGGAAGATTAACTCCCAGTTGAATCAAGTGATTATTATACCCAGACATTATGAGTATATGTTCAGTGACAAAACTATGCTCCTCCATCTTACAGCTATAGAACTTATTGGAGACTTCATATCTCTCAATCTGGGCATTTGCTTGAAATATTAACTTCAACTCCTAGAACATCTCATATGCTCCATGACGTTCAAAACGTCGTTGAAGACCCTGTTCTAAACCGTAAAGCATGGCACATTGAACTATTGAGTAGTCATCAGCTTTGCTCTGCCAGACGTTCTTAACGTTGTCAGTTGCATCTACAAAGAGCTTCGGCATCCAGCGGTGCTTCCGTGATTTAATTCTTCCGTGCAGCAATGAGGATAATCCTCAAGTTACGGACCCGAGTCCGTAGAAGTTGCTACCATCATCTTTCAACTTAGCTTTCTCAAGGAACGCATTAAAATTCAACGGAACAACAGCACGAGCCATCTATCTAAAACAAACATAGACAAGCAAAATACTATCAGGTACTAAGTTCATGATAAATTTAAGTTCAATTAATCATATTACTTAAGAACTCCCACTTAGACAGACATCTCTCTAGTTCATCTAAGTGATCACGTGATCCAAATCAACTAAACCATGTCCGATCATCACGTGAGATGGAGTAGTTTCAATGGTGAACATCACTATGTTGATCATATCTACTATATGATTCACGCTCGACCTTTCGGTCTCCGTGTTCGAGGCCATATCTGTATATGCTAGGCTCGGCCAAGTTTAACCTGAGTATTACGTGTGCAACTGTTTTGCACACGTTGTATTCGAACGTAGAGCATATCACACCGATCATCACGTGGTGTCTCAGCACGAAGAACTTTCGCAACGGCGCATACTCAGGGAGAACACTTCTTGATAATTAGTGAGAGATCATCTTAAAATGCTACCATCAATCAAAGCAAGATAAGATGCATAAAGAATAAACATCACATGCAAGCAATATAAGTGATATGATATGGCCATCATCATCTTGTGCTTGTGATCTCCATCTCCGAAGCACCGTCGTGATCACCATCATCACCGGCGCGACACCTTGATCTCCATCTTAGCATCGTTGTCATCTCGCCAATCTTATGCTTCTACGACTATCGCTACCGCTTAGTGATAAAGTAAAGCATTACAGGGCGATTGCATTGCATACAATAAAGCGACAACCATATGGTTTCGCCGATTGCCGATAAATCGGTTACAAAACATGATCATCTCATACAATAAAATATAGCATCACGTCTTGACCATATCACATCACAACATGCCCTGCAAAAACAAGTTAGACGTCCTCTACATTGTTGTTGCAAGTTTTACGTGGCTGCTACGGGCTTAGCAAGAACCGTTCTTACCTACGCATCAAAACCACAACGATAGTTCGTCAAGTTAGTGTTGTTTTAACCTTCGCAAGGACCGGGCGTAGCCACACTCGGTTCAACTAAAGTTGGAGAAGCCGACACCCGCTAGCCACCTCTCATGCAAAGCACGCGTCGGAGAACCGGTCTCGCGTAAGCGTCACGCGTAATGTCGGTCCGGCCGCTTCATCCAACAATACCGCCAACCAAAGTATGACATCTTTGGTAAGCGGTATGACTTGTATCGCCCACAACTCACTTGTGTTCTACTCGTGCATATAACATCTACGCATAAAACCTGGCTCGATACCCTTTGTTGGGGAACGTAGTAATTTCAAAAAAAATCCTACGCACACGCAAGATCATAGTGATGCATAGCAACGAGAGGGGAGAGTGTGTCCACATACCCTCGTAGACCGAAAGCAAAAAGCGTTATAACAACGCGGTTGATGTAGTCATACGTCTTCACGGCCCGACCGATCAAGCACCGAAACTACGGCACCTCCGAGTTCTAGCACACGTTCAGCTCGATGACGTTCCTCGGACTCCGATCCAGCAAAGTGTCGGTGAGGGAGTCCCGGACTAGGGGGTGTACGGATAGCCGGACTATCGTCACGGCCGGACTCCAAGACTATGAAGATACAAGATTGAAGACTTCGTCCCGTGTCCGGATGGGACTTTCCTTGGCGTGGAAGGCAAGCTTGGCGATACGGATATGTAGATCTCCTACCATTGTAACCGACTCTGTGTAACCCTAACCTATCCGGTGTCTATATAAACCGGAGGGTTTTAGTCCGTGGGGCGAACAACAATCATACCATAGGCTAGCTTCTAGGGTTTAGCCTCCTTTATCTCGTGGTAGATCTACTCTTGTACTACCTATATCATCAATATTAATCAAGCGGAGTAGGGTATTACCTCCATCGAGAGGGCCCGAACCTGGGTAAAAACATCGTGTCCCTTGTCTCTGTTACCATCCCCTAGACGCATACGATTCGGGACCCCCTACCCGAGATCCGCGGTTTTGACACCGACATTGTTGCTTTCATTGAGAGTTCCTCTGTCGTCACCGATAGGCCCGATGGCTCCTTCGATCATCAACAACAACGCGGTCCAGGTGAGACTTTTCTCCCGGACAGATCTTCAGATTCGGCGGCTTTACTGCGGGCCAATTAAGCTTGGCCATCTGGAGCAGATCGAAAGCTACACCCCTGGCCATCAGGTCAGATTTGGAAGTTTGAACTATACGGCCGATATCCGCGGAGACTTGATCTTCGACGGATTCGAGCTGCAGCCAAGCGCGCCGCACTGTCTTGATGGGCATGATCTAGCTTTGTAGCCGAACAGTGCCCTGGACGCCGCACCAGCATCCGCTCCGACCCTTAATCCGGAGCCGGATTCCCCGATCGAGGACGAGTGGTTGGACACCGCCTCGGGGGCTACAATCTCTACGGCGATTGAGCCGAACCCCATCCCTGTCCTTAGCGAAGACCTCGACTCCAGGGTGCCGGACTCCTCTCCGGACTCCGAACCCTCCGCGCCCTTGCCAATCGAATCCGATTGGGCGCCCGTTATGGAGTTCATGGCCGTGGACATCTTTCAGCACTCGCCCTTTGGCGACATTCTGAATTTGCTAAAGTCTCTCTCTTTATCCCGAGAGCCCTGGCCGGACTGCGGACAGGAAGGTTGGGATACGGACGACGAAATTCAACGCCCACCCACCACCCACTTTGTAGCCACTGTCGATGATTTAACCGACATGCTCGACTTCGACTCTGAAGACGTCGACGGTATGGACGACGACGCCGGAGACGACCAAGACATGGCGCCTACAGGGCCTTTGGAAGGCCACCTCATCATATGACATATACATGGTGGACATCCCAAAAGATGGGAACGGCGATGGAACAACGGAGGATGACCCCTCCAAGAAACAGCCGAAGCGCCGACGTCAGCGACGCCGCTCTAAATCTCGTCACAATAAAAACGGTGATTCCGGCACGAGAGATAATAACACCCCGGACAGTGCCGAAGAGAACCCCCTCCAGCAGGACTCAGCGCAGGAGGAGGTAGAAGCAAGTCACTTACGACTAAGGCGGCAGAAAGAGAGGTCGAGGGCGATAATTATCGCCTCGCTCAGAAGATGAGGCAAGCCTCGACGACGACGAATTTGTCGTGCCTGAGGATCCCGCCGAACAGGAGTGTTTCAAATGCAGGCTTATAGCCACGGCAAGCAGCCTCAAGAAAAAGCAGCAACAGCTTAGAGCTAACCAAGATCTGCTAGCTGATAGATTGACCGAAGTCCTTGCAGCCGAAGAGTATGAACTCGAACGCCCCTCCAAGAGCTACCCCAAACGCAGGCCGTTGCCTCGATTAGAGGAGGAAGCACCCAAGTCACCAGCGCACGACATGGCAGACCGGCCACCCCGTGGCGCGACGGAGAAGCCTCTCGGCCCTCCGCTCAAGCCACACCCCGACGCCGCTCAAAAGTACCAAGGCACGGGAAAAGCGCGCGGACTTGCTAGATTTATTGGAGGATAAGGCAAAACATACAAGATCGATCTACGGATCGCGTGGGCGCCCAACGACGCGGGATGATTACCGTCGCGCCGGATACAGCAAACCGGGCCGGGCCGAACATAGCTCATATGAGCTACGTCGTGATATAGCCCAATCTGAGGCGCCAAGACACCCACTATGCTTCACGGATGAAGTAATGGATCATCAAATCCCGAGGGCTTCCAGCCGTAAACATCAAATCATACGATGGTACCACAGATCCTGCGGTCTGGATCGAGGATTATCTCCTCCATATCCACATGGCCAGCGGTGATGATCTACATGCCATGAAATACCTCCCACTCAAGCTTAAAGGACCAGCTCGGCATTGGCTCAACAGCTTGTCAGCAGAATCAATTGGTTGTTGGGAGGACCTGGAAGCCGCATTCCTTGATAACTTCCAGGGCACATATGTGCGACCACCAGACGCCGATGACCTTAGCCACATAATCCAGCAGCCAGAAGAATCGGCCAGACAATTCTGGACACGGTTCATAACAAAGAAAAACCAAATCGTTGACTGTCCGGATGCAGAGGCCCTTGCAGCCTTCAAACATAACATCCGCGACGAGTGGCTTGCCCGGCACCTAGGACAGGAAAAGCCATAATCCATGGCAGCCCTCACAACACTCATGACCCGCTTTTGTGCGGGAGAGCATAGCTGGCTAGCTCGAAGTAACAACTTGGCCAAACATCATGATAGTTCGGATACCAAGGACAGCAATGGCAGGTCGCGTCGCAACAAGAACAAGCGCCGCATTAACAGCGATAACACTGAAGATACGGTCGTCAATGCCGGATTCAGAGGCTCTAAACCCGGTCAGCGGAAGAAGCCATTCAAAAGAAATACCTGAGGCCCGTCCAACTTGGACCGAATACTCGATCGCTTGTGCGGATACATGGCACTTCGAAAAACCAGCCAACCACACCAGCGAGGATTGTTGGGTGTTCAAGCGAGCAAGTTAAGTGCGAACTCAATGACAAGGGGCTGCATAGCGATGGCGAGGATGAGCCCTGGCCGCCGAACAATAGAGGATGAAGGGTTTTCCCACGCAAGTGCGGACGGTGAACATGATATACGCAACCCATATACCCAAAGGGAGCGAGCGTGCACTAAGGGGCGTATATGCGATGGAGCGATCGCCCGAAGTTCAATCCATGGTCTTCTGCTGATCACCTTCGATCGAAGGACCACCCCACTAGCATCCGTCACGGCGGTTTCGCCGCATTGGTTCTTGACCCAATTATCGACGGATTTCACCTAACCAGAGTCTTGATGGACGGCGGCAGCAGCCTGAACCTGCTTTATCAGGATACAGTGCGCAAAATGAGCATAGACCCCTCAAGGATTAAACCTAAAAAAGGACCTTTAAAGGCGTCATACCGGGTGTGGAGGCCATTTGTACAGGCTCATTTACACTCGAAGTGGTCTTCGGATCCCCGGATAACTTCCGAAGCGAAGAGTTAATCTTCGACATCGTCCCATTCCGCAGCGGGTATCATGCACTGCTCAGACGAACCGCATTTGCAAAGTTCAATGCGGTGCCGCACTACGCATACCTCAAGCTCAAGATGCCAGGCCCTCGAGGAGTAATCACGGTCAATGGAAACACCGAACGCTCTCTCCGAACGGAGGAGCACACGGCCCGACCCTCATGGCGGAGGTACAAAGCAGCCTCTCACGGCAATTCTTGAGTCCGGCCACTAAGCGTCGGACAACATCCAGCGCCCGGAGTAACCTACAACAAGACCACCTGGCACGATTCAAGCACGCGTAGCAATCCGGCCCCAACCCCCACCCTCGCGAAATTGCAAAGCTAGTGTTACACATACATAACTACGCTCTGGAGATACCATGGGCATATGGGGAGGGGCAAGACCACGGCACGCCAAGAATGCGGCTCGACCGCACCAGGGGCTCTCGATTGTGTCATTCTTTTTCTTTTTTCCTTTTTTCTTCCTTTTTCTTACTTTCAGGACTCCGTCTTTCATCAGTCCTGTCCAGCACTAGAATCGCCGAACTCATGATGCAACAGCCAGGGAAGCAGAGAGCCACGTCAAGTGTTCAGGTGGTCTCTATTACGAGCATTATACCTGTTTTACATACCATCCTCAGCTTACCTCGGAGAAGGACATGTTATATAGTATCATACCTTGCTTATCGAACTATTTGTATAGTTCTGATTACATTGCATTACCTTTTTGAATAAACAATACATAGCTTTTGCTTATTATTTCTCTACTTCCTTTATATATACATATGTTCATTTCACGACATGTTGCAACCGTACACTTTGGTACGGCCAATACACCAGGGGCTTAAGTACCCCAAAATTATGGTGTGATAAGTCCGAACACTTTCACAAGTGCGGCACCCCGAACTTATAGCATTATATGAATCGGCTCCGAATCATGTCTTGGGTCAATAGTTGGGTTTGCCCGGCACCCGTGTTTTGGTACCTTACGTTCCGTTATATCGGCTAAGGTAGCACCGGGAGAACCACTGTGATTGTGCCCCAGTTGAGCTGGGTCGAGCACCTCAGTGGAGAAAGCTAAAACTGACCGTCATGATAGGGCGAGAGCCGATCGCTGTTCGAGAGGTTTTTCGGGTCCCTAAAGACTTATGCCGCTTAGAGCGAGGAACCGGAATTGTCCGGCCAAAGGCGTGGATAGCGCCCGAACTTCGGTCTTCGAATACTAGGGGCTTCGCGAAATTTAAAATTATAGAATTCTATGGCTAAGTGAGAGTGTTCAAGCATTATAAGTCCGGTTGCCTTGTTTGTTGTGTTGAGCGCCTCCTAGATGGACCCAAGAATGGGAACAAGAGTGCTCAAGTTTATCCCTAACACCCCAAAGACTCATGGCATGGGGGTGAAGCCAACGACTTGCCATCTCTCAAATTTGATAAAACGGCCGCACGAAGGTAATATTTTAAATTAATAAGCGTTGCTTAAGCGCATATGAACAAGTTTTCAGCGTCAGAGGATAACAAATGCGAGTTTATTCAAAATTACATCTTTGGAGCACTCATCCGCTATTCGGCGGTCACCCTTGAGAGGCCCTCATAGTACATTTCGGGCGGCGATGCTCATGGCCCTTCGGTGGCCCGTCCGTCATAAGCCTCTCCGCATCCAGCTTGCCCCAGTGCACTTTAGCACGGGCAAGGGCCCGACGGACACCTTCAATACAGACGGAGCACTTGATGACTTCAAGCCGCGGACAGGCATCCACCAGCCGCTGCACCAAGCCAAAGTAGCTCCCCGGCATGGCCTCCAATGGCCACAGCCACGCTATAAGGCCCTTCATGGCCTGTTCGGCGACCTTGTGGAGCTCGACCAGCTGCTTCAGCTGGTCGCTCAGGGGCACTGAATGTTCGGCCTCAAAGATACCGAGACCGTAACACCTTTTCCGTCGAGCTCCCCTCCTTGGCGCGGCAGAATCGGCGACATCGGACACCTCTGGGGCAAATCTACGAATGCTCTGGAGAGCTCGAATCTGGGTAAGTAATAGGTAATTCCCTTTCACATGCTTGCTTTGCATAAAGAATGCCTTACCCGCCGCTATCTTCTTTAAAGACTCAATTTCTTGGAGGGCTTTTTGGGCCTCAGCCTTAGCAGCTTTGGCACTCTCAAGAGCCGAGGCGAGCTCGGACTCTCGAGTCTTCGAGTCACGCTCCAAACCCTCGTCTTTTTCCACGAGAGCTTGGAGCTCTTGCCGCACCTTGGCCAACTGCGCCTCCCCCTTCTCTCGCTTGGTGCGCTCCGCAGCCGCTTGGTTTTCGGCCACGGACACCGCTTCCTTCAGGGTCGCCACCTCGTTCGTGGCCCCTGTAGTACCCAAGTTATTCCTGTTATTTTTTGCAACCAAAACCTTTTCTATAAGGTATTTCTTTAATAAGGTATTACTTACCTTCCTTGTCCTCGAGCTGCTTCTTGGCTTGTCCGAGCTCGTTCTCGGACCGCTCGAGGTTCTGCTTCAATGCATTGACCTCCGCAGTCAGTACGGCAGAGGTCATCAGCGCAGCCTACATTCCCATATTGACATACTTATGTTAGACTCCTGCGTATATCTTTTTAGATCCTTAATCCGGCTTTTCTTTCCGAACACCGAACTAAGCATCAGGGGCTACTGTCTATGCGGTAATATTTTTACATATTCTAAACTTACCTCAAAGCACATTAGAAGGCTGGTACAGGCTTCGGTCACCCGCTCTTGGCGGAGTGAATTGTCGAGATCACCGCACTCATAACAAAGGCGGTGCTCCTCCTCGATGGAAGCGCATTAAGCGCCTCAAGAGTTATCCGGTGCCTCCGTTTGGGCCGGAGGACACGGCGTCTTACCTTCTTGCGAAGGATCCGGCTGGCGGACTTCGGAACCGCTGATGGTTCCGGCATGGAGTCCGGACGAGGGTCGGGCTTAGAGCCCCTGGGGGTCTTGCCCCCCGCACGCCTGGAGTCCGGGAGGTTGCCTTGTGGCACCTCCTGCGCTACCTCCTCTTGACCAAGCCACCCTTGGGGGGCCACCGCAGTGTGAGGCAAGGAGGCGGTAGGAAGCGAGGTACTCTCCATTTCCGACGAGCCCAGGGACCCGCTCGATGAATCGGCGAACTCGCCCTTAGGCGGGCTGCACGGTTGTTCGACATTAGAGAACACTCTGCAATAATAAAAAGCCATGGGTATCCGGACACTTACGATCTCGCCAGCATCTTGGCCCTTGTAGGCCAATCCTCCTCGTCGTCGTCGATGTTGGTGGAGAAGTCCGGAGGAACGGTTCTTCCCTTCTTGGACCCTCCGGCCTCCCCAGTTGGGGCGGCCTTCCTTTTCTTCTCCTCCCGGCTGGGAGGAGCTTCTTCTTCTTCCTCCTCGTCCTCGGGAGAAGATTACGCATCAGAATCGGCGACACTGGCGTCGGGAGCTCCTTCGAGTTCCCGTGGCCTCCTTCTTAGCCTTCTTCTCCGACACCACATGCGGCGCCGGAGCCAGCAGCCCCGTCAATTGGGCGTCCTCCGGGTCTTCCGGCAAAGGAGCCGGACAGTTAATCTGTCTGGACGTCTTCAGCCAGTCCTGTCAAAGATTAGGGAGTTTTAGATCCCACATAGAGTCAATCTATGAAAAAAGAGTCCCGTAAAGGGTAAAATAACTTACCTCGCCAGCTGGACGCCGCGAGCTATATCCCCGATCCTTGTTAGCGGATCTTGGGGCTTCAGCGCCCTTAAACAGCACCTTCCAGGCATCTTCGTACGTAGTGTCGAAGAGCCGGCTCAAAATTGATCTTTGTGCCGGATTGAACTCCCACAAGTTAAAGGCCCGTTGTTGGCATGGGAGAATCCGGCGGATGAGCATCACCTGGATTACGTCGACAAGCCTGAGATTCTTGTCCACCAGGTTTTGGACGCATGTTTGGAGTCCGGATAGCTCTTCCGAATTCCCCCACGTCAGGCCCGTCTCCTTCCATGACGAGAGCCGTGTGGGGAAGCCAGATCTGAATTCGGGGGCCGCCATCCATTTGGGGTCGCGTCGCTCGGTGATGAAGAACCACCCCGATTGCCACCCCTTTATTGTCTCCACAAAGGCGCCCTTGAGCCATAGGACCTTGGCCATCTAGCCAACCATGGCGCCTCCGCACTCCGCTTGACGGCCGTCCACTACCTTCGGCCGGACATTAAAGATCTTCAGCCATAAGTCAAAGTGGGGCTGGATGCAGAGGAAAGCCTCGCAGACGATGATAAACGCCAAGATGTTGAGGACGAAATTCGGGGCCAGGTCGTGGAAGTCCAGGCCGTAGTAGAACATGAGCCCCCGGACAAATGGGTGAAGTGGAAAACCTAGTCCGCGGAGGAAGTGGGGGAGAAACACCACCCTCTCATGGGGCCGGGGGTTGGAATAAGCTGCCCGCATCGGGCAGCTTTGTGCGTGATGTCGCCCGGACAAGTATCCGGCCTCCCCGGTCTTGTGATGTGCCCCTCCATGACGGAGGAGGCCATCCACCTGCCTCCCGCTCTGACATGGTTGGAGAAGGTTGAGGTGGGATGTGCGGACTTGGCTGGAGCTCGAGTCTTGGAAATGGATAAGCAAAGGAGGAAGAAGGCGTGGGTGAAAAGGTGGATCCTTATCCCTTATATGGAATGGGAATGAAGCTACGCGTCCCCCACCAGCCTGGTAAAACTCTCTTATTTCCCAAACACCGTAATCAATGGCGCGGATGGGTTACCCACGTCCGTATTGATGAGAATCCCGGAATAAGGGGGCACGATCTATGCTTTGATAAGACGTGCCGAGGAAACCGCCTCGCTAAACGCGTTGAGGTGGAACAGTAAAAAACGATTCATATAAAGGCATGGTCGTCGTGTGATGTCATGTCGCAGGATACGTCAGCACATCTGTGCAAAAATTATTCTCTCTACGGTGGTATGTGGAACTTGTTTTGCAGAGCCGGACACTATCCTTGTGTTCAAAACCTTCTATGAAGTATTCGGAGGAGGAACCCGCCTTGCAATGCCGATGACAATATGCGCGCCGGACTCGTCGTCATTGAAGCCTGGTTCAAGGGCTCTTGAGGAGTCCGGACTAGGGGTGTCCGGATAGCGGACTATCGTCACGGCCGGACTCCAAGACTATGAAGATACAAGATTGAAGACTTCGTCCCGTGTCCGGATGGGACTTTCCTTGGCGTGGAAGGCAAGCTTGGCGTCTGGATATGTAGATCTCCTACCATTGTAACCGACTCTACTGTAACCCTAACCTATCCGGTGTCTATATAAACCGGAGGGTTTTAGTCCGTGGACGAACAACAATCATACCATAGGCTAGCTTCTAGGGTTTAGCCTCCTTGATCTCGTGGTAGATCTACTCTTGTACTACCTATATCATCAATATTAATCAAGCGGTGAGTAGGGTATTACCTCCATCGAGAGGGCCCGAACCTGGGTAAAAACATCGTGTCCCTTGTCTCCTGTTACCATCCGCCTAGACGCACAGTTCGGGACCCCCTACCCGAGATCCACCGGTTTTGACACCGATAGTCGGGGAAGAGTTCCGTCAGCACGACGGCGTGCTGACGGTGATGATGTTCTACCGATGCAGGGCTTCGCCTAAGCACCGCTACGATATGACCAAGGTGGAATATGGTGGAAGGGGGCACCGCTGCAGCTGAGGAGCGATCACGAAGATCAACTTGTGTGTCATGGGGTGGCCCCTTGCCCCCGTATATAAAGGAGGGAGGGAGGAGGTGCGGCCGGCCCCTAGGGGTGCGCCTGGAGGAGTCCTACTCTCACCGGGAGTAGGACTCCCCCCTCTTGCCTTGTTGGAGAAGGAAAGGGGAAGGGGGAAAGAGGAAAGGGGGGCGCCCCCCCCCCTTCCTTGTCCTATTCCGACTAGGGGGGAGGGGGCGCGCGGCCTACCTTGGCTGGCTCCCCTCTTCTCCCTTAGGGCCCATGTAGGCCCATTAACCCCCGGGGGGGTTCTGGTAACCCCCGGTACTACGGTAAAACCCCGATTTTACCCGGAACGATTTCGATATCCAAATATAGCCTTCCAATATATCAATCTTTATCTCTCGACCATTTCGAGACTCCTCGTCATGTCCTTGATCACATCCGGGACTCCGAACAACCTTCGGTACATCAAAAACTGTAAACTCATAATATAATTGTCATCGTAACGTTAAGCGTGCGGACCCTACGGGTTCGAGAACTATGTAGACATGACCTAGAACTGTTTCCGGTCAATAACCAATAGCGGAACCTGGATGCTCATATTGGCTCCTACATATTCTACGAAGATCTTTATCGGTCAAACCGCATAACAACATACGTTGTTCCCTTTGTCATCGGTATGTTACTTGCCGAGATTCGATCGCGGTATCTCAATACCTAGTTCAATCTCGTTCACGCAAGTCTCTTTACTCGTTACGTAATGCATCATTCCGTAACTAACTCATTAGTTACATTGCTTGCAAGGCTTATAGTGATGTGCATTGCCGAGAGGGCCCAGATATACCTCTCCGACAATCGGAGTGACAAAACCTAATCTCGAAATATGCCAACTCAACATGTACCTTTGGAGACACCTGTAGAGCTCCTTTATTAGCACCCAGTTACGTTGTGACGTTTGGTAGCACACAAAGTGTTCCTCCGATGGCAGGAGTTGCATAATCTCATAGTTATAGGAACTTGTATAAGTCATGAAGAAAGCAATAGAAATATACTAAACGATCAAGTGCTAAGCTAACGGAATGGGTAAAGTCAATCACATCATTCTCCTAATGATGTCATTCCATTAATCAAATGACAACACATGTCTATGGTTAGGAAACATAACCATCTTTGATCAATGAGCTAGTCAAGTAGAGGCATACTAGTGACATTAAGTTTGTCTATGTATTCACACATGTATCATGTTTCCGGTTAATACAATTCTAGCATGAATAATAAACATTTATCATGATATGAGGAAATAAATAATAACTTTATTATTGCCTCTAGGGCATATTTCCTTCAAATAGATCATTGGACAGCGGTCAAAATCATCCTTAGAAGACTAAGGAGATATTTCTCGGTTATGGAGGTGATAAAGAGTTCGTCGTAAAGAGTTACGTCAATGCAAGCTTTGACGCCGATCTGGATGACTCCGAGTCTTGATCTGGATACATATTGAAAGTGGGATCATTCAGCTAGAGTAGCTCCGTGCAGAGCATTGTAGACATAGAAATTTGCAAAATACATACGGTTCTGAATGTGGCAGACCCATTGACTAAACCTATCTCACAAGCAAAACATGATCACACCTTAGTACTCTTTGGGTGTTAATCACATATCGATGTGAACTAGATTATTGACTCTAGTAAACCCTTTGGGTGTTGGTCACATGACGATGTGAACTATTGGTGTTAAATCACATGATGATGTGAACTAGATTATTGACTCTAGTGAAAGTGGGAGACTGAAGGAAATATGCCCTAAAGGCAATAATAAAGTTGTTATTTATATTTCCTTATATCATGATAAATGTTTATTATTCATGCTAGAATTGTATTAACCGGAAACTTAGTACATGTGTGAATACATAGACAAACAGAGTATCACTAGTATGCCTCTACTTGACTAGCTCATTGGATAAAAGATGGTTAAGTTTCCTAGCCATAGATATGAGTTGTCATTTGATCAACGGGATCACATCATTAGAGAATGATGTGATTGACTTGACCCATTCCGTTAGCTTAGCACTTGATCGTTTAGTATATTGCTATTACTTTTTTGATGACTTATACATGTTCCTATACTATGAGATTATGCAACTGCCGAATACCGGAGGAACACTGTGTGCTACCAAACATCACAACGTTACTGAGTGATTATAAAGGTGCTCTACATGTGTCTCCGATGGTACTTGTTGAGTTGGCATAGATCGAGATTACGATTTGTCACTCCGATTGTCGGAGAGGTATCTCTGGGCCCTCTCGGTAATGCATATATCACTATAAGCCTTGCTAGCAATGTGACTAATGAGTTAGATGCGGGATGATGCATTAAGAAATGAGTAAAGAGACTTGCCGGTAACGAGATTGAACTAGGTATTGAGATACTGACGATCGAATCTCGGGCAAGTAACATACCGATGACAAAGAGAACATTGTATGTTATTATGCGGTTTGACTGATAAAGATCTTCGTAGAATATGTAGGAACCAATATGAGCATCCTTGTTCCTCTATTGATAATTGACCGGAGATGAGTCTCGGTCATGTCTACATAGTTCTCGAACCCGTAGGGTCCGCACGCTTAACGTTCGGTGACGATCGGTATTATGAGTTTATGTGTTTTGATCTACTGAACATAGTTCGGACTCCTGGATGAGATCGGGGACATGACGAGGAGTCTCGAAATGGTCCAGACGTAAAGATCGATATATTGGACGACTATATTCAGACATCGAAAAGGTTCTGACTGATTCGGGTATTTTTTTTGACTACTAGAGAGTTACGGGAATTTGTATTGGGCCTTAATGGGCCATACGGGAAAGCAGAAAAAGGCCTCAAGAGTGGCAGCGCTCCTTCCCCACGGACTGGTCCGAATTGGACTAGGGAAAGGGGGCGCCCCCTTCCTTCCTTCTCCTTCTCTCTTCCCCTTTTCCTCTTCCATGTGGGAGGGGGAATCCTACTAGGACTAGGGAGTCCTAGTAAGACTCCACACTTTGGGCGCGCCCTATGAGGGTCGGCCTCCTCCTCCCTCCATCCTTTATATACGTGGCCAGGGGGCACCCCATGGACACAGAAGTTGATCATCGATCTCTTAGCCGAGTGCGGTGCCCCCTCCACCATAATCCACCTCGGTCATATCGTCGTAGTGCTTAGGAGAAGCCCTGTGCCGGTAGCTTCATCATCACCGTCATCACACTGTCGTGCTGACGAAGCTCTCCCTCGACACTCTGTTGGATCATGAGTTCGTGGGACTTCACCGAGCCGAACGTGTGCAGATCACGGAGGTGTCGTACCTTCGGTGGTAGGATTGGTCGATCATGAAGGCGTACGACTACATCAACCGCGTTGTCATAATGCTTCCGCTTACGGTCTACGAGGGTACGTAGACAACACTTCCCTCTCGTTGCTATGCATCACCATGATCTCGCGTGTGCGTAGGAATTTTTTTGAAATTACTACGTTCCCCAACACCATCTCCAAAGCACCGTCACGATCTCCATCGTCACCGGCTTGACACCTTGATCTCCATCGTAGCGTCATTGTCGTCTTGCCAACTATTGCTTCTACAACTATCGCTACCACATAGTGATAAAGTAAAGCAATTACATGGCGATTGCATTTCATACAATAAAGCGACAACCATAAGGCTACTACCAGTTGCCTGTAACTTTTACAAAACATGATCATCTCATAAAATAACTTAAATCATATCATGTCTTGACCATATAACATCACAACATACCCTGCAAAAACAATTTAAACGTCCTCTACTTTGTTGTTGCAAGTTTTACGTGGCTGCTACGGGCTTCTACCAAGAACCGTTCTTACCTACGCATCAAAACCACAAGGATTTTTCGTCAAGTGTGTTGTTTTAACCTTCAACAAGTGTCGGTGTCAAAACCGGCGGATCTCGGGTAGGGGGTCCCGAACTGTGCGTCTAGGCGGATGGTAACAGGAGACAAGGGACACGATGTTTTTACCCAGGTTCGGGCCCTCTCGATGGAAGTAATACCCTACTCCTGCTTGATTAATATTGATGATATGGGTAGTACAAGAGTAGATCTACCACGAGATCAAGGAGGCTAAACCCTAGAAGCTATCCTATGGTATGATTGTTGTTCGTCCTACGGACTAAAACCCTCTGGTTTATATAGATACCGGATAGGGTTAGGGTTACACAGAGTCGGTTACAATGGTAGGAGATCTACATATCCGCATCGCCAAGCTTGCCCTCCATGCCAAGGAAAGTCCCATCCGGACACGGGACGAAGTCTTCAATCTTGCATCTTCATAGTCTTGGAGTCCGGCCAAAGATGCACTACTAGGGAAAACCCTAGCAGCAGCACGGGTTTTGAGTGTAGCAGCAGCGCGGGTGGCCGCGCTACTAATAAGGCGCTACAGCTAACTTGTAGTAGTAGCGCGGTCCGCATCGCTTACTATCGATGACGATATCGCCAGCGCTTTTTTTCCCAACGCGCTACTATTAGTTAGCTGTAGCAATTTCGTAGTCGCCGCCATTGCTATATCTTTCATCATTTTCCTTTCGGTTTCCCTTTCGGACACAAGATACTAGGTATGCGCTACTAGATATCAAATTCATAAACCATTCTTTGGGTAGTACTCGCCGTTCCAAATTGCGTCGTGGTTTTATTTAAACCCACGAGGAGTAATTTGGAACGAAGGGAGTACTAGATAATTAAAACCACGACGAGTAATTTGGAACGAAGGGAGTACTAGATAACAATTTCATGCATAGTCAATATGCATCCTCAAGCAGTACAAGGTCATATCAACGACGATCATCATATGTAGTTCTAGATGATATCAACGACAATCATCATATGTAGTTCTAGATGATATAGCCACACACACATATGTAGTTCTAGATGATATAGCCACACACACATATGTAGTTCTAGATGATATAGCCACACACACATATTTAGTTCTAGATGATATCAAGACAATCATCATCCTCAAGCACAGGCGGTTGGTGTTCTGATAGTAATTAGGATGGCCTGTCCAACACGAAGATTCTTGCCATCGAGGAATTTCTTCCACCCAACCGAAGTTTAAGTGTAATGCGACCGTCCGTGTCCACTTGGTAATTACAGAGTTGTGTGGAGCCCCTTGCGGTAAGGCGTAGTCCGGTGAGCCTTCTTCATCAGGCTCAATACCATAACTCACAGATATGCTCTTTGCCAATTTCTGAATAAGAAAAACATATCAATTAATAAATAGCCTCGCAAATAAGTACATATGGATTATCTACACTATTAATAGTTTCCTTAGATTCTACACTAATAAGCATGTGATCGAACTCTACACTAAAACATATCATCGACTAGATTCCACACAACATACCATATCATTGGATTGTACACTAAGTATTTCATCGGATAATTTGCATTTGTAAGTATAACATACCATATCATGTCGATCAACCATGGTATTTGTCAGGCGGGTCACGAATGGCACCCCAACAAAGTCAAGACGTGGCGGAATTATGTCCCACAGGTTGGACACCTCCTCCTCGCTCAGCCTTGTTCTTTGAGCTACGATGGCTTCATGAAGTGGGTCTTCATCATCTTCATCGCAGTGGGTCCTCATTATCTTAATCATCTTCATCATCTTCGTCATCTTCATCATCTTCCACCAGGTTGAGATAAATGACAGCCAGCTTGGGTCTTTCTGCTCTGAAGGAGAAGCTGATCAACTCACCACCAGTAAGACGCACATGAGCGATGAAACGGGCCCATCCATCTCCTCCAATCTGCGACATATTGTGTCCTTTCTCGACCTCCATAGTGTACGGCCCCCCAGGAGCCTCAAATGTCATAGTGTCTCCTGTCAGCTTGTTGAATTTCAACCTCACATTGCATGGGACGATCTGTGTAAAATAAGCAAAATGACACAATGCAGTAATGCCATCACTAAAAATACAATAGTTATTGCATTTCATCTAATTTCTTACCGCCGCATGACGAAAACTCGGCTAGAAGTAGATGCCGAACAGCTTGCCAGTTGCAAGGCTGTTGGCGCATCTTGACTTGCATAGTCGACATAGTGGTGGTGGTTGTGGCGCCATTTTTCCTGAAGCAATATGAGCAAAGGATTAACGATCCACTTCACAGGAAAGAAAAACAGTAGCATGTGATATTTTTGGTTCTTAGCGAGAAGCAATTTGATGGACAATTATAATCCTAAGATCTATGTATTAGCATGTGATATTTTGGTTCTTCCATAAGTAACATATTAGATGACAAGGTACCACCTACATTTTGCCAAAAAGTAACTTATAAAAAAACAAAAGCAACTACGTACCTATCCATGTATAGAAAAATAACAATAAAATGGTGCCTACTAAATCAACTAAATGAACTAGTCTACTAAATCAACTAAATCAAAATGTTCTAAATCAACTAGCCTACTAAATCAACTAAATCATATTAACTAAATCAAAATGTTCTAAATCAACTAAATCAACTAGCCTACTAAATCAAGGAGGAGAAGAGAGTATCTGGAGGAGGAAGGCGGAGGCGAGGAGGGGCCGACCCGGCGGCCAGTGGAGGGAGGATGGAGGAGGAAGGCGGAGGCGAGGAGGGCTGGCCCGGCCAGTGGAGGGAGGACGGAGGAGGAAGGCGGAGCGAAAGGTGGGCCCGGCCAGCAGTGGAGGGAGGACGGAGGAGGAGGCCGGTGCAGAGTCCAACAAGGAGGAGGAGGTGACGGCAGCCTTGAGAGGGTGGAGGGCGATGGGGAGGACCGCGGGGATTCAGAGGAGGATCCGGTCGGTGTGTGGCTTGCGTGAGTGGATCGGATTTTGTAGTAAACTTAGCAGTAGCGCTTATTTGAGAGATGCGCTGCTACTACGCACCATAGCAGTAGCGCTCGTCGTTATAACACGTTGCTGCTATAACTAGCGTCGCGGCGGCCTCGTGGGAATTATCGCGATGGCGCTTCTTTGGGCGGCGCTCTTTGCTATATTTATTTCAGCAGCGAGTTAAGCTTGACCTCGCTACTGCTAATTAGCAGCAGCGCCTTATTTTAAAGCGCGCTGCTACTAAGATTCTGTGTATAGGCTTTTCCCTAGTAGTGATGATAGTTCGGCTATCCGGACACCCCCTAGTCCAGGACTCCCTCAGTAGCCCCTGAACCAGGCTTCAATGACGACGAGTCCGGCGCGCATATTGTCTTCGGCATTGCAAGGCGGGTTCCTCCTCCGAATACTTCATGGAAGGTTTTGAAGACAAGGATAGTGTCCGGCTCTGCAAAACAAGTTCCACATACCACCGTAGAGAGAATAACTTTTGCACAGATCTGCTGACGTATTCCGCGGCGTGACATCACACCACGGCCAGGCCTTTATTCGAATCGTTTTTTTACTGTTCCACATCAGCGCGTTTAGCGAGGTGGTTTCCTTGGCACGTCTTATCAAAGCATAGATCGTGCCCCCTTATTCAGGGATTCTCATCAATACGGACGTGGGTAACCCATCCGCGCCATTGATTACGGCGCTTGGGAGATAAGCGAGTTTTACCAGGCTGGTGGGGACGATAGCTTCATCCGTCCATATAAGGGGATAAGGATCCACCTTCTCACCCACGCCTTCTTCCTCCTTTGCTTATCCATTTCACAAGACTTTTCGAGCTCCAGCGCCCAAGTCCGCACATCCCACCTCAACCTTCTCCAACTATGTCCGAAGCGGGAGGCAGGTGGATGGCCTCCTCCGTCATGGAGGGGCACATCACAAAGCTGTGGGAGGTCGGATACCTGTCCAGCAACATCGCGCACCGGCTACCCGACGAGGGGCAGCTCATTCCAACCCCCAGGCCCCATGAGAGGGTGGTGTTTCTCCCCCACTTCCTCCGCGGACTAGGTTTTCCACTTCACCCATTTATGCAGGGGCTCATGTTCTACTACGGCTGGACTTCCACGATCTGGCCTCAATTTCATACTCAACATCTCGGCGTTCATCGTGGGTATGCGAAACCTTCCTCTGCATCCAGCCCCACTTGGCTTATGGCTGAAGATCTTCAATGTCAAGCCGAAGGTAGTGGGCGGCCGCCAAGCGGAGTGCGGAGGCGCCATGGTTGGCAAGATGGCCAAAGTCCTATGGCTCGAGGGCTCCTTTGTGGAGACCATAAAGGGGTGGCAATCGGGGTGGTTCTACATCACCGAGCCGCGCGACTCCAAATGGGCGGCGGTCCCCGAATTCAGATCTGGCTTCCCCACACGGCTCTCTTCATGGAAAGAGACGGGCCTGACGTGGGGGAATTCGGACGAGCTGTCCGGACTCAAAACCTGCGTCCGAAACCTGGTGGACAAGAATCTCACGCTTGTCAACGTAATCCAGGTGATGCTCATCCGTCGGATTCTCCCATGCCAACAACGGGCCTTCAAATTGTGGGAGTTCGATCCGGCACAGCACTTAACGCTGAAAAGGCTCTTCGACACTACGTACGAAGATGCCTGGATGGTGCTGTTCAAGGGTGCCGATGCTCCCACATCCGCTACCGAAGATCGCAGATTCAGGTCGCAGCGTCAAGCCAGCGAGGTAAGTTATTTTATCCTTTATGGGACTCTTTTTTCATAGTTTGACTCTATGCGGGATCTAAACTCCCTAACCTTTAACAGGACTGGCTAAAGACGTCCGGACAGGTTAACTGTCCGGCCCCTTTGCCAGAAGACCCAGCGGACGCCCGATTGACAGGGCTGCTGGCTCCGGTACCTCACGTGGTGCCGGAGAAGAAGGCAAAGAAGGAGGCCACGGGAACTCGAAAGAGCTCCCGGCACCAGGCGCTGTCGGACTCACCGCCCGACAACTCTGAGGCGGAATCCTCCTCTGAGGAAGAGGAGGAAGAAAAAGAAGCCTCTCCCCGGTGAAGAGAGAAGAAAAGGAAGGCCGCTAACCGAGGAGGCCGGAGGGTCCAAGAAGGGAAGGACCCTTCATCCGGACTTCTCCACCAACGTCGACAACGACGAGGAGGAGTGGCCAACAAAGGATAAGCCCCTGGCGAGATCGTAAGTGTCCGGATACCCATGGTTTTTTTCATTGCATAGTGTTCTCTAATGCCGAACAATCATGTAGCCCGCCCAAGGACGAGTTCGCCACTTTGCCGAGCGGGTCCCTGAGTTCGTCGGAAATGGAGAGTACTTCACTTCCGACCGCCTCCTCGCCTCACGCTGCGGACGATGCCGAGGTGGGGCCCCAAGGGGGGCCTGGTAAAGAGGAGGTGGCGCAGGAGGCGCCGCAAGGCAACCTCCCGGACTCCAGGCGCGTGGGGGGCGAGACCCCCAGGGGCTCTAAGCCCGACCCTAGTTCGGACTCCATACTGGAACCTTCAGTGGTTCCGAAGTCCGGCAAGCGGTCCCTTCGTAGGTAGGGTAAGACGCCGGTGTCCTCCGTCCAACCGGAGGCACCGGATAGCTTACTGGAGGCGCTTAATAGTGCTTCCGTCAAGGAGGAGCACCGCACTGTTATGAGTGTGGTGATCCAGAAAGTTCAGTCCACCAAGAGCGGGCTGGATCGAAGCTGTACCAGCCTTCTAACGGGCTTTGAGGTAAGTTTGGAATATGTAAAAATATTACCGCATAGACGGTAGCCTGATGCTTAGTTCGGTGTTGGAAAGAAAAGCCGGACTAAGGATCTAAAAATATATCTGAGGAGTCTAATATAAGTATGTCAATATGCGAATGCGAGCTCTGCCTGACCTCTGCCTCACTGACTGCGGAGGTCAATGCATTGAAGCGGAGCCTCGAGGGGTCCGAGAACGAGCTCGGCCTTGCCAAGAAGCAGCTCGAGGACAAGGAAGGTAAGTAATACCTTATTAAAGAAATACCTTATAGAAAGGATTCGGTTGCAAAAAATGACAGGAATAACGTGGGTATTGTACGGGCCACGAACGAGGTGGCGGCCCTGAAGGGAGCGGTGTCCGCGACCGAAAACAAAGCGGCCGTCGAGCGCACCAAGCGAGAGAAGGGGGAGGCGCAGCTGGCGGAAGTGCGGCAAGAGCTCCAGGCTCTCGTGGAAAAACACGAGGGTTTGGAGCGTGACTCGAAGACCCGAGAGTCCGAGCTTGCTTCGGCTCTTGAGAGTGCCAAAGCTGCTAAGGGCGAGGCCCAAAAAGCCCTCCAGGAGATTGAGGCAATAAACAAGATCGTGGCGGGTAAGGCATTCTTTATGCAGAGGAAGAATGTGAAAGTGAATTACCTATTACTTACCCGGATTCGGAGCTCTCCAGGAGCATTCGCAGATCTGCCCTGTAGTGTGGCTGATGCTGCCGCATTCTACCGCGCCAAGGAGGGGAGCTCGGCGGAGAAGGTGTTACGGTCTCGGTATCTTTGAGTCCGGACATCCGGTGCCCCTAAGCGACCAGCTGAAGCAGCTGGTCGAGCTCCACAAGGTCTCCGAACAGGCCATGAGGGGCCTCATAGTTCGGCTGTGGCCGTTGGGAGCCATGCCTGGGAGCTACTTTGGGCTAGTGCGGCGGCTGGTGGATGCATGTCCATGGATTGAAGTCATCAAGCGCTCCGTCTGCATTGAAGGTGCCCGTCGGGCCCTTGCCCGTGCTAAAGTGCACTGGGGCAAGCTGGATGCGGAGAAGCTTGTGATGGACGGGCCACCGAAGGGCATGGAGCATCGTACGCCCGAAATGTACTATGAGGGCCTCCTGAAGGGTGCCCGCCGTATAGCGGATGAGTGCTCCAAAGATGTAATTTTTGAATAGACTCGCATTTGTTATCCTCAGACGCTGAAAACTTGTTCATATGCGCTAAGCAACGCTTGTTAATTTAAAATATTACCTTATGTGCGGTCGTTTATCAAATTTGAGAGATGGCAAGTCGTTGGCTTGACCCCCATGCCACGAGTCTTTGGGGTGTTCGGGATAAACTTGAGCGATCTTGTTCCCATTCTTGGGTCCATCGAGGAGGCGCTCAGCATAGCGAACAAGGCAACCGGACTTATAATGCTTGAACACTCTCACTTAGCCATATGATTCTATAATTTTAAATTTCAGTGAAGCCCCTAGTATTCGGAAGACCGAGTTCGGGGCGCTATCCACGCCTTGGCCGGACAATGCCGGTTCCTCGCTCTAAGCGGCATAAGTCTTTAGCAACCCGAAAAAACCTCTCGAACAGCGACCGGCTCTCGCCCTATCATGACGGTCAGTTTTAGCTTTCTCCACTGAGGTGCTCAACCCAGCTCAACCGTGGCACAATCATAGTGGTTCTCCTAGTGCTACCTTAGCCGATATAACGGAACATAAGGTACCAAAACATAGGAGTCGGGCAAACCCAACTATTGACCCAAGACATGATTCGGAGCCGATGCATATAATGCTATAAGTTCGGGGTGCCGCACTTGTGAAAGTGTTCAGACTTATCACACCATACTTTTGGTGTACTTAAGCCCCTGGTGTATTGGCCGTACCAAAGTGTACGGGTGCAACATGTCATGAAATGAACATATATATAGATGAAAAAAGGAGTGCAATAATAGGCAAATGTATTGTTTATTAAAAAGGGTACTGCAATGAAAGCAGAACAATACAAATAGTGCGATAAGCAAGGGATGGGACTATGTAACATGTCCCCCTCCAGGGGTAAGCTGTGGGATGGTATGTAAAACAGGTAAAATGCTCGTAATAGAGACCACCTGAACACTCGACGTAGCTTTCGCTTCCCTGGCTGTTGCATCGTGAGTTCGGCAATTCTAGTGCGGACAGGACTTCGGAAAAGCGGAGTCCTGAAAGTAAGAAAAAGAAAAAGAAAAGAATGACACAATCCGGAGCCCACAGTGCGGTTGAGCCGCGATACAGGCGTGTCGTGGTCGTGCCCCTCCCCTTATGCCCATGGTATCTCCGGGCGTAGTTATGTACGCGTAGTACTAGCTTCGTTGTTTCGCGAGGGCTGGGATTGGGGCGGATTACTCTGGCGATGCTTGAATCGTGCGGCGGTCTTGCTGTAGGTTGCTCGGGCGCGCTTGATGTCACGGGCGTTTAGTGGCGGACTCGAGAATTGCTGTGAGAGGCTGCTTTGCACCTCCGCCCGCGAAGGGCCGCCCGTGTGCTCCTCTGTTCGGAGAGAGCGTTCGGTGTTTCCATTGACCGTGATTACTCCTCGAGGGCCTGGCATCTTGAGATTGAGGTATCGTGGTGCGGCACCGCATTGAACTTTGCAAATGCGGTTCGTCCCAAGCAAAGGCGTGATAGCCGCTGCATGAACGGGACTATGTCGAAGATTAACTCTTCGCCGGAAGTTATCCGGGATCCGAAGACCACCGAGTGTAATGGCGAGCCTGTACAATTGGCCTCTACACCGGTATGGCGCCTTTAAAGGTCGTATTTGTAGGTTTAATCCTTGAGGGGTCTATGCCCATTTTGCGCACTGTATCCTGATAAAGCAGGTTCAGGCTGCTACCGCCGTACATCAGGACTCTAGTGAGGTGAAATCCGTCGATAATTGGGTCAAGAACCAATGCGGCGAAACCGCCATGACGAATGCTAGTGGGGTGGTCCCTTCGATCGAAGGTGATCGGGCAGGAAGACCATGGGTTGAACTTCGGGGCGACTGGCTCCATCGCATATACGTCCCTTAGTGCACGCTTCCGCTCCCTTTTGGGTATGTGGGTTCCAGATATCATGTTCACCGTCCGCACTTGTGTGGGAAAGCCCTTCTATCCTCTATTGTTCGTGGCGGGGCTCTTCCTCGTCATCGCTATGCAGCCCCTTGTCATTGAGTTCGGCACTTAACTTGCATGCTTGCTTGAACACCCAACAATCCCTGTTGGTGTGATTGGCTGGTTTTTCGGGGGTGTCGTGTATCTGGCACAAGCGATCGAGTATTCGGTCCAAGTTGGACGGGCCCTGGATATTTCTTTTGAATGGCTTCTTCCGCTGACCGGGTTTAGAGCCTCTGAATCCGGCATTGACTGCCGTATCTTCATCATTGTCGCTGTTAATGCGGCGCTTGTTCTTGTTGCGACGCGACCTGCCATTGCTGTCCTTGGTATCCGAACTACCAGGGTTTTTGGTCAAGTTGTTACTACGAGCTAGCCAGCTGTCTTCTCCCGCGCAAAAGCGGGTCATGAGTGTGGTGAGGGCTGCCATGGATTTCAGCTTTTCCTGTCCTAGGTGCCGGGCTAGTCACTCGTCGTGGATGTTATGTTTGAAGGCTGCAAGGGCCTCTGCATCCGGACAGTCGACGATTTGATTTTTCTTGGTTAGGAACCGTGTCCAGAATTGTCTGGCCGATTCTTCTGGCTGCTGGATTATGTGGCTGAGGTCATCGGCGTCTGGTGGTCGCCGCGTATGTGCCACCGGAAGTTATCAAGGAATGCGGCTTCCAGGTCCTCCCAACAACCAATTGATTCTGCTGGCAAGCTGTTAAGCCAATGCCGAGCTGGTCCTTTAAGCTTGAGTGGGAGGTATTTGATGGCGTGTAGATCATCCCCGCGGGCCATGTGGATATGGAGGAGATAGTCCTCGATCCAGACCGCAGGATCTGTTGTACCATCGTATGATTCGATGTTTACGGGTTTGAAGCCCTCAGGGATTTGATGATCCATTAGTTCATCTGTGAAGCATAGTGGGTGTGCGGCGCCTCTGTATTGGGCTATATCACGACGTAGCTCATATGAGCTTTGTCTACTGTGTTCGGCCCGGCCGAAGTTAATGTATCCGGCGTGACGGTTATCATCACGTATCGTGGGGCCACCACGCGATCCGTAGATCGATCTTGTATGTCTTGCCTTGTCCTCCAATACGTCTCGCAGGTCTGGCGCATTTCCCCGTGCCTTGGTACTTTTTGAGCGACGCTGGAGTGCGGCTTGAATGGAGGGTCTAGAGGCCTCTCTGTCGCGACAAAGGGTGGTCGGTCGGCCGCTTCATGCGCTGGTGATGTAGGTTTGGGTGATGCTTCCTCTAATTGGGGTAGTAGCCTGCGTTTGGGGTATTTTTTGGAGGGCCGTTCGAGTTCATACTCTTTGGCTGCAAGGACTTCAGTCCATCTGTCAGCTAACAGGTCTTGGTCAGCTCTAAGTTGTTGCTGCTTTTTCTTGAGGCTGCTTGTCGTGGCCATAAGCCTGCTTTTAAAATGCTCCTATTCGGCGGGATCCTCAGGCACGACAAATTCGTCGTCGTCGAGGCTTGCCTCATCTTCGGAGGGAGGCGCATAATTATCGTCCTCTACCTCTCTTTTCGCCGACCTTGTCGTGCGGACTTGCATCTCCCTCCTCCTGCGCCGAGTCCTGCTTTGGAGGGGTTGTCTTCAACCTTTATGCAGGGTGTTATTATCTCCCGTGCGAAATCACCGTTCTTTGTGGCGGGATTTAGAGCGGGGCGGCGGCGTCGGCCGGCTTTGTTTCTTGGAGGTCATCCTCCATTTGTTCCATCGTCGTTCCCATCTTTTGGGATGTCCACCATGTATATGTCGTATGACGAGGTGGCCTTCCAGTGCCCTGTAGGCGCTGGGTCTTGGTCTTCTCTGGCATCGTCGTCTATACCGTCGATGTCTTCGGAGTCGAAGTCGAGTATGTCGGTTAAATCATCGATAGTGGCTACAAAGTGGGTGGTGGGTGGGCGTTGAATTTCTTCGTCGTCCGCATCGCAACCTTCCTGACCGTAGTCCGGACAGGGCTCTCCTGATAAAGAGAGAGACTTTAGTGAATTCAAGATGTCGCCAAAGGGCGAGTGCTTTGAAAGATGTCCGGCGGTGAATTCCATGACCGGCGTAATCGGATTCGATTAGCGGTAGCAGAGGGTTCGGAGTCCGGAGAGGAGTCCGGCGCCTTGGAATCACGGTCTTCGCAAAGGGCGAGGATGGAGTTCGTCTCAATCGCCGTTGAGATCATAGCCCCTGGCGGTGTCCAACCACTCGTCCTCGATCGAAGTCGGCTCGAGCTAAGGGTCGGAGGCGGACTGCTGCGACCTCCGTGACACCTTTGTTCGGTGGCAGAGCTAGATCATGCCCATCGAGACAGTGCGGCGCGCATGGCTGTGGCTCGAACCCGTCGAAGATCAAGTCTCCGCGGATGTCAGCCGTGTAGTTCAAACTTCCAAACCTGACCTGATGGCCAGGGGCGTAGCTTTCGATCTGCTCGAGATGGCCAAGCGAATTGGCCCGCAGTGCAAAGCCGCCGAATACGAAGATCTGTCCGGGGAGAAAAGTCTCACCCTGGACCACGTCGTTGTTGATGATCGAAGGAGCCATCGGGCCTATAGGTGACGACACAGAGGAGATCTCAATGAGAGCACCAATGTCGGTGTCAAAACCAGCGGATCTCGGGTAGGGGGTCCCGAACTGTGCGTCTAGGCGGATGGTAACAGGAGACAAGGGACACGATGTTTTTACCCAGGTTCGGGCCCTCTCGATGGAGGTAATACCCTACTCTGCTTGATTAATATTGATGATATGGGTAGTACAAGAGTAGATCTACCACGAGATCAAGGAGGCTAAACCCTAGAAGCTAGCCTATGGTATGATTGTTGTTCGTCATACGGTCTAAAACCCTCCGGTTTATATAGACACCGGATAGGGTTAGGGTTACACAGAGTCGGTTACAATGGTAGGAGATCTACATATCCGCATCGCCAAGCTTGCCCTCCACACCAAGGAAAGTCCCATCCGGACACGGGACAAAGTCTTCAATCTTGTATCTTCATAGTCTTGGAGTCCGGCCAAAGATGATAGTTCGGCTATCCGAACACCCCCTAGTCCAGGACTCCCTCAAGAAGGATCGGCCGTAGTAAAATTCGATTCAACTAAAGTTGGAGAAACAGACGCCCGCCAGCCACCTGTGTGCAAAAGCACGTCGGTAGAACCGGTCTCATGAACATGGTCATGTAATGTTGGTCCGGGCCACTTCATCCAACAATACCGTCGAATCAAAATAAGACGTTGGTGGTAAGCAGTATGATTATTATTGCCCACAACTCTTAGTGTTCTACTCGTGCATATCATCTACACATAGACCTGGCTCGGATGCCACTGTTGGGGAACGTAGCATGCAATTTCAAAAAAAATCTACAATCACGCAAGATCTATCTAGGAGATGTATAGCAATGAGAGGGGGAGAGTGTGTCCATGTAGCCTCGTAGACCGAAAGCGGAAGCGTTAGGTTAATGCGGTTGATGTAGTCGAACGTCTTCACGATCCAACCGATCTAGTACCGAACGTACGGCATCTCCGAGTTCAGCACACGTCAGCTCGATGACGTCCCTCGAACTCTTGATCCAGCAGAGGGTCGAGGGAGAGTTCTGTCGACTGGCTGGCGTGGTGACGGTGATGGTGATGTGATCCGCACAGGGCTTCGCCTAAGCACTACGACGCTATGACCGGAGGAGTAAACTGTGGAGGGGGCACCGCACACGGCTAAGAAAACAATTGTTGTGTTTTGGGGTGCCTCTGCCCCTGTATATAAAGGAGGGGAGGAGGAGGCCGACCACCAAGGGGCGCGCCAGGGAGAGGGGATTCCTACTAGGACTCCAGTCCTAGTAGGATTCGGCCCCCCTTTTCTTCCTTCTTCCGGAGGGGGAAAGGGGGAAAGGAGAGGGAGTAGGAGAAGGAAAGGGGGTGCCGCCCCCTTCCCTAATCCAATTCGGCCTCCTCCTTTGTGGGGGGCATGCCAGCCCCTTGTGGGCTGGTTAGCCTCCCTCCTATGGCCCATATGGCCCATATCTTTCCCCGAGGGGTTCCGGAAACCCCTCCAGTACTCCGGCATGTACCCGATACACTCCGGAACCCTTCCAGTGTCCGAATACTACCTTCCAATATATCAATCTTTACCTCTCGACCATTTCGAGATTCCTCGTCATGTCCGTGATCTCATCCGGGACTCCGAACAGACTTTGGTCACCAATACACATAACTCATAATTAAAATCGTCATCAAACGTTAAACGTGCGGACCCTATGGGTTCGAGAATTATGTAGACATGACCGAGACACATCTCCGGCCAATAACCAATAGTGGAACGTGGATGCTCATATTGGTTCCTACATATTCTACGAAGATCTTTATCGGTCAAACCGCAATAACAACATAAGTTATTCCCTTTGTCATCGGTATGTTACTTGCCCGAGATTCGATCGTCGGTATCCTCATACCTAGTTCAATCTCATTACCGGCAAGTCTACTTACTCGTTCCGTAATACATCATCCCCTAACTAACTCATTAGTCACATTGCTTGCAAGGCTTATAGTGATGTGCATTACCGAGAGGGCCCAGAGATACCTCTCTGATACTCGGAGTGACAAATCCTAATATTGATCTATGCCAACCTAACATACACCTTCGGAGACACATGTAGAGCATCTTTATAATCACCCAGTTACGTTGTGACGTTTGATAGCACACAAGGTGCTCCTCCGGTATTCGGGAGTTGCATAATCTCATAGTCAGAGGAATATGTATAAGTCATGAAGAAAGCAATAGCAATAAAACTTAAAGATCATTATGCTAAGCTAACGGATGGTTCTTGTCCATCACATCATTCTCTAATGATGTGATCCCATTCATTAAATGACAACACATGTCTATGGTCAGGAAACATAACCATCTTTGATCAATGAGCTAGTCAAGTAGAGGCATACTAGGGACACTCTGTTTTGTCTATGTATTCGTACATGTACTAAGTTTCCGGTTAATACAATTCTAGCATGAATAATAAACATTTATCATGATATAAGGAAATATAAATAACAACTTTATTATTGCCTCTAGGGCATATTTCCTTCACTAACCCTAGCCGTCAGGCGCCGCCGCACCTCCAACCTTTCTCTCCATGCTGCAGCCAGCGAGCGCGGCTGGGCAAAGCCCGCGTGGCGTCGGCGGCGGCAGGTTTTCCTCCCCTGCAAGCGAGGCGGGCCGCGCGGGGCTGCTGCGCTAAGAAAAGGCGAGGTGCGCTGCGGCTGTGGTGGCTGGCGCTGGCGCTGCCCGGCGCGCCATGGCGGCGAATGGTGGCCTGCGCGCGTTGCCGGCGCGAGAAGGTCGCGGGTCCCATAGCCACAGGGTCGCTGCGGTCGGCCCTTGTAGATTTGTCCTCTGTCAGCTTGTGGCAGAAAAGCGAGAGGGTGGTGTCGGCGTGAGCACCGTTGGCGCGAGGAGGCCTCTGGCGCATTAGGATCGGGGTCGGCCGGACAGATCTGGTCATTAGCCCGTTCACGGCGGGATGGTTTGGCGTCGGGGGCCGGCTCATCAAATGGTGTTGTTTCGCTGCTGGGTCGGCTACGTTTTGGCGTGTGGAGGCAGTAGCGGTGGAGTCAGGGTTGCTGGTGGTGATTCTCCTTCAACCGCCTACATGCCCGGCTCCCATGAGCGATGGCGCCGTCCAGTTTGCCTCGTGCTTCACGAGGCTCGTGCAGGACCAGATCCAGCACGAATACTCTTGCTCTTGCGCGCGGCGGTGCGAACAGCGCAATTTGGCTTGGATCCCACCCAGTTATGCGCGCGGCAGTGCGGACCGGCTATGTCCGGCTTTCCCTCGGCCTTTCTTGTGCGCTGCGGTGCAGAGGATCGACCAGTTCTTCGCATAGAGGTAGAGGATGGCCAGATCCGGCTTGGCTCGCCCAGGGCCTGCGAGCGGCGGTGCGGACCAGCCAGGTTGGCGTGTGCTCACCGAGTTCCTGCGTGCGGCTTCGACGTACTCGTTGTTGGTAGTGTTCGCTTGGGGTTGTGATGCTCCGTGGCGCTGGTGGCCTCGGATCCTGGGATTGTTGGTGGAAGGCTCGGCTCCGGATGAAAATCATGCATCGACCTTGTCGTTGCCGGCGGTAGCGGCATCCACGGATGTCGTGGTCCTCCTTGGAGGTATCATTGTGGAGCCGCTTGCCCTTCCTACCCAACGCGTGAGATCTCCCGGTGAAAACCTAAGATCGGGCAGTGCCAGATCGGGTGACGGCGGTGTCCTCAACATCGTTTTCCTCCTTGGGGGTGTCACCCTGGAGAATCCCGACGATGGATCCGATGGTGTTCATGATTGATGGTAGAGCTTAGGTTTGCGGTGCTGCCGGTGGGTCCTTTTACTTTCTTTTCTTTTTGCACTGTTTTTTCGGTGCTTTCCTCCTCTAAGGATTCTTGTAACACTTTCTTCTGATCAATGAATTTGGCAGTTCTCCACCCGACATTCAAAAAAAGATACTTGCGACACCGGCACACAGTGGTCTCTAGCCACCCTTGTGTGCCCGTACAGCCATTAATAACAGCATCAATCGCTCCATCTGTGTTTAGCTTCACCCATCCCTCCTCCGGCGGCTTCCAAGACTGCTTCACCACCATTCTGGATTTTCTCTGCTCAGCGATGTTAATTGCCATAATGAGCTCCTTGATCAACTCCATAGAACGCAGCGGCTGGAACTTGATTTCCTCGTGCATGTATTTGTTGCGGCTGGACCAAATTGCCCACATCACAGACACCATAATTGCAGCTTGATCCTGCTGCATAAAACCAATCACGCTAATCCCTATCACTTCCTCCCCAACCAAAAAAATCCTGCCACTAGCGCCCCACGGAGGCACGCACGCCGCCCCACCAAGTCATCGCCAACCGCTCCTTCGCTCCGCACTGTTCCTCCATGCCACCAGGCGATGCTGCCGGGACCGGAGGAATCGGAGGTCGCCACTCCGCCCTGTTACGTTGAGGAGCTCGCCAGAAGCACCTCGCCGGTTGTCAAGGTCTTTGAACGAAGCCAGAACAACATGCACCGATGGCCACCAGGCATAGCCAGCAGCACGCGCCTGGCGCTCCGCAGCCGGCGGCTAACAGAGGTGAACCACACGTCCGCCTGCCCGTCGAATCAATCTTTCTAGCCCGCGCCGCGTTGGGACAATCGACGTAGTGGTTCTCGATTTGGTCCTGCCTGCGCCGTTGGATTTCTCTCTCGATGTGTTGTTCATATACGACTCTAATTTGCCAAGATCGTATTTTTATCTATGTTTACAAATTACAACCAGGACAGTCTGATGCTTGCGAGTTGCTTGCCGGATCCGAGCGTCAAACAAGCAACTCCTTATCTCTAATCATGTTTCTTTTTGGTGATGTCCAGGTGCCGCAGTACCTGCAGGGAGCTGAGGGCCGCCGCCGCCGGCGGCGTCGGCCGGCCCGCTGCGGCTGGAAACAGGCAGGTCCTCGCGGACATCAGCAACGTCGTCCATGCCTAGGTCCTCGACGAGTAAGAAAATCAGCGCAAACGATCGAATCCCCGTCCTGTTTTTCTTTCTTATGTTCTTTGTCCTGACCTGAACTGAACCCCGTCTTGTTCGCTGCAACGGCAAGATCCAGCTAATGGCAGGGATCAATCGGCCTTAAGCTACCAATCACCAAGATCTTTGGCGCAACTCTTGAAGAAGGCCTAGGGTGGCCGATCCATCCAAGGTACGGACGCGATCCCCCTTTCTTCTTGCATGCCTTCTAAAGCAATTTCTTGATGATGGATTCTAAACTGCTCTGGTGATTTGCAGAATGGCATGGCGTAGCTGTTCCTCCAGCAGCTCTTCATGCTGTCACGGTGGTGGAAAAATACTTGCTTTTTCCCTCACCCACAGCCCGCACGGCAGCTGCGGATCTGATCCCTCCCACCCACCTCCAGCCCAGCGTCGGTTGACCCAACACGTTTTTCCGATGCGCTCGCATCCCCACTGCACCATGTGGTTGACCCAACATAAAACGCACCGGGTAGCACCACTCAGCGAGTACCACCAGCGGTCGATACATTTTTGCGTATCGTGTTTTCCAATTTTTATCATGTGGGTTTCCCAACCCAGTAGCTAAGCCTGGTCGTTGGTGCTAGCCCATGTAAAACAGGCCCGTGGCTGTGTTAGTTTGTCATTAGTGCTAGCCCATGTAAAACGCAGGGCTTAGTAGGTCATGATTCTAATCTACCCATCTGCTGATCTGCAGTATGACGCCCACCTTCCTCTTCTCCACCCGCCGCCGCCGCTCTCTCTTCTGCGCCCCCATGGAAAAACGACCACAAATGCAAGAAACCGCAGCCACAAATACAAGAAACGGCAGCTTTCATCGCCTCTCATTACCGCACCCTCCATTACCTTGCAAGTGCCCAAGAAAGTGCAGATTTAATTGACCAGTCGCCTCCTTTGTCTTTAAAAGGATGATGTACTGTCATCATCATCGACCTACTCGCACTCTACTCTCGGAACCGGCCTGCACTCTGGTAGGTGACGCTCCCTATTTTCAGCCTGCCCCCAATTTTTTCTGTTACTGAATTTATGCTTTTTGAATCTGTCAGATTGAGCTCCAGATCCGAAGTTCTTCGATGTGACAGGTCTCTTGCTACTCCACTGGTGCGCAGTCTCTCCTCTCTTATATAAGTTCAATGCTTGATGAACCTCAGTTAGTCATACACGTACCTATTTGTTGGTTTTGGTATAGTTAGTCCTATCAAATGCCGTATTTTTCATTTAGTTCCTTACGTAATACTGTATATATGGAGTGTAGAGAGCAAATCAATACATGGTAGAAAGTAAGGAAACTTCAGAGAAATTTGGCATTCCATGGTAGAAACAGAACCCAAGATTATGGCCTCCAGGTAAAAAAAAATATTATGCCTTTGTGTTACTTCTCTAGGGTAATGTTTCATATACTCCTGCACTTGGTACGTTAGTATTCTGCTCTACTTAGGAGTAGATGCTACTTAGGATAATGCAAAAAATGAGCAAACCTCTATATTAGAGAATGGTTTCATACATATGCAATAAAAATGGATTGACATTAATAACTGATTTGTTGTACCTCACAAGGTTCACTGGTGGTACAGTATGTGCAAATATCCTTTCAAGTACGTGACAAAGGGATTTTATTGTACCAGATTGAAAATGGAGTCTAATGTTGGATCATCTGCTTCGTCACTTCAAGCAGTCAATGAAATAGATAATCATCAAGAATGTTGCTATATTACACCAAATGAGGTTGTTTGGCGCTTATCAGAGTATGATATTCACCACACATACCCGTCCATACAAAGATTCGATGTTATACTTGCTAGAATGAAGATTAATTTGATGTCCAGGTTCCCCATAAGGTATGTCCCAAAGAAAAGCTTCTCGGTCGGCAATTCGCAAATGTTGCCCTCTACAAAGGTTAGACAATTTCTATTCATTCAAAGGTTATATTTTTCTTCCTAATTTCAACGTTATTAGGAAAAACTAACATGAACCATGAAATACTTCCATCCATCTCCATGCAAAGAACTGATGGCCCAACAATGTTCAGCGATAAGTATTTAGAGGTTTGCCATCAGCTACAAAATAGAATTTACAAGCTCTATATAAACACAGAGATGACCAAACTTTTACTATTTCACAGTCCGATTATCCAAACACCAGAGAACTCAAACAATACTACGCCTACCTCTTACTGAGGCGCACCGAGAATAACCAAAATAAGTAACAATTTTAGAACTCTGTATAAACCAAGCGATTCAGATTCAACATGAAATTCAAATGTTGATTTTTGTTCACAGGTGCCCTTTAGCTAAAAGGATCACTGAATTTACAGAAGATGAAACCACCGACAAAGAGAGGTAAGCGCATATAACAATATTCCTTTTTGCCATGGAATTTCTCATGAATGCAATATTTACATGCCAGTAAAAAAGAGGTAGAAACTGAGGCTACATAACTTCATCTTCAGGTTGTCAATAGGCATAAGCAAATATAAGATCCAACATTCTTACTTTCTATCCTCAAACAGCATTGCAGACAACAATGTGGCAGTAAACAACTAAGAAGCATGAGATGATAACAACAATAAAAAAAGGTAATGCATGTTTCATGTCCAAAAAATCTGTTTCTCTCTGCTAGCTGACTACATGAAGATAATTGGATCCATAGTGCTCTCTTTTTTACAGCGTGCAGGACATCGTCAAGCACATATCCAAGCATCAATGAACTACAACTCCCTCTATTTTAATTAGTTGTATTGTAATCCAGTCAAACTCTCATTACTACTACTCGATGATCCTATGCATGTACTGAGATATGGTTTCGTATTTTGCAAGTATATATGGCTGAACTACATTGCCATCTATCTATTTAAATTAGTTATATTATTACAGTTTAAATTGTAATTCAGTCAAACTCTTATTCACTATTACATGATGGACCATGTGCATGTAGTGAGATATGTATTTTCTTATGCAACTATTAAGTCTGAGTTGTGAAGTATATGGGACGCTGTGTACTTTATTGAGATGAATATATAATTGTTGTCTATTTTCATATTGCATATGCAAATGGTTCAAAAATAAGGATAAGGCGCGTCAAAATTTCGATGAAATTGCATCCGAAATCTTGATTACATCAACTCACCTGTCAAAATCTTACAACTAGCAACTAAATTAAATCATACTACATCAGCATTCTACCTATACCATAGCCAACAACTACATCACCTAAGGCCACACAACAGGTACATAGCAAGCATGCAACACACAAACGCCAAGGTCTAGGGCGGTCAAGCCAGCTAACAAGCATATATGTTTACTTTCATGATATTCAAAATTTATTATCGCGTCAACTCTTATCCACAAATTTCCACAGCAACGAGCGTGGTATCATCTAGTTTGTACAACAACCAAAGAATAAGTCTATTTTTTAATGAAAAATGATTCTATACATCCGGATGTAAACATCCGCACGTGTCAGCCATCTCCACGACCAACCACGTGTGCAGTCCGGGACCCACAGGTGCGTCCGCGCGACCCAAGTGGACCAGCTCCCACGCGCGTGCCGCTTGCTTCTTACTAGCGGTTGGGGCGCCACCCGGTGGCGCCGCTTGAGAGGAAGCTGGCCGGTGCGGCAGTGCCAGGTGGGAGAAGGCGTATCTTTCACTTTCTTATTTGAGATCTTTTACTATACCCCGAAATGAATAGACACCGTTCGTTTTCCTCAATCCAACGGTTTGCACGATCGAGGTACTCCAACATCAGTCCCCCGGAGTACTAACCCGGAAACAGGTGGAGTACCTCCGTTTGAGGGGCAAAAGGATAATCCCCAGCTTTGTTTATGATTTTCTTGTGAGGAGTATTTCAGTATTTCCTTTTTCTTTTCTGTTTTCTCCCGGCTGGAAATGAACGACCTAACCTAAACACATTGCTCTAACCCTAGTAGCCTTCCTGCTCGTCTCCTCGTATCCACCTGCGGCGGCGCCTCTGCCCCGCCCAAAAAGCGGCCAACGGCGCGGGCTGCGCCTCGCCTTCTCCACTTCCGGCGACATCATGTCCAACGGCGGCCATGGCGGCCATAGTTGGGGAGGCACACGCCTCCTCCTTCTCCACCCCCGGCGCCGTCCTCTCCCTCAACCACATGGCTAAAGGGGTGGCGCAGATCGGCGCCCATGGCAGCCGGCGTTGGCGAGGCGCACCCTCCCGGCTCGTCCCCTACTCCTCCATCTCCGCTCGTCGAGCAGCTGCTCTATCCAGAGCGTGCCCTTATCTGGGTAGTAGAATCGGCCGGAGAGGGGATTTGTACTGTACCCAGGCGCTGACTGTACGTATGGGTGGTCGATAAACTGGGTTTTTCTGTCAAGATGTCGGCTGAATAAGGCCCTGTTTGATAGCTTGGTATTTTTGAAGTATTCTAAGAATACTGCAGTTTTTTGGATTACCATGGTTTTAATTACAACGAGGTGTTTGGTTGCCATTAACAACAATTGTTTTAAAACTGCAGTATTGGGTAAACTGTGATTTTTCTTTGTATAAAAAAAGAACTCCAGACCTCTTTTTAAAAAGCAGAGCAGCTGAAAAGAAGGTACTATGGTCATTATCTTCTTCCCCGATGTGCTAATAAATCGCTCCATCTAGCCGCTGGTACCTGCGGATGGTGCCGCGACCCATCCTCATATGCGACCGGAGGGGAGCACCGCGTCGCTGCTACTCGTGCACCACGGAGGTCACCCTCATATGGGACCGGAGGGGACCACTGCGCCGCTGCTACCTGCTTGCTTCAGTTCATATGCATGGACGCGAATGGCAAGGGCTAGCCAACCTACCGAGCTAGATTAACGCAACGGGAACAGTTGACAACCGGCCAGCTGCATGTCTTTGCATTGCTACCACAACAAGCTAGATGCTTCTGCCTAATGGCTAGGCAACAAATTTTACAACATTATGTGTTGTAGCCAAATACGTGCTTTGTATTCTTAATACTCCAAAAAACTCTGCTAACTTAATACCATGGTATTGTGTACCTACTGACTAAATTACTGCAGTTTTTGATACTTAAGTTTTTCTGATACTTTGCTATCAAACACAACCTAAGTCGTAAGATCAGTGAGCCCTTCCCATTATCTTTGGTACTTGCTTTTGCTTTTCTCTGTATTGGTTCAGGACATATATATGGATGTACACCACTAGGCATCAAGTACGGAGAAGAGAAAATTATGCAGTGATGGAGTACATGATCATGAATAAGCAAACCAGCTGACAAACTGTTCTGGATCAAATCAGTTACTCTGTAATAGATTATAATGTTGTGTTCTCGGAAAGATACATTGTGAAACAATTTTCTCTAACATGAACTTCTCGCAATGTTTCAAAATATGTTTTGTCCATCATATTTTAGTTCTAATGGATATGTGTCCATCATTTTTTTCGAATTTATGTTCTTATTCCATCCTACGTGGCCTAGCTTTAATTATAACAAAAGTTTGGGTAATTGTGATTATTGGAAACCAAAAAAAAGGTGTCGCATTTTTCCTTGTACATGATAGATCTACATGTCCTAGCTTAATTTAGAAGAGTTTTGTAAGCAGCAATTATTGGAAACAAAAAAAAAACTTGAATCTATGTTCGTTATCCACCCTTGTATTGTTCCCTATACAACATGGAGATGTACACGTCCTAGTTTTAAGTAAGAAAAGTTTGGGTAATGATGATTGACTAACGTGAACCTTGATTCTTTCATCAGGTTGTGGACTTGTGGCGATCCTAGCGATGCCATTGAAGATTTATTTTTATGAAAGAATTTTTTTCATTCGGTTGTGGCGATGCCATTGTAGATTTTCTTTTATGTAGGGAAATATCTGGATTTCTCCATCAATGTCCAAGTAACACATTGACGACAGATGAATATGGGGTGTTGTTGCTAAGCTATCGGACGAATGTTGTGCAAATCTCAGTTTTATTGTGCGGATGTTTTTTCCATGACATATAATGCAATCTGAAACAAAACACCATCCACAACGTATAAAACCGTATCTATTTCTGAACTAAACGAAGCAAATGTTCTTGTAAACAAATAAAAAACATATATCTTCATTGGTACAGTATGATTTGACCACAAATATCACACTGAGTCGTTCAGACTGACAACTAAGCCTTTCCGATCCACTTTGAGTAATTCGGATCCACATGTACAAATATGAGTCTTCTGGTTCGCTATGTACCACTGCAAGGTTGGTATCTAGACACATAAGTAGAAGTATGAGTCGTTTTCCCATCATGTATCATTATGAGTCATCCGGACCCACACATAGAACTTTCGAGTTAACAAGGCCCATAAGCTGGAGTTGTTTGGCCCTGCAGGTACCACTTCAAGTCATCTAGCCCTAGAAGTACTAGTACGAGTCCTGAACACATAAGTACAACTCCGAGTCATCTGGGCCCACAACAAGTACGAGCATGAGTTGTTATACCCCACATGTACAACTTTGAGTCATCGGGACCTACAGGTGTCAGCACGACTCTTCTAGTACCACAAATACCGCTCTGAATTATCCGGGCCCCCATAAGTACTAGCATGAGTCTTCCGGACCCAGAGGTACTAGTATGAGTTGTTTGGATCCACATCTACCACTTCTAGCCATTTGGGCCTATACGTACCTCTTTGAGTCACCGGGCCCACATGCAACAATATGACTTATTCTGCCCCAACATGTACCGCTCTGAGTCATTTGGACCAACAAGTACCAACGCATGTATTTCAGGCCTATAAGTACCCCTCTGAGTTAACCAGACCTAACAGTTGGAGTCGTTTGGCCCAACGAGCACCACTTCAAGTCATTTGGACCCAAAAGTCTAGTATGAGTTGTTTGGATCCAAAAGTACCACTCTGAGCCATCGGGACTCACAAGTATCAGTATGAGTTTTCTGGCCCCACAAGTACCACTCCGAGTCATCCGTGCCAGCCCCATAAGTATAAGCATGAGTCTTTTGGGCCCAGAAGTACTAGTATGACCCGTTTGGATCGACATGTACCACTCCAAGTTGTTTGGTCCCATATGTACCACTCCGGCTCATCTGGGCCCATAAATATATACTAGTATGAGTTGTTTTGCCCCACATGTACTACTCTAAGTCATCTGGACCACAAGTACCAACACATTTATTTTAGGCCTATAGGTACAACTCGGAGTTAACCGGACCTACACTTCAAGTCACATGGATCCAAAAATGTACAAGTATGAGTTGTTTGGATTCAGAAGTACCACTCCGAGTCATCGGGACCCACAAAATACCAGTATGAGTCTTCCGGTCCCACAAGTACCACTCCGAGTCATTTAGGCCCCAAGTACTAGCATGAGTCTTAGAACCCAAAAGTACTAATATGAGTCGTTTGGATCTACATGTACCACTCCGAGCATTTGGGCCATATGTACTTCTCCGAGCCAGCTGGGCCCACAAGTACCAGTACGAGTTTTTTTTCTTCAACATGTACCGCTCCAAATCATCTGGACACATAAGTTCCGATCCGTGTAGTTTGGACGTATAGGTACAACTTCGATTTAACGAGGCCCACTAGCTCGCTCCATGGGTATCACTTCCAAGTCATATGGACCAAAAAAAGTACAAGTATGAGTCGTTTGGACCCAGAAGTGCCACTCCGAGTCATCAGGACCCCAAATACCAATATGAGTTTTCTTGACCCACAAGTACTACTCATAGTTATTCGTATCCATAAGTACTAGCATGAGTCTTCTTTTTTGTATGAATTACTAGCATGAGTTTTTTTTGTATGAATTACTAGTATGAGTCTTACAAACCTATAGGTACCACTACGAGTTATCCGGACCAATAGGTACCTCTCTGAGAAGTCCAGATGAGATATATACACAAAAATTATGTTTTCTCAAACTTGTAAATGCCTTTAACAAAAAAAGAAGAAAAGTTGGGTGTGTTCAGAAAGATAATTTGACGTATCTGTCATTAGCCTTTTCTTTAGTAAAACCTTTTATTTCTCCAAGGTTCGTCCCCTTGTATGGCTGAACTTGTGTCCTCCATGTTGTGAGGAGCATCTGTCTCATGATTGTAGCCCTATCATAATGGAATAAAATTCCTTTACCCCGCAAAAAAAGGGTTCGTCCCCTTGTGGCTTCACAAAGGAAAAAAAAGAACTGGTTTGAGAGTTTCACTTATACGCTGCACGTTCTAGGCTCATGCAACATTAGTTTTATTTTCTCTCCCAAATAAATCTCAGCTATTTCCCGTAAAAGGATATCTCAGCTGGAGTATAAATGAACGAGACCCACCAATATGGCCTGCACCACGCCGCATAAAAATCGGATCTACGAAACAGATCGCCCGATTTTCGTTTTTTGGGAAAGTATCCCCTAATTTGGTACGGAAAGTCCGAAACATCCATATCTCATCATCCCACACCGAAAAAATCGGATCTATACTAAACAGATCGAGCGTGTTGGGCGATGGACTGCGTGTGCGTTTAAAAGTCAAAAATCACCCCTCAATGCCCTTTGGGAAATGACTTCGTTGCCCCTTCGTGCGGACGGCCAGATCTGTATGGTACTCCCTAATGTGGTTTTGGAGTACCAGGGTACCGTAAAAGAGCTCTCTTATTTATACTATGTAACGGTATTGCATGAGATCCAAAGTAACAAGCTCGGCTAAGTGCAAAATAACTGAAACAGAAGTAAGCTGGTACATTGATGTATGCCAAAAACTAAGTAGTATAATATCATCAAAAGAAGGAAGGTTGCCACTGCCTGATGTATATTAGAGTAATTCTAAGCAAGTCGCTATCGTGAAAGTGACACCTAGAACATATAAAAAGCAGATCACTATTGTGAACAAAATACCATTAAGATATAGCAGCAGCAACGTGTTGCTTGTTTCCATTGGCTCTGGACAAGATACCTGCAGCATAAAAATACTCAGAAAATGATGGCATAAGAAAGTTACCCAGCAATAGAAAAGCAAGCAAATTATAGGTGATTGCATCCTTATTGTTAACCACATTTAAAAGGACTTTCCCAACCATCGTTCAGGTTGTTTGAACGAGAAAACACGAAGGCACAAAGCGTAAGAAATTTTTCCTGGCAACTAAAGCAAAAAAGCTAACATCATAGCAGAATGAGGTATGTTGTTGCATCTTCGGTCGCAGCCTATGACCTAGATTCTGAAGAAGTTTCCGAAACAGTCATCATTCGTAAGTAAACCTGAAAAAACACTAGTAGAACGCCCGTGCGTTGCCACGGGCTTTTAATTTGTCTTTTCCGATTGCACCATTGAATACAAAGCATATCAAATTTTGCGTACATAGATTTTTCTGATTGCGCATATAATGTATATCATATTTCACATATATACAAAAGATGGTGTACGTGCAACAATTGAAAAATAATTGAAATTCAACTCACCCATAATGTAACTCAATAATGTATACATTGACAACAATAATATAAATAAGCATATGTTACAAACTAAGATCTAATTGATGCGTTTAAGATATTTCCATTAAATATCAGAAATATTGTCTTTAGCTTCATTTGCACGATATTTCAGCAAAGTATAATAAAAATTTATTTCTCAACTCATAAGCATCCTGCACAAGCAATTTATATATATAATCAACATGAAAATGTAATCGAGTAAACATATACCTACAGATTTCTCATGCACTTCTGTAGTCTACTTTTTTATATAAATAAATCACTCAACATCTTATTCTTTCACCACCAACTATCTCCGCAACCCCAGTCCATGTTCACCACCCTCTCTTTTAATTTCTGACACAAAACTCCCTCCCTCCCTCCCTCTCTCGCTCCCTCTCTCCCTCTCCCTCTCCCTCTCCCTCTCCCTCTCTCTCTCTCTCTCTCACACACACACACACACTTCTCCCTCCCCTTTCCCTCTCTCACAACTCAAAACTTAATTTTGCTCAGCATAACATTCGGCGGCTATAGAATATCCTAGAAGCTTAAATATTAAAGGGAAATCTTAGCCTTTGTAGGGGCTAAGACAACCTTTTGAACTTAATCCTGGCTCATTTACTCCACCACTGTAGAGCACACAAATTTATGGTTATACTCCATACAACAACAAATAAAGATTCAGAGGGTAAACTTTTTAATCCACTGCTACACTTGACATGAGCACCATGGCAACAATTCTATAACACAACTTGTTCTTGCAAGCAAATAACTGTTAGCACTGGTTGCTCTTTGGCCAATTATAAACATCAAGGTTCCCATTCTGTTCGTCCTCCGGTCCCACCTCCCTATGTAACATGCCTCCTGGTACCTCATCTTCTTTGGATACTCCCATTTCGGTATTTTCCACTCTCCCACTTTTCCTTTTAGTGTACGTTGCGCACCCCACTGCCACTGGATGGCACCCCCGTCCAAGAGTACACCTTGTTGCCACCAGGCGACATCGCCATCTAGGAGTACACCAGCCGGTCCACGCCAGCCGTTGGCAAATAACAGATAGCATTTGCTGCTCTTCCACCAATTATTATCTTCAAGGTTCCCATTCCGTTCGTCCTCCTGTCCTGCACCATGGATACTCCCATTTCGGTATGTTCCACCCTCCCACTTTTCCTTTTCTTGTACGTTGCCGCACCCTGCTGCCACCGGACAACACCCCCATCCAGGAGTACAACCTGTTGCCACCAGGTGACATCGCCACCAATTGGTCCATGCCAGCCAAGATCAAATCCTCGGCATCATTGCAGAAGAACTTCACCATGAGGCTCACTGACAATCTCCCGCAAATCCTACAAGAGGTTAGGTACAGTTCACACATCCTTTTTCACATGTGCAATTGAGATCAGATATATTATCCATACAAGGTCCTCAGAGTTATTATATTTTTCATGGTGCATAATGGATCAACCGCAGTCTGGACGTTGAGATCTCATCTTATTCCATCATGTTAGCAATATATTCTGGTGGTTCAATATTAACATTAACTATGTCAAACATGTACCTATGGAAGAATCAAGCACATCAGATAACATATTTTAATGAAACATTGCCAACATTTTTGTACCACAAAATCACTCTTCTTCCTCCATCCATTATTTTCTCCTCCTGAATCCAAGCAATTATATATATATATATATATACAGCATGCAAAAAACCAAAATCCCAAGAGAAATAAATCTTTTTGGTTCATGTGTTCTAGTCTAGAAAGAATGCACATATAAAAAACCACAAAGCTAGAGGGATAAAAAAATTACGAGGCCAAGTAAAATAGCTCAAGTATGGTCCAACATGCAATTTATGACATCATGTTCTATGCCTCAATCCTCATATCACTCTTATCAAATGAAGACAAGGGCAAGGTACATACCTGTTCTTATGTTGAAGAGGAAAAATATATGACTCAATGTGCTTAGCTGCATAAAATTAATTTTTTTTGTCAAGTAATGTCATCCAAATAATTATCTATACCAACAGATGATCATGGTAGCTAACAAACTTACGAGAGAAGTGAGCAGTCTTATACAATAATAGCCACTAAGTTATAAAATAAAATTGCCAAAATGCAGCTTCGGATCAATTATGGTCAAAGACTCTGCAAAATGCGACTCTGCGATGATAAGCTTGTTTGATCTTACATGTATTCTCTTTTACACCACACATGATAAGCTGCAAGGTACATTCCACCTCAATAGAATGGATATAAATTATATAAATTCAAAAGGATTGTGCACTTCCGCAGTGGCAAAAATCTTGCAAGGCATAAGCCACAAAAACCATGAAATATATTACAGAAAAATATTCATAATTTCACATCTTAGAATTTAGAGACATGTAGGAGATAGGAACACATGCTTGTAGTGATTCAGCAAGAAATTTGAAAGTGAAAGCAAGATAAACAACTTACTGATGCGCACAGAACACCGTGGAATTGAAATTTGGGTTGCCGCATTGCAATGGTCTGCTATTGTCCTGCAGTAATATGTGTAAGAAAGCAAAATTAGAGTGTCTCTTGGCATAGTATACTGAAATTAAATCTACCTTTCCTCCAATCTGATAAATAAATGCACGTAGGAAGAGAAGAATATCATGCAAGATATTTCTCAAGTATTTAGCACCATACCATATCAGCAATACAAGAGTGACAAAAATTCAGTGAAAATGTTAAGAACAGAAAAGCAGGTAGCTTGGCTGGACAACTTTGCTTTGGAATGATCACATGGAGTATTGAGAAAGGGTAGTAATACAAATATATTCTTGGACGATTGAAAAATTAAAAAGATAAATGGTTACAGAAAAAAACTGAAACATAAACACCAGATTTGCTTTGGACAACACATAGGAAGTAGCTGAACTCAAAGCTTAACATGGCATATATGTAGGCTCACTTTTCATTTCAATATCAAGAATTTGGAGTTCTGTTGATGGTTAGCGATGAAAAGAATCATGATTTGTCTCCATATTCGGAGCTGGCTAGCAGTGGACCTGCCATGCTTACTTGTCATTGCCCATTGGATAAATTTGAGTAATTTTCCTAGGAGTCACTCTGCAACTAACATGTAAATTTTAAAATTCTGAATTCGACTGCACACATGCGACACACAATTGAACGGAATCAAATAGCTAAGGTGAGACCAGAAAAAGTAAATAGAGTTCACTGACCTGTTCCTCAGCGGCTGTGACGAACTACTCGACCAATTGAACGCATGACGAGAGGGCCACCGGGAGAAAAGGGACGGCAACCGATGCCTTGGGTGCGTCGGGCACCAAGTAGCAGCGGCGTCGCAAGAACCTTTTCCGCCATGACTTCACCAGTAGCCGTTACAGCCTTGTACACAAGACCAAATGATCCATGGCCCAGATTCGTTGTGACCTTTTTGGTAGCCTTCTGCAGATCCCAGAACAACCAACACAGTAACATGGAGCAATCAGAAAAATGTTACTTTGCTTCTGGCTACTCACACCAACACTAACATTCACAATAAGATCATGGTATAAGTTGCATGCATGCATTTCTGGAGCTGCCATGAATGTACGAATTCTAATTGACGCACGGAGAAACGACTATGACCTGACTTGCGTATCTTATCCTATCCTTAGATCAAATGCATTAGACAGTCAAGCTGATATATTTCAAATTTACAATTCACTGATCATGTGATCTTAATACTACAACCAGGATTGCAACGGAGGAGTAGTTGTCATACTTGTAATGGTACTTCGGGATCCCAAAGACGGACAGGGGCTGGTCCCTGCCGTTGTTACCCCGCCCGCCGTAGAAGGCGACTTGCTTCCCCACCGGCAGCAGGTTGTTGCCCCAGCAACTTTACAATTTTAGAATGCCAAGTGTACGTTTTCCACGTGTAGGTGTAGCAGCTAACAACTTTGAACCAAACTGAAAAAAATAGTCAAAATGGAATCCTTTCTAACCTCACAATGCCTATGAATTTCAAGTAACCATCATTTAAACACCAGACACATTGTCCATGCAAAAGAGGTGAAAAATCAAATCTGAACTGAACTTGACAGAATTCAGAAGTTGTATAGCTGACAATGGACCATCATATACAACAAGATCTAGTAAACAATGCAAGAGCACACACGTACAAAGTGGTGAACATGCCTGATTGGTACTTTAATTTAACACATCGAATCTTGGAGTTAGCTAGGTCTAGTTATGCATACAGAGTTTAACATCAAGTGGCTGAGTTAGCAATGTCTAGCACGAAGTTAGGCATGTGACCTTCATGGGAAGAACTGGACATACCAATTCATTTGTGAGGCCGGGCCAGACCAACCTGCTTCTTTCCCCCTCTGCGCTAGCTCCAAGATGCATGTCTCGTCCTGGTCGATTAACCGCGACCTCGACCACTTCGATCCGCCGATGCTCGGCACCGCTACCAAGACCCACGAATCAGTCCTTGCTTGTGTCCATGGTGAAGACGAAGTCGCAGAATGCAGATCTTGGCCAACCCACCGACCACGCACACATGCGTTGGCGCGGCGCTCGGCGTGGCCCGACTTACGCAGCCCGCTGAACCTTCCTCATGGCGTGCCCACACTTCCTCGGCCTCTGCTTGTTCCTGCGCCTCTCCGTAAACATCATCAGGTGTGTAACCTGCATACAGAAGAAAGATTGATAGGTGCATGTAAAACTAAGAACCAGCAAATCTGATTCAAACACAAAAGAACAAGGGCAAGCTTATGCTATCCTGCGCCTCGTCGTTATGGAAGAACCAGGAGAGCACAAGCAGACCACCTCTGGAGAAGACCACCTCGTCAGCCGCGCATGGAGTCGAGGAAGGCCGAGCCTAGAATTGCGGGAGGTCGCGACGACGTCAGCAACGTCGCCACACCGAAGATGGGGGTTGCTAGAACGCTCGTGCGAGAGAGGAGAGGTGGATAACCGGATAAGAAACCAGGGGTTCGGATCGTGGGCAGCTTCTTGATCAGATCGTGGGCGGGATCAAGACGGGAAGGAGGATATGGATTCGAGGGGATGAGAGGGGTGGGGTGGGGATCACGAGCTTATCCATGTCTTGCGGCGGCCATCCATGCCGAGTGGGGCGGCGTATTAGGCGCCGGCGGCGCCGGGCGTTCTCATGATCCATGACGGCCGCGTCTGCTGGATAGGCAGATCGGCGGTGATAGCGGCGGCTGCGCTGCCCGGATCGGCAGATCAACGGCGGCGAATCCGGCGAAGGCGGCTGCGTATCCTCGGGAGAGGGAGGAGCGGATCGGGACCTCGCTTCGGGAGAGGCCACGTGTCTCGAGGGATCGAGGGGCACGAGGAATCGCTTCGTGAGTGCACGAGCCTCACAGCTAATTTTGGTAGGTTAACCGTCCTAGATTTTTTTAGAACGATTTTTTGTCGATGAACCGTAGTGTTTCACAACGGGCCTCATGGTAGTATACCATTTTTTTTGTCGGTCTCGAGGGCAGAAGTGGGGAAACACTGGTTTGTGGGAGGTGGGATTGAGGACGAAACTTAACCGTCTTTGATGGGACGAAAATTAACCGGCGAAGACTACCAACTACTCCATTAGGGCATATGGCCAACAGGCCACGCTGGACCGGTGCCCCAGCATACCACGTAGGCTCCCAGAGTCCAACTCAGCTAAAGGTGATGCTTGCAGAGGGAAACCACTTCCTGCAGAAGAGCCCACCTCTTCGCTGATAAAGTGCAGAAGGACCACACTGCCCACACACGCAAAAGCAAGGTGGAGGCTGATGACCGTGGAAAGTTGGATAGAAAAATAATTAAGTGAGGCCAATACAAATGAGGCAGTTCTGCATTGGGTAGCGCTTGATTGCAGCGGTGGTTTCAACTCCGTTTCCTTACATGCATGGGCGGGGCAGCAGCATGGTGCTGCCCCCATTGTACATGCCCTTAGAAGTAGAGATAACTCACCTCAAGTGCGGTATATATGCATACTTTGACCCAGTCCATCTATTGAAACACCCATTTCTTCAGTACAGAGGGTACATATCAATCTGTGAAACATCGGCTGCTTCAACTTTAAAACATCAGTTACCAACAACGGTAAAAAAGTCAGTAATAAAAAAAGTTCATCTAAAGGATGTGAAAAAATTAGGGAAAAACCATCTAGAGGAGTCCTAGAGGAGCAGCATGCCAGCATCGTGCCTTGCCACCGGGCTCGCAAGGAGGAGCAGTGTCGAGCCTTGTCGACAAGAAGAGAAGGCTGGGGGAGAAGCGGGTCTCATGATGGCGACTTGCATTGCTGGCAACACATCCTGCCAAACACAGTGCATATCATTCTTATACTATTTGAAACAGAGCCTATATGAGGATGCAGTTTTTAGTGTTACATTACCCATTGATCCATTTATTTATTTATTTATATATATATATATATATATATATATATAGAGAGAGAGAGAGAGAGAAAGAGAGAAAGTTTATTAGTAACCCAGGGTGAAGAATTACTTATTCTTCACCCCGGTCGATCGTCCCAGCCACGGTACAGCTTGGCCAGGTTTCAACCGATGTAAAATTGTATCAGTACCTTCGTAAGATTACCTTGACGCTGGGAGGAGCCAGCCCACTCCTCGATGCCTTCGCTAATTAGGTGCTCACCTGCGAGCGGTTTCTACTTTAAACGTGGAGGGCGTGGTAAGCGGTGGGGATCGACGACGTGACGCTCGGCGGAGATTTTTGTCGCCCCTTTCCTCCTCTCCCCCGTACACTTGGCGATTAGGAGGCGACAGTGCCAGCGGCCGCGGTGGAGGGGTGCACGGGACGGCGATTTGGGCTGTGGCGGTGCCGGCCACTGCAAATCCAGCCCTCCTCTGTCGGATAAGGCGCTAGCGACAAGAAGACGGCGGTGACTGCCCTCCTCCGTATGGTCTGCTCTCTCTCTAACCTAGTAATTTTTTTCTCATTGGTCTGCTTCTCCCGTGATTTCCTCCTTCTTGGAGATTGATGCTTACAAAATGGATTGTAAAAGTTCCTCCTCCGTCTCTTTATTTAAACGTCTGCACGTTTATCCTTTCTAAGCTCTGAGGTTGATAGAAATTTAATTAGCTTGACTCTGGACAATGGGATGCTGCAAAAGAACTGTTGACGAGGGAGATTAGAAGAAGCTGGAAGGCAATGGGCTTCTTATCAAAGAAGAAGAGAAGTAGCACAAGGCTCCTGAGAAGGAGGAAAACACAAGGTTATCTTCTTTGATCCAGCCAAAGGTGGTAGCTCTGTCTCTTCTCTGCTTTAGATTAATCGTCCCTTCCTTTCTTTGAGCCCCACTGATTTTGGATGAACTGGACTATCCCCTCTTTAATCAATTAATTTCTCATGGAAAGAAAATAAAGTGAAATTTAATTGGAGGGTGCTTAATTAGTTGTTCCTGTTTCCTGATGGAGGCTGCCTCATTTTTTTAGAGAACCCCTATTCTAGTGTAAGCTCTCTCTACTTGCTACAGAAGAGAGAGAAATTAAATAGGGTTAATCAAATATGATGACATGTCTACCTGTGTTTAATTAAACATGATGGGTTGCTTACTTGTAATTTGTAGCTTATTAGGTTGGACGATGATTTTCTCATATAATTTGTTGTTGTATGTTGGTAGTTTTTCACTGCGTATTTGATAACAGGAGAAAATTAAACTCCATGCATGTATATGTATCAAAAGATACGGAAACATTAATGCTCCACAATTTATAAGAAATATGCATGTGACTGCCTGAATGCTTGATGCTTCTTTTTGAGACCGGCAAAAGCTAGCTAGCATATATATAGTTTAAAAGGGGCATATCATCTAGAACAAAAGGTAGGCATGATGCCCAGTGTCTTTGTTTAATTGGTACTAATTAATTCTGAAGCTGCAGAGGTGTCATTCTTTTGTTTTGATTGCCTGATGCTTCCTTTCTGTCCTCATTAGATATCCAAGCTGCTGAGGTGACACATGTTAGATGTGTATAGTCCCTTTTCGGTATATCCCCGTTGTATAAGGGGTTTTTTGCACTTTGACACACATGTATATATAATGGCCTTTGGCCCTTAGGAAACACAGTTGCTATCCATCCAACATGGTATCAGATGCTAGGTTAGCCTCTCGTCCCCGCACGATGCAACTCCGTGCGTATTCTCGATTTTCCTCATCGCCGGTCGCTTCCCCCCGGATCTGACGCCCTCTGACGAGCTCCTCGCGCAGCTGGTTCCCGCATCTCGCTCGGCTGCACGCCTCGTCCAAGCTGCCCGCGCGAGCTGTCGGCAGCCCGTGCGCCCGCCTCCCCCAGCTCCCTGTCTCTCCCCATTGTTGGCTCTGCCTGGCAGCGCCAGTTGCCGGCAGTCCCCGGCACCTTCACCGCTTGGCCGCCTCCAGGCTCTCCTCAGCCCGGCTGCCCTCCTCTGCCCGGCTGCCCCCGGCCATCCGTCCGCTGCCCGCCTCCCTCCCGGTCGGTCTGCTGCTGGGAACTTGCAGCAGGCGCGAGCGGTGCTCCTCCCGAGCAGGTGGCCCTCGTTTGGGTTGGCCGCTGGTGCGCCCCGGGCGGCGCCTGATAGGCCCGGCCGCAGGAGCAAGCGGGCGCTCCTCTGCCTCGATCTCTCGAGCGAGCGTCCCCCTTTTCCTTGTTTTCGCTCGATCCAGATCCAGTCCCCCTCTCGTCCGTTGACCCAAAAAAAAGGAAGAGAAGAGGAGAAGAAGACGGTAGACTTCCTCATGTCTTCTTCGGGCTATGTTGTCGTTCCTCGGTGCTCGGTGATCTTTAATGGCACCAACTATGCTGAGTTTGTGGGGTTCATGCGCATCCATATGCGAGGCCTTCTGCTGTGGGGCGTTCTGTCCGGTGAGGTTCCCTGTCCACCCTGCCCTATTGCTCCGATGGCTCCTGTTCCGCCGGTACCGCCGGTGATTGCCGATGATGCTTCTCAGGCTGATCGGGATGCAGTCAAGGCTCTTGATGATGCTGTCGTTGATGCCTATGATCAGCAGGTATCCGCATATTCTGATGCTCTTTCTGTCTACCGGGATGATCTGTCTGCTTACACTCAGTGGTGCAATGATGATGCTCGAGCTGCTGTTGTTCTCACTGCGAGTGTCCTCCCTCAGTTTGCTTCGGAGTTCATGGGTCTAGGCACTGTTGCAGCCATGTGGTCCTATCTTTGTCAGCGCTATCAGCCCTCTGGCGATGCTCTATACCTTTCTGTGGTGCGTCAGGAGCATGCTCTTCAGCAGGGTGACTCGTCCTTGATGAGTTCTATTCACAGTGCTCTGCCATCTGGCATCAGCTTGACTCACTGCGGACAGTTGTTTGTGGCACTTGCCGTTGTTGCCAGACTACGAGGTCTGACTTGGAGTTTCAGAGGATCCATGAGTTCCTAGCTCGTCTCCGCTCTGAGTTTGAGCCTCGCGTGCTCACTTTCTTGCTCGTGGTCGTGTTCCTATCTCAGAGATACTTGCTGAACTTCATGCCGAGGAGACCGGCCTTCGCTCTGCTGGGTTGCTTCTGGTTCCGTCAGTTCTGGCTGCCCGGGCTCCTGTGTCGTCTGCTCGCCTCACTGCTCCGCCGCTCCTGCCTACTCCTCCAGGGGGGTGAGCCGTGCTCCTTGTGCTGAGAAGGGCACGTCGCGCCGGGACACCGTATGTGGTTACTGCTCCCGGCCAGGTCACCCAGAGTCTGATTGTCGTCAGAAGAAGCGAGACCAGAGGCGCTCCTCCTCCAGCGAGCCTCATGTGTCTTCCTCAACTCCATCACTCACCGACCAGGACATTGTTTGCCTCAAGCGTCTTCTTGCTTCCTCAGGCTCCTCGTCGACTGGCTCTGCTGCTGCTGTGACTGCATCCTCTTCCTCACCATCACAGGCATCTACATAGTCAGGTACATCTTCGTGGGTTCTGGATTCTGGAGCTTCCTTTCATATGTCCTCTGATTCTTCCCTGTTGTCTTCTCTCTGACCTCTTGATTCGCATGTTAATGTTCTTACTGCCGATGGCACATCTCTTCCTGTTGCTGGTCGTGGTATTCTTTCCACTCCATCTTTTTCTGTTCCGAGTGTTTCACATGTTCCTCGCCTTACTATGAATCTTTTTTCTGCTGCCCAACTTACTGATTCTGGTTGTCGTGTCATTCTTGATACCGACTCTTGCTCCATTCAGGATCGTCGCATCAAGACTTTGGTTGGTGCTGGCCCCCGGCGTCGTGAGTCAGAGGGCCTTTGGGAGGTTGACTGGCTTTGTGTTCCTTCCGCTGCCACCACTTCTGCCAGCTCTCATGCTCTTGCTGCCTCTTCGTCTGCGTCCTTCCAGCAGTGGCATCATCGACTTGGTCACATCTGTGGCTCTCGCTTGTCTTCCTTAGTCCGTCAGGGCCTCTTAGGGTCTGTATCTGGAGATGTCTCCTTACATTGTAATGGTTGCAGACTTGGCAAACAGACTCAGTTACCTTATCCTATTAGTGAGTATGTATCTCAGCGTCCTTTTGACTTAGTTCATTCTGATGTCTGGGGTCCTGCTCCCTTTGATTCGAAAGGGGGTCATCGCTACTATGTTTTGTTTATTGATGATTTCTCTCGCTACACTTGGCTCTACTTCATGAAATCTCGTAGTGTGGTTCTCCCTATCTACAAGCGTTTTGCTGCCATGGTTCACACACAGTTTTCCACGCCCATTCGTATTTTTCGTGCTGACTCTGCTGGAGAGTATATCTCTCAACTATTGCGTGGTTTTCTCATGAACAGGTACTCTTGCCCAGTTCTCCTGTCACGGTGCTCATGCTTCGAATGGCGTTGCCGGCGAAAGCATCGTCATTTACTTGAGACGGCTCGTCTGGCCGATGATTGTTGCTTCCTTCCACCCCATTTTTGGGCTGAGGCTGTTTCCGCATCCACCTATCTCATCAACATTCAGCCATCGATCGCTTTCTGCAGGTGGCATTCCCATGGAGTGTCTCCTTTGGTCGCTCTCGACTACTCCGCTCTTCGTATGTTTGGATGCGTCTGCTATGTTCTTCTTGCCCTCCAAGAACGCACAAACCGACCGCTTTCGATCGGTTGAGTGTGTTTTCCTTAGCTTCTGATGATGAGCACAAGGGCTATCGCTGTTGGGATCCAGTGGGTCGTCGCTTGCGCATCTCGCGTGATGTAACCTTTGACGAGTCTCGTTCTTACTACCCACGTTCTTCTTCCTCGAGCTTCTCTGTGGACGAAATTTCTTTCCTTCTCCTTCCCGATACAACCTGCTATGTGCCCCATGTGTCACCTCTTCCTCCGGCACCTCTCCTTCCTTCTCCTTCACCACCAACCCCGTCTTCTTCATCCTCCTCCTCCACCTCTCCCCCATCCTTTCCAGTCAGTCGCCCTCTATCACAGTTTCCTCTCCACTATACTCGCCGTCCTCGTACTGAGGATGCTTCTCCTGACGTGTCTGACGCGCCTTCCACCTCTGGTGAGCCTCTGTTCACGCCTACCCCGGTTCACAACCTTCATGCCCGGTCTCGCCCTCCGCCTGATCGCTACTCTCCTTATCGGTACGGTCTCTCTGTTCTTGCTGAGCCCACCTCCTATCAGACTGCCATGACTCAGCCTGAATGGCAGCTTGCGATGGCCGAAGAGCTTGCTGCACTTGAGCGCTCTGGCACATGGGATCTGGTTTCCCTCCCTTCTGGTGTTCGTCCCATCACCTGCAAATGGGTCTACAAGATTAAGACCCGCTCCGATGGTTCTCTTGAGGGCTACAAAGCTCGTCTTGTGGCCCGTGGTTTTCAGCAGGAGCAGGGACGCGACTATGACGAGACATTCGCTCCTGTTGCTCACATGACCACTGTTCGCACTCTTCTTGCCGTGGCTTCTGTTCGTCAGTGGTCTATCTCTCAACTTGATGTCCAGAACGCCTTTCTCAATGGCGAGCTGCGTGAGGAGGTTTACATGCAGCCCCCGCCGGGGTACTATGCTCCTGACGGTATGGTCTGTCGACTTCGCCGCTCCCTCTATGGTCTTAAACAAGCCCCTCGCGCTTGGTTTGAGCGCTTCGCCTCTGTGGTGACTGCAGCTGGTTTCTTGCCCCGTGATCATGATCCTGTGTTGTTTGTTCACACGTCCCCTCGTGGTCGGACTCTTCTCCTTCTTTATGTTGATGACATGATCATCACTGGTGACGACTCTGACTACATTGCCTTTGTTAAGGCCCGCCTTCACGAGCAGTTCCTTATGACTGATCTTGGTCCTCTTCGCTATTTTCTTGGGATTGAGATCTCCTCCACCTCTGATGGCTTCTACATCTCTCAATAGAAATACATTCAGGATCTTCTTGCTCGAGCTGCTCTCAGTGATGACCACACTGTTGTGACTCCTATGGAGCTCAACGTTCAGCTTCGTGCCTCTGATGGTGACCCTCTTCCTAATCCCACTCGCTATCGTCACCTCGTCGGTAGCCTTGTCTATCTTGCTGTTACGCGTCCTGACATCTCCTATCCGTTCACATCCTCGAGTCAGTTTGTTTCAGCCCCACCTCATCCACTATAGTCACCTCCTCCGTGTTCTCACGATATCTTCGTGGCACGATCTCTCGATGCCTTTTCTTTCCTCGCTCCAGTTCTCTTGAGCTCGGGCTTACTCGATGCTACAGGCTAGTGATCCATCGATCAACGCTTCATTGTCACGCTTCTTGTGTCTTTCTTGGTGGCTCTCGATTGCACGGAAGACAAAAACAGATTGCAGTTTCTCGCCGAGTACAGAGGCTGAGTTGCGAGCCATGGCTATATTGGTGAGGTGATCTGGTTGCGATGGTTACTTGAGGATTTTGGTGTGTCTGCTACTACCTCGACTCCCTTACTGTCAGACAGTACTGGTGCTATCAGTATTGCGCGTGACCCGGTGAAGCATGAGCTCACCAAGCACATCGGTGTGGATGCCCATTTTGTGCGTGCTGCTGTGCAGGATCAGACTCTCGCTCTTTATTATGTGCCCTCTGAGTTACAGTTGGCTGACTTCTTCACGAAGGCACAGACTCGAGCGCAGCATACCTTTTTCCTCTCCAAACTCAGTGTTGTTGACCCACCATGAGTTTGAGGGGGGTGTTAGATGTGTATAGTCCCTTTTCGGTATATCCCCGTTGTATAAGAGGTTTTCTGCACTTTGACACACATGTATATGTAATGGCCTTTGGCCCTCAAGAAACACAGTTGCTATCCATCCAACAACACATACTATACTGTTGGAGAAATTGTTGTGAAGCTTAGCTTGTATGAGAGTCATAGTGAAGATGTGATGTCTTTTTGAGCTAACACGGATAAAAAGTAAGTTACCCTTGTACATTTGTAAGTAAGTTGTAGAAGGCTGCATGCAAATTGCGCAGTTTGTACCTGTGGACTAAACTGACATTTCATTGGAAAATGTAGCATGGCTGATGTGGTTGTGCATGACTCACTTCATACCATGATATGACTTATTAGTTCATCGAAAAATAGAAGAGACCTGGACTCTTTATCAGTATTTAGTTTCTTCTCGTATGTTGCTTGTGGCTATCTGTTGTTTTTTATTAGCACCCCAATTTTTTTCCCACTGAGAAACATTGTTCTGACATTTCCAGTTTGAGGATATTCCCTGCTTCACTCTTTTGGAAGGAATGAAGCATGAATTTTATTTATCCAAGTACAGCAAATGCCAGTACAATTTAGTGATTATCATTTAGTTGCCTATCAGAGCCAATGAGTTCTCTTATCTTTATATCTAAAATATAATGGAGCACCAAATGTATGAAGGCTAATTGGCTAATTAATCAAAAGAAAAGAAGAAAGTGAAATAATATTTTGTTTGTAAAATATTACAGCATGCATCTTTATGCTTTGTTTTTTATCAACATGTGTTCCATGGCTTTATTCTACGACTTATTTTAGAACAGGGGAGATATGTCAAGGAATGAATTCTTGGTGCAGGTGCGAGTAGTTCAGAGAGGATCTATGGGAGATTCCACGGAAATCATGCTGGAAAAAGGCAAATTCTAAGCCAACCCTGCTGCGTGTATATGTGAGCTGGAGGTCATCCTGATTAGTTGAGATATTTTGCAGCTCAGAGGAATTAGTTAAGTTATTTGCATACTAGTAGTTATGTGGTATACTAAAAATTCAGAGAATTTCTGATTTTATTTGGATAGATTTTGGTCTATGCATGAACTGTACTTCTTAATATACTGGATGTTATTTTGTCTTGCAATGTGTTACTAAATTTTCATTGGAAACAGAGAATTTCAGAGTCTTTTCTCTTTATTTCCAGATTACACAATATTTCATATTTTATTTTTGAAAGGAATCAGAGAAACAATAACATATTTGAATTCTTAAAAATAATCAAAGAAGTACGTAGACCTCCTTTCAAAACATCCATGTGTTTTTCGTACAGAAAAAGATACATTGCACAGTGATCCTCTCAATATAAAACATGTCAGCATCTACTGTTTGATCACTACACCATTGGCTTGCGACTTACTGTATCCTTCATCTTTTCTTGTACACTAAAAAACAAGACTTCCTACATCCGTCATCTAATACAACATATTGTCCTCCTTATCAGAGCTCCTGAATCCTGTATAAGCGAGTTTTTCTGTCAGAGAAGAACCAAGACACATACTATCATATTGTAGGTACTATAATGCCACAAAATTGAATGGATCGAACTTAACTCGCACAGAACACTCAAGACGAGAATTGAGAAGGTTCCTTGGCGTTGATAGTATTCAAAGAAATAGTGCATTCTGAATTAGCATATCAGAAATCTTTTTGTGTGGGGTCTATAGCCAACAAGATGATCTGGTAGACAACCACCAGGCAAAATATTGGAGGAAGATACAAACAGGAAGAATATCCCAAACCAAGACATAAACAAGATTTTTCTCGGATACACTCAACAAAGACAGTTGTTGAAAAGCCTATCACAATCTGCTGAAAAACACGCACAAATTAGAAGAATAAACTCCCAGTGGTACTTCTAAAAGGAAATTTGACAAGCATTCACATGGATCGATTTTATCGACAGAATATTTCAGAAGGTAAATGCATTGCACCCCAATCAAGTATTCACTAAACATCATGAAAAGGATGGCGGTGAAATCTTTGCCTTCCTATTACTAATTTTGCTCGCATTCAGATCTTGTATCATACTGAATAACCAGAGAGGAGCTGAATGACATGTTCAATTCATGGCATAAAAATTCAGAGTTCTTCATCTTCTTATGGCATTGGCAGCTTCAGTTAGGCTTCTGAATTCGCGGGTAGCATTGACCGGTCGAATAGTTACACATGGTTGTGGTTGTGCTCGTTCTTAGTAGGTGACATGAGCATCTCGGCTTTACTGCAATACTGCTCCACGTGCTTCCACGCAACACAATCATTGATGCTGCTGCATCTGTAGAACCCCCTGCGGTCTATTAGTTCATACTGAATTTCTTGATTAAGTTGCCACCTACAATGAACGTATGCATATCTCATCTTAAGCTAAATAACATGTATGAAAGCCCTATAGCACACAGCTGATGGGTCAAACATCTGAAGCTTTGGTAATATGAACGCCCAACAGTTTCAAACATGAAATCAACACATAGATAACTAGAGTAAGAAATGAATTGGGTTTTCCATTAAAACTTCCTCTAGTGACAACACTCTACAAAATAGTATTCGGAAGACAACAACCCAACAGAAAACAAGGAAATAAGGAGTATACTAAGTACCGAATTTTAAGGTTAAAAAGGAAAGTAATATTTGCAAATACCCGTATACACGTAGATTTCTTTTATCTGTACAGAACAAGTAGTATCATCATAAATCTCAAACTGAAGGCAATGGCCAGCCAACTTAACGAAGCTTCTAGTTAGATCAATGCATAACAGAGCCGGAAGATATAAATACGCGTTCATATGAGAGCTAACTACTTCATTTTCTTTTGCAAGGAGAGAGCTAACTATTTATGAACTAAATATTCAGCATTCAATTGATTGATAAGCTTTTAGTCCTCAACAAATGTACTTGAATTTCTATCCAAACCTGTACAGAAACTGAAAGTTATTCCATTCTGTATTGCCTAAACAATATATGGACTAGGATGCAGGTGAGCAAATGTACAACTGCCTTTTGAGTTCCTTGCAGATTGTAAAAGAAAACAAGAAAACTGAAGCAGCCGCTAATTTGCATTACTAATTGTGGAAATTCATCAATACATTTTTTTAGGACTAACAGCTTATCATCTTCTTTCAATTCTGGACAGTGGCATGCCTGGGATGCCTTTGGTGATGTAATTTCTAACTGAAAATTAATGACATTTTTTCCTATTTTTTATAAAAATTAATGCTGGTACACAAGCAGCTCAAATTGACAGGAAACTCTGCGAGAAGTACGTGAAGTATTTTACTTCAACTCGAACATGAGGTATATCTACTTTAAATCTATATCTAGATGATAGGAAAGTCACATATTCATTCTAAACAGATCCAAAATAATTTCTTGTGTCTCTAGTAGGAAAATTTAGCAGCACCTCCAGAATCTACATTAAGTAGAAACACTATAATAATGTTTGAAAGAGCTACTAGCTGCAGGTATGACTCTGAATAACAGAACAAGAACCTTTCTGAACAATACAAGTGTATTTACAACGAGATTTGCTATATTCTAGAACAAAAAAAAAAATTCTCCATACCTTCCAAAAAACGATAAGGAAAATTCATTGAGTTTGACAAGGCAATCAGGCTATATAACTAAACTCGATTCAAGGGGAATTCTGCAGAGGAAAAAATAGTGTGTTTTGATGGAGTTCATCATCATTGGTAACAGTAACTAGAATTTACTTATATAGTGAGGCCTCACTTGGATCCCTACAACAAAAAGATTGAACTGAACAAATTTACGGGAAAAACATCAAGAAGAACACTAGTTGGAGACGAATACCTTTCTTCTTGAATTGGATATTGGTATCCCCATGAAAATCAGGAAACAATAGAAGAACTTTGCCAACAAAATTAATATTTAGCAGCACCCAAACTACAAGCTGAAGAAAAACTGCAAGTAGCTAGATGCTGAGGTCGCAGCCATGCTAGCATTGTGGCACGCGTAGCAGGACAGATTCTGGTATTACCAAACCTTAGCATAAGCATTTTAATTTCACATAACATGGTAATTTCATTATGCTCCCATTACAACAGGCTCCAGTAATTCCTTGAGAAGTAATTGCCCCATCATAAAGATATCAATCTCGTAACACACAAAGATGCCCTCTTGACATAACAAAAGAGCTTCAGTATATCCAAAATAGGTAGGAATATCACCAGGGTAATGGAATCGTCCATGTTTGAGAGAGGGCGCATGAAGTAGGAGGAGCAACCAAACTTAAGAGGAGGTCGATGATGCATAGACCATGATGACTCAATGGCCGGTGAAATCTCGCGTTCCTTTCAATCAGGGAGGTGAGGGCCTGAGGGGTGGGAGAGGAGAAAAATACAGTCCCTGGGTCACGGAGTGCGTCGACACGACCAAGCGCCCTGGCACTGAGGTCGAGGTCAGACTTGACGCCGTCGCTTCCGTTGAACTCGACCCCGCCGGTGGGACGACCTCTTCTCTTCTGCAAATCCACCAGAGCAGGTTCGCGGCGGCAGGGACAGAGTGACCTGCTCCGCTGGCCTCTGGAGAAGGGGAACCGCCGCGGCTGCGTGCGAAACTGGTCGGGCATAGCAGCGGTGGACAGGCGGAGATCGTTCGGAAAATGGCAGAGCCCTCCCACGATCTGGTCTTCTCCCAATTATTTTAGCAGTATAGAAGCGTGAGGTAAGTTTACCTCGCAAGTCTTACGGTTCTTTGCATATGCCAAAAGAAAAGAAAAAAGTCTTGCCGTCCTAATTTTGGCATAGGGCCATACGTGAGGTAAATTTACGCGCCAAGCTCTGTTTCTTTCGTTTCTTCCGTGCAATGTGTGGTTTGGCTGGGATGAAGACCATTGTTATTCTTGTCCTGTCGCCTGCTGCCTACTGAGAAATATGAAGATGTCTCGTCCGAAAGTGAGGCAGATACCTCCCTTCTCATTGAAATAATGCAGAGAGAAATTGATGAATCTACTCGTGGGGAGAAGCTGAACTCCTCTCAGTGGATTGTTCCCAGGGATACTGCTGCCGTCGGGGCTTGTCCACAATAAGTTCAGGTGAATAATGATTCACACAATAAAAAACATTTGAATCCCTCATCTGTGGCTACTAACTTTGCCCAGGTTGTGGAGGTGATGGGTGAAACAGATCCTGGCTTGAAGACTTCAAGTGACTGTGGTACAACTCCCATCCCCAGACTGCTTTGAGGAGATCATTCTTACTCCCCCACTAGCACCTGAAGCTGCGCTTAAGTTCAGCAAGCATAACACCTAAAAAATGCAGGACAAGATGGAGGACAAGGCCATAAAGCTAGCTAATAAAAAAGACCTGGGAGGTATCCTCATTCCTTCCTGTAAAAATTCTTTTGAAGTTCTATCCAATAATGAACTGATTAGTAGGGCTAATAAAATGGGGGTGGATATTCCTAATGATGAGTTTGCATCTGTGGACATTATCAGAGAACTAAAATGTGTTAGAGGAGAGTTAGATAACAAAAGTAAAACAGAAACTATTACTCAAGGATTAGGTGGGGATACGTTTATTCTTGATGGGCTGGGCAAAAGCAATCCTATTAATCTAGAATGGCTTACCCAAGAGGAGCATGTTTATGAACAGATTTCCTCTAGTAAAGATAAAAGGAAAAAACAGCAAAAAGTTAGTATCAACACTCCTAGGCCTGTGACTAGGAGTCAAAAGAAAATTAATTCAGAGATTGATCTGCTTTGTAACCCTACGTCGCCTCCTGGTAGGGTTACTCGTTCCAAAATTCACAGAAAACTTTCCAAATGAAAGGTCTCATTTGGAACTGTCGGGGGGCATGCAAGAAACGGATGGCCACTTGCTGATACGTCCATTTTGCATCATGCTTTTATATCGATATTTATTGCATTATGGGTTGTTATTACACATTATGTCACAATACTTATGCCTATTCTCTCTTATTTTACAAGGTTTACGTGAAGAGGAAGAATGCCGGCAGCTGGAATTCCGGGCTGGAAAAGGAGTAAATATTAGAGACTATTCTGCACAGCTCCAAAAGTCCTGAAACTTCACGAAAGTCATTTTTGAAATTAATAAATAATACTGAGCGAAGAAACTACCAGAGGGGGCCACACCCTGGCCACGAGGGTGGGAAGCGCGCCCTACCCCCTGGGCGCGCCCCCTGCCTCGTGGGCCCACTGGCAGGCCTCTGGTGCCCATCTTCTGCTATATGAAGTATTTCGTTCGAGAAAAAAATCATAAGCAAGCTTTCGGGAAGAAACTACGCCGCCACGAGGCGGAACCTTGGCGGAACCAATCTAGGGCTCCGGCAGAGCTATTCTGCCGGGAAAACTTCCCTCCGGGAGGGGGAAATCATCGCCATCGTCATCACCAACGATCCTCTCATCTGGAGGGGGTCAATCTTCATCAACATCTTCACCAGCACCATCTCCTCTCAAACCCTAGTTCATCTCTTGTATCCAATCTTTGTCCCAAAGCCTCAGATTGGTACCTGTGGGTTGCTAGTAGTGTTTATTACTCCTTGTAGTTGATGCTAGTTGGTTTATCTGGTGGAAGATCATATGTTCAGATCCATTATGCATATTAATACCCCTCTGATTATGAACATGAATATGATTTGTGAGTAGTTACGTTTGTTCCTGAGGACATGGGAGAAGTCTTGCTATAAGTAGTCATGTGAATTTGGTATTTGTTCGATATTTTGATGAGATGTATGTTGTCTTTCCTCTAGTGGTGTTATGTGAATGTCGACTACATGACATTTCACCATTGTTTGGGCCTAGAGGAAGGCATTGGGAAGTAATAAGTAGATGATGGGTTGCTAGAGTGATGAAGCTTAAACCCTAGTTTATGCGTTGCTTCGTAAAGGGGCTGATTTGGATCCATATGTTTCATGCTATGGTTAGGTTTACCTTAATACTTATTTTGTAGTTGCGGATGCTTGCAATAGGAGTTAATCATAAGTGGGATGCTTGTCCAAGTAAGGACAACACCCAAGCACCGGTCCACCCACATATCAAATTATCAAAGTACCGAACGCGAATCATATGAACGTGATGAAAACTAGCTTGATGATAATTCTCATGTGTCCTCGGGAGCACTTTTCTCTATATAAGAGTTTGTCCAGGCTTGCCCTTTGCTACAAAAAGGATTGGGCCACCTTGCTGCACTTTTTTTACACTTGTTACTTGTTACTCATTACAAATTACCTTATCACAAAACTATCTGTTACCGATAATTTCAGTGCTTGCAGAGAATACCTTACTGAAAACCGCTTGCCATTTCCTTCTGCTCCTCGTTGGGTTCGACACTCTTACTTATCGAAAGGACTACGATAGATCCCCTATACTTGTGGGTCATCAAGACTCTTTTCGGGCACCGTTGCTGGGGAGTGAAGCGCCTTTGGTAAGGAAAAATTTATATAGTGTGCTGAAATTTACTGTCACTTGTTACTATGGAAAGTAATCCTTTGAGGGGCTTGTTCGGGGTATCTTCACCCCGACCGGTAGAGCAAATAGTTGCTCCTCAACCTACTGAACCTATTGAAATGTCTACTTTGAAATTCCTTCGGGTATGATAGAGAAACTGCTGGCTAATCCTTCTACAGGAGATGGAACATTGCATCCCGATTTACACTTAATCTATGTGGATGAAGTTTGTGGATTATTTAAGCTTGCAGGTATGCCCGATGATGTTATCAAGAAGAAGGTCTTCCCTTTATATTTGAAGGGGGATGCATTGACATGGTATAGGCTATGTGATGATATGGGGTCATGGAACTACAAATGACTGAAATTGGAATTTCATCATAAATTTTATCCTATGCACCTTGTTCATCGTGATCGTAATTATATATATAATTTTTGGCCTCACGAAGGAGAAAGCATCGCTCAAGCTTGGGGGAGGCTTAATTCAATGTTATATTCATGCCCCAATCATGAGCTCTCAAGAGAAATGATTATTCAGAATTTTTATGCTCGGCTTTCTCGTAATAATCAGTCCATGCTCGATACTTCTTATCGGCTCCTTTATGATGAAGACTATTGAATTCAAATGGGATTTATTGGAAAGAATTAAACGCAACTCTGAAGATTGGAACCTCGATGAAGGTAAAGAGTCAGGTATAACACCTAAGTTTGATTGTGTTAAATCTTTTATGGATACCGATGCTTTTCATGAATTTAGCACTAAATATGGACTTGACTCTGATATAGTAGCTTCTTTCTGTGAATCCTTTGCTACTCATGTTGATCTCCCTAAGGAGAAGTGGTTTAAATATAATCCTCCCATTGAAGTAAAGGCAGTTGCACCTATTAAAGTTGAAGAAAAGACTATCACTTATGATGATCCTGTTGTTCCTACTGCTTATGTTGAAAAACCACCTTTCCTTGTTAGAATAAAGGATCATGCTAAAGCTTCAACTATTGTCAACAAAAGTAATATTAGGACACACAAACCCCATGAGCAAGTTAAAGTTGAACCTAATATTGTTATGGTTAAAGATCTCTTGGCTGATAATATTGATGGGCATGTTATTTATTTCTGTGAGGAAACTGCTAGAATTGCTAAGCCTGGTGCTAAAGATAAACATAGACCTGTTGTAGGCATGCCTGTTATTTCTGTTAAAATAGGAGATCATTGTTATCATGGCTTGTGTGATATGGATGCTAGTGCAAGTGCCATACCTCATTCTTTATACAAAGAAATTATGCATGATATTGCACCTGCTGAAATAGAAGAAATTGATGTTACCATTAAGCTTGCCAATAGAGATACTATTTCACCGATTGGGATTGTTAGAGATGTTGAAGTCTTGTGTGGGAAGGTTAAATATCCTGCTGATTTTCTTGTTCTTGGTTCCCCACAAGATAGCTTTTGTCCCATTATATTTGGTACACCCTTCTTGAATACTGTTAATGCTAGGATAGACTGCGAAAAGGATGTTGTTACTATTGGTTTGGACGATATGTCTCATTAGTTTAATTTTTCTAAATTTTGTAGACAACCCCGTGATGAGGAATTGCCTAGTAAGGATAAAATTATTGGTCTTGCTTCTATTGTTGTGCCTCCTAATGATCCTTTAGAACAATATTTGCTTGACCATGAAAATGATATGTTTATGAATGAAAGAAGGGAAATAGATGAAGTATTCTTTAAACAGGGACCCATTCTGAAACACGATTTGCCTGTTGAAATCCTAGGGGATCCTCCTCCACCCAAGGGTGATCCCGTGTTTGAGCTTAAACCACTACCTAATACTCTTAAATATGCTTATCTTGATGAAAATAAGATATATCTTGTTATTATTAGTGCTAACCTTTCAGAGAAGGAGGAAGAGAAATTATTGAAAACTCTGAAGAAGCACCCCGCTGCTATTGGATATACTCTTGATGATCTTAAGGGCATTAGTCCCACTCTACGTCAACACAAAATAAATTTGGAGAAAGATGCCAAACCAGTTATTGATCACCAACGATGGCTGAATCCTAAGATGAAAGAAGTGGTAATAAAGGAAATGTTAAAGCTTCTTGAGGCAGGTATAATTTATCCGTTGCTGGTAGTCAGTGGGTAAGTCCTATCCATTGTGTCCCTAAGAAGGGAGGCATTATTGTCGTTCCTAATGATAAAGATGAATTGATTTCCAAAGAATTATTACAGGTTATAGGATGGTAATTGATTTCCGTAAATTAAATAAAGCTACTAAAAAGGATCATTACCCCTTGCCATTTATTGATCAAATGCTAGAAATATTATCCAAACATACACATTTTTGCTTTCTAGATGGTTACTCTGGTTTCTCTCAAATACCTGTGTCAGCTGAGGATCAAGAAAAGACCACTTTTACTTGCCCTTTCGGTACTTTTGCTTATAGACGTATGCCTTTTGGTTTATGTAATGCACCTGCTACCTTTCAAAGATGCATGATGGCTATATTCTCTGACTTTTATGAAAAGATTTGTGAGGTTTTCATGGACGATTTCTCCGTTTATGGATCCTCTTTTGATGATTGCTTGAGCAACCTTGATCGAGTTTTGCAGAGATGTGAAGAAACTAATCTTGTTTTGAATTGGGAGAAATGCCACTTTATGGTTAATGAAGGTATTGTCTTGGGGCATAAAATTTCTGAAAGAGGTATTGAAGTTGATAAAGCTAAAGTTGATGTTATTGAAAAGATGCCATGTCCCAAGGGCATCAAAGGTATAAGAAGTTTCCTTGGTCATGCCGGTTTTCATAGGAGGTTCATTAAGGACTTTTCAAAATTTTCTCGGCCTCTGACTAATCTATTACAAAAAGATATACCTTTTGTCTTCGATGATGATTGTGTAGAAGCATTTGAAATACTTAAGAAAGCGTTGATTTCTGCACCTATTGTTTAGCCACCTGATTGGAATTTACCCTTCGAAATTATGTGTGATGCTAGTGATTATGCTGTAGGTGTTGTTCTAGGACAAAGAGTTGATAAGGAATTAAATGTTATTCAATATGCAAGTAAAACTCTAGACAGTGCCCAGAGAAATTATGCTACTACTGAAAAAGAATTCTTAGCGGTTGTATTTGCTTGTGATAAGTTCATACCTTATATTGTTGATTCTAAAGTTACTATTCACACTGATCATGCTGCTATTAAATACCTTATGGAAAAGAAAGATGCTAAACCTAGACTTATTAGATGGGTCCTCTTGCTACAAGAATTTGATTTGCCTATTATTGATAGAAAGCTAGCTGAGAACCACGTTGCAGATAACTTGTCTAGGTTAGAGTATGTTCTTGATGACCCACTACCTATTGATGATAGCTTTCCTGATGAACAATTAGCTATCATAAATGCTTCTTGATACGTCTCCAACGTATCTATAATTTTTTATTGTTCCATGCTATTATATTACCCCTTTTGGATGTTTATGGGCTTTATTTTACACATTTTTATCATTTTTGGGACTAACCTACTAACCGGAGGCCCAGCCCATATTGCTGTTTTTTTTTGCCTATTTCAGTATTTTGAAGAAAAAAGGAATATAAAACGGAGTCCAAACGGAATGAAACCTTCGGGAGCGTGATTTTTGGAACAAACGTGATCCAGAGAACTTGGAGTGCAAGTCAAGAAGCAGCCGAGGCCTCCACGAGATAGGAGGGTGCCCCCCCATAGGGCGCACCCCCCTGTCTTGTGGGCCCCTCGGGCGGCCACCGACGTACTTCTTCCTCCTATATATACCTACGTACCCCGAAAACATCCAGGGGCACCACGAAACACAATTTCCACCGCCGTAACCTTCTGTATCTGCGAGATCCCATCTTGGAGCCTTAGCCGGCCCTCTGACGGAGGGGGTATCAAGCACGGAGGGCCTCTACATCAACATCCTTGCCCCTCCGATGAGTTGTGAGTAGTTTACCACAGACCCTCTGGGTCCATAGTTATTAGCTAGATGTCTTCTTCTCTCTTTTGGATCTCAATACAATGTTCTCCCCCTCTCTTGTGGAGATCTATTCGATGTAAACTCTTTTTGCGGTGTGTTTGTCGAGATCCGATGAATTGTGGGTTTATGATCAAGTTTATCTATGAATAATATTTGAATCTTCCCTGAATTCTTTTATGTATGATTAAGTTATCTTTGCAAATCTCTTCGAATTATCAGTTTGGTTTGGCCTACTAGATTGATCTTTCTTGCCATGGGAGAAGTGCTTAGCTTTGGATTCAATCTTGCGGTGTCCTTACCCAAAGGATGTAAAGGGTTGCAAGGCACGTATTGTATTGTTTCCATCGAGGATAACAAGATGGGTTTTATATCATATTGCATGAGTTTATCCCTCTACATCATGTCATCTTTCTTAATGCGTTACTCTGTTCTTATGAACTTAATACTCTAGATGCATCTTTGGATAGCGGTCGATGTGTGGAGTAATAGTAGTAGATGCAGCAGGAGTCCGTCTACTTGTTATGGACGTGATGCCTATACACATGATCATGCCTAGATAATCTCATAACTATGCGCTTTTCTATCAATTGCTCGACAGTAATTTGTTCACCCACCGTAATACTTATGCTATCTTGAGAGAAGCCACTAGTGAAACCTATGGCCCCGGTCTATCTCTTATCATATTTGCTCCTACCTACTTTTATTTGCATCTTTACTTTTTGCATCTATATTATAAAATACCAAAAATATATTTATATTATCATACTATCTTTATTAGATCTCACTTTACATGAAGTGGCCGTGAAGGGATTGACAACCCCTTTATTGTGTTGGTTGCGAGTTCTCGGTTTGTTTGTGTAGGTGCGTGGGACTTTTGAGAAGCCTCCCTCTTGGATTGATACCTTGGTTCTCAAAACTGAGGGAAATACTTACTCTACACTTGCTACATCACCCTCTCCTCTTCGAGGAAAACCAACGCAAGCTCAAGACGTAGCAAGAAGGATTTCTGGTGCCGTTGCCGAGGTCACCCGCGTGACAGGTCAAAAATTATAGATACGTTGAGAGGCTTCCACCAAGTCAAGTCAAGATCCGACCTCCCGCCAACGTGCGATTTCTGGCGCCGTTGCCGGGGAGGTCTTCGCTCAAGTCAAGACATACCAAGTACCCATCACAAACCCATCTCCCTCGCATTTACATTATTTGCCATTTGCCTCTCGTTTTCCTCTCCCCCACTTCACCCTTGCCATTTTATTCGCTCTCTCTTTCCCAGTCTCCTCTCTTTTTGCTTGCCTTTTTCCGTTTGCCGTGTGTTAGCTCGTTTGCCTTGTCATTATGGCTAGTCTTATATCTTCTCCGTTGTCTCCCGAGAATGAAGTTCTAAATTTTAAACAAAGGGAGGGAGAAAATCTAAAAGACGCTTGGTATAGAATTTGCAATGCTCAAAATAGATCTACCAGGAAGCAATCTACCTCAGTTCATCTCCCCAATTTTTATGTAGATGCTAATCCTTGGTATAGATATATCCTCGATCCCATTACCGGAGGGAATTTCTTGGGTAGCCATACTTTTGATTCTTATAATGCTATGATAGATTTATTTGGCTATCCACCTCTTTTGGTTAATGGGACTATGTTAACTTTGGAGCATGTAATGCAAAGACTCAAACTTATTGAAAATAAAGTTGCTACCATTGAGTTAATTGAAAATCTAGATAAAAAGATCCACAATCAAATTACCCAAGATGAACCTAAGGTAGGAGTAATTTTGAAAGATATTAAGGAGAAGGAACCCATAGTTAATGAGAAGATAAATCAAGATTCCTCTAGAATTGATAAACTTGAGGGTATCATTACCAACTTGGGAGCCGCTTTTTCTTTCGTAAAAAATACTCCAAGTCCACCTACTAAAATTTCTAAGCTCATGTATGTTCCTAAGAATAAGGGTGAATCCTCTAGTAAGGAAACCACGGATCTTAAATCTATAAGTATTCATCCCAATCTTTTTGCTATCATTAAGGAACCATTTGCTATGAATGATTAGAAAGAAAGAAATTTCTAAGGAATGTATATGCCTCGTTGAAAAATTGCCTACCAAAGACGACACTACTTAGATCTATCTTCGCTTTTATGCCTAGCTAGGGGCGTTAAATGATAGCGCTAGTTGGGAGGCAACCCAATTTTCTTTATGTTTTTTGTTTATGTTTCTGTTTAAGAATAAATAATCCATCTACCTTCTGTTTAGATGTGGCTTTATCTTTTAATTAGTGTTTGTGCCAAGTTAAACCTATAGGATCTTCTTGGATGATAGTTATTTGATCTTGCTGTAATTTCCAGAAACTTTCGACCCACGAAAATAATTGTTAAAAATCACCAGAACGTGATAAAATAGTTATTCCAATTGCTTATGATCAATAAACAAATTGCCTAGGTCTTCCTAGTTTTGCTGAATTTTTTGAGTTCCAGAAGTTTGCGTTAGTTACAGATTACTACAGACTGTTCTGTTTTTGACAGATTCTGTTTTTCGTGTGTTGTTTGCTTATTTTGATGAATCTATGGCCAATAAAATAGTTTATAATCCATAGAGAAGTTGGAATACAGTAGATTTAACACCAAATTAAATAAATAATGAGTTCTTTGCAGTATCTTATGTGGTGGTTTTGTTTTCTTTCACTAACGGAGCTTATAAGATTTCGTGTTGAGTTTTGTGTTGTGAAGTTTTCAAGTTTTGGGTAAAGCTTTTATGGACTATGGAATAAAGGGTGTCAAGAGCCTAAGCTTGGGGATGCCCAAGGCACCCCAAGATATTCAAGAATAGCCAAAAGCCTAAGCTTGGGGATGCCCCGGGAAGGCATCCCCTCTTTCGTCTTCGTCCATTGGTAACTTTACTTGGGGCTATATTTTTATTCACCACATGATAAGTGTTTTGCTTGGAGCGTCGTGTATTATATTAGTCTTTGCTTTTTAGTTTACCACAATCATCCTTGATGTACACACCTTTTGGGAGAAGCCTATTTGATTAGAATTTGCTAGAATACTCTATGTGCTTCACTTATATCTTTTGAGCTTGATAGTTTTTGTTCTAGTGCTTCACTTATATTTTTTAGAGCACGGTGGTGTCTTAATTTTGAAGAAATTGCTAGTCTCTCATGCTTCACTTATATTATTTTGAGAGTCTTTTAGAACAGCATGGTATTTGCTATGATCATAAAATTGGTCCTAGAATGTTAGGCATCCAAGTTGGGTATAATAAAAACTATCATAGGAAGTGAATTGGATGCTATGATCAATTTGATACTTGATAATTGTTTTGAGATATGGAGGTAGTGATATTAAAGTCATGCTAGTTGGGTGATTATGAATTTAAAGAATGCGTGTGTTGAAGTTAGCAAGTCTCGTAGCATGCACGTATGGTTAAAGTTGTGTAACAAATTTGAAACATGAAGTGTACCTGGCTTGTGCATCCTTATGAGTGGCGGTCGGGGACGAGAGATGGTCTTTTCCTACCAATCTATCCCCTAGGAGCATGCGCGTAGTACTTGATTTTTGATGACTTCTAAATTTTTGCAATAAGTATATGAGTTCTTTTGACTAATGTTGAGTCCATGGATTATACGCACTTTTACCTTTCCGCCTTTGCTAGCCTCTTCGGTACCGTGCATTGCCCTTTCTCACCTTGAGAGTTGGTGCAAACTTCGCCGGTGCATTCCAACCCGTGATACGATACGCTCTATCACACATAAACCTCCCTATATCTTCCTCAAAACAGCCACCATACCTACCTATTATGGCATTTCCATAGCCATTCCGAGATATATTGCCATGCAACTTTCCACCGTTCCGTTCATCATCATGACATACTTTACTTTTGTCATATTGCCATTGCATGATCATGTAGTTGACATTGTATTTGTGGCAAAGCCACCATGCATTATTTTTCATACATGTCACTCTTGATTCATTGCACCATCCCGGTACACCGCCGGAGGCATTCATATAGTGTCATATTTTGTTCTAAGTATCGAGTTGTAATTGTTGAGTTGTAAGAAAATAAAAGTGTGATGATCATCATTTTTAGAGCATTGTCCCAAGTGAGGAAAGGATGATGCAAACCATGATTCCCCCACAAGTCGGGATGAGACTCCGGACGAAAGATAAAAAAAAGGAAAAAAAGAGGCCATAGAAAAAAGAGAAAAGGCCCAAATAAAAAAATGAGAGAAAAAGAGAGAAGGGACAATGATACTATCCTCTTACCGCACATGTGCTTCAAAGTAGCACCTTGTTCTCCATGTAGTGAGTCTCATATATTGTGCTTCAAAGTAGCAGCATGTTTTTCATATAGTGAGTCTCATAAGTTGTCTTTTTCATACTAGTGGGAATTTTTCATTATAAAACTTGGCTTGCATATTCCTATGATGGGCTTCCTCAAATACCCTAGGTCTTCATGAGCAAGCAAGTTGGATGCACACCCACTAGTTTTCTTTTGTTGAGCATTCATTTATAGCTCTAGTGCATCCGTTGCATGGCAATCCCTACTCCTCATGTTGACATCAATTGATGGGCATCTCCATAGCCCGTTGATTATCCTCGTCAATGTGAGACTTTCTCCTTTTTGTCTTCTCCACACAATCCCCATCATCATATTCTATTCCACCCATAGTGCTATATCCATGGCTCACGCTCATGTATTGCATGAAGGTTGAAAAAGTTTGAGATTATTTAAGTATGAAACAATTGCTTGGCTTGGCATCGGGGTTATAGAAGTTGGGAACATCTTTGTGTGATTTAAAATGAAGCATAGCCTAACTATATGATTATGTAGGGATGAACTTTCTTTTGCCATGCTATTTTGAGAAGACATGATTACTTTGATTAGTATGCTTGAAGTATTACTATTTCTTTTATCAATATGAACTTTTATTTTGTATTCATTTGGATCTGAACGTTCATGCCACAATAAAGAAAATTACATTACGAATTATGCTAGGTAGCATTCCACATCAAAAATTCTTTTTTTTATCATTTACCTACTCGAGGACGAGCAGGGATTAAGCTTGGGGATGCTTGATACGTCTCCAACGTATCTATAATTTTTGATTGTTCCATGCTATTATATTAACCCTTTTGGATGTTTATGGGCTTTATTTTACACATTTTTATCATTTTTGGGACTAACCTACTAACCGGAGGCCCAGCCCATATTGATGTTTCTTTGCCTATTTCAGTATTTCGAAGAAAAGGAATATCAAACGGAGTCCAAATGAAATGAAACCTTCGGGAGCATGATTTTTGGAACGAACGTGATCCAGAGAACTTGGAGTGCAAGTCAAGAAGCAGCCAAGGCCTCCACGAGATAGGAGGGCGCCCCCCCCCAATAGGGCGCGCGCCCCTATCTCGTGGGCCCCTCGGGCGGCCACCGACGTACTTCTTCCTTCTATATATACCTACATACCCCGAAAACATCCAGGGGCACCATGAAACACAATTTCCACCGCCGTAACCTTCTGTATCCGCGAGATCCCATCTTGGAGCCTTCACGCACTCACTGGGAGGGAATCAAGCACTGAGGGCCTCTACATCAATATCCTTGCCCCTCCAATGAGTTGTGAGTAGTTTACCACAGACCTACGGGTCCATAGTTATTAGCTAGATGGCTTCTTCTCTCTTTTTGGATCTCAATACAATGTTCTCCCCTCTCTTGTGGAGATCTATTCGATGTAAACTCTTTTTGCGGTGTGTTTGTCGAGATCCGATGAATTGTGGGTTTATGATCAAGTTTATCTATGAATAATATTTGAATCTTCTCTGAATTCTTTTATGTATGATTAAGTTATCTTTGCAAATCTCTTCGAATTATCAGTTTGGTTTGGCCTACTAGATTGATCTTTCTTGCCATGGGAGAAGTGCTTAGCTTTGGATTCAATCTTGCGGTGTCCTTACCAAAGGATGTAAAGGGTTGCAAGGCATGTATTGTATTGTTGCCATCGAGGATAACAAGATGGGGTTTATATCATATTGCATGAGTTTATCCCTCTACATCATGTCATCTTGCTTAAACGTTACTCTGTTCTTATGAACTTAATACTCTAGATGCATGCTGGATAGCGGTCGATGTGTGGAGTAATAGTAGTAGATGCAGGCAGGAGTCCGTCTACTTGTTATGGACGTGATGCCTATACACATGATCATGCCTAGATAATCTCATAACTATGCGCTTTTCTATCAATTGCTCGACAGTAAGTTGTTCACCCACCGTAATACTTATGCTATCTTGAGAGAAGCCACTAGTGAAACCTATGGCCCACGGGTCTATCTCTTATCATATTTTCTCCCAATCTACTTTTATTTGCATCTTTACTTTTTGCATCTATATTATAATACCAAAAATATATTTATATTATCATACTATCTTTATTAGATCTCACTTTACATGAAGTGGCCGTGAAGGGATTGACAACCCCTTTATTGCGTTGGTTGCGAGTTCTCAGTTTGTGTAGGTGCGTGGGACTTTTGAGAAGCCTCCTACTGGATTGATACCTTGGTTCTCAAAACTGAGGGAAATACTTACGCTACACTTGCTGCATCACCCTCTCCTCTTCGAGGAAAACCAACGCAAGCTCAAGACGTAGCACTTCTGGTACTGCTCCATGGTATGCTGATTATGCTAATTACATTGTTGCTAAATTTATATCACCTAGTTTCACATACCAGCAAAAGAAAAAGTTTTTCTATGATTTAAGGCATTACTTCTGGGATGACCCACATCTTTATAAAGAAGGAGTAGATGGTGTTATTAGATGTTGTATACCTGAGCATGAACAGGAACAGATCCTACGCAAGTGTCACTCCAAGGCCTATGGAGGGCACCACGCTGGAGATAGCACTGCACATAAGGTGTTGCAATCCGGTTTTTATTGGCCTACTCTCTTCAAGGATGCTCGTAAGTTTGTCTTATCTTGTGATGAATGTCAAAGAATTGGTAATATTAGTAGACGTCAAGAAATGCCTATGAATTATTCACTCGTTATTGAACCATTTGATGTTTGGGGCTTCAATTATATGGGTGTGACGCCCGGATAATTAGGCAACAGTAATCCCACATTAACGATGCCACGTCACCCCGGTTAAGTTGTTAATCTCTCGTTAGTTCAAAACTGGTTCGAATTCAAATTCAAAATCAAGCAAACAATAAAAGTTTTCAAATACTAAAACTAAAATGTTCGGAGTGAGCCAAATAATGCATAGGTAATTATGGTGGAGAAACCACACTTTTATAAAATGTTTAAATATTCTGAAATGAATAAAACAGTAGCAAATACAATTATTTAAATGCTTTAAAAATAATAAACATTTTCTAACTAAATTGTTGTAAGTATTAAACTATTGTGGAAGTGGCATAAATTTGTTAAATCTATTTAGGTGCCACTTTGGTAATTTACTAAAGCAAAAAAAAAGGAAACTAAAAGAAAGCAAAAATAGCAAATAAAAATAAGAAAGGGAAAGAACCCCCCGCGTCCCCACTGGCCTCGACCCACCGCCCGATCGGCCACACCCCACCAGCCGGCCCAACCTTTGGCAAAGGCCAACCGCCAGCCCACCCCTCCCTTATCCACCCCACTACACCAAACCCTAACCCACCGCACCCCACTTCCCCACGACGCCACTCCTCCTCCCCCTCTAGATCCAATCTGGATCGGGGCGAACCTCCCCCACTCCCCTCGCTCCTCGCCCCCTCTGCTCGATCCAGATCGGGGCAACGGCGCCCCGACCCCACCGACGATCGCGCCTCGCCGCCCCGAGTTCTCCCCTCATCGGACCTCCCCGCAGGACCACCGACGCCTCCTCATCTCCTCCTCACGGGTCGCTGCCCCCGACCCCGATGCGCCGACGCCACTAGTCGTCTCCGGCGCTACCACGCCATTGCCGTGGTCCTCTCAGACGCCGGCGCTCCCCGTTCCCGTCGCCGATGCCGCCTCACCGGACTGCCTCCCGCTCCGCCGCTCGTCCCCGCCGTCCCCCCAACCTTCCCCGAGCCCGCTGCCCTGTCCCTACGCACCCCGGTGAGGCCCCGGACTCCTCTCTCTCCCTCGCCTCGACGTGCGTCCCGTGCACGCACTCATGTGGCCCGTGCGCCCGTGCTATGATCGCTTGCCCGACCTTACCCCGTTCGCCACGCATGATCACGCGCCCGGCCCGCGCATGGCCTGAAACCCAGCCTCGGCTCAGCCAGCGCTCCCACTACAGCCTCGCGTAGCCCCTTCCGTCTTTGCTCCAGCATGACGGCCATAGCCTCGGCTTTGTTGTGCCTTCTTGGCGGCTGGTGCCCGTCGCCAGCCGATCGCTGGTGCGCCAGCGCGCCTTGCCGTCGAGTGGCCTTTGCACCCGATACCGGCGCGTTAAGGCCCCACAGGGCCCTTGACGATGGGGCCCGCCTCGAGCGAAATTTTTAGAAAAAAATATAATATAATTAATAATAATAATAGTAATAATAAATTAATTAATTAACTAAATTAATTAAGCTAATTAATCCTAACTAGATTAATTAACTAAATTAATTAAGCTAGTTAGTGTAATTAAATAGTAATTAAATTAGTTAACCCTAACTAGACTAATCAGACTAATCTGTCAATGACAAACGGGACCCACAAGTCAGGTTGGCCAGTTAACTCTGTTGACTACTGACGTCAGCATGACATCATGCTGATGTCATTAATCTATTTCTCGAATTAATTTAAATAATTAATTAAATTCCAGAAATTAGTAAATCTTTAGAAAATCATATCTTTTAATTCGTAACTCGGATTAAATTATTTTCAACATGAAAGTTGCTCAGAACGACGAGACGATTCTGGATACGCAACCCGTTCGTCCGCCACACCCCCCTAACCTATCGAACTCGCAACTTTCCCCCTCCCTCCTCTCGAAACGCGAAACACCGGGAATACTTTCCCGGATGCTTTCTCCCTTCACCGGTATCACCTCATACCGCGTTAGGGCACCCCTAGCACCGTTACTTGTCTTGTCATGCATCGTTATGCATATGGTTTCATTGTATTCATTGTTTCGTCCCCCTCTTCTTTCGCTAGACACCGAGACCGACGCCGCTGCTACCCAGTACGACTACGGAGTTGACGACTCCTCTCTCTTGCCAGAGCAACCAGGCAAGCCCCCCCTTTGATCACCAGATATCGCATACTCTTCTCTATACTGCTTGCACTAGGGTAGTGTAGCATGTTACTGCTTTCAGTTAATCCTATATTGCTGCATAGCATGTCCTTGCTACTACTGTTGTTACCATTACCTGCTATCCTACTGCTTAGTATAGGATGCTAGTGTTCCATCAGTGACCCTACACTCTTGTCCGTCTGCCATGCTATACTACTGGGCTATGATCACTTCGGGAGGTGATCACGGGCATATACTATATACTTTACACTTTTGCTTTACGTGTGATACTGTTCTGAGATGGGGGCTGAAAGGACAGTTGGCTCCATCCCGGTTGATGTGGGTCTGGGTTCCTGACGTCCCCCGACTGTTACTTTGTGGCGGAGGCGGCAGGGCAGGTTGAGACCACCTAGGAGAGAGGTGGGCTGGCCTGGTCGGCGTCATGATACTTAACACGCTTAACGAGATCTTGGTATTTGATCCGAGTCCGGCCATTTGGTCTATACGCACTAACCAACTACGCTGAACAGTTATGGGCACTCGGCGTCGTGGTATCACCGAAGCCTTCGTGGACGTCGATCGAAGCGGCGCGCCAGATTGGAACGTAAGCCTGCTCTTGTATTAAGGGGCTAGTTACGCTTCCGGCAGCGTTCATAGCGTGCGAGGTGTGCTAAGGCGATGGGCCTGCACCTGGCGCTTAGGTTTAGACCGGCGTGCTGACCTCTCTGTTGGCCTAGGTGGGGCTGCGATGTGTTGATCTTCCGAGGCCTGGCATGACCCAGGACAGTGTGTCCGGCCAATTGGGATCAAGCGTGTTGGGTTATGTGATGCACCCCTGCAGGGAAGTTAATCTATTCGAATAGCCGTGATCTTCGGTAACAGGACGACTTGGAGTTGTACCTTGACCTTATGACAACTAGAACAGGATACTTAATAAAACACACCCTTCCAAGTGCCAGATACAACCCGGTGGTCGCTCTCTCTCAGGGTTATGAGGAGGGGATCGCCGGGTAGGATTATGCTATGCGATGTTACTTGGAGGACTGCAGTCTACTCTCTTCTACATGTTGCAAGACGGAGGCTGCCAGAAGCGTAGTCTTCGGCGTGATTAGCTATCCCCTCTTATTACGGCATTCTCAGTTCACCCACCGATATGGCCCTTTACACATATATCCATGCATATGTAGTGTAGCTCCTTGCTTGTAGTACTTTGGATGAATACTCACGGTTGCCTTGTTCCCCTTTTCCCCTATCTCTACTCGATTTCTTGACTGCACGATGGAGCCCAGGAGCGACGCCACCGTCGATGGCGACTACTACCCGGAGGTGCCTACTACTACGTGCAGCCCATGGACGATTTACTGTGAGTAGTTAGGAGGATCCTGCAGGAGGCCTGCGCCTTCTTCGATCTGATATCCCAGCTTTGTGCTAGCCTTCTTAAGGCAAACTTGTTTAGCTTATGTCTCAGATCAGATATTGTTGCTTCCACGACTTCGTCTATGACCGAGCACTTGTATTCGAGCCCTCGAGGCCCTGGCTTGTATTATGATGCTTGTATGACTTATTTATGTTTTAGAGTTGTGTTGTGATATCTTCCGTGAGTCCTCGATCTTGATCGTACACATTTGCGTGCATGATTAGTGTACGTTGAATCGGGCGCCACAAGTTGGTATCGAGCCATCGCTGTAGGAATCCCCCTTCCACACTCCTTGGCCGAAGTCGAGTCTAGACTGTACAAACTTTTTACTAACATGGTTGTGCGGGCCATGGGCCCACGTCGCCATTGGGTGGTAGTAGGATCTTTTATTCCTCGACCTATACTCTAGGACTCTGACATCTCTTCTATTCGGGTTAAACGATTTTACTAACTCGGACTCTAGGTTCTCGATAATACTTTCTCCCGGAGAGCCCTTCATTCAGATGATGGCCTGCTTCACCAGAAGATTCTGAAGATACTCTTTGATATTCTCTCGAGACTTTGTGCCCATCACTTTTGCTATTCCCGACCACCGATAAATCCTTATGGATAACTACTTACACTTGCCATTCATACGATCATCCTCCATTGATCTTGTTATTACAAGATACCCCGAAGTTTTCTCTATTGTTCCGAGAATACTTTGTGTCTATTGCCTAGCAGTTCTTTGCCACATGAATATCCCTTCAAATAAATCCTCGCACTTGTCGAGTATCCGCTCATCCCCAGTTGTTCATGTGTTACACAAAAGTCTTCAAAATACTATTCGATCTTCCAAAAATCCTCTGGAGCCTTTGGCTCTTGAAATTCTTGCTTGCTTGCATTATGGTTAATCAAGTCTCGTAGTCGTATTGACATTCCTTGTCATTATCATTTTCAGTCTGTTGACTCAATATGATTGTGAATACACGCAATCATCATTGATCCTTATAAATTACCTTTCCGGCTGAGCTGCCATTCTTTTAATCGAACCGGTTCTCGACCAATCCAATTGTCGTTGATTGTACCCTAAGGCTATTCAACTTATCCATCCCTAATCGAGCATTGCTTCGATCCCTTGACTTGGAATTCATAATTCCTTTGCAATTAAGCTTTGAATTCGTCAGTTGTTTCTATCTTCTGATCTCCTTGCATTCTTCTTCTTCTGGTTGAGTACCGATACTCACATCAGCCCCGTTGTGGACCGCCATACCCATTGCCGGGTTATTATCCGACAGTGTCCTTCACCACCAAAATTCTTATGAGTTCTTTACCTGATACATAATGCCTTTGGTAAATTGTATCCTCTACTTTTTCGACCATGCTCTACTTTTGAGCTTGTGTAATTTACTCATGAAGTTCATGGTATATATTCTAAGAAGCCCCGATGGGTTGAACCTATGCCTTCCTTAATCTGTGTGAACTCGAAAGTTTTCACGGGTCATACTCCTCTGGTAATTCACCAGGTAGGTTTTGACACTGGAATCATTTTTATCTAGAGCAGTGAATGAAAGGTTATACATTGAAGAAGTGGGAGTCGACCTTGAACTTTGTGTTCATGCCCATGGACCCGATGTAGATCCTACCATAGAAGCTTCTTGTGATAATAACTATTTCGTTGATACAATATCATCTGGTATCTGTGAATTTATCCTATGCAATCGTGGTTCCGACCATATTTTCTCTTTGATCCCATTTCTCGGGCAAGTTAATCACTTGTCTTCTATGGATCAATACACCAGTTCAACCTTTACTTTGATCTTGTGTCGAGTATTACCCCCGGGTATCTCGATGATATCTTGCCATTGCACTACATCTTCTAAACTTTGATGAAGCACTACCTTACCTTGTCTTTGCCACTTCATGGGTTATGGGTTGTTTGTCGACCGAGAACACCGATAAGTGAATCGATTCTGCACTCCGATTCAATAACTCTTAAGTAATTTTCGTTGCTTATGGGTTTAATAATCCTTCAAGTCATTCCTAGCCTGATCGGCTATACCATTATCGTACCAAATTCTAACTGTGCTACCTGGTCCTTCTTCCCGGAGCACAAATTTTCGACGATGAGCTAAACTTACGTCGATCTTCCTCGTCATATCTGTTCGCCTTGAACAACAAGCTTGATTTCAAGTTTGTGTCCTACCCATGGTTCCAATAACCTTCCGCTTCATTATCCCTTTGACTTGATGTCGTCACTGATTGATTACATCTTCATGAAATCTCTCGACAAATGTGTCGTGATCATCATCAACCTTATGAGCTCTTCCAGGATATCAGTTGAGTTCATGATGAGAAATACCATCCTTGCCCCTGATGATTTGTGTTATCATCGACCACTTTATTGCCTTCCGTTCAACACAAACTTATTCGTGTTTTGTGTTATACCTTGAGATCCTTACTACCCAGCATCGGTTCTTCTTTACCTTGGAGTATTACCATATTTTATGTCAAGGATGTCGTGAGAAATTCACCACCCTTAAGAATTCTTGATACCAGTGATACTTATTAACATCACCATTCTTTTCTTGGTCTCCGTGATGTTTCTAACCGGAATATCGACAAATGGTCTGTGATGTGTAAATTCTAAACTTCGAGCAACCCTCTTGCTTTGAAGTTATTGGTCTATAGTTTCATTCTACGACTATGGCTTATTGAATCACCATTCGACATTGGTCGTGCAACCCAACCCATATTTTGGGCACCTTTCAACCAACGTTTAATTGTGTATGTTTTCCTCGAGCATACTTCCTTATATCATTAGATCTGACAAATGTTATCTCCTTGTTCACTTAATTGTGGAAATCCATCTTTTGGAAATCTCGATGAATTGCCGTTGAGTTCACCAGACACCTCCTTGTCCTCTCCTTGGTTTACTGATGAACTCTTGTTTCAAAACTTGCTTCCATAGTTCATTTCCCGAGAATCTTGCAATGCCATTTTGTCAAATTGTGATGCACCCCTTATTTCTCAAGCATCATGAGTCTAAGGTATCCTAACAGCCACCAGATCTGAATCTCGGTCAGATATGCTGGTTGGAGCATATTTCCAAGAGTTTTAACAATGTATCCCAGTTTGTGCTAGCCTTCTTAAGGCAAACTTGTTTAACTTATGTCTGTACTCAGATATTGTTGCTTCCACGACTGCCTATGACCGAGCACTTGTATTCGAGCCCTCGAGGCCCCTGGCTTGTATTATGATGCTTGTATGACTTATTTATGTTTTAGAGTTGTGTTGTGATATCTTCCCATGAGTCCCTGATCTTGATCCTACACATTTGCGTGCATGATTAGTGTACGATTGAATCGGGGGCGTCACAATGGGACCGTTTCCTTCCTCTAATGGGTACACACATTTTTTAGTTGATGTTGATTACGTTATTAAGTGGGTAGAAGATATTCCAACTAGTAGTGCTGAGCATAACACCTCTATTAAGATGCTTAAAGAAGTTATTTTTCCGAGGTTTGGAGTCCCTAGATATTTAATGACTGATGGTGGTTCACACTTTATTCATGGTGCTTTTCGTAAAATGCTTGCTAAGTATGATGTTAATCATAGAATTGCATCTCCGTATCACCCATAGTCTAGTGGTCAAGTAGAATTGAGTAACAGAGAGCTCAGATTAATTTTGCAAAAGACTGTTAATAGATCTAGAAAGAATTGGTCCAAGAAACTTGATGATGCATTATGGGCCTATAGAACTGCATATAAAAACCCTATGGTATGTCTCTGTATAAGATGGTTTATGGAAAAGCATGTCACTTACCTCTCGAACTAGAACATAAGGCATAGTGGGCCATTAAAGAGCTCAATTATGATTTCAAACTTGCCGGTGAGAAGAGGTTATTTGACATTAGCTCACTTGATGAATGGAGAACCCAAGCATGTGAGAATGCCAAACTGTTTAAAGAAATGTTGAAAGATGGCATGACAAAAGGATACAAAAGCATGAGTTTAATGTAGGTGATTATGTGTTGCTATTCAACTCTCGTTTAAGATTTTTTGCAGGAAATCTTCTCTCTAAATGGGAAGGTCCTTACGTTATTGAGGAGGTCTATCGTTCCGGTGCCATAAAAATCAACAACTTCGAAAGCACAAATCCGAAGGTGGTGAACGGTCAAAGAATCAAACATTATATCTCAGGTAATCCCATAAATATTGAAACCAATATTATTGAAACCGTAACCCCGGAGGAATACATAAGAGACACTTTCCAGAACATTTCAGACTCCGAAAAGGAATAGGTATGTGGTATGGTAAGTAAACCGACTCCAAAATAGTTCTAATGGCAATTTTTCTCCGTTCTGGAATATTTAAGAAAATAGGAAAATAAGAAGCAGTCCGGGAAGGACACGAGGCTTCCACGAGGGTGGGAGGCGCACCCTACCCCCTGGGTGCACCCTACCTCCCTGGGCGCGCCCCCTGCCTCGTGGGCACCTCGTGTGCTCTCCGGACTCCATTTTCTTGCACATTACTTCTTTTGGTCGGTAAAAATTCATTATATAATCTCCCGAATGTTTTGACCCTCATATCACGCAAATATCCTCTGTTTACGTTTCGAGCTGTTTTTCTGACAGATCTAGATCACCATGACGTCTCCAAGCGCCCCCAAGGACAAGTTCTTCGAGAAGGTCATCAACCCCTACCTCGCGGAGGTGCTGCAACACCCTCAAACCATTGAGTTGCATGATGGGTTGCTGCACATCCGCGATGTTGAGGGACCAAGGAGGACAGGAAGCGTGGAGACGAGGCTCGAAGCAATGGAGCAACAAGTTTTCAAGTGCCAGGGGATGGTGGAACGTGGACTCAACGCCAACCACATGATGATCGCGGAGTTCACCAACAACCACAAGCTGGATGCCAAGAACATTGGGAGACCATCTTCAAGCTTCACGAGAAGATCGAGCACCTCCAAGCCCAAATCTATGACCTGCAAAACCAAAACTGTGAATATGAATATAGATTCAAGAGGATGAGTTTGGCTGCAGATTTGATGATCCCGGAGACTCGATCATCCTTCTATGATGGTGAGCGTATGCCTTGGAAGATGGATGACAAGCCCACATCATCAACAACTCCATCATTACCAGCTCCGAGGAAAGAGATATAATCACATGGTATGGGCACTCCCCTTGGCAACTGCCAAGCTTGGGGGAGGTGCCCCGGTATCGTATCACCATCACACTCCTATCTTTACCGTTTTTCTTAGTAGAATAAAATTTTAGTATGATTTAGTTTTGAGTTTTGCCTTATGATCCTTCTATGTAATCGAATCCGTGAGCTATATATAATAAAGATTAGTGTTGAGTCAAGGGCTTGATTATCTTGCCATGATCTTGATTGAATAAAAGAAAAGGAAAGAATAAAAAGAAACAAAGAGATCATATTGATCTTATGGAGAGTAATGACTTCACATATAAATAGTATGATGATTAAAAGTTGTTGAGAGTTGACAAGCATAGTTTTGGTCATCATTGCAATTAATAGGAAGTAATAAAGAAAGAGAGGTTCTCACATATAAATATACTATCTTGGACATCTTTTATGATTGTGAGCACTCATTAAAATATGACATGCTAAAGAGTTGATGTTGGACAAGGAAGACAACGTAATGGGTTATGGTTTCTTGCATCTGAAATAAAGTATATTGTCATGGATCATCAAACATGTTGAGCTTTCCTTTCTCCCTCATGCTAGCCAAATTCTTTGCACCAAGTAGAGATACTACTTGTGCTTCCAAATACCATTAAACCCAGTTTTGCCATGAGAGTCCACCATATCTACCTATGGATTGGGTAAGATCCTTCAAGTAAGTTGTCATCGTTGCATGCAATAAAAATTGCTCTCTAAATATTTATGACTTATTAGTGTGGAGAAAATAAGCTTTATACGATCTTGTGATGTGGAAGAAATAAAAGCGACGGACTGCATAATAAAGGTCCACATCACAAGTGGCAATATAAAGTGACATTCTTTTGCATTAAGATTGCGTGCATCCAACCAAAAGCAAATGACAACCTCTGCTTCCCTCCGCGAAGGGCCTATCTTTTACTTTTATCTTCTACCCTTATGCAAAGAGTCATGGTTATCTTCACCTTTCCTTTTTACATTTTATCCTTTGGCAAGCACATTGTGGTGGAAAGATTCTGATATATATATCCAATTGGATGTAAGTTAGCATGATTTATTATTATTGACATTACCCTCGAGGTAAAAGGTTGGGAGGTGAAACTATAAGCCCCTCTCTTTCTCTGTGTCCGATTAAAACTCCATAACCACAAGTATTGCGTGAGTGTTAGCAATTGTGAAAGACTAAATGATAGCTGAGTATGTGGACTTGCTGAAAAGCTCTTATATTGACTCTTTCTGATGTTATGATAAATTGCAATTGCCTCAATCACTGAGATTATAGTTTGTTAGTTCTCAATGAAGTTTCTGATTCATACTTGACATTGTGGATAGATTGTTACTTTAGCATAAGAAATCATATGACAATATCTATATATGTTGCTGTTATAAGAATGATCATGATGCCCTCATGTCCATATTTCATTTTATCGACACCTCTATCTCTAAACATGTGGACATATTTATCGTTATCGACTTCCACTTGAGGACAAGCGAGGTCTAAGCTTGGGGGAGTTGATACGTCCATTTTGCATCATGCTTTTATATCGATATTTATTGCATTATGGGATGTTATTACACATTATGTCATAATACTTATGCCTATTCTCTCTTATTTTACAAGGTTTACATGAAGAGGGAGAATGCCGACGGCTGGAATTCCGGGCTGGAAAAGGAGTAAATATTAGAGACTATTCTGCACAGCTCCAAAAGTCCTAAAACTTCACGAAAATCATTTTTGGAATTAATAAAAAATACTGAGCAAAGAAACTACCAGAGGGGGGCCACACCCTGCCCACGAGGGTGGAAGACGCGCCCTACCCCCTGGGCGCGCCCCCCTGCCACGTGGGCCCCCTGGCAGGCCTCCGGTGCCCATCTTGTGCTATATGAAGTCTTTCGTCCAAGAAGAAATCATAAGCAAGCTTTCGGGAAGAAACTACGCCACCACGAGGCGGAACCTTGGCGGAACAAATCTAGGGCTCTGGCAGAGCTATTCTGCCGGGGAAACTTCCCTCCGGGAGGGGGAAATCATCGCCATCGTCATCACCAACGATCCTCTCATCGGGAGGGGGTCAATCTTCATCAACATCTTCACCAGCACCATCTCCTCTCAAACCCTAGTTCATCTCGTGTATCCAATATTTGTCCCAAAGCCTCAGATTGGTACCTGTGGGTTGCTAGTAGTGTTGATTACTCCTTGTAGTTGATGCTAGTTGGTTTATTTGGTGGAAGATCATATGTTCAGATCCATTACGAATATTAATACCCCTCTGATTATGAACATGAATATGATTTGTGAGTAGTTATGTTTGTTCCTGAGGACATGGGAGAAGTCTTGCTATAAGTAGTCATGTGAATTTGATATTCGTTCGATATTTTGATGAGATGTATGTTGTCTTTCCTCTAGTGGTGTTACGTGAACGTCAACTACATGACACTTCACCATTGTTTGGGCCTAGAGGAAGGCATTGGGAAGTAATAAGTAGATGATGGGTTGCTAGAGTGACAGAATCTTAAACCCTAGTTTATGCGTTGCTTCGTAAGGGGCTGATTTGGATCCATATGTTTCATGCTATGGTTAGGTTTACCTTAATACTTATTTTGTAGTTGCGGATGCTTGCAATAGGAGTTAAACATAAGTGGGATGCTTGTCCAATTAAGGACATCACCCAAGCACCGGTCCACCCACATATCAAATTATCAAAGTACCGAACGCGAATCATATGAACGTGATGAAAACTAGCTTGACGATAATTCCCATGTGTCCTTGGGAGTGCTTTTCTCTATATAAGAGTTTGTCCAGGCTTGTACTTTGCTACAAAAAGGATTGGGCCACCTTGCTGCACTTTATTTACACTTGTTACTTGTTACTCGTTAAAAATTACCTTATCACAAAACTATATGTTACCGATAATTTCAGTGCTTGCAGAGAATACCTTACTGAAAACCGCTTGTCATTTCCTTCTGCTCCTCGTTGGGTTCGACACTCTTACTTATCGAAAGGACTACGATAGATCCCCTATACTTGTGGGTCATCACCTGCCTCTCAGACATGATTAGTGACCATTCCCTTGATTTCCTAGGTTTACAAGAAACCATGAAAAAGGATTTCTCCCCTAAATGCTTAAGGAGAATTGACCCCTTTGGTACTTTTCATTGGAACTGGATTCCCTCAGTGGGGAAATCTGGTGGCATACTGTGTGGTGTTAGGAAGGATAACTTGGATGTAGTCTCCTGTTTTAAAGGTAAACCTGTGCTGCAGGGAATCATCGTAGAAATTCCCAAAGGTGGAAGTGATAAGTATGGAGTGTCGAACCCACAAGGAGCTAAGGTAAGATCAATATTCTCTCAAGCCCTATCTGTCACTGATAAGACTCTATGTACACCAAACGTTTGCTTCCAATTAGAAACGAGAAATAAAACTACGTTGTGGGTATGAAGAGGGTAACTTTGCATGATATCGGAGAGTTAAAACATAAAAGTAGGTGTTGTTATCATAACGTTATAATATATTACTTAATATTATAAATAGCGAGCGTGGAATAATGATGGGTCGGTGTGCGGAAGTATCCTAGGCAATTGTTAACAAAACCGGTAGTCGTCATTGCAATTTCATATGAGGGAGAGGCATAAGCTAACATACTTTCTCTTCTTGGATCATATGCACTTATGATTGGAACTCTAGCAAGCATCCGCAACTACCAAGGATCATTAAGGTAAAACCCAACCATAGCATTAAAGCATCAAGTCCCTTTATCCCATGCGCAACAACCCCTTACTCGGGTTTATGCTTCATCACTCAAGCAACCCACTATAAGCGAATCATGAACGTATTGCAACACCCTACGTTGAATCCCTCACGCTATGCGCGACACGGAGGGCACAATAGGACAGCACCAAAATAAAACATACAACTCGTACCAATCTAGATCATCAATCAACCCAAAGACAAAGGATATCTACTCAAAACATCATAGGATGGCAACACATCATTTGATCATAATATGTGGCATAAAGCACCATGTTCAAGTAGGGATTACAGCGGGGTGCGGGAGAGTGGACCGCGTAAAATAGATGAGGATGGTGATGATGATGGTGATGTTGATGAAGACAATCACCGCGACGATGATTCCCCTCCCGGTGGCACTCCGGCTCCACCGAAAGAGAGGAGGAGAAGTTCTCCTCCTTGTGATTCCTCCTCCATGGCCTCCCCCTGGATGGGGAGAGGTTCTCCCTCTGGTCCTTGGCCTTCATGGTGATTATGACCCCTCCGGGATCCTCCTCCATGGCCTCCGGTGATGATGGCCCCCTCCGGCAGGGTGCCAGAGAGGGCCTAGATTGATTTCTCGTGGCTACAGAGGCTTGCGGCGGCGCAACTTCCGATCTAGGTTATTTTTCGAAGGTTTCTGTATTTATAGGAGAGGATGGCGTCGAGAACAAGTCAGGGGGGGTCCCCGAGGTGACCACGAGATAGGGGGCGCGCCCACTCAGGGGGCCCACGGGACTCCCCTCCTGTAGATTTTTGTTCCAGTATTTTTTATATTTTCCAGAAAAATTCTCCATTGATTTTCATCGCATTCCGAGAACTTTTATTTCTGCACAAAAACAACACCACGGTAGTTCTGCTGAAAACAGCGTCAGTCCGGGTTAGTTCTAATCAAATCATATCAAAATCATATAAAACTATTGTAAACATGACATGAATACTTCATAAATTATAGATACGTTGGAGACATATCAGCATCGCCAAGCATAATTCATGCTCGTCTTCGAGTAGGTAAATGATAAAAGAAATAATTAATGAAGTGTGAATGCTAGCAAGTGCATTAGTTTGATCAATGATAATTCCAATCACTTTTTCTAGCATGATTATATATCATAACAGTAGCTCAACTCATAAAACCTCTCATGATCAAGTAACAAGTTATTCACATGCTAAAGTATTGATCATAAGCAATCTTGAAAACTAACAAACCGTGCTCTTAGTCATCAAACAATTGAAATTCATCTTATTTCGGGAAGAGTCTATGTAAGAGCTTTGATTCAGCAAACTCCACATACTCAACTATCATTTAATCTTTCACAATTGCTAACACTCATGTGATACTTATGGGTTCAAAGTTTTAATCGGACACAGAGAAAGATAGGGGCTTATAGTTTCGCCTCCCAACCTTTTACCTCAAGGGTAATGTTAACAATAATAACTCATGAAAACCTACATCCAAGAGTATATATATATCCGGATCGCTCCAACACAAAGTGCTTGCCAAAGGAAAAAGTGTAAAAAGGAAAGGTGATGATCACCATGACTCTTGTATAAGGGTAGAAGATAAAAGTAAAGGATAGGTCCTTCGCAGAGGGAAGCAGAGGTTGTCATGCACTTTTATGGTTGGATGCACAAAATCTTAATGCAAAAGAACGTCACTTTATATTGCCGCTTGTGATAAAGACCTTTATTATGCAGTCTGTCGCTTTTATTTCTTCCCTATCACAAGTTCGTATAAAGCTTATTTTCTTCGCTCTAATAGATCATACATATTTAGAGAGCAATTTTTATTGCATGCACCGACGACAACTTACTTGAAGGATCTTACTCAATCCATAGGTAGGTATGGTGGACTCTCATGGCAAAACTGGTTTAAGGGATGTTTGGAAGCACAAGTAGTATTTCTACTTGGTGCAAAGAATTTGGCTAGCATGAGAGGGAAAGGCAAGCTCAACATGTTGGATGATCCAAGACAATATAACGTTTCGGATATAGGAGAACATAAACCATTAAGTTGTCCTCCTTGTCCAACATAAGATTTTTAGCTTGTCATATTTTAATGAGTGCTCACAATTACAAAATATGTCCAAGATAGTATATTTATATGTGAAATCTCTCTTTCAATATTCTTTCATGAATTGTTCAAGTGACCAATTCTACGTTTGCTAACTTTCAATAAGTTTACTACCTATACTTATTATGTGTGAAGTCATTACTCCCCATGTTATAAGCATATGAGACGTATATAAATTCAGATTTATGATATTCAATTCATTCAACCATTTACTCAAAGGATATACGTGAAGCATGTGAGTAAATGACAAACTACTCCAAAAAGATATAAGTGAAGAACACCGAGTAGTCAAATAATTAACGAGCCAAGGGAGGATTCTTTTTCATTCAAGATTTCAGATCCAATGATTTTATTTAAAAAGCAAGTAAAATTGAAAATACGCTCCAAGCAAAACACATATCATGTGACGAATAAAAATATAGCTCCGAGTAAGGTATACCGATAGTTTTGAAGACGAAAGAGGGGATGCCTTCCGGGCATCCCCAAGCTTAGGCGCTTGAGTCTTCCTTGAATATTACCTTGGGGTGCCTTGGGCATCCCCAAGCTTAGGGTCTTTCCACTCCTTATTCTCCTCATATCGATATCTCACTCAAAGCTTGAAAACTTCAATCACACAAAACTTAACGGAACTTCGTGAGATAGGTTAGTGTGATAAAGAGTAAACCATTCACTTTGGTACTGTCAAAGACAAGGTTCAAAATTTTTCTCACACAATGCCTACTTTAATATATCATTTCTACAATTTATATTGAGAAATATAGGCCATAGACACTAGAAAACAAGCAAACATGCAATGAAAACAGAATCTGTCAAAAACAGAACAGTCCGCAATGATCTGAACAGCAACCATACTTATGCTACTCCAAAAGTTATGAAATAAATTTGTGGACGTGAGGAATTTGTCTGTTAATCTTCTGCAAAAAGAATCAACTCAAAAGCACTCTTCTGTAAAAAAAATGACAGCTAATATCGTGAGCGCAAAATTTCTGTTTTTTACAGCAAGATCACATTAACTTTCACCCAAGTCTTCCCAAAGGTCTTACTTGGCACTTTATTGAAAAAAAAGCTATAAAACATTATTACTACAGTATATTAATCATGTAAACACACAAAAACAGTAAGGGTAAATATTGGGTTGTCTCCCAACAAGCGCTTTTCTTTAATGCCTTTTAGCTAGGCATGATGATTTCAATGATGCTCACACAAAAGAAAAGAATTGAAACATAAAGAGAGCATCATGAAGAATATTACTAGAACATTTGAATCTAACCCACTTCCTATGCCTAGGGATTTTGTGAGCACATAATTTATAGGAACAAGAATCAACTAGCATAGGAAGGCAAAACAAGTATAACTTCAAAACTTTAAGCACATAGAGAGGAAACTTGATATTATTGCAACTCATACAAGCATATATTCCTCCCTCATAATAATTTCAGTAGAATCATGAATGAATTCAACAATATAACCATCACATAAAGCATTCTTTTCATAATCTAAAAGCATAGAAATTTTTCTACTCTCCACATAAGCAAAATTCTTCTCATTCGGAATAGTGGGATCACTAATTCCTAAAGTTGACACTCTTCCAAACCCGCTTTAGATGATAGTATTATTCATACTCCAAAAGATATAAGTGAAGTTCATGGAGCATTCTACAATTAATATAGACTAACCAATATCCAAGCTCAAAATATATAAGTGAAGCACACGAAGCATTCTATAAAACCATATTCAAAAGATTTAAGTGAAGCACAAAGAGCATTCTATAAGGTCATACTCAAATGTTATAAGTGAAGCACATGAATCATTATATAAATCGATGAAGGGACATATCATACTAGCATGGTTCTTAAAGAAAAACAAAAAACACAAAGGGCACAAATCATGTGAACAAAACAAAAACTGTGGTATACCGATAATTGTTGAAGAAGAAAGATGGGATGCCAACCGGGGCATCCCCAAGCTTAGATGCTTGAGTATCATTGGAATATTTACTTGGGGTGCCTTGGTCATCCCCAAGCTTGAACTATTGCCTCTCTTTATTATTCTCATATTGATAGCTCCTTGATCTTCGAACACTTCATCCACACAAAACTTTAACAAAAACTTTGTGAGATCCGTTAGTATAATAAAGCAAATCACTACCTTTAGGTACTGTTGCAAACTTATTAAGAATTAATATTATAAATATATATACTGTATTCCAACTTCACCATGGTACCCCCCGATACTATCCATAGATTCGTCAAAATAAGCAAACAACACACGAAAAAAAGAATCTGTCAAAAACAGGACAGTCTGTAGTAATCTGGAAGTTTAGTAAACTTCTGTAACTCCAAACAATTCTAAAAAATATGAAAATTTAAAAAATTTGTACAGAAGTAATGTTCAAAAAGTTTCAGACCTATTTGACTTTCCAGTAAAAAATGTAAATTCATGCGCTACAGCCAAAGTTTCTGTTTTTGTACTGCACAAAGTAAACAAGCAATCTAATCATCCTAAAACCAAAGCTTGGCACATTATTTTTATTTTTATAATACAAGGGGATAATTATTTTCAGAGAAGTTTCCATGAAAATTTTTACATTGTTTCCATGAGCATGAACACAAGTGCTCAAGGTCGACCCTCACTTCTTCAATCCATAATCTTCCAATCACTTCTCTTATTGAAAAACTTTTTAGGCATGAGAGGCAAGTAAATTTTTTTGTATTTTCATTCTTTTAAAAAAATTGTATGTTTCACCCACAACTAAACAGAAACAAAAAAGGTAAAACAAAATCTACTTAGTGAAGAAAGCAAACAAGCACACACGAGAATATCATCCCCACGCAATTGCTCCCCGGCAACGACGCCAGAAAAGAGCTTGATAATCCCCAAGTGCAGGGAATCATCGTAGCAATTCCCAAAGGTGGAAGTGATAAATATGGAGTGTCGAACCCACAAGGAGCTAAAGGTAAGATCAATATTCTCTCGAGTCATATCTGCCACTGATACGACTCTACGTACACCGAACGTTTGCTTCCAACTGGAAACGAGAAATAAAACTACGTTGTGGGTATGAAGAGGATAACTTTGCATGATATCGGAGAGCTAAAACATAAAAGTAGGTGCTTTTATCATAAAGTTAGAATATATTACTTAATATTATAAATAGCGAGTGTGGAATAATGATGGGTCAGTGTGCGGAATTATCCTAGGCAATTGTTAACAAGACCGGTAGTCGTCATTGCAATTTCTTATGAGGGAGAGGCATAAGCTAACATACTTTCTCTTCTTGGATCATATCCACTTATGACTAGAATTCTAGCAAGCATACGCAACTACTAAAGATCATTAAGGTAAAACCCAACCATAGCATTAAAGCATCAAGTCCCCTTTATCCCATACGCAACAACCCCCTTACTCGGGTTTATGCTTCTATCACTCAAGCAACCCACTATAAGTTTAATCATGAACGTATTGCAACACCCTACAGCGGGAATCCCTCACGCTGTGCGACACGGAGGGCACAATAGGACAGCACCAAAATAAAACATACAACTCGTACCAATCTAGATCATCAATCAACCCAAAGACAAAGGATATCTACTCAAAACTTCATAGGATGGCAGCACATCATTGGATCATAATATGTGGCATAAAGCACCATGTTCAAGTAGGGATTACAGCGGGGGTGCGAGAGAGTGGACCGCGTAAAATAGATGATGATGGTGATGTTGATGAACATGATCACCGCGGCGATGATTCCCCTCCCAATGGCACTCCGGCTCCACCGAAAGAGAGGAGGAGAAGTTCTCCCCCTTGTGCTTCCTACTCCATGGCCTCCCCCTGGATGGGGAGAGGTTCTCCCTCTGGTCCTTGGCCTTCATGGCGATGATGGCCCCTCCGGGATCCTCCTCCATGGCCTCCGGTGATGATGGCCCCCTCCGGCAGGGTGTCAGAGAGGGCCTAGATTGATTTCTCGTGTCTACAGAGGCTTGCGGCGGTGCAACTTCCGATCTAGGTTATTTTCCGAAGGTTTCTGTACTTATAGGAGAGGATGGCGTCGAGAACAAGTCAGGGGGGTCCCCGAGGTGACCACGAGATAGGGGGCGCGCCCCCCACCCTCGTGGCGCCCACGGGACTCCCCTCCGGTAGATTTTTGTTCCAGTATTTTTTATATTTTCCAGAAAAAATCTCCGTTGATTTTCATCGCATTCCGAGAACTTTTGTTTCTGCACAAAAACAACACCATGGTAGTTCTGCTGAAAACAGCGTCCGTCCGGGTTAGTTCTAATCAAATAATACCAAAATCATATAAAATTATTGTAAACATGGCATGAATACTTCATAAATTATAGATACGTTGGAGACGTATCAGAATTCAAGTACCTTACATTGTTGGGGGAGACTTTAAAATTTTGAGACACTATGGGAGAAGAATAAGAAAATGAGCAGTCATAGAACTACTAATCTGTTCAATTCTATCATCAGTACCTTAGTGTTGCGTGAGATCCACATTAACGGAGGGAAGTATACATGGACTAATAATCAGGCTCATCCCACACTAGAGAAACTGGATCGTATCCTCATGTCAGAAAATTGGGAAGACATGTATCCTCTTGTGTGTGTCCGAACGTTAGTCCGAGAGATATCTGATCACAATCCTTTGTTACTCACCTCGGGTGATGAGGGGAGGGAAGCCCCTAAACCGCAAGAATTCCTTTTTGATCTTTCCTGGATTAAAGACGATAGATTCCTGCCCCTAGTTATGCAAATCTGGACTAGGAAAGTTAACTCGTCTGATCCTATAGATATCCTGAATATCAAGCTCAAAAGATTTAAAACCTACTTCAAAGGCTGGAGTTCCGATAGATATGGCCATGATAAGAAAAAAAAAGGAAGACCTTAGATTGGAACTTTCCATGCTCTAAGAACTTGAAGCGGATGGGCCACTTCCTCCTGAGATTTAAAGTAGGAAGATGGATGCCAGTTTTGAACTGTATGAACTGCTAGTGAACGAGGAGATCTTCTGGTTGCCACAATCCCATGAGCATTGGCTCCTTAAAGGAGATTTGAACACGGATTACTACCATAAGATAGCTAATGGGCGGAAACGCAAAAATACCATCCACTCACTTAAGGTGGGTGAGACGATGACGATTGAGGGCACGGACAATTTGATTGCTCATGCCACTAACTTTTACAAAGATCTGTTTGGCCCAGCTCCTGGTAATCAATTTCATCTAAGCCCAGATACATGGACTGACGATGAAAAGCTCACTGAGAGTGGAAACCTAGATCTTTGTTGTGAGTTTACGGAGCTAGAAGTTAAAGAAGCTCTGTTTGACATGGCCCCCAACAGAGCCCCTGGACCTGATAATATTCCTGTTGAATTTTATCAGGTCTGTTGGGATATTGTAAAAGGGGATATCATGGCCCTGTTCAATCACTTTCATCAAGGAAACCTTGATGTTAAATGCCTTAATTATGGGATCATTACCCTACTCCTGAAAGTGCCTAGTGCTGAGAGAATCTAGCAATTCATACCTATATGCCTCCTTAGATGTCCTTACAAGCTTATCACCAAGGTGCTCGATCTCAGAGTTGATGTGTATGCAGATAAACTAATTATTCTCACTCAAAATGCTTTTGTGAAAGGGAGAAATATCATGGATGGAGTGCTTTCACTCCATAAAATCCTCAACTACACACATGTAAAGAAGAGAGTGGGTGTTGTTCTTAAACTAGATTTTGAAAAAGCATACGACAAAGTTAACTGGGAATTCCTCCTTGAATGTCACAAAATGCGGGGCTTCAATGAAACATGGTGTGGATGGATTAAACAAATCATGTATAATGGGACAATTAGCATTAAACTGAATAACTGTACTGGCCCCTACCTTCAGAGTGCTAAAGGGGTGCGCCAGGGGGATCCCCACTACCCTTTCCTATTCAATTTGGTTGTCGAGTGCCTTACCAAAATGATCAAAAATGCCCAGAAGAACAAACTGATTACGGTCTTAGCATCTGATCTCATCCCTGATGGGGTTGCAGTCTTGTAGTATGCAGACAACACCATCATATGCCTGGAGGATGATGTAGAAAAAGCAATTAACCTGAAGTTATTGTTCTACCTGTTTGAGATGATGTCTGGCTTAAAAGTAAATTTCCAAAAAAGTGAGATTCTCATAGTGGGGGGGATGAGAATGTTGTCAAAAGATATGCGGAGTTATTTAATTATGAGATAGGCAATTTCCCTATCAAATATCTAGGCATGCCTGTTAGTTATACAAACCTGAAAACCTTTGATTGGGAATTTATTATGAGCAAGTACCTAAAGAAATTTGAGGCCTGGATGGGCAATGCTGCCTCAATGGGAGGAAGGCATACCTTGTTAGACTCCGTGGTCACACAGATCTTTTGTATCATATATCAATGTGGCTTGTGAATAAAACCTTCATAGAGAGGCTAGATAAACACAGAAGGAGATTCTTCTGGCAGGGATGCAACAAAAAAAAGGTACCATCTTGTGAAATGGAGCAGAATTTGTAGATCCAAAAACAAAGGAGGGTTGGGGATAAAAGATCTCTGAAAACAAAACATTAGTTTGATGGTTAAATGGTGATGGAAACTTGAAACTCAGAAAGGGCTTTGGCAGGATATTGTTCGTGTTTGATACCTCCGCAACAAAACTGTTGCAGATGTTACTCCCAGGTTTTCTGATTCACCGTGCTGGAAAGTGTTATTAAAAGTAGAAGAGGTGTATATGATGGGTAGGAATATTGAGACTAAGACTGGGAACATCACTAGGATGTGGAAAGACTCGACCAATGGGTTACCTCCTTTTCAGGAGCAGTACCCTCAAATGTTTGACATTTGTAACTTTCCTGACTGCACCTTGAACAAATTTAATGGTGTTGACACCAATTCGCTCGTTAGACGTAGACTTACCCCTGGGATGCTTAGGCAGTGGGAAGAACTGCTATTTGTGATCAGAAAAATCCCTCTTAACAGGGGAGGTGACAGTGATAGAATCTTCTGGGGGCTTAACCAGAACGGCAAATTCACTACCAAATCCGTATGCAAGATGCAGGAAAAACCTCTTACTAGATGCCACTACAAGTGGATATGGAAAGCTAAGATCCCTCTTAAAATTAAAATCTTCTTATGGCAGTTATCTCAGGATGCGGTGCTTACTAGACAAGTGATGAGGACGAAAAAATGGTCAGGGAATCCTTGTTGTTCCTTCCGCAAGGAGGTGGAAACCTCTAAGCATTTATTCTTTATGTGCCCAGTTGTAAGGGCATATTTATCCCTAAGGTGTTTTGGTGATTGATGACAATGCTTTTGCGGACTAATCGTGTGCCTTGAGTTTCTCAGACGTTTCATCGCTAGGCACAAGACGGTTTGGTGCCCCTCGAAGACTATTGAAGACGGCGTTTCCTACGTTTCTTTTTGGTGGACTTGGGTCGTAGGAAAGCCGTACTATTAAGAGGGGGTCCGCGTCGGAAAGGTTTGGGTGGAATCATCACGTACACATTTCCTTCCTTGTCTCCACCTTTCCCCTGCACTTTGGAGCATCCCCCGTTTATCCTCTATGCGATTGTCTTGACTGCCGCTTTGAGCTTGCGGTAGTATCGCTTCCTCGAGCGGTAGTACAGCAGCACCTTGATAGTACCGTGCTTATGGCGCAGTAGTATCGCTGGAGCCCACGGTAGTACCGCTCCTCTGGAGTCGTGAGTACCGCGGGCCCTGTGCTGCGCCGCTGCATCGCAGTAGTAGGGGCGGATGTAATTTTTACATCCGCACCTCCGCGGTAGTAATGCTGGCAACCGTGCTGTAGTACCGCAGCCTTCGACTGGGTCATTGCCATGCGGTAGTACCGTGTCAGATTTTTGCATCGTTTGATTTCCAGGAAGTAGGCACGGATGCATTTTTATTCATCTGCGCCCTTCCTAGGCTAGGACTTTCCTGCCTTGCGGTAGTACCGCAAGGGGGAGCGGTAGTAACGCGGTCGCGGAAGTACCGCTCTCTGTCAGGCATGTTCTAGTCTCTGCTACCGTCATGTAGTACCGTGGTCCCTCACGATAGTACCGCATGGCCTTGCGGTAGTACCGCGTTTCAGGAGTGGTAGTACCGCAAGTCGCGGGCTGGTTAGGTGGATAACGGTTGGATTTTGTCCGCAGCTATATAAGGGGTGTCTTATTCCTCTAGTTGACTACCTCTTCCAACCATAAGCTCCATTGTTGCTGCAAGCTCCATTTTCGCCCGATCTCACTCCCTAGCCAATCAAACTTGTTGATTTTCTCGGGAGTGGTTGAGAAGGCCCCGATCTACACTTCCACCCAGACAAATTTGAGTCCCCCCACCAAGAAAAGCTAAAAGTTGTTAGTTGCCTATTCACCCCCCCCCCCCTCTAGTCAACTCTATCGATCCTTTCAATTGATATCAGAGCCTCGTCTCTTTATTAAGGATTTTACCGTCCGAAGAGTATGGTTGACGTCGTAGAAGGTGAGGAGGAGCACTCCGATGCAATTCCGGTCTCTTCTACGGGAGATGGGGGAACCGCGGTCTCTCGTGAGGATTTCAATGTGGCGTTGGACACATTGAAAACCTCCATGACGACCAAGGTCAAAGACATGTTTAAGGAATTCTTAGAAGGGCTTAAACTTTCCATCGCGCCGTTGAAAGTGGGTGATCCCGCCAACAAGGTGACGGGTGCTACCTCCGAAAAGGGGGAATCTACTAGCGAGAAAGCCCCTTTGTCTAGTGGTAAGAATGGCACCGGCATCTTTGCCCATGTGCAACCTCCACCCGTTTATGGTGGACCGATTCCTTCTACTCACTTGAATCATGCCGGTCCTCCCCCCAAGATTGATAAAAAGGAGGATTTTGGTTCTTGGGTCTATCGTTTTAAGCGTCATTTAAATCATGTGAACACTAACCTTTGGAGAATAATTGATGAAAGTTTTTATCTGCATGACCGAAGCAAGTTCACTCCTAGAGAAGCCGTGGATGATCAATTCAATGAGAATGCTCTCTTCATCATCCAAGAAGCAATCCCTCCCGAAGACCTTCCTCATCTCCGGCCCTACTCCTTGACCAAAGATGCTTACGCCAAGTGGTTTCCCTCTATCGGGGAAGCGCAAGCATTCAACGTTCCAACTATGAAGTTGTGCAAGATGAAGCCGATGAGTTTGCGATGAAAGAAGATGAAGAACCTCGCGAGCTTTATCGGAGAGTAACCAAACTCGCGGTCTCTCTCCGAGATCATGGAAGTAAGGACATGGATGACAATTGGATCAAGCGCAAATTCCTCAAGGCAATGATGCCCTACCACAAAGCCATGTCCTCCGTCATTCGTCAAAGGCCGGACTTCCACACCTGGTCCTCAAGTGAGGTGTTAGATGAGTTTGTGGCAATGAGCATATTGGACAAGACCGCCGACAATGCGGTACTTCGCTCTCAAAGAGAAAATAAGCCCAATCTTGCATTGAAGGCCAAGGTTTATGTCGAAGAAGAGGAAGAGGAGGAGAGCAACCTCGAAGATACGAAGTATGCCTATCATGAACACATGGCCCTTGCTTCAAGGCAATTTTGGAGCAAGAAGAACTCAAGGCCCAACTTCAACAAGAACAATTCAAGTGGCGCAAAGGGCAAGCAACGAGTGAGGACTTGCTTAAATTTTGGCAATGTGAGCCACTTTGTTGCGGAGTGCCCTTACGAGAAGAGCGAAGACAACGGTGGAAAGCTCATCCGAAAGGACAAGGCCAAGTCATTCCCCAACAAGAGCAACTTCACCAAGAAGACTCCTCCCAAGGCATTGGTGGTACAAGAATAGTACAATGAGGATGATGACAATGATGAAGATGGTGAGTCGGTTGCCATGGCCTCCGTTGCCATTGCGACGACTCCACGGGTGTCTCTCTTCGACTCACCCAATGAGAGCATCACCACCAAGTGTCTCATGGCTAAAGCCACCAACAAGGTAACCCCCAACATCAAAACTACCATCATTAATCATCCTTCTTTGACGGATAGCATTGATGAACATGAGGGAACTAATGTGGAGGAAAATGAGTTTGAAGCCTTTATGGATAAACTCAAGGGTAAATCCAAGAAGCACTTTGTTGCTCTCTTGGAACAACTTGGTGAAGCCAATGACATGATCGAGGCTCAAGAAGATACCATCTCTAAGATGGAGGGGCATAGTCGTGACTATGCCGATGAGATTTCGGATCTTTCCAATGCTCTTGAGGAAGAGCGTGGTCTTCGTTTGGCTCTTGAGGAGTCATACAACGATGATCATGCTAAATTAAAGAAAGATCTTGATCATGCTCTTGTTGTTTCTCGTGTGCTAAACTCCGAGAAGGCAAAGCTTGGGGTTGATCTTTCTAGACTCAAAGAGGAGTTTGACATTCTCGACAAGGCTCACAAAGTCTTGAAGGGTGTTCATGCAAGCCTCAAGGAGTCTCATGATCAACTCCAAGTAAATCTAACTAAGGAGAAAGCCACCTTTCCTCATATGGTGTTGATTGATAATGCAAATGCTACTAACCCTTGTTGTGAGCATGTGTATCTTGTTGAGGAAAATGCTAAGTTGAAGGAGCAACTTGAGAAAGGCCTTGTGTCATGCATACAAGGTGAGAAGAACCTCAACGACCTTTTGAGCAATCAAAAGGAAGTTGTGGCTAAGGAGGGATTGGGTCTGCACCCAAGCCCAAGAACAAGAAGAAGAATGAAAAGACCAAACGACCTCCTCCTCTCAAGCAAACTTTTGTGAAGGAGGGAGAGGGTGCTTCCAAGGAGAAGAAGAACAATGCGGAAGGGTGGCGGTGTCAAGAAGGGCAATGCCACCCCTCCCAACAAAGCTGTCACGCCCAATATGCGACCCTATCCCAAAAGGAACTCGAAGGTCCCACCAAGGATAGACCCGCATATTGAAACGCTTTTGCAAGGTGGATATCATTACATCAACATTACATAATAGATGGGGATACATACATAAGGCACAAATGCCACAAGAATACATCAACATCATATACAAGAGATCAACATCCGGCTACGGATGAAACATAAACAGAAACTCAAACGACATCCACCCTGCTAGCCCAGGCTGCCGACCTGGAACCTATCCCCTGATCGAAGAAGCAGATGAAGAACTCCAACACAAATAAACATTGCTCTCGCATCATGATCATCGCAACCTGTACCTGCAACTGGTGGTGTAGTAATCTGTGAGCCACGAGGACTCAGCAATCCCATTACCATGGGTATCAAGACTAGCAAAGCTTAAAGGGAAAGGAAGGGGTAAAGTGGTGAGGTTGCAGCAGCGACTAAGCATATATGGTGGCTAACCAACACAAATAAGAGCGAGAAGAGAGCAAGCGAAACGGTCGTCAACTAGTAATGATCAAGAAGTGATCCTGAACTCCTACTTACGTCAGACATAACCCAGAAACCGTGTTCTCCTCTCGATCAACCCCGAAAAGAGACACTCACGGTTACGCACACGGTTGGTGTATTTTAGAAGAGTTTGCTTCAAGTTTACTACAACCGGATATTAACAAATTCCATCTGCCACATAACATGGGCACGACTCTCGAAAGTTTATACCTGCAGGGTGTCCCAACTTAGCCCATGATAAGCTCTCGCGATCAACGAAGGATATTCCTTCTCCCGAGAAGACCCGATCAGTCTCGGAATCCCGGCTACAAGACATTTCGGCGGTAATAAAACAAGACCAGCAAAGCCGCCGGATGTGCCGACAAATCCTGATAGGAGCTGCACATATCTCGTTCTCGTGGCACACCGGATTGTCCAAACTTCCTAGAGGCGAGCCTAGAGTTGCCTCGGTACACCGGCGGTCGACGGTTTGGACCAACACTCACAACGAGCACCGCCCGAGGGGGTAAAATAAGATGACCCTCGAGAGCGACTCCCAAGGGAAAAAAGGGCTAGGTGAGGCAAATGTAAAACCAAGGTTGGGCCTTCTTTGGAGGAGTCTTATTCAAAGCGAACTGTCAAGGGGGTCCCATAAATCACCCGACCCCGTTAGGGACGCAAAATCCGGGAACATAATACCGATATGACGGAAACTAGGGCGGCAAGAGTGGAACAAAACACCAGGCATAAGGCCGAGCCTTCCACCCTTTACCAAGTATATAGATGCATTAATTAAACAATAGATATTGTGATATCCCAACCAAAATCCTGTCCACCATGGATCAATCTTCATCTTCACCTGCAACTAGCAACGCTATAAGAGGGGCTGAGCAAAGCGGTAACATAGCCAAACAACGGTTTGCTAGGAAGGGTGACAAAGGTTAGAGGCTGACATGGCAAATTGGGAGGCTTGAGCAGCAAGTGGTAGGTAAGGCAGCATAGCGATAGAACGAAGCAACTAGCATAGCAATGATAGTAGTGAGATCCAAGTTGACGGTCATCTTGCCTGAAATCCCGCAAGGAAGAAGAACGAGTCCATGAAGAAGATGAAGCCACGAAGACGAACCAAGCGTGATTTAACGAATCCTCACGATCGCAACGAAACGGGAACTATCGAGAAGAAGCACACAACATGGTAAACACACCACACATGAACAAGGCATGATGCTCAACCAAGTATGATGCATGACAAGGCTACATGAAGCTACTCATGACAAAAGATGATGCATACAAGAGCAACACATCAAAACAAGTTTAAATGAGGCCGGAAACAACATAGAACAATTCCGGTAAGTCCTCATATGCAAATTTCGAAATTGGTCCAGATCTGAATAAACCTTATGTTGAAGTTGTTAAACAGCAAGTTAAGATGCACCACGATGATCTACACGAAATTCTAGTCAAGTTACATATAAAGTTCATTAGATTCGGAGCTACGGCCTAGAAGATATGAGCAAAACAAGATAAACATGGCATTGATGCAAAATGCATACAAACATCAAGCAAACACCACAAAACATGGATGCAACATGATAATATGAAACTACATGCAAAATCAAGCAAGTTTCATACAGAGCACACTCCAAACGGAGCAACGGTTCAACACATACACATGAAACAAGTTATAGCAACAATCTGTCCAAAACAGCAACTAGGCATATTGCAAGCACCAAAACACTATGCTACAGCATCTCAACGTAATAACAAAAGGCATGAGCATGATTTACAGGTAAAGCATGACAAAACATGAACACTGAACTATCTCCAGAAATCAATAGAACATGCTCAAAAGGACATGGCAAGATTGCAAATAATAACAGGTTCACAGACTTGGCAGAATTCACAGGACATGGCAGAAATAACATCAGGTTAACATGTTTAGAGCTATGAAACAACATGTTACAGCAAGCTATCAAGTCAAACTAGAGCATGGCATGAATCTACTCAAAGCATATAACAAAAGTCCCTTAGTGACCATAAGCCAAAAGGGATCAGAAAGTACAGTTGCAAGCATGTGAATATAGCAAAAACATAAACAGATTCAGACTTAGGGCAAAACTGGAGCATGGCATAAACAGATAACAAGTAGGCATGTTGGTGAGCTTCAACCACTCACCATAGAGCAATACATGGCATGGCAAGGCAACTCACAGTAAGAAGACATGGCATAGAAGCTATACATGGCAAGAACAACATCATAGCATACACGGATCAACTACAACAACCTTGGCAAAATTGAAAAACATGTAAACAACCTGCCAGGAAACATTTTATAGCAAAAGTAGAGCTCGATTAACTCAAGCTATGGCACTCCATAATTGCAAACAAGGGCATGGATGGATAGAGAATAACCATATGTTCAAAACATCCTTACTGAAGTATCTCAAAATAAGCATGGATCTCTCGGTAGCATCAAGTTTACATGGCATAAAAATATCAGCAGAACAGGGCTGAAATCAGCAACATCATGAAGCCTAGTTTGCATGCTTGTGCTAGTCACCACAGAGATCACAAAAATACATGGCATACACCCCTGTAAATATGGCATGACATATAACAAAATACATGTAGGAATCAAGTTCATAGGGTGCACACATCAATCATGGCAAAAATGACAAAAGAGCAAGTTATTATAGTTTCAGCAGATTAACATCATGAAGCACTCTTGCAACGATGATTCAGGAATCTAGATGAGCTCAAATGAAAATGATTGAATGGAATGAAATTATTTACTCGTTGAGTCGAACAATTTGACATATTGCACGCACGAAACGGGGCTATGGATGCAGAGATACGATGCGATGAATATGGCATGATAATGACACAGATCTGGGACTTAGTCATTTTCTGGAAAAAAACGAGTGAGCGCAAAATAGCTAAGACGTGCACCGGGCGGGGATTAGGCGGGCTTCTCACCAGATGGGCTCGGCCCAGGAAGGAGGAGGAAGGTGGGCCGGAGGGCTGCTGGAGCTGGGCCGGCCTAGGTCGGCAGAGAGGCCGGCCCATGCGGGCGCTGCCGAGCGGGACGAACTCCCAGCTCGGTCCCGAGCCATGGCGGCGGCGCCGGTGATGGAGGACGACGGGGCGGCGGTCCGGTGAAGGGGAGGAAGGCGAGGGAGGCCAGATCCGGCCGGATCCGGACCCGGGGATCCCGTTCCCGGCGTCAGCGCGAGGTAAAGGGGTCGGGAGGTCACCGGGGACGCGAGCTTGAGACCGGCGGCGACGGGCATCCATGGGCGGCGGCGCTGCAAGGAAACAGAGGGAGAGAGAGAAGGTGAGCGCGCGAGGAGGACGAAGGACGGGAAGGAGAGGGGCGGCGAGGCCTGTCCTGGGGGCATCACGGCGGGGCTCCGGCGACCCGGCGGCGACACGCCGACGACGGGCCTGGACAGAGAGGCAACGGAGGAGCGAGGCGAAGCGCTGGGCGCGGGCCTGGGCGCTGGGCGCCTGGCCCAGATCGCCCGGGCGGGCTGCGGATGGGCCGGGCTGGCCCTGGGAGGCCAGGGGCGGCGACGTGGCGACGCCTGTTGGTTGGGCGTCAGGCCGGCGCGGGCCGATGGGGCGCGACAAGTGGCGGCGAAGTCTTGGCTGGGCATGGATTTCGAGGAGGAGATGGTTGGCTGCGGCTGATCTGAGGAGGAGGGTCTAGGGGCAGGGAAAGGAGCTAGGTTTGTCCAAAAATGGACAAGGGGTTGTTTATATAGGGTAGGTGGCTAGGGTTTGGGGGGTTTTGCTCCGCTTCAGACCCTTCGATGACGATCGGACGGCTCCAGACAGAGGGGGGACTAGGAGAGGGGTTGGTGGGCTGTGTAGATGGGCTAGGCTATAAGGAGAGAAGAGATAGCAGCCCGGCACGGGTTTTCGGAGACCGAAAACACCCGACGAATAAACCGGCAAGGGTGCCGCTACAGATGACGGTTGGGCTACCAAACGAACTCCGAATGCGAGGAAACTTGGCAAGCGGTCTGTCTACACTATAATAAGACCGCACGACAAGTTGCAACCCATTCCGAGAACATTTTTATGCCACTTATAAAATAATATTTTGAGAAAGCTGCAGCGTGTGAGTGTGTCCGGACTCGAACGAACAATGGAGAGAACCGGCGAAACACGAACGGATGCAAGTTTTGAAAAACATGCGGATGAAATGCAGATGATGACATGGCAAAATGCAACATGCAAGCAAATGACATGGCAACGACGGCGAATAACTGAAGGACACCTGGCGCATCGAATCCGGGGCGTTACAAAAGCCGGCGACTTTAATCCTTCTTATGTGTTATGCCGTGCTAGTGATGGGCATGTTTATGCCAAATTTGTTGGTTCTCCTCATGAATATATTGAATGGTCTATTTGGGTTCCTAAGACCCTTGTTACTAACATCAAAGGACCCGTTACAAAATGGGTACCTAAAACCAAGCATTGATCTCTTGTAGGTGTTTGCTTCCGGTGGGGGATCATGGTTGCTCGATAGTGGAGCTACAAATCATATGAGGAAGCAAGGACTTGGTGGTGGACGTGCACAAGATTCCATCTATGCCCACCAATGTCGAGTGGGGTGATGCCTCGTCTTCTAAGGTATTGGGACTTGGCAAGGTTGTCATTTCTCACGATCTCACGATCGAGAAGGTCATGCTTGTAGAGTCCCTTGCATATAATTTACTTTCTGTTCGTCAACTTGCTATCATGGGCTTTGCCACTTTCTTTGATATTGATACATTGGCCCTCTTGTGGAGCAAGAATCTTAAAGTAGCCTTTCTTGGGCATGTCGAGAATGGTCTATATGTGATTAACTTTTTGGAGCGACCCACTAAGACCGCGACATGCCTAATGGCTAAAGTTGACGTGGGATGGCTTTGGCATCACCGTTTAGCCCATGTCAATATGAGATCTTTGCAAAGTCTTCTCAAGGCGGACCATGTCCGTGGACTAACTAATGTTAGTTTTGCTAAAGATCGTGCTTGCAGTGCTTGTATCAAAGGAAAGCTTCATGAGAAGGCTCACCCTCCCACGACTATCATTTACTCGAAGAGGCCTTTGGAGCTCCTTCACTTGGATCTCTTTGGGCCTTCATCTTTTGATAGTCTTGGGGGTAGAAAGTATTGCTTGGTGATTGTGGATGACTATTCAAGATATACTTGGGTATATTTCTTCAAGAGGAAGAGCGAGACCCAACAAACCGTCATTGACTTTGCAAATGAAGCACAACGTCAACACAATGCAAAGATCTTGAGAATAAGAAGTGACAATGGCACCGAGTTCAAGAACTACACCTTGGATGAGTTTCTTAGTGATGAGGGGATCAAGCATCAATATTCCGCACCCTACACCCCTCAACAAAATGGTGTTGCGGAGAGGAAGAATCATACCTATCAACACCGCATGTCATGCATCCAATCGGCTCTACCTCCGCAAGGGTTTGAACAAGACTCCATATGAGATACTCACCGGTAACAAGCCCAAACTCAAGTACTTTCGGGTGTTCGGGTGTAAGTGCTTCATTCTCAAGAAAGGTGTTCGGTTGTCTAAGTTTGAGGCTAGAGCTTATGAGGGCATATTTGTTGGTTATGCTACAAACTCTCATGCTTACCGTGTCCTCAATAAATCCACGGGACTTATTGAGGAGACATGTACGTGGAGTTTGATGAGAATAACGGCTCCCAAGTGGAGCAAAGTGGCACTTGTGATGTAGGTGATGAAATTCCTCCTCAAGCCATAAGAAGAATGGGTGTTGGTTTTATCCTACCCATTGAGGAACCCCTTGTGGCGAAGGAGAAGGACAATGCTCCACTCAAGTGGAGCCATCACCAACCCAAGGCCCACACGCTTTCGAAGAACAAAGTGAAGGCCCTCAACCTCATGAACAAGACCAAGGGCAAGATCATGCTCGAGACGGTGTTGATACACCAAGTGATGCCCAAGGTCAAGTTCTCTCCCCCGAGCAAGTTCAAGACCAAGAACAAGCTCAAGACGGCGCTCAAGATGATCAAGTGACCGCTCCTAAACTCACCACCGAGGAGGAATTAGAGCGTCGTGCCGCCAAGATTGCTTCCAAGCTCTCCACCAAGGGTCATCTCATGAAGAATGTACTTGGAAGCATTCAAAAGGGGGTAAGCACTCGTAGACAATTGGCAAACTATTGTGAACATCACGCATTTGTCTCTTGTGTTGAACCCCAAAAGGTATATGAAGCACTCGAAGATCCGAGTCGGCTTAATGCCATGCATGAAGAACTCAACAACTTCGAGTACAACAAAGTGTGGAGATTGGTGCCAAGGCCAACGGGGAACCACAATGTCATTGGAACCAAGTGGATATTCAAGAACAAGCAAGATGCGCATGGGACCATCATTCGCAACAAGGCACGATTGGTGGCACAAGGCTACTCCCAAGTCGAGGGTATCGACTACGGTGAAACCTTTGCTCCCGTTGCATGCCTTGAGTCCATTCGCATGTTAATTGCATATGCTTCTCATCATAATTTTAAGTTGCAACAAATGGATGTGAAGAGTGCTTTTCTTAATGGTCCCATTAATGAGTTGGTCTACGTCAAACAACCCCCCGGGTTCGAGGATCCCTACTTTCCCGATCATGTGTACCAACTCGACAAGGCACTCTATGGCCTTAAACAAGCCCCACATGCGTGGTATGACCACCTTAACGAGTTGTTACAAGATCGTGGATTTGAAGTTGGGCTAATCGACCCCACTCTTTTTACTAAGAATGTCAAAGGGGAGTTGTTTGTGTGCCAACTATATGTTGATGATATTATCTTTAGTTCCCCTAACAAAGCTTTCAATGAAGAGTTTGCCAATCTCATGACTTCAAAGTTCAATATGTCTTCCATGGGAGAGTTGAAGTTCTTTCTAGGGTTCGAAGTGAAGCAAAGAAGAGAAGGAACCTTCATTAACCAAGCCAAATACACTCAAGACATGCTCAAGAGATTCAAGCTAAGTGATGTCAAGCCTGCTTCCACTCCAATGCCCGCCAAGTGCCAACTTGACATCGATCCCAATGGTAAAGCGGTGGATCAAAAGGTATATCATTCCATGATTGGATCCTTGCTTTACCTTTGTGCATCTAGACCGGATATCATGTTGAGTGTGGGAATTTGTGCATGGTTTCAAGTCAGCGCTTAAGGAAAGCCACTTTGTGGCGGTCAAGCGAATCTTTCGATATTTGGCTCATACCCCAAACTTTGGCTTATGGTACCCAAGAGGAGCAAACTTCAAGCTTGTAGGGTATTCGGACTCCGATTGGGCGGGAGACAAAGTGGATAGGAAGTCCACTTGGAGGGTGCCAATTCCTTGGTTGCTCTTTGGTAAGTTGGTCTTCCAAAAGTAAAGTTGTGTGTCTCTAGTCCAATCAAGCGGAGTATGTAGCGACCGGTAGTTGTTGTGCACAACTCTTATGGATGAGGCAAACTTTAAGGGATTACGGTGTCATTTGTGACAAAGTGCCTCTTTGGTGTGACAATGAAAGTGCCATCAAGATTTCTCTCAACCCGGTGCAACACTTCAAGACGAAGCATATTGAGATTTGGTATCACTTCATCCGGGATCACATTAGGCGAGGGGAGATCGAGATCAACTACGTAAACACTCATGATAATCTTGCAGATATCTTCACGAAGCCTTTGGATGAAGCAAGATTTCGCGAGTTAAGGCATGAGCTAAATATCATCGATTCAAGCAATGTTGCTTGAACCCTTGCACACCCCACCATACTCAACTTGTTGTCTTGTTTAGATGTAGGCATGGACATAGGGGGAGTGTTGTTCTCTCAATGAACTCTCCCTCCCCCCCATTATGCATAAATTGATCAACTCTTTCACACTAGCCATTTTTTATTGTACTTGTGCTTCAAAGACGAGTTTTGGTCATGGGCCCAAGGATAGTTCTTTGCGGTGCCATACCAATTGACTCAAACATAGGTGGCTCCGCCACCGCCTCTCCTTGGAGAGGTTGTGTCTCGAGGTTGTTTCGTGTTGTCTCTTGCCTTTCTTTCTTTGTGTTGAGCCTGTTCTTGTGGTGTCTTGTTTGCTCGAAGTTTCCTTGCGAAGACCTCTCTTTTTCTTGTGTTTGAAACGTGCAACTTCTTGAGCCCACGGTACTACCGCGGCCAGCCACGGTACTACCGCGTATGGAGGGTACGGTACTACCGCACCTAGTGCGGCAGTAATTTTTTTACTGCCGCCTGGGAGAGCGGTACTACCGCTCTTGTGTCAGATTTTCACGAGCGGTACTATCATGATGAATCATGGTACTACTGCTACCGACGAGTGAGCGTGGGGGGTTATGACTCGGGCAGGGGAGTTCCAACTCCCCATACCCATTCACTTGTTTCTCTCCCCATCGTCTCTCTCTCTCTCTCTCTCTCTCTCTCTCTCTCTCTCTCCCTCGCCCAAGAACGGCGCCGGAGGTCCTCGCCGGGTCTCCGTCTCCGGCCACTCTCCTCGGATTCCGACCGGTGGGATCGATCCCCACCACTTCCTCTTGCCATGGAACAAGGTTTCTCCCCAAATCCCTCTCTTTCTTGGTTGTTCTTTCGCTTCTAGGTTTTTGGGGAGATGCATGTTGTTCTTGAGATTTTAGGCCAAATCTTTGCAAGAGTAGGATGTAGGAGAGTCGTGTTGCGTAGAAATTATACTTGATATGTTGTCCCGTGGTAGATTGGATCAACCGTAGTACGGGCGTGGTTTCGCGGTTTTTATCAGATTCAAAAGTGGTTCGGATCTGACGCGGTGTGGTACTACCGCGCCTCGTGTGCGGTACTACCGCTTGTCCGGTACTACCGCCCGTCTGGTGCGGTACTACCGCACGCGCTGCGGCACTAAAATCCTACTACCGCTCCAAGCCCCGGTACTACCGTGCCCTCGCACGGTACTACCGCGACTAGGAGCGGTACTAAAATTTTAGTACCGCACGACCTGGCAGTACTACCGTTGGAGTCCAATCTTTCTTGTGGCAATTATCACGTATGCTTTCTACTTGTTTCTCTTGTTTTGCTAAGGTCTTTGCATTGACTTTTCTCGCTCCGTGTGTGTGCTTTATCTTGTTTCTTAGGTGGTGGCTCTCGCCGTTTCAATCCCAGTCGTAACACTGGTTCCAAGCGTCTGCTCAATCAAGGTGAAGCACCAGGGAGCTCCAGTGCCCCCAAGCGCAAAGTCAAGACCACAACCAGCAAGCACAAGGAACCCGCTAAGGGCATGGACGAGGTTCCCCTTGCTGAGTACATTCGTCTCAGGCAGGTCAACCCTTATGTGCATGCTCGTGCTATCATCAGAGGCAGTGAGTTGTTTTGGACCAAGCAGCAGACTCTCATATATCTGGATGTTATCAAGAACAAGCAAAATACCTACATGAATGTCAAGTGGATAGATATGCATCACATGAGGAAGGACAAGTTTCGTGAGTACTTTGGAGAGGCTCTGGATTTGGTGGAGCAGTTCGGTATTGAACATGTGATCTCTTTCCACCTTGACTATGACCCTGAGCTTATCTGCCTGTTCTTTGCCTCAGTTTACTTTCACCCTGGGGAGGAGCGGAGGATGACCTGGATGACCAATGGACGCCGCTTGATCGCTACTTGGAAGGAGTTCATGGATCTGCTCCAGGTTCCTGATGACGGGCTCAACACACCCGTGGGTGTTTGCTCCCATGCCAATCCTGAGTCTGCTAGCAAAAACAAGTTACAGCCGTTCTATGTTGAGAAGGTGCTTCCGAGTGGCAAGTCGGCGTGGGTGCTGAACTCCTTTCTGGATATCATGTATCGCATCTTCCGCAACTCTCTATTACCTTGCATTGGTGACAAGGACAAGGTCCATGCCTATATGGTGGATATTATGCTCCTGTGCCAGGAGGCACGTGTGTCTCAGACTCAGCCACTTGATGTCTCATACATCATGTGGTGTGAGCTTCGGTTTGCGGTATTCAACCGCAAGGTGCCTATCTATGGACCATACATGTTTCTGTTGATCTCCAAGACTTGGGAGAAGTTGTACCCTGGTGATGAGTTCCTTGCTCCTGACTGGATTCGGCATGAGCCCATCAGTCTCCGTGTCAAGTCCAATTGGGCAAACACTACTACTCGTGCTGAGGCGTCTGCTGCTAGGAGGGCTGTTGATGAGGAGGCTGGCGCAGAGGATGTTGCTGAGGATCGTGCTGCTAGGTCTTCCCATCATTCCTCTGAGCCCTCGTGGGCCAAGAAGCTGAAGGACAAGATGAAGACTCTTTTCTGCATGCAAGCAAAGGGGCAGTACAGGACTCATGTGGCATCCAAGGAGAGTCGCCACCGTGACAAGAAGATTATGAAGGTCTTTGGAGAGGACGCCTCTGGCGGTTCTGAGGAGGTCATCACCCCGGAGGCCGAATGGATGGCGAAGCAAGGCTTCAAATGGTCTGATTCTGATGAGGATATCGAGGAGGACGTCCCTGCCGCCGAGTCTGACAGGGAGCGTTGGGATGATTTCTCTGCTTGAGCCACCCCTTGTGTGCATGTGTCCTCTCTGCCTTTTTGGCGTCTCGATGCCAAAGGGGGAGAGAGTGTAGGGTTTTGCGTGCTTGTGAGTCGTGTGTCGTGTTCGGTGTGTTTGCTTTCTCGTTTGATCCTCGTTTCGGTTGCTTTGGTTTGGTTTGAGACTTATCTTTCATATGGTGTAAGACATATGCACTCTATCCTATCTTAGTGAGCTTATGTTATATTGTGCTACCTATGTTTTATGCTCTTGTTTAAATCTAGCTTTACTATTGCAAGATATGCCTTGTCTCTAAAATATAGGGGGGTGTTGATCCTAGTTTGTGTGCTGTGCAGTCCAAAGCATCCATCTAGATTGCATACATCTAGGGGGAGCCCGTCTATATTTTAGAGAGGAGGGGTTTGCCTCTGTTCAATATTATTTCCCTTTGTGCAAATCCCGTATTGTCATCAATCCACCAAAAAGGGGGAGATTGTAAGGGCATATTTATCCCTTGGGTGTTTTGGTGATTGATGACAATACTTTTGCGGACTAATCGTGTGCCTTGAGTTTCTCAGACGTTTCATCGCTAGGCACAAGACGGTTTGGTGCCCCTCGAAGACTATTGAAGACGGCGTTTTTCTACGTTTCATTTTGGTGGATTTGAGTCGTAGGAAAGCCGTACTATTAAGAGGGGGTCCGCGTCGGAAAGGTTCGGGTGGAATCATCACGTACACGTTTCCTTCCTTGTCTCCACCTTTCCCCTGCACTTTGGAGCATCCCCCATTTATCCTCTATGCGATTGTCTTGACTGTTGTTGCTGAGCTTGCGGTAGTACTGCTCCCTGGAGCGGTAGTACAGCAGGCACCTGCGGTAGTACCGTGCTATGGCGCGGTAGTACCGCGGGAGCCCACGGTAGTACCGCTCCTCTGGAGCCGTAGTACCGTGGCCCCCAGGCCAAGTGCCGCTGCATCGCAGTAGTAGGGGCGGATGTAATTTTTTACATCCGCGCCTCCGCGGTAGTACCGCGCTTCATGCGCGGTAGTACCGCGCTCGACCTGGGTCAGCTGCCATGCGGTAGTACCGCTTCGCAGCGGTAGTACCGTGTCGGATTTTTGCATCGTTTGATTTCCAGCGGAAGTAGGCACGGATGTATTTTTATTCATCCGCGCCCTTCCCAGGCTAGGACTTTCCTGCCTTGCGGTAGTACCGCAAGGGGGAGCGGTAGTACCGCGCTCGCGGAAGTACCGCTCTCAGTCAGGCATGTTCTAGTCTCTGCCGCTGTCGCGGTAGTACCGTGGTCCCTCACGATAGTACCGCATGGCCTTGCGGTAGTACCGCGTTTTAGGAGCGGTAGGACCGCAAGTCGCGGGCTGGTTAGGTGGATAACGGTTGGATTTTGTCCGCAGCTATATAAGGGGTGTCTTCTTCCTCTAGTTGACTACCTCTTCCAACCCAAAGCTCCATTGTTGCTCCAAGCTCCATTTTCGCCCGATCTCACTCCCTAGCCAATCAAACTTGTTGATTTGCTCGGGAGTGGTTGAGAAGGCCCCGATCTACACTTCCGCCAACAGAAATTTGATTCCCCCCACTAATCTTTTGCGGATCTTGTTACTCTTGGGTGTTTGAGCACCCTAGACAGTTGAGGTCACCGCGGAGCCATAGTCTATTGTGGTGAAGCTTCGTGGTGTCGTTGGGAGCCTCCAATTAAGTTGTGGAGATTGCCCCAACCTTGTTTGTAAAGGTTCGGTCGCCGCCTCCAAGGGCACCAATAGTGGAATCACGGCATCTCGCATTGTGTGAGGGCGTGAGGAGAATACGGTGGCCCTAGTGGCTTCTTGGGGAGCATTGTGCATCCACACCGCTCCAACGGAGACGTACTTCCCCTCAAAGGGAAGGAACTTCGGTAACACATCCTCGTCTCCACCGGCTCCACTCTTGGTTATCTCGTGCCTTTATTTGTGCAAGCTTATTTGTGTTACATCTCTTCCTTGCTTGTGTGCTTATCGTTGTTGCATCATATAGGTTGCTCACTTAGTTGCATATCTAGACAACCTACTTTGATGCAAAGTTTAAATTGTTAAAGAAAAGCTAAAATTTGTTAGTTGCCTATTCACCCCCCCCCCCCAGTCAACTATATCGATCCTTTCACCAGTTGCCAGGGTGGTCTGGAGATCTATTGGGGTAGTTTTGGGCACTGACAAATGCCCCAATAACTACTGGCAGTACTTTGTTTGGTGCAATAAGTTTCTTCCAGGAAAAGAAATATTCTATACAGTGGGGTTAGCTGCTACTTGTTGGGACATTTGGCTGGCGCGTAATCGGGCCACCTTTGAAAAGAAACAGATAAAGACCCTTTTTGAGATCGTTTTCTCCCTACGTTCGTTTCTATTATATTGGACAGGAGTGGAGCAAGGAGAAGCAGCTGGGGAGACCCCCTATCTCCATATCTTTTTCTTTTGTGTACAGAAGGACTCACGGCTCTATTAGCACATGCAGAAGAAAGTGGTGAGCTTGTGGGATTAAAGGTTTGTCGAGATGCACTTGTTGTTACAAATCTCTTATTTGCTGATGATTCATTGATTTTAATGAAGGCTAATGTCAGTAATGCTATCTGCTTAATTAAAATCAATTTTGGACTTGTATTGTGAAGCTTCTGGGCAACTGGTTAGTGTTGATAAATCGAGCATCTTTTTCAGCCCAAGCACGGAATTGAATATGAAAGTTGAATTATGCTCTTCCTTGAACATTATGACTGAGGCCCTAAATGATAAGTACTTGGGCCTCCCTGCCACTCTCGACCTAGATAAGAGTGATAGTTTTCAATAGTTGGTAGATCGCCTGATTCAACGACTAATGGGGTGGAAAGAAAAATGCCTGTCATCTGGAGGGAAGGAGGTGCTTCTGAAGTCTGTTGCACAAGCCATACCAACTTATGCAATATCGGTATTTAAAATTCCTAAAAAAATCTGTAAAGGAATCACGGATGTGATGTCAAGTTTTTGGTGGGGTGATGAAGCTACACAGAAGAAGATGCACTGGTTTGCGTGGTGGAAGATGTGTATTCCTAAGAAAAAAGGTGGCATGGGCTTTCGAGATATTCACTGCTTTAACTTGGCTTTGTTAGCTAAGCAGGTGTGGAGGCTGATTGATAATCCAACGTCATTATGTGTTGCCATTCTCAAAGCAAAGTACTTCCCTGATTGTGATCTAATGGATACTACACTTAAGAGGAAAGCTTCATACACGTGGCAGAGTATAAAGGCAGGAGTTGACACCTTGAGGAGAGGTTACATATGGAGAATAGGGGATGGAACCAAAGTGAACATTTGGGATGATCCATGGATACCGCAATCACCATCGAGGAGAGTTTTGACAGTGCGTGGGAATAACATCCTTTCTCGAGTGAATGACCTCATTGATCCTTCCACTGGTGACTAGGATGAGCAGTTGGTTAACCAAACTTTTTGGCCTGTAGACGTTTACAGAATATTGGCTATCCCTCTCCCGCTACACGAGATGGAAGCTTTTTAGCTTGGAACCCGACAAAGCATGGAACTTTTCAGTGCGCTCTGCTTATCAGGTGGAATGGGAGTTCCGGTATGATCAAAACATTCAGTCGACCAGTTCATCATCCAACAAAGTGGATGTATGGGATTCAGTTTTGGAACCTCAAATGCCCAACCAAGATAAAGATCTTTATATGGCGGGCGTTGCATAGTGCCATACCATGTTGTGCAATTCTAGCAGCGAAGCATATTAAGGTGAAATCCCATTGCCCAGCTTGTAACAAAGGGGCTGATAATATCATACATCTGTTGTTCCAATGCGTAAAGGCTGAGGAAGTTTGGAAAATGATGGGGGTATATGATGTGATCAAGAAGGCATGCAAAGTGAATCATTCTGGTGAGGTAGTCCTCGAGCAACTTCTATGTCTCCAGGACTCGGATGTTCATGTATTGGGTTTGCCAAATCTGCGAGAAACTATAGCAACCACTGTCTGGTACTTATGGTTTGAACGGGGACAACTCACTCATGGTGGGCAAACACAAACAACGGCCCAAATTCTTCTCGCGGTGAAAAGCCTTTACAGCGAACTATGTTATCGCATGTAGTCCAAAGGCGAAGAAGCGATCAACGCCATGGATGAAACCACGCCTAGGATATACGAAATCGAATGTGGACGCTGGATTTGATCAAGACAACTTCAATGGGTCAGTTGGTGCAATTATTTGCGATCACACTGGAAAGTTTATTGCCGCTGCAAACGAAAGATTGAGTTCTTGTTATGATGCTTTCACAGCTGAAGCAATAGCAGTTAGATTTGGACTGAACTTGGCACGTATGGTGGGTTGCAGCAAGATTGAAGTGGCCTCGGATAATGAAGGGGTTGTCGATGATCTTAATGAAGGTGGCTCGAATTCAGTAGCAAGTGCCATTATCGATGACCGTTTCTTCATGAAATTAGATTAACCATGTCTTGTTTGAGCATTGTAATAGAGATTGTAATCAGGCTGCTCATGAACTAGCTAAATTAGCTAAGTGCTCTACTCCTAGTGTCTGGATGGATTTGCCACCAGATGAGCTGATCTCCTTCCTTGTAAGTGATACAATCGTTTTGATGGAATAAAGCAAGAGAGTAATTATCAAAAAAAAACTATGCACAAGCAGTTTGGACGACCTCGACACCGTCAAGCGCTAACAAGCGGAGGGAGGACGCAAGCCGACCAGGGAGGGGAGTCGCCCGCCTAGGCCTAGCCAACAACGGGCCGCCTCTGCTCACCGGCCACGCGCGGCCACTGGCAGCCGACGAGGAGTCCGCGGGCGGACACCGCGGCACGGAACCATGGGGATTTCCAAGCACAACTTCCCTTCCTTCAACGGGGACCATCCTTTGCTCGTTGTGGATTGTTGACCTATGCTGTGCTGTGTGCCTGTGTCTACTTGGACATGTACATCAGTGGGTCAGCACTACCACACTCTATTTCCAGGCGATAAAGGCATTTTCATTCGCGTTCCGTATGCAGCGGGAATCGAAGCCGCTCGCGCGTGCATATGGATCCACATCAACTGGCCCCACTGCCCATGTGGCATTTCCCCTCGGCCCCACCTCTAAACCATTACCACACGGTATACCGCTGAATACAGTCGAATCGTATCTGACTTTAGTGGGCCCTTATACCACGCCCTCCTGAGATCGAGACGGCACACATGGGATGGGACTCCGGCTCAGTTTAGATCTGGAGAGGCGGACAAGCTCCCGCCAGTCCACCACTGCTCCTGCTCGTCAGACTTTTCCGTCGCCACGACTAGCCCACAATAGAGGAGGCGACCTCCTTTACCCTGCACCATCACGGCGCCAGAAGAGGATGAGCCGCAGCAGCGGCCAGAGAGGAGGAGAAAGAAGAGGGGGAGATGGAAGTTTCAGATCCAAAGTTGTTGTTCTTGTTTTTCTTCCCAAATCTGTTTGCTTTTTTGGTTTTCTGTGATTCTAGTTTTTGATGTGATCTTTGTTGGTTGCTAGGAAGAAAATGGATGAAAAAAATCTGCTCCTCAAATTCGCCCAATGAGTCCTAGATCGGGGATGACCAGAGGAGGAAGACGACGGGGAGCATAGACACCTCCGGATCTCCAATCCGCTTCTCCTCCCGAGGCTGTCGTAATGCTCCTCGACTCCTCGTCTCCAAGAACTCCTCACCAGGCTCCTACCACCAGTCGAGCAGCTTGAGGAAGTACACAGGTGAGATCCACATACACACCTTCATCTGTCTTATTCTTTCTTCTTTTTGTTGGATCCAGCAAGAGGGTGGAAGCAGATGTCTTTTACTTTACCTTATATTTCTCTGATGAAAATCCTTTTATTTTCTCCTCGATTTGCTATGGATCTTGGCTGTTACAATTGATGTGCCAAAAGAAATACCCTACTGAATTTGCTCTAATGTTTCTTTACTTTTCAGAGTTCTAGGTCGCTCTCCCAAAATAATAGTTCTAGGTCGCTGCAGCTCCATGACCTCGGGGCATGGTTCGAGGTCGGCCACTAGATGCTCTTCGCCTTGATTTTTGGCGCCAAGACACGGCAAGGCCAGGGAGGAGCATGACTCTTGTTTCACATACCCATCCTCTTCTTTTTCTTTGGATTGGAAGGGGTTGCGTCTTGATAAATTTTGTATATTGCATTCAAGATTTGTGTTATGCTCGTTCTTAGCACTTTTCTGGTCAAGGGAAGGTACTAGAGAACCTAGTTCTTAGCCAAAATGCTTTTCGAGTGAAGCAGACACCATTGCTTAAAGTAACTGACTATTAATATTTGAGGATTTGCAAGCACTTCTTTTAACCAAGATAAAGTATGTACTTGGTTTCTCATCACTCCACACTTTTGTTATTATTTCAGTTTTGGTATTGTTTCACCAGTTAGTTAACTATGGAATCATGACTGAATTATTAGTTCATACTGTGAATGCTTTGATTTATTCAAATATATTTGTTTAATTCTTTTTTCATGCAACGATGTAACTTTTGAAGGACTTTACTAGACCATTGTGCGCGTGAAGTACTACATGTTCTTTTGTGTCGTACTTTTTTAATTTCTTAAGGACTTTGCTAAAGCATTATGCGCACTGTTTTTGGTCTTGTTCGTATGTGTACCAAGGAGGCAAAGAGAAGTTGACCTCTTTTTTCTGATATTTCTCTTTTTCTTTTGACAATTTTTACTACGGAAGAGATCCTCCATCTGGACTGTTTCATGTGATGATTTGTGAGACTTGTAGTGCTGGAGTGTAGCGTGCATGTTCTCTCTCCAGGAACTTGTAGCGTAAAAATGCTTGGCCAGATGCCGCTCGATGCTCAGATTGACGAATATACTCAAGAGACACTCACACCATTACCATTTAGAAAAATCAACTTCCTAGAAAGTTCAGTTTATCACATTTTCGCAGGATATATACTCCAATACATTACATATGTATTGAACTTTACCCCTACCCCATCACACCCCCTTTCATGTACCCACACACCGCGTCCCATTTTTCGTCCGACCATCGGTAATTGGCTGTTTTTGGCAGCGGTAGCTTAACTTAGAATAATATCAAGCAATGTGTGGAATCTACAACACTCGTCGATTAAGCATTTTCATTCCATCACTAGTAAAAAAATGCATGAGTGTTGCCACAGTTGAAATACAAGCAAACAAATTAAAAATGGTTAAAACGAAACTCTAAATAATACAAGTTTATCACACAAACAGATAATTTGGTTGCAGAACACTTAAGTGTAGCATCCTCCCCATAGTGCCAAAAAATATATTATTATCTCAATATTTCTTACCACACGTGATCACTCTCAAGTAATAATATTATATCAGTATTTCTTAATACGCCTCACCGATGCTCGTACAACATCTGGAATGTTGTGTGCAACTTCATTGTCAATGTAGCTGAGTTGCCCAAAAAATTGCTTCCTAAGATGGTCACCATCCTGAAAGAGGATAAGGTATTTTCTTTGAGTTTTTGCACAGTAGAGTGTAAATTCATGAAACAATAGATACTACATTGCAAATTGGTTGATTTAGTTCTTTCTCATCCCATAATGAACCCTTAATGAACACCTTTTTTCCGATAGTATGCCAAATGTGTACTATAGCTTTACAAAAGAAAGAATTCTTGTAAATGTAGTTCACATGTGGATGCAGAGTTTCTGCACCCGAGCTCAAATGAGCTCGGGTGAACAGTAAAATCGAAACAAAATAAAAATAAAATCAAAAAGTTCCAACTTTTTTGGGGAGAAACATTAACAAAAGTTTTAAGTGCTTCCAAAAATTCGTCACGAAATCACATTCCTAAAAGGCGTGGAAAAAAAACAAAATCGGTACTCTGAAAATGCTACTTTCAAAAGCATTTTGGAGTACTGAATCTGTTTTTTTTTCCACGCCTTAGAGGAATGTGATTCCATGAAGAAATTTTGCAAGCACTTAGAACTTTTGTCAATGCTTCTCCCAAAAAAATTGGATTTTTTTTATTTTACTGTTCACCGAGCTCATTTGAGCTCGGGAGGAGAAAGGTACTTCCGTTCACATGTTTGCAAACAGTTCTTGTAACACAGTTGCACGCCCTCACTTGGAAATGGTTGCCAGGGTCCACTGGTATGGCTTCTCTTCAGCTATAAGCCTCCCCGTCACGGCCTCTCTTCAACCTTCGCAAGGGAGGACGTGCCCTCTTCTCCTCCTAACTCCTCGTCGCTCGACATCGTCATCACCCTTGTCGTCATCTGGGGACCTCCGGTTGCTCCTCCGTGGGGATCCCGACTTACTTCCCTTCTTGGCGGGAGTCCAGCAGGCCACGGGAGCTTCCACCGGCAATGGGTCCATCAACTTTGCCATTGTCGGGTCCAATGGTTGACCCGACATCGAGGGCTCCGACATATAAGCCGAGAAGGCCGCAAACTCCTACAAGTAGGAAGGTAGTCCAAAGAGAAAATCAAGAGTTCATGAAGAAAACAAGAAAGTCGTGTGTGGCTTTCGTCGCTCGGGGGATTCCCCACTAGAAGAGCTCCACAACAACCTCCATAGGGGCATTCTCTGGCTCCAGCCACGTCAGGATGCTGATGTGACGCTGAATCTCTAACGGTAACCACATTTCACCGGTATGGCACTGATGGCAAACCTTTATGTACAAGAGGCAGCCCTTGTAGCGCACTGATATGATTGAGCTATCGTCGGTCAACTTTACCCTCATCCATAACAAACTAAGAACTTCGCTCAACCTTGTGTCACACTTAATATATCGGGGAAGAAGGCCTACCTTTTTTATCTCTTATGATGAAAACTTTGCGCATGATGCTGCGCACTAGAGAGATCACTCTGGAAGAATTTTATCGTTATCCATAACAATTTAGAAACTTTGATCAAGCATGTAGTGCACTTGAGGGATCGATCCGGAAGAACTTTACCATCATCCATAACAATTTAATAATTTTTCTCAAGCGTGTGGCGCACTTAAGGTATAGGGCATGAATGACTTATCAACTTTTTATCTCTTATGATGAAAAAACTTTGTTCATGCACGTTGCTCAGTCGATAGATCGATGCAGAAGAACTTTACTATCATACATAACAATTTAAGAACTTTGATCAAGCATGTGGCGCACTTAAGGTATATGGCATGAAGGACTTATCAAAATTTTATCTCTTATGATGAAAACTTTGTTCATGCACGCTGCGCACATGAGAGATCGATCCGGAAGAACTTTACTGTCATCCATAACAACTTTGCTCAAGCATGTGGCGTACTTAAGGTATATGGCACAAAGGACTTATCAAAATTTTATCTTTTATGATGAAAGCTTTATTCATGCACGTCGACTTGAGAGCTCGCTCCGTAAGAACTTTACCTTCATCCATAACAATTTAAAACTTTGCTCAAGCGTGTCGCAGACTTAAGGTATATACCACAAAGGACCTATCAACGCTTTTATCTCTTATGATGAATAGTTTGCTCATGCATGTTGCGCACTTGAGAGATCGATCCGAAGAACTTTACGGTCATCCATAAAAATTTAAGAACTTTGCTCAAGCATGTGGCGACTTAAGGTATAGGTCACTTAAAGACTTATCAAAATTTTATCTCTTATGATGAAAACTTTGTTCATGCACGATGCGCACATGAGAGATCGATTCGGAAGAACTTTACCGTCATACATAACAATTTAAGAACTATGCTCATGTGTGTGGCGACTTAAGGTATATGGCAGGAAGAACTTATCAAAATTTTATCTCTTATAACAAAACTTTGTTCATGCACGCTCGCACTTGAGAGATCGATCCGGAATAATTTTACCTTCATCCATAAAAATTTAAGAATTTTGCTCAAATCGTGTGGCGCACTTAAGCTAGGTATATAGCACGAAGGACTTATCAACATTTTATCTCTTACGATGAATACTTTGTTCAGGCATGTTGTGCACTTCAGGGATTGATCCAGAAGAACTTTACAGTCATCCATAAAAATTTAAGAACTTTGCTCAAGCGCGTGGCGCACTTAAAGTATAGGGCACGAAGGACTTATCAATTTTTTTATCTCTTATGATGATAACATCTTTCATGCACGCTGCACACTTCAGAGATCAATCCAGAAGAACTTTACCTTCATCCATAATAATTAAAGAACATTGTTCGAGCATGTGGCACACTTAAGCTTTGTTATATATCGATCCGAAAGAACTTTACCATCATAGATGTTATTATTCTTTTATTGCAAGAACATTGGTAGGAAGCTAGACCCCCGAGCTAAGCACTTTGATTCAACGTGCCCGATACTTAAGTCCTCTAACCAGAAGGACTTTTTTTAGGGTAAAGCAAAGCTTTTAATCAGAAGGACTTTAGCGAGTTGTTGCCAGTCTTTTTTCCTTTGTAAAATTCAGCTGTGTCTGGTACTTATGTGCCCAACTACAAATGGTTAGTATCGTGGCGTGTAGTGCACTTAATATATAAAGCACGAAGGACTTATCAATTTTTTATCTCTTATGATGAAAATTTAGTTCATGCACGTTACGCACTTGACAGACCGATCCATAAAAACATTACCATCACACATAAAAATTTAGGAACTTCGCTCAAGTGTGTAGGACACTTAATATATCTAACACAAAGGACTTCAAAACTTTTTTTATCTCTTTATGTCGAAAACTTTGTTTATGCACATTGAGCACTTGAGAGATCGATCTAAAAGAATTTTACCATCGTCCATAACAAATTTAAAACTTTGTTCAAGCGCGTGGCGCACTTAATGGTATAGGCATTATGGACTTATCGACTTTTTATCTCTTATGATGGAAACATCGTTCATACTCGGTAATACACTTTACATATCGATCCGGAAGAACTTTACCATCAACCATAACAATTTAAAACTTCACTCAAGCGTGTGCTGCCCTTAGTATATAGGGCACGAAGGACTTATCAACCTTTTTATCTCTTACGATGATAATTTTGTTTATGCACGCTATGCACTTGAGAGATCAATCTGGAAAAACATTATCGTCATTCATAACAATTTAGGAACTTCGCTCAAGCATGTGGCACACTTAATATATCGGGCACGAAGGACTTATCAACTTTTATCTCTTATGATAAAAACTTTGTTCATGCATGTTGTGCACTTGAAAGACCGGCCCAGAAGAACTTTACCATCGTCCATAACAAATTAAAAAGTTTGCTCAAGCATGTGGAGCACTTAATGCTATAGGACGGGACAGACTTATCGACTTTTTATCTCTTATGATGAAAACTTTGTTCATGCTCATTGCGCACTTTACAGATCGATCCGGATGAACTTTACCGTCATCCATATCAGTTTTTCCTCAAGCATGTGGTGCACTTAGTATATATGGCACGGAGAACTTATCACCTTTTGTCTCTTGTAATATTTTTTTCATGCATGTTACGCACTTAAGAGATCGATTTGAAAAAACATTACCGTCATCCATAATAATTTCGGAACTTTGCAAAAGCGTGTGGTGCACTTAATATATCGGGCACAGAGTACTTATCAACTTTTTACCTCTTATGATGAAAACTTTGTTCATGCACGCTGCACTTTAGAGTTCGTTGCGGAAGAACTTTACCGTCCTCCATAACATATTAAGAACTTTGCTCAAGCGTGTGGCGCATTTAATGGTATAGGGCGGGAAAGACTTATCGACATTATATCTCTTATGATGAAATCTATGTTTATGCTTGTTGTGTAGTTTACAGATCGATCTGGAAGAACTTTACCGTCATCCATAACAAATTAAAAACTTTGCTCAAGCGTGTGGAAAATGTTGTTCATGCACGCCACAAGACTTGAGAGATAGATCCGGAAAAACATTATTGTCATCTAACAATTTAGGAACTTCACTCAAGCGTGTGTCACAGTTAATATATCGGGCACGAAGGACTATATAAACTTATTTATCTCTTTATGATGAAAACTTTTTTCATGCATGTTGTGCACTTGATAGATCGGCCCATAAGATATTTACCGCCATCCTTAACAAATCAAAAACTTTGCTCAAGCATGTTACACACTTTACCGATCAATCCAAGAACTTATTGTCATCCAAATCAAAAACTTTGCTCATGCGCGTTGTGGTTGCAGGCGTACAAGCGCCAACATCGGGTACTGCGTTGGGATGCCTGTTGCCTTCGTCGTGGCCGTGGCTGATGAATTTGGCGCCGATGAGTTTGACGGCGGCTCTAGTTCAACTTAAGCAGGCACGCAGAGTCCTGGAGTACAAGCAAGAGTTGGAAGCCTCCATGTACAACCAGCTCTCCGTCGACTCGACATTGAGCCCGCTTTGTGCTCTGTCTGCAGCCGGGTCGACTGCTGCCGCCCCACGCGCGGACGCCATGCCATGCAGCGTCGTATCTCCTCCTCACCGCCGTCGCGTCCTTTTCTTTCACGCCCAATATGCGACCCTATCCAAAAGGAACTCGAAGGTCCCACCAAGAATACACCCGCATATTGAAACGCTTTTGCAAGGTGGATATCATTACATCAACATTACATAATAGATGGGGATACATACATAAGGCACGAGTGCCACAAGAATACATCAACATCATATACAAGATCAACATCCGACTACGGATGAAACATAAACAGAAACTCAAACGACATCCACCCTGCTAGCCCAGGCTGCCGACCTGGAACCTATCCTCTGATCGAAGAAGAAGCAGAAGAAGAACTCCAAAGTAAGCAAACATCGCTCTCGCGTCATAATCATCGCATAACCTGTACTGCAATCGGTGGTGTAGTAATCTGTGAGCCACGAGGACTCAGCAATCCCATTACCATGGGTATCAAGACTAGCAAAGCTTAATGAGAAAGGAAGGGGTAAAGTGGTGAGGTTGCAGCAGCGACTAAGCATATATGGTGGCTAACATGCGCAAATGAGAGCGAGAAGAGAAACAAAGGAACGGTCGTCAACTAGTAATGATCAAGAAGTGATCTTGAACTCCTACTTACGTCAAACATAACCCGTAAAACCGTGTTCTCCTCTCGATCAACCCCGAAAAGAGACACTCATGTTACGCACACGGTTGGCGATTTTAATTAAGATCAACTTCGGTTTCTACAACCGGACATTAACAAATTCCCATCCGCACATAACCGCTGGCACGGCTTTGAAAGTTCAAACCCTGCAGGGTGTCCCAACTTAGCCCATGATAAGCTCTCGCGATCAACGAAGGATATTCCTTCTCCCGGGAAGACCCGATCAGTCTCGGAATCCGGCTACAAGACATTTCGACAAAGAATAAAACAAGACCAAAGAAGACCGCCTGGCGCTACCGACAATCCCGATAGGAGCTGCACATATCTCGCTCTCGTGGCAACACCGGATGAGACAAAGCTACGAGTAAAACCAATCCTCAAGTTGCCCTAAGGTGGCTCTCAAGAAGTTTCGGTTCGAACCAAAGACTTAGAGAAGCACCGCCCGGGGGCTAAATAAAGATGACCCTCGAGAGAGCGACTCCCAAGGGAAAAGTAGGTGGTGGTGAGGCAAATGGTAAAACCAATGTTGGGCCTTGCTTGGAGGAGTCTTATTCAAAGCGAATCGTCAAGGGGGTCCCATAAATCACTCGACCGCGTTAGGGACGCAAAATCCGGGAACATAATACCGATATGACGGAAACTAGGGCGGCAAGAGTGGAACAAAACACTGTGCATAAGGCCGAGCCTTCCACCCTTTACCAAGTATATAGATGCATTAATAATATAAGATATATTGTGATATCCCAACAAGTAAACATGTTCCAACAAGGAACAACATCTCCATGTTCCAACAAGGAACAAACTTCATCTTCACCGCAACTAACAACGCTTATAAGAGGGGCTGAGCAAAGCGGTAACATAGCCAAACAACGGTTTGCTAGGAAGGGTGACAATGGTTAGAGGTCGACATGGCAATTTGGGATGGCTTGATAAATGTAATAGGTAGCGCAAAGATAGCGATAGAACGAAGCAACTAGCATAGCAATGATAGTAGTGAGATCCAGGGTAGCGGTCATCTTGCCTGAAATCCCGCAAGGAAAAAGAACGAGTCCATGAAGAAGATGAACGGATGAAGCCGAACCAAGCGTAGACGAACGAATTCTCACGATCGCAACGAAACAGGAACTAACAAGAAGAAGCACACAACATAGTAAACACACCACACATGGACAAGACATGATGCACAACAAACATGATGCATGACAAGACTACATGAAGCTACTCATGGCAAGAGATGATGCAAACAAGAGCAACACATCAAGGCAAGTTTAAATGAGGCCGGAAACAACATAGAACAATTCCTAGAAGTCCTCATATGCAAATTTTGAAATTGGTCCAGATCTGAATAAACCTTATGTTCAAGTTGTTAAACAGCAAGTTAAGATGCACCACGATGCTCTACACGAAATTCTAGTCAAGTTACATATAAAGTTCATTAGATTCGGAGCTACGGCCTAGAAGATATGAGCAAAACAAGTTAAACATGACATCGATGCAAAATGCATACAAACATCAATCAAACACCTCAAAACAAGGATGCAACATGATAATATGAAACTACATGCAAAATTAAGCAAGTTTCATATAGAGCACACTCAAAACGGAGCAACGGTTCAACACATACACCGTATACAAGTTATATCAACAATCTGTCCAAAACAGCAACTAGGCATATTGCAAGCACCAAAACACTATGCTACAGCATCTCAATGTGAGAACAAAAGGCATGGGCATGATGTACAGGTAAAGCATTACAAAACATGAACACTGAGCTATCTCCAGAAATCACTAGAACATGCTCAAAAACACATGACAAGATTGCAAATAATAACAGTCCCAGACTTTGGCAGAAATAACATCAGGTTGCAATGTTTAGAGCTATCAAACAGCATGTTACAGGAACTTATCATGGCAAACAAAGGCATGGCATGATAATACTAAATGCATAGAACAAAAGTCCCTTACTGACCATGAGCCAAAAAGGATCAGATAATATGATGGCACCCATGTAAACATGGCAAGTTATATTACAGATTCATACATGGCAGGAACAACAATAAGTAGGCATGTTGGTGAGCTTGAACCACTCACCACAGAGCAATACATGGCATGGCAAGGAAACTCACAGTAAGAAGACATGGCATAGAAGCTATACACGGCAAGAACAACATCATAGCATACACGGAACAACTACAACAACCTTGGCAAAATTGAATAACATGTAAACAACCTGCCAGGAAACATTTTATAGCAAAAGTAGAGCTCGATTGACTCAAGCTATGGCACTCCATAATTGCAAACAAGGGCATGGATGGATAGAGAAAGACATGTAGAACAAAACATCCTTAATGAAGTATCTCAAAATAAGCATGGATCCCTCTGTAGCATCAAGTCAACATGGCATAAAAATATCAGCAAAACAGGGCTGAAATCAGCAACATCATGAAGCCTAGTTTGCATGCTTGTGCTAGTCACCACAGAGATCACAAAAATACATGGCATACACCCCTGTAAAGATGGCATGGCATATTACAAAACACATGTAGGACTCAAGTTCATAGGGTGCACACATCAATCATGGCAAAAATGACAAAAGTGCATGTTCTGTTAAGAAACAGAAACTAACATCACATAGCACTCTTCCAACAGCATTTCGGGCATCAAGATGAGCTCAAATGTAAATTATGCAATGAGATGAACAATTTGACATATTACACGCGCAAAACGGAGCTACGGATGCAGAGTTATGGCATGATGAAAATGCATGAAAATAAGCACAGATTCGGGACTTAGTGGAATCGGGGTCAACCTCGTTTTGGATCTAGGGTTCGGGCTCGGTCTTCGAGGTTGGCCGGAGATCCTGTCACGGAGGTGAGGGAGGAGGCCGGGCAACGCCGGGGAGCTCGGGCCGGCGAAAGCACCGGCGCTGGCGGGCGATCACGGGCGGGCGGCGGGCGATCAAGGCATGGCATGGCGGCGCGGGGCGGACGCGATGGCGATGATGGTTAGCGCGATGGCACGGGCGGAGGCGGCAGGCAGCGGCGACGAGCTGGGCGGCGGCGCGCCGGCGCGCCATGGAGGCGGCGGCGCTGGCGACCCGGCGGGAGCCGGGCGGCGGCGGATGGCCCATGGGGCGACGCTGGCTCGGCTGGCCGGGCGGGCGGCGGGCGCCGGGCCACGTGGCAGCTCTGGTAGGGCGGGCGGGCGCGACATGTCCCGAGGCGGCGTGGGAGATTTTAGGGTTTCAGAGGGATTGGACCGCGATTTTGGAGTGGAGGTGTATTTATAGATGAGGGAGCTAGGAGAGTCCAAATGAGGTGCGGTTACGCCCACACGATCGTGGATCGAACGACCGAGAGCATGGAGGGAGTTAGATGGGTTTTGGGACACTTTGAAAGGGGTGTTGGGCTGCAAACAAAAGAGGCTTTTATGTTACCCTTGCTAATCGTTGGAGTACCAAACGACCTCCAAATGATCCGAAACTTGACAGCGGTTCACCGGTGCTATACCAAGGCCGCTTGACAAACCTCGGTCCATTCCGAGACCGTTTAACACCCGCACACGAAAAGAGGTAAAAGGGGGCGCCGGGAGACATAGGAGTGCCGGATTGCAAAACGGACAACGGGGAAAAAGCTCGGATGCATGAGACGAACACGTATGCAAAATGAAATGCACATGATGACATGATATGAAATGCAGATGATGACATGGCAAAGTGCAACACGCAAGCACATGACATGGCAAAGACGGCAAATAACTGACGGACACCTGGCGCATCGGATCCGGGGCGTTACAACACTCCTCCACTAACAAGAGATCTCGTCCCGAGATCTTAGGACCGAGACGGAAGGGAAAGAGGAAGAGGCGAAACAAGAACTCAAGATAAGAACCAAAAAATCGAGAGCACTCGAGAAGAAGAGAGGAACGACGCGAATGACGAGAATCGAAAGCTCACTGAATCAGATAGGCTATGAACAACTCGTTCTAACCGGAGTGGTTAGAATGAGAAAAGAAACGAATAAGACTGAAAGGATTTAGGTAGCACTCCGGCTGAACATGGAAGGATTAGAACATGAACTTCACAAGATGGAATGACACTTGACGACATAAGCAACGCAATACCTCCGGAAGAATTGAAAGAATGGAGTGAAAAGAACGGAGAAGAAAATGACAACTTGTGCCACGAATGGAATTGAAAGCAACCTTAGAAGAAGGATTGAACGGAGTTGTTGAGAAAATCAACAACGAAAGGATAAGCTTGATGTGGACTTATAGGTAACATCTCAAAATCATAAGGTGATAACCGGCCACGAATGGAAATGATTGGGTAGCTGAGAGGAACGAAGAAATGCAAAACTCCACTTCAGAAGAATACGTAGAATTAATTGCACTTCGAGACGGGAGAAGAAAAGATACTTGAACTCCGCCAACAAAATCTTGATGTACTCTTGAAGAATGAATTAAATCATGAAGAACCACCGTGAAGAACTCCGGTAACAAAAGGATGATGAGATAGAATGAAGGAAAGAATAAGATGAGCATTGCGATGATTTAGATGGAGGTTTCGACGAGATGGCCGAGGAAATAATTGAACTCCGGACAAGAAAAGATGAAAACACTTGGAACTAGAATTTATTCCTCAAGAACAAACTCCGAAGGAAAGGATTAATCACTTGGATGAAAGAAGAATATGATTTATTGTATGCTTATCCTTCATAAAATTAAATTGATGACCAACAATGGATTTTACATACTACTTATTCTTCTTGAAAAAGAATTAAGGGAAATATGGCGCAAAACTTGAGAAAGTCTTCATGAACCACCGGTAGAATTGAAAAGAAACGAACGAATTGATACGATAACAACAGAAAAGAAATCTTGAACGAACCATCGTTAGGAATGAAAATGAACGAAGAGAAGAGAACGAATCGCCGGAAAGAATTAGAAACCACGAAGATACTTGAGGGAAAATTAGAGACAAGAGAACGAAGAGATCGCGAATTGATTGAAGAATACTTGAACGAAGCACCGGAAGAATATTGGGACGAACGAAGGGGCACGAATATGGAATAATTGGAGAACGAATTTGAAAAAAAAAACTTAGAATGGAGAGATATTCCGAAAAGATGGCCTCCGGATGATCGAGAGAGAAAGCAACTCCTGAAATGCTCCGGATGGATGAAAAGAATTTGCACGATTGAAAACCATTTGAGAGGATAACATCGAGCTAGCACCGCGAATCTCTGGTAGAACGGACAAGATTTAGAGGAAAAACTCTTCTTCGATCTTCAAATGACGACGAGAAAGCACCACCAAAATTACTGAGGTACTCCGGGAGAATGAAAAGCGAAGAGGTTGAGCCAACAATGAAAAGAATTTGAAATCGATCTTGGAAAGGCGTCTGACTGATGAAATTCATTCTTACGTCAAACTATGAAAAGGATTTGAGAATAACTCCGGGAAATTAGAAGAGTCAGGTAAGATCCTGGGAAAAGACCTGTGGGTTAGGGCCCACTAAAAGAAAACACCGTTGGAAAGGATTGTTAAACAGATAGATGATGCACCGGAAGAACTGAAGTATTTGACTGAGGTGACAACCTCGAATTAATTGGAACACAGACGAATCTCCTGAGATGTGTTGAACACTCCGGAAGGATAAATTGGCGAGAGGCGAACGAGCAAAGGGAAATATTTGAGCTGAGGAAAATAATACGATCGGCAACGAAAAACTTGAATTGGATCCACCGGAAAAAGAAAAAGGATGAAGAATGACGAACAAGACGAGAATTCACCGGTTGAGATAATTTACGGAAGAGTGAAGAGGCTCCGCATGAATGAAATTGATGGTCGGAAGAAACTCGAACTCCGGGAATAATAGGGTGGGAGGGCAGGAAAACAAAGACAACTTGGAAGGGGAAACTGACGAATATCTTCAAGAGGAAAACACCTATTGAAATCATTGAGGAAAGAAAGGAAAGACTTCGCACGAGTGGGATGGATACTCGATTACGGACTCCGGTTCCGAGACGAAGAAGGGTGGGCGGGTGGGAAAAACAAAGACAATTTCGGACAGGGAAACAACATCGAGCGAAAAATAGCTCTGATACCAGGATGGGTGACTATGTAATAGCCTGGCTTATTAGGGATGATAGACTACTCATATCAATAAGGAATTCCTTCTTTTCCGGGATCCCATTCGGACAGAACTCCAAAGTTAAGCGTGCTCAGCTTGGAGTAGTTTCAGGATGGGTGACCAAGGAAGTTGCTCCCGGGTGCGCACGAGTGAGGACAAAGTGCGCAGAAAAGACTAGTATTGATCTGTGGGGCCAGTCTAGATCCCGCCAGGAGTAACGACCACCGGCGGATGTGTCCGGGACGTTACATTCTCCTCCTCAGATTTGCCGCCGGAACCTCCTTCTGGTCCTTAGCCACCGCCTCCTCCTCGACCGATCCTCAAATTCACCGCCGCCGCTTCCTTGTGGTTCATCGCCGTCGCCGCTCTGAAGGAGGCCCGCCGCCTGCAGGTTCGCTGCCGCTACCTTCTGGCCGTTCGCCACCGTTGAGATCCAGGAGCCGGAGGAGATCTCACCAGCCCTCTTCTACTTCTCTCCCGCCACCGTTCAGACGCGGTGGCCATACAGGCGGCAGCAAGGGTGGTTGGCCCCGCGGGGCGGGACAACATGCTGAGGTGCCTCCACGCACAGGGCGCCGGCCGGCTAGTGCTCCTCGGCCTCACGGTTTGTCATGCGACGCCGACCTATCCCTGTGGCGCCTTGTGTTGGACTGCAAGTTGCACGTCGCTGCCAATGCGTCGTCGTAGTCCGGCACCGACGGCGGCATGCTCTGCTGGACATGGGGCCGACGGGCATAGCGTGGTCACCAACCCGTTGTAAGTGCAAGATGCAAAGGCACAGGGATGAATGAGAGAAGCTGCTCTAGAACAGTAGTTTTATCTTTCAGAGTTCAGAATTCAGATAACTGAATGTTCGGACAGTCGAGCCTGGTGTTCTCAAGCTTGCCAAAATTCAGTGGTTAATGTATTTCTAGTGCCACAAAGTTGATTATTACGAGAAAATATGGGAATTGACAAGCAGATAAACTAGGTAGTTCGCATCTCTCATATCCATGTAACATACTAAGCTACAGCTGCTACATACATCACCTCTTATACACCCTTAGATACAAACAACCAAACAACATCTCTGCTCAGCCTGCCCCAGAGCATACAGGCCACCAAACACATATCTGAGCTTATCTTTGCATCAACTCGGCCAGGCCAGGCTCAGCCAGGATCCCTGGTACGATGCAGGCTGGAGTAGTGCGAGGAACCAAACACGCCCATAGTGCAGCTGCTCCCCAAGTGTTTATTCAATGGTCACATTTGCCTGAGGATTGTGCTACTTGGGAAGACTATTATGTGTGTAAAGGCGTCGCTTTCCTGATGCTGCTATCTGTGAGGGAGATCCAGTTCAAGTGGCCTTCTGAACCATCAATGCCTGACACTGAAGAATCGGCCTACTAGCGTAACCGATTGGATACAGTGAGAGTCTTGCGTGAGTTGGTGTGGCCTGTGTGCCTTTGGGTGGGACTTGTAAGACCGTGACATGTCCATTAAAAGGAAATGCTTCCGTCTGTTTATGGAAAAAAGAAATGGATAATATCTAAACTCATCCCCTTCCTGCTCTCTGAATCCCATCCCCAGTTGGTTTCCCCTTTGATCCTAGTATCTGAGAGAGGGGGCATCACAACTACACGATGAGGTTAATCACTGATACTGATAGCATGCTGCATGTCTGCCAACCATAGCACCGAAAACGTTTCTTCGGTTCATTGCAGCCAACCCCTGCCTGTGTACAAAGCTATTTACAGACACGACACGCCTCACGCGAGGGCCAGGAGGTACCTGAACTTCAAGTTGTAGGGCACGACCTGGATGCGGCGGCGGCGGTGCGCGGCGGCAGCAGCCACGGCCTGCCGCAGATCGGCCGGCAGCTGCAGGCACACCCAGTCAATGAGCGAGTCCTCATCCTTGGCGAAGTCTAGCTGGTACCAGGATCGCGAGGCTCGCCGGCGCCGACACCCCCACGGCCGCCTGCAGGTAGTCCCTCTTGGCACCCTCCAGCTGCTCCTTCACCCCGGCCGCCGTGTACACCCTCACCTTCATCATCAGACAAGAAACACAACACAATCAACGCCACCGTCAGTAGCAGTACAAAACATGATGGAACCGAGATGAAGAAGCCCTTCTTACCGCGGGGGACGACCAGCTTCCACAGGCGAGCGCGAAGGTGACCAGCGGCTCGGGCTTCTCCAATCTGAACACGTCGTCACCATAGGCTTCATTATCCACCTGCTGGGTCGTCTGTCATACGTTTATTACAGTTGATTGATTCTGATTGAGTGGGAGTGGGAGTGCTAGGTAAATACATGGTTGCCGCGCAGGATGAACTGCTCGATGGACTTGGCGCTGTGCGTGTACCCACCCACCTCTATCGTCGCCTGCAAGCAAAAACGCCCACGTCAGCGACATCCCAATTTTTAGAAGAAGACTTAAAAAGAAAGTGGTAAATAAGTATAAGAAGTAACCAGGACAGGGATATTCTACAATCCGTAAAGCCCATAAGTTGTATACTCTTATCCATGAACAATGAAATGCATTTCAATCATTCCAAAGAGGAACCTAGTACCATGGGACGCTGGATATATTTTGAACCATTGTTACATTGCTTAGTTGAAACACTGTTAATGGTTAGTGCAACGTATGCATTATCTGGAGATGATAGGCTCTGTTCTGCAGCATGTGCTTTTGCATTAGGTATCACCATTTCATTTTTAGTGTAATAAGCAAGGAAGCAAAGTAACGCAATCCAGTTTGCCCCTATTCACTTTACATATGGTTGAATGATTGAAAAACATTATGAAGACTCGCAAAAAAAAGAGCATTGACTAAAGGAACTGGTGGTGGCGATATCTACAACACAAGTAGTATCTGGCAAGTAATGTTGAACTTGGAAGCCAAAATAGATCCAAAAATGACATGAAGATGTAAGATTTTTTTTTTTTTTTGCAGGGTAAGGTGTAAGAATTTTTTGTGGGTTAATATTGAACAGACGCTGATAAAAAAAGGGTCTCTTAAAACCCATCTATACCCGCAAAAAAAAAAACCATCTACAGCCAGATTGTTAGAACCAAGATAGAAAGTTTCCTTCGGACAATCCTGCTGGATTAGTTTTCCTCCTACATATACACTTGGTGATGGTGAACACGTGGAATAATTCTGTACATAATGTACAAGTACCAACACCGCATCTTACGCTATGATGACCTGAAGCAAACAACAGAGAAATCTTAACTGGAAACTGGAATCTCTATCCACTGAGCACGATCTATATCCATAGAGAAGTATTACATACAGCAGTCAGGGAGTGAAATGGACAGGCACAACCGCACGACTCATTTGAGTAGGTCAGGTAGGGGTGACTGGATGGGGTACCTTTGTCATCATTGCCACGAGCTTATCGGGCACAAGCTTAGGACGCTCGGTAGGTATCCCACGTTCCAGGAATGCCTGCAGCACATGGCAGCAGGGCAAAGCGTAAGTATAAAATCAGATCGATCGAGGAAGCCCCTGGTGATGATTAGGGGCAGTGGGGAAAGAAGAACCATTTAGTTAACCAAAATTGTAACGACCATGAACGAATGATACATCAATGCCGGTCACCAGAATGAAAAGGGGCGGGGTGACCAGCAATGCACGTGTTCCCATTTACTTAACCATAAGTAAGTAGTAAGAAGAGCAGAACTGCTACCAGTACTACTACCCAGGCTGTACTGCACCCACAAATCACTGCCCATAGTAATACTAAATTAAAGAATATAAGATGGATAGGGAAGCTAAGATGACCGAAATCATGGATATGGAGCTCACATTCATCATGCAGGAGTTGTAGATGTTGATCCAGAAGGCTAGCTTCTGCTGGTGGGAGAGCCCCACCAGGTCAACCGACGCGAGCTTCCGGAGCAAAGATCTCCAGATTTGCCACAGGCAACAAGAACACCGCCCATCAGACAACCAAATCTAACTTGCAGTAATAATGGAACAAAAATGTCAGCCCCAACTCACTTTAATTTCCGGGCGACAAGTGTCTTGCTGGCCAGCACGTTGCGATCGAAAGACGCCGAGTCGATCACGTGCAGCTGCGTGTAGGGGCCGACGTCCCTGCTGCCCAGCTTCAGAATGCCGTAGGGGTCCTGGGGGTACGACGACGGCCCCTCGTCTTGGCCGCTGGCCGGTGGCGCCGCCGACGAACCCATCTGCGAGAACAAGTTCAGCAGGTACCTCGCTAGTTCCTCGGACAGTCTGTTGGCCACGCTCGCCTTGTCTGCATCCCTTTTCCGGTTGACTAGTACCCGGCGTTTCTGACACGCCGTTGCTGCCGGCAGCCTGCTCTTCGATTTGGAAGTGTTGTCCTGGCTGGATGGAGCTTCGGGTGGAGAGGGCTCCGGAGTTAGGCGGCGCAGTCCATCCAGACGCATCCTCTGGTAGGAGTTGAACTGCTCGTCTAGCCGGATCACCTGGTCCTCCAGCACCGCCACCTCCCTAACTAGAGACACCGTCTGCGCACAGCAGAAGATGGTTTGAGAAACCAAACAGAAAAAACAGTGATCCAGACTGCGGCTACTAACCTCAGACGGAAGGTACGGGGGGACGTGAGGCGGGGCGCCGAGAGGCCTCGTGAGTGCCCTCTCCAGAGCTCGGTGGACATCCTCCTCTTGCCGCAGCTGCTTCTTGAGATCATCCACCTAGCAATAAAGTCACATCAGTGCAGAGAAGCATCCTCAACGAATTAAGATTATAAACCTACGCTCTGCTGGAGCGCCAGCTTCCGCTCCCGCCGCGTGGACTCCATCTTGTCCACGCTCGCCATGGCTTTGGCTGGCTTTGGTCGCAGGAGGCACCGGAAGGGTGGCTGCCGCCGGTACTCCTTGGACTCTCTGTAGTGTATATGCAGAACAAAACTAAGATATTGCTGGATCATGCAAATAATGGCAAGACAATCTAAAGGATATTTCATTCAACAATAGCTTTATCAGGATACGTAGATTTAGTAAGACAAGAAAATTACTTGAAAAAATTAGTAACAGCCACTGTGATAAATATCAGTAGCATGCAAATTGACACTAAAGAATCAGACCACTGTCCTCCTAATGTTCACAGCCTCATACAGTACTCCAGCAGATTTACAGCAAGCAAGTTTTTTCTTTTAGAACGAAGGCTCGCGAAGAGCCTGGCTTTGAATTAACAAAGCCATCAACCAGCCAGGAGTTACAACAAACGACCCAAATTACAACGGCCAGAACGAGTAAAAGAATGGCGGAGGAAGCGACGGTGTAGGACTTATTTCCCTAGCAAGGCAATCATAACATGTACCAATCCGGTCCTGAGGATGTATATCAGACTTAGGCCTCCTTTGATTTGGGGGATTTTTGGAGGAATTCTATAGGATAGGATTTCTGTAGGAAAAGTTCCTTTGGAGTCCTTTGGTTTGTAGGAATGGATTCCTATCCTCCACAATTCATTGGAAAATAAACATTAGCCTAGACTCAATGGAAAAATTCCTATGATGTGAACCAAAGGACATGTGTTTCCTATTCCTATTCATAGAATTTGAATCTCATTTCCTACAAATTTCCTATTCCTATAATATTTCTACCCTATGAACCAAAGAAGGCCTTATTAAAATCCTGAAGATGGGCCAAACAGCTCAAGATACATGGTAGGAAGCAAGCAAGCAAGTAAATCAGGGGAGACTCGCCCACGCCGCGCCACCGTGCGCGGGATCTGGGCGGCCCGCTCGCACCTCCTACAGTCGCGAACGCGCACAAGGGTCGCGCCGCCGCCGCAGCGGGCCACCCACCGCGTCGCCCAGGGCCCGCGCCACCTTGGCCCCGTCCATGGCTGCACCAAGCTAAGGAAAGGGCCCCGCCGCCACCTTCACAGGAGCTGGCGCGGACTTCGCCGGCCGCTCCTCCGGCGGCGGCGAGCCGAGGGAAGGGTGGAAAAGGGAGGAGTGGCGCAAAAAAGAAAATAAAAGAAAAAGGGAGAGGGGGAGCGGCGCCTCGGTCTAAGTTTTGCCCCGTGTTGCTTGCCAGGCCAGGGAGGGCGACGCGGGGGCGGGGGACGAGACGGTGACTAATTTTCCCGTGGTACTCTACTACTTTTAAGCAGCAAGTACGAGTAAATGATTTTTTTTTTCGAAACGGAGGCATAAGATTTGCCTCATCAATTAAATAAGAAGAGAAGTAAATGATTTGAATAACGCTCATGCAGGTCGCTCGTGGATGCAGAGGAATTCAGTTCAGGTCGGAGTAGCATGGAACTCAGGTGGCTTACCGGCTCGGTGTCGTCGCCGGTCGAGGCGGCCACGGCAGGGGAGAGGGATTTCCTGTCACCGCAAAGCATCAGCGGAGGCCACGAGACAAAATTTGGCACGGCGACGGGAAGAAATCGACTCTACCTCCCAGCGTCTCCCTCCTGGCAGAGGCAGAGGAGAGGAGCTCTTCCCTCTGGTGTCTCCCGGCTTTTTTTTTTTTTTTTGAAACGGAGGCAAAAGCTTTGCCTCATCTCACCGTGTCTCCCGGCTTGGGTTAGTGCTGGTTCTGTCTGGAGTTTGAGCTTTCGACGGAGGGAGTATGAGACGGCGAGAAAACAAAAAAAGACAAAGCTTTCCTGTAAAGCAAAGCAGAGCCGCGGCCAGGTTAATTAGCGATAGCCGATTGACCAGGAACCGAGCAAGACGCACGCCCAGATGGAAAACGGCCCATTGCTCGATCACAACCTCGGCAGGTCCACGTCGCCTATGCTACGCCTGCTTATACTATTGTCTGCCCCTACCACGATCTGATTGAGATTTGTTTTCAGGGTACATCTGATTGAGATTGCGGCCTTGTACCAGGAGGTCAATCTTACAAAAATTTCTTTTTACCTCCATGTTTGTTGGACTGTAGTGGATCATGATGTGTTTCAGGGTTTGTTGAATATTTTATTTATACTAGGAGCATCTGATTGTGAAATAGTATGTATTATACTAGTAGCATACTCCACTATATATTAATTAAAGAATAAGATAGACTGAAGATGAAATTAGTAGTGCAGTAGTAATTCAGGGAAACTAAGATGGGCGCAATCATGGATATGGATGGATGGGTGCCATGCACGGAAGGAATTGTAGATGCTGATCCACAAGGCAGACGAAAGACAGACGACAGCAAAGAGACAAAGACAAAGCAGCATGACAGCGACACGCAGGTTACTACAACATGTGACACCTAGCTTTCCCCAACTTCTCTTGCGTTAATCCCAAAACACTCGGGAGGGAGTAGTAGTAGTACTAGTATCTTTCTTCTAATATAGTTTTATTTCCCTTGGGGCGTTGTTCCTTGCCGCCTCTCTGGTGCAACCTTCCATCTTGCTTCTTGTTGTTCACTTGTTCCATGCGGACTGGGGTACTGAATCATGGACATACTTCTGCGAGAAAGAACTTGGTCAGTACATATATGTAATACTCTAGCCGTTAATGCATATTTCCTCCGTTCTTAAATATTTGTCTTTCTAGAGATTTCAATAAGTGATTACATACAGAGCAAAATGAGTGAATCTACACTCTAAAACATGTCTACATACATCCGTATGTTGTAGTCCATTTGAGATGGCTAGAAAGACAATTACTCCCTCCGTCCGAAAATACTTGTTATCAAAATGAATAAAAAAGGATGTATCTGAAATTAATATACATCTAGATACATCCTCTTTTGTTCATTTTGATGACAAGTATTTCTGGACGGAGGGAGTAGAATTTTGCTTACCATGTTGTGGAGAAGCTGGCCAGTGCCCCTTTCATCACGGGACAGCTTGATGAGGGGACCGAGCGCTTCTGCCTACAGTTGTCCGGTATCTTCACTCCCTCATGTGCAGGAATGGTGATGGCATGTCCGTCGGCGCGGTGCACAGTCTTGTGATGTACGTATATGAAGATGTTGTTGAATGTACGGAGGATATCAAATATATTGGTTATGGAGGGCATCGAGCCGGCCAATGACACGATGGCAATCATGGTGAAAGGCAATCAAGTTCTACTCCATGTCTTGTTTCTCTGTCAGGAGGCCATCACGCTCCTGGCAGACAATGTTGTGCTTGTGGTTCAGAAGATCATATGCCCCTTGGGGATTGGTCCGCTATATTGCAGAATGTTAATATTTGTCCGAGTTACTGGACTGGCCTTGTTGATCACCGCTTCTTGGTGCCGTATCTGATACTAGATACATCCATTTTTACGACAAATAATTTCGAACGGAGGGAGTAGCTTTTAGAAACGTCTGCTGGAGCACATCATGCTTGATGTCGTCAATGACAACATAGTTCTTGGTACACACGTATCTTACCACCTTCTCCGCCACGTCTTTACTTGTGGTGCAGGGGTGGACATTGGTTCACCATAAGAGACTTGTGGAACGATTTGAACGACGAATTCCTCGGAAGGAACGTCATAGCGACGTACCCAACGAACATGTTGTTTGTATTGCACTTCGTGTGCAGCAGCAATCCGGCAAAGGACTCCTTGACATGGCACATAAACAGTGCATGCTGCCTGCAAGACAGCGATGATTTGTTAGTTATCAGGTATGAGATTCAACATCAGGATTTTGTAGTAGCGGTTATGTTTATCCGATGTTAATTCGCTATTTCAGCTCGTTTTGGTTTACAGCCTAATCAGCAAGCAGTTTCCCATTATAAGCGTGGCTCTTTTATATAAAATATAAATGATTAAGCAAACGGTTAGTCACTTAATGGACTTGGTATATATTCAGTTGTACGAATAGCGACAGACGTGCTACAAAGGTCTAGGTCGTTTAAATTCAACTGTATGGAGAACGACAAGGCAATTTAGAGACCATATAATACATGTAGATGTTCAAAAAAAATATGTGTCAGAGTGATGCTACGCAGAGTAATTTTTAGTACTTGACATAAGATTAATTGACTAACAATATAATTCCTGCTCTGTAATACTGTTTCATAGATATAGCAAATGATGTAATGATCAGGAGATAATTTCTTTTGCTGGCATGTGAGATATTCTATAGTACTATCTCTTAGCTATAGCAAACCACAGAGTGATCAACAAACTAATTTGTATTGCTGGCATGTGAGATACTAGCAAATATGCCAGTGCGTTGCAACGGGAGAGAACAGCCTTCACACGCCATTACCCATTGACCATGACTAAAGACCTCACCCTCATGCCAATAACATAATAAGCATGACTAAGAGCATCTCTAGCAGACCCCTCAAAAACGCCGAACATGTAAAAATTCCGTTGAGTTTATGGTTCCGGACCAATTTGTGTCCAGAACAGACCTCGTAAAAGTTTGTGGAACTGTAAATGTTTTACAGGCCACTGAAAACGCGAGCCTCTAACCCCTAGTTCTACAGGTCCGAGGACAGTATATAAGCCACGAACTAGATCCTTCCGCTGCCTCTCCATGCGCGCCGTCGTCCGTACCATTCGTCTCCAACCGTTGATTTCTCCCTGCTCCAATTAAATTCTGCACTGCAAAAGGATCGAGCGCGTGCCTGTGGCCATGGCTAATCCTGTTCGGAGGCTCCGTGAACGAGATGCGGCGGCTCCGTGACACTAGTGGATCGATTGGCCACGGCGACGGGAGCTAGCTAGCTAGCTCCTGGGTCGATCGATTAGCCAGCTAGCTCCTGGGTCGATCGATTAGCCAGCTAGCTAGCTAGCTCTGGATCGATTCGACGCCGTCGCTAACCAGCTTCTGGACCGATTCAAGCAGCGACGGCGACGGTGACGGGGCACTCCGTGTGAGCCGTGCTGGACGTGGTGTGTACGAGTTAGCTGGCCGTGGACACGGGCGAGAGGAAGAAGAAGACGTGAGGAAGAATATACGAGAATATTCGATTTTACACAACCTAAACCAATCCTTAAAATGTGTTTTCCGTGAACTGAAAACGTTCCGCGTTTTGAGGGGCCTGCTAGAGATGCTCTAATACCTCATCCTCAGGTCCACATCCTCCATTTTAATATAACACCAGTTACATGTTTCCGCTTGTCGTCTTTGTCGTCCTCATCGTCGGTAATCGTAGTACCAGTTGTCACCAACCAAGGTTGGCCAGGTCCAATAGCTGGATTGTTGAGCCGTATTTGTGTCCAGCGAAGATCAAGAGCGTTGAACAAAAGTGTTTTTTTTACCATCTGGCTAATATAATAGGGAAAAGCATTGCACATTATATATGTCCGTGTCATCATGTTAATTGAGTAGTTTGTGTCAGATAGACCATGAAACCTTATTTGGACTCTTCATGCATTTTCACCAGAGTCACTGGCCGACTGAGACTGGACGTATGTGAAGACGCGGCAGAGAAAAAGATCCGTTCCATATACCTAGTTTAATAAGTTGAACTAAAATAATGCATCAGGTGGGCATATTTCAAAAATTCGCCAAGTTTTATTAATAGGTACAGAGTAAAACAATTTAGCTATAGTACCTCCCAGTTAAAAAAATATGTTTCAAAAAATGTTTGCCTTTTCAAATTTAAAGTTCAAAAAATATTTGGGTTTTGAAAATGTTTGCATATTCAAAAAATAATCACAACAGTACCTCCTAGTTAAAAAAAATATTTTTGTTTTAAAAAATACTCAGGTTTCAAAAAAATAAAAAGAGAAATATTGTTCTTAAAAAATGTTCGTGTTTAAATTTTTTTATTAACAACTTTAAAAAATTTGAGTTCTTAAATATATTCACTTTTTCAAAAAAGAAACTTCTTCTCTCAGTATCTGACGCGACCGTCAGTTTATTTTTAAATTTCGCGCTGCATATTAAACAGCAAGGCTGGTTTGTTCTAGTGGCTAGCAGTCTGATCGCTCCAGCGTGAGCGGCCCGCTACAATTCCTTGCGCCGCACTATTTTTTCTTGGAATTTTTTCTGGCGGGCTGTTGGTACGCTAATGGGTCGGCCCATTGCGGCTTTGTGGGTACTGTGATTTGTTTTTCACAGAAACGAATCGGGAGAACAAGGAAAACAACACCTGCGACGTACGAATATTATCTGGGTCGCACCGTAAATGGAAAAAAGTGAAGAAACAATCCTCTCTTTAATATTAGGTAAAGATAAAGATAAATATTGCATGAGAACAAAAAACTATTGTGCGTGTATTATATATTTTTGGGTGGCATACCGGCTAATGTGGTAACAACATTATCCCGCAGCAAGCGGGATTTGCCAACTACAAATCTTGCTATAAGAAATTAACAACATTATTCGTGCTCTGTAATAACGTCTCTCAGACATAGGAAGTGGCAGAGTGATCAGAACATTAATTCTTATTGTTGACACTTCCAAATATTCTATGGGAAATCAAATCGACTCTGTGTGTAGTCTGATAAAACGACTATGGATAATATGTATCATGTACTCAGCCGGTTTAAATTGTGCGATTGTATCAGACTTCTCAGGTAATACATGTACCTTTTTCAGAAGGATGTGATACAACTTTTTCCTCAAATTGTCTAATTTATTTTGGGAGAGGAGAAAATAAAGATTCAGTACTCCATACTTTAGAATGATGCTGAGGCTAATAATGCGTACATTATTCAGATTAGCATGCATAGAAGAATCTACATAGGGCAGCGATCATTTTTTTAGAGATAGTATTAGCATAGTGGATTTATCAATCGTTAAGATTATGCCAGTACTTATGAGTTGTTTTAAGATAGTATTAATGCATTACCCCTGAGACAAATATCTCCATGTCCTGGTTGTGGTCGAGGTCCGACAGCGGCAGAAGATCACCACCATTGTCGACCAAGCAAAATCCACCCCAAATAATGGCGCCCATCAAAAAATTAAGGCACCAAACCAACGCCGTTGTGAGAGACACCTGACAACAGCAACCACAAGCCACGGAATGAGCAACCCAAATCCACCTGCCCCCCAAAAACACTCAGCAGCGAACAAGGAGCGGGCCATCACCATCACAACTCACAACCCTAAATGGCCAGCCGCCTAACGGAAATAGACCGGTGGCAGACCCAGCCGTACGAACACCACCCCATCAAGGACTGAGCAATCGATTAATAACAAAGGGAGTTCCGTTGCTACAACAATATTTCCCCATGCCTTTATTTTCTACAAACTATTAATTGTGTGAGATAGATAAGGGCATCTGAGTATGCATCACACAAAGTCTGAAAACGAATATTCCCTATGCACATTCGTCTTTTTTAACAGGACAACAACCATAAGAAGAAGTTCAAACATATGGAACCACTCCTAAACTGTCCAAAGTAGCTAGCTATGCCAACAAACAAAAAAGAAAAAAGAATTTCGTCATTCAGAGCAACCATGTATGTTCAACTAAAAAAATATGTGTCCTATTTTGCAAGGTAAATTGCATATAAAAAACAAAAAGACATCATGGGATCTAGCCATGTTTATCTTAAGTGCCCAAGAATTAAACCAAATTATTTTTTCAGGGAGAAGAGCTAACATATGAAGGAACTGTGAGTTACCTCAACCGCCATATGCTGAAGCCATGCTCCCATGTCATTGGTTCCAAAAACCCCACTATATATTCCCAGAACATGGACTTTAGCCCACAACCTCTGCAGTCGAAGGTAGGGACTGAAACCAATAGACAGAGCTATCAATCAGAAAAATAAATGGTTGCAGCAACCGTTGGAACTCTGAACCATATCACTCGAGCATTAATTCCAATAAAGAGATCAATGAATCATCAATACTACTACTAACAATCGAATGAAGGAGTACGTGAGAACTCGTAGAGCACGAGGAATGGGTCCAAGTTCCTGAACTTGCGCCTGCAGCAACAGAAACATCAACACAAAGAAGAGACAGTAGAAGCAAAAATTAATGGACTGATTAGATGGTTCGGAGCTTCAATTAAGGGTGGAAATTAGGGGAAGATCACCAGGGCAAAAGAAGAAGACGGGATCCAGTACCAACCTTGACCTGGGAAGGTATACTGAGTAGGAGAACTGGAGAAGGAACAACGACTGTACTGATGCTCCATTAATCATGAAGAAGAAGAAGACCATACCCAAGTAGCTGGAAGAAACTGGAGGCGGTCTGGCCCAAATATGTTGCTAGACCATCGTCTAGCCGAACCCACGCTCCAAGCCCTCCACCTGTAATGTACACTAGCGGGTAGTGTGCGGCGGCCCGCCGCGCCACATGGGTTGATAAGCTATTTGGTTTTTGGTAATGTTTGGTAAGTCATCTGAAGACTTGATTAGTTGCAAAGTAGTTCATACAAGGAAAAGGTATATCCAATTGATACATGCATAAACGATCTACAATAGGTGATGATAGTGGCTACCGGGTACAAAATTGCAAAGCTCTTGTTCTTTTCTTACACCTGAGATGTTGATCCTCCAGTTGGATTTGTCTCTGGGGCAACTATGGACGCCTCGATAGGAAGGAGAAACTTCCCAACTATTTATTTATAGACTGATTGTCTTGCATAAATTTAAACATCGATGCAACGGTGTCCAGATACTATCACTACACTGTATAGTCAGATTTGCTTTCTGTAGAGTGCACCTAGAGTTGCAGCCTGGACCTGCCGACAGCTGGCAGGGTTGGCCTCAGCGATGAGGTGGTACAATGCGATGGCTAGCACTTGTGCATCTGTTGCCCGTGTAGATGATCTCCGTGTTGTTCATAAGAAAGAAATGATGTACAATTATGGGATGTGGGGCAGGCCGTCCCTCTCTCTCTCTCTCAGTGATGAGGTGGTATAATGCGATGGCTAGCACTTGTGCATCTGTTGCCCGTGTAGATGATCTCCGTGTTGTTCATAAGAAAGAAATGATGTACAATTATGGGATGTGGGGCAGGCCGTCCCTCTCTCTCTCTCTCTCCCTCTCCCACTCCCGCTCTCTCTCTCTCTCTCTCTCTCTCTCTCTCTCTCTCTCTCTCTGCTGTTTGTAGCAATTCGCCTTGTAGTATGAATAATACGAACTTGTATCAGCATCTCTATATGTTTATGTCCCAACATCTTATATTTGGATAAAACTATTACTGAATACTAGTAAAACGCCCGTGCGTTGCCACGGGCTATATCGGCGACTTACCGTTAAAGCGCTATCCTTTTCTTTCTTCCTTCCTTATCCCAACTAAAAATGCTTTTTGAATTTAAAATTATAGCCTTACAGGAGATCTTGTAAGAAATGTGCTACAAAAATATCAACCACAGATCTTTAATAAGGCCATGAGAAAGACATGAAGACAGCAACATAGTACTAAGGTGACTACCAAGAAAGACATGAAAGTCAAACTATAATGCTTTGCTCATACACATTATGTGTAATTTAGACATATCTATTCAAGTCCAAAAAGAATAGTGATGAACACCGATGTTGTCATAATTCTAATCACAACAAATATTTGAAATATTTGTTGGTTATACAAGAAAAAGCAAGCAAATATAACATGATTCTTTATAAAACTTAGAACTATTGCTTCCAAAGATGGCACCCTTGGTATGAGAATCAATCTGAAGCTGCCTTCGAGTAAACTAAGTCATGACTATTTGATTGAAGGGAGAAAATGATTGTTTTTTATTCCAAAGATAAATACACAAGTATAATGAGCAGTAGCATTGTGCAAGCATCGACAGCAATACAAATAGTAGTAGCCTCTCAATCCCTCACTATCCCTCTACAATAGTGCAAAGTAGTAAGATATGAACTAACTGCTTGCCTTCTAATATCAGAATTGAACCGTGGCGGAACACACATATCCTAATCTACAATAAAAACATCTACTTTGAATCTTATTTCTCTTTAGCAAGTATTTTTACTAAGCCAATTAAAGCATGTCTCTTAGTCCAAACTTCAGATAGGCATTCCATAAAGGAAGCACTTCATCAGCATCTTTCCTGTCACATCACATCATAGAACACTCCCTGCAGAAATGTAAGAAATATACACAATGAACGTCAAATAGTTGAATAGGAAGACACCAGAAACCTCAGAACAGACAGGTAAAATTTGATGGTACACAAATTCCCTTTAGAAGACATAAGAAGGTTTACACTCTCAACAACGTCCAAGAAAACCTAACATGCGAGAACTTATTAGTTATTAATGTTACTTCACTCCAGATTTAGTTGAGATGACAAGAACATGCATGCACTCACAAAACTGGTATTAGTATTATAAGGGTCACCTTACCAGAAGATCGACAATATAAGCTTACCAAAATCTACACGTCGATAACCATGTACCGGAGAGACAAATTGCTTACGATATTACAAGCTCATGTGTGTTTCGATCGCTTTGGATGGCGACTTACATCCTTTTAGTGCAGGAGTTGGAAAAATTCAGCTAACTAATATCACATCCTCTTAATGTTGTTCTACAAAAGTACAACACTTACATTTTGGTCGAGGCGGTGTGATCTGAAGAGGGGTGGTCACGGCGACGGCGAGGGCACCTCGAGTCGCCCTCAGGTGGGCGACGCGAGGAGGGGAGTGATCCTTCCGCTGCCTGAAAAATGAATGATCTGAGGCACTTGTTCTTGGTGTAACCTGCAACCAAAACATCCATTCATGCCCATCTTCTCTGAAGTTTGAGGCTGCGGTTGCTCTACTACAGCGATCATGACAAGAGAAGGTTTGAGTTACTTTTCTTGTCTAAAACCAAAAGGAATAAGAAATATAATATTTGATCATGGCTATTGCAATTCCTCTAACAAACTTCCGTGAAGTCCTGCTAGATGGTATAAAATGCAAACTTATTATATTATCACTGTCAACATCTCGACCTTGTTTCCCTCAAAGAATACTTTTCCACATGAAGTTATTTATAAAGAAGGGAATAACACACAGTTCTAAAGTTAAAACTTAAGAACTACACAATAATTAATAGCTCAAACTCTTGGCACACCTTCAGCCAAATAACTACAGAGAGAGTGGAAGCATGTAGCACTGCTCATACAAACAGCTCAATTATAAATGCACCTGGGTCTGGAACTCTTGCTCAATTGATCTACCAACTTCAGCTTCCTCCTCATCTGCTATTTTCCATATTATAATCTCTTCTCTAGCAGCTGTGTTACGTCCATTATTCGACCCTCGATCAACCTGAAGAATGCATCAAACACATGTATGTGCTGCCTCGTTGACTCCAACCTTCTTGAGAGAAGTAGTATACTTGAAACATCATAATAGAGATGAGAACATTACACTTTCATAAAGGAAATTGTACACTTTCATAAACAAATAAGCAACGATCCTTTTCTGGATTATACACGGAGTTGTTGCTAGAGGAAATTGTAAAAAGAAAACGGCCTCATCAGGCCCATATGTTTTCAACCTTCAGAGGTGAGCAATTGATGAGAGCATATCTCTCTTTGATTTACAAAATTCTTCTTTTCATAACTGTTGCATCTATCGAATAGTCCAAATGAAGAAAAGCATAATTTCTCTCCAGCCGTTATACACTAACTATGGGGCGCGAGTAGGTCGGAGGTTGTCCATCAGATTGTCGTCAACGCAAGTAAAAGCAACAGGCTTTCAGCCATGTTGTTACTTGTGCAGAGCTGATTTTTTAAATTAAAACACCTAAAGAACGAATAAGGTAATACTCAGTGGATGGCCATGATTTAAAAAAAAGCAAATCTAACTAAGTTTCATGCATATGAGAAATACGTGCTACAGAATTGTTTAAGAAGGTTGAGATAGCCAACCTTTTCAGGTGAAAATCAATTCCAAGGTTCCCAATTAACAGAATTATACCATTCAATTTTTCCAGGATCTCAGCAAAATAGTTCAAGCCATAGCAGTCATGATGCTATCTCTCTCTCTGCATTCAGAATAGAAAAATAGACAGTCAGGCAAGTAGCATTATTCAGAATAGAAGCACATAGAAAACAAATAAACAAACACACAAATATTGATGTACAGAATCGATACAAAAACATAGTGTGGTGACATTGAGATGTTACATTTACAATTCTACACATACATTATGCCCGTGCATTGTGTGAAACAGTGACATAGCAGACCATCACCACAAGCCCAATCATAGAAATTTCCATGGACAGGGTAGAACCTAGCATGGCAAGATGGCCATGGCGTGGACACAAAGGGCACAAGAGAAAGCTCGGGAGAGGAAGGCGGTGGCTTACCTACACCCGCAGAGTTGGAGAAGAAGTTGCGACGTCGCACAACAGAGAATCGAGAGGAGAACGCCCGTGCATTGCTACGGGCTACAACAATTTTTAACTACTTGTTACTTCTAAAAACAATAATTTTTGCCAAGTAGCAACAATTGGAAAAACGCGGTACCTTGAAGTTCTTAGCAACATAATTTACTACAACAATCAGACTTTAATTGTATGAGTTAAACTGATTGCTAAATAACAAAAATTGGCTAATCGAATGATTAACAGACTTCCACCCTTCAATATTTTATCTGCAGCTTAGCATAAAGAATACTATTATCATTAGTAGTGGTCACAAAACACCAGTACTTTGTAGTAAGGCACCAACAATAGATCCACTATAAATAAGAAAGGATATTCTATCTATAAGTCTATAAACATATCTAGGTGCAGGATATCAACCACCGAAAAACTCTTAGCACATGTCAAACTTATAGTCAAAGACGAGAGCTTCATCTGCAATGTTGTTAGCCACATGTAGTTTAACTCGGGGATTTGTAACTGAAATTGGCTCGGACAAAGACACAAACAACTTTTGTGCACAAAAATAACAAAGAACACCCAGGGAATTCTATAACTATTAACAATAAGTATCACATGTGCGGCGAGCTGACATCCCGGAATTGTGCAAACTCAAGACCATCCGCATTTAAATAGAAGTAATCTAGAGAGACATGGACTAAACCTAGGAGCGCACAGCAATAGCGAAGGAATCAGTAAAAAAGACACCAATTAATAAAATCCAAATAGAGGAGAGAAGCAACACATGACCTTGTGTTGGAGGATCTCCCTAACCAGGAAAGCATGGACTCGGCCAAGTCCGCCTCGCTCGCCATGAACTCTGTCGTCTCCTCCGAGTCAGGGTCTTCCAGCCTGCACCGGCCAAAACACCGCAAAGCTACTTAGACGACCAAACCTCAAAGAAAGCAACAGTTGGGGCTGAGATGGGAAAAAATACCGTATTTTGTGAATTTTATGGAGTCATCTTATAAATGTCACACATAGAGCTGAGATGGGCTGACTCGAAAAACTGAATTCAACCGAAACATAATCAAGACTGGAACCTCGGTATGATCATCCTATACAACTGTAGTATCTAAATCGTAGCTGATCTAAACTAAAGAAAAATCAATATTCAGACGAAACTGAATGGAAATCAAAATTGAAGCCTTTGTATGCATATGAATGGATCATCCTATAATGCTGCATTACCCGGCTCATGCGTAGAACTGCTAGCTGAGGCCTTTTCAGGTAGGTTTCTTTCGTTCCATAGTTTGCAATGTATCCTAGTACTTGTTTTTTTTTCTAATTCCTAGTCTACATGGCACCATTGTCAGAATAAATAGATGACATGAGATTGGATTTGTTTATTAGTGCCGGTGCAGCACTTTCAAATAGAATAAGTCAATTTATCCCAAATGAATATTCTACTATATTGAAAGTATATATGAAGAGCATATTGTCATTTAACTTCAATACAAACAATGGAAGAATTCCATGGATCACGGTATCTATTTATATGTAAGACTCAACAAATCAAACAATTAAGGAATCATCTTTTATTCAGGATGCCGTTAATTCCTCAACATATTGGTAGGCCATGTTCTGATGAACCAAGAACAGACTATCATGCCCATCTTCTTTTGTAAATTATACAGTGTATTGTCATGTTCGAATGAACAGATGCATAATATGTTAGTTCTTCAGAGTTAAAATCAGAATAAAAGCAACACGGCGGTGGGCATACACATGAAAACAATCATAGCTTCCCAATAGATTGGATTTTATCAAGATTAAGGAACACCTGATTCAATAGACCACTGAAGCTACTCTTTACTCGCATCATTTTTCTTCTCAAGTGTTGATCGGAACTGCAGCAACCCTAAAGTATGCCCTGTAGGAGTAGTATCAAAAACTACAACCCTAATATGCAATAAGAGAAGAGAAGTCAGACTCTAAAGGTTACTGGAACTAAGGTGTGAGCTGAAATAATACATATCACAATTAAACAAAAAAATATGAGAAAGTACAGGAAGTTGTACCAGCTGGAGTACAGAAGAAGACGTAAGGAAACACATGCTTGACACTGCCAATCTCCCATACCTTCCTCGTTTGGAACATTTATTTAGAGATCTGGACTGAAACAAGCACGCATGAATCAATCTCCTCACTGTGTGGACTCGAACCTGCATGACAGCGTCGAAGAAATTGGTTGTGGAGTTCAATGGTCCACTGGAGGAGGGACTTGGGGTTGATGGTCAGGACGACGCGCACGAGGTCGGACCGCCTGAGTCGCCGGTACGTGACTCACATCCAGGGCGAAAACGGATCTGCCGAAACCTTCGCGAACCAGTCAACAGGCGAACTCGATGGGGAAGAAAACATGACGATCTTAGACGTACTCCTGGACATCGGGGCACGAGGCCACCCTGCTGCCCCTGCTCTCGTTCGCCGCGTCGCCAGAGGAGGAGGCACCGACTCCCTCCTCACCTGCTCGAGCGCGGCCTCGAGGCGGCGCGCCAGGTGTGCCCATTCCTCCGGCGATGTAGAGGAGGGTGGAGGTGGCTGAGCGGGTGATAGTGGAAGGCGGGGGGCGGCGGCGGCGGAGCAGGGAGATTGGGGCGGCGCTGCCTCGCTAGACGAGGGAGATAGGGCGGCCGCATCGGGTGGATCGAGAGACGGAAACCGATGGAAGGGGGTGGTGGGAGGTGGGACAAAAAAACCAGACGAAAAATAACCGGTTGAAAATAAACCGGTTGAAAATAAACCGGTTGAAAATGGTGGGACTATTCAACCAATTCGTCCATTAGAAGTAGAGAAAATAGCATCAAGAAGAAACAAGAGGAACATATGATTAAAATGCGCTCTCTTAGTGTGCTAGTATGCATCTTTGGTGGTACTTTTGCTAAAAACTGAGTAGCTAAAAATAAGTGCAAACACGACAGAATTCAAAGCACCATATACACAGCCTAAAAATATACTACAAACTTCATTGATCCCTGATGAAGACGAAAACATGAGGCTGGATGGAGAAGCTGCTCCACAGTGCTCAAGGATCGTTGCCAGAGACCAAAACTTAGAGCTTCATGGAGAAATTGCATGTCTGACGATTGTAGTGATGCTCACTGAATATCTTGGGAGTCGTTGGACTGATCTTTTGGTGGGACATGTTCTTTCATTTCACATATGAATACAATATTAATAACTGAATTACAAGGATTTAATTCCTGACACGGATAACTTAGACAGCTCCACATGGTAAAGCTCTAGCAACAAGAGATAAAAAAAGAGAACATATAAAAATTCAACAAATAACATGGAGAAGGCACAAGTTCACCTAGAATTGTGAATACTTCGGGTTAAAAAATTGTAAGCACTAATTGTTATGGTACTAATGAGGCAGTGAACAAAAAACATAAGCAGGTAATTTCCGCATCAAACATGCTCGGCTATTGACATTAATAACGCGATCAAAGAGAATATTTGCCTCCTGTGTGAGGCAAAGGAGATATAGAGCTAGTTTGGTTCATGTCCTCGTGAGATGCCGCCTGGCCTGGAGCATGCCTGGAAGATAACCGCAAGTTGTTTGGTTGCTGTCCACAAAAAGCCTGGAGTGGCCTGGCCTGGAATAGAAGCGAAATCATTAGCCTGGTTTGAGAAGCCAGGCAGTTAGTTAGCCTGGTCCAGGCGTTTACAATTGGTCGCCTGGCGGGCTGCCTGGACCGTAAGTACCAGGCAAACTGTACTTTCTGCATGTCCTCACGAGTCACGAGATATTTTTTTAATCCTAATAGCTCTTCACGGTCAGGCAAGAACCAAACACCCATTTTCCTAGGCTGCCTGACCAGGCAGGAAATCGTTCGGGATTCATGTCCACACAGGCAGCAAATTTTCCCAGGCACACAGGTGTGGACAAGAACCAAACTAGCCCCTGCCTTGTGCAAACATTATACCCTTTCCTTTCTACTCGTACATGTTCTTCTCCCCTTGATGAAAAAGCAGAGCACCGCATAGTCCCTCAAAAAAAGTAGAGTTGAGAACAAATCTGATGAATCATAGAGAAAAGCAGATCATCTACAGATGAATGCTTCAGTAGGTATCGGTCGTACCCAATCATGTAAGCCATTTTCATCTGGTTATCTCTTACAAATAATCAACCCAAATTCCTGTATACACAAGTGAGATTAGAAAATTCAGAGAAACGTCAGTGTCCTTGCACTGGATGTCATATAGGCATTAGCCAGTAGACAATCCACAAATATGGGAGGAAAAAATAGTACCTGCTTGTTAGTATTTGGCATATGTCAGAAGCATGAATGAAGTGGAGGTTGCATCCTGCTATGCCGCACCCCACACGAACTTATCCCTTCAACAATATCAAGTTAATCAGTTATGCTACTTTTATTGATCTCAATATGGTCACTTGGAATTTGTGATAACAGAGCTTCATTTTTGATAAAATATTTGCTATGTATTTCTGATGTGTTAAGGTGGTGTTCTGTATTTTGTGAACCCTGACAATGTCTTGTTATTCGAGGTTCCAATCGAAATAACATACAGATTGCAATGGACGCCGTCCTTTGTTGATGTACTTTTCTTTTTTCGAGAATGAATGTTGATGTACTTTTCACGGAAAAAATCTTACATAGACCAGGATATTCTGAATATCATACACTGGTCCTATCACAAGATGTGTGTAGACTAAACTTGAGATAGTACTCTTTTATCAGATCATATAAATTGGAATTAAAAACTTAGAATGAAACCATCATTCACTATAGCTCAATTGGTAAAATTCGTGTGAACAACAATTTATAAACTTACAGCTACATGATTAGCTATCCAGATCTTGTGGAAATACCAAAGTGAGAAAGATGGAATCATAAAATATGTACAATACCTAAATGGAAACTTAACATGAGAAGCTACTCGCTGCACCATGTCAATCAGCCAACGACCTGCCCTAGCTCGGTTACCATCATCGTGCATGCATCACAGAGGCTAAATCTTTTAGGCAATACAAACATACAAAATTACTGTATAGCACAGATTATGGTGGGCCAGAACTGAAACGAAAAACATAAACATGACCAAAAAGAACTAAGGGCACCCATAAATAGCAAAAGGGTAAGTTGGCACCAATCTGTAGTACATGCCTAGAAAATTGTTTATGGTAAAAATCCAATCTGTTAAAAGAACACAAAATAAGGAGTATAGCAAAGCAATGTCTAGACAGAACTGAAGTCAATTTACCTTGCAGCCGTCTTGACATCAGGTCGAACAATTGGTGGGCGTCGAAGTAGTCCCTCGTTGCTGCCATCGTACTCCGGCATGTGGAGGTCGCCGGCTGTAGCGGGGACGGGGGCAAGGCCGTGCGCGTGCAAGACGTACCGGTGGATGCGGAGGGCGCATGACTGTTGCATCCCATGGCGAGCCACCACCCAATGCGATCTGGGCTGGCCGTGTTCTCTTTGCCGCCGCCGTCGCTGCCGCCGTCCAAAATCTCTACCGTGGCACCACCTCTGCTGCATGGATGGAGATGGGTACCGACACAGGGAAGGAATATGAAGGCCGGTGGTTTGGTCTCCGGCGAGGCAGTGGCTGGTGTGGGCTTTGGGCAAAAACGACAAATTTGACCTATGGACGAAAACAATTCATAACTTAAATTGTCTTTGAAAATTTTTCACTTCACTGATCTTTTTATGTAGCGCCCGACACATGGGCGTCACACTACATTGTGCAACGCCTAGTTGATAGACGCTAAACGTCTGACCAATGTCACACTCTAGACTGTCTGAAAATTGCTAAGTCTGTGTGTAACGTCTAAGCGCTAGGCGCTACACCATACAGTGTGGCGCCTAGCGTCTAGGCGCTACACAATTTGGGTCTTTGGTTTTGCTTCGCTACGCTGTCACGAGGCCGAATGCTTCTTTCTTTCTTGCTCGGTGCGACGGGAAAAAGTGATGCGGGTATAGATGGAGGCAGCCAATAAAAAGTTCCTCGGTCAACACGCCCAACCAGACATGCAACCTATTACAGCTAAGAGCATGCAGCAGATTTTATGTTCTGGTCATAGTGGGAGTAACATAAGTAGTAACATAGATGCCACAAGAGCCTTCCTACATTTGCGCCCTGCTAAAAGCTATCGCACCACATGGTGCAGAGACACTCGACAAAAGACGAGCAACAGCCCTTGGCAGCCCCCATGGCTGCTGCCTCTGCGCCATCTTGCACTCGATCCTCCGGCCTTCTGCCTGGATCCAAGGATGACGGAACCTGGGGCGGGTTCAAAATGGCAGGGACTTCAACTGGTGGAGCAGGCAGAGCGGCTGCGGGAAAGGCCATGTTAGGCCGTGTGGTCGACGCCTTGGGAGTACCTATTGATGGAAAAGGGGCTCTAAGCGATCACGAACGAAGACGATAAGCAAAAATGGTGATGTGTCAAATAGTTAATGAAGAGAGAGACAAATAGAGTAACATAATATGTTACCATCACATAGCGGTTCCCAATGCTAAATGAGTTTATGAAGTAATAAATGAAGTGATGCATGACACTACATATATGTTACTACCCACTATAAAGGTAGTAACTTAGACTAGTAACATGTACATGTTACTAGTCTAAGTTACTCCATGTTACTAGTCTAAGTTACTCCCCACTATGACCAGCCTAAAAGAAGTTCCGCACCACGATTCCCCTAGGGATTTTTTAGGGTTCCAACTTCCTCTCGCGGTGACCACGAGAGTTCCCCATCTACCCCTCGGGTGATACCGATCTAGTCGTCAAACTATCCACGGCTGCCGCCCAGGCCTCTTCCGCTTGGGTTGTAACATGTGTGATCTCGTTGCATGGCTGGGAAAGAGACGATGCCGCCGCTGGCGGCAAGGGGATCTGGTGCTGGCACTGGAGGTGATGAATCAGGACCAAACCTGAAAAACAAGTTCGCGGGATTGAATCTGCATGGCGAGGAAGAAGAAGATATGGATCTGTCAGGAGAGATTGATGGTTTGATTCAAGAGGTTCGTTGGCTGGCAATTTTTATGGTTCATACGACCAAGCCCTTCAGTTATGTAGCCCTATACTAATCAATGCGCAACGCATGGATGACAGCACAGGGGGTCACCTTCAAAGCAGTGGGGGAGAACCTCTTCCTCGCGCAGTTCATGTGTGTGGGTGACTGGAACAGAGTCATGGGAGGTGGCGCATGGCAATTTAGAGGTTTTGCAGTGGTGATGGAAGAATATGATGGGTTCACCAACGTGAAGGATTACAAAGTTGATAGAATCCCAGTGTGGGCACGGATCATTGGTGTTCCCGATGGTCTGATGAAGAAGAAAGAGATCGCAGAGAAGATAGCAAGGAAGGTTGGGAAACCACCAATCCGTGTATCGGTGGAAGACAGGAGAATTGTTCAGACCAAGTATCTCCGTGCCCGTGTGTTCCTAGATCTGGATACGCCGCTTGTGAGATTTGTACCAATAACTTTGAGGGAGAGCATAAAGTATCCTGTTGAATATGAAAAATTGCCAGACTTCTGCTATTTCTGTGGACTTATTGGTCATCTAGTAACTGAATGTGGAGATGGCATGCATAAGGTTGAGGATTGCGAATGGGGTGAATGGCTGCTTGTAAACTTTGATGCCCCTAACTCATTTGGCCAAGGAAGAGGAGGGGGCAGAGGCGGTGGCAGAGGAGGACAGGGTCCGGGCTGGGGAGGCAATAATGGCCGAGGTAGAGGCAACCCTGGTGATGCAAATGATGAGGAAAATCATAATGTGGATCTTAGTGGTTCGGGTGGTCAGAGCCATAACAGAGGGCCTCCAGCTCGTAAGAGACTTGTTGGCCCGGACGGAATTTTCCTAAAGGATTCTACCATACCATCCTCATCTTCGGGAGTGGTGGCAGATAGAGTGATGATGATCGAAGGAAGCCCAGTTATTCCTGCAGACAGAGGTTCGATGAGTACTCCGCAGAAGGTGCAGAAACCGAAGAGGCAGAGAACACACGTTGGTGATCAGGCAAATCAGACAGAGTCAAGCAATGCTATCAGCATGATAACAGCGACCTCCGACCCGGAGGATCGCCGAGCGCAATGAAAATCTAGGTGCCCCGACAGTTCGCTCGCTTCTGGATTTGCAGAAGCGTTTTAACCCAGATGTGTTTTTCCTGTCTGAAACACATTTGGATAATGAAAAGGCAGAAAACTTGATGAGGAAATTGAAGTTTGATCATGTGTTGGTGGAACCCAGTCCGGATGGGAGGAAAGGTGGGCTCTTGATGGTCTGGAAGAAGGAGGTTAGGATCTACTCCCGAACTACTACTCTAGAGTTCATAGATGTGTCGGTTGAGGAACCGGACGGGCGAATGTGGTGGATGACAGGAATGTACGGTGAGCCAAGTTGGGATTACAAGGAGAGGACCTACTGGAACTTGAGGGATCTGCATGCCCAATCAAGTCTGCCGTGGATGGTTATAGGGGATTTTAATGAAATCTTATACTCGTCAGAGAAAGACGGTGCCCCCCCCCCCCCGTCAACAGTCGAGGTTGCAGGCGTTCCAAGACGCTTTTGTCTGATTGTATGTTGGAGGATGTCGGTTATAATGGTGACAGATTCACTTGGTTCAGAGGAGGGCTACGAGAGAGACTAGACAGAGCGGTCACAAATGCGACTTGGCTTTTATTACATCCGCTTGCTGGTCTCAGTAATCTTGACATGGGCAAATCAGACCACCGGCCCATACTAATGGACACCGAGTACCTGGCCGGGGTGGCGGACAGTAACCCAAAAAAAGACAAGAAGTTTGAAATGAGGTGGTTGGCAGAAGAATCAGTGAATGAAATTGTAAACACAGCTTGGCAGAAGGCTATGCACCATGGCTTGTGCCCTACTATCACAGAGAAAATCAATTCAGTTCATAGGGACCTGCATGATTGGGACCGCAGGGTTTTGAGGAAACCGCAAGCTAGGCTGAAAACTGCACGCCGAGAGCTTGAGAAGGCGATGCGGGGGCCTTACTCGAGTGAAGCAAGAATGAAACACAAAGAGTTGTCTGTTTTGATTGAAAATCTTTTGGAGCAGGACGAAATGTACTGGGCATAGAGAGGACGTGTTCGATGGCTCAAGAAAGGAGATAGAAACTCATCTTATTTCCAGCAATGTGCCTCGGCAAGGAGAAGAAGGAATCTAATAAAGAAGTTGAAGAACGAGAGTCAGAACTGGGTGGAAGGGAATGATAACTTGAGGCCACTGGTTCGGGACTATTTTGATAATTTGTTTACCTCTATAGGTGGGGAGATAAATCATGAGCTGTTAGCTTCTGTAAAACCTCGTGTAACACAAAACATGAATGAATTTTTGTCTGCTCCATATACTCGGGATGATGTGCGCAAAGCTTTGTTTCAGATAGGAGACATGAAGGCACCAGGCCCGGACGGGCTTCATGCCATTTTTTTCAAGAGATTTTGGCACATCATGGGGAAAGAGCTGATCAATGAGGTGTTGCATGCGATAAATAACAGGAAGATTCCGGAGGGGTGGAATGAAACTAATGTTGTTTTACTTCCAAAGGTGGACTGCCCGGAGGTGATCACCCAATATAGGCCTATTAGCTTATGCAATGTAGTTTATAAAATCATTTCAAAGATGATTGTTAATAGGTTGAAGAGCATATTACCAGAAATTATTTCCCCTACCCAAAGTGCTTTTGTGCCAGGAAGGCAGATTACGGATAATGTTCTGGTGGCTTATGAGTGATTTCACCAATAAATAAGAAGACACATGGTAATTCGGGCCTTTGTGCAGTGAAGTTGGATATGAACAAAGCTTATGATAGAGTGGAGTGGGTTTTTTTGGAGAGAATGATGCTGAAGCTAGGGTTTCAAGAACAATGGGTGCAATTGATTATGGAGTGTGTCTCATCCGTCAGATATAGGATACAGTTCAATGACACAGAAACGGAAGAGATTTTTCCAGGGAGGGGGTTGCGCCAAGGGGACCCTCTCTCCCCTTATCTGTTTTTGCTTTGCTCAGAAGGACTATCGAGCTTCCTGGCCCATGAGGAAGAGATAGGAAATTTGGAAGGGATCAGGGTGAGCAGGAATGCCCCAATAATATCTCATCTCCTTTTTGCGGACGACTCCCTTATCTTAATGAAGGCAGATATGCAGAGTGCTAACACTCTCAAAAGAGTTCTTGATATATATTGTGGGAGCTCAGGACAAGAAGTGAGTAATGCTAAGCCGAGCATATTTTTTAGCCCCAATACACCGGTTGGAGTTAGGGAGGAAATTTGTGAGGAGCTGGAGATTGCCACTGAAGCTCTCTTGGACAAGTACTTGGGGATGCCCACCTTGGTGGGCGTGGATAGGAGTGACTGTTTTCAACACCTAATAGATAGGATTTGTCAGAGGCTCAAAGGGTGGAAGGAGAAATTCCTATCAATTCAGGGCAAGGAAATATTACTGAAATCAGTGGCTCAGGCAATTCCATCATATGCTATGTCAGTGTTTAAACTCCCAAAAGGAATTTGTAAATCAATCGCCGATGTGATTGCCGGATTTTGGTGGGGGATGGAGAAGAGAAGAAGAAGATGCACTGGTTTGCGTGGTGGAAGATGTGTGTACCAAAGAAGAAAGGGGGATTGGGATTTAGAGACCTTCACAGTTTCAACCTTGCTTTACTAGCAAAACAGTGTTGGCGTCTAATCCAGAACCCTGACTCTCTGTGTGCACGTGTTTTTGAGCGCGAAGTATTATCCTGAGGGAAACTTGTTGAAGGCAGGCTCGAAGAAAGGGGCGTCGTTTACCTGGCAAAGTATTGTGGCGGGTATTCAAACGTTCAAACGAGGGTGTATATGGCGAGTGGGTACAGGTGCACAGATAGATATATGGCAAGACCCATGGATCCCATCGAGCCCTTCGCGGAAAGTTATCACCCTGCGAGGATCAGTGATGCTGAGATATGTGGAATAATTGATCGATCCTCATCAGGGGCAGTGGGACGCACTAATCCGAGATGTGTTCTCTCCGGTTGATGCTCACAGGATCCTCCAAATACCCTTAAATGTTCAGGTGATGGAGGATTTTATAGCATGGAATTTCACGAGGTCAGGGACGTTCTCGGTCCGGTCAGCTTATCATAGAGAATTTTTTTTGAAGGGAGTTTATCATAGAGAATTTGAGCACACATATGGACACCGGCTTGCTAGATCTGATGGGCAAGGGAATGCACAAGCTAACACAATATGGCAGGAAGTGTGGAACCTTAATTCGCCTGGGAAGATCAAGCACTTCGCTTGGAAGGCGCTGAATGGTTCACTGCCCTGCTATGGAATACTAGTCAACAGGCACATCCCGCTTACACCACAGTGTCCTTTCTGTTTGGTTGGGCTGGAAGATATTCAACATTGCTTGTTTACATGCAACAGAGTAAAGGCGGTCTGGACAGAATTGGGAGTACCAAATATTATTGGGGATGCGGTTATACAGGACAGGTCTGGATTACTTACAACAGAGATTCTCAGTCGGGCACAAGGCATATCTGAAGGAGTACCAATGCCTGAACTTATTCTAGTGGCAGCATGGTATCTCTGGTGGCAGAGGCGTCAACATGTGAAGGGGGAGGAGATCCAAACAGCAGAAAAAAGCAGCAATATCAATTCGAGTGCTAGCGACCAATTTTACTCGAGCATACTCCAGCAAGTACTCAGAAAGGAAGCAAGACCACATGTGGAAACGGCCGGCAAATGATGTGGTAAAAGTTAATGTTGATGCTGCTTTCCAGCCCGATTCTCTTTCAGGAGCAACAGGAGCGGTCGCACGCGACCACCGAGGGAATTTTATAGCAGCAGCTACTTGGTATCTTCCTCAGGTCTCGAGTGTTGATGCAGCTGAAACTGTGGCAATTCGCAATGGGTTTTATCTAGCAGGCAGGATTGGATGCAACAAAGTTCAAGTTGAATTGGATAGCAGTTTTGTGGTGGAATCAGCGCAGAACCAAGATTATACAAGATCAAATACAGCCACGATTCTGGAATGTAGAGAGCTCTTGACTTTGCCAGTGGAGAATACTCCCACTGTTTTCGGAAAGCTAATGAGGCTGCTCATATATTAGCTAGCCACTCTTTTAGCAATAGATCTTCCTCCTTTTGGGAAGCTAATATCCCAGACTTTATTTCTCAAGCTATTGTAAACGATCTGTTTTTGATGTGAGGAATAAAGTCTTGATGCTTCAAAAAAAAAGAGCATGCATGCAGCGAGTTAAATGGCTGCAATTAATTAAGCCAGAGCTCGTGCATGCAGTTTATTACGGCTGCACCTTGGCTTTGGCGTTTTGGCTTTTGGGACTTTCAACCCGCGGCGCATCTGGTCGGCTCGCGACAGTGTAGTCAAAATCAGAACTCCCGATTGTGCAGCGTCTAAACGTTAGGCGCTATACTGTGTGGTGTAGCACCTAGTTCTTAGGCGTTACATGTTGACTTAGCAATTTTTAGATAGCTTTGGATGCGACGCTGGTCAAAAGTGTAGCGCCTATCAGTTAGGCGCTGCACAGTGCAGTGTAACGCTCAGGCGTTACATGAAAAGGTCAATGGAGCGAAAAAAATTTAAAAATTCTTTTCATCCACAGGTTAAATTTGTCGTTTTTGCCTGGGCTTTGCTGCTGGGATTCATCGGCCATGGGACGTATGGGCGAGGTGTGAAGGGCGGACCTTTTTATAGGCACGCTCATACTGCACGTGGCATGGTGCATGGATGACAGATTGGCTGGCGATGGGGTTGAGCCGTGCACCGCATGAGAGTTCCAGAATCATGGCGAGAAAGCGGGAGTGGAGAGATTAGCGGTGACTGGTAGGCTAGACCTCGAGATATTTTAGATGATCAAAGCCCATGAAACGGCTTTTAGTGAGTGGAAAGTTGAGGAGGTTCCATCGCTCCTCCCTCTGCAACCTGTTTAGGTACATGTCATTGGTGTTCCACCTCCCCTCCGCCACTTCCTTGGTCTGTGGGCAGTGGGATCAGTTATTGGTGCCACTCAGGAGAGGTGGCTGTTCACTCCATGGATATTTTTGACAAACATGATGATTTTGATGAAGCGTCAGTCCGCTCGGATGTTTATGTCAAGCTTAATGGATATGCATTTCGGTTTATACTAGAGGAGAATGATTTTGTCCCTAACAATGAATTCATTCCTAAGATCTGGGAAAACCATGACAACGGGCATGATGACGATGCTAATCGGGATTCCCAAGTTTCTGATAAGGATGTGAGCAAGAGGATAAAAAACATGCAGGGGGAAGGTGAAAAAACGACGCCTGTGGCGAATTCAGTGTACGCGGTTCCTATGAAGTCGACTCAATTTTCTGATGTTCCTTCGGCACCTGCGCATGCGGGCATGTCCGTTGTGGCCTTGCCTACAGCAGGTCGGCCAGCACTTGCTCACACGCAAGCACAGGACCAGGCACGGTCCATGGCATACACGGATGCATGCCCCATGCAGGCAAACGCCGGGCCGGAGCGGTCCACTGCTCCTGGCCGCACTGCGCTGCCTGCGATTGCTACGCGCGTGAGTATGGCTCACGAGCAGCCAGCAAGTGCTGAGGCCGTGCATGCAGCCCATGCTGCTGCCCCGGCGCTGCTGCAGTCGGAAATGGGTCCGGACGCGCCGCCAGCCGCCCATACTGCTGCTCCGGTTTCGGTTCGTGCGCCAGCTTCTTCAACGACGCCACCGTCGAAGTCTCCGGTTCGCGCGGTAGTCGCCGTGGTTCCTCTGGGCCCAGCGGCGGAACGTGCGAGTGGATCAGCCCCAGCACCTGCAGCGGTCGTTCCGGTGAGACCCGGGGCGCGTCCCTGTTCACCGACCTCTGCGACAATCCGGACTTCGCCAACAACTCCACTATCGACGCCGATGGGTACTATGTCTGGCGGGTAGGCTACGCCAGTTCGACGTAGTAACCGTCACGCTCTCTCTGTTGATGGTTCTTCCCCGACTGATGAGCACTCTTTGGCAAAGGCGATGTGCCGCCAGGCTTCAAGGAACTTGGACCCGACGACAGGTACCTCATCCGCTCAATCTTTTCTTTCCTTTTCAGAAACTCGCATTTCTTCTACCTTAAAGAATGTTGGTGTATCTATAGGAAAGAATGAAAATGAAATTAATCTGTCGGTTGGGGTACTTAAACATATGGAGATCGACCGATTAAAGGTTTCTCCGAAGTGTCCTACCACATTACCGAACCCCGAAACCGATGAGGATGATGAAGCGGATGCCAAATATGATGGTCCGCTTATCTCCAACCTGGTTGGTGAGGTTACCGAGGTTGGATTGGATGACGCAAGACATGGGTCCATGTTTTGTGACTTCACAGTGTCCACGCGGAAATCTAAATCACACTCCTCTAAAAAGAAACAAAAACCGCCCAAGAAGGCGAAGAGCTCCACACCTATACGAGTTTCCACATGAGAGGCATGTTTTGGAATAGCAGAGGTCTCTCAGACTTGGCTAAACATAAACACGTCGGTGATTGTGTTCGGGAACATGGATTGGATTTTGTGGCAATTTCCGAGGCTGGTAAGTGTGACTTTCGCCCGCATGTCCTCGATCACCTATCGGGTGGTTTCGACTACACATGGCACAGTCTACCAGCTCGTGGAAGGTCTGAAGGAATCCTTCTTGGGATACTGACGTCGGTCATGGACTTGTTGGCCTTCTCGATCGGTGAATTTCATATAAAATTTCACCTAAGAAACAGGGCTGATAATTTCACATGGACTCTCGTCGCTGTCTATGGGGCTGCCCAAGATGAACATAAAGCGGCTTTTCTTCGGGAATTGGTGGCTAAAGATAACCCATATCCAATGCTGATTGGAGGGGACTTTAATATCCTTAGGTACCAGGAAGAGAAAAATAATGACCGCTTCGACACCCATTGGTCTTTTCTATTCAACGTTGTGATAGACAGTTTGGATCTTCGAGAGGCCATTATGTCGGGGCGGCAGTTCACATGGGCTAATAATCGATCTGTGACGACATACGAGAAGCTTGATAGGGTACTCATGGACACCGAATGGGAACTAAAATTTCCTCTTGTAACCATGCGAGCCCTTGAGCGTATTGAGGCATTATCGGATCATGCACCCATCATTCTGGATTCTAACTCTACAAATCCACCCACCCGTCGCCCCTTCAAATTTGAATTGGGATGGCTGCATAGGGAAGGATTTGTGGACATAGTTAAGAATTTTTGGGAGCGGCCTGCCATTGGTCGTACACCGATTCAGAGATGGAACTTTAAAATAAGGGCCATGAGGCAACACCTCACTGGATGGGTGAAACACACCAACGAAATATATAAAAAAGAAAAACAACGGCTCTCCACCATTATTGACAACCTCGACAAGATTGCAGAGACGCGCACCTTATCTCAACAAGAGATTGAATTGAAAAATCAATCTAATGAGAAGGTGGATAGGCTTTTGCGAGAAGAGGAAATCAAATACTACCAGAGATCTAAAGTTGACTTCATTTTGATGGGTGATAGTAATACAAGATACTTCCAATTGATTGCCAATGGGCGACACAGGAAGAAATGTATTTACAGTCTCCAACAAGATGAGGGGCGGATCGATGGTCAGGAAGAGCTCAAAAGGTACATCACGAAATACTACAAATCTCTGTTCGGGGCGACGGTTGAAGGAAACATCACCCTTGATGAGACTCGAACAGATGATATTCCACAGGTCACGGCAGAAGAAAATGATATCCTTACGACACCATTCTCAGAAGAGGAGGTGAGAGCGGCGGTGTTCCAGATGGAACACAACAAAGCTCCAGGACTTGATGGCTTCCCCACAGAATTCTATTAGAATTTATGGGATATCATCAAGACTGACCTTCTGGAATTGTTCAATTGTCTTCATGCCGACAAACTTGATCTATTCAGACTTAACTTTGGTGAGATTGTCTTGTTGCCGAAGGTTAAGGAGGCCGAATGGATCCAACAGTTTAGACCAATATGCCTCCTTAATGTCAGCTTTAAGATTTTCACCACAGTGGCTACGAATAGGTTAAACTTTGTGGCTGAACATGTGGTCCAACCATCTCAAACGACGTTCATGCAAGGAAAGAATATACTCGATGGGGTTGTAATCCTGCATGAGACCGTTCATGAAATGCACCGGAAAAACATGAGTGGAGTAGTATTAAAAATTGACTTTGAAAAAGCATATGACAAGGTCAAATGGTCTTTCCTCCAACAAGCTCTAAGGATGAAAGGTTTCTCCGATAAATGGCGCCAGAGGATCCAAAACTATGTAACTGGAGGTAGTGTGGCCATCAAAGTCAATGATGATGTAGGCCATTACTTTCAGACAAAAAAAGGACTACGACAGGGTGACTCCATGTCCCCAATGTTATTTAACATTGTTGCTGACATGTTAACTATTCTGATTGAGCGTGCTAAGCAGGATGGCCAGATTGTAGGAGTAGTGCCACACCTTGTGGATGGTGGCCTCTCTATTCTGCAATATGCAGATGAGACAATTCTTTTTATGGAACATTGACCTGGACAAGGCTCGAAACATGAAACTATTGCTTTCAGCGTTTGAGCAAATGTCGGGTCTTAAAATTAACTTTCATAAAAGTGAATTGTTCTGCTTTGGAGCAGCCATTGAGTCGGCGGGTGACTATGCTCCTGTTTGGTTGCACGCATGGCCAATTCCCGATGAGGTATTTGGGAATATCAATTCACTATCGGCATCTCACTATTGCGGAGTGGAAGCATGTAGAGGAGCGTCTAGAGAAGCGGTTGAGCAGTTGGAAAGGAAAGATGCTCTCAGTTGGGGGACGGTTGGTTTTGATTAACTCTGTCCTCACAAATATGGTTCTCTATATGCTTCTTTCTTCCAACTACCAAAAAGGGTCTTGCAAAGATTGGACTATTTTAGATCCAGATTCTTTTGGCAAGGAGACGGGGAAAAGAAAAAATACAGACTCGCTAAATGGAGTGTGGTTTGTAGACCAAAAGACCAAGGTGGCCTTGGAATTCATGACCTACAGGTCAAGAATGAGGCCCTACTTAGTAAATGGTTGTTCAAACTACTTACTGAGGATGGTGTTTGGCAAACCATGCTATGCAACAAGTATTTAGGCCAAAAGGCGGTGTCTCAGACATATTGAAAACCTGGAGACTCTCACTTTCGGGCTGGCCTAATGGCGGCAAAGAAACATTTTTTCGTTTTGGGTCTTTCGCGATAAAGGACGGGTCAGAGATTCGTTTCTCGGAAGACATCTGGCTAGGCAATGCCAGTCTTCGAGAACAATATCCAGCCTTGTACATCATTGCTCGTGAGAAGAATAATACTATTGCGCAGGTGCTCAGTTCATCCCCGCCGAATATTTCGTTCAGGCGGGATTTGATTGGGCCTCGCCTTATGTCATGGCATAATCTATTGTCCAAGCTGGATTCGATTAACCTGACACAAGGCCGAGATGTTTTCGCTGGAACCTTATGAAGGAAATATGCCCTAGAGGCAATAATAAAGTTATTATTTATTTCCTTATTTCATGATAAATGTTTATTATTCATGCTAGAATTGTATTAACCAGAAACATAATACATGTGTGAATACATAGACAAACATAGTGTCACTAGTATGCCTCTACTTGACTAGCTCATTGATCAAAGATGGTTGTGTTTCCTAGCCATAGGCATGAGTTTTCATTTGATTAACGGGATCACATTATTAGGAGAATAATGTGATTGACTTGACCCATTCCGTTAGCCTAGCACTTGATCGTTTAGTATGTTGCTATTGCTTTCTTCATGACTTATACAAAGTTCCTACTACTATGAGATTATGCAACTCCCGTTTACCGGAGGAACACTTTGTGTGCTACCAAACGTCACAACATAACTGGATGATTATAAAGGAGCTCTACAGGTGTCTCCGAAGGTACATGTTGGGTTGGCATATTTCGAGATTAGGATTTGTCACTCCGATTGTCGGAGAGGTATCTCTGGGCCCACTCGGTAATGCACATCACTATAAGCCTTGCAAGCATTGCAACTAATTAGTTAGTTGTGGGATGATGTATTACGGAACGAGTAAAGAGACTTGCCTGTAACGAGATTGAACTAGGTATTGAGATACCGACGATCGAATCTCGGGCAAGTAACATATCGATGACAAAGGGAACAACATATGTTGTTATGCGGTTTGACCGATAAAGATCTTCGTAGAATATGTGGGAGCCAATATGAGCATCCAGGTTCCGCTATTGGTTATTGACCGGAAACGTGTTTCGGTCATGTCTACATTGTTCTCGAACCCGTAGGGTCCGCGACGCTTATCGTTTCATTTACGATATAGTATTTTATGAGTTTTGTATGTTGGTGTCCGAATGTTGTTCGGAGTCCCGGATGAGATCATGGACATGACGAGGAACTCCGGAATGGTCCGGAGTTAAAGTTTGATATATGGGATAATAGTGTTTGATCTCCGGAAGGGTTCCGGAATTCACCGAAAGGGGTTCCGGAAGTTTCCCGAAATGTTTGGGTACGAGAACACGTTATTTGGGCCAAAGGGGAAAGCCCACAAGGTTTTTGGAAAGCGCAAAAGGAAGTTTTATGGGAGTCGAGGGGCCGATGCCGTGGTCTCGGCGTGCAGGTCGACGCCGGGAACCTGGCGTCGCCCTGGAGTCCGAGAAGGACTCTTGCCTTTCGGGTGAAACCGACTTTGTGGAGGCTTTTACTCCAAGTTTCGACCCCAAGACTCAACATATAAATAGAGGGGCAGGGCTAGCACCAAAGAAACACCAAGCCGTGTGCCGGCAACCCCGTCCCCTCTAGTTTATCCTCCGTCATAGTTTCCGTAGTGCTTAGGCGAAGCCCTGCGGAGATTGTTCTTCACCAACACCGTCACCACGCCGTCGTGCTGCCATCTACTACTTCGCCCGTCTTGCTGGATCGAGAAGGCGAGGACGTCATCGAGCTGAGCGTGTGCAGAACTCGGAGGTGCCGTGCGTTCGGTACTTGGATCGGTCGGATCGTGAAGACGTACGACTACATCAACCGCGTTGATAAACGCTTCCGCTTGGCGATCTTCAAGGGTATGAAGATACACTCCCCCTCTAGTTGCTATACATCACCATGATCTTGCGTGTGCGTAGGAAACTTTTTGAAATTACTACGTTCCCCAACACCTTACTACATCGGGGTCTTTCACAGTAGACACCATGTACCGTGCACTCACGCATTCTGAGGTACCGGTGAATAATAATAAGAAACTATGGAAGTCGAAGATTCCACTAAAGGTCAAAATCTTCATGTGGTATCTTCGTAGGGGGTTGTGCTAACCAAAGACAACCTCGCACAGCGCAACTGGCAAGGGAGTAAGAAGTGTTGTTTTTGTACTCATGACGAGACAATCAAACACCTCTTTTTTCAATGCAAGTTTGCACGTTTTACGTGGTCAGTCATCCAAATAACGTCAAATTTGTATCCGTCCACAAGTGTTGTCAATATTTTTGGTCATTGGTTGTCGGTATTCCAAATAGGTTCAAAACGCTAATAAGGGTGGGAGCGTATGCCTTAATGTGGTCGCTATAGCTATGTAGAAATGATTTGGTTTTTAATGACAAAAATGCTTCTCCTCTACAGGTTATTTTCCGGTGTACGCAGTCGCTTCGTACGTGGTCTATACTACAGCGAGCGGAGTACCAACCGTTATTCAAGGCGGTGTGTACGCGATTGGAGCAGGTGGCTACAGAGGTTTTTTTTCCAACATGGGTGGCAGCATAACCTCCGGATTGACCCACCACCACTTTCGACGTAGGCATATATAGTGTCGGTCTATACGACTTTACTATTGCCGTTTTGTCGATTTTGATTCTTTTCTTTCTGTCAAACTTTTTAAAATTGGTTGTGTGCATCTTAGTTATGCAGAGGCCGGGTGTCACTCATAATGCTTTGTATCCGCTTGATGCTATATTTTTTAGTTAATAAAACGCCTTTTATCGGAAAAAAAGCCCATGAAACACACGTGCACACAATGCAAATAGTCAAAGCGGTAGAGGACAGTCAGTAAACCACAACAGCAACACGCGTCACGTTTACAAGGGCTGTAAAAAAAAGTTCACAAAATCTAGAAAAAAGGAACCGTTACGGGCCTAGAATTCTTAGTATTATAATCCATGTTCATAATGTGCATCCTGCTATCTAATAAGGCTATACCATCTTAATCACATAGGTATCTTTTATTGTCTATATTGCACCACAATCAAGGATACGACTTAGCGACTGTAGCTGGACTTATTTTATTGTCCAAGACCATGGAGCAGGTAGTGAAAAATGATAGACTGTACTACGTAAACATATTTGTTTCTGATGATACACATGTTACTCTTTTGCGGGAACGATACACATGTTATTCTTGTAAAAGATATAAAATTAACATGAAATTTCTACTCTTTTGCGGGTGAAACGGGAATATATTAATTAAGGAATATGAAATTTCTACTTCCAAACATGAATTTTCTTTTGCTGCTAAAATATTATAATGTTTTGTGTTTGTCTTTTCAGACATGAATTTTCTATTTCCAACTCAAATGCACACATATAAACAGTAAAATACAAAAAAGTAAGAAAAAGAAAGAAAAAAACTGAAATTTCGGGCAATGAAAATCAGAATGTGTTCTACCTGCTTGTAAATTTTCACCAAAAAATGACATTTGTGGTTGTCTGTGCAAGAAAAGAAATAAAGTCAGAGCTCAAAAAAGACATGTGTGTCAGACTTTTGTAATCTATCTATTACTACTTATAAAAGAGCAAACATTATCTTCTCTAAGTACACCCCACAAAACGTACACGGATACATTACCACCGCATGATTAGTCCCACTAAATTCAATCTAATGGCTAGCCTTAACCTAATCTGTTCTCTGTATGCACTTAGCAATTTACATTGACTGACCGTACTCCATCACGGAGGAAAATATGAAAGTCCGCTCCTGGTTAATAAGGAAACTATAATCACAGACACATCCTATTAAGAAACTAATCACGGCGCAACTAATTATTAGGAAACTAATCACAAACGCATCCTATTATTAGGAAACTAATCACGGATGCATCCTATTATTAGGAAAATAATCACGCACGCATCCTATTATTAGGAAAAATAATCATGAGCGCATCCTATTAGGAAATTAATCACGGATGCATCTAATTATTAGGAAACTAATCACATATGCATCCTATTAGATAACTAATCACGAACGCATCTAATTATTAGGAAACTAATCGTGAGTGCATCCTATTGTCTCCTATCAGGGAATTGTGATCGTGAGTCGCCTGCTGTCACCAGCCCACCACCCACGCGAGCCACAATGGGAGACACACGAGGAGGAGCTGCGTCTTCCTCGGAACACACACACGTGCCGTCGCCACCTTCATCTTCTGCCTGGAGGCCAGGTCACTTCTCTACTCACTGCAACGACTTCGTCCACGTCCTGGGCATGCTCTCCGGGAACCACCAGCATCGGCGTCGACTTCAGCTCCGTCCACAACACCCACGCTGACAACCACCCACCGCCGACGCCCTTTAAGTGGGGGCAACGCTGAGTATCCTGGACCAGTATAAGCGCGCCAAAAAAAATCGAGTGGGGGCATTCGCCCCCATAGCGATGCATGTAGATTTGCCTGGTCGCCAACCATCGTCGTCCCCAGGGCGGCGCAGGTCTCGGCCACTGGGCAGCAGGTGAAGCTAATCACGGCCCCGTCTCACTCGCCCGAAGCCACTGCCGACCCCCTCAGCTCTGACGCGTGCTGTTCCGTTGGACACGCTTGTCCAGTACTCACGCGTGGACGACGTCGTCCAAAGACATCCTACCTTCATCGGACGCTGGAACTCCCCACGCCCCCGGGCGTGGAGGCCGCCGCCTCAAAGCTGGACAACTGGCTCACCTGCGTCGACAACGGCGCCCAGCTGGTGAGAGGACACGGTCGTCGCGGCCGCTCGCAGGCCTAAACGACGGAGACGCTCGCTTTCACGCGAACGCACCGCACGCACGCACTAATCAGGTAAGTACCGAGTGTTGTTTTTTTACCGTCATCGCTACCTCACCGGTGATGACACATCTAGAAGTTGGAGCGCTGGAGCACACACAGTTGGGTTTCAGGCAACCAATGCCTTCTTTCTTTCTTTATTTTTTCACTAATTTTCGCGTACCTGCAACAGACATCCATGTTTTTTAAGTACTGACTATCGGTTATTACATGGCCAACTCACGACAACACAGTGAACTCACAGACAAATTCGCTGAACCAAGACCTTACTTGCAGTCATGAAATTACGTTTAACTGAAAAAAACCCAGAAGTTTGCATAAGTTTTAGTGAAAAAAAACTAAAGTTCGCATAAGTTTTACTAAAAAAACCTGAAGTTTGCACAAGTGTATTTGTTTGTCCAGCAGATACATGTCAATTGTAATTTTACATGAGCATTTACATACCGGCCTTATCTACAGTTGAGTTAACATGTTTTCCTGATAGAAAACTTGGACCACATACAAGAGAAGCAAAAAAAATGCATGTTGATTATGATGATGACGAATGTAGGATATTTGTGCTCATGGTAGATTCTCATATCATTTATTTTATTTCATTATTGCACTCTACATTACATACTACGCACAACCACTTTGGTAGAGGTGACGAGTTCGCATCATACAGAGAGACCAACCATGTTTCTCCGAATATCTTGAATCATGATCCTTATGACTTCATCTCTACTACTTATAAGAAGTACATCTTTTCATTTGACTATTTCCTGACTTGAGAGGTAAGGTATGTTTTATCCACTAGAGTTGCTAAAATTGGAAGCATGTCTGCAGTTTTTTTTTTCTTTCTAAACCCGCATTTGTTGGCCTTTTTTTGCCAATGTTATTCTTACAGGTGGTAGCCTACGCATGTTGAAGACCATTTCCAAATTATTTATCTTCGTATCATACAAACTGAGAGGATATTTGTTATATTGTCAAAATTTTACCATGTTGAGCCCTTAAAGAAATGTGTAGTACTCAAGTTACTGTTCCAAGTAGTCATACTAATGCTTTTGTCCAGTGAATAACAAGTATAATTATGCAATTCATCACTGTAATTTTTATTTGGTTTACATGTTCTATTTTCATAATAAAGTAAGTCACTTTTCTTGCTTCCAGACATTGCGACACTTGTGGTGCAATAGTAGAATCGGATGGTCCAACTAGCATTTTTTTGTCTTGCTTCACAACTGATTCTATGCAGTCAAGACATCTGTACACTTCTCTATCTGACAATGTCTTCCTCTTTTCAACAAACCATAGAGGTCTCTTCCCACTATTGTGGTTGACACTCAATTGTAATAATAATTCTTGACTGGAGTTTGTTGGCACTGAAATGGTTCCTTAGCTTGTCCTAAGTGACATTTTCATGTATGATTTTACTTGCATAAATGTGTGCATATGGAGAATCAAGATGAATCTTCTAAACAACTTTGAGTTTTATACATTGGGGAAAGTGGGTGGTCTTTTAATACAGGAGACATGTTGATTAAGGAGAAACAATATTGATTAAAGAGAAACGATATTTCAAATTATTTGTACGAGTTGGGAATAAGAGATTGTGTACTTTATAGGAAAATTTCAAATTTATGAATAAATTGTCTTGTATTAAGTTATTATAATATGTTAATTCAAATAGACGCGTGTTGCATGTGCACACTTATTAGTCCGTGTTGCATGTGCACATTTATTAGTCCAAATAGACGTGTGTTGCACGTGCACACTTACTAGTTCTCTAAAAAGCAGAAACATACATGTTGGTGGAACACAAGAGAAAAATACGAACACAGATGAATAAAAATGTGTGCCAACATAAAAATAATGTATAACGTCTTTTTTTTGCGGGGATGTATAACGTCATCTAAACAAATATAGATGCCACATATTTTTCACATCAGCGTGCTGGCATGCATGCCTGCTTTGATAGTTTTTTCCTGAGAATCTCCTGCTTTGGTAGTTGTGCGAATCATCCACCTTGCAAATCGACACATACACATCACACATAGACATCTTTGGCACCATTTTTTTAATGGGCTCTAGCACCTATGGTCCAAAGTCCAAGAACTGTTAGCTGTCCCATATTAGTCTGATCTCCATCTCTGCTAATCTGGCCCATATCACTAGGTTAATGTTCTTAGATCCAACGATGTTGACTATATAGGTGCGGCTGGACCATGGTCCAGAAAATCCTCTCTCGGCGGTCTGGGACGGGTCGAGCCGCCGCGGGAGGACGCCCAACCGAACCACGACGGGCCGCGCCGATGTGCGCGACGGCTGAACTTGTTCTGGGCGAATCTGGCACACTGCAGGAAGGAGAGCGCCGGCCCACTGCTAACGAAACTACTCTCTGCGTTTCGAATTACTTGTCACAAGTATGAATGTGTCTAGATGTATTTTAGTTTTAGATACATCCATTTTTGTGACGAGTAATTTGGAACGGAGGGAGTACTATGCAGACGATACTTGCTGGGACGAAAACTGAACGATGATGAATCCATTGGCTAGCCATAGTTTGCTCATTTGCATGGACAGCTTGATTAGCAGTGTCGTGCAAGAATCGGCCACTGTGTGTGTCTCGTCTGTGTAGCAGCGCTCATTTGAATGTCCCGATCGATTATCAAGCGATTTACCCTAGGGAGCTTAGTGATATAGGAGAAGTATATTTTCTCTTATCACCTATTCAGTATCACCACAATTCCAAGCAGAGCATTGAGTTCCTTTTAAGGCAGGGGCATTAAAAAGGGCATATTTTGATAATTTACTTAGAAAATTTGAGCTTAGAGAAGTACTTGTGGATAGGTGATCCTTTGATAACTACTATGAGTTTCATTTAACCAACTACATGCATTGCTATTTTCTTTTCCATGCAACTCAGAGTAAAATAATGAGTAAAGGCATATCTTAATTCACCATGGTCTTCTTTGTTTGTATAGATAGAAGGACACCACCACATGACATGTGTGGTCAGCTATCTTAAGTATTTGTGGAAGAAGAAGAAGAAAAAGGAGAAGAAAGACAAAAAGAAGGACACCGGGAGGCACATGCGATTTCTCCATAGACATCATGTAGGACAGCACCTTATTCGAGGATGGTCTCATTGTCACACAGTCGAGACCGCAGGGCTGTGCAGGATGTTTTCCCATGAAAAACCGGAGATTGCACGCTTCATCGCCAATAATTTGTTCCACCATCTAAAGAGCAAGTATGCATCTATATTTTTTGCAAAAAGGTCAACGACAAATTTTATTGATTATATGGTTTCATGAAGAAATCGACTTACCTTCGGTCTCCAAAAATATGTGACTACCTTACAACATCGCACTTTATCCTAGATATTGGTTCCCTAAACCCTTATTTTATTTTAGATGAATATATCAAACTGTCAATTGGTTCATTACTCACAAGTGATTGATTGTTTCATTGTTGTATACTTTCGGGTCTGCTAGATTCTACTAAATTTGGACCTTGTTGTACTTGAATTTTTTTTCCAGATAACTGAACTTGCTATAAACCCTGTATATGCAAATGAACTGTCCGTTAGTTCGTTACTCACAACTGATTGATTGTTGCTTTGTTGTATACTTTTGGTTCTGCTAGATTGTACTAAATATGGCCCTTGCTGTGCTTGAAAAATCAAATAACTGTCCTAAAAAATAATTAAAAATAACTGAACTTGCTTTTTTCAGTTCTCTGTAGTTGTATAGACCCCGTATATGCAAATGGTGCCTATCGGTAGGTTTTGACTATGCTAAATTATGCCCTTGCAAAAGCTTGAAATATCAGGCAACTGAACTTGCTTTCAGTTCTTGGTAGTTGTATAAACTCTGTAGATGCATCACGCTGTGTTCATCAGTGCTATGTTTTTTCCGACGTTCATTTGTTTTCATGTAGAAGGCAGAGAAAAACTTTGATTGAAGAATTGGATAGATTAGACAAGAAAGGAGAAGAAGGCAATTTGAATGGCGATGACATAGACTATAAAAAAGTTGATAAAATTCAATATTGAATCCATCAGGACCAGTAGAATTATTTTTCTCCATCTCAAAAAACAGCTTTTTTCAGCTCCTCCATAATGAACTTTTTATTGAGAAATTCCAATAATGTTGATGGCTTCTTCATAGCCTCTCCGATGATGTGTGAGTAGTTTACCTTAGACCTTCGGGTCCATAGTTATTAGCTAGATGACTTCTTCTCTCTTTTTGGATCTCAATACAATGTTCTCCCCCTCTCTTGTGGAGATCTATTCGATGTAATCTTCTTTTTATGTGTGTTTGTTGAGACCGATGAATTGTGGGTTTATGATCAAGTTTATCTATGAACAATATTTGAATCTTCTCTGAATTCTTTTATGTATGATTGGTTATCTTTGCAAGTCTCTTCGAATTATCAGTTTGGTTTGGCCTACTAGATTGATCTTTCTTGCAATGGGAGAAGTGCTTAGCTTTGGGTTCAATCTTGCGATGTCCTTTCCCAGTGACAGTAGGGGCAGCAAGGCACGTATTGTATTGTTGCCATCGAGGATAACAAGATGGGGTTTATATCATATTGCATGAGTTTATCCCTCTACATCATGTCATCTTACTTAAAGCGTTACTCTGTTCTTATGAACTTAATACTCTAGATGCATGCTGGATAGCGGTCGATGTGTGGAGTAATAGTAGTAGATGCAGGCAGGAGTTGGTCTACTTGTCTCGGACGTGATGTCTATATACATGGTCATACCTAGATATTCTCATAACTATGCTCAATTCTGTCAACTGCTCAACAGTAATTTGTTCACCCACCGTAATACTTATGCTCTTGGGAGAAGCCACTAGTGAAACCTATGGCTCCCGGGTCTATTTTCCATCATATTAATCTTCCTTCAACAAGTTATTTCTAGTATCGTTTTTATTTTGCTTTCTTTACTTTGCATCTTTATCATAAAAATACCAAAAATATTATCTTATCATATCTATCATATCTCACTCTCGTAAGTGACCGTGAAGGGATTGACAACCCCTTTATTGCGTTGGTTGCGAGAATTTATTTGTTTGTGTAGGTGCGAGGGAATCGTGCGTGGCCTCCTACTAGATTGATACCTTAGTTCTCAAAAACTGAGGAAAATACTTACGCTACTTTGCTGCATCACCCTTTTCTCTTCAAGGAAAAACCAGCGCAGGGCTCAAGAGGTAGCAAGAAGGATTTCTGGCGCCGTTGCCGGGGAGGCTTACGCGAAGTCAAGTCAAGATTTGGACTCCCGACAACGAGCCATTTCTGGCGCCGTTGTCGGGGAGTCTACACAAAAGTCAACATACCAAGTACCCATCACAAACCCTTATCTCCCGCATTACATTATTTGTCATTTGCCTCTCGTTTTCCTCTCCCCCACTTCACCCTTGCCGTTTTATTCGCCCTCTTCCGTTCGTTTGCTTGTGTTGCCATGTGTCTTCTTTTTGCTTGCATCTTCGCTTGCTAAAAGTTTATGGATCCTCATCCACTTGCTAATCTCTTTAAGAGATCCAATTATGATGAACCTATTGCTAGTGAGTTGAGTGCACTAGATTATCTTTATGAGGTTTTGCTTGAAATTCGTGAATCTGAAAATTTCTATGAAGTACTTTATGAAGCGATTCACGATAGCTCCTTGAATAAAAAGCATGATTGCAATGATTTTACTATAAATTCTCTTGATGTCAATTGTGCTAATAATATGCAAAACCCTAAGCTTGGGGATGCTAGTTTTGCTATGTCCTCTACTTGTTGCAATGATCATGATTGGGGTGATTCTTCTTATGATCTTGAAAATTTATTTAAGGCCCATGATGATTATGAGATTGATAATAATGTTTGCAATAATATTGAAAGTGGGTTTGAAGGAGTGTCAACTTTAGATCCCACATACTTGGAGAATGTTCAATCTTATGAAGTTTTTGATAAAAGTGGGTTTGGAGAGGTCATGACTTTAGTTAATGTTAATCCCAATATTTCGGAAGAGTGTCAACTTTGCATGCATGTGGATCGTGTTGAAAATATTTTATATGATAGCTATATTGTTGAATTTGCTTATGATCCTACATGTAATTATTATGAGATAGGAAAATGTGGTTGTAGAAATTTTCATGTTGCTAAATTACCTCATGTTATGTTGAGATTGCTATTGTTTCTTTCCGCTTCCCTGCATATGCTAGTTTTTGCTTGCTATGATAATTTGTTTGCCTATAAGATGCCTATGCATAGGAAGTATGTTAGACTTAGATGTGTTTGTCACGTGTTTCATGATGCCCTCTTTGTGCTTCAATTCTTGTCTTTCATGTGAGCATCATTAAAATTATCAATGCCTAGCTAGGGCATTAAACGATAGCGCTTGTTGGGAGGCAACCCAATTTTATTTTTAGATTTTTGCTTTTTGCTTCTATTTAGGAATAAATATTTGATCTAGCCTCTGGTTAGATTGTTTTTATGTTTTAATTAGTGTTTTTTCCAAGTTTAACCTATAGGATCTTCTTGGATGATAGTTATTTGATCTTGCTGAAAATTGCAGAAACTTTCTGTTCACGAACATAATTGATAAAAATCACCAGAACGAGATAAAATATTGATTCCAATTGCTGCTGATCAATAAACAAATTTTCTAGGTCTTCCTATTTTGTCTGAATTTTTGGAGTTCCAGAAGTTTGCGTTAGTTACAGATTATTACAGACTGTTCTGTTTTTGACAGATTCTGTTTTTCGTGTGTTGTTTGCTTATTTTGATGAATCTATGGCTATTAAAATAGATTATAAACCATAGAGAAGTTGGAATACATTAGGTTTAATACCAATATAAATAAAGAATGAGTTCATTACAGTACCTTGAAGTGGTGTTTTGTTTTCTTTCGCTAACGGAGCTCACGAGATTTTCTGTTAAGTTTTGTGTTGTGAAGTTTTCAAGTTTTTGGTAAAAGATTTGATGGATTATGGAACAAGGAGTGGCAAGATCCTAAGCTTGGGTATGCCCATGGCACCCCAAGATAATCTAAGGACACCAAAAAGCCAAAGCTTGGGGATGCCTGGGCATCCTCTCTTTCGTCTACTTTCATCGGTAACTTTACTTGGAGCTATATTTTTATTCACCACATGATATGTGTTTTGCTTGGAGCGTCTTGTATGATTTGAGTCTTTGTTTGTTAGTTTTCCACAATCATCCTTGCTGTACACACCTTTTGAGAGAGACACACATGATTCGGAATTTATTAGAATACTCTATGTGCTTCACTTATATCTTTTGAGTTATATAGTTTTTTCTCTAGTGCTTCACTTATATCTTTTCGAGCACGGTGGTGGTTTTGTTTTATAGAAACTATTGTTCTCTCATGCTTCACTTAGATTATTTTGAGAGTCCTAAAAAACAGCATGGTAATTTTCTTTAATTATGATAGGCATTCAAGATTAGTAAAAAAAATCGTATGAGTGTGTTGAATACTATGAGAAATTAGATTCTTGATAATTGTTTTGAGATATGGAGATGATGATATTAGAGTCATGCTAGTTGAGTAGTTTTGAAATTGAGAAATACTTGTGTTAAAGTTTGTGATTCCCGTAGCATGCACGTATGGTGAACCGTTATGTGATGAAGTCGGAGCATGATTTATTTATTTATTGTCTTCCTTATGAGTGGCGGTCGGGGACGAGCGATGGTCTTTTCCTACCAATTTATCCCCCTAGGAGCATGCGCGTAATACTTTGCTTTGATAACTTGTAGATTTTTGCAATAAGTATATATGAGTTCTTTATGACTAATGTTGAGTCCGTGGATTATACGCACTTTTCTTCCTTCCTTCCACCATTACTAGCCTCTCTAATACCGTGTACTTTTCGCCTGTATCATACACCCACCTTATACCTTCCTCAAAACAGCCACCATACCTACCTACCTACCTACCATGGCATTTTCATAGCCATTCCGAGATATATTGCCATGCAACTTTCCACCGTTCTGTTTACTATGACACGCTCCATCATTGTCATATTGCTTTGCATGATCATGTAGTTGACATCGTATTTGTGGCAAAGCCACCATTCATAATTCTTTCATAATGTCACTCTTGATTCATTGCATATCCCGGTACACCGCCGGAGGCATTCACATAGAGTCATATTTTGTTCTAAGTATTGAATGGTAATTATTGAGTTGTAAGTAAATAAAAGTGTGATGATCATCATTTTTAGAGCATTGTCCCAAATGAGGAAAGGATGATGGAGACTATGATTCCCCCACAAGTCGGGATGAGACTCCGGGGTAAATAAAAAAAGAGGCCATAAAAAAAGAGAAAATGCCCAAATAAAAAAATGAGAGAAAAAGAGAGAAGGGACAATGTTACTATCCTTTTACCACACTTGTGCTTCAAAGTAGCACCATGATCTTCATGATAGAGAGTCTCCTATGATATCACTTTCATATACTAGTGGGAAATTTTCATTATAGAACTTGGCTTGTATATTCCAATGATGGGCTTCCTCAAAATGCCCTAGGTCTTCGTGAGCAAGCGAGTTGGATACTCACTCACATTGATATCTATTAATGGGCATCTCCATAAGCTCGTTGATACGCCTAGTTGATGTGAGACTATCTTCTCCTTTTTGTCTTCTCCACAACCACCATTCTATTCCACATATAGTGCTATGTCCATGGCTCACGCTCATATATTGCGTGAAGATTGAAAAAGTTTGAGAACATCAAAAGTATGAAACAATTGTTGGCTTATCATCGGGGTTGTGCATGATTTAAATACTTTGTGTGGTGAAGATAGAGCATAGCCAGACTATATGATTTTGTAGGGATAACTTTCTTTGGCCATGTTATTTTGAGAAGACATAATTGCTTAGTTAGTATTCTTGAAGTATTATTATTTTTATGTCAATATTAAACTTTTGTCTTGAATCTTTCGGATCTGAATATTCATACCACAATTAAGAGAATTACATTGAAATTATGCCAAGTAGCATTCCACATCAAAAATTCTGTTTTTATCATTTACCTACTCGAGGACGAGCAGGAATTAAGATTGAATGCTTGATACGTCTCCAACGTATCTATAATTTTTTATTGTTCCATGCTATATTATATTCTGTTTTGGACATTAATGGGCTTTATTATACACTTTTATATTATTTTTGGGACTAACCTATTAACCGGAGGCCCAGCCCAGAATTGTTGTTTTTTGCATATTTCAGAGTTTCGCAGAAAAAGAATATCATATGGAGTCCAAACGGAATGAAACTTTCGGGAACGTGATTTTCGGAACGAACGTGATCCAGAGGACTTGGACCCTACGTCAAGACATCAACCAGGAGGGCACGAGGTAGGGGGCGCGCCTACCCCCCGGGCGCGCCCTCCATCCTTGTGGGCCCCATGTTGCTCCACCGACGTACTTCTTCCTCCTATATATACCTACGTACCCCAAAACTACCAGATACGGAGCCAAAAACCAAATTCCACCGCCGCAACCTTCTGAAGCGGTGTGTTTGTTGAGAATGATGAATTGTGGGTTTATGATCAAGTTTATCTATGAATAATATTTGAATCTTCTCTAAATTCTTTTATGTATGATTGGTTATCTTTGCAAGTCTCTTCGAATTATCAGTTTGGTTTGGCCTACTAGATTGATCTTTCTCGCAATGGGAGAAGTGCTTAGCTTTGGGTTCAATCTTGCAGTGTCCTTCCCGGTGTGATGGGGGCAGCAAGGCACGTATTGTATTGTTGCCATCGAGGATAACAAGATGGGGTTTATATCATATTGCATGAGTTTATCCCTCTACATCATGTCATCTTACTTAAAGCGTTACTCTGTTCTTATGAACTTAAGACTCTAGATGCATGCTGGATAGCGGTCGATGTGTGGAGTAATAGTAGTAGATGCAGGCAGGAGTCGGCCTACTTGTCTCGGACGTGATGCCTATATACATGATCATACCTAGATATTCTCATAACTATGCTCAATTCTGTCAATTGCTCAACAGTAATTTGTTCACCCACCGTAATACTTATGCTCTTGAGAGAAGCCACTAGTCAAACCTATGGCCCCCGGTCTATTTTCCATCATATTAATCTCCCGTCAACAAGTTAATTCTAGCGTCGTTTTTATTTTGCTTTCTTTACTTTGCATCTTTATCATAAAAATACCAAAAAAATTATCTTATCATATCTATCAGATCTCACTCTCGTAAGTGACCATGAAGGGATTGACAACCCCTTTATTGCGTTGGTTGCGAGGATTTATTTGTTTGTGTAGGTGCGAGGGACTCGTGCGTGGCCTCCTACTGGATTGATACCTTGGTTGTCAAAAACTAAGGGAAATACTTACGCTACTTTGCTGCATCACCCTTTCCTCTTCAAGGGAAACCAACGCAGTGCTCAAGAGGTAGCAAATGTTATCTTCAAGATATTTACCAAAATTTTGGTTAATAGATTGATCATTATAATTTCTGGTGTGATTAGGGCTTATCAAACTGCTTTCATAAAAGGGAGATATATATTGGAAGGGGTGTTGGTGTTGCATGAAACTTTAAATTCAATGCATAAAACAAAAAAAAATCAGGTGTGTTTTCTAAGATTGATTTTGAGAAAGCCTTTGATAAAATCAAATGGCCTTTTCTCTATCAAACTCTTAAAATGAAAAAATTCCCTGATAAATGGATTAATTGAGTTACGAAAATTGTAACTGGAGGGAAGGTAGCAGTTAAAGTAAATGGAGAGATTGGACCATGTTTCAAAACTCACCAGGGCCTAAGACAAGGGGATTCTATGTCACCTTTTCTCTTTGACCTTGCAGTTGACAATTTAGCAGTTATGTTTGACAGAGAAGTTGAAGGTGGTTTGGTTAGTGGACTTGCTAAAAATCATAAGGAAAATGATGTGTCCATCTTGCAATATGTAGATGACACCACCCTGTTATTCCAAGATGATTTTGGTCAAGCCAGAAATGTGAAGAGGATATTAAGTTTGTTCGAAATTATGTCTGGGCTGAAAATTAATTTCCACAAGAGTGAGGTGATATGTGTTGGGATGGAAGATGACAGAATTAAGCAATTTGAGGAAATTTTAACATGTAAGAGAGGGACTCTCCCTTTATATATGGGAATACCAGTTGATGAAAAAAGGTTAAAAAAAGTGATTGGAATCCTTCTATAGGTAAAATGGAGAAAAGAATGCGTGGTTGGTTAGGAAGACTTCTCAATATTGCTGGAAGAACAACATTGATTAATTCTTCTCTGACCAGCTTGGTTCTCTTCATGCTTTCCTTTTATGGGGTGCCCATAGGAGTGAAGAAGAAGTTGGACAGACTCAGAGCTAATTTCTTGTGGAGTGGGGAGGAAAATAAATAGAAATACCATTTAGTTGCTTGGGATGTCTAAGTGGCTATGGAATTTTTTAATGAAAAAGGTTTATGGCAGAGACTTTTATGGGAAAAATATATGGGGAAGTCCACTTTTGGACAAGTCCAAAAGAAGCAAGGAGACTCACACTTTTGGCAGCGCATGCTGAGGTGTAAGGATCAATTCCTGACCTGTTGTAGATTTAATATAGGTAATAAAAAACAAGATTTTGGGAGGACAAATGGATAGGAAAAGAAAGTTTATCTTGTACTTTTCCTAATCTATATAAAATCTCACTCAATCTACATATTACTGTGTTTGACGCCATCTCTTCTGGTCTTGCTATACTCAAATTTCGTAGAGCTTTAGTGGGAGAGAAGGCAGTCCAATGGCAAGAACTCATGGAAATTTGTGGACATGTTATCTTAAATGATGAGGAAGACAAATTATCCTGGATACCAGAGGTGTTAGGAATGTATAGTGTCAGATCCTTTTATTCTGTTTTACAAATAGGGGAGAAATGTGTGAATAGATTTTTATGGAAAGTCACAATCCCTCCTAGAATCAAGACATTCATCTGGTTAGTTACGAAGAAAAGTATATTGACCAGAGATGTTTTGTTGCACAGAGGAGGGGAATGTGAAGAAACGTGTTTGTTCTGTGGTAAAAAAGAATCGATCAATCATCTTTTCTTCCAATGTCCCCTTGCTCGATATATGTGGAGTGTGGTGCGTCACAGTGCAGGGATGCAGTGTGACTTTTATGACATGGACACATGTTTGAATGATTGGCTTGGGAATTTTTGGTCAGAAAAGAAGAAAACGCTTTTTGTGGGCGTGGCAGCATGAATCTGGATTATCTGTAAAACCAAGAATTTAGCTTGCTTTCAACATGTTTGGCCTGCTGACCCTAGTGTAGTAATGTTCAAAATGTCACACTAGATTAATGAACGGAGTTTTTTTGCAGGTGAGGGAGGACATAAAGGTGGAGCTGCAACGGGGCGCAAAACTTCTGGATCGAGTCGCCAGTGAGATTTTCCAAGCACGACGAGAGTGGGCGTCCTGGGTGCCCAGGCTGAAGGATGGCTGAAAATATTGCTTCCACATGAAGGTGATGCTGAGGGAAAAAAAAGAGGGTGAACAAGTGCTATGTAATACCAAAGGGGCGGAAGTTAGAAAAAACAAGATGGGTTTCGAGCATGTAATAAAATCTGGATGATTGTTTTGTCCCCTGCCTGTGCTACTTTGAGCTCTCTGGTGTTTTGGTTGTAATCAAGGTTTTGGATCCCAAATAGGCAAATTTTCTCGTGGGTGGGCGATATTCCCGGTAACCACGGTTACCGAGAAATACCGAACAAATTTTGGACGAAATTTACAATTAAATTTTGAATTCAAACAATTTTAACTTAGATATAATAATATCTTGAACTGACTTCATTCAGAAAAGAGGTAGTAACGCAGTGGTACCACAACTACGTGCGCCATAACCTGTGTTTAATGTCGCCAGTTCGATTCTATGGGCCATCATTTTTTCACGTTTTTAACTGCCTATTCTTACCACTAGGCCTGAGTAAGGGTGTTGTCTGAAAAGAGAAACAAGGATCATTTATTAGACCTTAAGCGTTCAAATTCAAATTATTCAAAAATTTCGGTATTTTTTGCTCGGGATTGGTATTTCTCGTGGGGCGGCGAGAAACGCGGTAACCGCCCGGTATCCGTTTTTCTCGGGCGGTACCCAAAACCATGGTTGTAATCACAAGACTATATGGTCTCGTTAATGAAATCTGGGGAAATATCACTTTCATTAAAAAAAGGTGTTCTATAAGTTTTACATGAAAATATCATGCTATAAGCACTGACCACAACAATGAGAAGCTTCGAGGTACTTGCATACCTGCCAGTGACCTGCCTGCCTCCGGGTCTTGGATTTAATTTCTTTTTCAAAGCACAGCTCACTGCAAGGACAGGCCTGGAAGATCTCATCAGGTGATATGCGCCACTATCTTCAGACATCTGACCAAAATATCTTCTCAGCATATATTCGATTAAATGTTGCTCCTGAGAACGGATACATGCCACAATGATCTTCGATGGATTTTGCTTGGCAAGACTATTATACGTCGTAACCGCAGTTCACATACCCTCCTGCACAAGTTGCTTTGCTTAACTCAGGGGTCGTATTATTTAAGTACAAATTGGTTCGGTCATGTTGTAAGCACGCTGTTCTATAATTTGTTTGGTCCAGAATTCGGTGCACTTTGTGTTTAACCCGCCATTGTAGGCCGTGTTACAAATGTTTATCCTGCAACCACTTGCTGTACTTTATTCCTCCCTCTTCTTTTGCAGAGTTAAAGAGGAGCAACATATCTAAATATCACAATCTATAGCCTGTTGATTTTTTTCCTCGGTATTTGTCACTGGCACAATGTATACCCTGTAAACGTCTTACGGTACGCAGGTCCCATCGGTCCCAAACAGCATCAAAACGAGCTAAGGGCAACTCTAACCGATCTCCTATAAATAAAGAAGGATCCGGTCGAGTAAACCCTTGTGGAGTATTTTTACTCCGGTAAGTTTTGTCTGGACCTAGTCAATCCTCTATATATAACATAGTGAATTTTGTTTTTCCTAAACTTATACTCCCTCCGTTCCATATTACTCTTTTTCATTCGAGTATCTATTAGAAATGAATTCTCCAGCATTTGATTCCTTACTAACAAAGAACTTTTTGGTACACTTGAGAGGTACCCCATAAAATCGAAGCAAGAGTTTGCTAATTGGTTTATATGGATTCTTCGCGGCTGAGTCCAAAAACAGAAATAATATTGCCGATTTAGTATAAAGTTGTACTATATCAGCGACAAGTAATATGGAACGGAAGGAGTACAATTCTAGTATACATTGCAACTACATATTAGTATACATATAGAAACTAAACATAAATATGAATATCCAAGCAAATCGATATAGTTTACAAACCTAATTATTCAAATTTAAACACACCGAATGGTCCAAATGTAGCAAATAATCGAATATCATCATTGGAAATCATCCCTAAAACGGTTTCAAAGTCTTCGATGTCTTCTCCCTCAACCTTCCTCTTCATCTACAATTCAAACGGCTAGGTTCAATAAGAAACGAACGAAAAAACTCACTTAGGCAATTCGTCGAACACTTGCGGTGCGGTGGTGATGCATCGGCCAGCCGCCGTCCTTTCGGCCAAACGGGCAGGTGGCGAAGCGTGAAAATGACCTGCAGCGGCGCGGAAGCAAGCTCAGGAGCGGCGTCCTCCAAAGAGGAAGAAATAACGATTTAATCCGACGAATCGGTTATAGCGACGGGTGCGGCGTTTCACCTCGATTCCGGTGACGGCGACGGTAGACGAACGGGCTGGGCGTTAAGCAGAAGGGCGGCGATGGCCAAGCGAGGCAACGCGGTAACGACAGGGGCCGGCGGGCTGTCGCCGGCGAAGAGACAGTGGCGGGGGAGAGGCGACGGAGAGGTGCGAGAGTTATGCTCCGAGTGGTAGCGGCGGAGTAAAAATAGGGGTGGGATAGGTGCCTGAGGAGAATTTATCCTCAGCTAACGGCTATTGGGGATAGAGTAGGTGCACGTTAGAGGAGAAAAACCAACATTACCCTCTATAACGCTGGATAGAAGATCGGTTAGAGTTGTCCTAAGCGAGCGATTAATGGCTTTGTGTTGTGAAATCATAATGTCTCTCAGATATGATTCCTTGTCCCAAGAATCAGTGAGATGACTAGCATTAGGTAGCATCACCGCTCACCACACATATCCTAGGACTGTTGAAAGACCCGCAACAAAAATGGAGCTGTCCTTCGCCCATCATTAGCTACTCCATAGTACGCCAAATGCATGTGACACTTGTGATTTCATTCCCCAAGATCATAGTACCGCCACACTGCAATAATACACGGGATGTTTGGAGCAACTCCAATAGGGCGACCCAAACGGACGGCGCATTTGTCCGCTTTTTGTCCGTTTGGGTCGGCCGCCCGCCCGCCGTCCGCCCAGTTTTGCATTTGGATCGGCAATGCGCCTAACGCCTCGACCCAGTTCATGTCCACATTCAACTTTTAAATAAAAAGGGCCTGCGGCCGATCATGCCAGCGGCCATGTCTCATGCCGGCACCACGCCAGCACCGGCATACAATGCCGGCTTCAGAAAACACCATAGTTCATGCTGGCGCACTCGCCAGCCGGCCGACACACATGCCAGCACACAAAAAATGGGGGGACTTGAGTTCGACCACGCCATCGGGGCTCGCGTGGTCATGCCGGCACACCTGCCGGCATACAAAAAGATGGCTCCTCGACGCCATAGATCACTCGTCGCGAACTTGAGCATGTCAGCCTGCATCTTCTCGAACCACGGCCTTTTCCTTGGCGACAAGGCGTTGAGATCCACCTTCATGATCTCCACCCCGGTCATCATGCTTGCAAGAGCCACTTCTTTTGCCTTTGTCTTGGCGTTGGCGGCCTCGATCTCTAGCATCTTGGCTTGCTTCTCCACCTCGAGCTCGAACATCTTGGCTTGCTTCTCGGCGTCAAGATCAAGCCTCCTCATTTGGATCTCCATGAAAGCATCCATTTGCTCCGCCTTGAAACGCTGGCGCTCCTCCTCTCTTGAATCCATCTTATTCATCATGTCGTCCACGCTTGCGATCAAGGCGTTGGTGGCCGCATCTCGCTTGTCCTTCTTCTTGGAGTTGGTCTTCCCCCGCGGCCGTGCCGGCTCGCCTTCCCCAACATCCTCCACGGCGCCCTTCCCCCCACGTGCCTTGAGCGCGGCATATTGTGCCTTGAACTTCTCTTCGTCCTTGATGATCCGATAGCACTGGGAAAGGTTGAAGCACTTTCCATTGTGTTGAACCTTGAATGCCTCCAAAGTTTGAAATGCCTATAAAATGTTTCCATGCAAGCATATGGGCAAGTGATAGCAAAATGAAGACGTAAAAGGATGATCTTGATGGCACAAAAGAGGGCGGCTTGCTTGCTATCATACCATGTCTTGCACGCCGATGCTGCTCAAGGGGCGGGCCTTGACGCTCTCAAGGGTGGCGCAAAACTTGTTGCACTCTTGTTGGATCACCCTCCACCGCTTGGAAATAGAGACCCACCCGCGCGTGCTCACAAATTGGTAAGGTGGAAACTTCTTGCGCTCATGAAACTCGCGGTGCACACGAGTCCAAAAGGTTGAATGCTTTTGCTCGGCGCCTGTCTTTGGGTCTTGTCCAATGTCTCGCCAACACTCGCAAAGAAGCTTGTCCTCTGCAGCTGTGTACGCCTTCGTGCGCTTGCTCTTGTGCTTCGGCTTAGGACCGGCGGTTTGGTTGGCGAGCTCGTCCTCGAACAAAGGCTCCACTTGATGTCGCTTTTCGTCCTCTTCCTCCAGCCCATAGTCTTTCGGGAACTCGTGGTCGAGGGGGAAGCCGTCCAGGTCGATGCCGACCTGATCACGCATGAAGGCCGCCTGATCGGGATCATAGCCAGCGGCCGGCGTGAACGCCCCGCGGCCGTCCTGGCTTTGCGTCTCCTCAGGATCGTAGCCAGCGCCCGGCGCACCACCCTCGAAGATGAGGTGTTGCATGTAGTCCTCGTCGACGGCGGACGTCATTTCCTCGAACAGGTTACGAGCGTCCGGGAGACCGCCGGCCGGCATCTGTCGCGCGCATTTCCTCGTGCCGCCGGACGACGAGCCACCGACCACCGAGGTGGCGTTGAGGTCGATGGGCGCGGGCGCGGGCGTGGAAGGCGCGACCACGCTCACGTCGGGTGAGCACTCCCCGGAGAGGCGGGAGGCCTGCGGGTAGACGTGGAAGCCGGGGACCGGGTTGCAAGCCGATGCGCGGGGTGAGTCGGGCATCACCATCCGAGGAAACGCCGACGAGCCGGTGCTGGCCGCGGCGACGGCGGCTTGGACGAGGCTGTGCTGGCTAGGGTTTACCCCAAGCATGTAGAGCGCCTCCCTTGTTGCCGCGGCAACGCGGGCGTTGGTGAACTCCTGCTGCGCGGCGGCGACGGCGGCGGCCTGCGCAGCGGCCTCATCCCTCGCGTCTGCGGCGTGCCTCCGGCCCTTCCTCTTGGCCGACTCCCGTGCCCGTTGTTCGGGCGTCAGCGCCTTCTTCGGCTTGTTCGCCGCGGCGGTATTGCGCGGGGCACGAGGCTTGACTTTCCCGGAGGGGGTGACGGCGCCGGACGAGGCGAGGCCGGCGGCGGCGTCCTCCATGGCTGGTTGCGGGGAGCGTTTTTGAGGAAAATGGGGGGAAATGGTGGTGGCTGCCACCGACAGGCGAGCCCGGAGGAGAGGAGTAGGCGCACGCGCGCGTCCGTCTCGTGTCCGCGCCGACGCAAATCCGGCTCAAAATTGGGCCTGGAATGGGTCGCCCGCGGACGAAAAACGGGCGCGTGTCCGTTTGGGTCGGCGCGTTGGGCCGCCACTTTTGTCCGCACCCAAACGGACGCGGGCGGACAACGTGGGTCGCTCCATTGGGGTTGCTCTTAGTGGCCTTTTCCATGCTGTGTCGTACTGCTTTTTTTTTGCGATTACTGTCAAGTTAAAAATGAAAGCTGAAAGTTGTTGTGCTTTCATCGTCGGAAGTAGCATCATTTTCTTCTAAAACTGAAAGCTGTTGTTGATTCTTCACCCGCGTCAAGGTGATAAAAAACAAAGGAGTTCAATTCCCACCCCGACCACAATCGACCTGCATCTGCATCCACCTCACTGGGAGAAAACAGGTAATGATAGGTTTATTTTATTTTTTAGAAAAGGAGGATCACCTCCGTTCTCTTCATCAGAGTGGTACATGCAGCCCGGCAATGCTAGAGTCACAAAGAGTTACATGACTTTTACGGGCAAAGGATGATGTGGATTGTTTTAATTGGTTACTAGATGCGGCGCTCCACCCTAAAAATCAGTGGGGAGAGATTAGTGAGGGGAGGAAGGGTCAGTCCGTTGATCACGTAAAAACTCTCCCGTGAGTGTAGCATTTTTGCATGCAGCCCCTTTATTAAACAAAGCAACCGAAAAATTTATGGTCCAGTACAAGCTTGCTCATAAATGAAAATGAAATTAAAAGGGTAAAACTTGCCACAACAGGCTAAAATATGACGAGATGCCTAGACACCTAGCCTATTACTGGACCACCATTTAAACCGGTTGTAGATATCCCGAGCTACCATCTCCGATCGGGTAGACCCAGTAATCAAAGGCTCTCTGACTTTCGCAGGAGCGAGCAACGACCACATCGGATCCATGTAGTGCCTGTGTAGATAACCTATAAAAAAATTTATACGAGTCTGTCTGTCAAAAACTGTATCATTTCTGCAGTTCCATATACCCCAAAGTGATGGGCAGACTCTTATCCGAATATATCTCACAATATTTGTCTCAACTCTATTTAGCCACGCGTTTCAAACAACGTGCAAATGCTATTTGAAGAGGTAATATTAAAGACTATATGAACTAAACGCCATGGTAATTTGGCCAACAGACAATCTAGAAAGAGGTAATGATAGATAGGAGTAGCAAAGTTGCTCAAGATAACAAGGAAATAAAGAGCTACTCCCTCCGTCTCATAATGTAAGACGTTTTTTGACATTACATTAAAATTAAAAAACGTCTTATATTATGAGACGGAGGGAGTAGCTCCTAGTAAATCTGATGCAGGCTCATGTGTCATGCGTGATGAAAGGATTATTCCGTGAAGAGAGAAAACAGAAGCTAGCACCAGCCTGGATTTCTCATGGAACACATTATACAACGATCGGCCACGGCCAGCTTGAAGACACAAACACATAACCGCGAGATCCGACCGACCGGACAGTTCCGCAGCGAAAGGCTACTAATTCTATGCACGCACGCACGCACACACGGATGAATCCCCGCGGGAAGAAGCCAGAAGTGGAATTGACTGGCCGTGCATCTGGATCATGCGGCCGACGATGCGGTGTCCGGAGGGCTACGTACGGGCTCCCCGGAGGCAATGTCCCCTGGAGCGCCATCGGAGTTCGCGCACGCAACTTGGAGGAAGATGCCGGTGGCTGCTGCAGCATGTGGCCGTGGCCTCCGGGAGCAGCGAGGGGTGGGTATCTGCCATGCCAGCCTGAGCCTCCCCCCTCTCGATCACTGGGTTACCAGCTTATGATATGCGCAAGTAGGCAAAGCATGGCCCTCGCTCCCAGCTGGCCATTTCCATGCTATATAAGCATCGCAAGCGCTGCGCATTTGGCCACAAGCCCACAACCACACAGCAGATGAGCAGAGGCAGATCCACATCTTGTAGCAGTGCAAGTGCAGAGCCTAGCAAGCTCAACCACCCTCCTGTTCAGGCGCCCGTTCTAGCTCGAGATGGAGTACAAGGGGAAGACCCATGGCAGCAAGCATCGGGGAGGATCCGGAGGGCTGAGCAGGATGCTGAGGGAGCACAAGGCCAGGCTCTACATCATCCGCCGATGCGTCGTCGCCCTCCTCTGCTACCACGACTAGCAGATCTACCTCTGCTTTTTTGCTCCTTATCTAATTATTGATTCTAGCTAGGCTTGACTAGTACTTCCTTCGTTTCAAATTACTCGTCGTGGTTTTACTTTAAATTTGAACTAAAACCACGACGAGTAATTTGGAACGGAGGGAGTAGTTCTCTGAGGTGTGTGTGTGTATACATAGGTAGGGTAGTTCAAGAAGTTCATGCTGCTGACAGATAATTTGGATGTCCAAGTTTGGGTGTGATGTGGTTTGGTGCTCATTCTAAGTCCTGCGATGGCAAGGATGTGCATGTATGGATCTGTTGGGTGTTGGCATCCTCGTTGTTTATTTCACATTTTGACATTTGCTCGATTATCAATGAAAGATCTCAGAAAATGAAAGAAAGAATTGTGCAAGTTCTCAAGAAAGGTTTATCTCTTGACATTCCATTTTATGATATGTACTGTTGGAGCTCGATCGTTGGTCTCTGACTTACGAATGCCAATATGCTAGGGAGTGTTCATACTTCATTCGATTGGATCGGGTCCGCGCCAACAATTTCACACACATGCATGGCCGTCTCAAAGGCGTGCCTTCGTGAATTCGTGTTACCGGCAATAGTAAGTTGCAACTTTGCTAAAAATTCAAAATAGCTGTAACACAAGCAGATTAAGCTTTTTTTTAAAGAACGACCAGATTAAGCCGTACATGGAAAAAATATATTGATCCTGGCCCTTTTGCTCTAAAAAAGATTATTATTCCTGAAGATGGCAGTAACATTTCCACAATGCTTAATGGTTTACTCGGAAAATTGGCAGCATTATTGCATATAGTACTCCATATGTTAGCTCAATATACATTGGCAAATTTACTGGCATTGGAATACGCTGTCGCCTCGAGAGAGGGTGGAGCAGCTCCACACTTGTACAAGGGGTATATGCCCCCATCCCCATCTCTCTGCCCAATGTCTCTCTCTCTCTCTCTCTCATCAGGTTTTTATACGTGCAAGTAGGCAAATACGTGAGGATCATGTGAGAGAGCCTGTCATTAGGCCATTTAGCCTTGACCGTCCTATATAAGCACGGCAAATCCACACTTAGCCACAACCACAGCAGTGGGAGAGCAGAGCAGGGAGCCCACCAGCTCACCTAGCTCAGCCATCCTCCTGCTCTGTTCAGCCAGGATGGACAGCCATGGCAGGCTGTAGCACAAGATGAACATGATGTTATGCCAGAAAGAAAATGATGAACAGCCGTGAACCAGCCCGCGGACCCGACCCGGCGCATCGACGCCGGTCGCACCGCCACGGACCCGACCTGGCACACTGACGCCGGTCGCAACATGCTCCGTCACGACCCCGACGACATACGCCGAGCTCCTTCTCCGCCGGCGACACACGCCTGGCGTCCCTCTGCGCCCCGCACGTCCCACGCGCACCCGACGCGCCCAACGAGCCCGACCGAACCAGTGCGTCCCGCATGTCCCGCGCGCACCCGACGAGCCCGACCGCACCAGACGCTCACCGCGTGCCGCCTCCGTGTCCGCCATGGCAGCCGCCAGTGACAAACCTTGAAAGGATGTAGCCGAACTCGAGCACGGACTCGAGCACAACGGCGACATACGCCTCCTCCCAACGTCAACCGCACGCTCGTACGCGCGCCCCCGATCCCGACGCGCCCGACGCGTCCAGTACGCACCCATAACACGCACCGGTCGCGTCCGGCTCGCCGCCATGGCTTATTGCCCTGCACCGCTGCGGCCTCAACCGCAGCGCAGCACCTCCATGCCGCCATGCCGATGTGTGTCGTTGAAGCCGGCACCATGCAGGTCCTCCGCGGCCTCCTCACCATGCCGCCGCAGCCACCGCGGCCTCCTCGCCGCGCCGCGCACCTTCATAGACCGACACACCGCCCGGAGCATGGCGCAGCCGCCGGCGAGCTCCGCCACCACAGCTCTGTAACTGATACTCTTTGTTGCAAGTAACCACAAATCAGAAATCCTTCTTGCATAGAATGGCGGTGATGAATGCCTACGCCTGGAGGCTGGAACAAGCTAGCAGGATGCTTTGGTTAACTCATTGGTCACCTTAGTTTAGTGCAAATTAGCTTAGAGCACCTCCAACAGGCGCGCTAGAAGACGCGCCCGTGCGGTAAAAGTGCTTTTTAGCGCGCCGACCGGTTTCACGCGCTCCAGCGGTGGCGGGAAACAAGCGCGTGCAGGAAACGATTGCGCGCGCGGGGGAAAAGGCGGCAGCTCGGGCGCAAGATTTGGCGCGCCGCTTCGCGCGCGCCTATAAAACTGCAGCGCCATCTACCGCTCTCTCTCGCTCTCTCCACTGCTTTCCCTCCTCGCCGCCGAGCCGCCACCACCGCGTCACCATGCCGCCTTGCTGCCGGGGAGGTTCAGGCTACCACGGCGTCCACGTGCGCCCGTCCGGCACCTACTCTGCCTCAATTCAGTCGGGCGGCAGCGTGCGCCTCGGCCTCGGAACCTTCGACACTGCCTAGGATGGCGCGCGCGCATACCATACTGCGGCGTGGCGCCTCCGCCAGTCACGTTGGGACATGAACTTCACCGACGTGTCGACGCGGGAGCGGGCACAGAGAGTTGGTGCCTTTCCCGCGGCTTACCACTGACGAGGATCGTCGCAAACACCGGAGGCGGGAGCGCCGTCTTAGCCTGGCCGAGATGGACGAGGAAGCCATGACGGTGTGGAGGCAACGCTTCCCGCAAGACATCATCAACGAAGAACAATTATTCGCCGAGAGGAGGGCGGAGAGGGAGGAGAGGAGGAAGGCGCGAGCCGCCTATCGCGAGGACAAGCGAACGCGGAAGGCGGTCGCTAAATACATCATGGCGCTTAGGAGATGCGTCGCCCCGGGACTCCCGCGACGAAGCGATTCCTTGACGCCTATGCTCGTGCATCGGAGGAGGACATCACCGAGGCGGAGTCTGAGTCGGAGAACGAGTAGTAGTAGAACTATATATCGTTGGAGAAGCCAGTTTTATTTTGTATCGTAGAAGCAGGCTATGTGGACGTAGTAGAACTATATATCGTTGGAGAAGCCAGTTTTATTTTGTATCGTAGAAGCAGGCTAAGTGGACGCAGTAGAACTATATATCATTGGAGAAGCTTGGATATACGCATTTTGTATCATGATAGTGCTGCATTTTTTATGCGCTGCTGGAGCGGCGCACGCGCTGCATTTTAGCGCGGCTATTGCAGCCAACGCTGCGGGCTGCGTAAAACCAGGCGAAGCACGCGCGGTAAAGTAGCTTTTGACGCGCGACGCGTTGCGCGCCTGTTGAAGATGTTCTTAGGACCAAGCATGTTGTCCTTTTTATTAGTCTGACGGAGGCGAAACCCGCGTTTAACTTGCCATTGGAGGCGGCATAAGAAAATTTATCCTGCCACTAGTTGTTGAACTTCGTCCAGATTCATGTCTAAGTTAAGGCCATTGTTGCTGAGAGGGGTGATTTGGAGCTCGGGCTCAGCTGCTCCCGTTATCTCGCTCGTCCGTTCCAGTGTTGGGATGCGAACAAATCCAGCTGTCGTGACAGTTGCGAACGCTGATAAATGAGAGATATAGATGAATACAGTAGCGAACAGGGGAAAGTACCGGGGCCGCGAGCGTAGAGGCCTGATGGACAGCGGAGTCTCGATGCGGGCCGTGGACCAGGACGGTGACTTTTCGACTGGGCCGTGGACCAGGACGTTTGCTGAGCCGCCTGCCGATCGGCAGGGCACCCTGAGCCTGCACGTGCGAGCGAGAAAAAACAAAATGATATCTCCTTCCATTCGCGTGGTTCCTTCTGGAGACGGCCGCCGGCCCGCCGCCCTCAACTGCTAGGTGGGCAAGAAAAAAGGGTGTGGTAGCCTACGTCCGGCGGGGTGATTTCGCCGGGGTGCCCGTGCTTGCCCGGCAGCGTGCGCACCAATGGAAGCTGAGGGGATGGAGTTTCTGCTTGATGCGGTCTACAGGTTATTATCCCGCGCCTCAGATTTCGGCATTTTGGTAGCCATGTAGAAAAGTTTGGATGAGATTTTCGTAGTCCAGAACATACACTGATGCTGTCGATTCGCTGTCGATTTCATAGGTTCCCCGTTCGGGAGGAATTTGCTGATAATCTTGACCAGCCAGATCCGGTTCCCCTCCTGTACTTGTTACATAATGAGGCTGGGGATCATGATGTTGGTGCGGTGAACAATGGGTCAGGCGTGGCTCACGTGGCCGGCGAAGATGGCTCGCCCATGGGGATGCCCGGCGGCGCCTAGCTGCATCTCCAACGAGGTCTGCTCAGTCAACTGACCAGGTGAATCCAGAGGCCCCCGGCTGGATTAAAAGGTTAGCGAGCAATTTCAGATGCCCCACGCCATGAAACACACCACCATCCGCTAATGCATCTGTGGCTGCTGTCTTCGTTTCATTTTTTTTATCCTTTTGCAAAATTGCCTATTGCATACAGATACTGCTAGAAGTGAGCTCTGTTAGGCCATCAAGTTGCTTGGTTAACTGCGTGTGCAAAAAATGCAAAATATCTTTGTAGATGCAAGCAGATGAAATCTTCAGTTACGGTGAAAATTGTTCACGCATGCTCCTTCAAATTTACAAAAGAAATCTGCTACAAAAAATAAATATGTATTAGGGCAACATTCTATTTCTCATAAAAAGTTATGCATTCAAGTTTTCAAACAAATGCAGGTTGCGTCTGAGTAGTGCACCACCGGACCGCGCGCCATGCCCATCCAGGATGAGCGCTCTGGAGCTGACAATCCACAGATATGCAGAGCAACCTGATAAGAGTGTGATGCGGCCCGAACTAGGGCTCAGTTTCTACTCGTTAGGTGAGGCATACGATTTCTACAATCTTTATTCATGGGAGATCGGCTTTGGGATAAGATATGGGAAAAGCAGGCTAAATGCTGAAAGGACAAAAAGCATGCAGGAGATCGTTTGTGGTTGCTCGGTGAGTGCTAATCTGCTTGGAAGATGAACTGTAGAAGTAATATGCACAAGGCTGACATAACTTAATTTTTTATTTGTTTGGTTATTTCCCTGCAGGGCAAATGTGACATCCGGATAATTAAGCTACAGTAACCCTCTACTAGTGATGCCGCGTCACCTAGATTACTGTGACAAATCTCGCGTTAGTTCGAAACCGATTCAAATTCGAATTCAAAATCAAGTCAAACATTAAAGGTTTTCTGATATTAAAACTAAAATATTCGGGTGGTTCCAAATAATTCATAAGTAATTATGGTGGAGGAACCACACTTTTATAAAAGGCATAAATACTCTAAAATGTTTTGAATAGTAGCAAAAACAATTAGTTGAATTCATTTTACAATAAATAAAATATTAAACTATTTTATTTAGTTACCCAAATTAATGTGGCAGTAGTATGTATAAGCAATACCAATTTAGGAACCGTTGGTGTATTTTGTAAATTTTAAAATAAAAGAAAACTACACATAAAACAGAAAAGAAAAGTGAAAAGAAAAGGCAAAGCAAAAAAAAAACAAAAGGAAAGAGAGAAGCCCCCCCCCCCACTGGGCTTCGGCCCAGTCGACCACCGACCCAGCCGGCCACCCCGCACTCCCCATTACCACCTCCCCCGAACCCTAACCCTCACCCGATCCCCACTCTCCTCGTCCCCTCTCGCCTGTCGCCCACTCACCCAGGAGGGCGCCTGCTCGATCCCTTCCTCCCGGCACTTCGCCGGGCGCCCACCCCGACGCCTCCCTCCTCGCCTCCTCCTCCCGATCTGGGAGCCCTAACGCCGCGCCCGACCCGCCATTCGCCGAGGGACCCTCTCCTCGCGGACGCCTCGCAGCTCATCGGTCGAGCCCCCGCCGCGTCCTCCTCGTAGGCCGACGCCTGCTGACGCTGCGCCCGTCGCTCGTCGACCGCGCTGACGCCGCCTCACCGCCGGAATGCAACCGTCCCCGTCCTCCTCCCCAACGACTCCCGAGGCTAACGCTGTCGCCGCCGCCACCTCGCCGCCGCCGCTGCGTTCAGATCGGGCCTTCTCGCAACGCTGGTGAGGAACCCTCCTCCTCTCACGGCCATCCGCGCCAAGACGCTGACGCCGGCGCCCGTCCATCACCGTGCCGCCAGGCCCTGCCGCCTGCCTCATGCCAGGCGCCACGCCGGCTGGCTCACGCCGAGCCTCGCCCGTCGCTGGGGCCGACCCTTTCCCCTACTCGCCGGGAGGCTGGGCCCCACCTCGCCTCGGTGGCCTCGGCGGGTGCCCTTCGCCAAGACCGCCCGATCAAGACCCGATCCGCTAAGGCCCAGTGGCCCGATGACAACGGGGGCCCACGCCCAATAACGAATTAAAAAATAAAAATAAAAAATAAAATAAAATAAATAATAAAAATGAGTTAATAAGATTAATTATTAATTAATTAATTATCTAATGAATTAATTAAGTTAATTAATCCGTTTTAATTAATTTAATTAACTAGTTAGGTTAATTAAATAGTAATTAAATTAACTAATCTGAAATTAACCTAAGCAGAGAGAATGGCAGGTGGGTCCCCTTTGGACCCACATGTCAGTTGACCAAGTCAACTCTGTTGACTGCTGATGTCGACATGACATCATGTCGATGTCGACATGACATCATGCTGATGTCATTAATCCGCTTTTCAATTAATTAAATAATTAATTAAATTCGAAATTAATAAAATCTTTAGAAAATCATATCTTTTAATCCGTAACTCGGATTAAAATATTTTCAACATGAAAGTTGCTCGTAACGACGAGATTTAATCCGGATACGCAATTCGCTCGTCCGCCACGCACCCCTAACATATCAAACTCGCAACTTTCCCTCCGCCTCCTCGCCTGAAAACACGAAACACCGGGATATTTTCCCGGATGTTTCTTCACCGTATCGCCTATCCCTACGTTAGGTCACCCCTAGAACAACGTATTGCCGCGTCTTGCTTTGTGTTACATTTGATTGCTCATTATTTATTGTGTTCCTCCGTTACTCCTTTCCGATAGACTCGAGACCGATGTCGATGCCCTGTGGTCGATTACGCCACCGACGACCCTCCTTGTCTCGAGCAACCAGTGCAAGCCCCCTTTGATCACCAGATATCGCCTACTCTTCTCTACATCGCTTGCATTAGAGTAGTGTAGCATGTTCTTGCTGATTAATCCTATCTTCTTTGCATAGCCTGTCCTTGCTACTCTTGTTGTTACCTTTACCTACTATCCTATCGCTTAGTATAGGATGCTAGTGTTCCATCGGTGGCCCTACACTCTTGTCCGTCTGCCATGCTATACTATCGGGCTGTGATCACTTCGGAGGTGATCACGGGCATATACTATATACTTTACACTATTACATTACCCGTGATCTGTTCGGAGATGAAATTTGAAAGGACGGTGGCTCCATCCCGGTAGATGTGGGCCTGGGTTCCCGACGCCCCGATCGTTACTTTGTGGCGGAGCTGACAGGCAGGAGTTGAGACTACAGGTGAGAGGTGGCCTGGCCCTGCTCGCATTCGCGGATACTTAACACGCTTAACGAGGTCTTGGTATTTGATCCGAGTTGGCTACGAAGCTTATACGCACTAACCATCTACGCGGGAGTAGTTATGGGTATCCGGCGTCGTGGTATCACCAAGCACTTCAGACGTCCGACGGAGCGGCGCGCTACCGGATTGGACTGGAACGCTCGCTAGGCTAGGTCTGCTCGGCCAGACGTTAACGCAGTGTGTGCTCGGGGCGATGGGCCCGGACCCTGGCGCTTAGGTTTAGACCGGCGTGTTGGCCTCTCTGTTGTGCCTAGGTGGGGCTGCGACGTGTTGATCTTCCGCGGCGGGCATGACCCAGGAAAGTGTGTCCGCCAAATGGGATCAAGCGTGTTGGGTAAGTTGGTGCACCCTGCAGGGAAGTTAATCTATTCGAATAGCCGTGATCTTGATAACAGTGACGACTTGGAGTTGTACCTTGAGCTTATGACAACTAGAACCGGATACTTGATAAAACACACCCTTCCAAGTGCCAGATACAACCGGTGGTCGCGCTCTCTCAGGGATATGAGGAGGGGATCGCCGGGTAGGATTATTGCTATGTGATGTTACTTGGAGGACTTCAGATCGTCCTCTTCTACCTGTTGCAAGACAGGTGACCAGAAGCGTAGTCTTCGTTAAGACTAGCTATCCCCCTCTTATTCTGGCTTTCTGCAGTACAGTCCACTGATATGGCCCTTTACACATATATCCATGCATATGTAGTGTAGCTCCTTGCTTGCGAGTACTTTGGATGAGTACTCACGGTTGCCTTGTTCCCCTTTTTCCCCCCTACCTCTACTCGATTGCTGCAACTGGACTATGGAGCCCAGAGCAGATGCCGTCAATGACGACTACTACACCGGAGGTGCCTACTACTACGCAGCAGCCGACGACGACCAGGAGTAGCTAGGAGGATCGGGTAGGGAGGCCCGCGCCTCTTCGATCTGTATCCCAGTTTGTGCTAGCCTTCTTAAGGCAAACTTGTTTACTTATGTATGTACTCAAATATTGTTGCTTCCGCTGACTCGTCTATGATCGAGCACTTGTATTCGACCCCTCGAGGCCCCTGGCTTGTATTATGATGCTTGTATGACTTATTTTATTTGTAGAGTTGTGTTGTGATATCTTTCTGTGAGTCCCTGATCTTGATCGTACACATTTGCGTGCATGATTAGTGTACGATTGAATCGGGGGCGTCACAGCAAACCAGAGGCAGAAAATAGTAGGTCATGCAGATGCGAGTGTCCAGCTCTGATCAGGCTGCTGCGAGCGTCCGACAACATTTGGTACATCATAGAGCACCGGAAAAATCACAATCATTCAATGTCGGTCACCATGGGTGAGAAAGTGCACTGACCGTCCCATAAACACATAGATGTGTATACAAAGGATTTGATTAGGCAGCTAAGGGAAAACAATGTCAACCTAGGAAAAAGTCTACGGCATAATTGGAAGTTTTTTCGGGTCTGTAGAGAAGGTGCCATTCACAAAGAGGACTCTCAGGAATATATGTGGGAAGATTAGCCGCGAACAAGCTGATGATGATGTCCGGAAGACGCTTGAGGTGTTTGCTGGCATACGCTCAAGCGACCCTGGGTTTACCTATGTGGTGCTGGCTGACAAATCCAGTAAGGTGAAGAATCTAATGTGGGCTAATGGCAGCAGCCGCATGCAATACAAATTCTTTGGGGATGTCGTCACATTCGACACCACATACAGGACAAACCTGTACAACATGCCATTCGGGTTATTTGTTGGAGTTAACAATCACTACCAGAGCATCATCCTGGCGGTGGTATTGATGCGTGATGAACAGGAATAGAGCTTTGAGTGGGTCTTTGCAGAATTCGTGTGTATGATGGGTGGGTCTGCCCCCCAAACTATACTCACAGGTCAGATTCCTCGCGCGACGAAAAAAAATTGTTATATATTGCTGTATATCTTTTCCAGATCAGCTGTAAAAAAATACGACCATAATTTATTATAAATTTGTAAACTATTTGTGTAAACTGACGGAAAAAAATGCTTTCATATTTGCAGACCAGTACAGGGCTATGGAGGTGGCGATTAAGAGGACTTACCCTAACACTGTCCACCGTTGGTGCAAATGGCATGTCCTCAAGAAGGCGAAGGAAATGCTGGGACCACTATACACGAAGAAGAGCGATTTTCAGGCTGAGTTTCACAAGGTTGTCAACCACATGTTAACGGAGGATGAGTTTGAATCAGCTTGGGTGACCCTTCTGGACAAGTACAACTGGAGGAGTCATGCATACATGACACAAATATACGAAACCAGGAGAAAATGGGTGAAGCCATATTTTTAGGGGTGTGTTTTGCGCGAAGATGACAAGCACCCAGCACAGTGAGGGCGCAAACCACATGCTGAAATCATACATGCCCCCTGCAAGCCCAATGCATGTCTTTGTCAGGCAGTACATGAGGCCCCAATTTGACCGTGAGCACGATGAGAGCTATGAGGAGAGAAGGACCATGATTGTAAGTTTCCTGTCTGTCCCTTGGGCTAAATGTGTGCAGATTTACAACAATGTTTCCACACAGGAGGTGTGATACCATGCACTAAAAACAGGCTGTTTAAATTTTTTTTGTGACTTGTGGCAGGGCGGCCCGATGAGACGGACTAACCTCGCAATAGAGCGGCATGCCAGCAAAATATACACTAGGAACATGTTTGAGGAATTTGGTCACCTACTAATTGAAGGAACGGCGTACAATGTCACTGAAGTTCATAAGATGAGGAGGTACATCACCACTCACAACAATGCAGTGAAAAGAGAGAAGTGGAATAGGGTCGAGTATGAGGTGACCATAAATAAAGACAAAACAATATTCACTTGCGAGTGTGGTCGGTTTGAGCACACAGGAATGCTTTGCAGCCATGCGTTGAGGGTAATTTTCTAGCTTCACATGTGTTCATGAATAAAAATAAAGAAAATATGGAGTGAGAAAAAAAATGCAGGGGGTGGTTGACATGCTTCTTTCTCTGTCATGTAGGTGATGGAAATCCTTCATCTTGAGGAGATCCCTAAACACCATATTGTGAGGCGGTGGACAAGGGACGCAAGGGATGTACTAGAAAGACAGTTCACAGAGCCTGTCATTCACACGCAGACACACGACTCTGTATTTGAAAGCCATGCAGGCCTCGAAGCTCTGCTACGAAGTGGAGCAGCTCTTTGCTGAGAAAGGGGATGGTTTGGCTTTCGAGGATCGACTGATTGAAAATGCAGCTGCAATACCAGCCGCTAATGGCGAGCTTGCATTTGTGCCGGTGGACACTGAACAGTGTCCTAGTCCTGGGCATTCTGTCAGTGTGAATGCAATGCAAAATCTTGTAGCCCCAGACAAGCTCAGAGGCGCTGGAAGGCCGACGAACAGCCGGGAGAAGGCTCCGTACAAAGGTTAAGCAAGAGAACCAGATTCTGCAGCATTTGCCGCCGCGAGGGTCATAAAAGGACGATATGCCCAGAAAGAGGTGATGCACCAGAAAAGCCATGAAAACCTGGCAAATGCAAGAACTGTGGAATAGAAGGTCATCGACGGAATACCCGCAAAAGGCCGCTTGGGTTTGCCGAGCCCTGAGTTGTGTGGTTTCACATTGTAGCATGTATTTTCTTTCTATCGAGTGGATTTTCTAGTGTGTTTTTAGTGGATGACTGATCCATCCTTAGTTCCATCAGTGTAGGCAGGCTTGTATCTGGTGCTGTACCCAAGAACATGAACTCTGTTTTCTGCTCCTCTGAAATGGTACTTGAATTTTCGGGCGGCTGTTTGTGATCCATCCTATTGTTGAAAAAATGGAAATTGTGGCGATTGGAACTGCTGGTATCGTGACTGGACTGACCAATGAAACAATCAACGTTGAGGCTGTTGGTATTTTTTTTTCACCTAAATAGGTGGCAGGATCATGGCGAGCAAGTAGCTGGCGGCATTTATGGCCGGTCGACGCCGTCTCGGTGGGGAGCGGTTTCATACGGCTCATGCTGGCTCAGATAATCAGCCGAGCCATCCCTCACCTTTCATACGGCTGCCACGCGCGAGGGAACGCCATATACGGCCATGAAATACAAAAGGACACACAAATCCTGAGGCGAACCATCGGCGTAGATATCAGGATCAGCTGAGCCCGAGCTCAGAAACAGATTTTCGCATTGTTGCTGTACTTTTGCTAGTTGGTGGACAGCCTGGTTATTGTACTTTGGGCAGTTGGCACAAACCACAAATCTGAAACCACGTAGCTGTACCTCGCACTCGCAGCATTGGCTTCAGCACCAGCTGTAACCTACAAGTATGCAATCTGGTTAGATTTATTTGTAACAACATATTTTTTGGCTCCTTTTCCTTAATTGCTCAACGGTGATTTGTGTCCACATGACCAGCAGCGGAAGATGGACATGGTACTAAGATTTGCAAGAAGTGTGGTGTGATCCGAGAGAAATGACCTTATTTACCTAGATGTCTAGTTTCACCATTCCATAAGCATGGCATTTTTAGGATCTGTTTGCTCTATACCATGGCAGTTTCCAAAGAACCACATGCTGAACTTATTCCACGTGTCTCAATGCTCAACTCTATACCATGGCAACTTTTTAGGAAAATCAACTTTTCTTAAAAAAAATCATAATGATATATCATGGCAGTGTGTGCTTTTGGTGCTCAACTGCATTTTGAAGCAGTGCACATATAGACTACTAGAAACACTATGGTTACTAGTAGCGCATATGGTATTTATATAGACAGCTAAAATGAAAAGCACATGTCAACTTTGATTCATGTTTTACCTAGATGTCTAGTTTCACCATTCCATAAGCATGGCATTTTTAAGAACTGTTTGCTCTAGACCATGGCAGTTTTCAAAGAACCAAATGCTCAAGTTTATCCCATGTGTCCCTTACAAATTTGCCATGGCATATTGTAAAAACTACATGGCATTTTTATTATTAGAGCATGACATTTTTAAGAATTGTTTGCTCTATACCATGGCAATTTTCAAAGACCCCGTTGACAGAAGCTAGCTCCCTCTGGCGTGTGTGTAGCCGTGCGGCTTCCTTAGTGCCCGGCGGTCACATGAGGGCGGCGGCAGCCTCGATGGCCATTCTCCCGGACCAATTACTTGGACGGGATCCCTGACGACCTCATTCTCTTGCCCTACTCCAAGTCGCTGCTTCCGCATCCTTGTTGTCCGACCTAAGACTGCGATACCCAGGTACAAAGGTACTCTCATCTCTCAAATGTTAGGAAATTCGTTTTCATCGGCATATTAGTGCATCGGCATCGATGGTTGTTTAGTTAGAGGATGGCATTTTTTTAAAATTATACCATGGCATTTTGTTGTTTATACTGCTAACATGCCATGACATGTTCTATCCCAATGGCACTTGTTGTGTTTGTACCGCTAACATGCCATGGCATTTTTTATACCCATGGCAGTTATGTATGATGGCATTTTTTTACAGATTTTTGGTTATGTTAAAGAGCGTGGCATTTTTCACTTTCTCACATGGCGGCTTTATTATTTATAGTATGTCATTTCTAGTATTAACAACATGTCATTTTTTATTTTAATGTGGATGAAAAATTTTGTCATTAAGAGGATGTCAGTTTTATTTTTAAGAGCATGGCATTTTGTTATTAAGAGAATGGCATTTTTATTTTTAAAGAGCATGGCATTTTTAACTTTCTCACATGGCAGCTTTATTATTTATATCATGGCACTTTTATTATTAATAACATGAATTTTTTTAAGAGGATGGCATTTTTTTATTAAGAGGATTATGTGTTTATCTCCATCTATCTCCATGTATGTATTAAGTGGAAAACTGATCATTGAACATCATCGTGCTATTTATCTCCATGTATGTAACCCGCTGTAGTTAACTTATCACTACTTTTGTTTGTTTATTTCTGAACTGAGTAGTGCTTTCCATTTTTTTGCTCTTATGGATTGTACTTATGTCTGCATATAGGATTAATGCAAAAATGGGTGCACGTTAGTTTGTGCAGTAGCCTATACATCTGTTGATATGTTGGAATTCTCAGGGCGTTTCTTGCACACTGCTATTGTTGACGTCGGCAGGATGTGTTCATAATTGATTATGTGTTTGCAAATACATCAGGTACCTTTGGTCAGGTGTCAGAATGTTGGGACAGGGAATATGGTGGCTAGTAAGATCATGAGAGGCATTAAAAAGTACAGGGATGTTGCAAAATGATAGGAATTGGCATATGCTCGAGCAGCTTTGTAAATATGAAAAAAGTAGATCCAGGTGATTCTCAGTTTCACTTTCACATTTCCCTGCCGTGTACATTGTGTTCCTGTGTGTGATTTACTTTCTTAAGATTTCCTGTATATAAGCTTGTCTACTTTGCAGTTGTGTTCAAATTCGGAACTGGTTTGACTATCGTAACCATATCTGTATTGTAAGTACATCATTAGATTATGGCAAAGTTATCAACTAACCTCAAACAAGAGATAACCCTGAGCTTAAACATTGTGCTATTTATCAACTAACCAGAGGAGCACCATGCAAAAAAAAAAAAACTAACCACGGGAGCTTTATTATTTGTAGCATGGCATTTCTTTTATTAATAACATGGCATTTTTATTTTAAAGTGGATGGCATTTTTTTGTGATTAAGAGCACGGCATTTTTATTTTAAAAGAGCATGGTATTTTCATTTTTATTTTAAAAGAGCATGGCATTTTTATGTCATTGCGATGATGGCATTTTTATTATTTGAGAGGATGCCATTTTTTATTGCCAGTTTTCCCTTTTTTTTGTACACAAGATTTTGGTGATGATTAGAAAGGTGCAACTTTGTGGCATTTTTTCGGTTTCTGTTTCTTTAAGAAAATGTTTGCAGGAAAACAATTAGTCTCATTTTCAAATAAAAGGGGTGACATAATTCGTTATATGGGCTGTTTTTCTGGCCCAGGATGGGGTTCACGCTGGCTGGTCTGGACACAACGTTCGCTAGCTAGGCCTGGGTGTCCCTTCTTGTAGCAAACGTGATCGTTCGATAGGGAGCCGTCGCGCCGCTCCTCCTCCCGAGTCCATCACGCCTCCCTCTCCTTCGCCTGCAAAACCTAATCCCCAAACCCCGACCTCAACATCCACATCCATGGCGGCACTCCCCACCGACCCCATCAGCCTGATGGACCCCTACGCCACCGCCCCCGCCTCCCCACGCCGCGACTGGGTCTTGCTCCACCCGTCGGCGCGTATCTCCGAGCTCCACAACGCAACCACCGTCGTGTCCAGGACGAGGGACGGCCAGCCCGTCGTGGCGTCCTTCTGGCTCGTCGACCCGCCGGGCGTCTCCTACTTCTCCGTCCACTGCCCCGGCCTCAAAGTTTCAGATCCGGACGACTTCGCCCACGACGATCCCGAGCCCGGCTTCATCGGCGCCGACGTCGTCTGTGCGGAGGCAGCGTTCCTTCTCTTCGACGTGACCTTCAACGCCCCTGACGGCCCCTTCCCGGAGTCCACCCACCACTTCCTCTATAGAGCCGGCCCCGGGGAGCCAGTACTGCACCTGCTCCCCGAACCCGATATTCCAGCATACGAAGCCCGGCCGCAATTCGGCCTCTTGCCCTGTGGCGAGCATTATGCCGTGGCCTTCCTACGTTGGAACAGCACCATGGGTGATCATATGTTTGATGTCCATGTCTTCTCGTCCCAGACACAGGCATGGAGTAAGAAGGTGGGGTTGCTGGCTATATCAGAGTCTGATACGAGATATTTTAGTCGGCATGATGCCTGCAGGCAGATCAGGATTGGACGCTCACTGGGCTGGGTTGATCTCTTGCGTGGTATTCTTCTGCTTCGCAGACCGTTCGATGAACATCCTCTGATCGAATACATCCCGTTTCCCGCGCCAAGTCCGCCTTGCTCCGAACTATCATACGACGACGACGAGCTAGGAGGATCGTCTGACGCTCCTCAATATTTTCGTGATGTGGCCTGCTGCGATGATTTGATCAAGTTTGTCAACGTAGAATACCATGACCCTTCCAGTTGCGGCCTTGCTGTGGCAGAGATAAAAGTTGGAAGGCCACCATATGGAACAGGAAGCTTTCTTCGGGAGATTGGCTCCAGGGATTCACGGTTGATGTTGCCGACATCTCCCTTGACCGAAGTTATTCTGCTTTACTGCCGGAGCTGTGGGACGACGAGACAGAAAAGTTACACCTGAAGAAACTGATTTTCTACACCCCCACCCTCAGCATCTGCAATGATGATCTTCTTTACGTCATGTCCAAGGTGAATGATGAAGACGACAAGGCCTGGGTCATCACAGTTGACATGAAACATGCGGTTGTGCAAGCAATAGCCCCGTTTTCTGCTGGCGACATCGACCTCCTCCCAATGTACCGTCCATGCTCCTTCCTCAAGTACCTCAACATGACCCCAGGTGATAGATCCTCCCTTCTCCCCTTCCCTTCTCCGTCCCACCCCCCCCCCCCTAGGAGAGTATTTGGCATAGACGTTGATGCATTAGAAGCATGCGTTAGGCTACCGCCCATGCTAAAAAAATGTGCAAGTAATCAAGTATGGACTCATCTATAAAGGCCGATCACTCTCGTAGTTAGACAAAATTTACCGTCATGAAGGCACAGCCAAAGCTGAATCGTGAGTACTTTGCTTCATTATTGGATTCAATTGTCAACTGGTCCTATCGAAAGTAGGATTGACTATGGATTCGAGCCATCGCACATGGTTTCATAAAATCTGTACGATTTTCCCGCATTGAAGTCTATAGCGCTGTATTTCCACGAAAGTATAATTCTTACCATCAGGATACGATCCTTTCTTTTGAACTAAACGTCTCTACGATGGGTCCAGGTTCTATGTCCAACCCCAAATCAAGGATTTCTCGCTCTTGATCGGAGTCATAAACAAGAATCTAATAAACTAGAATTGAGTCAGTGGAAAAAAGGAGAGAGAGAGGAAAGTGTTAAATGGAGAGAGTCGACTAATCAGAGACTTTTAGGATCTTCTTTACATCAGGTAAATCTGTCGGCCCTGTCCGTTTTTTTCCGAATGAATCAGTCTTTCTACAGAGGTCAATCTTTGCCTATTAGGCAAGAGGATAGCAAGTTCTAAATTCTGTCTCGGTAGGACATGGATTTCTACCTCGCAACCAGACTGAAAAATTCAAGTAGTTCTTAAATAAAAATAAAAAAGAAATTTTCTTCCTTCCAATTTTGTTTGCCCAAAAGACAACTTTTTTTCTCTCGATTTTGGCACAATTCGCCTCTGCTCTCGATAAAACAAGTCAGAATCAATTGGCAAGGGGTCGACGATTAAGGGAATTGCTTAAACAATCCCAGGCAAATCTCTGCTATCCAATTCGGACTATCTATGGAGTATTAGGTGTAAAAATTTGGATATTCGTAGACCAGTATATGGGATGTATATCCCATTCCAAAATGATCTATTAATCTGCTAATAAGTCGTTTCATACCAGTTCCGGGTTACGATTCTACCAGATATGTCTTTTTAATTCCGTCGGAAGAAGCTTGTACAGTTTGGGAAGGGGTTTTTTGAGAGAAAAGAAGAATCTACTTCAACCGATATGCCCTTAGTCTATTTTAATGAAAACTCTAATGTTCCTAAATTTACTTTCCCAATATCGACGATTCCCAAGATAATAGCTATTATTCTTTTAAGTTACCTATTATTTGAAGTTAGCCAAATAAGATAATATAAGATATTATATTATTGCTGGAAAAAATTGTTATTTGATTCGGCACTAATCTATTTTTAACGTCTAATTAGAGCGGGGAATCATTCCAACTAGGAAGTTCAGCTCGTTGCTTTTTATTTTACCAGAATTGGAGCCAGGCTCTATCCATTTATTCATTAGACCCAGAAAATCGCCATTGGAATTTTATCTATCCTTCTATTTTTCAAGATAATTCAGATTTGTTGGCGAAAAAGCGAAGAAATAGGTTCGTCATTCCATTACAATATAAGAATTTAGGTGATGGTGAACCACCTCATTTTATTTCTTCAACCAAACAGAAAAAACAGCATGAGTCTCTTAGAAAAAAGAAAGGAAAACAATAACAGGGAATCATTTGTGATAATTCAAATTCACTCATCAGAAGTTATTCACATTGAATTCACTCATTAGAAGTAATATGATAATTCGAATTCACTCATGAGAAGTTATATCTGGATAGGAAATAATAACACGGAATTCAGGCTGGGACCTCCCCCATTGAATCGAAAATTGAACCCTTCAGAAATTATACAGTTTCCTTCCTGATATTTTGTTCTTAACTGTTTCTTTATCCAAATTATTGCAGGCGTAGATATAACCAACAATGTGTACAAGTGCTTTACAAGGTAATGCATATTTTGCTATCTTTACCTGTTCCATTCTTATTCTTATTTGCATGACAAGTTATTGGTTTCTACTTCTGCTGCTATTTGATGCTTATTGTCAGGATGGATGTGGAGAAATGTATTGAGGAATTTCTGTGGACTCGAGACTGGCTTAGGGAACTTGGTAACGAATTAATCCGCTTCTTGGGGCATAGCTTTCTATTAACTTCTGTTAATATAGCACATGTGCAAGTGCGCATATGCATCCAACATTTACCAAGTGCATGTTTAGCGTCTTTAAGTATAATTAATTTTCCTGAACATCATACGCAAATATCTGCTCAGTTTACTCTGTTTTATGACCATAAACAATTGTTCAAGTCAAGTATAATATCTTTGAAAATTATGTGTGGTCTCCACCTTAAATTTTTGTGATCTGTAACTTTGGTGGTGGACATGTTAAGCATTTACAATCCACTGGGTTTTGTTAGTGTTATTATCTGTTGCTGCCGGTCTATGATCTTGCAAATTAACTGTGATAACACAGTGTGATACATATTTCTTATTAGATTCACATCTTTATGGTCCATTGCAGGTCAATGCTTGGAACATGAAAGGTCAATTTACATCGATTGTAGCTCACTATTCTGTCCCGCGTCATCTCTACATTTGATTACTCCAGTAGTAAGTTCTGTTCTAGTGTCCAGAGTTTCACGTTATGAGTGCATCATGTTGTTTTGTCCTCAATTTTGCCTTGTGTTGTTTCTTCCTTGATAGCATCAATCTTTGCTTCCTCAAGTTTTGAATCCATTCCCTTCAAACAATGCACACAACTGTTGATACAGCATCTACTTTCCCATAATTTGTTTTCTCGGTTCTGAATTATGAACAATCGGCTTACCTGGATCACTAAAAAAACTTGATGCAGGTGGTAGAATACGCTTCCTCTGTTGGTGAAGGCAAAGCGAAAGCTGCCACCGAAGCTGTGGATGTTTGCTCACGGTATATACACGAGGATATATACTTGTGCAATTGTATGTTGAATTGACTTGGCTCTATTTGTGACTACGGTGTGTTGTCTTCCTAGAGCTTTGGAAGATTTCAACTTGCTACTGTGCGAGCCGCGAAGTGATGCATCAACCTCTACTAAAGCCATGAGGAGAAAAATCAATACCACCCTTAAAGCTTTAAAGAAGTATCATACAAAATTAAAAAAATCATGTACTTTGATTGTCAAAATGAATCATTACCTATAATTTTTACCCTTGTCCATATTTTTCAGCGTCCTGCGAATTGTGCCACAATCAATGATGGCGGGAGGAACAACAGTGGATGGAGCAACGACCCTTGCAGATGCCTGCCACCAAAAGAGACGGAAACCAGTATTTGAACGTCGTGAGGGACCAGGCCATAAAATTGAGTACATAGAGCCTGGCTTTTCCGGTGCCAATCTATTCTATGATCGCGGTGAGAAGGCAGGCCATGAGAAGGACCAATGTGACGATGAGCATCAAGTGGGACTCAACCAGCAACTGGAACTCGACGAGTTTCAAGTGGAACTCCGGCAACTGCTACAGAGCCTCCATGGCTCTCTGGGTCCCTGGTTGAAGCCCCAAGAGGTTTGGCTCATTTTTGCGATTGCTTTTAGTGCACTATTTCTGTATGCTTGCGATATGTAAAGTAGCATCTTCATTCGGACTTCAGTGTAGGTGAACGGTCTGCTATGCAAAGCCAAAGATATTCTAGGTGCTACTTGTTGCTCTATTGCCTGTAAATGTTTGGTTTGGGGTTAACGACGTATGAGCCTGGTTTGTATAAAGCAGTGGGCGTTAGTTGAAGCAAAGTTCTGTTGAGACGTTCTTTGTTTGTGTTAAGCTGGTGGTACATAGTGAATTTCTCATGACGACCTCAAAAGGTATAACAAACCCTGACAATCAACTGAAGCCAATATTGAGATGGTTCTATAACCAATCATCAGTTGCAGAAAAGGAAGCATGGATATTTTATTTCCCTGCCTTGTCTTGGTGAACGATTACTAGCTGAATGCTGTGTTGGATGGCAAGCGAGAAATTCGTCGTGAGGACGGGCGGCCGTGGTTGCATAGCCTCTGTGCTGTTAGAACGGGCTAGCTAGGATGACAACCTAATCAGCTCCCAGCTGGTGGCCTCCTCATGCGTCGTTGTGGGATAACAAGGGAAAATATAGAGAAATTGACCTACTTTGTGATTGGGCAGGAGCTCATATCATCTTAAATCTTAGAGATCACCTATGGAGTGACATCTAACTAAGTGTCTAACCGTCAGACATCAGCATATGACGCCCATTTCCTAGTGATTCGCCATCAGACGCAGTAGGAAGAAGCTAGGATTTTGAAACAGCCGAGGTTTTCCATTGGACCGCAAGCCATTTCCTAGCGATTCGGTGCGTGGCATGGTAGGAGGCCAAATTGTGATACAATCGAGGCCGTTCAATGGATCGTAACACATAGTGCACGGAGACAAGACACCGGACATTCTCTTGATATAATTCTCTTAAACCTCAACCTAGATCGGTTGCAATTTTGCTATTCCTCCTGCCCATGCATCTCATTCTCCATTACCAAACCATGAGAAGACAAGATTTAATCATTCTCCAGCCTTTATCTCAACACATGCCCTTGGCTCTACCGGTACCATGTTGTCCTTCTACCCTACCATCTCAAGCCCTTGGAGAATATCCTCACATTATTGTTAAGGTGCCATAATGTCAAAAATGAGGTCACGATAATGATTAGCTTCCCTCCCCCCTCTCAAGTCCCCACATTGGGCTCCACATTTGTTAAAGCTGGGATGATGCCTTCACTCCACTCTAAGATAGGCACCGACTCTAGAAAGGATCTTAGAGCATCTACATCTGGCATTCTCAACTTCTTCTCAAACGTCCGCGTATGCATGACCGGACAGGAGAGAGAAGGAAAAAAGTGACCCAATCGGACCCCTCATATTATCCATATATGTTCAGGCTGTTCGTGAACCCACATACCGAGGACAAATGTAGGGAGGATATAAGGGCTTGCGGACGCGCACGGACGTGCATAGTCAGTCCGCCACGTAGACGCGGCCCACCATGGGCGATGCTAGCCGACACACCGCCAGCCATGCCCTCACCCTCGTCAGATTGTCGAACCCCTCCACGACCAATTCTTGGTGGTAGAGAAAAAGAGCAGTATAGTAGCGACAACGAATAAGGAAGGAGAGAAAACGACAATGATATGGATTGGTAGGCAATTTGTGGGGGAAAACGCATCTACTACATCCATGTTAGAGGCGGGGTTTTTCAACTAGAATCGCCTCCAACAGTGTGTGTGTGTCAGCTCATTTGAGGTGGCTAGAGATTTTCATGCTCTTAACCGCCTCCTTGGATCGCCTATAATGCTCGTCTTTGTACAATGTTAGGGTTAGATTTTTATGAGAGAAGTTCACTTTACAAGCTGGAACTATTCGCTTTGTCTAATAGTCAATCCTAAACACTAAGAACGGTTATGAATCAACCCAAAACTCTCAAAACATGTTCGGCAAAAATGTCTGAAACTTTCCCATAAACCAACTTAATCTTTTTTATATAATTATATTGATTTTTTTAGTATCATTAGACAATAATTCACAAAAAATGCAATAGGCTGACATGGTTGCGCACTGGGCTATTGACTATGAAAGGATCGATATGGTTGACTAGAGGGGGGGGGGGGTGAATAGGAAACTAACAATTTTACAACAACAACAACAACAACAACAAGTGCAAGCAAGGATACAACACAACAATAGCTCGCACAAAGTAAAGGAAAGAGATAACCACAAGTGGAGCCGGTGGAGATGAGGATGTGTTATCGAAGTTCCTTCCCTTTGGGGGAAGTACGTCTCCATTGGAGCGGTGTGGAGGCACAATGCTCCCCCCAAAGCCATCCTATTCTCCTCACGCCCTCATATAATTCGAGATGCCGTGATTCCACTAGCGGTGCCCTTGAAGACGGCGACCGAATCTTTACAAACAAGGTTGAGAAATCTCCACAACTTAATTGGAGGCTCCCGACGATACCACGGAGCTTCGCCACAATGGAATGGGGCTCCGAGGTGATCTCAACCAAACACCCAAGAGTAACAAGATCCGCAAGGGATTAGTTGGGGGAATCAAATTTCTCTTGGTAGAAATGTAGATCCGGGCCTTCTCAACCAATCCCTAAAAAATCAACAAGTTTGATTGGCTAGGGAGAGAGATCGGGCGAAAATGAGTTTTGGAGCAACAATGGAGTTTTGGGGGAGAAGAGGTAAGTCTTCTTGGAAAAGAAGACCCCCTTTTATAGTGGGGGAAAGATCCAACCGTTATCCCCTCATTCAGCCGGCAGTGAGAGATACTACTGCTCAAGGGAGTGGTACTACCGCTGGCCGCAGCGATACTACCACTTGGCCCAGCGCACAACACCTACGAAGGAGACGGGACAGAGAGAGCCTGAGCGACACTAGAAGCGGCGGTTGGTGCGGTACTACCGCTCCTACTGCCGCTTCTACTACCGTTGAACCTGACACGAGAGCAGGACGCATCGAGTCGAGGCAGTACTAGCACGGAACCAGAGCAGTACTGCCGCCTGTTGCCCTAGGCGGTACTACCGTTGATACAACATGGTAGTACCGCCTGTGGCTCTTGGCGGTACTGCCGCTATGGGCCACAGTACTATCGCTGGCACATCTCCTAGGCCACTTCCACGATACCGGAGGATCCTCCAAGGAAGAGGGAAGGATCTGGGGTGGAAAGGAGATGTGTACGTGTTGATTCCACCCTAGACTTTCTGATACGGCCCCCCTCTTGATAGAACAGTATCTCCTACGACTCAAGTCCACCAAAACTGAAACGAAGAAGAACTACACCGTCTTCACTTTGAGCTCCGAGGGGAATAAATTGTCTCTTTCCAATGAATGAATATCTGAAACGCTCAATGCATACGATTAGTCCGCAAACGCATTGTCATCAAACACCAAAACCACTTAGAGAGAGATATGCCCTAACAATCTCCCCCTTTTTGGTGAATTGATGTCAACACAGAATTTGCATAGAGATATAACAAGAGAATAAGCAAACCCCAGAGTCTATAAAATATAGACGGGCTCCCCCTAGATGTGTGCACTTAATTAAGAATGCCTTTGGGAAGCAAAGTACACACATTAGGATCAACACTCCCTTTATATTTTATACACTGACAACACTTGCATCTATAATATGGGAAATATAAGCTAGGATGCTGAGCCGTCTGTTTTAACACACAAGAGCTGGTGTGGTAATTATACACACACGCAAACATGCACACAAACTGCATGCACGCAACACTCACACGAACACACGCAGCCACGCACGCACGCAACACTCACACGTACACACGCAGCCACACACGCATGCAACACTCACACGCACACACGCACACATGCATGCACACACCACACGACCAACATGAAGGAAATATGCCCTAGAGGCAATAATAAAGTTATTATTTATTTCCTTATTTCATGATAAATGTTTATTATTCATGCTAGAATTGTATTAACCGAAAACTTGATACATGTGTGAATACATAGACAAACAGAATGTCACTAGTATGCCTCTACTTGACTAGCTCGTTAAATCAAAAATAGTTAAGTTTCCTAACCATAGACATGAGTTGTCATTTGTTTAACGGGATCACATCATTAGAGAATGATGTGATTGACTTGACCCATTCCGTTAGCTTAGCACTTGATTTATGTTGCTATTGCTTTCTTCATGACTTATACATGTTCCTATGACTATGAGATTATGCAACTCCCGTTTACCGGAGGAACACTTTGTGTGCTACCAAACTTCACAACGTAACTGGGTGATTATAAAGGAGCTCTACATGTGTCTCCGAAGGTACATGTTGAGTTGGCGTATTTCGAGATTAGGATTTGTCACTCCGATTGTCGGAGAGGTATCTCTGGGCCCTCTCGGTAATGCACATCACTATAAGCCTTGCAAGAAATGTAGCTAATGAGTTAGTTACGGGATGATACATTACATAACGAGTAAAGAGACTTGCCGGTAACGAGATTGAACTAGGTATTGAGATACCAACGATCGAATCTCGGGCCAGTAACATACCGATGACAAAGGGAACAACGTATGTTGTTATGCGGTTTGACCGATAAAGATCTTCGTAGAATATGTAGGAGCCAATATGAGCATCCAGGTTCGCTATTGGTTATTGACCGGAGACGTGTCTCAGTCATGTCTACATAGTTCTCGAACCCGTAGGGTCCGCACGCTTAAAGTTCGATGACGGTTATATTATGAGTTTATGTGTTTTGATGTACCGAAGGAGTTTGGAGTCCCGGATGAGATCAGGGACATGATGAGGAGTCTCGAAATGGTTGAGACGTAAAGATCGATATATTGGACGACTATATTCGGACATCGGAAAGGTTCCGAGTGGTTCGGGTATTTTTCGGAGTACCGGAGAGTTACGGGAATACGGGGGAAGAAGTATATGGGCCTTATTGGGCTTTAGGGAGAGAGAGAGGCAGCCCCCCAATGACTAGTCCGGTGGACTAGGGGAGGCGGCGCCCTCCTTCCTTCTCTTCCCTTTCCCCCTTCCTTGTCTCCTACTCCTACTACATGGAAGGGGAGGAATCCTACTCCCGGCGGGAGTAGGACTCCTCCAGGGCGCGCCATAGGGGCCGGCCCTCTCCCCCTCCTCCACTCCTTTATATACGGGGGCAGGGAGGCACCTCTAGACACAACAACAATTGATCTCTTGATCTCTTAGCCGTGTGCGGTGCCCCCCTCCATCATAGTCCTCCTTGATAATATTGTAGCGGTGCTTAGGCGAAGCCCTGCGACATGGAGCAAAAATTGAAATTAAAAAAAAGGTGGTACATATAGAGAGCTCTCGTCGCCAAATTATGCATATAGTACTATTAAAAAAGCTAGTACGTGCTTAATTGGGGTGCTAAATTCTATTAAAGAAATACTAGTAGTATGTACATACTGAAGAGTTAAAGTAACAAGAAGAAACATAACATAGTTCTGTTGGGGGCTCAGCACAACACACCTCTCAAATTAAACTAAGCACACCTAAAATTAAACTATGCAACTAATCTGGCAGACACTGCGTTAGAACCACCATGAGCAACGATACTGACACCTTACTCACTCGGAGTCCTTGTCCACGTCCTCGACTTCGTCCTTGCCCCTCTTCCTCTTGGCCGATACTTCTTTGCTTGAACCGCACACTTGGCTCTTGCTCTTCATCCAACCCTTGTAGATATTGAAACAAAGGTAGCCATCCATTGCAGCGTAGTGGATGTGGTCTATATCTAGTACATTCCGCTGCCATGCATGACGATGAAACGTGTAATGAGGTTTCTCCAGTTTACGGTATGGAGGATGAACCATGGCTCCTGCCAGGGTCAGCATTTAAGGCTGACGAGAGGGCAGCAGCCGATTCTTCTGGAGGTCGAAGGGGTTGCCTACAACAAGGCCTATCTGACCCAGGACTTCTTTGTCATTCTTAAAGTCTACAGTAACGAATTTCACTCGTTTGTCCTTGAGGAAGTTCTTAAAATCCTAGCACTCAACATCGGCATGGCATATGTGGTACACCAAGCAAACGTTATGTACGCAAACCTGGATCACGGCGGGCTTCTTCCTCTCTTCGTCCTTTAGATCCTTCTCTCGTCCCAGGACTGTGGTGTACTCAACATCTAGCCCAGCGACCCACTCATCATCTGAGTTTTCGAACATGCGTCTGAAGCGAGAAAGGCATCCTTTCACCGTTACGAAAGAACGGGTGTAGATGACGTTGAACTCATCACCGGTGATGGTTCTAACCTTGTACTCACCGCCGTTCGTGGAGATTTGGGACGCCATGGATTTGGGAGGAGGGTTAGGATTAGTGGAACTGCCGTAATGTGAATGGACGGGACGACTAGGAGCGAACCGCCGTAGTATTGAAGGATGTGCGGGGATGAGTAGGAGCGAACTGCCAGCGTGCGAACGGCAGGGTAGTGGCTTTCCATTCTCCCATGATACGGGCTTCCGAGAGCCCTTGGATCTGAGATCGAACGGTTGCATGGCGTGATTCTAGACCTATGGGTGAATATCCTATCCTGAAGGGTTATTCTGCAAATTTTCAGCAACTTAGCATGCGACCGTTTGATCTCAGATCCAAGGGCTGCCAGCAGCCCGTATCATGGTCGCGCCTACCACGACCGTCGCGTCGCTTGCACGGTCGCGCCCTTGGAGATTTAACACGGTGCGTTAGGCTATCTGATGTTGGCATGTCATACATAGTCATCACTTAGTCACTCATACTACAACAAGGTTGGCTAGAGGTTGGCTATAAGTGTATTTATTTATTTTACTTCTCTCAATCTCTTTCTTCGTACTCCCTCCGTCCCATAATATAAGAACGTTTTTGACACTAGTGTAGTGCCAAAAACGTTCCTATATTATGGGACACAGGGAGTACTAGTATTTATTGCATTTGCCAAGGAGTGACCTCTTCCAATGAAATGGTGTGCTTATTACTTTTTTGTTACTAAGTAGTTTGCTTCATTTAATTAGCTATAGACTCAAAATTGTCTTTTCACCTAGATACACGCGCTTAGCACCGTTTCTTCCTTGGGTCACCAAACTAGTCTCTCTCTTCTTGATTAACTTGCCACATCAGACTTTATGCCTATGTGGCAAGCTTAGCACCTGTAGGAGCAAGTAAGTACAATAGTGCGCTTTACATGGCATTTTTGCATATGTGAAGGAAAGAGAGGCAAGGAAAAAGTGGAGAAGTGAGCTCTCATGCAAGAGCCAGCCTCTACTACATGGTGGAGCATTGGGAGAGGCACCTGTATGGAGGTGGTCAGGAATCGTGAGACTCATGTCGGTCATAGTGCCGCAGTTAAAATGATCATGGCAAGTCAAATCATGGGGCCCCACATGTCCAGCAGTAACTCGCTGTCAAATCACACAGCCCTACGTTTGCAGCAGCCTACTCCCTCGTCTTCTCGCGTCTCTGTCGAACCGACTAGGCGGAACTGCCTCGCCGCCTACCGCGCAGGAAAAGCCCCGCCCTCGACTTTTAAATACAACTACATCCGCTTAAGAATCCAATGATATACTTTTTGTGACATAGTAACTCATACTATTTAGTTAGTCAAATGGATGACCTAGAACTACATGCAGGCCCTATAAACCGAGACGCCTAAAAATAAAAAATCGAGACGGAGAGGGTAGTTCAGCACGTATCTTTTTAGATCAATATAGTCGGGATTCACCAAGGAGCAAAACCAAGTGGTAGGCTGCTCCTGTCGTGTTCGCGAAGCAACTCAAGGAGGGTCAGTCCGCACACGACATGGCGACACACTTAACAAGACCCCTTTGGCCGACATGTGGCTCATCCACTGTCTTGTTCCACATGCGATGCACCAAATTACAGTTCGGAGCAGCGGTTGGAATTGGAGGCACCCCGGTCGTAGCGCCGCAGTAGTAGAAAATGAGCGATGAGGGGTCAAATCACAAAGCCCCACCTTTCCCGCATTAAGCTGGACGGACGAAGCAACCATCATTTCACTCTAGGGCGCAAGAGCATAAAGAAAAGAGAAAACAATGATGCGTGCGGCAGCTACCTAGGGCACCCTAGGGTAGGGGTCTCCACTACAAATCCTTTTTTTAAAGCGCCTCCACTACAAATCGGCTTCTCCCTCGTCCTCTTGAAGAAAACCGATGATGAGTGCGGCGGTAGGGTTTGTAGGAGTACTACGGTGTGCGGGGCCACATCGTAGTAAACGGGTTCGAGTCGACGCCTTAAATATGTGTGGGCCGCTTGGTTTTACAGGAATGAGGCAGCATTTTGGGTTCGGGACCAGTGGAGATACAGTACGTACAAAAAATTGTGGATGTAGGTTCGATCGAAAGGCAATGATGGATGGGCCCTGCATTTTGATATACCCGGGGCCGCGTGAAATTTGCTACTCTACTCAAAACTAGTAAGGTACACATGTATTGAACGCATGAGATTTCAAAACCAAAGTATGAATAAATACACACTATAGCATGTAAAGCTTTGAGTCATATATGCATGATGTAGATGTTCGTTTAGTTCTTATAGTTCATCTCATTCAAAATCAATTAGTTTTATAAAAATGTTAAGATTCATGGGGTTGTGCATTGTAAATCATAAAGTAAAAACAAATAATGGCAATTCATTTAGAAAAAAATAATCAATTATGATACGTAAGATTCTAGAACAAAGGAGAAGTGCTTGTGTTTTGAGGTTTGTGCATTATGCTTAAGTTCAACCATGGAGTCTTCTAAATTGTACATGTGGCAGATCTGGTGGAATGTTGATGATATCCAACGGCCAGTAGTGCTCGGATTTGCCTATCTCTGCATTGTCGGATTAGCTTCATCCGGCGACCATCTTTCAAAGTTATTGGCACACTATATAGTTCTTGTGCCATAGTTGCATGTTTTGGAAAAAGCTACTAGTGGGTTGTACTATCTATTTAGGAATAGAAGATGTATACATAGAAGTTGTAGGGAAAGAGATGACATGGAGCATCTCAATTCCTATGAGTAGGGATTGGAAAAGAGATGTCATTTGGTTCACATCAGAAGAACTTTTCTATTGAATCTAGAGATGACATGTATCTCAATTCCTATGAGGAGGGATTAGAAAAGAGATGTAATTTGGTTCATGTCATAGGAACTTTTCTATTGAATATACGCTAATGTTTATTTTCCTTTGAAATTAAGGGAGTATAGGAATCCATTCATATGAACCAAGTGGCTCTAAAGCTAAAGAAATGATATCATGTTTATTTCCTTTGAAATGTGGAGTATATGAATCTATTCCTATGAACCAATTGGCTCTAAAGGAAAAAATCCTATAAAAATCATATCATATAGAGTTCCTATGTTATTCCTCGACATTAAAGGATGGTTGAAATTGCTACGGGTGATACGATGGCCTTTCTTTGTAGACTCCTCACCCATCTTTATAGTTACCTCTCGAAGATGAATGAAATGATATATACAGGGTATTCTACATGTGCAATTTGGTACACGAAAACTCGGTAAAAGTTTGCAAGGTTCGAATTTTCAATAAAGCTATATGCACTGCATTTCGGAATGGAGGGAGCATACGGCAGTTGCTAACACTCACGTGGAAGATTTGTGTGTAGGAGGAGTGGCTGTTCTGTTAAATGACATGGCAAAACTGACACTGTCGGATGCTGATCTAACGGTTCTTACGGCGTTCGTCAGGAAAAGGATTGTGCGAACGTTTGTCGGATAATGATTTACGGACACATGCATTGCATTGATACGTGACCCCCTCTCTCTCACGCACACACACCCTCACGAGTCACGACTCTCCCGAGTCCTCTCGCAGACTCGCACATCGCACCCACCGTCTATCTGCAGGTAGACGTCATGCACATATGTGCTCTTCACACCCTACCCTCAGAACTTATAAAAAACAAAAGACGTCACCCACATTTTATTTTAGCTCACACGTCACACACTTATACTATTACTCTTGCAGCGAACGTTCTTTGGGCATAGTATATTGTACTCTCACGAAGAGAAGCGGTGCACGCACGCACTAGTTCTCTCACACCCACTCGCGGATACACGTAGGAGCGCATTTTTTGAAGCTGGTACAACAAAATCACTCCACTATATATAAAAGCAGGAGCCTTAGTGCTTGCTTTACGAGGGTTCCTCTCGTTCACTCTCTCATGCTCTCCAGATCTAAGAAAGACATAGGTGGCCACACTCTCTCTCAGCTCATGGCTGGTCACAAATTCGGCCGGACAACCTTGACCGGGGCAGGGGTGTAGGTGCATCGTTCACACTGTCGTTGGCGGCAAGGGAGGAGACCAACGGCTGGTCGCGCGTCCCGATCGGCGGCCGTGCCGTTCTCTCCGAGAGAGCGCCGGCTCGGGAGGGCCTCCGACCCCTTCTTCCTCAATGCGGTATTGTGGCCAAGATGCGGCCTCCCGACGCCGTCTTTGCCATATGCCGACGACCCTCAGGTATATATTCCTTCAAAACCTGCCTTCCTCTACTGCCCCAGCTCCCTTCGTGTGGATCCTTTTCTACTTCCGTCCGCTGTTCCAAAGCCACCTAGACTTCTACTATTATTAGAAGTAAATCTAGTTCATATAGTCGACTCTAAGCGTTGGTTCAAACAAGGAAGAAAGTGGGAAAGCTGTAGCATGAATCTAGGACTTGGTTCTAAGAGGAAACGGGGGAAAGTAGTAATATCTATCATTTGTTTAAATAACCGTATTTCGTATTTGCGCAAACAGGGATGTCTGTCTCCATATCGTTTCAGGATGTCTGTCTCCGTATCGTTTCTATCCGCGCAATCAAAAGCACACACCTCAAGTACAACTGCGCAAAATGAGATGGCTATCCCTCGTTGCCGTCGTCTAACCTCCCGTCTTCAAGGTATCCCTACATTGGTAGTAACTAAGGTAGAATGACCAACGCAATCTAAAATAAGCTGATTTGTACGTTTTACTCCTGATTGCAGTGCAAGGATGAGCGAAAACAACTGCATCCCAGTCCGGAATGCACTTTCTACCAGTTCATCCATGGACCGAGGACTAGCTGGCACGGCTGCATCGCGGTTTTTTGGACAGCTGCGCGGACAAGAGGCATTGTGGTATGCTTATTTCTGCAAATAGCGGTGCTTAAATTTAGTGGAATGCACAAGAATTTCACCTGGTCAGTACATTGCATGGTTCAATTCAGCATTCCAATTTGAGACCACAATTATAATTGGTTATTCTGGAATGAGAGAACCTAACCCTGGATGGTGGCAACAAGAAAAAACCAGAGTGAACTCCAGGAAATTTAAGCCTGCCGAGAGACCCTTTGCTCAGAGAAGCCTTGCTTGTTTTTTCCTGATTTGTAAACCTTCTCACAACTTTGTCTTTGGCTGTGAACTAGTATATGTTTATTATGTTCTATGAATCATTGAGATGTATAAAATTGCTTAACTTATGCTTTTCAAGTTTTTATGAAGACGAGTTTAATGTGAGTGTTCCACATGAGCGCTGGACTAGCGTGTGAACGTTTGGAATTTATTACATTATGGCCTCAGTTAACTGCATGAACCACTGTAACAAGATACATAGTTGCTTATATGTCAGACAGCAGATTGTTGATTGTTAGCTGGTCGATAGCCTAGTGTTGAAGCGAGCTGAGCCAATATGCCGTGTTTTGCACAACTGCTTACAAGTGGGGTAGCACCAACAGTGTTTACAAGCACTTATGTATATGTCGGCGCACAGTTCTCGAACGAGTGCTCTATTTCATCAAAACACACACTGCTCGTATGATAAAATGTGACAACTTATGTCTTACCATGCCATATTCATGAAAATACTAGTGAGGACGCATCTGTTTCAGCAACAATTACGATGGTTCTCACATGATTCACGGGCACACAAAAGTAGCAGCAGTTCCCTTAGACGGATTCAAACAGAGTACTAGCCCCAGAGGGGTCGATAACAGGCAAGGTTTGGATAATTAGACACAATCCAAACTACTATTAAACACTAGCTGGGGCAACTATTTCATGCCTCGATCTAATTTGGGCTGGACACAAGACGGACCTTGCCATGAACATCATCGAGGACGTCCCACAGCAGCTCAATCCTGTGAACCTTCATGAAGACAACCTTGTGGCCTTGCCATTGATAAACTTGTTTGTGGAGGCATGCCACGTCATCTTCCTGCGTAAGCTTGACAAGAACAGTATGCATCACAAACGAAGGAGTAGCTTTGAACTTCTTGTGCTATACAACCACACAATCCTTGTCTGCATCAGGGCTCTAATTGAAACAGAAACAAATTCTGACTTACTTTTCAGTATAAGGAACACAAGTTATTTAAAGCACTATGTATAGCATGGCATCGAAGATAATAAAATTTTGCATTATTAATCACCACATACTTAGATTAAAAACCACAATCGAGACCGGCAAAGAATAAAATCACCTTCGGTAGCTCAGCGGGGGGTGGGGGGGGGGGGACACATCCTCGAAGGGGGAAAACTGCTTCTGTAGTGCCACGGGGGCTGTAACCTCAAACGGAGCGTTGACCATCTCAGTAGTGGCCGTGAGCGTATCTGGGGTCGGCTCGGTGGCTGCCTCCATCTTCTTGGAGCTCTTTGTCACGTGGGGATCAGCCTCCCGCGTCTGCTCCAATATCGGCAGATCTTTGCCTGGTTCTCCTTGGTCCATCATGAAACTGACGAATACTAGGAGACCACTCAAAGGAAAACACAATCGCAATGACAATGAAACAAAAAAGAGAGTGAGGATCGGTTATCGCTTATGAAAGTTCTTTTTTTTCTCTGAACGAAAATATACCAACATCACGGATCCGCTTACCTTCCCTTCGTTGGGAGAGAAGAACAGTGGCAGATGCGAGTGTTGCCTTTCTTGAAGACGGTGAGGGAGAAGGGGATTCAGCGAAGAGTGAAATGATGGTTGCTTCGTCCGTCAAACTTAGACTGCGGGGAGGTGGGGTTTTGTGATACGACGGCTCGTTACTGCCGCGCTATGATTGGGGTGACTCTCCGCCTACATACTGCCTTCTAATTTGGTGGATGGCATTTGGGCCCGCGCGCTGCATGGCCCGCTGAAAGTGCAACTATCACTAGGTGGTTTTGGTAATTCATAACAACATATAGCTCATTGAGCTAATGCTATTCCAAGACTATTATTTCAAGAAAGCTCAATGAATGGCATGGCATGGATGATGAAAGTGGATCCCTCAAAATACTAAGGACAAAGGATTGGCTCAAGCTCAAAAGCTCAAGACTCTTCATTTTACATTTTAGTGATCCAAGATCACGTTGAGTCTATAGGAAAAGCCAATACTATCAAGAAGGGATGAGGTGTTGCTTAATGAGCCTTTTGCTTCATGTGCTTAGTGATATGCTCCAAAACCCTCAACTACTTTCCCACATCCACAAATGACCTAAATCTAAAGCCAAAATCGGTCACACCGATTCTTTCTATTTGGCGCCACCGATTCCAAAAGTCATAGCCACTGCCACAAACCCTAAGCAAATCGGTCTTACCGATAGGGATCTCGGTCTCACCGAGATGGGGTTGCAATCTCTCTGTTTCCCTTCGTAACGTTTCGGTCTAACCGAAGTGAGCGATCGGTCCCACCGAGACTGCAATGTAAACTCTCTGTTTCCTTTTTGTAACATTTCGGTCTCACCGAAAAGAGCAAATCGGTCCCACCGAGTTTACCTGACCAACTCTCTGGAAAGCTTATTACCAAAATTGGTCCCACCGAGTTTGATTAATCGGTCTCACCGAGATTACGTGGCCCTAACCCTAACCGTATCGGCCTCACCAAGATGCATGTCACTCCCACTGAAAATCACTAACGGTCACTAGGTTTACTAATTCGGTCCGACCGAGTTTAACGATTCGGTCCCACCGAGTTTGGTAAATTGTGTGTAACGGTTAGATTTTGTGTGGAGGCTATATATACCCCTCCACCTCCTCTTCATTCGTGAAGAGAGCCATCGAAACGAACCTACACTTCCAACTTCATCGCTTACGAGAGAGAACCACCTAATCATGTGTTGAGGTCAAGATATTCCATTCCTACCATATGAATCTTGATCTCTAGCCTTCCCCAAGTTGCTTTCCACTCAAACCCTCCTTCCACCAGATCCAAATCCTATGAGAGAGAGTTGAGTGTTGGGGAGACTATCATTTGAAGCACAAGAGCAAGGAGTTCATCATCAACACACCATTTGTTACTTCTTGGAGAGTGGTGTCTCCTAGATTGGCTAGGTGTCACTTGGGAGCCTCCGACAAGATTGTGGAGTTGAACCAAGGAGTTTGTAAGGGCAAGGAGATCGCCTACTTCGTGAAGATCTACCGCTAGTGAGGCAAGTCCTTCGTGGGCGACGGCCGTGGTGGGATAGACAAGGTTGCTTCTTCGTGGACCCTTCGTGGGTGGAGCCCTCCGTGGACTCGTGCAACACCTTCGTGGGTTGAAGTCTCCATCAACGTGGATGTACGATAGCACCACCTATCGAAACCACGACAAAAACATCCGTGTCTCCAATTGCGTTTGAATCCTCCAAACCCTTCCATTTACATTCTTGCAAGTTGCATGCTTTATTTTCCGCTGCCTATATACTCTTTGCATGCTTGCTTGAATTGTGTGATGATTGCTTGACTTGTCCTAAAATAGCTAAAATCTGCCAAACTATAAAATTGGCAAAAGGTTAAGTTTTTATTGGTTAAGTAGTCTAATCACCCCCCCTCTAGACATACTTCAAGGTCCTACAAGTGGTATCAGAGCTTTGGTCTCCATTTGCTTTGATTTCCATAACTTTTGGTGGTCATAGCCTTGGTTTCACAACCTAGGAGAGTATGGCGTCTAGCGAGGGAAATTATCACCGTAGAGGTCCTTACTTTGATGGTACTAATTTTGCTAGTTGGAAGAATAAGATGAAAATGCATATTCTTGGACATAACCCCGCCGTTTGGGCAATTATTTGTATTGGCTTGCAAGATGAATTCTTTGATGGGAGAGAACCGAACCGTGAAGCTAATGCGGAAGAATTGAAGATGCTACAATACAACGCTCAAGCATGCGACATCATCTTCAACGGATTGTGCCCCGAAGAATTCAACAAAATCAGCCGTCTTGAGAATGCAAAGGAAATTTGGGATACTTTGATTGATATGCATGAAGGTACCGAGTCCGTCAAGGAATCCAAGTTGGATGTGCTCCAAAGTCAGCTTGACAAGTTCAAAATGAAGGATGGTGAATGTGTCGCTGAAATGTACTCTAGGCTTGCTCTTATCACAAATGAGAGTGCCGGCTTAGGGAGTGAAGAGATGACTGAAAAATTCATCATCAAGAAAATCCTAAGAGCATTGGATGGAAAGTATGATGCCGTGTGCACATTGATCCAAATGATGCCAAACTACAAAGATCTCAAGCCAACGGAAGTCATTGGAAGGATTGTTGCTCATGAGATGTCACTCAAGGATAAGGAGGAACTTCACAACAAGTCAAGTGGTGCTTACAAAGCCTCAAGTGAAGCCCCCACATCATCAAGTGAGAAACCAACCTTCAATGAAGAATTGAGCTTAATGGTGAAGAACTTCAACAAATTCTACAAAAGTAGAAGCAAAGAAAGAAGCTCCAAGTCAAGGTCTTACAATGACAAGAGATCTTCTAGTCGAGAGCGCAATTGCTACAATTCTGGGAGACCGGACACTACTCCAATGAGTGTACAGCACCCTACAAAAGAAGAGAAGATTCTCCAAGAAGAAGGAGCAAAAGAGAAGAATCACCACCAAGAGAGAGGAGGAGTAGAGATGATCATTATGAACGAAGACCCTCACGGAGAAGCAAGGATTCGGAAAGGAAGGACAAGTCATCAAAGAGCTACACAAAACGAAGACATCAAGCTCATGTTGGTGAATGTGTATCCGGCTCCGACTTCGACCATCACTCCGAGAGAAGCTATCACTCCGACTCCGAATATACTCAAGATGAAGGTGTTGCCGGTCTAGCACTTGCGTCAACCAACTCCTACGACATATTTGACTCACCAAATGAAGGAATTGGTAGATACTTCATGGCCAAAGGTCCTAAGGTAACACACCCCGAGTATATCAATTTTGATGTTGATGAAGATGACTTGCTAGGTGATGATGATTTACTTGTTGACAACTCTAGTGATGAATACTATGATGAAACGTCAATTAATCATGCTAATCAAACGAATGACAATGATAAGGAGAAAATTGAGCTTCTAACTAAAGAACTAAACACTCTTAAGTTGGCTCATGAAACTATCTTTGAAGATCATCGAGAACTTTTAAGGGCTCATGAGAAGTTACGCTTTGAAAAGCTCAATCTTGAGGAAGAGCATGAGTTCTTAAAGGCAATCAATGATGATCTCCGCAAGAAAAGTTCTTCTTACATTGCCAAGCGTTTACTCTTATCTACTTACATGCCTCAAGTCAAGTCTAGTAACAAGTACAAGAAAGATACTTCCTCTAGTAGTAACAATAATAATGTCAAATCCAATGTTGTTGCTTCTAGTAGTTCTCTTGATTCCACTAATGATTCTCTTAACCAAGTTACACTTGAGCAAGAAAACAGTTTATTGAAGGGAATTATAGAGAAAGGTGTTTACAAGAGCCTTGCCGGGAGTAAGAAGTTCGAGAAAATTGTACGCAAGCAAGGAAGGCACCGGAAGAATCAAGGTGTTGCTTTTGAACGAAAGTTCAACGCCAATGGAGTTGAGTGGGAAGAAGATCAATACCCCAAGACAAAGTTTGTTCCTCAACAAGAGAAGTATGATCCTACTTCCTTCAAGGGGACACAAGCTCAAGATGATATTCCACCACAAGACCACAAGAACAAAGGCAAGGACAAGCTTCAAGAAGAGATTGATGCATTTGAAGAAGCACCTAAAGCCCTCGCTCGAGTGGGTCCCCAAGACTACGCCAAGTTCTACTTCATCAAGTACAACTATAACTCCAAGGATTCCCATCAAGATGATGTGGATCCCAAGAAGAAGAACTAGAGAGTTCTTGAGGGTGACTCCGCCAACATTCTTCACTCATATCATTTTGGCAAGAACAAGTGCAATCAACTTTTACATCTTGCACTAGTTCAAGGAGTCACAAACCCTCATGTTGGTAAGGCAAGGGACAAGGTAACCTAATGTTTTCATGGAAGTCATCTTGTGTGTGCATCACTCTATGTCTATGGATATTCTTGTTTGTTCCTTGTGGGACTAACCCATGTAGGCAAGTTGAAAGTGCAACTCACTCCAAAGGATTGCTCCAAATGATCTACATCAACATTGAGCATCTACATCTTCAACACCTGCATGAAGTCACCATCGACAAAACCCAAGGTTAGTTCATCCCTCTAAGGGGGGATCTCACATCTAGGGGGAGCTTAACTCTAAGAATTGAGTCAAAGCAACTCTAATGGTGTGAACACATTAATGCATTATGTGAAAGTGGAAACCCCACCTGAGCTTAAACGATGAGTATGACCTATGATCAAATGTTCTCATTTGACTCCTAAGTCAATATACTCATATATAGATGACCTAGTCATCGCCAATTGCTTGATAGATGCTAAAATTGGTTGTGCATGCTTTGCCACATATTTCTATTGCCATCTTATTGTGTGAGCATGTTGCTGCATATTTTACTTATTCAAGGACATCCACTTGTTGTTTTGTTTGTTTGGATTCTTTTCTTTGTGCCAAGTGGATGGACAAGAATGCCTAAGAACCTTCTTTAGCTATCTATGCTTTTCTCGTCTCAAACTCTATTCATGCTACATCACAAAATTTGATCAAGTCAGATTCGAACCACTCTGTGTGAGGAGCACTCGGAGTCCCCGATTCGTCATAGACTTAAACTTCCAAAACCTCTTAGTGATTCTCGGTCTGACCGATCCTTCCATTTCGGTCCTACCGAGATCATCAAGTTGATCTGAGTTTTCAATCTCGGTGCAACCAATTTGAACTTTTCGGTCTCACCGATTTGCTGTAACTGAATACAATTATGCATCTCGGTGCCACCGAGTTGTTCCACTCGGTCACACCGACAGGGTCGAGCTATATATAGCCACGGGAATTTTTTTGGAAATTTCTCCGAAATCCTTCGCCCGCGCAACAGCTCGCTCTGCCATCGTGGTCTCCGGATCGTCTCCTCGCCGCCAGCAACCTCCTGTCGCTGGTCTTCGCCGCCGTCAACGGATTTCGTCCCCGCCGTTGTCGCCGTAGCAAGTCCACCGCCAAGTTAGGGTATGGACTTGAACTTTGTGCTATCCACGTCTGATTCCTGGCACATTGTTTTCATATTGAATCTTGCCATGATTGAAACTCATCTATCCAGCCAAAGTAGTTCTTAGATTATTTGTGATTCAAAATTTTTGGTTTAGGTTTCCGCCGAAACCATCTCGGACCCACCGAGTTGAAAACCTCGGTCTCACCGATTTGGCTTATGCCATTGCACAAGTGACTCTCGGTCTAACCGAGAATTACTAATCGGTGCAACCGATTTGAGAATTCTGTGAAACCCTAGCAGTCTCGGTACCACCGAACTAAAACTCGGTCCAACCGAGATCATCAGTTTAGGTTCCAACAACTGCTTCGGTATCACCGAGTTTGAAAATCGGTGGATCCGAAATGCTTTATGTGGAAAACTAAGACTGAACTTTTGAGTCATTCTTTTGCAAAAACCTCTGCATTTTGTGATGCTCATCTTTTCGATCTCATCTACAACTCTTCACAGGGTCAATAAATGACTTTTGCAAGATGTCCGATCAAATTGACAGCGAGCAGTGTCAAGACAAAGAGATGGACTTGAGTCAGGGCACTAGTCCCTCAACTTCAGATGAAGAGACCAGAAGTACTCCTAGCAATTTGCCTAAGGCTGCAACTAGGCAAAGGAGGAAAAGAACTTCAGATTCAGAGGATGAAGATTGTAGAGCTGAGGAAGATGAGGCTATCTCCAAGAAAGTGGTGCTCAAGAAGGAATATGGCTCAGCAAAGAATGCAAAGCCATGCATGAAGATCAAAAGGCCTGCAGGAAGACAACCAATGTCCAAAGCCAGAGTGTCTACACAAGCTTCTTTGGAAACCCAACCCAAAGAGCCAACTACTGAAGGGAAGAAAAGAAATGAAAGGGTCAAGATGACCATGGCCAGAGTTATTGGGAAGCCTTCCATGATGGAAGAGGAAGAAGAGCTTGCTGCACCAACTCCAAAGGCACCTAAGCTTATGGGTGATGCTATTAGATCAGGGGCTGCCACATCTAAGCCCAAGGAAGCACCCAAAGCTGCCCCCAAGGCCAAGTTTGCACAAAAGAGGAATACCAGGAGTATTCCAGCTCCTGAGAAGAACAAGGCCCCAGTGCCTGAGGATGCTGATGAGGAAGATGAAGAAGGACAAGTTATGAGGAAGCTCAAGCCCAAGATACCAGACCACAATGATGCCCATCCTGTGGCTGAGGACATGAGAATCAGGAAGGATTCAGGGCTGAGGATATGGAGGATTGAAGATCCATATGCATCAAGGAGAAGAACTGCTGTTGACTACAGGTTCCACACAAAGGAATAGCAGGACTTCTATGAGACCATTCTGTTAGACAAGAAACCCATTGTCTGTGAAATGAGGTGGGTTGACTGGAATTTCATCAAGGAGAATGAAGAGCACTATCCTGGAGTGCAAGATAGCTTTGTTGGTTGTGGAGTTGCAAATTTTGTTGGGTAAAATCTCACAAATTGGAATGATGAACTTATCATGCAGTTCTACTCCACAGCACATTTTTATCCAGATGGAAGAATTGTTTGGATGTCTGAAGGTACAAGGTACCAAATAACTGTTGAAGAATGGGCAAAGCCGATCAATGCCCCAGAGGAAAATGAGGATGACCTAGACATTTATGCAAAGAAGAAGATGGGTCACAATTCAATGGCTCACATGTACAAGGAGATTCCAGACAAGGCATTAGGAACTCATAAGTTTGGATCAGTTCACTTTCTGCTGTCAGGGTTGCCAACCATAAATTGGATTCTGAGGCACACCTTGTTGCCCATGTCTGGTGACCACAACATGATCAGAGGGCATGCCATCAACATGTTGCATGTGTTTGATGTGCCACAGAAGTTCAAAGTCATGAGCCTGATCATTGAAACAATTAAGAGGACTGCAGCAGATCAGAAGAGGAGTTGTGGATATGCACCTCAGATTCAAGAATTGATAAACTCCAAGATGGGCACAGGAAAATATAAGTTGGATAAGGAACACTTTGCACTTTATCCAGACTTTGAGGACAATGAGGTTGTCATGAATGAAGATGATCCACAATCAGTTCAAGCTCAGGAGATGAAGGAGAAGGCAAAGAGGGAGAAAGCTGCCAAGATGCCAACTCTGTTGGGGAACATAGTAATTTCAAAAAAATTCCTACGCACACGCAAGACCATGGTGATGGCATAGCAACGAGAGGGGAGAGTGTTTGTCCACGTACCCTCATAGACCGTAAGCGGAAGCGTTATAACAACGCGGTTGATGTAGTCGTACGTCTTCACGATCCGACCGATCCAAGTACCGAACGTACGGCACCTCCGTGTTCAGCACACGTTCAGCTCGATGACGATCCCGGGCTCCGATCCAGCAAAGCGTCGGGGATGAGTTCCACAAGACGACGGCGTGGTGACGATGATGATGCTCCACCGACGCAGGGCTTCGCCTAAGCTCATGACGATATGACTTCACCGGCGCAGGCTTCGCCTTAAGCTCCGCGACGATATGACCAAGTGGAATATGGTGGAGGGGGCACCGCACACGGCTAAGGAACGATCCAGAGATCAACTTGTGTGTCATGGGGTGCCCCTGCCCCAGATATAAAGGAGCAAGGAGGAGCTGGCGGCCAAGGGAGGAGGCGCAAGGGGGGAGTCCTACTCCCACCGGAGTAGGACTCCTCCTTTCCTAGTAGGAGTAGGAGAGAAGGAAGGGAAGGGAGGAAGGGTGCGGCCCTCCCTAGTCCATTCGGACTAGGCCTTGGGCGCGCGGCCTGCCCTAGGCAGCCCTCTCTCTTTCTGCAGGGCCCAATAAGGCCCAATACTTCTTCCCGGCGAATTCCCGTAACTCTCCGTACTCCAAAAATACCGAATCATTCGGAACCTTTCCGAACTCCGAATATAGTCGTCCAATATATCGATCTTTACGTCTCGACCATTTCGAGACTCGTCGTCATGTCCCCGATCTCATCCGGGACTCCGAACTCCTTCGGTACATCAAAACTCATAAACTCATAATATAACTGTTATCGAAACCTTAAGCGTGCGGACCCTACGGGTTCGAGAACTATGTAGACATGACCTAGAACCATTCTCGGACAATAACCAATAGCGGAACCTGGATGCCCATATTGGTTCCTACATATTCTACGAAGATCTTTATCGGTCAAACCGCATAACGACATACGTTGTTCCCTTTGTCATCGGTATGTTACTTACCCGAGATTCGATCGTCGGTATCCAATACCTAGTTCAATCTCGTTCTTGGTAAGTCTCTTTACTCGCCGTAATACATCATCTCACAACTAACTCATTAGTTGTAATGCTTGCAAGGCTTATGTGATGTGTATTACCGAGAAGGCCCAGAGATACCTCTCCGATAATCGGAGTGACAAAACCTAATCTCGATTCATGCCAACTCAACATATACTTTTGGAGACACCTGTAGAGTACCTTTATAATCACCCATTTACGTTGTGACGTTTGGTAGCACACAAAGTGTTCCTCCGATAAATGGGAGTTGCATAATCTCATAGTTGCAGGAACTTTGTATAAGTCATGAAGAAAGCATAAGCAACATACTAAGCGATCAAGTGCTACGCTAACGGAATGGGTCATGTCAATCACATCATTCTCCTAATGATGTGATCCCATTAATCAAATGACAACACATGTCTATAGTTAGGAAACATAACCATCTTTGATCAATGAGCTAGTCTAGTAGAGGCATACTAGTGACTATTTGTTTGTCTATGTATTCACACATGTATTATGTTTCCGGTTAATACAATTCTAGCATGAATAATAAACATTTATCATGATATAAGGAAATAAATAATAACTTTATTATTGCCTCTAGGGCATATTTCCTTCAGTATCCCACTTGCACTAGAGTCAATAATCTAGTTCACATCGCCATGTGATTTAACATCAATAGTTCACATCTATATGTGGTTAACACCCATAGTTCACATCGACATGTGACCAACACCCAAAGGGTTTACTAGAGTCAGTAATCTAGTTCACATCGCTATGTGATTAACACCCAAAGAGTACTAAGGTGTGATCATGTTTTGCTTGTGAGATAATTTTAGTCAACGGTTCTGTCACATTCAGAGCCGTAAGTATTTTTGCAAATTTCTATGTCTACAATGCTCTGCACGGAGCTACTCTAGCTAATTGCTCCCACTTTCAATATGTATCCAGATTGAGACTCAGAGTCATCTAGATCAGTGTTAAAACTTGCATCGACGTAACCCTTTACTTATTTAACCTTTTTTCAGTTCCTTAATCGAGAAACATATCCTTATTCTACTAAGGATAATTTTGACCGCCGTCCATTGATCTACTCCTAGATCACTATTGCACTCCCTTGCCAAGCTTAGTGGTAGGGTATGCAATAGATCTGGTACACAACATGACATACTTTATAGAACCTATGGCTGATGCATAGGGAATGACTTTCATTCTCTTTCTATCTTCTGCCGTGGTCGGGTTTTGAGTCTTACTCAATCTCACACCTTGTAACACAGGCAAGAACTCTTTCTTTGACTGTTCCATTTTTAACTACTTCAAAATCTTGTCAAGGTATGTATTCATTGAAAAACATATCAAGCGTCTTGATCTATCTCTATAGATCTTGATGCTCAATATGTAAGCAGCTTCACCAAGGTCTTTCTTTGAAAAAAAAACCTTTCAAACACTCCTTTATGCTTTGCAGAATAATTCTACATTATTTCCGATCAACAATATGTCATTCACATATACTTATCAGAAATGTTGTAGTGCTCCCACTCACTTTCTTACAAATACAGGCTTCTCCAAAAGTCTGTATAAAACCATATGCTTTGATCACACTATCAAAGCGTTTATTCCAACTCCGAGATGCTTGCACCAGTCCATAGATGGATCGCTGAAGCTTGCACATTTTTGTTAGCTCCTTTAGGATTGACAAAACCTTCTGGTTGCATCATATACAACTCTTCTTTAATAAATCCATTAAAGAATGTAGTTTGACATCCATTTGCCAGATTTCATAAAATGTGGCAATTGCTAACATGATTCGGACAGACTTTTAAGCATCGATACAAGTGAGAAAATCTCATTGTATTCAACATCTTGAACTTTGTTTAAAACCTTTTTCGACAAGTCTAGCTTTGTAGATAGTAACACTACTATCAGTGTCCATCTTCCTCTTGAAGATCCATTTATTTAACATGGCTTGCTGATCATAGAGCAAGTCAATCAAAGTCCATACTTTGTTCTCATACATGGATCCTATCTCAGATTTCATGGCCTCAAGCCATTTCGCGGAATCTGGGCTCATCATCGCTTCCTCATAGTTCGTAGGTTCATCATGGTCTAGTAACATGACTTCCGAACATGATTACCGTACCACTCAGTGCGGATCTTACTCTGGAAGACCTACGAGGTTTGGTAGCAACTTTGATCTGAAGTTTCATGATCATCATCATTAACTTCCTCACTAATTGGTGTAAGAATCAGGGAACTGATTTCTGTGATGAACTACTTTCCAATAAGGGAGAAGGTACAATTACCTCATCAAGTTCTATTTTCCTCCCACTCACTTCTTTCGAGAGAAACTTCTTCTCTAGAAAGGATCCATCTTAGCAACGAAAAACTTGCCTTCGGATCTGTGATAGGAGGTGTACCCAACATTTTCTTTTGGGTATTCTATGAAGACGCACTTCTCCGATTTGGGTTCGAGCTTATCAGGTGAAAACTTTTCACATAAGCATCACAACTCCAAACTTTTAAGAAACGATACTTAGGTTTACTGCTAAACCATAGTTCATACGGTGTCATCTCAACGGATTTAGATGGTGCCCTATTAAACGTGAATGCATTTGTCTCTAATGCATAACCCCAAAACGATAGTGGTAAATCGGTAAGATACATCATAGATCGCATCATATCCAATAAAGTGCGATTACGACGTTCGGACACACCATAACATTGTGGTGTTCCAGGTGGCGTGAGCTGTGAAACTATTCCACATTATTTTAATTGAAGACCAAACTCGTAACTCAATTATTCGTCTCCGCGATCAGATCGCAGAAACTTTATTTTCTTGTTACGATGATTTTTCCACTTCACTCTGAAATTCTTTGAACCTTTCAACTATTTCAGACTTATGTTTCATCAAGAAGATATACGCATATCTGCTCAAATCATCTGTGAAGGTCGAAAATAACGATACTTGCCGTGAGCTTTAACACTCATCGGACCGCATACATCGGTATGTATTATTTCCAATAAGTCATTTGCTCGCTCCATTGTTCCGGAGAATGTAGTCTTTAGTCATCTTGCCCATAAGGCATGGTTACGCAAGCATCAAGTGATTTATAATCAAGTGATTCCAAAATCCCATCAGCATGGAGTTTCTTCATGAGCTTTACACCAATATGACCTAAATGGCAGTGCCACAAATAAGTTGCACTATCATTATTAACTTTGCATCTTTTGGCATCAATATTATGAATATGTGTATCACTACGATCGAGATCCAACAACTATTTTTATTGGGTGTATGACCATTGAAGGTTTTATTCATTTAAACAGAACAACAATTATTCTTTGACTTTAAATGAATAACCGCTCAAAACTATTTTCATTGGGTGTATGACCATCGAAGGTTTTATTCATTTAAACAGAACAACAATTATTCTTTGACTTGTAAATGAATAACCGTTTTGCAATAAACATGATCAAATCATATTCGTGCTCAACGCAAACACCAAATAACATTTATTTAGGTTTAACACTAATCCCGAAAGTATAGGGAATGTGCGATGATGATCATATCAATCTTGGAACTACTTCCAACACTCATCGTCACTTCCCCTTCAACTAGTCTCTGTTTATTCTGTAACTCCTGTTTCGAGTTACTAATCTCAAAGAACCTAACAAGTATCAAATACTCAGGGGCTACTATAAACACTAGTAAGGCACACATCAATAACCTGTATATCAAATATACTCTTGTTCAATTTGCCATCCTTCTTATCAGCCTTCGAAACATCTCATATGTTCCGCGACATTTTGAAAACGTCTTTGGTGCCTCAACTCTAAACCGTTTAACTGAACTATCACGTAGTTATCAAAACGTGTATGTCCGATGTTCGCAACATCCACAAACGACGTTTGGGGTTCAGCACACTTAGCGGTGCATTAAGGACATAAGCTTTCTACTGTCCGCATAACCGCTACTATCAACTTTCAACTATATTTTCTCTAGGAACATATCTAAACAAAGGAACTAAAGCGCGAGCCTACGACATAATTTGCAAAAGGTCTTTTGACTATGTTCAAGATAATTAAGTTCATCTTATGAACTCCCACTCGAATAGACATCCCTCCGGTCATCTAAGTGATTACATGATCCGAGTCAACTAGGCCGTGTCCGATCATCACGTGAGACGGACTAGTCGACTTGGTGAACATCTTCATGTTGATCGTATCTACTATATGACTCATGCTCGACCTTTCGGTCTGTGTTCCGAGGCCATGTCTGTACATGCTAGGCTCGTCAAGTTAACCCTAAGTGTATTGCGTGTGTTCCGAGGCCATGTCTGTACATGCTAGGCTCGTCAACACCCGTTGTATGTGAACGTAAGAATCCATCACACCCAATCATCACATGGTGCTTAGAAGCAACGAACTTTTGGCAACGGTGCACAGTTAGGGGGGAACACTTCTTGAAATTGTTGTAAGGGATCATCTTATTTACTACCGTCGTTCTAAGTAAACAAGATGCATAAACATAATAAACATCACATGCAATTATATAGTAGTGACATGATATGGCCAATATCATATAGCTCCATTGATCTCCATCTTCGGGGCTCCATGATCATCATCGTCACCGGCATGACACCATGATCTCCATCATCATGATCTCCATCATCATGATCTCCATCATTGTGTCTCCATGAAGTTGTCTCGCCAACTATTACTTCTACTACTATGGCTACCGGTTAGCAATAAAGTAAAGTAATTACATGGCGTTGTTTAATGACACGCAGGTCATACAATAAATAAAGACAACTCCTATGGCTCCTGCCGGTTGTCATACTCATCGACATGCAAGTCGTGAATCCTATTACAAGAACATGATCAATCTCATACATCACATATCATTCATCACATTCTTCTTGGCCATATCACATCACATAGCATACCCCGCAAAAAACAAGTTAGATGTCCTCTAATTGTTGTTTGCATGTTTTACGTGGCTGCTATGGGTTTCTAGCAAGAACGCTTTCTTACCTACGCAAAACCACAACGTGATATGCCAATTGCTATTTACCCTTCATAAGGACCCTTTTCATCGAATCCGTCCCGACTAAAGTGGGAGATCGGCACCCGCTAGCCACCTTATGCACCAAGTGCATGTCACCGGTGGGACTGTCTCACGTAAGAGTACGTAAGGTCGGTCCGGCCGCTTCATCCCACAATACCGTCGACACAAGATTGGACTAGTAACGGTAAGCATGTTGAACAAAATCAACGCCGACAACTACTTTGTGTTCTACTCGTGCAAAGAATGTACGCAATAGACCTAGCTCATGATGCCACCGTTGGGGAACGAAAGAAATTCAAAATTTTCTACGCATCACCAAGATCAATCTATGGAGATTCTAGCAACAAGAGGGAAGGAGAGTGCATCTACATACCCTTGTAGATCGCTAAGCGGAAGCGTTCATGAGAACGGGGTTGAAGGAGTCGTGCTGTCGTGATTCAAATCACCGGAGATCCTAGTGCCGAACGGACGGCACCTCCGCGTTCAACACACGCAGACAGCCGGTGGCGTCTCCCACACCTTGATCCAGCAAGGAGAGAGGGAGAGGTTGAGGAAGACTCCATCCAGCAGCAGCACAATGGCATGGTGGTGATGGAGGAGCGTGGCAATCCCGCAGGGCTTTGCCAAGCACCAAGGGAGAAGAGGAGGAGGAGAGACAGGGCTGCGCCTGGAGAGGGAGAGGCTCTCGTGTGTGTTGGGCAGCCCAAAACCTCAAGTATATATAGGGGGAAAGGGGGGCTGCGCCCCCTTTAGGGTTTCCCACCCCAAGGGGTGCGGCCAGCCCTAGATGGGACTTGGGGGCGGCCAAGAGGGGAGGAGTGCCTCCCAAGTCAAGTGGAGGCCCTCCCTTAGGGTTTCCCCCTCCCATGCGCATGGGCCTTGGGGGCTGGTGCCCCTGGCCCATTAAGGCTAGGGCGCCCCCTACAGCCCATGCTACTGTATTGGACGTGGTGGAACAATTTCCGGACCTCCGGACCCTCCGGAATCCTCCGGAACCTTCCGAAGCTTCCGGTACAATACCGAAAAAACCCGAACTTTTTCGGAACCCGAACAACAACTTTCCATATATAAATCTTTACCTCCGGACCATTCCGGAACTCCTCGTGACGTCCAGGATCTCATCCGGACTCAACAACATTCGGTAACCACATACAAACTTCCTTTATAACCCTAGCGTCATCGAACCTTAAGTGTGTAGACCCTACGGGTTCGGGAGACATGTAGACATGACCGAGACGTTCTCCGGTCAATAACCAATAGTGGGATCTGGATACCCATATTGGCTCCCACATGTTCCACGATGATCTCATCGGATGAACCACGATGTCAAGGACTCAATCGATCCCGTATACAATTCCCTTTGTCTAGCGGTATTGTACTTGCCCGAGATCCGATCACAAGATCCCGATACCTTGTTCAATCTCGTTACCGGCAAGTATCTTTACTCGTTCTGTAGCACATCATCCCGTGATCAACCCCTTGGTCACATTGTGCACATTATGATGATGTCCTACCGAGTGGGCCCAGAGATACCTCTCCGTTTACGGAGTGACAAATCGAGTCTTGATTCGTGCCAACCCAACAGACACTTTCGGAGATACCTGTAGTGCACCTTTATAGTCACCCAGTTACGTTGTGACGTTTGGTACACCCAAAGCATTCCTACAGTATCCGGGGTCTCATGGTCTAAGGAAATGATACTTGACATTAGAAAAGCTTTAGCATACGAACTACGATCTTTGTGCTAGGCTTAGGATTGGGTCTTGTCCATCACATCATTCTCCTAATGATGTGATCCCGTTATCAATGACATCCAATGTCCATGGTTAGGAAACCGTAACCATCTATTGATCAACGAGCTAGCCAATAGAGGCTTGCTAGGGACATGGTGTTGTCTATGTATCCACACATGTATTTGAGTTTCCTATCAATACAATTATAGCATGGATAATAAACGATTATCATGAACAAGGAAATATAATAATAATAACTAATTTATTATTGCCTCTAGGGCATATTTCCAACAGTCTCCCACTTGCACTAGAGTCAATAATCTAGTTCACATCGTCATGTGATTAACACTGATAGGTCACATCGCCATGTGACCAACACCCAAAGAGTTTACTAGTGTTTGTAAACTAGTTCACATCATCATGTGATTTAGGCTCAATGAGTTACGAGGTTTGATCATGTTTTGCTTGTGAGAGAGGTTTTAGTCAACGGGTTTTTAGTCAACGGTGCGAACCTTTCAGATCCGTGTGCGATTTGCAAATTTCTAGGTCATATTATAAATGTTGCTTCCATGCCCCACTTGGAGATATTCCAAATGGTTGTTCCACTATACGTATCCTGTTTGCTACTTAGAGTCATTCGGATAGGTGTTAAAGCTTGCATCGACGTAACCCTTTACGCCGAACTCTTTATCACCTCCATAATCGAGAAACATGTCCTTATTTACTCCAAGGACAATTTTGACCGTTGTCCAATGATCCATTCTGGATCATTCTTGTACCCCTCGACCGACTCATGGCAAGGCACACTTCCTAAGCGGTACACAGCATAGCATACTATAGAGCCTATGTCTGAAGCATAGGGGACGACCTTCGTCCTTTCTCTCTTTTCTGCCGTGGTCGAGCTTTTAACTCTTAACGTCATACCTTACAACTCACGCAAGAACTCCTTCTTTGACTGATCCATCTTGAACACTTTCAAGATTATGTCAAGGTATGTGCTCATTTGAAAGTACCATTAAGCGGTTTTGATCTATCCCTATAGATCTTGATGCTCAATGTTCAAGTAGCTTAATACAGGTTTTCACTTGAAAAACACTTTTCAAATAACCCTATATGCTTTCCAGAAATTCTACATCATTTCGATCAACAATATGTCAACGACACATACTCATCGAAATTCTATAGTGCTCCCACTCACTTCTTTGGAAATACAAGTTTCTCATAAACTTTGTATAAACCCAAAATCTTTGATCATCTCATCAAAGTGCACATTCCAACTCCGAGATGCTTACTCCAATCCTTAGAAGGATCGCTGGAGCTAGCATACCTTTTAGCATCCTTTGGATCGACAAAACTTTCTGATTGTATCACATACAACCTTTCCTTACGAAGACTGGTAAGGAAACTCGTTTTGACATCCATTTGCCAGATTTCATAAATGCAGCTAATGCTAACATGATTCCGACGGACTTAAGCATCGCCATGGATGAGAAAATCTCATCGTAGTCAACTCCTTGAACTTGTGAAAAACTCTTCGCCACAAGTCGAGCTTTATGGACGGTGATATTACCGTCCACGTCCATCTTCTTCTAAAGATCCATTCTCAATGGCTTGCCGATCATCGGGGAAGTCCGCCAAAGTCCATGCTTTGTTCTGATACATGGATCCTATCTCGGATTTCATGGCTTCTAACCATTTGTCGGAATTTGGGCCCACCATCGCTTCTCCATAGCTCGTAGGTTCATTGTTGTCTAGCAACATGACCTTCAAGACAGGATTACTGTACCACCTCGTAAGTAGTACGCATCCTTGTCACCCTCACGAGGTACGGTAGTGACTTGATCCAAAACTTCATGATCACTATCATAAGCTTCTACTTCAATTGGTGTAGGCGCCACAGGAACAACTTCCTGTGCCCTGCTACACACTTGTTGAAGTGACGGTTCAATAACCTCATCAAGTCTCCACCATCCTCCCACTCAATTCTTACGAGACAAACATTTCCTCGAGAAAGGACCCGATTCAAGAAACAATCCCTATTGCTTTCGGATCTGAATTAGGAGGTATACCCAACTGTTTTGGGTGTCCTATGAAGATGTATTTTATCCGCTTTGGGTTCGAGCTTATCAACCTGAAACTTTTTCACACAAGCGTCAGAGCCCCAAACTTTTAAGAAATGACATCTTAGGTTTCTCTAAACCATAGTTCATACGGTGTCATCTCAACGGAATTACGTGGTACCCTATTAAAGTGAGTGCGGTTGTCTCTAATGCCTAACCCATGAACGATAGTGGTAATTCGATAAGAGACATCATGGTACGCACCATATCTAATAGGGTGCAACTATGATGTTCGGACACACCATCACACTATGGTGTTCCGGCGGTATTAGTTGTGAAACAATTTCCACAATGTCTCAATTGTGTACCAAACTATAACTCAGATATTCATCTCTATGATCACATCACGGACATTTTATCCTCTTGCCACGAAGATCTTCAACTTCACTCTGAAATTACTTGAACCATTCAATAATTCAGACTTGAGTTTCATCAAGTAAATATCCTTAACATCTACTCGAATCATCTGTGAAGTAAGAACATAACGATATTCACCGCATGCCTCAGCACTCATTGGACTGCACACATCAAAATGTGTTACTTCAACAAGTTGCTATCTTGTTCCATCTTATTGAAACCGAGGCTTTTCAGTCATCTTTCCCATGTGGTATGAATTTGCATATCTCAAGTGATTCAAAATCAAGTGAGTCCAAACGATCCATCTGCATGGAGTTTCATTATGCGTACACACCAATAGACATGGTTTGCATGTCTCAAACTTTTCAAAAACGAGTGAGTCCAAAGATCCATCAACATGGAGCTTCTTCATGCGTTTTACACCAATATGACTTACATGGCAGTGCCACAAGTAAGTGGTACTATCATTACTATCTTATACCTTTGGCATGAAAATGTGTATCACTACGATCGAGATTCAATAAACCATTAATTTAGGTGCAAGACCATCGAAGGTATTTATTCAAATAAACAGAGTAACCATTATTCTCCTTAAATGAATAACCGTATTGCGATAGACATAATCCAATCATGTCTATGCTCAACGCAAACACCAAATAACAATTATTTAGGTTTAACACCTAATCTCGATGGTAGAGGGAGCGTGCGATGCTTGATCACATCAACCTTGGAAATACTTCCAACACATATCGTCGGCTCACCTTTAGCTAGTCTCCGTTTATTCCGTAGCTCTTTTATTTCGAGTTACTAACACTTAGCAACCGAACCGGTATCTAATACCCTGGTGCTACTAGGAGTACTAGTAAAGTACACATTAACATAATGTATATCAAATATACTTCTATCGACCTTGCCAGCCTTCTCATCTACCAAGTATCTAGGGTGGTTCCGCTTTCATGTCTGCTCCTCTCACTAAGAAGCACTTAGTCTCGGGTTTGGGTTCAACCTTGGGTTTCTTCACTGGAGCAGCAACTGATTTGCCGTTTCATGAAGTGTCCCTTCTTGCCCTTGCCCTTTCTTGAAACTAGTGGTTTCACCAACCATCAACAATTGATGCTCCTTCTTGATTTCTACTTTCGCGGTGTCAAACATCGTGAATACCTCAAGGATCATCATATCTATCCCTGATATGTTATAGTTCATCACGAAGCTATAGCAGCTTGGTGGCAATGACTTTGGAGAAACATCACTATCTCATCTGGAAGATCAACTCCCACTCGGTTCAAGTGATTGTTGCACTTCAGACAATCTGAGCTCAAGCTCAACGATTGAGCTTTTCTCCCTTAGTTTGCAGGCTAAGACAATCATCGGAGGTCTTATACCTCTTGACGTGGGCACGAGCCTGAAATCCCAATTTCAGCCTTCGAAACATCTCATATGTTCCGCGACGTTTTGAAAACGTCTTTGGTGCCTCAACTCTAAACCGTTTAACTGAACTATCACGTAGTTATCAAAACGTGTATGTCCGATGTTCGCAACATCCACAAACGACGTTTGGGGTTCAGACACTTAGCGGTGCATTAAGGACATAAGCTTTCTCGTCCGCATAACCGCTACTATCAACTTTCAACTATATTTTCTCTAGGAACATATCTAAACAGTGGAACTAAAGCGCGAGCCTACGACATAATATGCAAAAGGTCTTTTGACTATGTTCAAGATAATTAAGTTCATCTTATGAACTCCCACTCAGATAGACATCCCTCTGGTCATCTAAGTGATTACATGATCCGAGTCAACTAGGCCGTGTCCGATCATCACGTGAGACGGACTAGTCGACTTGGTGAACATCTTCATGTTGATCGTATCTACTATATGACTCATGCTCGACCTTTCGGTCTCTGTGTTCCGAGGCCATGTCTGTACATGCTAGGCTCGTCAAGTTAACCCTAAGTGTATTGCGTGTGTTCCGAGGCCATGTTTGTACATGCTAGGCTCGTCAACACCCGTTGTATGTGAACGTAAGAATCCATCACACCCGATCATCACGTGGTGCTTAGAAGCTTACGAACTTTTGGCAGCGGTGCACGATTAGGGGAACACTTCTTGAAATAGTTGTAAGGGATCATCTTATTTACTACCGTCGTTCTAAGTAAACAAGATGCATAAACATAATAAACATCACATGCAATTATATAGTAGTGACATGATATGGCCAATATCATATAGCTCCATTGATCTCCATCTTCGGGCTCCATGATCATCATCGTCACCGGCATGACACCATGATCTCCATCATCATGATCTCCATCATTGTGTCTCCATGAAGTTGTCTCGCCAACTATTACTTCTACTACTATGGCTACGGTTAGCAATAAAGTAAAGTAATTACATGGCGTTGTTTAATGACACGCAGGTCATACAATAAATAAAGACAACTCCTATGGCTCCTGCCGGTTGTCATACTCATCGACATGCAAGTCGTGAATCCTATTACAAGAACATGATCAATCTCATACATCACATATCATTCATCACATTCTTCTTGGCCATATCACATCACATAGCATACCCTGCAAAAACAAGTTAGACGTCCTCTAATTGTTGTTTGCATGTTTTAAGTGGCTGCTATGGGTTTCTAGCAAGAACGTTTCTTACCTACGCAAAACCACAACGTGATATGCCAATTGCTATTTACCCTTCATAAGGACCCTTTTCATCGAATCCGTTCCGACTAAAATGGGAGGCGGCACCCGCTAGCCACCTTATGCACCAAGTGCATGTCGATCGGTGGGACCTGTCTCACGAAATGCGTGTAAGGTCGGTCCGGGCCGCTTCATCCCACAATACCGTCGAAACAAGATTGGACTAGTAACGGTAAGCATATTGAACAAAATCAACGCCCACAACTACTTTGTGTTCTACTCGTGCAAAGAATCTACGCAATAGACCTAGCTCATGATGCCACTGTTGGGGAACGTAGCAGAAATTCAAAATTTTCTACGCATCACCAAGATCAATCTACGAAGATTCTAGCAACAAGAGGGAAGGAGAGTGCATCTACATACCCTTGTAGATCGCTAAGCGGAAGCGTTCATGAGAACAGGGTTGAAGGAGTCGTACTCGTCGTGATTCAAATCACCGGAGATCCTAGTGCCGAACGGACGGCACCTCCGCGTTCAACACACGTACAGCCCGGTGACGTCTCCCACACCTTGATCCAGCAAGGAGAGAGGGAGAGGTTGAGGAAGACTCCATCCAGCAGCAGCACAACGGCATGGTGGTGATGGAGGAGCGTGGCAATCCCGCAGGGCTTCGCCAAGCACCAAGGGAGAAGAGGAGTAGGAGAGGCAGGGCTGCGCCTGGAGAGGGAGAGGCTCTCGTGTGTGTTGGGCAGCCCAAAACCTCAAGTATATATAGGGGGAAAGGGGGGCTGCGCCTTTAGGGTTTCCCACCCCAAGGGGTGCGGCCAGCCCTAGATGGGACTTGGGGCGGCCAAGAGGGGAGGAGTGCCTCCCAAGTCAAGTGGAGGCCCTCCCCTTAGGGTTTCCCCCTCCCATGCGCATGGGCCTTGGGGGCTGGTGCCCTGGCCCATTAAGGCTAGGGCGCCCCACAGCCCATGCTACTGTATTGGACATGGTGGAACAATTTCCGGACCTCCGGACCCCTCCGGAATCCTCCGGAACCTTCTGGAAGCTTCCCGGTACAATACCGAAAAAACCCGAACTTTTTCCGGAACCCGAACAACAACTTTCCATATATAAATCTTTACCTCCGGACCATTCCGGAACTCCTCGTGACGCCCGGGATCTCATCCGGGACTCCGAACAACATTCGGTAACCACATACAAACTTCCTTTATAACCCTAGCGCCATCGAACCTTATGTGTAGACCCTACGGGTTCGGGAGACATGTAGACATGACCGAGACGTTCTCCGGTCAATAACCAATAGTGGGATCTGGATACCCATATTGGCTCCCACATGTTCCACGATGATCTCATCGGATGAACCACGATGTCAAGGACTCAATCGATCCCGTATACAATTCCCTTTGTCTAGCGGTATTGTACTTGCCGAGATCCGATCGTCGGTATCCCGATACCTTGTTCAATCTCGTTACGGCAAGTATCTTTACTCGCTCAGTAGCACATCATCCCTTGATCAACCCCTTGGTCAAATTGTGCAAATGATGATGATGTCCTACCGAGTGTGCCCAGAGATACCTCTCCGTTTACACGTAGTGACAAATCACAGTCTTGATTCGTGCCAACCCAACAGACACTTTCGGAGATACCTGTAGTGCACCTTTATAGTCACCCGATTACGTTGTGACGTTTGGTACACCCAAAGCATTCCTACGGTATCCGGAGTTGCACAATCTCATGGTCTAAGGAAATGATACTTGACATTAGAAAAGCTTTAGCATACGAACTACGATCTTTGTGCTAGGCTTAGGATTGGGTCTTGTCCATCACATCATTCTCCTAATGATGTGATCCCGTTATCAATGACATCCAATGTCCATGGTTAGGAAACCGTAACCATCTATTGATCAACGAGCTAGCCAATAGAGGCTTGCTAGGGACATGGTGTTGTCTATGTATCCACACATGTATTTGAGTTTCCTATCAATACAATTATAGCATGGATAATAAACGATTATCATGAACAAGGAAATATAATAATAATAACTAATTTATTATTGCCTCTAGGGCATATTTCCAACATCAAGTAGTCATCATATTGAGCTAGCCAAACGTTCATAACGTCTGCATTTGCTCCTGCAATAGGTCTGTCACCTAGCGGTGCATCAAGGACATAATTCTTCTGTGCAGCAATGAGGATAAACCTCAGATCACGGATCCAATCCGCATCATTGCTACTAATATTTTCAACACAGTTTTCTCTAGGAACACATATAAAAACATAGGGAAGCAAAAACATAGGGAAGCAACAACGCGAGCTATTGATCTACAACATAATTTGCAAAATACTACCAGGACTAAGTTCATGATAAATTAAAGTTCAATTAATCATATTACTTAAGAACTCCCACTTAGATAGACATCTCTCTAGTCATCTAAGTGATCACGTGATCCAAATCAACTAAACCATAACCGATCATCACGTGAGATGGAGTAGTTTTCAATGGTGAACATCACTATGTTGATCATATCTACTATATGATTCACGCTCGACCTTTCGGTCTCCGTGTTCGAGACCATATCTGTATATGCTAGGCTCGTCAAGTTTAACTCGAGTATTCGGCGTGTGCAAAACTGGCTTGCACCCGTTGTAGATGGACGAGAGCTTATCACACCCGATCATCACGTGGTGTCTGGGCACTACGAACTTTTAGGAACGGTGCATACTCAGGGAGAACACTTCTTGATAATTTTAGTGAGAGATCATCTTATAATGCTACCGTCAATCAAAGCAAGATAAGATGCATAAAGGATAAACATCACATGCAATCAATATAAGTGATATGATATGGCCATCATCATCTTGTGCTTGTGATCTCCATCTCAAGCACCGTCATGATCACCATTGTCACCGGCGCGACACCTTGATCTCCATCGTAGCATCGTTGTCGTCTCGCCAACTATTGCTTCTACGACTATCGCCATCGCTTAGTGATAAAGTAAAGCAATTACATGGCGTTGCATTTCATACAATAAAGCGACAACCATATGGCTCTCGCCAGTTGCCGATAACTTCGGTTACAAAACATGATCATCTCATACAATAAAATATAACATCACGTCTTGACCACATCACATCACAACATGCCCTAAAAAAACAAGTTAGACGTCCTCTACTTTGTTGTTGCAAGTTTTACGTGGCTGCTACGGGCTGAGCAAGAACCGTTCTTACCTACGCATCAAAACCACAACGATAGTTTGTCAAGTTGGTGCTGTTTTAACCTTCGCAAGGACCGGGCGTAGCCACACTCGGTTCAACTAAAGTGAGAGAGACAGACACCACGGTCACCTTTAAGCAACGAGTGCTCAAGCGGTGAAACCAGTCTCGCGTAAGCGTACGCGTAATGTCGGTCCGGGCCGCTTCATCTCACAATACCGCTGAACCAAAGTATGACATGCTGGTAAGCAGTATGACTTATATCGCCCACAACTCACTTGTGTTCTACTCGTGCATATGACATCAACGCATAAAACCAGGCTCGGATGCCACTGTTGGGGAACGTAGTAATTTCAAAAAAATTCCTACGCACACGCAAGACCATGGTGATGGCATAGCAACGAGAGGGGAGAGTGTTCATGGGGTGCCCCCCTGCCCCCGTATATAAAGGAGCAAGGAGGAGGTGGCCGGCCAAGGGAGGAGGCGCACCAAGGGGGGGAGTCCTACTCCCATCGGGAGTAGGACTCCTCCTTTCCTAGTAGGAGTAGGAGAGAAGGAAGGGAAGGGAGGAAGGTGCGGCCTCCCCTAGTCCAATTCGGACTAGGCCTTGGGGGCAGCGGCCTGCCCTAGGCAGCCCCTCTCTCTTTCCCTTGAGGGCCCAATAAGGCCCAATACTTCTTCCGGCGAATTCCCGTAACTCTCCGGTACTCCAAAAATACCCGAATCATTCGGAACCTTTCCAAACTCGAATATAGTCGTCCAATATATCGATCTTTACGTCTCGACCATTTCGAGACTCCTCGTCATGTCCCCGATCTCATCCGGGACTCCGAACTCCTTCGGTACATCAAAACTCATAAACTCATAATATAACTGTCATCGAAACCTTAAGCGTGCAGAACCTACGGGTTCGAGAACTATGTAGACATGACCTAGAACCATTCTCGGTCAATAACCAATAGCGGAACCTGGATGCCTATATTGGTTCCTACATATGCTACGAAGATCTTTATCGGTCAAACCGCATAACGACATACGTTGTTTCCTTTGTCATCGGTATGTTACTTACCCGAGATTCGATCGTCGGTATCCAATACCTAGTTCAATCTGAATTCTGGTAAGTCTCTTTACTCGTTCCATAATACATCATCTCACAACTAACTCATTAGTTGCAATGCTTGCAAGGCTTATGTGATGTGTATTACCGAGAAGGCCCAGAGATACCTCTCCGACAATCGGAGTGACAAAACCTAATCTCGATTCATGCCAACTCAACATATACATTTGGAGACACCTGTAGAGTACCTTTATAATCACCCATTTACGTTGTGACGTTTGGTAGCACACAAAGTGTTCCTCCGGTAAACGGAGTTGCATAATCTCATAGTTGCAGGAACTTTGTATAAGTCATGAAGAAAGCATAAGCAACATACTAAACGATCAAGTGCTACGCTAACGGAATGGGTCATGTCAATCACATCATTCTCCTAATGATGTGGTCCCATTAATCAAATGACAACACATGTCTATAGTTAGGAAACATAACCATCTTTGATCAATGAGCTAGTCTAGTAGAGGCATACTAGTGACTATTTGTTTGTCTATGTATTCACACATGTATTATGTTTCCGGTTAATACAATTCTAGCATGAATAATAAACATTTATCATGATATAAGGAAATAAATAATAACTTTATTATTGCCTCGAGGGCATATTTCCTTCAAACTCAAGAGGAGGCATCTGAGTACTTCTTGAAGAATAAGCAGGAGCAGCTCGGATACTTGATAGCATCAACCCTGAGGATTGAGAAGGCATTGGCCACCCTCACTCAAAATCAGGAGAGCCTGGAGAGAATCATAGAACAAAAGTTCTATAACTTAGATGTGAAAGTAACTGAGATTCAGTCTGCAGTGGAGGAACTACAAGAGGACATGCAGGAGAGGAAGGGCTTGTAGGACCTTGAGAAGAGGTGTCTAGAGGGGGGGGATTAGACACTAAGTACCAAAGTTGCAGTTTTTAAGTTTCTTTAAAGTTTGAGTGGAGTTTAGGCACAAGTTTAACATTCACAACATATAGCAAGCAAGCATGCAAAGAGTATATGAGCAGCGGAAAATAAAGCATGCAACTTGGAAGAATGTAAAGGGAAAGGATTGGAGGATTCAAACGCAATTGGAGACACAGATGTTTTTCGCGTGGTTCCGATAGGTGGTGCTATCGTACATCCACGTTGATGGAGACTTCAACCCACGAAGGGTAACGGCTGCGCGAGTCCACGGAGGGCTCCACCCACGAAGGGTCCACGAAGAAGCAACCTTGTCTATCCCACCATGGCCGTCGCCCACGAAGGACTTGCCTCACTAGCGGTAGATCTTCACGAAGTAGGCGATCTCCTTGCCCTTACAAACTCCTTGGTTCAACTCTACAATCTTGTCAGAGGCTCCCAAGTGACACCTAGCCAATCTAGGAGACACCACTCTCCAAGAAGTAACAAATGGTGTGTTGATGATGAAGTCCTTGCTCTTGTGCTTCAAATGATAGTCTCCCCAACACTCAACTCTCTCTCATAGGATTTGGATCTGGTGGAAAGAGGGTTTGAGTGGAAAGCAACTTGGGGAAGGCTAGAGATCAAGATTCATATGGTAGGAATGGAATATCTTGGCCTCAACACATGAGTAGGTAGTTCTCTCTCAGAAATAGGATGCTGGAAGTGTAGGTTCAGTGTGATGGCTCTTCCATGAATGAAGAGGAGGTGGAGGGGTATATATAGCCTCCACACAAAATCTAACCATTACACACAATCTACCAAACTCGGTGGGACCGAATCTTTAAACTCGGTCAGACCGATTTAGCAAATAATGTGACCGTTAGGGTTTTCGGTGGGACCGGAATGCAACTCGGTGGGACCGATTCGGTTAGGGTTAGGGCATAACGTAGTCTCGGTAAGACCGATTACACAAACTCGGTGGGGCCGATTTTGGTAATAAGCTTTCCAGAGAGTTGGTCAGGCAAACTCGGTTTGACCGATTATCAAACTCGGTGGGACCGAATTTGATAATAAGTTAACCAGAGAGTTTGCATTGTAATCTCGGTAGTACCGATTGCTCAAGCTCGGTGAGTCCGATTTTGATAATGGACATACACAGAGAGATTACAATCCCATCTCGGTGAGACCGAGATCCCTATCGGTGAGACCGATTTGCCTAGGGTTTGTGGCAGTGGCTAAGACATCCAAACTCGGTGGCGCGGATAGAAAGAATCGGTGGGGCCGAGTTTGACTTTAGGTTTAGGACAAATGTGTGGAAGTGGGAAAGTAGTTGAGGGTATTTGGAGCATATCACTAAGCACTTTGAAGCAAGAAGCTCATTAAGCAACACCTCATCCCTCCTTGATAGTATTGGCTTTTCCTATAGACTCAATGTGATCTTGGATCACTAAAATGTAAAATGAAGAGTCTTGAGCTTGAAGCTTTAGCCAATCCTTTGTCCTTAGCATCTTGAAGGAGTTCCCACATCCTTTAGTCCATGCCACTCCATTGTTGAACTTATCTGAAACATACTAGATAGAAGTGTTAGTCCAACAAGAGATATGTTGTCATTAATTACCAAAACCACCTAGGGAGCACTTGTGCTTTCAATAATTGTAGGACCTTGAAGTATGTCTAGAGGGGAGGTGATTAGACTACTTGACCAATAAAAACTTAACCTTTTCCCAATTTTATAGTTTGGCAGATTTTAGCTATTTTAGGACAAGTCAAGCAATCATCACACAATTCAAGCAAGCATGCAAAGAGTATATAGGCAGCGGAAAATAAAGCATGCAACTTGCAAGAATGTAAAGGGAAGGGTTTGGAGGACTCAAACGCAATTGGACACACGGATGTTTTTTTCATGGTTCCGATAGGTGGTGTTATCGTACATCCACGTTGATGGAGACTTCAACCCACGAAGGGTAACGGCTGCGCGAGTCCATGGAGGGCTCCACCCACGAAGGGTCCACGAAGAAGCAACCTTGTCTATCCCACCATGGCCGTCGCCCACGAAGGACTTGCCTCACTAGCGGTAGATCTTCACGAAGTAGGCGATCTCCTTGCCCTTACAAACTCCTTGGTTCAACTCCACAATCTTGTCGGAGGCTCCCAAGTGACACCTAGCCAATCTATGAGACACCACTCTCCAAGAAGTAACAAATGGTGTGTTGATGATGAAGTCCTTGCTCTTGTGCTTCAAATGATAGTCTCCCCAACACTCAACTCTCTCTCATAGGATTTGGATCTGGTGGAAAGAGGGTTTGAGTGGAAAGCAACTTGGGGAAGGCTAGAGATCAAGATTCATATGGTAGGAATGGAATATCTTGACCTCAACACATGAGTAGGTGGTTCTCTCTCAGAAACGGTAAGTTGGAAGTGTAGGTTCGTTCTGATGGCTCTCTTCACGAATGAAGAGGAGGTGAAGGGGTATATATAGCCTCCACACAAAATCTAACCGTTACACACAATTTACCAAACTCGGTGGGACCGAATCGTTAAACTCGGTCGGACCGAATTAGTAAACCTAGTGACCGTTAGTGATTTTTGGTGGGACTGACATGCATCTCGGTGAGGCCGATATGGTTAGGGTTAGGGCATAACGTAATCTCGGTGAGACCGATTACTCAAACTCGGTGGGACCGATTTTGGTAATAAGCTTTCCAGAGAGTTGGTCAGGTAAACTCGGTGGGACCGATTTGCTCTTTTCGGTGAGACCGAAATGTTACAAAAAGGAAACAGAGAGTTTACATTGCAGTCTCGGTGGGACCGGTCGCTCACTTTGGTTAGACCGAAACGTTACGAAGGGAAACAGAGAGATTGCAACCCCATCTCGGTGAGACCGAGATCCCTATTGGTAAGACCGATTTGCTTAGGGTTTGTGGCAGTGGCTATGACTTTTGGAATCGGTGGCGCGGATAGAAAGAATCGGTGTGACCGATTTTGGCTTTAGATTTAGGTCATTTGTGGATGTGGGAAAGTAGTTGAGGGTTTTGGAGCATATCACTAAGCACATGAAGCAAAAGGCTCATTAAGCAACACCTCATCCCTTCTTGATAGTATTGGCTTTTCCTATAGACTCAATGTGATCTTGGATCACTAAAATGTAAAATGAAGAGTCTTGAGCTTTTGAGCTTGAGCCAATCCTTTGTCCTTAGTATTTTGAGGATCCACTTTCATCATCCATGCCATGCCATTCATTGAGCTTTCTTGAAATAATAGTCTTGGAATAGCATTAGCTCAATGAGCTATATGTTGTTATGAATTACCAAAACCACCTAGGGATAGTTGCACTTTCAATCTCCCCCTTTTTGTAATTGATGACAACATATAGATCAAAGCTTCGACAAATGATAATAAAATTTAAATAACATCGTTGCTTTGAGAAGTATGTGATAAGCAAGAGCTCCCCCCTAAATTTGTGCATAGTTTTAGATTTGCTTTGGACTGCAAATGCACAATGAATTAGGCTCATGGGTTACTCTTCCATGTCACATACATCTTGGTGGAGCGCTCAAAATAATAAACAATGAATACATGCACTCATCACCAAGCATAGTGAGTGATCACATAAGATAGATAGGATAATATCATCAAACATGCATAAGTGTAGATTATGATCAAACACATGATCATCAATGTCTCACAAGCATAGTATCTCAACCAAAAGCAAACAAAGTTTGAAAAACCACCAAATAAAGCAAGAGAGAACAAAAGCAACACTCTCTCTCTCTCTCTCGAAGCCTATGATCTATACATTTTTCTCCCCCTTTGGCAACAAGTTACCAAAAAGTTCATGGAAAATGCAGTGCTAGATCGACTCTCAGGCTTGATCTTCAGGTGGTGGTGGAGTCCGAATAACGCCGAGGACGAAAGCTTCAGTTGAAGTAGATGGAGCTGGAGCTGATGTAGGTGCTGGAGCTGGTGGCACTGAGGCTGTAGCTGGTGCAGATGAAGTTGCTCTTGTGTCAGTCACTGGCACAGCAGATGACCTCTAGGCTCTAGGCACTCTGGCAAATGCATCAGTTGTTGTTTTGCCCTTCCTCTCCTACATGTCCTCTTGTAGTTCCTCCACTTCAGACTGAATCTCAGTTACTTTCACATCTAAGTTATAGAACTTTTGTTCTATAATTCTCTCCAGGCTCTCCTGATTTTGAGTGAGGGTGGCCAATCCCTTCCCAATCCTCTGGGTTGATGCTATCAAGTATCCGAGCTGCTCCTGCTTATTCTTCAAGAAGTACTCAGATGCCTCCTCTTGAGTTGGCATCTTGGCAGCTTTCTTCCTCTTTGCCTTCTCCTTCTTCTCCTAAGCTTGAACTGATTGTGGATCATCTTCATTCATGACAACCTCATTGTCCTCAAAGTCTGGATAAAGTGCAAAGTGTTCCTTATCCAACTTATATTTTCCTGTGCCCATCTTGGAGTTTATCAATTCTTGAATCTGAGGTGCATATCCACAGCTCCTCTTCTGATCTGCTGTAGTCCTCTTGATTGTTTCAATGATCAGGCTCATGACTTTGAACTTCTGTGGCACATCAAACACATGCAACATGTTGATGGCATGCCCTCTTATCATGTTGTGGTCACCAGACTTGGGCAACAAGGTGTGCCTCAGAATCCAATTTATGGTTGGCAACCCTGACAGCAGAAAGTGAACTGGTCCAAACTTGTGAGTTCCTAATGCCTTGTCTGGAATCTCCTTGTACATGTGAGCCATTGAATTGTGACCCATCTTTTTCTTTGCATAAATGTCTAGGTCATCCTCATTTTCCTCTGGGGCATTGATCAGCTTTGCCCATTCTTCAACAGTTGACGGGTACCTTGTACCTTCAGACATCCAAACAATTCTTCCATCTGGATAAAATGTCTTTGTGGAGTAGAACTGCATGATAAGTTCATCATTCCAATTTGTGAGCTTTTGCCCAACAAAATCTGCAACTCCACAACCAACAAAGCTATCTTGCACTCCAGGATAGTGCTATACATTCTCCTTGATGAAATTCCAGTCAACCCACCTCATGTCACAGGCAATGGGCTTCTTGTCTAACAGAATGGTCTCATAGAAGTCCTGTTGTTCCTTTGTGTGGAACCTGTAGTCAATAGCAGTTCTTCTCCTTGATGCATATGGATCTTCCATCCTCCATATCCTCGTACAGAATCCTTCACGATTCTCATGTCCTCATCCACAGGGATGGGCATCATTGTGGTGCAGTATCTTGGGCTTGTGCTTCCTCATAACTTGTCCTTCTTCATCTTCCTCATCGGCATCCTCAGCACCTTTGGGGCCTTGTTCTTCTCAAATTTGGAATACTCCTGGTATTCCTCTTTTGTGCATACTTGGCCTTGGGGGCAGCTTTGGGTGCTTCCTTGGGCTTAGATGTGGCAGCCCCTGATCCAATAGCATCACCCATAAGCTTAGGTGCCTTTGGAGCTGGTGCAGCAAGCTCTTCTTCCTCTTCCATCATGGAAGGCTTCCCAATAACTCTGGCCATGGTCATTGAGGGAGTCCCGGACTAGGGGGTGTCCGGATAGCCGGACTATCGTCACGGCCGGACTCCAAGACTATGAAGATACAAGATTGAAGACTTCGGCCCGTGTCCGGAGGGGACTTTCCTTGGCGTGGAAGGCAAGCTTGCGATACGGATATGTAGATCTCCTACCATTCTAACCGACTGTGTAACCCTAACCTATCCGGTGTCTATATAAACCGGAGGGTTTTAGTCCGTGGGACGAACAACAATCATACCATAGGCCAGCCTTCTAGGGTTTAGCCTCCTTGCTCTCGTGGTAGATCTACTCTTGTACTACCCATATCATCAATATTAATCAAGCAGGAGTAGGGTATTACCTCCATCGAGAGGGCCCGAACCTGGGTAAAAACATCGTGTCCCTTGTCTCCTGTTACCATCCGCCTAGACGCACGATTCGGGACCCCCTACCCGAGATACGCCCGGTTTTGACACCGACATTGGTGCTTTCATTGAGAGTTCCTATGTGTCGTCACCGATAGGCCCGATGGCTCCTTCGATCATCAACAACGGCGTGGTCCAGGTGAGACTTTTCTCCCGGACAGATCTTCGTGTTCGGCGGCTTTACTGTGGGCCAATTAAGCAGCCATCTGGAGCAGATCGAAAGCTACGCCCCTGGCCATTAGGTCAGATTTGGAAGTTTGAACTATACGGCCGATATCCGCGGAGACTTGATCTTCGACGGATTCGAGCCGCAAGCGTGCCGCCTTTGTCTCGATGGGCATGATCTAGCTCTACAGCCAAACAAAGGCTCGGAGGCCGCACTAAAGATCCGCTCCGACCCTTAATCCGGAGCCGGATTCCCCGATCGAGGACGAGTGGTTGGACACCGCCTCGGGGGCTACAATCTCTACGGCGATTGAGCCAAACTCCATCCCTGTCCTTTATAAAGACCTTGACTCCAGGGTGCCGGACTCCTCTCCGGACTCTGAACCCTCCGTGCCCCTGCCAATCGAATCCGATTGGGCGCCGGTCATGGAGTTCACTGCCGCGGACATCTTTCAGCACTCACCCTTTGGCGACATCCTGAATTCGCTAAAGTCTCTCTCTTTATCCGGAGAGCCCTAGCCTGACTACGGTCAGGAAGGTTGGGATGCGGACGACTTATAAATTCAAGGCCCACCCACCACCCACTTCTTAGCCTCTGTAAAAAGCTTACACTACGTTCTCGATTTCGACTCCGAAGACATCGATGGTATGGACGATGATGTAGGAGACAACAATGAACTAGCACCTATAGGATGCTGGACAACCTCATCCCATGATGTATACATGGTGGATACACCTAAAGGAAATGAAGACGAGGAACAACGGACGCCACTGAAGGATAAATCCCTCGAAAAGCAGTCAAAACGGCAACGTAAACGCCGAACAAAGTCCCGCCTCAACAAAGACCCAACCATAGAGCAGGGCGAACTGGTGGACAACGAACAAGCTATCGAGCAATTGTCCGAACAAGACAACTCGGATAAAAAATCCGTCCCCGGCGAAGACAACAGTCCGGACGATCTCACACCGAACAAACTATTGGAGCAAAATGACCTCCAGAAAAGGCTCGTCGCCACTGCACGTAGCCTGAAAAAGCAGAAGCGGAAGCTCAAAACAGCACAAGATGCACTCAGGATCAGATGGAGCAAAGTATTCAGCACCGCAGAAAAGTACGGCAACAGTCGCCGAACAAAGAGCTACCCAAAAAGAAAGCTACTGCCCGAATTCGACGAGGAGGCCTTACAGCCCCCCACAATTAAAAAGTAAGAAGGCCACCGGTCGGATGGACGACCTCACGGCAAAAAGAGAGCGGCGAATGGCGCCGCACACAAGCCAATATGCGATCCGCATAAGGATTCACATCAAAAGGATGGCCCAGTTAGGTCCATCTATGGGCCAAGAAAGCATGCTCACAAAGCAATGCAATATGCCAAAATTCAAGATCACGGCACACCCAAATATAGGGCGCCGCACACCTCCTATGTTTCACCGATGAGGTGCTGGATCATGAATTTCGGTGATTCAAACCCGTAAACATAGAGGCATACGACGGAACAATGCACTCGAGTCTGGATTGAGGATTACATCCTCCACATACACATGGCTAGAGGAGATGCTCTCCACGCCATAAAATACTTACCCCTTAAACTCAAAGGGCCAGCTCGGCATTGGCTTAAGAGCCTCCCGAAAAATACCATTGGAAGCTGGGAAGAGCTCGAGGATGCATTTCGGGCAAATTTTTAGGGGACTTATGTCCGCCCTCCGGATGCAGACGATCTAAGTCACATAACTCAACAGCCCGGAGAGTCAGCCCAGAAATTCTGGAAAGAATCCTTACTAAAAAGAACCAAATAGTCGACTGTCCGGACGCCGAAGCCTTAGCAGCTTTCTAACACAACGTCCAAGACGAATGGCTTGCCAGACACCTCGGCCAAGAAAAGCCAAGAACAATGGCCGCATTAACAAGCCTCATGACCCGCTTTTGTGCGGGGGAGGATAGCTGGCTAGCAAGATGCAGCACCAGCGACCCAAGTACATCCGAAGTCAGGGATGGAAACGGAAACCACGGCACAACAAGGACCAGCGCCGATTAAAAGGAACAGTCCAAAGAGCACGATCAACGCCGGATTCAAAAGCTCACGGCAGAACAACAAAAACTGCCCCTTAAGGACAATAGCGATGAGCTATCCAACTTCAACAAAATCTTGGACAAGATATGTCAAATCCACAGCACTTCGGGAGGCACGCTAACCATACCCACCGAAATTGTTGGGTCTTCAAACAGTCCGGGTGAACGCCGAACACAAGGGGCTCGACACACCAAGTGAAGATGACGACGAGCGCCACAAGCAGAGCCCCGGAAAACAAAAGACTTTCCCACAAGAGGTTAAAACAGTAAACTCACTTCACGTGATCAAAGGGAAAAACAGAGCGACGACCACTAAAAGGCGCGCCGCACACTGGTTGTCAAAACCAATCACCTTCGACCATCAGGACTATTCCGAAAATATCCGGAATGCAGGATGGACTGCCATGATACTGGATCCTATAATTGACGGATTCCGATTTACACGAGTCCTCATGGATGGCGGCAGTGACATAAACCTGATATATCAGGACACAATCCGCAGGATGGGGATAAACCCAACCAAAATTCGCCGTAGCAACACCTCCTTTAAAGGAGCAATGCCAGGCCCATATGCCCATTGTACGGGCTCCATACTGCTAGAAGTTGTGTTCGGTTCATCCGACAACTTCCCTCGCGAAAGGTTACTCTTCCATATCGCCCCGTTTAAAAGTAGCCATCAAACCGTTGGGACACGAAGCTTTCGCCCGCTTTAACGCAATACCGCATTATGCATCTCTAACACTTAAAATGCCTGGTCCACGCGGCATCATCTCGTTAAAAGGAAGTATTAGGTGTTACTCGAGCACGGAAGAACGGGAGACTGCCTTGACAGCCCCACAGCTATCCGGCTCTGCTAGGCAAAGAACCTGAATTGGTAATTCAAACCCCGGACACGGCTGGACGAGTTCGGCGCCTACTAGTGGCATACCCCCATATGAGGGGCTGCATGCATGTATAAAAAGAGACAATAAAGCTCAATTTTATTCACATCTTCAAACCGTACTCTGTTTATTTAATGTAAAGTACAGTTTTCGCACGATCGTTTTCTTTCAAACTAAGTTGCTCCCTTTTACAGATGAACAACGTGCTACACCCGTCCAGGATACGGCACAACGGAGACACAGGCGCAGACGTGCAGTAGGGACCCGTTGCAAGGATTCTTTTCAGATTAAGACCCTGCGTAAACCTTTTTTCACTGTCTCTTGTTGATATAGATCCCCCGGTTCCTTAATATAACCGAGGAGGAGGCTGGTGCTTTGGCGTTGGCCGCACCAGAATTTTTGCGCGTAATTGGACACCAGGGGCTTAGGGCATTATTCTGCCCATTTTCATAAAGACCGAATACCTTAGGGAGTATCCGGCGTCTCGAGTTAGGCCTTATATGCATCAGCTCCGAATCATGTCTTTGGTCAAATGTTGGGTTGCCCGGCTCCTGTGTTTTGCTGCCTTACATTCCGTTTTCACGGCTAACGCGGCACCAGGAGAACTATCGCGATTGTGCCCGGTTCGCCGGCGAGCACCTCAAGAGAGAAAGCCGAAACCGATCATCATGATATAGCGAGAGATTGGTCAACCACTCGATGACTCACTTTGGAATGTTTAGGATTCCTCCGCATTAACGAAGGACCGGTTTTGGTCAGGCACATACGCACCCCCAATTCGGGAGAGTGCGGTGCCCCGAGGGCTATATAGTAGCCCCACCCTCGAACTCCTATGGCTAAGTGAAAGTGATAAAGCATTATAGTCCGGTTGTTCGGTTTGCTACGCTATCACCTACTTAACAGGACCAAGGCGTTGGATTAAGTGTGAAAAGGCGCTTTTTTGCAAACACCCCGCACTATGTGCGTGGGGGCTGAAACCAAGGACTTCCATCTTTCAAAGTTATATACACATATACATAAACGGCCGACAGGAGTAGTTTACTACTTGAACGCACAAGTATAAAAAGCACTTATATTACATTGAAATATTGTTTTCACAAATCATACATGTCATTTAAACATAATATCCTTCGAGCAATCGCGTCTCTATTAAACGGCGCCTACAGGACTTCTTCAAAGTAGTGCTCGCAGTACTCGGCTTCTGTCCGAATCTTGGGATGCAATGTCGGTGGCCTTCATCTACGCCCAAGATGTCTTGACACGGGCGAGCCATCCGCGCTCCTCAATACACGCTGATCGCTTCATTGCATCGATACGGTACCGCACCAAGGAACTGCTGCACTAAACCAAAATAGCTCTTCGGCTGGGGTCCGCCCGGCCACAAGTGAGTCAAGACATGCTTCATGGCAAATCCGGACAACCGATTCAGCTCGGCCCATTTGGCCAACCGATCGGTCAGCGGCAGAGGGCGCTCCGGACTATGGAATTGCGACCAATATAGCTCTTCCCTTCTATGCCACTTCTGGCCCCGGAAGTGCTCAACCGCGTCCGCAGCGCTCGCCGCCAAGTCCAGATAAGCATTCTCCGAACTCCACAACTTATCCAACTGAGCATACTTTGGATCTGTATATTTCCTCCGCAGCGAAACGGTTTTCCGGCCGCAATTGCCCGGCCTGACTCAGCTCCTCCTTGGCAGCTCTCAAAGCCGATTGGGCATTCTTGGATTCGGCGGCGGCCTTTTTTTGGCCCTCTTGTTCCGCTTGACGTTCTTTTTGAAGAACCTCGCAGCGATCGGTAGTATTCCTCAACCTTGTGGCCATATCGGCCATCTCCTCTTTGCTTCGGCAGTGAGCAGCCCGTTCAGCTTCTAGCTCTTCGGCCGCCTTTAAAGCGGCCGCATTACTAATTCTGGCTTGCTCTTTCGCTCGGGCGAGTTCTTCTCGCAGCTCTTCCACGGCAGCGGCACCATCTGCGTTAAGCATACGAAGAGTAAGACATGGGCGTCAAGCTCTCTTACCAGGTGTCCGCATAGAAGTCGCATACCTTGTGACTCGTCAAACCGTTTATTGACCAGCGCGATGTCCGCATCCGCCTCGTCAAGTTGCCACTTTAGTTCGGCATATTCATCTGTCCGGCTGGCCTCCGGACGCCCTGCCACCTGTTTAGGAGCGGCGATATGTTATAACTGAGAATTTGATCCTCGGCACGTTGTCAATTTTGACAACATACCGAGTCTCGAGGGCTACTATCTATACAGTAGCATTTTATATGCATAACTGTCGGAAGGTACATCATTTTGCGTACCTCAAACCCGTCACAAGAAGCTTCGACGGCTTCATGCAATCCGCTCTCGCGGATGCAATTCTTTCAATCACCGTACCCATTAGAGCACGGTGATCTTCTGAAATAGCAGCTCGCCTGAGCAGATCCTTGACTCCTCCGACCGCACACCACTTGGCGCGGACCTTCCGCCCGGGACTTGGGGGAACCCTCCGTGACGACACCTCCAGGTCGTCCGCTTCACATGAGGGTGCGACCGGTGGAGGCATTTCGCTCTCCATCATCGCCGGAAGAAGATCCCCCGAAGACGAGCTCTGCCGAGAAGGGCTGAGGTCCGAACTACAAGGTACAATTTTGGCTATCCGGACACCCCCTAGTCCGGAACTCCCTCAGTAGCCCCTGAACCAGGCTTCAATGACGATGAGTCCGGCGCGTTGATTGTCTTCGGCATTGCGAGGCGGGTTCCTCCTCCGAATACTTCATAGAAGGTTTTGAACACAAGGATAATGTACAGCTCTGCAAAACAAGTTCCACATAACACTGTAGAGAGAATAATTTTTGCACAGATCTGCTGACGTATTCCGCGGCGTGACATCACACCACGGCCAGGCCTTTATATGAATCGTTTTTTATTGTTCCACCTCAGCGTGTTTAGCGAGGCGGTTTCCTTGGCACGTCTTATCAAAGCGTAGATCGTGCCCCCTTATTCCGGGATTCTCATCAATACGGACGTGGGTAACCCAACCATGCCCGTTGGCCTGCCTTCTCTATCGAAGGCGAGTCCTAATCGACCACGGGGTGGGCTCTTGGTATTCAAGCTCTTTATGATGAGACCAAGGCCCCCTTCTTCTTTACACCCTCCATCGAGTTCGCCTCGCCGAGTTCCAACACCCAAAGCTTGATTCAGCGCTTCGACTTTCGACGATGTCCGGCTCCGACCAAAGACGGCCGATGGATGTCTTCCTCCGTCACAGAAGAAGATGTGCTAAAGCTGCGAGACGCCAGGTATCTGACCGGCGAGATCTCGCATAGGCTGCCTGCTCTAGGGCAGGTCATTCCCACTCCTGAGCCCGGCGAGAACGTGGTGTTCGTGTCCCACTTCCTTCGGGGTTTAGGCTTCCCGACGGACCCCTTTGTGCGGGGCTCATGTTTTATTATGGGCTTGATTTCCATGACTTGAATCCGGAGTCCATCCTCCATATCTCGTCATTCACTGTCATATGTGAGGCCTTCCTCCATATTACCCCCCACTTTGGATTATGGCTCAAGACCTTCAAGGTGGAGCCAAAGATGATCAAGGGGCAGCAAGCGGAGTGCGGAGGGGCGGTCATAAGCAAATGTGCTGATGCTCTGTGGCCCGAGGGCTCTTTTCAAGAGGAGCTTGGTTTGTGGCGACGGGAGTGGTTTTATATCACCGCTCCTAGGGGCACCAAATGGGCGGTGCTCCCTGCCTTCCGCTCAGGTCCACCACAGCGGCTGGCATCATGGATCAACAAGGGGCTCGACTGGGGGCCGTCCAAGGACGTTCCCCCGCTGCAGGGCCGTATTCGAGATCTCCAGGAAAGAGGGATCAATCTGGTTGCGATGCGCAGGTTATGGTGATCCGGCGCCTTCAGCCTCAAGCGTCGCCCCCTCCGCTGTGGGAATTCAATCCGGAGGGACCACGAGCTCTCTAAAATTTCATGGGCACGACGCCCGTGGAGATGTATAAACTGTTCTTCGGATCACAAGAGAAGTGTCCGGACTTGACCGAGGACGCAGGACTAAGCTGCAATCGCCCAGATACTCAAGTAAGTAGTCCGGTAACCGGACAAACTGTTCATTCATTATTTTGTATACATGCCCTTTAATGGAGCCGTTTCTTGAACAGGAGTGGATAGCCAAGGCGAAGTTAATAAGGTGTCCGGTTCCCCTCCCCGAGATCACGCCGGATCCCATGCTGACCAAGATGTTGAAGGTCGCGCCTCTTGAAGAAGGCGAAGGGAGGAGCGGGGGAGCAACTGCCTCTGCGAAGGAGGCTATCAAGGAAGGAGGGATTAAGTGTCCCACCTTCCGAGGAGAGAAGAGGACCGCTTCTGTTGATCCGGAGGTCAAGGCCTCAAAGAAGGGAAGGGAATCTTGGCCGAGAGAGTCCGGCTGGGAAGTAACCCAGCCGCATTATTTCCCGAGGGATCAGCCCTCAATGAGCCGTAAGTAAAAAAGAAGGGGTCTTGTAAATAACAAACATCCCTGTATTCATTCATGAAGATAACCGAAATTGTACCTTGTAGTTCGGACCTCAGCCCTTCTCGACAGAGCTCGTCTTCGGGGGATCTTCTTCCGGAGATGATGGAGAGCGAAACGCCTCCACCTGTCGCACCCTCATAGAAGCGGACGACCGGAGGTGTCGCCGCGAGGGTTCCCCAAGTCCGGGCGGGCCGGAAGGTCCAGCGCCAAGTGGCGTGGCGATCGGAGGAGTCAAGGATCTGCTCGGGCGAGAGACTATTTCAGAAGATCACCGTGCTCTAATGGGTACGGTGATTGAAAGAATTGCATCCGCGGAGAGCGGATTGCATGAAGCCGTCAGAAGCTTACTAACGGGGTTTGAGGTACGCAAAAATGATGTATCTTCTGACAGTTTATGCATATAAAATGCGCCTTTGTATAGATAGTAGTTTCGAGACTCGGTATGTTGTCAAAATTGACAACATGCCGAGGATCAAATTCTCGATTATAACATATCGACGCTCCTAAACAGGTGGCGGGCGTCCGGAGGCCAGCCGGATCGATGAATATGCCGAACTAAAGCGGCAACTTGACGAGGCGGATGCGGACATCGCGCTGGTCAATAAACAGTTTGACGAGTCACAAGGTATCACGACCTCTATGCGGACACCTTGTAAGGGAGCTTGACGCCCATGTCTTCTTGTCAGTATGCTTAATGCAGATGGTGCCGCTGCCGTGGAGGAGCTACTGGGCGGAACTTCGCCCGAGCGAAAGAGCAAGCCAGAATTAGTAATGCGGCTGTAAAAGGCGGCGAAGAGCTAGAAGCTGAACGGGCTGCTCAACTTTGCCAAAGCAAAGAGGAGATGTCCGATATGGCCAAAAAGTTAAGGAATACTACCGTTAAGCTGCGTGATTCTTGAAAAGGAACGTCAAAGCGGAACAAGAGGGCCTAAAGAATGCCGCCCGAATCCAAGAATGCCCAATCGGCTTTGAGAGCTGCCAAGGAGGAGCTGAGTCAGGCGGGGCAATTGCGGCTGGAAAACCGTTCGCTGGAGGAAATATACAGATCCAAAGTATGCTCAGTTGGATAAATTGTGGAATTCAGAGGATGCTTATCTGGACTTGGCGGCGAGCGCTGTGGACGCGGTTAAGCACTTCCAGGGCCAGAAGGGGCACAGAAGGGAAGAGCTATATTGGTCGCAATTCCATAGTCCGGAGCGTCCTCTGCCGCTGACCGATCGTTTGGCCGAATGGGCCGAGCTGAATCGATTGTCCGGATTTTCCATGAAGCATGTCTTGACTCACTTGTGGCCGGGCAGACCCCAGCCGAAGAGCTATTTTGGTTTGGTGCATCAGCTTTCTTGGTGCGGTGCCGCCAGACGACGCAATGAAACGATCGGCGTGTATTGAGGGAGCACGGATGGCGCTTGCCCGTGTCAAGACATATCGGGCAGAGATGAAGGCCATGACGTTGCATCCCGTGATTCGGACAGATGCCGAGTACCTGCCGATCACTACTTTTAAGAAGTCTTTCCGGGCGCTCGTTTAATAGAGACGCAGTGTTCGAAGGATATTATGTTTAAATGACATGTATGATTTGTGAAAACAATGTTTCAATGTAATATAAGTGCTTTTTATACTTGTGCGTTCAAGTAGTAAACTACTCCTATGCGGCCGTTTATGTATATGTGTATATAACTGAAAGATGGAAGTCCTTGGCTTCATTTACGCACATAGTGCGGGGTGTTTGCAAAAAAGAACTTTTCACACTTAATCCAACGTCTTGGTCTGTTAAGTAGGTGATAGCATAGCAAACCGTGCAACCGGACTACAATGCTTTATCACTTTCACTTAGCCATAGGAGTTCGAGGGTGGGGCTACTATATAGCCTCGGGGCACCGCACTCTCCAATTCGGGTGCGTATGTGCCTGACCGAAAACCGGTCCTTCGTTAATGCGGAGGAATCCTAAACATTCCAGTGAGTCATGGAGTGGTTGACCAGTCTCTCCTATATAATGACAGTCAGTTTTCGGCTTTCTCTACTGAGGTGCTTGCCCGGCCGAACCGGGGCACAATCGCAGTAGTTCTCCTGGTGCCGCGTTAGCCGTGAAAACGGAACGTAAGGCAGCAAAACACAGGAGCCGGGCAACCCAACATTTGACCAAAGACATGATTTGGAGCTGATGCATATAAGGCCTAACTCGAGACGCCGAATACTCCCTAAGGTATTCGGTCTTTATGAAAATGGGCAGAATAATGCCCTAAGCCCTGGTGTCCAGTGCAGCGCAAAAAATTCTGGTGCGTCCAATGCCAAAGCACCAGCCTCCTCCTCTGTTATATTAAGGAACCGGGGGGATGTATATCAACAAGAGACAGTGAAAAAAGGTTTACGCAGGGTCTTAATCTGAAAAGAATCCTTGCAACGGGTCCCTACTGCACGTCTGCGCCTGTGTCTCCGTTGTGCCGTATCCTGGACGGGTGTAGCACGTTGTTCATCTGTAAAAGAGAGGAACTTAGTTTAAAAGAAAAAGGATCGTGCGAAAGATGTACTTAATATTAAATAAACAGAGTACGGTTCGAAGAAGTGAATAAAATTGAGCTTTATTGTCTCTTGTTATACATGCATGCGGCCCCTCGTATGGGGGTATGCCGCTAGTAGGCGCCGGACTCGTCTAGCCGTGTCCGGGGTTTGAATGACCAATTCAGGTTCTTTGCCTAGCAGAGGCAGTCTCCCGTTCTTCCGTGCTCGAGTAACACTTAATACTTCCTTTTAACGAGATGATGCCGCGTGGACCGGGCATTTTAAGTGTTAGAGATGCATAATGCGGTATTGCGTTCAAACGGGCCAAAGCTACGCGTCCCAATAGTGCTTGATGGCTACTTTTAAACGGGGCGACATGGAAGAGTAACCTTTTGCGACGGAAGTTGTCGGATGAACCAAACACAACTTCTAGCAGAATGGAGACCGTGCAATGGGCATATGGGCTGGCATTACTCCTTTAAAGGAGGTGTCGCTTCTGGCGAATTTTGGTTGGGTTTATCCCCATCCTGCGGATTGTGTCTGATATATCGTGTTGATGTCATCGCCGCCATCCATGAGGACTTGTGTAAATTGGAATCCGTCGATTATAGGATCCAATATCAAGGCAGTCCATCCTGCGTTCCGGATATTTTCGGAATAGTCCTGATAGTCGAAGGTGATTGGTTTTGACAACCAGTGTGCGGCTCGCCTTTTAGTGGGCGCCGCTCTGTTTTTCCCTTTGATCACGTGAAGTGAGTTTACTGTATTAACCTCCTGTGGGAAAGTTTTGTGTTTTCCGGAGTGCTGCTTTTGGGTTTCGTCACTTTCACTTGGTGTGTCGAGCCCCTTGTGTTCGGCGTTAAGTCGGCCGGACTGCTTGAAGACCCAACAATCTCTGTGGGTATGGTTTGCAAGCTTCCTGGAGGTACCATGTATTTGGCAGAGTCTATCCAGAATCTTGTTTAGGTTGGATAGCTCACACCGTTATCCTTTAGGGCAGTGTTTTGTTGTTCGGCCGAGCTTTTGAATCGGCGTTGACCGCCCGTACTATTTGGGCCATTTTCCTTATTCCGACGCTGATCTTTTCTGCGTCGTGATTTCATTTCCATCCCTGATTTGGATGTACTCGGGTCATTGGTGCTGCATCTAGCCAGCCATGTCTTCCCTAGCGCAAAAGCGGGTCATGAGGCTTGTTAATGCGGCCATTGTTCTTGGCTTTTCTTGGCGAGGTGTCTGGCGAGCCATTCGTCTCGGACGTTGTGTTTGAAAGCTGCTAAGGCTTCGCGTCCGGACAATCGACTATTTGGTTCTTTTTAGTAAGGAACCTGTTCCAGAATCTCCGGCTGACTCTCCGGCTGTTGAGTTATGTGACTTAGATCGTTCTGCGTCCGGACGGGCGTGGACGAGGTCCCCAAAATTTGCAGAAATGCATCCTCGAGCTCTTCCCAGCTTCCAATGGTATTTTCGGGAGGCTCTTAAGCCAATGCCGAGCTGGCCCTTTGAGTTTAAGGGGTAAGTATTTTATGGCGTGGAGATCATCTCCTCTAGCCATGTGTATGTGGAGGATGTAATCCTCAATCCAGAATATAGGGTCTGTTGTTCTGTCGTATGCCTCTATGTTTACGGGTTTGAATCTCGCTGGAAATTCATGATCCAGCACCTCATCGGTGAAACATAGGGGGTGTGCGGCGCCCCTATATTTGGGTGTGCCGTGGTTTTCGGAATTTTGGCGTGTTGCATTGCTTTGACGAGTGTGCTTTCTTGGCCCATAGATGGACCTAACTGGGCCATCCTTTTGATGTGAATCCTTAGGCGGATCGCATATTGGCTTGTGTGCGGCACCATTCGCCGCTCTCTTTTTGCCGTGAGGTCGTCCATCCGACCGGGTGGCCTTCTTGCTTTTTAATTATGGGGCTCTAAGGCCTCCTCGTAATTCAGGCAATAGCTTTCTTTTCGGGTAGCTCTTTGTTGTTGTTGTCACCGTGCTTATCTGCGGTGCTGAATACTTTGCTCCATCTAATCCTCGAGTGCATCTTCCGCTGTTTTGAGCTTCCGCTTCGCTTTTTTCAGGCTACGCGCAGTGGCGACGAGCTTTTTCTGGAGGTCATTTTGTTCCAATGGTTTGTCCGGCGTGAGATCGTCCGGACTATTGTCTTCGCCGGGGACAGATTGTTTATCCAAGTTGTCTTGTTCGGACGATTGCTCGATAGCTTGTTCGTTGTCCACCGGTTCGCCCTGCTCTATGGCTGGGTCTTTGTTGAGGCGGGACTTTTTTCGGCGTTTACGTTGCCGTTTTGACTGCATTTCGACGGATTTATCCTTCGTGGCGTCCCGTTGTTCCTCGTCTTCATTTCCTTTAGGTGTATCCACCATGTATACATCATGGGATGAGGTTGTCCAGCATCCTATAGGTGCTAGTTTATTGTTGTCTCCTACATCGTCGTCCATACCGTCGATGTCTTCGGAGTCGAAATTGAGCACGTCGTGTAAGCTTTCGACAGTGGCTATGAAGTGGGTGGTGGGTGGGCATTGAGTTTCTTCATCATACGCATCCCAACCTTCCTGTTCGTAGTCCGGCCAGGGCTCTCCGGATAAAGAGAGAGACTTTAGTGAATTCAGGATGTCGCCGAAGGGCGAGTGCTGAAAGATGTCCGCGGTCGTGAACTCCATAACGGGCGCCCAATCGGATTCGATTGGCAAGGGAGCGGAGGGTTCGGAGTCCGGAGAGGAGTCCGGCACCGTGGAGTCGAGGTCTTCGCAAAGGACAGGGATGGAGTTCGGCTCGATCGCCATAGGGATTAAAGCCCCCGAGGCGGTGTCCAACCACTCATCCTCGATCGGGGAATCCGGCTCCGGATTAAGGGTCGGAGCGGATTCTGGTGCGGCCTCCAGAGCACTGTTCGGCTACAGAGCTAGGTCATGCCCATCGAGACAGCGCGGCGCGCTTGGCTGCGGCTCGAATCGGTCGAAGATCAAGTCTCCGCGGATATCGGCCGTATAGTTTAAACTTCCAAATCTGACCTAACGGCCAGGGGCGTAGCTTTCGATCTGCTCCAGATGGCTGCTTAATTGGCCCGCAGTGCAAAGCCGCCGAATACGAAGATCTGTCCGGGGAGAAAAGTCTCACCCTGGACCGCGTCGTTGTTGATGATCAAAGGAGCCATCGGGCCTGTTGGTGACGACACAGATGAACTCTCAATGAAAGCACCAATGTCGGTGTCAAAACCGGCGGATCGCGGTAGGGGGTCCCGAACTGCGTCTAGGCGGATGGTAACAGGAGACAAGGGACACGATGTTTTACCCAGGTTCGGGCCCTCTTGATGGAGGTAAAACCCTACGTCCCGCTTGATTAATATTGATGATGTGTGTTACAAGAGTGGATCTACCACGAGATCAAAGAGGCTAAACCCTAGAAGCTAGCCTATGGTATGATTGTTGTTCTTCCTATGGACTACTGACCGTCCGGTTTATATAGACACCGGAGAGGGCTAGGGTTACACAAAGTCGGTTACAAAGGTAGGAGATCTACATACCCAGACGCCAAGCTTGCCTTCCACGCCAAGGAAAGTCCCATCCGGACACGGGACGAAGTCTTCAATCTTGTATCTTCATAGTCTTGGAGTCCGGCCGATGATGATAGTTCGCTATCCTGACACCCCTAGTCTGGAACTCCTCAAGAACCCTAACCTATCCGGTGTCTATATAAACCGGAGGGTTTTAGTCCGTGAGGATGAACAACAATCATACCATAGGCTAGCTTCTAGGGTTTAGCCTCCTTGATCTCGTGGTAGATCTACTCTTGTACTACCCATATCATCAATATTAATCAAGCAGGAGTAGGGTATTACCTCCATCGAGAGGGCCCGAACCTGGGTAAAAACATCGTGTCCCTTGTCTCCTGTTACCATCCGCCTAGACGCATAGTTCGGGACCCCCTACCCGAGATCCGCCGGTTTTGACACCGACAGTCATCTTGACCCTTTCCTTTCTTTTCTTCCCTTCAGCAGCTGGCTCTTTGGGTTGGGTTTCCAAAGAAGCTTGTGTAGACACTCTGGCTTTGGACATTGGTTGTCTTCCTGCAGGCCTTTTGATCTTCATGCCTGGGTTTGCATTCGTTGCTGAGCCATATTCCTTCTTGAGCACTACTTTCTTGGAGATAGCCTCATCTTCCTCAGCTCTACAATTTTCATCCTCTGAATCTGAAGTTCTTTTCCTCCTTTGCCTAGTTGCAGCCTTAGGCAAATTGCTAGGAGTACTTCTGCTCTCTTCATCTGAAGTTGAGGGACTAGTGCCCTGACTCAAGTCCATCTGCTGTTCTAACCTGTTCTGGCTGTCAATTTGATCAGACATACTGCAAAAGCTGACTGTTGACCCTGTGAAGAGTTGTAGATGAGATCGAAAAGATGAGCATCACAAAATGCAGAGGTTTTTGCAAAAGAATGACTCAAAAGTTCAGTCTTAGTTTTCCACAGAAAGCATTTCGGATCCATCGATTTTCAAACTCGGTGATACCGAAGTAGTTTTTGGAACCTAAACTGATGATCTCGGTTGGACCGAAGTTTGATTCGGTGGTACCGAGACTGCTAGGGTTTCACAGAATTCTCAAATCGGTTGCACCGATTAGTAATTCTCGGTTAGACCGAGAGTCACTTGTGCAATGGCATAAGCCAAATCGGTGAGACCGAGGTTTTCAACTCGGTGGGTCCGAGATGGTTTCGGTGGAAACCTAAACCTAAAATTTTGAATCACATCTAATCTAAGAACTACTTTGGCTGGATAGATGAGTTTCAATCGTGGCAAGATTCAATATGAAAACAATGTGCCAGGAATCAGACGTGGATAGCGCAAAGTTCAAGTCCATACCCTAACTTGGCGGTGGACTTGCTACGACGGCAACGGTGGGGACGAAATCCATTGACAGCGGCAAAGACCAGCGACAGGAGGCTGTTGGCGGCGAGGAGACGATCCGGAGACCATGATGGCAGAGCGAGCTGTTGCGCGGGCGAAGGGTTTCGGAGAAATTTCCAAAATTTTGCCCGTGGCTATATATAGCTCGACCTGTCGGTGTGACCGAGTGGAACAACTCGGTGGCACCGAGATGCATAATTGTATTCGATTACAGCAAATCGGTGAGACCGAAAGTTCAAATCAGTTGCACCGAGATTGAAAACTCAGATCAACTTGATGATCTCGGTAGGACCGAAATGGAAGGATCGGTCAGACCGAGAATCACTAAGAGGTTTTGGAAGTTTAAGTCTATGACGAATCGGGGACTCCGAGTGCTCCTCACACGGAGTGGTTCGAATCTGACTTGATCAAATTTTGTGATGTAGCACGAATAGAGTTTGAGACGAGAAAAGCATAGATAGCTAAATAAGGTTCTTAGGCATTCTTGTCCATCCACTTGGCACAAAGAAAAGAATCCAAACAAACAAAATAACAAGTCGATGTCCTTGAATGAGTAAAATATGCACCAACATGCTCACACAATAAGATGGCAATAGAAATATGTGGCAAAGCATGCACAACCAATTTTAGCATCTATCAAGCAATTGGCGATGACTAGGTCATCTATATATGAGTATATTGACTTAGGAGTCAAATGAGAACATTTGATCATAGGTCATACTCATAGTTTAAGCTTCAGTGGGGTTTCCACTTTTACATAATGCATTAATGTGTTCACACCATTAGAGTTGCTTTGACTCAATTCTTAGAGTTAAGCTCCCCTAGATGTGAGATCCCCCTTAGAGGGATGAACTAACCTTGGGTTTTGTCGATGATGACTTCATGCGGTGTTGAAGATGTAGATGCTCAATGTTGATGTAGATCATTTGGAGCAATCCTTTGGAGTGAGTTGCACTTTCAACTTGCCTACATGGGTTAGTCCCACAAGGAACAAAAAAGAATATCCATAGACATAGAGTGATGCACACACAAGATGACGTCCATGAAAACATTAGGTTACCTTGTCCCTTGCCTTACCAACATGAGGGTTTGTGACTCCTTGAACTAGTGCAAGATGTAAAAGTTGATTGCACTTGTTCTTGCCAAAATGATATGAGTGAAGAATGTTGGCGGAGTCACCCTCAAGAACTCTCTAGTTCTTCTTCTTGGGATCCACATCATCTTGATGGGAATCCTTGGAGTTGTAGTTGTACTTGATGAAGTAGAACTTGACGTAGTCTTGGGGACCCACTCGAACGAGGCTTTAGGTGCTTCTTCAAATGCATCAATCTCTTCTTGAAGCTTGTCCTTGCCTTTGTTCTTGTGGTCCTGTGGTGGAATATCATCTTGAGCTTGTGTCCCCTTGAAGGAAGTAGGATCATACTTCTCTTGTTGAGGAACAAACTTTGTCTTGGGGTATTGATCTTCTTCCCACTCAACTCCATTGGCGTTGAACTTTCGTTCAAAACCAACACCTTGATTCTTCCGGTGCCTTCCTTGCTTGCGTACAATTTCCTCGAACTGCTTACTCCCGGCAAGGCTCTTGTAAACACCTTTCTCTATAATTCCCTTCAATAAACTATTTTCTTGCTCAAGTGTAACTTGGCTAAGAGAATCATTAGTGGAATCAAGAGAACTACTAGAAGCAACAACATTGGATTTGACATTATTATTGTTACTACTAGAGGAAGTATCTTTCTTATACTTGTTACTAGACTTGACTTGAGGCATGTAAGTAGATAAGAGTAAACGCTTGGCAATGTAAGAAGAACTTTTCTTGCGGGGATCATCATTGATTGCCTTTAAGAACTCATGCTCTTGCTCAAGATTGAGCTTTTCAAAGCGTAACTTCTCATGAGCCCTTAAAAGTTCTCGATGATCTTCGATGATAGTTTCATGAGCCAACTTAAGAGTGTTTAGTTCTTTAGTTAGAAGCTCAATTTTCTCCTTATCATTGTCATTCATTTGATTAGCATGATTAATTGACGTTTCATCATAGTATTCATCACTAGAGTTGTCAACAAGTAAATCATCATCACCTAGCAAGTCATCTTCATCAACATCAAAATCGATATACTCGGGGTGTGTTACCTTAGGACCTTTGGCCATGAAGCATCTACCAATTCCTTCATTTGTTGAGTCAAATATGTCGTAGGAGTTGGTTGACACAAGTGCTAGACCGGCAACACCTTCATCTTGAGTATATTCGGAGTCGGAGTGATAGCTTCTCTCGGAGTGATGGTCGGAGTCGGAGCCGGATACCCATTCACCAACATGAGCTTGATGTCTTCGTTTTGTGTAGCTCTTTGATGACTTGTCCTTCCTTTCCGAATCCTTTCTTTTCCGTGAGGGTCTTCATTCATAATGATCATCTCTACTCCTCCTCTCTCTTGGTGGTGATTCTTCTCTTTTGCTCCTTCTTCTTGGAGAATCTTCTCTTCTTTTGTAGGGTGTCGTACACTCATTGGAGTAGTGTCCGGGTCTCCCACAATTGTAGCAATTGTGCTCTCGACTAGAAGATCTCTTTTCATTGTAAGACCTTGACTTGGAGCTTCTTTCTTTGCTTCTACTTTTGTAGAATTTGTTGAAGTTCTTCACCATTAAGCTCAATTCTTCATTGAAGGTTGGTTTCTCACTTGATGATGTGGGGGCTTCAGTTGAGGCTTTGTAAGCACCACTTGACTTGTTGTGAAGTTCCTCCTTATCCTTGAGTGACATCTCATGAGCAACAATCCTTCCAATGACTTCCGTTGGCTTGAGATCTTTGTAGTTTGGCATCATTTGGATCAATGTGCACACGGTATCATACTTTCCATCCAATGCTCTTAGGATTTTCTTGATGATGAATTTTTCGGTCATCTCTTCACTCCCTAAGCCGGCACTCTCATTTGTGATAAGAGCAAGCCTAGAGTACATTTCAGCGACACATTCACCATCCTTCATTTTGAACTTGTCAAGCTGACTTTGGAGCACATCCAACTTGGATTCCTTGACGGACTCGGTACCTTCATGCATATCAATCAAAGTATCCCAAATTTCCTTTGCATTCTCAAGACGGCTGATTTTGTTGAATTCTTCGGGGCACAATCCGTTGAAGATGATGTCACATGCTTGAGCATTGTATTGTAGCATCTTCAATTCTTCCGCATTAGCTTCATGGTTCGGTTCTCTCCAATCAAAGAATTCACCTTGCAAGCCAATACAAATAATTGCCCAAACGGCGGGGTTATGTCCAAGAATATGCATTTTCATCTTATGCTTCCAACTAGCAAAATTAGTACCATCAAAGTAAGGACCTCTCACGGTGATAATGTCCCTCGCTAGACGCCATACTCTCCTAGGTTGTGAAACCAAGGCTATGACCACCAAAAGCTATGGAAATAAAAGCAAATGGAGACCAAAGCTCTGATACCACTTGTAGGACCTTGAAGTATGTCTAGAGGGGGGGGTGATTAGACTACTTAACCAATAAAAACTTAACCTTTTCCCAATTTTATAGTTTGGCAGATTTTAGCTATTTTAGGACAAGTCGGGTGCGGGATCCACAACAGGCGTCGCCGCTGGCGGGAGCCTCATCTTCTTGGCACTGGGGTCAGCCGACTCCATTTTCCTCGAGGGCGTCGCGTCGCGCTCATGAATTTGAGCAGAGTAATGAATGACGAGCCTAGTTGTAGAAAAGGAGCGAAGAAGAAGGGAGCTGGGGTTTTCAGTAGGAGTGAGGAAGAAGGGGAGCTAGGATTTTCTGTAGGAGTGAGGTGAGGAATTTGGGGTACGAGTGGAGCGAGTGACGTGAGGTGGGTGGGAGCGAGGAGGAAGAAGAGCACCTGTGTTTTTTTGGGGATGTGTCTTTGGGTGTGGGTAGCGCCTCTCATTCAGTAAATATATGGGCTTTTGAATTGATTTTACTATTTACTAGTGTGGATGGGCTGTTTTGTCTTGGGCCAGAGAAACAATTACTAGTAGTACAGTGGAAACACTCTATAGCTACCCAGAAAAACAATTACTACTAGTACAGTGGAGACACTCTACCGCTTCTGGCTCCTCCTAGGTCATTGAAACATCTCCCTCTACTGAATGCCTTTATACTTTTGTTCACCGACATGCGGGTGTAGGACCTTGAAGTATGTCTAGAGGGGGGTGATTAGACTACTTGACCAATAAAAACTTAACCTTTTCCCAATTTTATAGTTTGGCAGATTTTAGCTATTTTAGGACAAGTCAAGCAATCATCGCACAATTCAAGTAAGCATGCAAAGAGTATATAGGCAGCGGAAAATAAAGCATGCAACTTGCAAGAATGTAAAGGGAAAGGATTGGAGGATTCAAACGCAATTGGAGACACGGATGTTTTTGTCGTGGTTCCGATAGGTGGTGCTATCGTACATCCACGTTGATGGAGACTTCAACCCACGAAGGGTAACGGCTGCCTTGAGTCCACGAAGGGCTCCACCCACGAAGGGTCCACGAAGAAGCAACCTTGTCTATCCCACCATGGCCGTCGCCCACGAAGGACTTGCCTCACTAGCGGTAGATCTTCACGAAGTAGGCGATCTCCTTGCCCTTACAAACTCCTTGGTTCAACTCCACAATCTTGTCGGAGGCTCCCAAGTGACACCTAGCCAATCTAGGAGACACCACTCTCCAAGAAGTAACAAATGGTGTGTTGATGATGAACTCCTTGCTCTTGTGCTTCAAATGATAGTCTCCCCAACACTCAACTCTCTCTCATAGGATTTGGATCTGGTGGAAAGACGGTTTGAGTGGAAAGCAAATGGGCAAGGCTAGAGATCAAGATTCATATGGTAGGAATGGAATATCTTGACCTCAACACATGAGTAGGTGGTTCTCTCTCAGAAATGGTAAGTTGGAAGTGTAGGTTCGTTCTGATGGCTCTCTTCACGAATGAAGAGGAGGTGGAGGGTATATATAGCCTCCACACAAAATCTAACCGTTACACACAATTTACCAAACTCGGTGGGACCGAATCGTTAAACTCGGTCGGACCGAATTAGTAAACCTAGTGATCGTTAGTGATTTTCGGTGGGACTGACATGCATCTCGATGAGGCCGATATGGTTAGGGTTAGGGCATAACGTAATCTCGGTGAGACCGATTACTCAAACTAGGTGGGACCGATTTTGGTAATAAGCTTTCCAGAGAGTTGGTCAGGTAAACTCGGTGGGACCGATTTGCTCTTTTCGGTGAGACCGAAATGTTACAAAAAGGAAACAGAGAGTTTACATTGCAGTCTCGGTGGGACCGATCGCTCACTTCAGTTAGACCGAACGCTATTTAAGGGAAACAGAGAGATTGCAACCCCATCTCGGTGAGACCGAGATCCCTATCGGTAAGACCGATTTGCTTAGGGTTTGTGGCAGTGGCTATGACTTTTGGAATCGGTGGCGCAGGATAGATAGAATCGGTGTGACCGATTTTGGCTTTAGATTTAGGTCATTTGTGGATGTGGGAAAGTAGTTGAGGGTTTTGGAGCATATCACTAAGCACATGAAGCAAAAGGCTCATTAAGCAATACCTCATCCCTTCTTGATAGTATTGGCTTTTCCTATAAACTCAATGTGATCTTGGACCACTAAAATGTAAAATGAAGAGTCTTGAGCTTTTGAGCTTGAGCCAATCCTTTGTCCTTAGTATTTTGAGGGATCCACTTTCATCATCCATGCCATGCCATTCAATGAGCTTTCCTGAAATAATAGTCTTGGAATAGCATTAGCTCAATGAGCTATATGTTGTTATGAATTATCAAAACCACCTAGGGACAGTTGCACTTTTAATGGATTAGATGAGTTTCAAAATTTTAGGTTTAGGTTTCCGCCGAAACCATCTCGGACCCACCGAGTTGAAAACCTCGGTCTCACCGATTTGGCTTATGCCATTGCACAAGTGACTCTCGGTCTAACCGAGAATTACTAATCGGTGCAACCGATTTGAGAATTTTGTGAAACCCTAGCAGTCTCGGTACCACCGAACTGAAACTCGGTCCAACCGAGATCATCAGTTTAGGTTCCAAAAACTGTTCAGTATCACCGAGTTTGAAAATCGGTGGATCCGAAATGCTCGTGGAAAACTAAGACTGAACTTTTGAGTCATTCTTTTGCAAAAACCTCTGCATTTTGTGATGCTCATCTTTTCTATCTCATCTACAACTCTTCACAGGGTCAACAGTCAGCTTTTGCAGTATGTCTGATCAAAGTGACAGCCAGAACAGGTCAGAACAGCAGATGGACTTGAGTCAGGGCACTAGTCCCTCAACTTCAGATGAAGGGAGCAGAAGTACTCCTAGCAATTTTCCTAAGGCTGCAACTAGGCAAAGGAGGAAAAGAACTTCAGATTCAGAGGATGAAGATTATAGAGCTGAGGAAGATGAGGCTATCTCCAAGAAAGTGGTGCTCAAGAAGGAACATGGCTCAGCAAAGAATGCAAAGCCAAGCATGAAGATCAAAAGGCCTGCAGGAAGACAACCAATGTCCAAAGCCAGAGTGTCTACACAAGCTTCTTTGGAAACCCAACCCAAAGAGCCAGCTGCTGAAGTGAAGAAAAGAAAGGAAAGGGTCAAGATGACCGTGGCCAGAGTTATTGGGAAGCCTTCCATGATGGAAGAGGAAGAAGAGCTTGCTGCACCAGCTCCAAAGGCACCTAAGCTTATGGGTGATGCTATTAGATCAGGGGTTGCCACATCTAAGCCCAAGGAAGCACCCAAAGCTGCCCCCAAGGCCAAGTCTGCACAAAAGAGGAATACCAGAGTATTCCATTTCCGAGAAGAACAAGGCCCCAGTGCCTGAGGATGCTGATGAGGAAGATGAAGAAGGACAAGTTATGAGTAAGCTCAAGCCCAAGATACCAGACCACAATGATGTCCATCCTGTGGCTGAGGACATGAGAATCAGGAAGGATTCAGGGCTGAGGATATGGAGGATGGAAGATCCATATGCATCAAGGAGAAGAACTGTTGTTGACTACAGGTTCCACACAAAGGAATAGCAGGACTTCTATGAGACCATTCTGTTAGACAAGAAGCCCATTGTCTGTGAAATGAGGTGGGTTGACTGGAATTTCTTCAAGGAGAATGAAGAGCAATATCCTGGAGTGCAAGATAGCTTTGTTGGTTGTGGAGTTGCAAATTTTGTTGGGTAAAAGCTCACAAATTGGAATGATGAACTTATCATGCAGTTCTACTCCACAGCACATTTTTATCCAGATGGAAGAATTGTTTGGATGTCTGAAGGTACAAGGTACCAGTCAACTGTTGAAGAATGGGCAAAGCTAATCAATGCCCCAGAGGAAAATGAGGATGACCTAGACATTTATGCAAAGAAGAAGATGGGTCACAATTCAATGGCTCACATGTACAAGGAGATTCCAGACAAGGCATTAGGAACTCACAAGTTTGGATCAGTTCACTTTCTGCTGTCAGGGTTGCCAACCATAAATTGGATTCTGAGGCACACCTTGTTGCCCAAGTCTGGTGACCACAACATGATCAGAGGGCATGCCATCAACATGTTGCATGTGTTTGATGTGCCACAGAAGTTCAAAGTCATGAGCCTGATCATTGAAACAATCAAGAGGACTGCAGCAGATCAGAAGAGGAGCTGTGGATATGCACCTCGGATTCAAGAATTGATAAACTCCAAGATGGGCACAGGAAAATATAAGTTGGATAAGGAACACTTTGCACTTTATCCAGACTTTGAGGACAATGAGGTTGTCATGAATGAAGATGATCCACAATCAGTTCAAGCTCAGGAGAAGAAGGAGAAGGCAAAGAGGGAGAAAGCTGCCAAGATGCCAACTCAAGAGGAGGCATCTGAGTACTTCTTGAAGAATAAGCAGGAGCAGCTCGGATACTTGATAGCATCAACCCTGAGGATTGAGAAGGGATTGGCCACCCTCACTCAAAATCAGGAGAGCCTGGAGAGAATCATAGAACAAAAGTTATGTAACTTAGATGTGAAAGTAATTGAGATTCAGTCTGCAGTGGAGGAACTACAAGAGGACATGCAGGAGAGGAAGGGCAAAACAACAACTGATGCATTTGCTAGAGTGCCTAGAGCCCAGAGGTCATCTGTTGTGCCAGTGACTGACACAAGAGCAACTTCATCTGCACCAGCCTCTGACCTCGGTGCCACCAGCTCCAGCATCTACATCAGCTCCAGCTCCATCTACTTCAAGCTGAAGCTTTGGCCCCTCGGCGTTATCCGGACTCCACCACCACCTGAAGATCAAGCCTGAGAGTCGATCTAGCACTATGCATTTTCTATGAACTTTTTGGTAACTTGTTGCCAAAGGGGGAGAAAAATGTATAGATCATAGGCTTCGAGAGAGAGTGTGTTGCTTTTGTTCTCTGTTGCTTTATTTGGTGGTTTTTCAAACATTGTTTGCTTTTGGTTGAGATACTATGCTTGTGAGACATTGATGATCATGTGTTTGATCATAAGCTACACTTATGCATGTTTGATGATATTATCCTATCTATCTTATGTGATCACTCACTATGCTTGGTGATGAGTGCATGTATTCATTGTTTATTATTTTGAGCGCTCCACCAAGATGTATGTGACATGGAAGAGTAACCCATGAGCCTAATTCATTGTGCATTTGCAGTCCAAAGCAAATCTAAAACTATGCACAAATTTAGGGGAGCTCTTGCTTATTACATACTTCTCAAAGCGACGATGTTATTTAAATTTTATTATCATTTGTCGAAGCTTTGATCTATATGTTGTCATCAATTACCAAAAAGGGGAGATTGAAAGTGCAACTATCCCTAGGTGGTTTTGGTAATTCATAACAACATATAGCTCATTGAGCTAATGCTATACCAAGACTATTATTTCAGGAAAGCTCAATGAATGGCATGGCATGGATGATGAAAGTGGATCCCTCAAAATACTAAGGACAAAGGATTGGCTCAAGCTCAAAAGCTCAAGACTCTTCATTTTACATTTTAGTGATCCAAGATCACATTGAGTCTATAGGAAAAGCCAATACTATCAAGAAGGGATGAGGTGTTGCTTAATGAGCCTTTTGCTTCATGTGCTTAGTGATATGCTCCAAAACCCTCAACTAATTTCCCACATCCACAAATGACCTAAATCTAAAGCCAAAATCGGTCACACCGATTCTTTCTATCCGGCACCACCGATTCCAAAAGTCATAGCCACAGCCACAAACCCTAAGCAAATCGGTCTTACCGATAGGGATCTCGGTCTCACCGAGATGGGGTTGCAATCTCTTTGTTTCCCTTCGTAACGTTTCGGTCTAACCGAAGTGAGCGATCGGTCCCACCGAGACTGCAATGTAAACTCTTTGTTTCCTTTTTGTAACATTTCGGTCTCACCGAAAAGAGCAAATCGGTCCCACCGAGTTTACGTGACCAACTCTCTGGAAAGCTTATTAGCAAAATCGGTCCCACCGAGTTTGAGTAATCGGTCTCGTCGGGATTACGTTATGCCCTAACCCTAACCATATTGGCCTCACCGAGATGCATGTCAGTCCCACCGAAAATCACTAACGGTCACTAGGTTTACTAATTCGGTCCCCGAGTTTAACGATTCGGTCCCACCGAGTTTGGTAAATTGTGTGTAACGGTTAGATTTTGTGTGGAGGCTATATATACCCCTCCACCTCCTCTTCATTCGTGAAGAGAGCCATCAGAACGAACCTACACTTCCAACTTACCGTTTCTGAGAGAGAACCACCTACTCATGTGTTGAGGTCAAGATATTCCATTCCCACCAGCTCCAGCATCTACATCAGCTCCAGCTCCATCTACTTCAACTGAAGCTTTCGTCCTCGGCGTTATCCGGACTCCACCACCACCTGAAGATCAATCCTGAGAGTCCATCTAGCACTATGCATTTTCTATGAACTTTTTGGTAACTTGTTGCCAAAGGGGGAGAAATATGTATAGATCATAGGCTTCGAGGGAGAGAGAGAGTTGCTTTTGTTCTCTCTTGCTTTATTTGGTGGTTTTTCAAAGTTTGTTTGCTTTTGGTTGAGATACTATGCTTGTGAGACATTGATGATCATGTGTTTGATCATAAGCTACACTTATGCATGTTTGATGATATTATCCTATCTATCTTATGTGATCACTCACTATGCTTGGTGATGAGTGCATGTATTCATTGTTTATTATTTTGAGCGCTCCACCAAGATGTGTGTGACATGGAAGAGTAACCCATGAGCCTAATTCATTGTGCATTTGCAGTCCAAAGCAAATCTAAAACTATGCACAAATTTAGGGGAGCTCTTGCTTATCACATACTTCTCAAAGCTGACGATGTTATTTAAATTTTATTATCATTTGTCGAAGCTTTGATCTATATGTTGTCATCAATTACCAAAAAGGGGAGATTGAAAGTGCAACTATCCCTAGGTGGTTTTGGTAATTCATAACAACATATAGCTCATTGAGCTAATGCTATTCCAAGAGTATTATTTCAGGAAAGCTCAATGAATGGCATGGCATGGATGATGAAAGTGGATCCCTCAAAATACTAAGGACAAAGGATTGGCTCAAGCTCAAAAGCTCAAGACTCTTCATTTTACATTTTAGTGATCCAAGATCACATTGAGTCTATAGGAAAAGCCAATACTATCAAGAAGGGATGAGGTGTTGCTTAATGAGCCTTTTGCTTCATGTGTTTAGTGATATGCTCCAAAACCCTCAACTACTTTCCCACATCCACAAATGACCTAAATCTAAAGCCAAAATTGGTCACACCGATTCTTTCTATCCGGCGCCACCGATTCCAAAAGTCATAGCCATCGCCACAAACCCTAAGAAAATCGGTCTTACCGATAGGGATCTCGGTCTCACCGAGATGGGGTTGCAATCTCTCCGCTTCCCTTCGTAACGTTTCGGTCTAACCAAAGTGAGCGATCGGTCCCACCGAGACTGCAATGTAAACTCTCTGTTTCCTTTTTGTAACATTTCGGTCTCACCGAAAAGAGCAAATCGGTCCCACCGAGTTTACCTGACCAACTCTCTAGAAAGCTTATTACCAAAATCGGTCCCACCGAGTTTGAGTAATCGGTCTCACCGAGATTACGTTATGCCCTAACCCTAACCATATCGGCCTCACCGAGATGCATGTCAGTCCCACCGAAAATCACTAACAGTCACTAGGTTTACTAATTCGGTCCGACCGAGTTTAACGTTTCGGTCCCACCGAGTTTGGTAAATTGTGTGTAACGGTTAGATTTTCTGTAGAGGCTATATATACCCCTCCACCTCCTCTTCATTCGTGAAGAGAGCCATCAGAACGAACCTACACTTCCAACTTACCGTTTCTGAGAGAGAACCACCTACTCATGTGTTAAGGTCAAGATATTCCATTCGCACCAGCTCCAGCATCTACATCAGCTCCAGCTCCATCTACTTCAACTGAAGCTTTCGTCCTCAGCGTTATCCGGACTCCACCACCACCTGAAGATCAAGCCTGAGAGTCCATCTAGCACTATGCATTTTCTATGAACTTTTTGGTAACTTGTTGCCAAAGGGGGAGAAATATGTATAGATCATAGGCTTCGAGGGAGAGAGAGAGAGTTGCTTTTGTTCTCTCTTGCTTTATTTGGTGGTTTTTCAAAGTTTGTTTGCTTTTGGTTGAGATACTATGCTTGTGAGACATTGATGATCATGTGTTTGATCATAAGCTACACTTATGCATGTTTGATGATATTATCCTATCCATCTTATGTGATCACTCACTATGCTTGGTGATGAGTGCATGTATTCATTGTTTATTATTTTGAGCGCTCCACCAAGATGTATGTGACATGGAAGAGTAACCCATGAGCCTAAATCATTGCGCATTTGTAGTCCAAAGCAAATCTAAAACTATGCACAAATTTTTGGGGAGCTCTTGCTTATCACATACTTCTCAAAGCGACGATGTTATTTAAATTTTATTATCATTTGTCGAAGCTTTGATCTATATGTTGTCATCAATTACCAAAAAGGGGGAGATTGAAAGTGCAACTATCCCTAGGTGGTTTTGGTAATTCATAACAACATATAGCTCATTGAGCTAATGCTATACCAAGACTATTATTTCAGGAAAGCTCAATGAATGGCATGGCATGGATGATGAAAGTGGATCCCTCAAAATACTAAGGACAAAGGATTGGCTCAAGCTCAAAAGCTCAAGACTCTTCATTTTACATTTTAGTGATCCAAGATCACATTGAGTCTATAGGAAAAGCCAATACTATCAAGAAGGGATGAGGTGTTGCTTAATGAGCCTTTTGCTTCATGTGCTTAGTGATATGCTCCAAAACCCTCAACTAATTTCCCACATCCACAAATGACCTAAATCTAAAGCCAAAATCGGTCACACCGATTCTTTCTATCCGGCGCCACCGATTCCAAAAGTCATAGCCACTGCCACAAACCCTAAGCAAATCGGTCTTACCGATAGGGATCTCGGTCTCACCGAGATGGGGTTGCAATCTCTCTGTTTCCTTTCGTAACGTTTCGGTCTAACCGAAGTGAGCGATCGGTCCCACCGAGACTGCAATGTAAACTCTCTGTTTCCTTTTTGTAACATTTCGGTCTCACCAAAAAGAGCAAATCGGCCCCACCGAGTTTACCTGACCAACTCTCTGGAAAGCTTATTAGCAAAATCGGCCCCACCGAGTTTGAGTAATCGGTCTCACCGAGATTACGTTATGCCCTAACCCTAACCATATCGGCCTCACCGAGATGCATGTCAGTCCCACCGAAAATCACTAACGGTCACTAGGTTTACTAATTCAGTCCGACCGAGTTTAACGATTCGGTCCCACCGAGTTTGGTAAATTGTGTGTAACGGTTAGATTTTGTGTGGAGGCTATTTATACCCATCCACCTCCTCTTCATTCGTGAAGAGAGCCATCAGAAGGAACCTACACTTCCAACTTACCGTTTCTGAGAGAGAACCACCTACTCATGTGTTGAGGTCAAGATATTCCATTCCTACCATATGAATCTTGATCTCTAGCCTTCCCCAAGTTGCTTTCCACTCAAACCCTCTTTCCACCAGATCCAAGTCCTATGAGAGAGAGTTGAGTGTTGGGGAGACTATCATTTGAAGCACAAGAGCAAGGAGTTCATCATCAACACACCATTTGTTACTTCTTGGAGAGTGGTGTCTCCTAGATTGGCTAGGTGTCACTTGGGAACCTCCGACAAGATTGTGGAGTTGAACCAAGGAGTTTGTAAGGGCAAGGAGATCGCCTACTTCGTGAAGATCAACCGCTAGTGAGGCAAGTCCTTCATGGGCGACGACCATGGTGGGATAGACAAGGTTGCTTCTTCGTGGACCCTTCGTGGGTGGAGCCCTCCGTGGACTCACGCAACCGTTACCCTTCGTGGGTTGAAGTCTCCATCAACGTGGATGTACGATAGCACCACCTATCGGAACCACGACAAAAACATATGTGTCTCCAATTGCGTTTGAATCCTCCAAACCCTTCCCTTTACATTCTTGCAAGTTGCATGCTTTATTTTCCGCTGCCTATATACTCTTTGCATGCTTGATTGAATTGTGTGATGATTGCTTGACTTGTCCTAAAATAGCTAAAATCTGCCAAACTATAAAATTGGGAAAAGGTTAAGTTTTTATTGGTCAAGTAGTCTAATCACCCCCCCCCCTCTAGACATACTTCAAGGTCCTACACCCGCATGTCGGTGAACAAAAGTATAAAGGCATTCAGTAGAGGGAGATGTTTCAATGACCTAGGAGGAGCCAGAAGCGGTAGAGTGTCTCCACTGTACTAGTAGTAATTGTTTTTCTGGGTAGCTATAGAGTGTTTCCACTGTACTACTAGTAATTGTTTCTCTGGGCCCAAGACAAAACAGCCCATCCACACTAGTAAATAGTAAAATCAATTCAAAAGCCCATATATTTACTGAATGAGAGGCGCTACCCATACCCAGCACACACCCCCCAAAAAAAACCTGGGTGCTCTTCTTCCTCCTCGCTCCCACCCACCTCACGTCAGCTCGCTCCACTCGTACCCCCAAATTCCTCACCTCACTCCTACAGAAAATCCTAGCTCCCCTTCTTCCTCACTCCTACAGAAAACCCCCAGCTCCCCTTCTTCTTCGCTCGCACTACAACTAGGCTCGTCATTCATTACTCTGCTCAAATTCATGAGCGCGACACGACGCCCTCGAGGAAAATGGAGTCGGCTGACCCCAGTGCCAAGAATATGAGGCTCCCACCAGCGGCGACGCCTATTGTAGATCCCGCACCCGGAAGCGCGAGGAGAAGCGGCGACCCCGCCCCCACCGGATCCCAGGAACCCGTAGAATCTCAGGTGGATCGCATTAGCGATCTCCCGGACGCCGTCCTTGGGGAGATCATCTCGCTTCTCCCCGCCAAGGATTCTTGCCGCACCCAAGTCCTCGCAATTTGGTGGCGCCCTCTATGGCGTGTTGTGCCCCTTAATCTCGACTGTCATCAGCTATCTCTCTTCATTGATTTTGAAATCCCCAGAGCCATCATCTCCTCCCACTAGGGCTCCATTCAAAGCCTCTGCATCCCGTCATGCTACCTGAGCAAGCATACCATGCCCTGCATGGTGGACGCCTGGTTGAAATCCCCTGAATTCACAGAACTACAGCTGCTTGAGTTCTACTATTCCCCTGGAAATCACATACCACATACCGAACGCCATGAACTTGTGCCCTCAGCACCGATGTCCATCTCTTGGTTTTCCTCCTCTCTCCACACCGCCACCTTTGCGCTGTGCTACCTACCAGACAATCTGGTACTAAACCTTCGACTCCCATTTCTCAAGAAAGTTTCACTTGTGCGGGTTCGTATATCGGAGGCCTCATTGCACACCATCATCCACTCCAGTTGCCCTGCGCTGGAGTGCTTGGTGCTTGTTTTCACAGTTAGAACCGGTTGTCTCCAAATAAAGTCACCTAACCTTGTAAGAATTGGAATTTCTTTTGACGGAAGGCAGCTCATCATCCAAGATGCCCCTTCACTTCAAAGGTTGATCCTTAATTCTAGTTATTCACCGTTGCAAATAACCGTCCTCTCTGCGCCTAATTGGAGACCTTGGGTGTAATACATGATCTCTGTGCTCATTTCAATATGGTGTTTGGCTCCACAGTTCTTCAGGTACTTTATATTATCATCTACACTTGTAACCATAAGCTGCATTTTAAATTTCAGCGCATAAGTTATATATCATCTTGGAGTACACATTTTGTACTAATATTATGTTCTATGCTCAATGAAGAGTTTCTCCATGGATGGCCTATCAATGGTGCTGGATTCTGTCAAGATCTTATATATCCAAATGAATAGTTTTGATCTGAACAAGATTATTGGCTTGCTGCAATGCTTTCCATGTATGGAGAAGTTGTATATAAAGGTGATAATTTCACGCACATTGGAAGCTCGCATATAGTGCACTAGAATTAATCGTTCAGTTGTTGCTCTTTCGACACTCTTCTTTTAGACCTTAACTGTTTTCAATCTTCATGTCTATTTAGGCAATAGGACGAGGTACGAAAGTTATAACCCATCGGTGGATTCGTAAGCATCGGGATTTTCTCACTTCTCATGAGATTCGATTGAAGACAATAACGCTAGAACGATATGTAGCCAACCGTGCAAAGACTAGGTTTGTCACATTCTTCCTGCTGAATGTGAGGTTACTATTGTCCATCAGGCTTAAGTTTATCAGCAGCATGGTTTTGAAAGATGGGTATGTCGAAGAGCAAAAAAAGGAGTTTCAGGTGGCCAAAAGAGCTTACGAGCGTGTCGGGGCTTCTATTTACAACATATTGTGGTCATAATCCAAAGAAATTTTACGACCGGGATGTTCATTCTATGGACCTGACCGATCCATTTGATTTGTATTTGCCAAAACAAGTCTTTGGATTAGATGTTGTTCCCCTTTTCAACCTGGGTTTTTTTGTAAACCTGATGAACAATTAACCCTCGTGCTTTTATACAGTTTGTAAGCTGGAGTTAGATGTTCCTGCCCTTTTCAACTCAGCTGTGACTGTCATATTTTCTTTGAAACAAGGCAAATGGCTTGCCATTCGTTTAATTTAGAGTGAAATATCGTAACAAATCCCAACCAAGGGAAATAACATCACTCTCGCCGGCTGCTTGAGCTCACTGTGCATTACAGAAGCCAAGTGATTAGCCCCCACCAGCTCCCACAAACTTATTTCGAACTAGCACATCAAATGGGCTGTAAATCTTCATAGGAAAGGTTGCATAACCGTGATAGATTTGGATTCTGACATTTGGGACCCACGAGGAAATAGCCTATCCAAGGTGGTGTCGACTTACTAGCCAGTCAACAAACAATTCTGCCTACCAGCCGTTGGATTGACATCCAACATCTGTCGAGCCGCTCAAACCAAACCACCCCGTCGGCTCTGCCTGCTCCCGCCTCCCATGGCTGGCTGCGCCTCCGCTGCCCTACCGTACGTACCCTCCAACGTTGGCCAATCCCTCCCTTGTCAACGTCGTCAACAACCGAGAGGAACAAGGAGATGCCTGTACGTGGAGAGGATGACAGTAGGGACCCACCAGCGTCATGGCAGTACGCAAGCAAGTGCCTCTATATTACAAGCCCAAAAATATGGTTCCTCCTAATGGTTGGACATCTGGGGCTCACGCCATTGTCAACGTAGTCAATAAGCGAGAGAATTACACCACGAGCGGTGATACCGGGGACCCAAAGGTCGCGCAGTTTTTTAGGAACAAGCGGTTGTTATTTATACTAGTTTCATTGACGGATCGTGGTAACAACGGGGCTGCGGTCCGTCTAGCTGTGGTTTTATTTATGTTTACCACATCATGAACCCAGTTGTGTTTTTTTTCTTGCTGAAAATGGCTAGCCCAGTTCTATTTTTTAAAGAAATGCCCAAACAAGGCCTACTTGCTTTATCGGCCATCTTTGGGCTGCAAATCTTTCGAGACGAGGAGAGTTTCATTCGGTTTTCCCGTAAATGGGTTGTACATTTTTAAAACACATCAAACCGGGAATTAGTTTCAATTTTTTTTTCATTACAAGATTTTAAATTCCATTGATTTTTATGCGTGGACAATTATTTGGATTTTATATTTATATAAATTATTTTTCAAAATAGTTTGAATGTGAATCGATATTTCGGGATTAAAAACAGTTGACCGCTTTTGAAATATGCAAAATTTTGTATACTTTTTAACCCTGGCCACAATATGGGGTGTAATGCTAACAAAAAGAAGATGGGCTCCAAAAAATTCTTAAGAATTAGCAAATGGGTTGTATATTATTAGAAATAATGGCAGATGGGTTGTGTGCTGTTTTCGACAGATTTGAGGCTGACTTGTGCGCCTACTGCAGGTTGGCGTGTATGCTTTCATAAAAAAAAGGTTGACGCAGACGTAACGCCCTGTCAACTTAGTCAACACACGAGAGCAGTGACAGTTGGATGTCCATCCAACGGCTGTCGTGCTTCTTCAATCTCTGCTCTTCATGCTCCAGCCGCTCAAACAAGCGCCGGCGGGACTGCCTGCTCCCTCCTCCCGCGGCCGGCTATGCTGCCGCGCAGGCCTCACGGCCCCATCGCTGGCCTAGACATTCCTCTACTCACCCACACATGATGTTATTCTCCGAGGACGACAGACGAACCGGTAAACCCTCGTACTCCTCCGCGTGGGAAACAACTGCCGAGTATTCCCTGGCTCCGTGTCATTCCCTTCCTAGGCCTCGCCGTCGTCTATCGCCCTGGTGCTCTCGGCACGGCCTGGTCAACATGGTCAATGAATGACATCCATCTGAGGTGGACTGCACGTGGAGAGGCTGACAGCTGGGTCCACGGCCATATGCAAGGAAATGCCTCCTTATTATGCGCAAAATAATGATTCCTCCACCTGACAGCTAGGACCCACAGGAAGGGCCTATGTATTTCGCGAAAAAACGCTTCCTCTGGCCGATGTCGGACCCACCAGCCTATATCTTCGCACGCAAGGAAGTGCCTCCTTATTACGCCCAAAAAATGAATACCCCTGCTATTTGGGACCCACCATATTGTTGGGCTGACTTGTGGGCCTACTAAGTTGACGGGGCGGAGGGCTTTGTCAACTTAGTCGGTACTCCAAAGGACCGTATGATGTCCATCCAACGGCCATAGTGCTTCTTCAACCTCTGGTCTTCTTGCTCCAGCCGCCCAAAGCAGCGCCGGTCGTGCTGCCTGCTCCTGCCTCCCGTGGCCGGCTGTGCTACCGCGGAGGCCTCACTGCCCCCATACTACTCCCACCACTAGCCAGGCCATCCCTCCACTCACCCACACCCCTTGTTATTCTGCGGCGACGGAAGCCTCACACCGCAGCCGAACCAGTGAATGCTCATACTCCTCTCTGCATGGGCATCCACTGCCGCGTCTTCCTCGGCTCCGCGTCGTCCCCTTCCTAGGCCTCGTCGTCCTCCACCACCGTGGTGCTCTCGGCGCGACGTGCTCAATGTGGTCAACGACCGACTTCCATCATAAGAGTACTGTACGTGGAGAGGCTGACAGCTGGGTCCACGGCAGCCGCAAGGAAGTGTCTCCTTATTACGCGGAAAATAATTATTCCTCCACCTGACAGCGGGGACCCACCGGACGGGCCACCAGTATTTTGCGGAAAAAAACGTTTCCCCCTGACTCCCACCACTAGCCTAGCCATCCCTCTACTCACCCACACCTGCTGTTATTCTCCGGTGATGACAGACGAACCAGTAAACCCTCGTACAGTCGTACTCCCCTCCGCGTGCGAAACAACTGCCGAGTCTTCCCTGCCTCCGTGTCGTTCCCTTCCTAGGCCTCGCCGTCGTCCACCGCCCTGGTGCTCTTGGCATGGCGTGGTCAACGTGGTCAACGACCGACATGCATCTGAAGGGGACTGTACGTGGAGAGGCTGACAGCTTGGTCCACGGCCGCACGCAAGGAAATGCCTCCTTTTATTACGCGCAAAATAACGATTCCTCCACCTGATATCTGAGACCCACCGAAAGGGCCTCTGTATTTTGCAAAAAAAAACGTTACCGCCGCTGACAGCTCGGACCCACCAGCTATATCTTCGCACGCAAGAAAGTGCCTCCTTATTACGCACAAAAAAATAAATACTCCCCCTGTTAGCTGGGATCCAGTATAATGGCAGGCTGACTTGTGGGCCTACTAAGTTGACGGGGACGGAGGGCTTTGTTTACTTAGTCAATATGCACGATTCTAGCTCCAGTGACCGTACGATGTCCATCCAACGGCCGTAGTGCTTCTTCAACCTCTGGTCTTCTTGCTCCAGCCGCCCAAACCAGCGCCGGTCATGCCTCGTGCTCCTGCCTCCCGTGGCCGACTGTGAAGCGGCGGAGGCCTCACCGCCCCCTACTACTCCCACCGCTGGCCAGGCCATCCCTCTACTCACCCACACCCCCTGTTATTCTGCGGCAACGGCAGCCTCACCGCAGCCGAACCAGTGAACCCTCGTACTCCTCTTCGCGTGGGCATCCACTGTTGCGTCTTCCCCGGCTCCGCGTCCTCCCCTTCCTAGGCCTCGCCGTCGTCCACCGCCGTGGTGCTCTCGGCGCGGTGTGGTCAATGTGGTCAACGACCGACTTCCATCGGAAGATTACTGTACGTGGCAAGGCTGACAGCTGGGTCCACGGCAGCCGCAAGGAAGTGCCTCCTTATTACGCGCAAAAAGATTATTCCTCCACCTGACAGCGGGGACCCACCGGACGGGCCACCGTATTTCGTGGAAAAACGTTTCCCCCCTTACTGCTGGGACCCACCAGCTACACCTTCGCACGCAAGGAAGTGCGTCCGGGCAAAAAAAACGATTCGCCCCCTAACTGCTGGGACCCACCAGCTACATCTTCGCACGCAAGGAAGTGCCTGATAGTCAGGACCCACCTGGTCAAAGCGTACGTAGCGTTGTCATTCTGGTCGCGAACGTGTACATACATATATACTGGTCGATGTAGAGGCGCTCACGTGTCGTAGTAGAGGCGCGCATGTAGCATGTACACGTACATACAGCGGTCAGTGTGCAAGAAAGAAAATACATCCACGTATGTGTACATACGGGCGGGGTCTTGAACGCATACTCCCGCATACGTACGGCCAGGGCTCGTGTACATGGCTGGGTTGGAACAGAGAAACAACGTCGTCGTCGTGTTCATGGGGAGGCAACGGAATGCGTCGTTTTCATGGGGAGGCAACGGAATGCGTCGTGTTCATCGGGAGGCAATAGAACGTGTGGGAGCCAACCGGCTGGGTCAGAACGGAATGCGTCGCCGTGTTCATCAGGAGGGCTTGGACGGAACAGGCGATGGAAACGAGGCCTGGCGTACCGCAGAATGGAGGAAACGGCCTTGTGTTCGACCGGCCACGTTCGAAACGGGATCCTATTCATCGGGAGGGTCCGCGTACCACAAAGCGGAGGAAGCGGACCTCCTACGGTCAAACGGGGTCATGTTGATCGGGAGGGTGTGGCGTACCGCAAACGGACGAAAACGGACCTCCCTACGGTCAAAACGGGGTCTGTTGATCGGGAGGGTGTGGCGTACCGCAAAAGCGGACGAAATGGACTTGTGTTGGGCGCCACGGTCAAAACGGGGTCTGTTCATCGGGAGGTGTGGCGCATCGCAAAACGGACTCCACGGATATCGTTTCATCTCCACCGTCGACCTCCTCCAGCCTACAAGTGCTACCGTCTAACTCCTCCAGCCTCAACGCGCTCCTGTTCATCCAGCCTCCACCGCGCTCTACTCCACCGGCCATCGCTCAACCACCCTCCACCGCTTCATCGCTCATCCAGCCCTCCACACCACGGGTCCTGTTCATCCAGAGGCAACGCCACCGCCACTTGTTCATCCAACACTTCGCCAAGAACGCCATCGCTCATCCAGAGAGGCGCATCGATCGGCTTGATTAGCGGCAGAGCGGCGAATCGCCGATCGGGTTCGATTAACAGCCATCGATCGATCGCTCGGGTTCGATAACGCATAGCTCGCAGCGGTGCAATCGCCGGGTTCGATTAGAGCCCAACGCCTCGCTTCGGGTTGATTAGAGCTAACGCCTCGCACCTGCAGCAGCGTCACGTGCACGAGAAAGCAGCATCGCTCGGCCCCGACCTCCCACCATAATCGGGAACTCCACGAAATTTTCCTCGCCTCGCTTCTACCACGGTTTTTCCGTCATGGACGGCCCAAAGAATGTCATGCAGCTGCGTCTCCGCCCACCCAGACGAAAAGCCCATTTTCTGTCATGATTTTTGTCATAGAAGTAGGAGCCCACCACATCTATGATGATACCGGGTTTTGTCACAATCATCGTCATAGAAGTGTCATATGTATGACAGAAAAAAGTTTCGTTCGGCCCAAAATGTCACGGATGTGTCTCTTTTTGTAGTGTTTGGAAGGAGGGACATTTCCGCGCGCCCTTTCCCGCTCCCAAGCACCCTCCGCCACCATTATCCCCCTCCGCAAGCTCTGGTTCCTCCTCCCCGGCCGTTCCTCGCCGCCATGGACGACCCCATGCTGTTCCCCGTCACCGTCGAGGTCGCGCATACTCCTTTCCCTCGGGCGGATCTCGTCGCCGGCCATGTTGCCCCCGCCGCCGTCGCCCAAGCACACGCCGCGCCTTCTCGCAAGCGGCAGGGCAACGTGGTCGTGCAGGGCGGGAATTCGGCTGCCCGCGATGGCTCAAGGCCCGGCGCCAACGCCATGCGATCCCGGCCGGCGGCAGAGAAGGCCGGCAAGGCCGCGGGCGTAAAGCAGAGGAAGGCTCCGGCTTCAAGCAAGCCACCTTCTTCAACCTCTCACTCCATCCCCCCGCAAGGAGGTGCTCCGGTGATGCTGTTCAACGGTGTTGCTCCCCCCGCGAGCAAGGTGTTCGACGAAATGGACGGAAGGTATGCCTCTTTGGTCTTGGCGATTCCCTTTCATTTTTTGCCATTATTCTCGATAGCTCGTGACTTGTTATCGTTCGCTATAGCGGTGGTTCGAACAATGCAACAACCGAGTTCGTGAACTTGTTGGACAAGAACGCGGTTGACATTGATCAAGCCCCTTTCGAACCATTCGACTACAATGAAACAGAGGGCGGCGTGGATGACCATGGTTGTGCGAACGAATTGGAGGAGATCGAAGCGGAAGCGTTTGAGGAATCGCAAGCAAAAACTAGGAAAAGCCAAAGATCGAAGAACTACACGATCTTGGAAGATCAAGCTTTGATCCAAGCATGGAGTGCGGTGTCTCTTGATGCATGCACGGGTACTTCTCAAACCACCAAGAGATATTGGCAAAGGATCGAAGATCAATACTTCCGCATTATGAAAAAGTATCCCAATAAGACTCCACGCACATTTCGGTCGCTTCAAGGTCGTTGGGAGAATATCAAGCCTATGTGCAGCAGTTGGGCAGCTTGCTTGGAGCAAGTACGCAATGCACCTCCAAGTGGCACCGTGGAGTCCGACTATGTGAGTTTGTTTTGCCTTTGTTCAAGTTGTGCATCATCATAATGTATCATGAGAAATTATTACATCACTTTGTTCACATTGTGTAGGACAAGATTGCTCAACATAGATACAAGGACATGGAAGCTTCAGAAGGCAGTTTCTTCAAATTGGAGCATTGTTGGGAGTTGCTCCAAAAGTGCCAGAAGTGGAAGTTGATTGACAAAGAATCCCCACCGAAGAGAGGCTCACTTACAAACATGGATGAAGATGAGGATGATGATGGCCCAAGAAATTTGCACAAGCCCGATGGCGACAAGAAGACTAAAGAGAAGATGAAGAGAGAGCAAGAAGCATCGAGCTTGAGGGAGAAGATTGATGCTATGGTGCAATCAAACGAGTTGATGTTGTTGAAGTCGTTGGAGATCAAGAAAGAGTTGGCCGAGAAGAAGGCAAAAGAGAAGCAAGAAAAATGGCAAATGCTCAAGGAAGAGGGGCTCCGCAAAGCTGCCATTGAGGAGATAAGAGCACGCGCCTCTAAAAACAAATCGATGTCATTGTTGCTCGCCGAAGAGAACAAGATCATATCAATGAACCGCAATGACATGGACGACGTCACCAAAACATGGCATGATATGGCAAGGAGAGAGATCTTGAAGAGAAGAATGGTCGCCTCGGCCGGTCTGTGTTCCAGTTCCGGTGATGTTTTCTCTGCTCCATATGGTGGCAATGTGGATGATTTCGATGCGGGGGTTGGAACAAGCGACGGAGGTGGATTCGGTGGCGCCGATGAACTTCAAGATGGACTCCATGGCGCAGAGTATCGACCTCCAAGATGATGCCGGACATGGGCGCAAACCTTTGCATGCCCTCTTTTGCGTAATGAACTTCGTTTTTATTTGCGCGCAAACTATTTATGTCGTTTCAATTTGAACTTGTTTGTGAAATCCTATGTCAAATGCGAGATTTGCAGTTTTTCTTTTTGCGGGTCGTCGCGCTAGTGCCCGAGCAGAACCCGCATAGCCGACCCGTAAAAAGGCATATTCCGCGAATATAATTTTTACGGGTCCGTTTGGGGGGGTATGCATCTGTGCCAGCCCGCGCCGGCCCGCAAAAGCGGTTTTGCGCGAACTGCAAACGCATTTTGCTGGCCGGCGGAATGCGGGGTCTGCTAGAGTTGCTCTAAGGTGACCCGATATCATATACGGATAAACATTCTTTATGTTGCCATTTCTTTTGTTCTATGTAAGAAAAGAATTTACATTCTGATGTTTGTGGCATTTAAAAAATCAATGTATGTAAAATTTTAAAAATTGCATAAACATTATAAAAACATTTCATGTAATTAGAAACACGTATGTTGCATTCTAAATTTTCAGGCATTTCAGAAAAAGTTTGTGACATTAAAAAAAGTATACAATTGACAAAAATGTTCATGTAGTTAGAAAGAAATCCGTACCATCCAAAGAAACTCACTCACCATTGAAATGGCAAAGTTTGATAAATTCTTTCAGACAAATCAGAAAATTTTTGTTTGAATTCAAATAATTATAAATTATAAAATCTACATAAAAGGAAATATAGGCAGACGAATGTAGTAAATTCTTTTGGAAAAATCAATGATTTTTTTCTAAATTTGAATAATTTTAAATTTATGAATACAGATAAAAGGAAATATAGTGCATAATGAATGTACATAAATTTTCAGAAGAGTAACTTATTTTTGTTTGATTTGAGTAATTTTGAATTTAAAAATCTAGATAAAAGAAAATATAGTGCAGTGTGAACATGCGTAAATTCTTTCGACAAATCAATGAAGTTTTGTATGAATTCCAAAATTTAAAATTTGAAAATTTAGGTAAATTAAAATATAGGTCAGAATGAAGGTATGTAAATTTTCCGGACAAATCAACGATTGTTTTGAATGGATTGAAAAAATTCGCCCACCCTTGTTTCAAAAGTAAATTTATCTCATGTAAGGCATCAACTGTCGTCTTGTCTGGTGGTTACCCTGGCTCTTCTTCTTTTTTTTAGAATTATAAAATGCATCTTTGGTTGCTAAAAAGAGTGCATCTTTAATATGTATTTTTATCCTGGTATATATCTTAGTAGTTCACTATTGGGCATGAAGCATTGTCAGGTGTGGTGGTCAGGACACCCGCGCTAGTGCATCAGGCCACCGGGTCTAACTCTAACCCGTCCTATTTTTTATCAGGTTTGCTATTTCACATCTAGATGTAAAATAACTATCTCACATCTAACTTCCTAGCCATTGGGATATAGCATATTAAGCTTCGCGATTTTTGCCTTCGCTTCTTCGTGTCTTGTTTTTTTAGGAGCTTCGTGTCTTTTTGTTTGTCAAGACGCGTGCGTAACAACTTTTTGTTTCCTGGGCCGCTTCGCGTTATAGCTGCCGCTTTGCCTGGGCTGCTCCTATTGTGGAATTTTTTTTCTATCGATTTTTTGTGTGTGCCGGTCTCCTGTAGTCTTTACAGCTGGCTGTCTTTTTTTTTTTTTGAGCCATTCGTGTGCTTGTGCTGTGGAAACAAAGGCGTCATGTCTATCCATTTATTCTTACCTTGTCGTTTTACTTTTTTTTGTTTCATTATTTGTTTTAAATTATGAAGTATTTTATACTCATGATCTTTTGTCTTTTATTTATATTTATTTTTTTGTTTTCTTTTTTCTTTTTTTAATTTATGAATTTTCACTTAGCCATCTTTTCGCTTTAAATGTCATGCAAATCTTGATCAAGAGTTGTTTTCTCGCATGGGTATCGTGTCACGTCGTGGGTCTAGTGACTACTTGTCGGCCTTGCTCATCCAACTCAGTCGCCCTAGTTTCTAATCGCCCCAGTTGCAAGGCAACCATGTACTCGCAACTCGGGGATGCAGTTTTGTAGTTGTCCCAGTTGCAAGTCCACCCTCGACTCGCAACTCGGGCAGTGTTGTTTTTTGTTCTTATTTCATAGTAGTTGCAATTAGACCCTCGACCCGCAACTAGGGGTTTCTGTCGGCCCAGTTGCAAGTCTACCCTCGACTCGCAACTCGGGAGGGTGTTGTTTTGTTTCACCCCATTTGCAAGTCCATCCCTGACTTGCAACTCGAGGGATGTAGTTTCTAATCGCCCCAGTTGCAAGACAACCATGTACTGACAACTCGGGAGGGTGTAGTTTTGTAGTTTCCCTAGTTGCAAGTCGACCCTCAACTCGCAACTTGGGGGGTGTTGTTTTTTGTTCTTGTTTCATAGTAGTTGCAATTAGACCCTCGACCAGCAACTAGGGGTTTCTGTCGGCCTAGTTGCAAGTCCACCCTTGTCTCGCAACTCGGGAGGGTGTTGTTTTGTTTTACCCCATTTGCAAGTCCACCCCTAACTTGCAACTCGAGGGTTGTAGTTTCTAATCGCCCCAGTTGCAAGACAACCATGTATTCAAAACTCGGGAGGGTGTAGTTTTATAGTTGCCCTAGTTGCAAGTCGACCCTCAACTCGCAACTTGGGGGGTGTTGTTTTTTGTTTTTGTTTCATAGTAGTTGTAATTAGACCCTCGAACAGCAACTAGGGGTTTCTGTCGGCCTACACTAGTGCAGAACCGGCCTTTAGTGCCGGTTCGTGACGACCTTTAGTGCCAGTTCGCTAACCGGCACTAAAGAGTGGGGACTAAAGCCCCCCCCCCCTTTAGTACCGGTTCATCATGAACCGGCGCTAAAGGGCCACCACGTGGCACGAGCCAGGCCCGGGTCGTCTAGGACATTAGTACCGGTTGGTAACACCAACCGTTACTAAATGTTTGGGTATTTTTTTAAATTTTTGCTTTAATTTTGTGTTTTCAATTTGGCTTTATTTTCAATTTAATTCTTTTTTGTTTGCTGGTATTTCACGATACTACAAATTGTACACGTTATGCATATATATACAAATAGATTTTCTCGTACGTAGAACCGCATATATATATAATATCATTGAATGTCTCACAGCCAACACCATTAACTATTCACACATACACATGTATATACATATACAATTTCTCCTACATGTTGCATTGGTGCATGCACGATGACAAGTGGTTCATGGGGGCGGTAGCGGGTAATAGTATTCTCCTTTGGGATCTATGACCTGGTCGAGCAAAAATCCGGCTATTTCCTCTTGAAGTGCTAGTATGCGGTCCGCTGGTAGGAGCTTATCCCGCACCTCTTTGAACTGTTAAGAAGGAGATCAATATGCATGTGTATTAGTTGTGTTACAAGATATCGATAATGGTGTGAATAGAGTTCTGACAACGTACTCATTCCTGTCGTTGAGATCTGCTCCTTTCGGACGCCATCATGCGAATGTTCTCGCAAACGTAGAATGCACACAGATCATTCCCCGGCGCCTACTTCAGGGCCTTTACGAGAATGGAATTGAATCAGATAATGATTAATCAAGCATGATAATTAATTAATGGTATTGAAACAAGAATTAAAGAGATGGCTAGCTAGCTAGTACTACTTAATTACTTACCCTTGGTCGATGCCAAAACAATTTTTTTGGCCAATTGCCTGGAATCACCTTGATGAACTTTGCCCAAGCCCTGCCCGCCGGCAAAGAAAATCAATAAGGGGTTATTAAATAGTTCATATCAGGAAATGACGAACTAATAATAGGCCGAGATATAGTTAATAATTATTGAAATTACCTATTGACTATCACCTTCATGATGGTGTAGTCTTTATCTTCTTTAAGTAGCGAGTCGAGTATTTCAACTGTTGCTTAGTCAACTTTAGTGACTAACAAGATCCAGTGAAAACTGCATGCGCACACGTTTGCATGTCTTAATTAAGCGGGCATGTGCATAAAATTAATCAACTATATATCGTAAACCGTATACACTTAGTTATTAACATCTAGCTAGCTAGTAAGCAAAAACAGAATTTGTATTAACTCACGAGAAGTTGTAAGGAAGTAGTATATCTTCATTGGTATTGAGGCACTTCAAGAACTCTAGCATGCTTTCCTCTACACCTGCTTTAGAAGTTGCAAGATTCCATGTGTACTCATTAATGGTATTTGGGTCAATGAACCCAATGCCATAGCATCCAGATTTTTCATTTCATACATCTTCATCCTGCATATAATACCACGTAAAAGAATATATAGTGAGGATAATTACATGTAATGATTGATCAAAAATTACAGAAAGAAATCACTTACAAACAATAGCAACTGACGAGAGATTTGTCGAGTGCGTTTTGATTGTATAACTGAAATAGTTCGAATACTCAACGCTGTAGCTTTCTCATGGTAGTAATGCTCCTTCTTGACATTCAGCATGAGGGACTCTAGATTGGAAATCTTGGTAATGTTCATGTACCATTGATGCAATTAATACATTCTCGTTGGGAGGTTCTTGACCTTGTCTGGCTCGACCAAAGGTTTGCCCCGGGCATATTTCCATTTTATTTCCTCCTCTCTAAGCGGAGACATGATCTCAATTTTGAGGAGTTGTCCAACAGAGATCTTGAGCATTTCAGCCTGCATTATATGCTCCTCCGTTATTACCACATCGCCTAGCTGGGGAACTTTAACGGTTTGCCCACAATAATATTGGGCGCGCGGCCTCCTCTCATATGTTGTTGGCACAACAAGCGGGGGGATCGATTGCGCCGCCTGTTCTCCCAGCTGGGGAATGGTTTTCCCGCATTTTTTGCCCACTGCTTGTTGGCTCGAGCTCGAGCTCGCTTCCTTCTTTAGTCGTTCTCGATGTAGTTTCCTGATTTGGCGCTAATAGTCCGAGTCAATAGGCTTGGGAGCTGGTTCTCTAGCCATATGAATGAAGTGGTCAATTACTTTCTCAGGAACTTTCTCCTTTGGCGGCGGTGCAGTTTCGGTCCAAAATGGGCGCCCACTTGGGCCTGCACTATGGCTGCGTTTTGCTCCTTAGTCATGTCGTAAGGCCTCACGAGGAAGAGGAGCGAGGCTTGGACCATATTTATATCGCTTGTCTCCATTGTACTTCTGAACAACCTCGACTCGTGCCGCTATGCACCATAGCTGCGGCATGTCTCTTCTGCGATTGCCGAGACGGAGAGACGGCTGACGTGGCTGAGTTGGACCAGGAGAAGTGGCCTGATGATGTGCCGGACTTGAAGCAGGAGGTGTGGCCTGACACGGTGCCGGACTTGAAACCGGAGAAGTGGCATGACGTTGTCACGGACTTGAAACCAGAGGAGTCAGCTCACGCGTTCGGGGACTTGGAGGAGGTGGCGGACTTCGAGGAGGAGTCGGCTCACGCATTCGTGGACTTGGAGGAGCGGGAGTCTGCTGACTCGGTGGCGGAGTCGGCAGACGACGCGGTGTCGGTGGACTTCGAAAGATGGTGCAATCCTTTCTCCATAGGATGATACAATGTATGGCCTCTCCCAGTGTGCGCTCGTCTTCACCTCCAGGAATGTCAAGCTGTAGCCCCGAATATGGGTCCACCACTTCATCAACCATGTGTTGGGGAACGTAGTAATTTTAAAAAATTTCCTACGCACACGCAAGATCATGGTGATGGCATAGCAACGAGAGGGGAGAGTATTGTCCACGTACCCTCGTGGTCAAAGCGGAAGCGTTATGACAACGCTGGTTGATGTAGTCGCACGTCTTCACGATCCGACCGATCCAAGTACCGAACGTCACGGCACCTCCGAGTTCAGCACACGTTCAGCTCGATGGCGATCCCGGACTCCGGTCCAGCAAAGTGTCGGGATGAGTTCCACAAGACGACGGCGGCGTGGTGACGATGATGATGCTCTACCGGCGCAGGGCTTCGCCTAAACTCCGCGACGATATGACCGAGGTGGAATATGGTGGAAGGGGGCACCGCACACGGCTAAGGAATGATCCGTAGATCAACTTGTGTTCTCATGGGGTGCCCCCTGCCCCCGTATATAAAGGAGTGGAGGAGGGGAGGGCCGGCCCTCTCTATGGCACGCCCTAGGGGAGTCCTACTCCCACCGGGAGTAGGATTCCCCCTTTCCTAGTCCAACTAGGAACCCTTCCATGTAGTAGGAGTAGGAGAGAAGGAAAGGGAAGGGAAAAGGAGAAGGAAGGAAGGGCGCCCCCTTCCCTAGTCAATTCGGACCAGACAAGGGAAGGTGCGCCACCCTTGAGGCCCTTTTCCTTGTTTCCGTATGGCCCAATAAGGCCCAATACGTATTCCGTAACTCTCCGGTACTCCGAAAAATACCGAATCACTCGGAACCTTTCCGATGTCCGAATATAGTCGTCCAATATATCGATCTTTACGTCTCGACCATTTCGAGACTCCTCGTCATGTCCCTGATTTTATCCGGGACTCCGAACTCCTTCGGTACATCAAAACTCATAAACTCATAATAAAACTGTCATCGTAACGTTAGCGTGCGGACCCTACGGGTTCGAGAACTATGTAGACATGACCTAGAACTATTCTCGGTCAATAACCAATAGCGGAACCTGGATGCCCATATTGGCTCCTAGATATTCTACGAAGATCTTTATCGGTCAAACCGCATAACAACATCGTTGTTCCCTTTGTCATCGGTATGTTACTTGCTCGAGATTCGATCGTCGGTATCCAATACCTAGTTCAATCTCGTTACCGGCAAGTCTCTTTACTCGTTCCGTAATGCATCATCCCGCAACTAACTAATTAGTTGCAATGCTTGCAAGGCTTATAGTGATGTGCATTACCGAGTGGGCCCAGAGATACCTCTCCGACAATCGGAGTGACAAAACCTAATCTCGAAATACGCCAACCCAACATGTACCTTTGGAGACACCTGTAGTACTCCTTTATAATCACCCGGTTACGTTGTGACGTTTGGTAGCACCAAAGTGTTCCTCCGTAAACGGAGTTGCATAATCTCATAGTTACAGGAACATATATAAGTCATGAAGAAAGCAATAGCAACATACTAAGCGATCAAGTGCTAAGCTAACGGAATGGGTCGAGTCAATCACATCATTCTCCTAATGATGTGATCCCGTTAATCAAATGACAACTCATGTCTATGGCTAGGAAAGTTAACCATCTTTGATTCACGAGCTAGTCAAGTAGAGGCATACTAGTGACACTATGTTTGTTTATGTATTCACACATGTATTATGTTTCCGGTTAATACAATTCTAGCATGAATAATAAACATTTATCATGAAATAAGGAAATAAATAATAACTTTATTATTGCCTCTAGGGCATATTTCCTTCACCATGACACGAGCATAGCCCTCTGGAATCGGGATGCAATGGAAGGTTGCTTCGGGGGTAACTGGAAAAGCAACACCGCCCGCCACCTTCATGGATATGTTCTTCATTTTGGAGTGTAGCTCACAGTTAGTGTTCTCTATGATGTCATCCACAGGGTATGTATCCAGCAGTGTGTCGCCCGAGGCAGAACCAACGATGCTTCTCGGCATGGATGGGACGGTGCTATCCAATGCTGGACGATCATCCGCTTCTGCCGCTTCTTTGAGACCCCTTTCTCGGCTAAGTGAGTCGATCTGCTGCTCTGCTGCTGGAATTTGAGTGTCAGTCCGCATGCCTTGCTTCTAGGCCTTGAAGGCGTTCAAGGCCCCGCTTCCTCTACTCCTCCTCCAGCTTCCTTTTCTTCTCCTCCTCCATCTTCCTTCTTGCACGGGTCCTGTAGTCCTCGTTCCATTCTGAAAAGCCCTCATACCAGGGAATAACGCCCTTGCCTCGTGTTCTTCCCAGGTGTTCAGGATTTCAGGTATGCGTAAGCTCGTCGTTCTCTCTGTTGGGCGTGAACACCCCCCTTCGAGCTTCTTCTATTGCGTCAATTATCTTTTGTTCGGCTCCTCTTAGACTTGCCTTCTTCAAAACTAGGCCTGTCTTCGGGTCCAACACCCCCCATGTGCATAGAACCAAGTTCTGCACCTGGGGGGGCCAGCTCTTAGTAACCGGAGTGACCCCTGCATCCTCCATCTCTTGCTCAGACTTATCCCACTTAGGCATTCCCACCGCGTAGCCACCTGGACCCATCCTATGGAACAACGTCTTTTTTGCGGCATTTGCCTTGTTTTTTATCGACTGTTCCTTAGCTAATTCTGAATCCTTGAAGGTCACGAAATCGTCCCAGTGCTCTCTTTGCTTCTCCAGTGTTCCCGTGAATTCTGGAGTCTTCCTTTCTGCAGCGAGGTAGTTTCTTGTGGGTGTTGAATGCAATTGCCATCTTCTTAAGAGCAGTGCCCTTGACTTTCTCCATATCGGCTTCAGTGAAATGATCTGCTAGGGTGAAATGTTCCATCAGAGATTTCCAAAGGACTTTTTTGGCTTTGTCGTCGACCAAGTAACACCTGGACGTTTAGTCTTTGGCTCTTTCCATTCTTGAATGGAGATCGGGAGTTTGTCCTTCACAAGAACTCCGCACTGACGAGTCCACTTGTTCGCAATGTTCTTAGGCGTGAGGGGTTCGCCACTAGGTTTGATGGATTCGATGTTGTACTTTACACCATCCTTCAACAATCTGCCTGGGCCTCGCTTTGTCCTGGCCGTCGTAGAAGCAGATTTGCTCGATCCAGAGGGCTGAAAGAAGAATGATCGATTCGTTAATATATCTTCAATAAAAAACATGTGATGATCACCATGATGCCTCGCTTATATAAATATACCTCGCCGGTAGTCTTTGTTATTTGAAGATCAGCATTGTCTGTGTCATCACAAACATTGTATGTGTCATCATAATCATAATCATAGTTCATGACTTCATCAGCTCGGTCGTTGAGATCGAATATCTTTTCATCACCCTCTCCGGTATTGTTCAGATATTGGGAGTCGTCATCTGCTTCATTCAGATCATCTAGCATGTGAGGGCTGCGTATGATGTCGAACAATTCCTCTTCTCTCTCTGCCGGTATTGTCCGCCATAGCTTTTACTTAACTAATACAGAAGAAATATAAAACAATTTAATTAGTATTCAAATTACAATGCATGGATGCAATCAATAAGGAAAAACTGAATCTCGAATACATCGTCTTAATATATATAATCTCGAATACGTCATCGTCTTAATATATATAATCTCGAATACATCGTCTCGAATATTATATATCGAATACATCACTGGCTAGGTACCTAATAAAGATCGAGTACTACAGAAGAATCTAGGCCACTCGCGGTCCCTGGGGCACGGGCGGTGTACACCCAAAGAGAAGGAACCGTCATAGGATCATATCTCCGGTCATCTGCCCAAAGAACCTGCCAACTATTGGAGAACCTGACGTCCATAGCAGCCATGTAGCAATGGACGTGCTCGTCCTCCTCCCTGACACGGCGACGCACCACCTCCGACGGTGTCGGCTCCCTCTACACCGAATGTGGCCCAGGCAAACGCCACCAAAGGACATCAGGGTCGACGACAGGACCTGAGGCCGGGTTCCTCACCAAGCGGCGCGCCCTCCGTGTAGCACCTCCGGTGCCAGCCAGTGAGCCAGTCCGGACATGGGTCCTCTGAAGCAGGACGTCGTCGCGAACCGGTCGACGGCGAGGATGCGGGCCGGGCATATCGTCGAGAACAAATACTATATGCCCGTAAAAAGTAACATTTTTTAAATGATTGGATTGTGATAACTAAAATTCTATATATATGCAAATTCTAACAATTTGACATTAATCTAATTCATCTAACTAAAACTAATTCTAAAACTTCCTGACTATATAACTAAGATTTCTATAACAATTCTAATATTTATATAACTAAAAAACAGAAAAATTGCTAACATTTCTATAAATATTTCTATAACTAAAAACAGAAAACATTTATAACATTTCTATATAACTAACATTTCTAATATTTATATTACTAAAAAAGAAAAATTGCTAACATTTCTATAAATATTTCTATAACTAAATATTTATATCACTTGTGTGTGTGTGTGTGTGTGTGTGTGTGTGTGTGTGTGTGTGTGTGTGTGTGTGTGTGGACAATCGACATGGCGCATCGGGCGAGCTCACGGCGAGGCGACGACGGGCGACGGGACGGGCGGCGACGACGGGCGAAGGGACGGGCGGCGACGACGGGCGACGGACGGGCTGACGACGGGCGGGTAGCGACGACGGGCGGGCGGCGACGGGACGGCGGGGACGACAGGATCGGGACGGCCGGGCGGCGATTTAGGGCGGCACGGCCGGGTCGACGACGAGGGCGGGGCGGCGACGACGGGACAGCGTCGATCGGGGCAGGGCGGCGCGACGGAGGGAGGAAAGAGAGGGAAAAATCAGAGGGAAAGTGAATTTTTCAACTGGTGTATATATATAGGATGGACCTTTAGTACCGGTTGGAGCCACCAACCGGTACTAAAGGTCTGATTTTGACACGCAAAGCGGCGGGAAGCGCACCCCCTTTAGTACCGGGTCGTGGCACAAACCAGTACTAAAGACCCACCCTTTAGTACCAGTTGGAGCCACCACCGGGTACTAATGGGGGTGCGCTGGCTCCAGGCGATGCACAAGTTTAGTCCCACCTCGCTAGCCGAGGGGCTACCGCACTGGTTTATAAGCCCCAGTGCGGTAGCTCTCTCGAGCTCCTCTCCAAAGCAGGCCCACTGGGCCTACGGTTCTCTTCTCGCTTGATGGGCCTCATCAGCCTATGGCCTGCATCCTGGCCCAACAAAAGTTTTGGTTCCTAGTCGTATGCAGGCCGCTTTGGCTCAGTAGGCGGGCTTTTTTATTTTCTTAATTTATTTCGCTTTATTTATTTTTGTTTTATTTATTTTTTGAGTTGTTTTTTGTTGTATTTAGAGTTTATTTGTGAATATTTTTGCTTTAGGTACAAAAAATTACAAACTTTCTGTTAGTGACGGTAGTTTTCAAATTTGAATAGTTTAAATTTTGAATTATTTGAAATTTGTGTGAATCACTAGTTTGTGAATAACTTAACTTTGAAAAAAGATTTTTCAGTGATTCTTTTTTTATGTTTAATATTAGTGTGTTTTATCATTATGTTCAATTTGGTAATGCTTAGGTTATTTAAAAAATGAAATGCCTTTGTAACAGTTGAGTTTTCGTCGGAAACCTTGATACTTCGAAAGAGATTGTCCATTTTGTACATGAAGTGCATCCAGTTTTTGCCGTAACCCTCTCTACTTTTGTTTGCACATAAAATTTCTTTGCGTTTCAAATGCCAAAACACATAACTACCCTAACTATTACAGAGATTCCCTCCTGGGTGTGAAACACTGAAGAAAGTGATGATAGTGAAGCCGATCACATCCCAGATCTTTGGGTGTGAAACTTTTTCTTCGCGTGTGTCCCTTTGCGCCGTAGCCATGGAAAATCTTCATCATTTAACTGGATGCTCGTGTCAATATTCATTGTGAATGGAGCAATTTCGTCAAACTTTTCATAATCTTCTGACATGTCTGTCTTGTCATCCACTCCCACGATGTTTCTTTTTCCTGAAGAACTATGTGGCGCTTTGGCTCTTCGTATGATCCATTCGCTTCCTTATCTTTTCTTTTTCTCGGCCTGGTAGACATGTCTTTCACATAAAAAACCTGCACCACATCATTGGCTAGGATGAATGGTTAAATGCGCATATGCAAGATTGTTGAGATCCACTTGTTGTCATTCCGTCTGCGCTGGTCTTAGTAACCCGCCTCGTGTCATATTGACCCATTTGCACCGAAACAAAGGGACCTTCAAATCACCTCCATAGTTAAGTTCCCATATGTCCTCTATGTAACCATAATATGTTTCATTTCCCATGTTAGTTGTTGCATCAAAGCGGACACGACTGTTTTGGTTGGTGCTCTTCTTATCTTGGGTGATCATGTAAAATGTATTCCCATTTATCTGGTACCCTTTGAAAGTCATTATATTCGAAGATGGTAACTGGGACAGCGAGTACAGGTCATCTTGAATGTCTCCATCATGTATGGCACGTTTCTGCAACCAACCGGCGAAAGTCCTCGTTTGTTCACGTGTAATCCAATCTTCAGACTTCTCCGGGTGTTTGGAGTGTAGAAAATTCTTGTGTTCCTCCATGTACGGAGCCACCAAGGCGGAATTCAGAGAACTGTAGTGTGCTTCAGTAAGAGAATGCCCGTCCATACATATTATTTGATCCCCTCCTAGCGTGCCTTTTCCATCTAGTCTGCCCTTATGCCGCGATTCAGGAACACCAATCGACTTAAGGTCAGGAATAAAGTCGATACAAAACTCAATGACCTCCTCATTTTCATGGCCCTTCGAGATGCTTCCTTCTGGCCTAGCACAATTATTAACATATTTCTTCAAGACTCCCATGAACCTCTCAAAGGGGAACATATTGTGTTGAAATACAGGACCCAAAATGTTAATCTCTTCGCAAAGGTGAACTAGGACGTGCGTCATGATGTTGAAGAAAGATGGTGGGAACACCAACTCGAAACTGACAAGACATTGCACCAAATCATTCTCAGAACCTTGGTATGATTTCTGGATCGATTACCTTCTGAGAGATTGCATTGAGGAATGCACATAGCTTCATAATGGCTAATCGAACGTTTTTCGGTAGAAGCCCCCTCAATGCAACCGGAAGGAGTTGCGTCATAATCACGTGGCAGTCATGAGACTTTAGGTTTTGGAACTTTTTCTTTGCCATATTTATTATTCCCTTTATATTCGATTTAGAAGCCGACGGTACCTTCATGCGGGCGTGCATTCAAGAAGATTTCCTTCTCTTCTTTGGTAAGAGCGTAGCTGGCCTGACCCTGATGTATGCCGTCTTTTCCGTGCATACGTATCTGGTCCTCCCGTGCCTCTGGTGTATCTTTTGTCTTCCCATACACGCCCAAAAAGCCAAGCAGGGTCACGCAAAGATTCTTCGTCACGTGCATCACGTCGATTGTGGAGCGGACCTCTAGGTCTTTCCAATATGGCAGGTCCCAAAATATAGATTTCTTCTTCCACATGGGTGCACGTCCGTCGGCGTCCTTCGAACAGGTTGTCCGCCAGACCCTTTCCAAAGATTACCTTCAAATCCTTGACCATATCATGTACATCAGCACCAAGACGGTGGCGAGGCTTCGTCCGTGATCTGCCTCACCTTTGAAATGCTTGCCTTTCTTTCTTACGGGATGCCTTGTTGGAAGAAATCGGCGATGTCCTGGTACACATTCTTCCTACAACATCCAAATATATCTTGTCGGTATCATCCAAACAGTGCGTGCATCCGCGGTATCCCTTGTTTGTCCGTCACGAAAGGTTACCGAGAGCAGGCCAATCATTGATGGTCACGAACAACAGCAACGCCTTTAGGTCAAATTCTTCCTGTCATGCTCATCCCACGCACGTACACCTGTTCCATTCCATAGCTGTAATAGTTCTTCAACTAATGGCCTTAGATACACATCAATGTCGTTGCCGGGTTGCTTAGGGCCTTGGATGAGCACTGGCATCATAATGAACTTCCGCTTCATGCACAACCAAGGAGGAAGGTTATACAAACATAGAGTCACATGCCACGTGCTATGGTTGCTGCTCTGCTCCCCAAAAGGATTAATGCCATCTGTGCTTAGACCAAACCATACGTTCCTTGGGTCACCCGCAAACTCCTCCAGATTTCTCTCGATTTTTCTCCACTGCGAACCGTCGGTGGTACTCTCAACTTTCCGTCTTTCTTACGGTCTTCTGCATGCCACCGCATCGCCTTCCCATGCTCTTTGTTTTGGAACAAACGTTTCAACCGTGGTATTATAGGAGCATACCGCATCACCTTGGCAGGAATCTTATTCTGGGCGCCGCCCTCGAAATCACCAGGGTCATCGTGACTGTTCTTATAACACAATGCACCGCACACCGGGCAAGCGTTCAAATCCTCATACTCACCGCGGTAGAGGATGCAGTCATTAGGGCATGCATGTATCTTCCCACGTCTAACCCTAGAGGGCAGACAACCTTCTTTGCTTCATACGTACTCTCGGGCAATTCGTTGTCCTTTGGAAGCATATTCTTTATCATTACCAGCAACTTTCCAAAATCCCTTGTCAGATACACCATTCTCTGCCTTCCATTGCAGCAATTCAAGTGTGGTGCCCAACTTTTTTTTGTCAACTTCGCAATTCGGGTACAACAATTTCTTGTGATCCTCTAACATGCGCTGCAACTTCATCCTCTCCAGATCACTTGCGCAGTTTCTCTTTGCATCGGCAATGGCCCGACCTAGATCATCAGCGGGCTCATCTGATGCCTCTTCTCCAGCTTCTTCCCGCATTGCCGGCTCAGCTTCTTCCCCCATTGTTGTATCATTGTATTCAGGTAACCCATGGCGGGATAGCTGTCGTCGTCCTCTTCTTCTTCATTGTCTTCCATCATAACCCCTCTTTCTCCGTGCTTGGTCCAAACATTATAGTGGGGCATGCAACGGACTCAAATAGGTGGACGTGAATGGTTCTTGGCGAGAGTAATTGTGACCATTCTTACTGCCAGCACATGGACAAGGCATAAAACCATCAGCCCGCTTGTTTGCCTCAGCGGCAAGCAGAAAAGTATGCACGACATTAATGAACTCGTGAGAGCATCGGTCATCATACATCCATTGTCGGCTCATCTTCATTACACAACACCGAATAGACCAAATTAATACAAGTTCATACATAAAGTTCATACATAAAGTTCATACATAAAGTTCATATACAACACTTAATTAAATGCAACATACAAATAACTCTCTAGCTAAAGAATTTAAATGCAACAACAAATGTGATCAAGATCGCAACTAAGGTAACAATTGATCCAACAGCATAATGATACCAAGCCACACTATTAATGGCATATTTTCTGATCTTTCTAATCTTCAACCTCATTTTCTCCATCTTGATCTTGTGATCATCTACGACATCGGCAACATGCAACTCCAATTCCATCTTCTCCCCCTCAATTATTTTTAATTTTTCTTTCAAATACTCATTTTCTCTTTCAACTAAATTTAACCTCTCGACAATAGGGTCGGTTGGAATTTCCGTTTCACATACCTCCTAGATAAAAATATCTATGTCAACTTGATGGGCATAATTTGTCATAAACACGAAATGCAACAACTAGTTTAAAAAAAGAATATACCACATCCGAATCATAACAAGGACGAGGGCCGACGGGGACGGATATATAACCATGGCACTATGTATAACAAACAACGACGGGTAAGATAATTATATGAGTAACTATATATCCAAATCACACAAACATCAATTTGGTAATGTAAAACATTCATGAACAAGAGCCTCACCACAAGGTGGTGCCGTGACGGGCAGTCTTGAGCGATCGGCGGTGAATTCTGACGACGGAGATTTAGAAGGCACTAAGTAAACCACACCTACATATGCAAACTAAGTGTTACTTTTGACCTCAAATTGCATATAAATCAAATACTAGCAAATTATAATTCCTCCCAAATTAATCACTATACAAAGCATTGCAAGAGCTAATCTAGCAATGAGAGTTGAAAGGACAAAGCTGCTAACCTTTGTGATCATTTGAATGGATGGGGGCCTTCAAATCTTGACAAATTTTGGGCAAAATTTGTGAGGAGCTCGAGGAAGAGAGGGAAGAACAGAGGAAGTGAGGGAAAGGGAAGAACAGAGTGGCTCGGGTGGACGAAGGGTTTATAGACGTCGATTTTAGTACGGTTCGTGCCACGAACCGGTACTAAAGGTGTTGGACGGGCCCCAGACTGACAACACCCTGCCACCACTCTCTTTAGTACCGGTTCATGCCACGAACCGGTGCTAAAGGTTCGCCACGAACCGGTACTAATGAGAACGGCCAGCTAGCCGTTGGAACCGGCACTAATGGACACATTAGTGCCGGCTCAAAATCAAACCGGCACTAATGTGTCTCAGATTTGCCCCCTTTTTCTACTAGTGCTAGTTGCAACTCCATCCTCGTCTCGCAGCTCAGGAGGGTGTTGTTTCGTTTTCACCACAGTTGCAAGTCCACCCCTGACTTGCAACTCGAGGGATGTAGTTTGCAATCGCCCCAGTTGCAAGTCCACCGCCGTCTCGCAACTCCGGGAGGGTGTCGTTTGTTGTTTGTTTTCACCCCAATTGCAAGTCTACACCCGACTTGCAACTCGAGGGATGTAGTTTGTAATCGCCCTAGTTGCAAGTCAATCGTGTACTCGCAACTCGGGAGGGTGTAGTTTTGTAGCCCTAGTTGCAAGTACACCCTCGACTCGCAACTCGGGGGGTGTTGTTTTTTGTTCTTGTTTCATAGTAGTTGCAATTAGACCTTCGACCTGCAACTAGGGGTTTCTGTTGGCTCAATTGCAAGTCCACCCTCGACTCGCAACTCAGGAGGGTGTTGTTTTGTTTTCACCCCAGTTGCAAGTCCACCCCCGACTTGCAACTTGACATGTATTTTGTTTTTCATCCCAGTTGCAAATCCACGCTCGACACGCAACTGGGCTTGTAGTTTATTATTCTCCCAATTGCAAGCCCATCCTTGAATCGCAAATGATATTTTAGTTTTGTGTAGTTGTCTGAGTTGCAAGTCTGCCCTCAACTTGCAACTAGGCTTGTAGTTTGTTTCGTCCCAATTGCACTCCCATCCTCAATTCGTTTTCTAGTTATTCTTTTGGTTTTTTCTATTTCTTTTTTTCTTTTCTTCTTCTTCTTTTGCTTCGCATTTTGTTTTAAATTTTTTTGAACATTTTCAAATATATGAACAATTTTCGGTTCATGAAAATTTTGGAGCTTTGTGATTTATTTATTTTGAATCGGCGAATATTTTCTTAATCCACAAACAATTGTTAACACTTTTGGATGCATGATCAATTGTTCAGTATGTGTTTAAAAAATTATTTAGTGTATATTATAAAAATGTTTTACCGTATATTTAAAAGGGTTCTACGTATATTAAAAATGGTTAAGTTTGTATTTAAAAAATATTTAGTGTGTATTAAAAAAGTTTAGTGAATATAATCTAAAACGCTCATTGTATATAAAAAAGTTCACTGTATATTAAAAAATGTATATCACCACAAATTCATGAACATGTTTTTGATTTTTTTAATCAAACTTTGTCTTTTACTGAAAATTAATGCATAAAATATAAAGAGTGGAGCGGGAAAGCAAAAACCAAAGGGCAAAAAAAATATATCATTCATAGCCTATTAGAAGCTAGCGATCAGAGACACGCCGCTAAAAAGTGGGCAATAAAACGCAAAAACTAACAAATCGATGGTAGAACTACTTTATTTTCACTGATATACATCTGATCACTAGCTTTTCCTGGAAAAAGGAATCTGATCCTTTGCTTCGAGTAGTGACACAACACAACTTATCAAGGTGCTTGCTGCTTCTCGCTACGTCGCCATCCGATCTAATATGATCTACTGATCTACCATGCACGCACAGGGAGAGACACATGTAGCAAGAAGGAATCTTGGGCTGGCTGATGCACAACGTAAAAAGCTAGCCTCACTACGAGCTGTCGGACGTATAGGCCGGCCCATCGAGGCGGACGTGAGCGCGAAACTGGTTCGTTTGTTTCAGGCTTTATTATGACAAATCAAAATCGAACAAATAAGATAAACAATAAAAGGTGGCGATGACATCATACTTAGATGTGAGATATTATCTCACACCTAGATGTAATATAGACGGACCCATTTTTTATTTACACAGTACAGTGATGAGTGGAACCCAGTGAAACGACAATTAAAGAAAAATTCAAGGGTCTTTCTAAAAAAATCACATGCACCGCTATTTGACAGCGGGCCCTTGCCACGCTGGTGTGACATGCAGGCAGCCGATACGTCCGTGTACGTGAAATGTGATCGTATTTGCACATCCACACAAGTTTAATGATTAGAATCATGTATTTTACAAGTTTGTGCAAGTTTGTGCACCAAATTAATCATCGTGCGCGAGTTTTAAGACCTCTGATGTATTTATCTCTGTCGTGATTATGATGAGACGACATAATTTGTGTTGGATGATACGATGAGACTATTATATGTATGATATGATGAGATATCGCATATTTATGATATGATTATAATATTGTATAAAAACTAGAAAAAAACACCGCAAATACGTAGCAGAAAAAAAATATGAAAAATATAGCAGTAGCGCTTTTATATGGATGGACGAACGCTAATGCCAAGCTACTTAGCAGTAGTGCTTTTTTGGACAACGCTACTGCTAAGCAGGTATAGCAGTAGCGCGTATAAAACACGCTACTGCTACAAGTTAGCTGTAGGCCCTGTAGCGCCGCTCACCGCGCTACTGCTACAAGTTAGCTGCAGCGCCGCTCATCGCGCTACTATTAGGTTTTTCCCTAGTAGCGAGTTGCGAACACGACCATATTATTTTGTAGCCATGTTAACAATTTATTAAATTTGTTTGTTTTTTATGTGTATTTCTTTATGATTTAAGGGTGTTTTAAGTTCTGATCAACACACATTTCTGTTTCCCTGTCCGCTCTGATTCGGTCCGTGTCCATTTATAGAAGTATCTGTTTTCACATTCATTTCTGATGTTTTTTGTATTCATTTCTTCTTCTGTAAAAAGTATATAAAAACAAATGTGGTAGCACCTACTTCTATATCCGTTTTCAGCCCTAACTGATATACACCGGCAATACAGGAGATACATATAGAAATTTGCGAATCTCGATGCAGATCAATGGCCACAATTTGTGCTTGCCCTAAATCCTCTCCCACGGTGAAGGAGTTGTTTTTTTTTTTTGAAGGAGTTTTGTGACCCACGTGTTGTTTGTGACCGACGTGTAAAAACGAAAGTTGTCGCGCGTTTATGGGCCAGCCCATGTGCTAGCGCTGCAGGCGACGCGGCGGACACCCCCTAAAATGTGCCTCATAGAGACGCTCCTAGAACCTCCAACCCTAAATCCTGATCCCCCCTTTGCTACTCTCGACGGACACCGGAGTGGTACAACATCTCAACCCGCCGCCGCCCAACAATCGATCGGAGTGCATCTACCAAAAATCCGGCGGCCTCCACCGGTGAACCAGCCGTCGCGCCTCCCGAGTTCCCCAAGTCGCGCCGCCACCAACCTGCAATTCGGCGTTTAGATAGAAGAGCGACCTAATTCCCAAATCCCGAGCCCAATATATCCAGATCCATGGCGCTCTCTACTGTATTGTTCCACCCCATCAACCTGATGGAGCCATACGCTGCCGGCTCCACCTCCCGACGCTCCGGCTCTCCCGACTGGGTCTTACTCCACAGGTCGGCGCGTTTCTCCGACCTCCAGAACTCAACCACCGTCAAGTCCAAGACGAGGGATGGCCAGGCCGTCGAGGTGTCCTTCTGGCTCGTCCATCCGCCGGGTGTCTCCTACTTCTCCGTCCACTGCCCCGGGCTGAATGAGGATGACTTCGCCAGCGAGCCCTGCGTCATCTGCGCGGAGGCGGCCCTCGTTCTCTTGTGCGTAACCCTCAACATCCCTGGTAATTTGACGTCCACCCACCACTTTGTCTACAGAGCCGGCCCCGGGGAGCCAGCACTGCACCTGCTTCCGGACCCCAATCCCAATTTTGCAGTGTCTTCAGCTGCAGCCCTGGATTTTGGTCTCTTGCCGTTCCACGACGAGCACTATGCCGTGGTATTCCTAAATCGGCACTTGACCAAATATGGGACTTGGCATTTTGTTGTCGACCTCTTCTCGTCCAAGGATCAGGCGTGGAGCACTAAGCTGGCCTTTCTGGGGTTATTATCGGATTCTCAGTTAGAGTTTTTGGCCTCCCACGTGTCCTGCAAGCAGATCGTGGTTGGGAGCAGCTCACTGGGTTGGGTTGATCTTTTGCGTGGTATTCTTCTTCTTCGCAACCCGTCCGATAAATATCCTATGATCGAATACATCTCATTTCCTGTGTCAAGGCCTTGCATCACAGTCAATGAAGCCCAACGTTTTCGCGATGTTGCCTGCTGCCATAATTTGATCAAGTTTGTCGACATAGAATTTCATGACCGTGGGTGCAGCAGAGATGAAGGTTGGAAAGCCTCCACATGGAACATGAACATTTTCTGGAACGAATGGCGCCCACGCCTCACAGTTGAAGTTGCTGATATCTTGCTTCACCCAAGTTATGATGCTTTATTGCCTGAGCTGCGGGACCACGAGACTCAAAAACTGGATCTGAGGAAACTGATTACACATACCCCCACCCTGAGCATGTATGATGATGATTTTCTCTACATTACGTGCAAAGTGAATGATGAAGACCACAAGGCCTGGGTCATCGCAGTGGACATGAAGCTTGAGGCTGTGGTAGCAGTGGCCCCGTTTCCTGCTAAACAAGGCAACCTCATGCCAGTGTACTATCCATGCGCGTTTCCCAAGCACCTCAACATAACCCCTGGTGATTCTTCCTTCTTTTGCCTTGCATTATTTATCTTTTGCACTCTTGGTTGAAATTTTTCGTTTTCATTACTTTTTAGCTGTTCGTTAGACTTTGAAAATTAATAACTTGGGTAAAAGAAACTGAGCTCGCTTTTTTGGTGAGCTCTGCTGGTGGGCAACTCACCCACCCGGCTTCAACCCCGGCGGCCACAGTGTAGAGTTGTTTCGTGCAGCTGGGCGCCCAGCCCCTTTTTGTCCTTTGATTTAAAGTCGGGCTCAAAGACACTATTTTCAAGAAAACTTCATACATGTTGATGCGTTATAAGCAGGCACGAGGCAGCAGTCCATGCTCAAAAGCGTGCTGCCAGTAATCAACTATGAATAAACTCATCTTTAAAGGCCTCACACCTGTAGGTAGACGGCATGTGCCATCATAAACACACAACCACCAGTTCTGTACCCTCCACGAGTCTTAACTCTCCTTGTGGTTTGGTGAAGATACGCTAAGCTGAATCATGAGGTGGATTCCTAATATTTGTGGAACGATCACACCCGAGAATTGAGGTGGTGATTAACCACCCATTTCATTCCTTTAACCAAACAAAAATACAACGCTAATTCAAATTCACTCATCAAAGCTAACTGAAGTATCCAGTATTCAAACACACAAGTTTGTCCTCGTCAAATGGCTTTTGCACAATGAAACACCAAAATCTTAGTGGCTTATAGTGTGTTGATGAAATTTGGAACAAGAAGGGACCAAATTTTATCCCCCCAAGGCTCTACCCCGTAGAAGTCAGTTCATGTTTGTTTGTGATTGGACTACGGTCCTATCTTGAGAAGTTATCTGAGTATTTTTTTTCCCTGATCTTTTCTTTATAACTTTTCCTTTATCCAAATTATTATTGCAGGGCTTGATGTGGCCAATCCAGTGCGCAAGTATTTCAAGGGGTAATTCATATATTGCTAGATTTACCTGTTCCAGGATTTGTTACTTCTTATTTACATGACATCTTGTTGATTTTTACTGCTGCTGCTGTTGGATGCCTATTGTCAGGATGGATGCAGCGAAATGTGCTCTGGAAATTCTGTGGACTCAAGACTGGCTCAAGGAACTTGGTAATGGATGTCCACTTCTTGAAATACTAGCTTCCTATTAGCTTTGGTGTAATATATCATATGTGCAAGTGCGGATGTGCAGCCAACATTGACCAATTGCATGTTTGGTCTCTGGAACCTATAATTAATTTCCTGACCACCATATGAAAAATGTCTCCTTACTTTACTCTGCTGTAAGACCCTAAACACCTGATCAAGGCAAGGATAATACTATATTGAATAATTATGTGGTTTCTCCCTTAAATTTTGTGATCTGTCCTTTCTCGGTGTGAATGTTAAGCATGTACAGTCCTTGAGGTATTATTAAAGCACTACTCCCTCCTTCCCAAAATCTAGGGCGTATTAGTTGTTAGCACGAAAATTAGCGCAGAGTCAGTTACGTGAGCAAATCGCATGAGGGAGCCATCCACGATTGGAGATAAAAAAGGAAGGCACTGATACAGCATGATTTGGGTGCTAACCCCACAAGAGGATTGGCCGCATCTTTTTATTTCCAAAAAAGTAGCGATCCTTGGCTAGGCTTTAACTGTGCGTCCTACATTATGGGATTGCATGTAAATCCTAATACGCCTAAGATTTTGGGAAGGAGGGAGTATTATTTTTTAGCTGCCGCTGATGTGTATGAACTTACAAATTGATTGTCATGATCAGAGGTTTTTGTTGACACTGATACAGCATTCTTCTGAGATTCACGTCTTTATGGTCCATTGCAGATGAATGGTTGGAATTTGAGGGGTCATGTTACACCGATTGCATATTACTAGACTGTTGCCCAGTATCATCTCTACGTTTCAATATTCAATCAGTAAGTTACTGTTCTAGTTTCCAGACTGTGCGTCCTACATTATGGGATTGCATGTAAATCCTAATACGCCTAAGATTTTGGGAAGGAGGGAGTATTATTTTTTAGCTGCCGCTGATGTGTATGAACTTACAAATTGATTGTCATGATCAGAGGTTTTTGTTGACACTGATACAGCATTCTTCTGAGATTCACGTCTTTATGGTCCATTGCAGATGAATGGTTGGAATTTGAGGGGTCATGTTACACCGATTGCATATTACTAGACTGTTGCCCAGTATCATCTCTACGTTTCAATATTCAATCAGTAAGTTACTGTTCTAGTTTCCAGACTTTCACGATATGAGTGCATCATGTTCTATTTGCTAAACTTTTGTCATCAAATTTGCCTAGTTTTGTTTTTTTAGAAGTTGTTGGGCTTTGCTTCCTCGAGCTTTGAATTGTTTCTCTTCAAACCATGAACAAAGCCATCCATGGATACCATATTTAATTTCCATAATTCATTAACTGGATCCCAAATTATGAACTTATCTGAATCAAACAATTCTTAATGCAGGTAGTAGAATATGCTTCTTGTAATGGTCGAGGCAAAGCTGCCTCCGAAGCTGTGAATGTTTGCTTACGGTATATACATGAAAGACTTGTGCAATTGTCTCTGGAATTAACCTAGCTCTATTTTTGACTACAATTCTGTTGTTTCCTAGAGCTTTGGAAGATTTCGATTTCCAACTGCGCAAGTCACCGAGTGATCCAGTATTATCTGCTGAAGCCTTGAGGAGCAAAATCAGTACCACCCTTGGAGCTTTAAACACGTACTTGCAGATAAAACCCTTTCTTTACTTACATTTAAAAATTAAGTCATGTAGCTATTCTTATTACCTTTTCCGTCTTTTCCAGTGTCTTGCAAATTGCGCCACATACAATGATGGCGAGAAGAAGGAAGCTTCCAGATGCCTCCCACCAAAGAAAAGGAAAACAAACAATTGAACATTGTGAGAGGCCAGGCAATAACAGTGACTACAGACATGGCTTTCCTGATGATGACCTGCTTGCGTCGACCTCAACATCCAGATCCATGCCGCTCTCTACCGTATCGTTCAGTCCCATCAACCTGATGGAGCCGTATGCTGCCGGCTCCACCGCCCAACGCTCCGGCTCTCCGAACTGGGTCTTACTCCACTGGTCGGCATGTATTTCTGACCTCCAGAACAAAACCACCGTCAAGTCCAAGACGAGGGATGGCCAGGCTATTGAGGTGTCCTTCTGGCTTGTCGAGCCGCCGGGTGTCTCCTACTTCTCTGTCCACTGCCCAGGCCTGAAAGAGGATGACTTTGTGGAAGAACCCTACATCATCTGTGCGGAGGCCACCCTTGTTCTCTTCTGCGTGACCTTCAACATCCCAGGCGATTTGACGTCCACCCACCATTTCGTCTACAGAGCAGGCCCCGGGGAGCCAGCACTGCACCTGCTCCCGGACCACAATGCTCCAGCATACGAAGCCCAGCAATTTGGCCTCTTACCCTGCGGGCGGCACTAACAACGAGCACTATGCTGTGGTCTTCCTACGTTGGAACAAGACTATTGGGGATCATATGTTTGATGTCCATGTCTTCTCGTCCCAGACACAGGCATGGAGTAGCAAGGTGGCATTGCTGTCTTTATCAGAGTCTGAGAAGAGATTTTTTTGTAGGCATGATACCTGCAAGCAGATCACGATTGGGAGCTCACTGGGCTGGGTTGATCTCTTGCGTGGTATTCTTGTACTTTACAAAGTGTTTGATGAATATCCTGTGATCAAATACATCCCATTTCCTGAGTCAAGACCTTTATCCCCAGACAAGGAAGAATCTGACGCTCCTCAATATTTTCGAGATGTGGCCTGCTGCAATAATATGATCAAGTTTGTCCACATAGAATCTCATGACCCTTGCTGCACTGGAAATAAAGATTGGAAAGCCACCACATGGAATAGGAAGCTTTCTTGGGGAGATTGGCGTCAGCGATTCACAGTTAAAGTTGATGATATCTCTGTCGACCAAAGTTATTCTGCTTTATTGCCTGAGCTGTGGGACAGCGAAACAGGAAAGTTAGATCTGAAGAAACTAAATTTCTACACCCCCACCCTCAGCATGTGCGATGATGATTTTCTTTACGTCATGTCCAAGGTGAATGATGAAGACGACAAGGCCTGGGTCATCACAGTTGATATGAAACATGAGGTTGTGCAAGCAGTGGCCCCATTTTCTGCTGGAGACATGGACTTCCTCCCAATGTACTGTCCATGCTCTTTCCCCAAGTACCTCAACATGACCCCAGGTGATCATCCCTTCTTTCCCGTCGTGTAATCTACTAAGCAATGCTATCTTTTGACTCTTAGTTGTCTGTTGGTCATGTGTGTTTAGGAGAGTGCTTCGCTATTGGTAGTATTGACATTAAACGTTTAGTTATTCGTCAACTTTGAACGTTAGATAGGGTGCATGTGTTGATTCATAGATGTTGATGCATTAGAAGCAGGCTTGAGGCTGCCGCCATGCTAAAAAATGTGCTCCCAGTAATCAAGCATGGACAAATCTATAAAGGCCTCACTCCTGTAGGCAGACAGCATTTACCATGCACACACAGCCACCTGTTCTGTACCCTCCATGACTATGTTTCTTGTTGTGCTTAGGTGCAAATATGCAGAGTTGAGTCGAGATCAATTCATGATACTCCTTGGATTTTCTCAAATGTTGTGCTTTATAATAATTTATTTAGGTGGTGATGAGCCATCTACTTCATTTCATTTCTTTTACCAAACAGAAAAAATGCCATGGTTCCCTTGGAAAAAAGAACGAAAAAAAACATGGAATCGTTGATGCTAATTCGAGAATTCACACATTAAGATTTCAAAATTCGGAAACGCGAGTTTGTCTTCGAGTGGCTTTTGCACAACAAAGAAGAAACTTGTTGGCTCTGTTTTAAGCCTCAAGTGTCCTCAAAATGTCGTATAACGAGATCCACACATTGTTTATCAGCAGTCAGTCCTGAGACTTCCCGTGCGGTGATGAGGCAAGAAAGGGAACAACTTTTATTGCCGTTCTGCCTGTGTTTTGTGCCATGATCCTCTGGTCCTGAGTGGCTTCAGGCTGCACCCTTGAGAAGTTATATGGTTTCCTTCCTGATATTTGGCTGGTAACTTTTTCTTTTTCCAAATTATTGCAGGGGCAGAGATAACCAATCTAGTGCACAAGTACTTTAAGAGGTAATGCATATGTTGCTACCCTTACCTGTTCTAGTATTTTTCTTATTTAAAATGACACCTTATTGACTTCTGCTGCTGCTATTTGATGCCTGTTGTCAGGATGGAGGCGGAGAAATGTACTGTGGAACTGCTGTGGACTCAAGATTGGCTCATGGAACTTGGTAATGAATTAGTCCTCTTCTTGAGACATAGCTTTCTATTAGTCTTCTTCGTTGTAATATAGCACATCTGCAAGTGCATCCAACATTCAACAAGTGCATGTTTAGTGTCTTTAACTACAATTAATTTCAGGAACTGAGATGCAAATGTCTGCTCAGTTTACTCTGTTGTATGACCATAAACAATTATTCGAGTATAATATCTTAAAAAATTGTGTGTGGTTCCACCTTAAATTTTGTGATCTCTAACTTTGATGGTGGAAATGTTAAGCATGTACGATCCTTGAGGTTTTGTTAGTATTATCATCATTTCCTTGAGGTTTTGTGAGTATTATCATCATCATTTGCTGTTGCCGATATATGATCATGTGAATTAAGGGTCAGTTCTTTTGGTAGCTTAAAAAATAAGCCACCTCCTCCCCAGCTTTTCTCATAAGCCGCCTCTCTTATTTTATAGGATAACTAATTTAGAAGTCTCAACAAATTTCAAGGGGCGGCTTATTTTTTTAAGCTAGGGAGAGGCAGCTTATTTTTAAGCCGCCAAAAGAACTGGCCCTAACTGTCATAACCAGAGGCTTTTGTTGACACAATGTGACATCCTTCTGAGATTCACATCTTTATGGCCCATTGCAGATCAATGCTTGGAACTTGAAAGGTCAATTTACATGGATCGCAGATCACTACAATGGTGTCCAGTGTCGTCTCTACGTTTCAATATTCGAGCAGTAAGTTATATTCTGGTGTCGAGAGTTTCACGTCATGAGTGCATCCTGTTGCTTTGTCCTCAACTTTGCCTTGTGTTGTTTCTTCCTCAATATCAATCTTTTCTTCCTCAAGTTTCGAATTCATTCCCTTCAAACCATGCACACAGCTATTGATAGCGCATCTAATATTTCCTGTAATTCGTTTGCTCGGTTCCAAATTATGAACACTCAAGCTACCTGAATTGTAAAAAAGAAAAACTTGATGCAGGTGGTAGAATATGCTTCCTCTATTGGTCAAGGCAAAGCTGCCTCCAGAGCTGTGGATGTTTGCTTACGGTATATACATGGGGATACTTGTGCAATTGTATGTTTAATCGACTTGGCTCTATTTGTGACTATGTTGTGTTGTTTTCTAGAGCTTTGGAAGATTTCGACTGCCTACTGCGTAAGCTGCCGAGTGATGCTTTACTATCTCCTGAAGCCATCAGGAACAACATCACTAACGCCCTTGAAGCTTTAGAGAAGTACTACCAATTTTGACAATATTAGAAAAGAAAAAAAATCATGTACTTATACTGTCAAAATGAATCATTAGCTATCATTTTTAACTCTATTCCGATCTTTTTCAGTGTTTTGCAAATTGCGCCACCACCAATGATGGCGGGAGGAACAATGGTGGATGAAACAATGACGCCTGCAAATGCCCCAAAGAGACCAAAACCAATATTTGAACGTGGCAAGGAGCCAGGCCATAAAACTGAGCACATGCAGCCTGGCGGCAAGTTATCCTATGGTCGTGGCAAGAAGGCAGGCCACAAAATTGAGCCCATGCAGCCTGGCTTTTCCGATGGCAAGCTATCCCGTGGTCGCGGCAAGAAGGCAGGCCATGAGAAGGACAAATGTGATGATGACGAGTTTCGAGCGGAACTTGACCGGCAACTGGAACTCAACCTCCATGGCTCTTGGGGTCCCTGGTTGAGTTCTTTGCCCCAAGATGTTTGGTTCATTTTGGCGATTGCTTTCAGTGCACTAGTACGTGCATGCTTGCGATATCTAAATTAGTATCTTCATGCAAAGCCAAAGGTATTCTAGGTGCTACTTCTTGCTTTATTGCGTGTAAATGTTTGGATGTTGGTTACCGTATGATGAGCCTGGTTTGTATTAAGCAGTGGGCGTTAGTTCAAGCGAAGTTCTGTCGAGATATTCTTTGCTTATGTTAACTGGTGGTACATAGTGAGTTGCTCATACCAGATGGCCTCAAAAGGTACAACAAACCCTGACAATCCATAATCTGGTGAGTCAATTCGGCCTATTGCCCTGCCCTGCGGCGAGCACTATGCCGTGGCCTTCCTACGTTGGAACAGGACCAGGGGTGATCATATGTTTGATGTCCATGTCTTCTCGTCCCAGACAAAGGCATGGAGTAAGAAGGTGGCGTTGCTGGCTATATCAGAGTCTGATAGGAGATATTTTTATCGGCATGATACCTGCAGGCAGATCACGATTGGAAGCTCACTGGGCTGGTTGATCTCTTGCGTGGTATTCTTCTGCTTCCCAATCCATTCGATGAACATCCTGCGATCGAATACATCCCGTTTCCCGCATCAAGGCCGCCCGACGACGAAGGAGGATCTGACGTTCCTCAATATTTTCGTGACGTTGCCTGCTGCGATGATTTGATCAAGTTTGTCAACGTAGAATACCATGACCCTTCCAGTTGCAAGCCTTGCTGCGGCAGAAACAAAAGTTGGGAAGCCACCGTATGGAACAAAAAGCTTTCTTCAGGAGATTGGCTCCGGGGATTCACGGTTGATGTTGCCTGCCGACATCTCCCTTGACCAAAGCTATTCCGCTTTATTGCCGGAGCTGTGGGACGACGAGACAGAAAACTTACACCTGAAGAAACTGATTTTCTACACCCCCACGATCAGCATCTGCGATGATGATCTTCTTTACGTCATGTCCAAGGTGAATGATGAAGACGACAAGGCCTGGGTCATCACAGTTGACATGCATGAAACATGCGGTTGTGCAAGCAATAGCCCCGTTTTCTGCTGTCGACATCGACCTCCTCCCAATGCACCGTCCATGCTCCTTCCCCAAGTACCTCAACATGACCCCAGGTGATAGATCCTCCCTTCTCCCCCCCTAGCCCGTGTAATCTACTCAGCAATGCCATCTTTTGTACTCGTCTGTTGGTCACATGCATGCGCGTATTTAGGAGAGTATTTGGCAATATTCACATTGAAAATGCTGACACCATTTAGTTGTTCATCAACTTTGAACATTAGGTAGGGTACATATGTGTTGATTCATAGACGTTGATGCATTAGAAGGATGCGTTAGGCTGCCGCCCATGCTAAAAAAAATGTGCAAGTAATCAAGTATGGACTCATCTATAAAGGCCGATCACTCTCGTAGTTAGACAAAATTTACCGTCATGAAGGCACAGCCAAAGCTGAATCGTGAGTACTGTGCTTCATTATAAGAATTTAGGTGATGGTGAACCACCTCATTTTATTTCTTCAACCAAACAGAAAAAACAGCATGAGTCTCTTAGAAAAAAGAAAGGAAAACAATAACAGGGAATCATTTATTTTATTTTGAATAAAAGAGGTTTCCCTCCGATTTCATTAAAGAAACCAAAAGCGAACAAAGTCCAGATTCAGTAGGTTATCTTACAACGCAGCAAGCCCACACCGCAACTAAAGAACTAACTTCTACCGCGCCAGGAATATTACAAAAGGAGGAAATGCATCGCATACATCCATCATCTACTAGTTATAAGCAAGTTCAAGATTACAAGCCAGAAAACAGAACAAGGGTGGAAGCCCAGTCTCCTTCTCGCTGATTAAGCCTCCAGTCGACGAACTCCCAGTCTCCATCCCTGCGTCGCCTTATAAATCTCACTTGCCACCTGCTCGATTAGTTTTGCTCCCAGCTGCAGTAGTCTTTCCTCTGGCTTTTTTCTCTGCAAAATCAACCAGTCCACAATCCAGTTGCACATCAGATGAATGAAAATCATTGGATCATGTATTTTCTTTAGTCTTAAAATTATATCATTTCTGCATTTTCAAAGAGCCCAGAAAATAGCAGCACTTGCCACTAATACCAGTTTCTTTTCTGGTTTCTTAAAGGATTTTAATCACCCTCCCAGTAAGTCATTAAGGTTGGTTGGGCAGCGTCTGAGATCAAAGGCACATTTGATTAAACTCCAGACCAATCTGGCCGCTGAGCACTCAAAAAACAAGTGGTCAATGTTTTCTTCTTTCCCACAGTATACACATTCTTTTGAACCTTTCCATCCTTTTCTAAGCAAGGTATCTTTTGTCAAAATGCTTCTCCTGGCCACAAGCCAAAAGAACATTTTGATTTTTTGATGGTATATTCGTTTTCCACAAGAATTTATGAGGAAATTCAACTCCATCATTAATCAGGAAAGAATATAAAGATTTGACTGAAAATTTCCTACTCTTAGTAAGCATCCATAGGGGTTGATCTATCCCCCCATGCATCCTAACCTCCTCACATCTTTATTTTAAACTATTCCAAAGTTCATTTGTCTCTGTATTCAAATCTCTCCTAAAGCTAAACCCCTGCCACCCCCTGTTCACAGCTTCTGCCACTGAGATATTGTGGTCAAAGCTGATATTGTAAAGTCTAGGATACATCTCCTTCAGTGGTCTAGATCCTACCCACCAATCTTCCCAAAATCTGGTTTCATTCCCATCCCCAATCTTCTGTTTAACATGTTGAAAATATAGTTTTTTGACTTCCATCAAACTACTCCAGAATATCAACACATGTTCCTGTTTGGCTTTCAGAATATCAACACATGTTCCTGTTCCAGTCTCTAATTTCCATAGCCACTTAAATAAAAGAGCTTTGTTCATTACATCTAAGTTAATGATTCCAAGGCCCCCTAGATCTTTTGGCAAACAACAAGTTTTCCAATTGACTAGATGATATTTCTTTTTGTTTTTATCTTCCTACCATACCAGTCTAGCTCTAAAGAAATCAGCTTTTTTCCTCACTCCTACAGGGAGAGGGTAAAAGGACATCATGAAAAGTGGGATGTTTGTCAAACATGCCTACACAAGGGTTACTCTCCCAGCCATATTAAGGAGTCTACCCTGCCAGCATGCACATCTTTTTTCAATTTTTTCAGTGAATCCCTTCCAGAACTTATTTCCTAGTCTTACATCAGCCTAGATATTTAATAGGCATTTTTTCCACCTCACATGTGAAGATATCCTCGTATATACTGGTTTTATTAACTGCCTCACCAAACAAAAAAATCACTCTTATGAAAGTTTATGGTCAATCCTGACATCTGCTCAAAAGCAGTTAGTATGGATTTTAGATTTTTCGCAATGTCTTCATCATCTTGTAATAAAAAAATTGTATCATCTACATATTGTAACTTATTCACTTTACAGTTATTCAGTTCAGAAAGTACCCCTTTTACAAATCCCCCCTTGCATAGCATTGTCCAGAATAATGGCTAATGCATCTGCAGCAATATCAAAAAGCAAAGGTGACAGGGAATCTCCTTGTCTCAATCCTTTAAAAGTTTTGAAATAAGGCCCAATTCCATCATTTAATTTTACCCCTACATGTCCCCCTACCATGGTGTGCATCACCATGTCACACCACTTATCAGGGAATTTCTTTAATTTCAGCATTTTATACACAAAGAGCCACTTGATCTTATCATATGCTTTTTCAAAATCAACTTTAAAGAGAAGAGCACTCTGTTTCTTTTTGTGTATAGTGTTTAAAGCTTCATGCAGCACCACCACACCCTCCATAATGTATCTCCCTCTTATGGATGTTGTTTGATTTGGAGAAATAATTGGTCTAATCACTTTACTCAATCTATTCATCAGCACATTAGTGATGATTTTGAAACTCACATTAAGCAGGCAGATAGGTCTGAATTTTTGAATTTGCCTGGCATCTTTAATTTTTGGTACCAGGGTGATAATTCCATAATTAAGTCTAGATATGTCCAGTTTGCCAGAATGAAATTCATCTAATAGACCTTTTAGCTCCCATTTTACTAAATCCCAGAAGTTTTGATATAATTCAATGGGTAGGTCATCTGGACCAGGACTTTTATTTTTTTCATATTAAAAACCACCTCATATAATTCTTGCATACTAAAGGGTTCAATCAAATTTTTGGCTTGTTCTTCTGTAATGCCCGGCGCCTCTTGAATATTAAGGTTCACTGTAGAAATTTCAGGTTGGCCAAAAAGACCCTTGTAAAAATTAGTGATATATTTAATCAGTTTTCATCTCCCTCAATCACTCCCTCATCCTAGCTTAAAGAAAATATTCTATTCTTCCTCCTCCTCCCATTTACTTTGGCATGGTAGTACTTTGTATTGTTATCACCGTCCTTAATCTCTCTGTCTTTGTATCTCTACAGCCATTTTATTTCCTCCTGTTTCATCAATCTACCCAGTTGGGTCCTTAATTCTTTTTGTTCAATTCTGTCACCTGCAGATATACCCATTACCTCTATCCTTTTATCTATCTCATCCAGCCTACTCATAATATCTCTTTTTTATTTTCCTATCCAGTGCATCTGAATTCAATATCCAGCCTCTTACTTTTTGTCTAAATATTCTCAATTTCTTCTACCATCTATCTAAGATGTCTCCAGTTACTTGTATGTTCCACACTTTACATACAAATTCTCTGAATCCTTCTTTGAGCATCCAAGCATTTTCAAATCTAAATATTGTATTATTGTTCTTCTTCTCTCCAGAGTCCACTATCAGTGGTGTGTGATCAGATAATTCTCTTTCTAAAGCCTGGACAGTAGTTAGAGGATAATGTTCTTCCCAATCAAGGCAAATAAGGACCCTATCCAGTTTTTCATATGTGGGATCATTTTGATTATTGGCCCAAGTATATTTTCTCCCCCCAAAGGTAGTTCTCTTAGACCAGCTTGTTCAATTATAGCATTAAAGACAAAACTCCAGTGATCATTGCCAGTGGGTTTATTTTTTCAGTGTTATTCCTGATAACATTAAAATCTCCTCCTATCATCATTGGTATAGAGGAGTTGTCATGATATAATCTAGACAGTTCTGCCAGATAGGCATTTTTGCCAGATGGCTGAGCATCACCATATACCACTACAAGGTTCCATTCGAACTTGCTTTTTTTGTCATATATCAATGTCCTTATAAAGTAAGTCCCAATTTCCACACTGATAATCTCAAAATTGTCACAGTTAATACCCACTAGAATCCCTCCAGATTTTCCCCTTGGTTGGGACCATCTCCATTCAAAATTTCTCCCCCCACACAAATTATGTAGTTCATTTTTGGAAAGATTATCTTTAATAGTTTCCTGGATCCCAATAAATCCAGCTTCCTATTGCTAATGTTGTCTTTAATGAAATTCTTTTTACTATCTTTTCCTATCCCCCTAACATTCCAGAACATTCCTATCATTTTTCTTTATTTTTGCAATTCCTTTTTTTGTTTCCAGGTATACTAGCTGTCTTCCCACAGGAGAACCCTGGTGAGTTCGAGCTGGTCTTTTTTGTTTTAGAAAAGAAGTTCTTAAGATGTGTGAAGTGATCCATTTCTAACTCAGTATCAGAGAGGTCATCATCTGAGCATATTTCCTTAAGATCCACATCTCCAATATCTATGAGGTTAGGTTCATCATGTTGACCTTCCTCTTCTTTTTTTTGGACAAATATGCTGCATATAAAATTCTTTCCTACATTGCTCCATCCTAGCTATGATATCTAGATTAGTTTCAATCATGTTAATAGAGCAGCCTAAATCAGTACCAATTTTATCTGCCATATCTAACAAAGAAATATCATGACAGTTCAAATTATGAAGCTTACCATAGTTATCTTTAGCATCAGCTCTTTCTTTGGCCAGCTCTTCAATCCTGGCATCCTGCTTGCCTGCCAGTCTCCCACATCTTCTAAGCTGCTCCTCCTCCGTCTCACTATTTTCTGCATCTTTTTCTCCCTTTTCACCCCAACCTTTGTACCAAAAGATATAGATTCTTGGCTAACATTAAAGTCCACAGCCTCATTGTAATTGTTGTGCTCATCATCCTTCCTGTCAGTGTCCATGATCCTCAGATCAGCATCAGTAATCTCCTCCATTTCTTTCTCTCTTGCTTCCCACATCTCAATTTTGTCCACACATCTATCAATCACACCCTATTGCTTATTAATCAGTTCCATGAAGACTTTCTTATCTTGCTCCAGTTCCATGATCTTCTTCTCTTCTTTCATCCTGAGAGCTTTTTGCCTTGCCTTATCTTCTTCTAGATCTGTCACTTTCTTCAGGATCATCTCCATACTAGTCTCTACTCTCTTCCTTGCCTCCATCTCCAAGGCTTGCTCTTTTTGGATTCTCATTATTTCCTCATTTTTCTTCTTCAGCTCCTCAAATTGTGCTAACCCCAAACTTCCCAATGAGATCATCTCTTTATTTCCAATCACATTATCATCATCTCCTTCGTGTCTTTTTCTCATGGCTCCCTCACTGTTATCAACCTCTGTCTCCTCACTCCCATGTCTCTTGTGCTCTCCATACCATCCCATCTCTACCACACTCTCCAACTCAGGGACAATCCTATATATCATCAACTCCTTATCTGTGATTTCATTGTAAGCTGGAATTTTCTCATAATCTCTTATTCCAATCTTAGCTCTAATCTTCTCCTTAGCAATAGTGTTCATGTCAATCTCCAACACTGGCCCAAGAGTTGCAGCTACCTCACACATTCCAAAAAATGACTAAAGCATTCAGGCACCTTCCCAAACTGAGCCCAGATGGTATGCAATTTGCCAACAGCTTGTGAGTCAAAGCTCCATCCCTTCACATTGATAACAGCACCTGAGCCCAAAAGTGTAAAATCATTGCACTTGTTCAGTTCCACCAATCTCCCTTTGTTTGGAAATCTAACCAGAAAAGCATTCTCTCCATGCTTCTTGCATCTCCATTGCCAATTCCAATTGAACATGTAATGAAGTCTGTCTATCAGCTGAGTTTCATTGATCACTCCTGACACCACTGTAGTTATAGCCATTGGGTTTGGGTTTTCCACTTCTAAAGCTTCTTTAGCACTCTGTACTAGCAACACTCCAAGCCCCATGGCAGCATACCCAACAAATTTAGGCACTGTCTTAATCTGCTTCAGTCAGTTGCAATCATCAATGACATGATTTTTCTTGCCACATATCACACAATGTCCAATTGGGCAATCCTTGGTCAAGTGGTTCAGATCCTTACATTTGTTCAAGTGGTTCACATCTTACATCTGTTCTTCCCCCATCATGAGAGTTTCTATTGCTATACTGATCTCCATCATTAGCACCAAACCCTCTCTGTGCTTGGTTCCCCCCTTTACTGTTAATCATCAGAGCCTCTCTCCCTTGATTTCCTAGGTTCTTAGGGTCTGCCATCCCTCTGTTTGTTTCATTGATTCTGGAATCATTCCCTCCATGACTCTGTACAGCACTAGATCCAGGTCAAAGACTTGCCTCATTGCCAGAGAGAGATTTTCCTTGTGAGATTTGTGCTAACAGAGCGTTGAGTAGTACTTGTTGTTGTTTCAGTAGATCTTGTCCACTTTTATCCAAAGATCCAGAAGACTCCCCGTGATCAGCTCCAGCCCCTTCTTCTTTTCTTTTGATCTTACTGTTCGCAGCTTCTCCATCTTCAGCCTCTCCTCTAGCAAGAAGATCTTGTCTCGCCTCCTGTCTCTCTTGAGTTCGCCAGCTCTCTCTTCCTCTAGCCTGATCTTTCCTTTCTTCCCATGGAGTTAAGTTTCTGTGGTAATTCTCTCCTTCCTCTTTCCTTCTGTACTGCCACCCCTCTCTCTCACCTCTGTTGAAGCGACCTCTTCCTCCATCGAATCTTCCTCCAAATCTATCCATCTCCTCTCTTTCTTCTCCCCGCGGTGCACTAGTAAACCCTAACCCTGGCTCCCCCCATCCTACCTTTTATATATAGGTCAAGGTTAAGGCAGGAGAAGGAGTCAGAAAGCGCATTCTCACTCTCTGTGTCCACCTGCTCTGGGCCTGGCTATCCTCTAATTGGGCTTAGATCCAAGGCCCAGTTTTCCAAATCCACATCGGCTTCAATTTTCTTTTCCTGTTTTTTTGTGATTCTACTGCCACTGGCAGTATTAATCTCACAATTAGGTAAAACCAAAATATCAGTATCTAATCCTACCTCAGACCAAAAATCTGGTATATCTCTCTTTTGTCTCATTCTTTCCACAACCAAAGCACCACCCATCTCCCCTTTTTGTTTTATTGTACTATTTGCACTCACTGTTTTCCTTTCATCAGTTAACATGTTCTTGATCTTATTATGCTATCAGTAATGTCTACATCATCTATTTTAACCTTCATCTTTTTCACATTTTTTCTACTGCCTCTACTATGACAAATAGTCATTTCGCTTTGGCAATTATTTAGAAGGTATTTCTGGGCCATGGTATTCTCACCACTCGGATCTGATGAGTCGCTGTCCTCCTCACCAGACTCCTTCCCAGCCAGCAACCAAAAGCGGTTGCCGGCGGGGGAGAGGCCTAGCCCTCCGTCGCGAACTTGGCCGCCTCCTGAAGGCGTGGCGAGCGGCGCAGGAAGCGAGGAGATCTGCGTGGGGTGTAGAGCTTCCCCTTCATCTTCTTCACTCCCCCCTTCTCCACCGCCTGGCTCGATCCCACTCCCAGATCTGCCTGCTCCTCCTCCGACTCCACCTCACTGTCTTCGATCTGGATGGGCACCCAGCGAGTCCTAGGAGTGGGAATGGCCATCACCGCCCCTACCACGAACTCCTCTGGGCCGGTGGGGAGGCGGCGTCGTGACCGGAACGCCCACCACTTCCGCCTCTGCGCCTGGTCACCGCCTTCCGTCTCCTCCATAGCCCAGACTAGAGCGGCCAACGAGCTCACCGGTGCACCAGTCGGAGTGGTCATCCCATTCGGAGTGAGCCGCTCGTCTTCCTCCACAGTCAAGTTTCTGAAGACGCGCTTGTTGGGGAACGTTGCAGAAAATTAAAATTTTCCTACGGTTTCACCAAGATCTATCTATGAGTTCATCTAAGCAACGAGTCAAGAGAGAGAGTTTGCATCTACATACCACTTGTAGATCGAGTACGGAAGGCGTTCGAGGGAGTGGTGATGATGAAGACGTTCCCAACGTGATTCCGATCACCGATGACCAAGTGCCGAACGGACAGCACCTCCGCGTTCAACACACGTGCGGGGACGATGGCGTCTCCTCCGTCTTGATCCAGCAAGGATGAAGGAGAGGTTGAGGAAGACAACTCCAATGGCAGCACGACGGGCGTGGTGCGGTTGGTGCAGTTCTCGGCAGGCTTCGCCAAGCTTGCGTGGAGAAAGAGAGGTGTTGGGGAGGGAGGGCTGCACCTTCAATCGTGTGTGCAGCCCTCCCCACCCCTCTATTTATAGGAGGAAGGGAGGGGCGGCCCCTCTAGATGGCATCTAGAGGGGGCGGCGGCCAAGGGAGGAGGAAAGGGGTGGCTTGCCCCCAAGCCAAGGGGCGCCTTTGCCCCTTTAGGTTTCCCTCCCCAAGCCCTAGCCGCATGGGCCTAGGTGGGAGGTGCGCCCAGCCCACCAGGGGCTGGCTCCCTCCCACTTAGCCCATGTGGCCCCAGGAGGTGGCCCCTCCAGTGGACCTCGGAACTCTCCCGGTGGCCCCGGTACATTACCGGTATACCCTCAAACTTTCCGAGTCCGTTTAACCACTTTCCATATATAAATCTTTACCTCCGGACCGTTCCGAACTCCTCGTGACGTCCGGGATCTCATCCGGACTCAACAACATTCGGTAATCACATACTTGTCTTCCTATTAACCCTAGCGCCACCGAACCTTATGTGTAGACCCTACGGGTTCGGGAGACATGCAGACATGACCGAGACGCTCTCCGGTCAATAACCAATAGCGGGATCTGGATACCCATGTTGGTTCCCACACGCTCCTCGATGTTGTCATCGGATGAACCACGATGTCGAGGGTTCAAGCAACCCCGTATGCTATTCCCTTTGTCAGACGGTATGTTACGCGTGCGAGACTCGATCGTCGGTATCCCAATACCTCGTTTAGTCTCGTTACGGCAAGTCACTTTACTCGTGCCGTAATGCATGATCCCGTGACGGACACTTGGTCACTTTGAGCTCATTATGATGATGCACTACCGAGTGGGCCCGGTGATACCTCTCCGTCATACGGGTGACAAATCCCTGTCTCGATCCGTGTCAACCCAATGAGACACTTTCGGAGATACCTGTAATGCACCTTTATAGTCACCCGATTCGTTGTGACGTTTGGTACACCCAAAGCATTCCTACGGTATCCGGGAGTTACACGATCTCACGGTCTAAGGAAGAGATACTTGACATTGGAAAAGCTCTAGCAAAGCGAACTACACGATCTTTGTGCTATGCTTAGGATTGGGTCTTGTCCATCACGTCATTCTCCTAATGACGTGATCCCGTTGTCAATGACATCGATGTCCATAGTCGGAAACCATGACTATCCGTCGACCAACGAGCTAGTCAACTAGAGGCTCACTAGGGACGTATTGTGGTCTATGTATTCACACGTGTATTACGATTTCCGGATAATACGATTATAGCATGAATAAAGACAATTATCATGAACAAGGAAATATAATAATAATGCTTTTATTATTGCCTCTAGGGCATATTTCCAACAGTCTCCCACTTGCACTAGAGTCAATAATCTAGTTTACATTGTGATGAATCGAACACCCATAGAGTTACGGTGTTGATCATGTTTTTCCGTGGAAGAGGTTTAGTCAGCGGATCTGCGACATTCAGATCCGTATGCACTTTACAAATTTCTATGTCTCCATCTGAACATTTTCACGGATGGAGTTGAAGCGACGCTTGATGTGCCTGGTCTTCTTGTGAAACACAGGCTCCTTGGCTAGTGCAATAGCTCCGGTGTTGTCACAGAAGAGTTTGATCGGCCCCGACGCATTGGGTATGACTCCTAGGTCGGTGATGAACTCCTTCACCCAAATTGCTTCATGTGCTGCCCCCGAGGCTGCCATGTACTCCGCTTCACATGTAGATCCCGCCACGACGCTCGCGCTTGCTGCACCAGCTTCTTGCTCCACCATTCAACATATACACGTATCCGGTTTGTGACTTAGAGTCATCCAGATCTGTCCGAAGCTAAGCGTCCGACGTAACCCTTCTGACGAGCTCTTCGTCACCTCCATAAACGAGAAACATGTCCTTTGTCCTTTTCAGGTACTTCAGGATATTCTTGACGGCTGTCCGGTGTTCCTTGCGGGATTACTTTGGTACCTTCCTACCAAACTTACGGCAAGGTTTACATCAGGTCCGGTACCTGACATGGCATACATAATAGATCCTATGGCTGAGGCATAGGGGATGACACTCATCTCTTCTTTATCTTTTGCCGTGGTCGGGCATTGAGCTAAGCTCAATCTCACACCTTGCAATCTGTGCAAGAACCCCTTCTTGGACTGATCCATTTTGAACTTCTTCAAAATCTTATCAAGGTATGTGCTTTGTGAAAGACCTATGAGGCGTCTCGATCTATCTCTATAGATCTTAATGCCTAATATATAAGCAGCTTCTCCAAGGTCCTTCATTGAAAAACACTTATTCAAGTAGGCCTTAATGCTGTCCAAGAATTCTATATCATTTCCCATCAAAAGTATGTCATCTACATATAATATGAGAAATGCTCTGAGCTCCCACTCACTTTCTTGTAAACGCAGGCTTCTCCATAAGTCTTCATAAACCCAAACGCTTTGATCATCTCATCAAAGCGAATGTTCCAACTCCGAGATGCTTGCACCAGCCCATAAATGGATCGCTGGAGCTTGCATACTTTGTTAGCGTCCTTAGGATCGACAAAACCTTCCGGCTGCATCATATACAGCTCTTCCTTAAGATATCCGTTAAGGAACGCTGTTTTGACGTCCATCTGCCATATCTCATAATCATAGTATGCGGCAATTGCTAACATGATTCGGACGGACTTAAGCTTCGCTACGGGAGAGAAAGTCTCATCGTAGTCAATCCCTTGAACTTGTCGATAACCCTTAGCGACAAGTCGAGCTTTATAGATGGTGACATTACCATCCGCGTCCGTCTTCTTCTTAAAGATCCATTTGTTTTCTATCGTCGCCGATCATCGGCAAGTCACCAAAGTCCACACTTTGTTTTCATACATGGATTCTATCTCGGACTTCATGGCTTCTAGCCATTTGTTGGAATCTGGGCCCGCCATCGCTTCTTCATAGTTCGAAGGTTCATTGTTGTCTAACAACATGATTTCCAAGATAGGGTTGCCGTACCACTCACAGTGCGGAACGTGTCCTAGTGGACCCACTGAAGTTCAAGAGCAACTTGATCCGAAGTACCTTGATCATCATCATGAATTTCCTCTTCAGTTGGTGTAGGCATCACAGGAACACTTTCCTGAGTAGCACTACTATCCTGTTCAAGGGGTAGTACTTCATCGAGTTCTACTTTCCTCCCACTTACTTCTTTCGAGGGAAACTCTTTTCGAGAAAGGATCCGTTCTGGCAACAAAGATCTTGCCCTCAGATCTTAAGTAGAAGGTATACCCTATGGTTTCCTTAGGGTATCCTATGAAGACGCATCTTTCCGACTTGGGTTCGAGCTTTTCAGGTTGAAGTTTCTTGACATAAGCATCGCATCCCCAAACTTTTAGAAACGACAGCTTAGGTTTCTTCCCAAACCATAATTCATACGGTGTCGTCTCAGCGGACTTAGACGGTGCCCTATTTAAAGTGAATGTAGCTGTCTCTAGAGCGTATCCCCAAAATGATAGCGGTAAATCGGTAAGAGACATCATAGACCGCACCATATCCAATAGAGTGCGACACGACGTTCGGACACACCATTACCTGAGGTGTTCCAGCGGCGTTAGTTGTGAAACGATTCCACATTTTCTTAAGTGTGTACCAAATTCGTGACTTAAATATTCTCCTCCACGATCTGATCGTAGAATTTTATCTTTCGGTCACGTTGATTCTCTACTTCATTCTGAAATTCCTTGAACTTTTCAAAGGTCTCAGACTTGTGTTTCATCAAGTAGACATACCCATATCTACTCAAGTCATGTGAGAGTGAGAACATAACGATACCCTCCATGAGCCTCAACGCTCATTGGACCGCACACATCGGTATGTATGATTTCCAACAAGTTGGTTGCTCGCTCCATTGTTCCGGAGAACGGAGTCTTGGTCATCTTGCCCATGAGGCATGGTTCGCATGTGTCAAATGATTCATAATCTAAAGACTCCAAAAGTCCATCAGCATGGAGCTTTTCATGCGCTTGATACCAATGTGACCAAGGCGGCGGTGCCACAAGTATGTGGGACTATCGTTATCAACTTTACATCTTTTGGTATTCACACTATAAACATGTGTAATACTACGCCGAGATTCATTAGGAATAAACCATTGACCATGAGCATGACCATAATACATATCTCTCATATAAATAGAACAACCATTATTCTCGGATTTAAATGAGCAGCCATCTCGCATTAAACAAGATCCAGATACAATATTCATGCTCAAACTTGGCACCAGATAACAATTATTAAGGTTCATAACTAATCCCGTAGGTAAATGAAGAGGTAGCGTGCCGACGGCGATCACATCGACTCTGGAACCATTCCCGACGCGCATCGTCACCTTGTCCTTTGCCACTTTCCGCTTATTCCGCAGCTCCTGCTGTGAATTACAAATATGAGCAACGGCACCGGTATCAAATACCGGGAGTTACTACGAGTAATCGGCAAAGTACACATCAATTACATGTATATCAAATATACCTTTGGTGTTGCCGGCCTTCTTGTCCGCTAAGTATTTGGGGCAGTTCCGCTTCCAATGACCCTCCCTTGCAATAAAAGCACTGGTCTCGGGTTTGGGTCCATTCTTTGACTTCTTCCGGCAACTTGCTTACGGTAGCGGCAACCTCCTTGCCGTCCTTCTTGAAGTTCTTCTTACCCTTGCCCTTCTTGAACTTAGTGGTCTTATTGACCATCAACACTTGATGTTCTTTCTTGATTTCAACCTCGGCTGAGTCCAGCATAGAGAACACTTCAGGAATGGTCTTTACCATCCCACGCATGTTGTAGTTCATCACAAAGCTCTTGTAGCTTGGTGGGAAGCGATCGGAGGATTCTGTCAATGACCGCCTCATCGGGGAGGTTAATGTTCAAATTTGGGTCATACGGTTGTGCAACCCAGGACATCTTGATATGTGCTCACTTGTAACTGTTTTCCTCCATCTTACAACTATAGAACTTGTCGGAGATGTCATATCTCTCGACCCGGCGTGAGCTTGGAAAACAAGTTTCAGCTCCTCGAACATCTCATATGCTCCGTGATGCTCAAAAGCGCTTTTGGAGCCCCGGTTCTAAGCTGTAAAGCATGCCGCCGAACGAGGGAGTAATCATCGGTTGAGTTTGCCAAGCATTCATAATGTCTTGGTTCTGCAGACGGGAGGCGTCACCTAGCGGTTCTTCTAGGACATATTGTTTCCTGGCAGCTATGAGGATGATCCTCAAGTTAGGACCCAGTCCGTATAGTTGCTGCCGTCATCTTTCAGCTTGGTTTTCTCTAGGAGCAGCGTTGAAGTTCAAGTTGACATGAGCGTTGGCCATTTGATCTACAAGACATATCATTTAAAAGTTTTAGACTAAGTTCATGATAATTAAGTTCATCTAATCAAATTTAAATGAACTCCCACTTAGATTAGACATCCCTCTAGTCATCTAAGTGTTACACGATCCGAGTCGACTAGGCCGTGTCCGATCATCACGTGAGACGGACCAGTCTCGTCGGTGAACATTCTCATGTTGATCGTATCTTCCATACGACTCATGTTCGACTTTTCGGTCTCTGTGTTCCGAGGCCATGTCTGTACATGCTAGGCTCGTCAAGTAAACCCTAAGTGTTTTCGCGTGTGTAAATCTGTCTTACACCCGTTGTATGTGAACGTAAGAATCCATCACACCCGATCATCACGTGGTGCTTAGAAACGACGAACTTTGGCAACGGTGCACAGTTAGAAACACTTCTTGAAATTGTTGTAAGGGATCATCTTATTTACTACCGTCGTTCTAAGTAAACAAGATGTATAAACATAATAAACATCACATGCAATTATATAGTAGTGACATGATATGGCCAATATCATAAAGCTCCATTGATCTCCATCTTCGGGCTCCATGATCATCTTGTCACCGGCATGACACCATGATCTCCATCATCATGATCTCCATCATTGTGCCTCCATGAAGTTGTCACGCCAACGACTACTTCTACTTCTATGGCTAACGCGTTTAGCAATAAAGTAAAGTAAGTTACATGGCGTTCTTCAATGACACGCAGGTCATACAAAATTAAAGACAACTCCTATGGCACCAGCCGGTTGTCATACTCATCGACATGCAAGTCGTGATTCCTATTACAAGAACATGATCTCATACATCACAATATGTCATTCATCATTCATCACAACTTGGCCATATCACATCACATGTCAATTGCTGCAAAAACAAGTTAGACGTCCTCTAATTGTTGTTGCATCTTTTACGTGGCTGCAATTTGGGTTCTAGCAAGAACGCTTTTCTTACCTACGAATAACCACAACGTGATCTTGTCAACTTCTATTTACCCTTCATAAGGACCCTTTTCATCGAATCCGCTCCAACTAAAGTAGGAGAGGCAGACACCCGCCACCCACCTTATGCAACTAGTGCATGTTTGTCGGTGGAACCGGTCTCACGTAAGAGCACGTAAGGTTGGTCCGGCCGCTTCATCCCACAATACCGCGGAAGCAAGATAAGACTAGTAGCGGCAAGTAAATTGACAAGATCCACGCCCACAACTAAATTGTGTTCTACTCGTGCAAAGAGAACTACGCATAGACCTAGCTCATGATGCCACTTGTTGGGGAGCGTTGCAGAAAATTAAAATTTTCCTACGGTTTCACCAAGATCTATCTATGAGTTCATCTAAGCAACGAGTCAAGAGAGAGTTTGCATCTACATACCACTTGTAGATCGAGTACGGAAGCGTTCGAGGGAGTGGTGATGATGAAGACGTTCCCAACGTGATTCCGATCACCGATGACCAAGTGCTGAACGGACAGCACCTCCGCGTTCAACACACGACGGGACGATGGCGTCTCCTCCGTCTTGATCCAGCAAGGATGAAGGAGAGGTTGAGGAAGACAACTCCAATGGCAGCACGACGGCGTGCAGTGCGGTTGGTACGGCAGTTCTCCGGCAGGGCTTCGCCAAGCTTCGCGTGGAGAAAGAGAGGTGTTGGGGAGGGAGGGCTGCACCTTCAATCGTGTGTGCAGCCCTCCCCACCCCTCTATTTATAGGAGGAAGGGAGAGGGGCGGCCCCTCTAGATGGCATCTAGAGGGGGCGGCGGCCAAGGGAGGAGGAAAGGGTGGCTTGCCCCCAAGCCAAGGGGCGCCCCTTTGCCCCTTTAGGGTTTCCCTCCCAAGCCCTAGCATGGGCCTAGGTGGGAGGTGCGCCCAGCCCACCAGGGCTGGCTCCCTCCCACTTAGCCCATGTGGCCCCCGAGGGGTGGCCCCTCCCGGTGGACCTTCGAACTCTCCGGTGGCCCGGTACATTACCGGTATACCCCGAAACTTTCCGAGTCCGTTTAACCACTTTCCATATATAAATCTTTACCTCCGGACCATTCCGAACTCCTCGTGACGTCCGGGATCTCATCCGGGACTCCGAACAACATTCGGTAATCACATACTTGTCTTCCTATTAACCCTAGTGTCACCGAACCTTAAGTGTGTAGACCCTACGGGTTCGGGAGACATGCAGACATGACCGAGACGCTCTCCGGTCAATAACCAACAGCGGGATCTGGATACCCATGTTGGTTCCCACACGCTCCTCGATGTTGTCATCGGATGAACCACGATGTCGAGGGTTCAAGCAACCCGTATGCTATTCCCTTTGTCGACGGTATGTTACGTGCCGAGACTTCGATCGTCGGTATCCCAATACCTCGTTTAGTCTCGTTACGGCAAGTCACTTTACTGCCGTAATGCATGATCCCGTGACGGACACTTGGTCACTTTGAGCTCATTATGATGATGCACTACCGAGTGGGCCCAATGATACCTCTCCGTCATACGGAGTGACAAATCCTGTCTCGATCCGTGTCAACCCAACAGACACTTTCGGAGATACCTGTAATGCACCTTTATAGTCACCCGATTACGTTGTGGACGTTTGGTACACCCAAAGCATTCCTACGGTATCCGGGAGTTACACGATCTCACGGTCTAAGGAAGAGATACTTGACATTGGAAAAGCTCTAGCAAAGCGAACTACACGATCTTTGTGCTATGCTTAGGATTGGGTCTTGTCCATCACGTCATTCTCCTAATGACGTGATCCCGTTGTCAATGACATCGATGTCCATAGTCGAGAAACCATGACTATCACGTCGACCAACGAGCTAGTCAACTAGAGGCTCACTAGGGACGTATTGTGGTCTATGTATTCACACGTGTATTACGATTTCCGGATAATACAGTTATAGCATGAATAAAGACAATTATCATGAACAAGGAAATATAATAATAATGCTTTTATTATTGCCTCTAGGGCATATTTCCAACAGCGCTTCCCCGCGCGTCGCATCTCCTTCCTGGCGGAGAACCAGGAGATCACCTCCCTCGCCCGCTCCAGCTTCGCTTCGTCTCCGCTAGCGAGCTCCACCATGGCCCGCTCCATCTTCATCCTCCAATCGGCCATGGTCGCTAAGGTCGTCGCGCTCTCGCTCTGGATGTGGATGCGATGGGTCGGGGTGAGTGGGGATTTTTTTGCTTCGGGTGGGTCGACCCGCCTCCGGGGGTGGGGGATTTATTTCCACCCCCCGCATTCATGGCGGTCACCTCCCTCGGAATTCCCCCCGCCGCCCTCATTATCCAACATGTCTCATCTTCAATTCGAGCCACGTGACATGGCATCCAAATCACCGAACTCCATGAAACTTTATCTCGATCCCGCAACCCTCGACTGTCAACGATCCTTCCCTCCTCATCAATCAGCAGAATTCGTCGAATCATACCTTGAATGAGGAGAATTCCACTTCGGTACTGCAGAATCCCCGCCTGGAGAAGGTTCAGGATGTACTGGACCGGCCAGCTCTCGTCGTCTCGAACATCTTCATCCAGTGTATCGTCGTCGCGGATGGGTGTGTCATCATCGATCTTCTCCGGGGGCTCGTCTTCCCCCTCAACGTCGTGCCGATCGCCGCACAGGTTGCGTGATGCGCCAATCATTGCGCCCCTCGACCCCAGGGAAGACGTTATTCACATTGAATTCACTCATTAGAAGTAATATGATGATTCGAATTCACTCATGAGAAGTTATATCTGGATAGGAAATAATAACAGGGAATTCAGGCTGGGACCTCCCCCATTGAATCAAAAATTGAACCCTTCAGAAATTATACAGTTTCCTTCCTGATATTTTGTTCTTAACTGTTTCTTTATCCAAATTATTGCAGGCGTATATATAACCAACATAGCGCACAAGTACTTTACAAGGTAATGCATATTTTGCTATCTTTACCTGTTCCAGTCTTATTCTTATTTGCATGACAAGTTATTGATTTCTACTTCTGCTGCTATTTGATGCTTATTGTCAGGATGGATGTGGAGAAATGTATTGAGGAATTTATGTGGACTCGAGACTGGCTTAGGGAACTTGGTAACGAATTAGTCCACTTCTTGGGGCATAGCTTTCTGTTAACTTCCGTTAATATAGCACATGTGCAAGTGCGCATATGCATCCAACATTTACCAAGTGCATGTTTAGCGTATTTAAGTATAATTAATTTCTTGAACATCATACGCAAATATCTGCTCAGTTTACTCTGTTTTATGACCATAAACAATTGTTCAAGTCAAGTATAATATCTTTGAAAATTATGTGCGGTCTCCACCTTAAATATTTGTACTCCCTCCGTTCCTAAATATAAGTCTTTTTAGACATTTGAAATGGAATACAACATACGGATATATGTAGACATATTTTAGAGTGTAGATTCACTCATTTTGCTTCGTATGTAGTCATTTGGTGGAATCTCTAGAAAGACTTATATTTGGGAACGGAGGGAGTAATCTGTAACTTTGGTGGTGGACATGTTAAGCATTTACAATCCACTGGGTTTTGTTAGTATTATTATCTCTTGCTGCCGGTCTATGATCTTGCAAATTAACTGTGATAACCAGAGGCTTTTGTTGACATAGTGTGATACATATTTCTGATTAGATTCACATTTTTATGGTCCATTGCAGGTCAATGCTTGGAACATGAAAGGTCAATTTACATCAATTGTAGCTCACTAGTCTGTCCAGTGTCGTCTCTACGTTTGATTACTCCAGCAGTAAGTTCTGTTCTAGTGTCCAGAGTTCCATGTTATGAGTGCATCATGTTGTTTTGTCCTCAACTTTGCCTTGTGTTGTTTCTTCCTTAATAGCATCGATCTTTGCTTCCTTAAGTTTTGAATCCATTCCCTTCAAACAATGCACACAAATGTTGATACAGCATCTATTTTCCCATAATTTGTTTTCTCGGTTCCGAATTATGAACAATCGGCTTACCTGAATCACTAAAAAAAACTTGATGCAGGTGGTAGAATACGCTTCCTCTGTTGGTGAAGGCAAAGCTAAAGCTGCCACCGAAGCTGTGGATGTTTGCTTACGGTATATACACGAGGATATATACTTGTGCAATTGTATGTTCAATTGACTTGGCTCTATTTGTGACTACGGTGTTTTTTTCCTACAGCTTTGGAAGATTTCAACTTGCTACTGTGCAAGCCGCGAAGTGATGCATGAAAATTTACTAAAGCCATGAGGAAAAAATCAATACCACCCTTAAATCTTTAAAGAAGTATTATACAAAATAAAAAAAACAATGTACTTTGATTGTCAAAATGAATCATTACCTATAATTTTTACCCTTCCCCATCTTTTTCAGCGTCTTGCAAATTGCGCCACAATCAATGATGGCAGAAGGAACAACAATGGATGGATCAACGACCCTTGCAAATGCCTGCCACCAAAAGAGATCCAATATCTTATTCCACGAAGTAAGTATCCTGAAAATCCTTGATTTAGTTTCGAGTAATAAACTAATCAGTATTTGAACGTCGTGAGGGACCAGGCCATAAAATTGAGTACATAGAGCCTGGCTTTTCCGATGCCAGCAAGAAGGCAGGCCATGAGAAGGACCAATGTGACGATGAGCATCAAGTGGAACTCAACCGGCAACTGGAAATCGACGAGTTTCAAGTGGAACTCAACCGGCAACTGCAACTAATCTCCATGGCTCTCTGGGTCCCTGGTTGAATTCTTTGCCCCAAGAGGTTTGGCTCATTTTGGCGATTGCTTTTAGTGCACTATTTATGTATGCTTGCGATATGTAAATTAGTATCTTCATTCGAACTTCAGTGTAGGTGAACGGTCCGCTATGCAAAGCCAAAGATGTTCTAGGTGCTACTTGTTGCTCTGTTGCATGTCAATGCTTGGTTTGGGGTTAACGACGTATGAGCCTGGTTTGTAGTACAAAACAGTGGGCGTTAGTTGAAGCGAAGTTCTGTTGAGACATTCTTTTTTTGTGTTAAGCTGGTGGTACATACATGGAGATTAGTTGAAGCAAGCAGCAAGCTCGCTTCCTGCTTGCTGATAATTTTTACCCTTCCCCATCTTTTTCAGCGTCTTGCAAATTGCGCCACAATCAATGATGGCGGAAGGAACAACAATGGATGGATCAACGACCCTTGCAAATGCCTGCCACCAAAAGAGATCCAATATCTTATTCCACGAAGGAAGTATCCTGAAAATCCTTGATTTAGTTTCGAGTAATAAACTAACCAGTATTTGAACGTCGTGAGGGACCAGGCCATAAAATTGAGTACATAGAGCCTAGCTTTTCCGGTGCCAGCAAGAAGGCAGGCCATGAGAAGGACCAATGTGACGATGAGCATCAAGTGGAACTCAACCGGCAACTGGAACTCGACGAGTTTCAAGGAACTCAACCGACAACTGCAACTAATCTCCATGGCTCTCTGGGTCCCTGGTTGAATTCTTTGCCCCAAGAGGTTTGGCTCATTTTGGCGATTGCTTTTAGTGCACTATTTATGTATGCTTGCGATATGTAAATTAGTATCTACATTCGAACTTCAGTGTAGGTGAACGGTCCGCTATGCAAAGCCAAAGATGTTCTAGGTGCTATTTGTTGCTCTGTTGCATGTCAATGCTTGGTTTGGGGTTAACGACCGTATGAGCCTGGTTTGTAGTACAAAACAATGGGCGTTAGTTGAAGCGAAGTTCTGTTGAGACATTCTTTTTTTGTGTTAAGCTGGTGGTACATACACGGTGAATTTCTCGTGATGACCTCAAAAGGTATAACAAACCCTGGCAATCAACTGAAGCCAATATTGAGATGGTTCTATAACCAATCATCAGTTGCAGAAAAGGAAGCATGGATATTTTATTTCACTGCCTTGTCTTGGTAAACGATTACTAGTTGAATGTTGTGTTGGATGGCAAGCGAGAAATTCGTCTTGAGGACGGGCGGACGTGGTGCATAGCCTCTGTGCTGTTAGAACGGGCTAGCTAGGATGACAACCTAGTCAGCTCCCAGCTGGCGGCCTTCTCGTGCGTTGCTGCGGGATAAAAAAGTGAAGTATAGAGAAATTGATCTACTTTGTGATTGGGCAGGAGCTCATATCATCTTAAATCTTGAGATCACCTATGGAGAGTGATGACATCTAACTATCCGGAGTGAATTGCAGAAAACCACCACATTGAAACGAAGGGTTGCAGAAAACACTCTTCTACGAATTTGTGGCAGAAAACACTGATTCTGGGCTTAATCATTTGCAGAAAGCACTGATCCATCTTTTGAGGCATTTTAACCGTGATTTTGACATGTGGGGGCCGCATTTGATGACGTGGCATAACGGTTCACAGTAAACGACGTTAGCCTGGTCTTTACGCACAAAAAATCTCCCAAAGAAAAATCACCTCGGCCTCCCCTACCCCGATCCAGATCGGGATCGGCCATTCCCTGCTCCTGCCCAGCTATTGTCATTCCCTCCGGCGTGCACGTGCTCTGCTGCACGTTGGACATGGCGGCAGCGGCGCTGCACCGGCGGGCCGCCGCCTTCTGCCGGGCGCCAAGATGGGCTCGCTGCCCAACAACACCACCACCGCGGCCGGGCGGCTAAAGGTCGCCGCCAATCGCACCACCGCCGCAGCTGGGCCAAGGTGCTCGCCGCTTCCTTTCGCTGGCTGCAGCAGGCGGCATGCAGCGAGGCCGCAAGCAGCAGCAAGGGCGGCGCAGCAGCGGGCCGCAGCAAAGAAGCGGTGGCGGCTCGCAAAGACGAGCACGAATAGGAGCGGCGGGGCACAAGCATCAGCGGCCGGGAACAAGCAAGTTGCGGCCACAGAGCACAAGACTGGAGCAAGCAGAGTCTCTGGACGTTGACCTTCGAAGCCACTAGAGCACGAGCGCTCGGTGGCCGGCGGCAGATTACAGCCGAGCTAGGGCAAGGGCTTGATTGCGCTTTTTTCTGATTGAAGGGTGCCTATGCAAAACTACCAGGGAAGTCACTGTAGCGCTGACTGACGTCCTTACCTCCTGTCCGTTACGCCATGTCATAAAAACGGGACCCACATGTCATAAAGGAGATTAAAATGCCCAAACAGATGGATCAGTGCTTTCTGCAAATGATTAAGCCCAGAATCAGTGTTTTCTGCCACAAATTCGTAGAAGAGTGTTTTCTGCAACCCTTCGCTTCAATGTGGTGGTTTTCTGCAATTCACTCAACTATCTGGGTGCCTAACCGTTAGACATCAGCACATGACGCCCATTTCCTAGTGATTCGCCATCAGACGCAATAGGAAGAAGCTACAATTTTGAAACAACCGAGGTTTTCCATTGGACCGCAAGCCATTTCCTAGCGATTCGGCGCGTGGCATAGTAGAAAGCCAAATTGTGAAACAATCGAGGCTATTCAATGGATCGCAACACATAGTGCATGGAGACAAGACACCGGACATTCTCTTTGATATAATTCTCGTAAACCTCAACCTAGATTGGTTGCAATTTTGCTATTCCTCCTCCCCATGCATCTCATTCTCCATTACCACACCATGAGAAGACAAGATTTAATATTGGTCCAGCCTTTCTCTCAACATGCCCTTGGCTCTACCGTACCATGTTGTCCCTCCACCCTACCATCTCAAGCCCTTGGAGAATATCCTCACATTATTGTTAAAATGTGTTCATGTCACTTGCATTCGGTGCCACAATGTCAAAAATGAGGTCGCGATAATGATTAGCTTCCCTCCCCTCTCTCAAGTCTCCACATTGGGCTCCACTCTACATTCACTCTATGGTGGGCTCCACATTCGTTAAAGCTGGGATGGTTGGAGAGATTATGTATGCCTTCACCTCTATGATAGGCACCGACTGTAGCAAGGATCTTAGAGCATCATCTACAGCCGGCATATCTCAACTTCTCCTCAAACATCCAAGGACGCGTGACCGGACATGAAAGAAAAGGAAAAAAATGACAACCGGACCCCTCATATCATCCATGTATGTCCAGGCTGTCCGTGAACCCACAATTGAGGACAAATGTAGGGAAAATATAATGGTTTGCGGACGCACCCGAACATACCCGGTCAGTCTGCCATGTAGACGCGGCCCACCCCGGGCGATGCTAGCCGATGCACCGCTAGCCATGCCCTCACCCTCGTCAGATTGTCGAACCCTTCCACGCCCAATTCTCGATGGTAGAGAAAAAGAGTAGTATAGTAGCGACAACGAATGAGGAAGGAGAGCAAACGACAATGATATGGATTGGTAGGCAATTTTTGGGGGGAAACCGCCTCTACTTCATCCATGTTAGAGGTTGGTTTTTTCAACTAGAACCGTCTCCAATAGTGTGCATGTCAGCTGATTTGAGGCGGCTAGAGATTTTTATGCTCTTACCGCCTCCTTCGATCACCTATAATGCTCGTGTTTGTACAGTGTTAGGGTTAGATTTTTATGAGAGAAGTTCACTTTACAAGCTGGAACAATTCGCTTTGTCTAATAATCAACCCTAAACAGTACAAACGGTTAGGAATCAGCCCCAAACTCTCGAAACATGTTCGGCAAAAATGTCTGAAACTTTCCCATAAACAAACTTAGTCTTCTTTATATAATTATATTGAATTTTTCTAGTATCATTAGACAAAAATTCACAAAAAAAGGCTATAGGCGGACGTGGTTGCGGACTGGGCTAATTGACTAGATGGTTAACGGGTCAAACTTGGCCTACTGAGCGAAATCCATGTTCATGGGAGTGAATGGTTGAATCCTGGCCATTTTTTATAATTCGGGTTGAATCTTATACGGTTTTAGAGTTCTGGGTTGAATGTTAGACAAGCCAAATAGTCCAGGGTTGTAAAGTGGACTCCTCTTTTTTTAATTGAGGATTATATCTTTCCATTTAGGTTAGGGTTAGGTTTGTGGTTTAGGGTTGGAGTTTGCCATTTAGGATTATGGTTCATTGTTAATAAAAATGGCATCCAACATAAAGTGGTAAATGGCATACAGGTGAAAGTGTTAAATGCATTTGGGGGGTTGGGGGGGGGGGGGGGGGGTGTTAGACCTCTTTTCTTACAGCCGAAATGCCTCACAAAAATTATATTATGGTCAAGTACAAATATTGTGCCAAAGATGCTCATGCAAATGTGGCATTTGTAGCTGTCTGAACACTGAAATTCAGTAAGGATTCACAAAATAAACTCGAGAGCCTGACCCAAAGACTGAGAGCCCGGCCCAAAGCTCTAAATCTCGACCCAGAGGCCAATCCAATAGCCTGGAAATCGAAGCCCGAGCCTGACCATGTATTAAAAAAGATGAGTTTTTATCATTTATATAGAAATGTTAATCAAGCATTTGAAAAAACGTTGAGTATTTAAAAAAATGTTAAATGTGTACAATTTTTTACTATGTATTAAAAAATGATAAAAAACTGATCATGTATATAAACAATGTTAATCAAGCATTTGAAACAATGTTGAACAAGTATTTGAAAAATGTTAATGAAGCATTTGAAAAATATTAACTGTGTTTACGAAAAATGTCGACCATGTATTCAAAAAAGTTAATATTCATTTCGAAAATGTTTAAGCATTTAAGATAAATTAAATGTGCATAGAAAAAATATTGACCATGTATTAGGAAATGTTAATCTTGTATTTGATAGATGTTAATCAAGCATTTGACAAATGTTAAAATTGTGCATTAGGAAAAATGTTGACCTTGTGTTAGAAAAAAATTAATATTGTATTTGAAAAATATTATTAAAGCATTTCAAAAAGTTTAAAATTATGTATAAAAATGTATACCGAGTATTAAAAATTAATTATGTATTAAAAATGTTAATCAAACATTGAAAAATGTTAAAATGTGTATTAGAAAAATGTTAACCATGTATTAAAAAATATTAATATAAAAATGTAAAGCATGTATTAAAAATGTTGTTGACATATACAAAAAATTTAGAATGAAAACCAAAAAAAAGAAATAAAAAATACAAAGAAACAAATTAAAAATAAGGGAACCTATAAAAACTAAGAAAGAAGTAAATAAAAAATCAAAGAAAAGAGAGAAAAGAAAAAAATGATGAAAACCGAAAAAACAAAAAAATAATCAACAAACAGGTGAAAGGAAAAAATCGATGAAAGAGTAAATAAAATAGAATAAATAATAAACAAAGAAAGAAGACAAAGAGACAAAAAAACCGGAACAAGCCAACTCACCGAGCGTGGCAAACGAACTAGGAAAAAAAACAAATAGAACTGGCCGGTCCAGTCGCTACAGCGCGCTTCAGCGAGACGAAAGGAGCACTTGCTTAATGCAAGATATAGCGCTCGCGTTTTATTTTAAATGGAGTTAAATACGCTACAGGTGCCCTAACTTGTTCGGCACGGTCAGTTTGGTGCCTAAACTTAAAAAATACACAAAAATAATAACGTAACTTGTCTGGGTGTTTAAATACAGTGCCTTTGGACGTATGCTGTCGTATCAAGTGCCCATGTGGCAATGCCAGTGTGTCACTGGGCCACATATCAGTGGCTGCGGGTGCGTTGTGAGCTGTGCGTGTAGTTTTTTTTATAAAAATGCCCCTAGGCTTAAGTTAATTCTCAAAAAAAAATAGTTATTGGCGTTGGACGCACACTGCTTTTTTTTTGGGGACGGACCTGTACTTTAATTAATTCTCACAAAAATATAACCACAAGTTGGCATGGAGGGATTTCGACCTACTTATATGAACGATACCACGTATCGCTTTGCACATGTTTTCTACAGTTTTTTTGAAGTACTGCTTTGTTTTTCTTTCGAGTGAAGTTTCTGTTTGATTCTCATGATATATAAAATTTCCCATATGAAAAAAATAAAATAATTATCAATATGCAATTACTGTTTATTTTATATCGTTATTCTATTTTCATTACTATGTACTCCCTCCGTCTCATAATGTAAGACGTTTTTTGACACTACACTAGTGTCAAAAAACGTTTTACATTATGGGACGGAGGGAGTACCTTGAAGAGATAAACATGATTTTTTTTCTAAAAAGTTGAACGTATATTAAAAGCTATTGTGTAAATGTATGCATCTTCATTGAGGACCATAAGCATGAACAATTATTGTGTATCTTCATTCTATTTTAAAATGCACAATTATTTAAAATTGACAATATTGTATTTTAAAAACTGTTCTACGTGCATTAAATATTATTTTGTGACAATAATAAATTCTAGAAATGTACTCACATGTTAAGCGTGTTTGTAGAAATTTAAGAATAATATTACGCAATAATTTTTTAATACACATTCAACATTTTCAAAAAACATTATGAGCATTTTCTAAAATAATATGAAAATGAAAAATGAACATAAACTTGAAGTTTTGAACGTGTATTTCAAAAAAATGCTGACCGTGCTTTTAATATACGTTCAAAATTTTAAATCCACATCAATTTTAGAATGTTTATCTCTTCAAAGTACACAATAATGGAAATAGAATAGAGGTATAAAATAAACAATAATTTCATATTTATAATTATTTTATTTTTTCATATGAAAAATTTATGTATCATGAAAACTAAACAGAAACTTCACTCGAAGAGAAACAACATAGTAACTTGGAAATAAATAAAAAGAAAATTACTCCAATAAAAGCATATGCAGAGCGGGACATGCAATCATTTATATAAACTGCTTGCTGATAATTAAGTGCAAACCAGAGTGTTGCCGCCTGGTTTGAATTCCATGCACGCTCGCTTCCTGGTATTTTTTGTGAGCATTAAAATTAAAACCAAGGGGTATTTTTTGTGAGAATTAATTAAAATTCAGGGGCATTCTTGTAAAAAAACATGCGTAGCTCATAACGCGCGTCCAGCGCCTGCAACCACTGACATGTGGCCCAACGAGACACCGGCATGCCACACGGGCACTTCATACGGCGGCATACGTTCAGAGGCACCATATTTGAACGCCCAGATAAATTACGACACCACTTTTGTGTATTTTTCAAGTTCAGACATCAAACTAATCGCGTCGGACAAGTTAACTCTTTTAAATGGTGCCTTCTAGCCTTCCACCTACAGTGCCTAAATTATTTTTCATAATAAACCACAGTTCATGAATAAAGTTAGGTTTTTATACCCCTAAAAAAACCTACGGTGCCTAAAATGAAGCACCGGCCCGTCTGTCCTGCGAGCCGCCATTACAGTCTTTTTCTTGGTTCAAGCAATGGAAAGCTAATCTAGAGCTCAAAACCTTACGAGCCCCCCTCACACCTCCGCCTCACACTTGAGTTCAACACCAATCTCTCTCCCTCTCTCTGTCTCCAGCGCGGGGTGAGCCGAGCCATGGCGGAGCTGCCGCTCGCGGGGGGCTTGCTGGACCTGCGCCCCGGCAAGCTCTCCCCGAAGCCCCCGCCCCCGCCGCTGCCCATGCCCTGCCGCCGGACCCCGCCGCGCTCCCAGGTCGCCGCGGCCGTGGCATCGCCGTGCCGCGCCGTCCCCGAGCTCCACTCCACCACCGGTAAGCAGTAACGGCGCCCCCTCACTCCTCGTCCCCTTCCCCGCCTGATTCGATTCGCTCCGGCGTAAGTCCTTTGCCGTGGCCGCAGAGCTGGCGGACGGGAGCGTCGTGTTCCACTTCGCGCACCCGCCTGTCAAAGACCGCCCGGAGCCCACGGCGCCCGGTCCCGGCGCGGATGCCCCGGCCTCGCCGCGGCCGGAGCTGCGCGTCGACGAGCCCAATCCACACGCGGTGGCTGACGCCGGTGAGATTTCGCTGGCCTCGTCGGAGGCGCCCGTACAGACCGTCGGCTCCGATGTCGGTGTCGGCATCGAAGCGGAGGCCGGGTTGGCTAGTGGAAGGGCAGTTCCCCCGGCCGCTTGCCAGCTCGATACTGACGGCAATGGAGTTGAGCTTGGTGCCTTGGAGGAGAGTGAGACTCTGGAGGGGGGCATGACGGCGCCGGCTGGTTTGGAGGAGGTGAATGCGGATGCGGATGCGGATGCAGAGTCTAGAGACGGCGACCAAGGGGCCACGGAACCCGGAGTTACCATCCCACCAGCAGCGGTATGTGTTCCTCCGTGTGCTCAGTCAGACAATTTCTCTCTGATTTCTTGACTTGCTGTGCACTATAGATAGCGTTCTCATCATTTTTCAGTCTTGCTCTGTTCGATGTGGATTATTGCAGTAACTCTGTTGGATAATGTCCTTTGTGATGTGTCTGTGAATTTCATCAGCCGTAAAAAGACTGATTTCTTCATAGATGCTGCAAAAACAGTAAATTTGTAACATTGTTAATTAGCTCATCTAGGTCTGCAGTTCACATTCACGATCGTTGTTCCAGACCCTGCTATGGTTGTTGAGCTTGTGAACACACCCCGAACAGAACGAAGGCGTTCAGCATTTGTTGAATATACTCCTGGTTTTCTGCTTCGAGTGATCACGGACCATAACCTTTTATCTTTTCTCTAACAAACCATACCCTTTAATGTTTATTTTTGTGGGAATCAGTTGTTCGGCCATCGCTTTCCCCATCTGTTGATGTTCTGGATCATGCTTGATTTGGTGTGTTGCTCTCATGATATTTTTGTTTCGCTCTCTCCTCGTCTAATTGACCATATATTTTTAGGGACCACATCTTATACTACTGCCTCAGGGCTCAGGGTACGGCATTTAAGGCCCATCGTATTATCAGTCAAACTTTAACCATTAAACTAACAAAAAAAATATGGGTTATATATAATAACAAAAAGTATACCATTGGAAACTTATTTCAAATATGAATCCAATATTATACTCTTTTGTAGCCACTTGTGTTTTGCTAGTTTGATCCAAAATATGAAGGGGGCTTACATACCCGAAAAGAGGGGGCAATAAACACCGTCTTTCTAAGAAATCAACATACGAGATAGGTATACCAAATGAAGTGAAGCATGCATACACCATGAAACTTTGGTCTGGAAATTTAACTGCAAAATGGACATGTCCTTGACCATGTCTTCTTAGTGACCACATCTTATACTAAAGAACACTGCCTGTGTGAGAAATTAACACATGAAATGCATGCATGCTGGTACCAGTTGAAGTGATGCAAACATACACCTTGAAACTATGATCTGGAAACTCAAGTGTAAAGTGGAAATACCTTTTGAGCAAGACATGTACTTCTGGCTTGTGGGTATAGAACTTATGCTATGAATTAGATGTCTCTTTGTGGTATTCAGTTGGATACATGCAGTTTAGTGGCTAACCATTGCTCCTTTTTCCACAATAGGGAGAAGTTCGCAACAAGGTGGATCTGGAAAAGAACACTTCAGAAGTGAAGAGTTCTGATAGGCATGACTTTCTTCATCTCACTTCTATTTCAAGTATTTCAGTTTTCAAACCATAGGTGGTCAGCATCATCTTTTCCATATAATCGATGTGTGCTGCTATTGCTTGCAAAGATGAATTCGGCATATATATTGTCTTCATATAGTTATGCATCTCTGTAACCAAAACCTACATTATGGCTTTTACCATATTTAAACTTTAAACACAATCCTAATGAATAATTAATCATTCTGTTATGTCCAATATTCATATATAGGATGGTTCCAGTAGCCTCATCAGCGCTTTTGTTGACGTCAGGTGCTGCAATCTTGCCTCATCCTTCGAAGGTAATAACTGTCCTGAATCTGCATTTTCTGAATGGCAGAAGCAATTTCACTTATTCTTTTGAGAAACACAATTTCACTAATTTACAACGTCAATTGCTCAAATATGCGATATTGGTTGATTCCACATAGTGCATACCTGTCTTTGCAATACTTCATCTTATCACAAAAGGTGGTTGTTTTCTAATCTACAGGGTACCCAAATTAACCAGTAACTTTTATAATAGCACATAGAAAACTGTAAGTAATAGTATTATGGAAACATATTGATCTGCCTACAAAATTATTTTCGCCAGTCTAGACATATATAATAAAAATTCCTGCTTGAAAATGGAGATGTGTTGTGTTATGTATCCCACTTCGATAAAAATGTGTCTGGAGGAAATAACTGGCTTAATACTTTGAACTTCGCAGTTCTCATAGAACGTACAAAAATTGCATCATAGTACATATTATTATCCATGGCAATATATGCAGTACACTAGCAGTTCAGTGGCAGAGCCAGGAATTATGTACAGTGTGTGCACACCAAAATTTTCCTTGTCTGCCTTCTGATGGGCTGTAGTCTGCACTCTGTAGACCTGGTCCTAAACTTTTCTCAAAATTTCTGGGTGTGCCTGGGCTCACCTGGCCCACCCTCTAGAACTGCCCATGTGGCAGTCAATGCTACCAATAACATATATTTTATTATCTCTCTCATGGGCCATCATAAGGCTAATCCAAGCTCCCACTGACGCTTTGGCTGTGATTTCTGTATAATTTCCCAGGCAGCGACAGGCGGAGAAGATGCTTATTTTATTGAACACAATGGTTGGTTTGGTGTGGCAGATGGAGTTGGTCAGTGGTCATTTGAAGGTTAGGAGGTTGATTTTCTTTGGTTTTGATTCTGTAGTTTAACCTGTTGTATCATGCCTGGCCTTCTAGACACCGAATTCCCCCCATTCAGTTGGTGATGCTAGTCTTAAATCTTAATGTTGGATTGCTTTACAAAGGCAGTTTGTTACCCGCTTTGTCCAGAAATATCAGGCACTCTTGACCTTGTACAGTCTCCATTGCATAATTTTGACTATAATTTCGATTATAAATTGCCTAAAATTAGTAACAAGGTAATTTTTGCAACAAAAATACAATAATAGTATTCTTGCATGCTCAATCCATATAATTCTGCACCTTATATTTCTGGACAAAGAGAGTATAAGATAACTGGTCATAAGTCTTAACTTGCTGGTTGTGGTCGTCTGTTAACGTTAGCAACATTCCTTCTCAAAGCCCTGAAAAATGGGGCCATTAAAACGTACATGTACAACAGCAAGCAAACCCCCCCATAATCCTCATGCCTCCTGCCGGATGCCATCTCCCCTCACCCCTCACCCAATCCCTTCACTCATTTTCATGTCAACAAGCTTCTTTCTTTAGCTTTTAACTTATAATGCTTCATGTCAGCAGGCAAGTTTGTGGTCTAATTTTTTTGGACATATTACTTTAGTAAACCATGTTCCATCTCTTTTTTTCTGGTACCGTAGCATGGGCACCTTGCTTAGCCAGTAGAATGTGTATTCTTTGTGAAAGACGACTATCAAACGTTATTGACTGATCGCTACTTCTACCTTCTGTGGACGTTCAGCAGAAGTAACTAACATATACCAATACAAGACAGGGATGCTGTTTTGTAGTAAGAAACACCTTTTGCATAATTTAGTTTTAAAATATAAATCTTATTTTTCTGGACCCTGGAAGCTTATAAGAGTTGAAGTTCTCTCGAAATATTGCTGCAAGCAGGTACTTATGACAATTTAGTGAGAAATCAAGAACCGATTTAGTCTGGTCTGCATCTAATGCTATAAGAACAGAGTAAATCGGTTCTTGATTTCTCACTAAATTGTCAAGTACCACCAGTGCCGGGATGATGGCAAGAACTAAGTTGTAAGGGTTAGACAATGACCATCGAGCTGCAAAATGACAATTCAATTCCTGGAAAAGCAAAGCATGACACGTCCACCAACTATAGACTTAAGAGACGCGTCAAGTCTCGAGTGCTCTTACCTCTTATTATTTTGTTTGTGTAATAATTAATTCATAAGATGTGATTGATTACAATTCCATGTTTATTTGTAAGAGAAAAATATTTAGTATGTTTATACCTCAGAAATATGCGGATAAATATGTAGACTGACAAGTTGAAACAGAAAAAGTAGAAAACGGCAGGATCTGAGAGATGAGTATTTATTTAAGATGTGCACTACCGAAAGCATTAGATTTGTACTTACTCCCAGCCAAAGGTTTACATCAGTTTAATATGGCTCTGGGTACAAGAAGTAGGATCATCACTCTTTAGGGGATTAATATCCTAATTCCTAAATGCCAGCCTCTGTTCACAGCTTCTATCACGAGACATGTGCAGACAATTTTCTTCTTGAGATGTGGTCTTCAAGACTTCAAGTTAGGGAGCATTACTGTCAATGTAGGTTTGTACTGTTGGCAACATTAAGAAGAACTGCATCATAGATCTCAAGATAAAATATAAACATCATGACTTCAGCTCATGTTTTCTTTACCTGACGTCTAGCAAATGTGTATTTGGAACTTCGTGCACATGGTTATTCATAGGAATGCCACAGTGCTAATTTTTTGTTGTAATATTTGTACTTAGGAATCAACGCAGGGCTTTATGCAAGAGAGCTAATGGATGGCTGTAAAAAAGCAATTGCGGAAAGTGAAGGAGGCTCTGAGCTTGCACCTGAGCAAGTTCTCTCCAAGGCTGCAGCAGAAGCAAGGTCTCCTGGTTCTTCGACTGTCTTAGTTGCTCACTTTGATGGCCAGGTCTGTTATTTTATCAAGACCGTCGCAGTTCTTATTTTTCCTTGTGTCATACTTATCGGACCTATCATTGTTACAGCTTCTTCATGTATCAAATATCGGAGACTCGGGGTTTCTGGTGATAAGGAATGGAGAAGTCCACGCAAAATCAAAACCAATGGTTTATGGCTTCAATTTTCCACATCAAATCGAGAAAGGGGTTGATCCCTTAACCCTTGTACAGGTGATTTTTCTTGTACCAAGTCTTAGTCCCGCACCATATGAATAATTGAAAACCAACACTCTTGTTTCCACTGCGTTTTTCAGAATTATACCATTGACATAGAGGAAGGCGATGTCATTATAACAGCGACCGATGGCCTTTTCGACAACGTCTACGAGCAAGAAGCGGCAGCCATGATCTCGAAATCTTTGCAGGCAGATCTAAAACCAGCGGTAGAATCATCAACTTGCTTTCTAAATATAAAAATACCCGGAATCTCGATCTCAAGATTAAATCATGGCACGACTGACTATTCCACTCGCAGGAGATGGCCGAGCACCTTGCTGCCAGGGCACATGAGGTAGGGAGGTCTGGAGCAGGGAGAAGCCCATTTTCAGACTCTGCCGTCGCAGCGGGTTACCTAGGTTTCAGCGGGGGGAAACTGGACGACACAGCCGTCGTTGTGTCGATCGTCCGGAGATCCGAAGATTAAGCTGTAGAAGGCCCCCGAGGTGACAAGCTATTTTGGTTGCAGGCAGCTGCACTCACTGTCTGGGAAAGCGTTGCATTAGTAGATCAGAAATTGCCCGACAAGTGCAGTGGCGTGCATGGCGAAGTTTGCCTGTGTAAAGTAGTAATTCAAGAAGCCTGGTCTGGCATGGTCTGATGAGCAAGGCGCAATTCGCCTATGTAAGTAGTAAGTGATCTAAATCTATGTTTGGTGTTGGTGTTGTGTGTAAATTTTGGGCTGTAGAAATATGATGCATGATGCATTTGAACTGTAATATTCACGATCAAAACATGATCAGAAATTCGTGGCGTCAAGTTGTTACTTGTACATCTCCACACTGTCAATTGTAGCCCTAGGGAATTGGTCAGCCACTCGCCGACTCCTCTAGGCACTTGTGAATGGAGAAGCAGCCCTAGGGAATTGATCGGGCTATGGAGGTGTTCGACATTGGTCGAGGCCTTGTCGGGCAAAGCGAGCCCTTGTCGGCGTGGTCATAGTGGGTGTGGTGGCCAATCTCCTAAATCAGTGTAAACCGAAGGTTGTTGTATCCTTCTATTAGTGAGGATACACCTTCTCCATGATGAATCTAGTTCTAGAAAGAAAGAAAAAAAACTCTCCATCCAAATATACAAGGTCTCTTCCAAATTTGAGGCTAATTTTTTAGCCTTAATTTGACTAACAAAGTATAAACTATATGCAACAACATTTATACCATCAAATTCATATTTGAAAGAGGTTTTCAGTGGAATAACTTATATGGCATATACCTCACATTTTATTAGTTAAATTTATTTTCAAAATTAGAATCAAATATCGCACTCAAAGAAAAAAAGCAAATGGAAGTTTTTTGACAAGTATTACACTCCTTCCTCGAAATTAAACTCGTTGGCCTCCTACAAAAACATATATAGACCAGAGTACCATAGCATGGTATGGTAATCGAAATGGCAAAAATGAAAAATGATACAAGGAATTCTGACTCAACACGAGCCATATGTATGTATTTCAGAGGGAAGACCCGAAGTTTGGTACATTGCGGTTACCACCAGAGACAATAATACATCAGTAAAAAAAAGGGAATTATCAGATCTTACAAATTCTGGTTGTGCGAAAATCAAACATAGTTATGATGATCCAGTGTAACCTGGAGCCACAAGACTGTTGACCTACACCAATCTACCAACCAATAAACATGTTTTGGCCAACCAGAAAAATGGATATGCATACAATTATTTTCCTAGGTTTGAAACTTGCAACTCTGAAAAATGAAATTCAAATAAACTTTAGCCTCAGGATTAGGTTACTTTATGAGTTGTTTTTACTCTATAGTTGACAGAGCGGATATACACCAACCTGGAGCAAAGCTCCCACAATTTTCAGCAAATGGATCAACGTAGCCATGACTTCTAAGTGCTAACTGATCTCCCTCAAAAAGAAATGATGCTAACTGTTCTCCCTCAAAAAGAAAAGGTGCTACCTGATCTAGCCCTTTGCCTGATCCACAGACTGCAAATTGAACAGATGGCTACAACACATTTCAAAGGATCACTACAAGCACCCCAAAACAGCATGTCAACTATTTGACTCACCATTTGTCTTGCCTCTGTCCCGTTTAGTGTCCTGCTGTATCGCATCTGGCGGAGAATTCGTAGCATCCTTGATGTCCTTAATCTTGACTGACGCTAGCTGACTATCACTTGCATCACTTTTTGGAGCAGAGGCCTTATCAGGAGATGATGTCTCACCTTTCTTCAGAGATTCCTCTTTCGTAAGGGCAGAACTTCTCATTTTGTCATCTGCAATTTCCTTAACGACACCCTCTAGTGTATCTAACCTGACTAAAACTGTTGCCAGCTTCGAATCAGCATCCTCCTTAACAGAGTCGGCCTCAAGTTGTTTCTGTTTCTCTACTTCCTCAATTTTTTTCCTTTTTGCTTCTGCTTCCTGAGACAAGCAACATAAAACTCCATCAGTGAATGTTTACTGAATACGCCTTTCATATCATTACAAGAATCTATCAAGTGCCAGAATAACATGTGGAATGTCTGGAGTTAGTTTAACTTGAACACCACGATGGTTCCACATAAAAGTATAGTTTCCTATTGAAATATATGGAATTCGGAGCAAACGTGCAACCTTCAGATTAACAACTGTTTGTACAACTTGATATTTAAAGTATACTTTCAGAACAGAAACTATGACATTCTTGAGAAAGCTGTAACTGCTTAAGGTGTATATATCCGCTGTATCACACATAATATTTCCTGTGAACAAACCAATTGATGGCGATGGTCTGTTTGCCTTGAGATCGTACCAACAGCCAGATTTGCTATCAAAAGTTGGGATTGCAAAGGGACTGCTCACCAATCACTTAATACTTTTTTGTGGAAACACTGAAAGCTATCATGAAATTGCAGATATGTAAACATGTAGCATAACGTTCTTAGCCCGTAGGGAACATACATGTTTCTAGTAAGTAACTGATAGCATTAACAGAAGACTGCAATTTTTGTGAACAGTAACAAGGTTGGTGTGTTCAAACTTCACAATGTAGAAAGAGAACTCAAAAATAGAGCATCTACCTGCAGGATCTCCTAACAAAATGGCACAGGAACCAATGTAACTGAAAAATGTGCTACATGTGCCTTGGCGCATAAATACCATATCTGGCAGAGAGTGATCAATAATTCACTATAACATCGATGGTTTGGAAAGTCCACAACACATCAACTAACAATTTGAACTGCCCTAACAGGTCCCATTGTACGCGCATTTAGGTTAAAACTTCATCACAGAGCTTTAACCAATTTGACAGCATGGCCACACTTAACCCAAGGGTGCATTTAGAAGGCTGAATGATCATGACTAAGAGTACTTGGCTTAAGAGCCAATGTCACACAAGTCAAACTCTTTGACCTAGTAGCTCCAAAGGATCAGTTATGTAGCATTGATATATGAAAACAAGTTGCAGCATAATGTTCACTAAATAATAAGATATCAATAGGTCATATTTATGCCCACTGTTGTACAAGATTCAAAATTTTCAGAGATCCTTTATGTATATTTTAAAGGAAACTGCGCAGTATAAGGGAATCATAGCATATTACCGCTTCCATCCTTTTGATCTCACTTCGCGCATACTGGGCTACCAAATAGACAGCTGCACACCAAAACAAAAGCCGCAATGTAAACATAGAAAACTGAAAAGAACTCACAATTTCACATTTGACATCCCAAAGATTACATATCAGAAAAGAATGGAGTTTATCATGAAACAAACCTAGTGAGGGCATGCAAACAAAGAAGAGCTGTACAAGGTGGAAGTCAAGCCTGAAATACAAAAGAATTACAGAAATCAAAAAAGGCTGCCATTCGGAATATGTTTGTAACGGAAATCATCTCCAAAACCAGCATTCCAAGAAAATGTTACAGATTGAATGCTCCTCAATTTTGTAAAGGCATTCCAGATTTTACACACGTTTTTTATTAGCACCATGGGAAGAACTGGAGATGGAAACTATGACCTCCCGTACTAATATTGATCTTAGTCTCGCCTTCTCATTCTGAGGAAATATGCAACTTCTATTTCCATGATCTTATTATTAGAACTCATGGGGAACTTTCCTAGCTTCAGTTCAGGCATGATTTGTTGAACGTTAACAGAATAGGAGTCACATAGCTAAGGTTTAAATCAACTGCTAGCTCAGTATGAGAAAAGAAAATCCTCTCCGGGCTTGGATTCAGCCAAGTAGGATTCTCACAAAATAAAATCTTCTTTGTGGTTAATTCCTGGCAGAAGGGTATGATGTATAGGCAAACAAAATAGAACAAAATGCATCATGATTTTTCCATGATCTGTGCTCCACGAACAAGGTTCCATGCCGAACTCAATTATAGGTTCTACCAATCAAACATCAGCGACAGAAACAGAATTACCTATAAATTTTAGCATTCAAGCAGTAACTATTCCTATCCATCCCATATCATATATCAATCCTACTGGTGTGGACGTGTGGTGTGTGGTGATAACCTTGCAACGAGACGAGCTATTCGCCTCAGCTTTCCCCGAACAATGCGTGTCTCGGCTCACTCATCTCCCCTAGAAACTAGTTTGTTCACTATGGTTACTGCTTAATAATGCTCACCCGAACTCCTTGCGCTTGGGGGGCACCGTGAAGAGGATGTTGGCGGCCGTCTTCCAATCAGCGCCGCTGGACCAGTCGAACTCCTGCACTTTCTTGTACGCCTCCATCCGCGCCGCATGCGCCTCCCGCGCCTTCGCCGCGGCGTCCGTGGGGGCGACGGGGGGAGCTCCCTCGCCGGAAGAGGAAGAGGACGAGGAGAGGCGGCGGCAGAGGTGGGCGAGGGGGAGGCGGAGGCGAGGTCTCAGCGCCGGAAGCATCGCGTGGTGAGTGCAGGGCACGTCGGAGACGGCGGCGGCCTTCAGGGGCTTTGGGGCATGGCCGCCGGCCGTGGTGCTCGCGTGCCACAGCCAGCCGCCGCCAGCTTCGGGGGGGATCGGGACGTGTGGGCTTGTGGCCTGTGGGGTGGTGGACTTGATATTGGACGAGTATCGGTGGTGGGCTGGGCCGGTGAAGTGCAGAACATGGGAGGTGAAAGTGCTGTTCTCATCCCAACCTGAGCTTGGGCGAACAGTAAAATTAAAAAGGATACTAAAAAAAAGTAAAATTAAAAAGAATCATCTAAACAAAGTAAAATTGAAAAGAATTGAAAATAGATTTAAAACTTATGAAATTTATTCTGTGCTAAAAATTGATTTTTTTACTTGTGTGAAAAGTTTCATCAGCAATGACATTCGTGAAAGACGTGACAAAAAATCCCGATGCTTTCGAAATTAACATTTCGGAGGCCACGTTTTCCACGAATGTCATCCGGTGATGAATTTTGTAACCAAATAATATATTTTTTCAATGTGAGGCACAATTTTTTTAGACTTTTAAAATTTCTGAATTTTTTTCATTTTACTGTTCATCCAAACTCACCTCGGGATCAGAACAAACCGCGTTCGTAGGAAGGCCTTCTCTTTGCCTAGAAAAGAAGGCCTCCTCTAATCCGTAATTTTGGTTTTATATTGAAAAGACGACCTCTCTAACTTAATGTAAGAATTCTTTTTATCGAAGGAGTATAATCTATACTAATAAACACCTTGAAAGACATAAGATTATATTTGATTAGTGGTATGGTTTTGGTTTTAAAGATTTATAGAGACCATAGCGACACGTCTTTTATCCAACTCAACCCGCCGGTGCACCACATTTAAGTTTCTATCTAATTTGTACCGTCATCATTTTTTGCAAATGGTCTATTGTACTTTCTCAAACTTAACATGTACTGTAGTCCACTATATCCATGTTAATGAAACTAAAACTTTACCGAGGTGGACTGTGAGTTGACTTTAGCTTCTGTTTGTTTGGGCTTTTGCTTATGCTTTTTGCAGCTTTTTTGCATTGGCAAAAAAACGGCAAAAGCTCCTAAATAGGGGCTTTTTGCTTATGAATCAATATTGTTATATGATGGTATAAGCCAAAAGCTGAAGCAGAAAACACTTATTTAGGTGCTTTTTTGGCATTTTTGCCAAAGTGAAAAAGCTGCAAAAGCAGAAGCAAAAGCCCAGACAAATAGGGCCTATATGTGGTCAATATTGCAAATATGAAAATATTATGGAAATAGGTCACATATTTAGATCTCGGTGCAGTAGGGTTCGTCGATTTAGGTGTGTCGGGTCTCGAATTCACATTTGCATTTATGCTTCTGCATTTTTGTGACTGAAATTTGCGTTTATGCTTAGTCTGTATGTATCAAGCAATAACCCTCTGTGGGTTGAAGTCTCCATCAATGTGGATGTACGATAGAGCCACCAATCGAAACAACGCCAAAAATCTCCGTGTCTTCATTGTGTTTGATATCTCTGATCACCTCCTTTACGTTCATATGCAAAGTGTTTAATTTTCCCTGCATACTCTTTAAACTTGCATGTGTAGGGCGCTACTTCACTTTGTGATAGTTGCTAAAACTTACCTATAACTATAATTGGGAAAATATTAAATTTTTATTTGGTCAAGTAGTTTAATCACCCCCTCCTCTAGCCTACGTATGATCCTACAGTGACTCTCTCCAAATTTCCTAGACAAGAAAATTGGATGGTGTAGAGATTTTCCTCCAATGGCTGAACTTTGCCTCTGAGCAAGGTCCCACGGTGATCTCATGTTCCAGTAGAACCAAAATTGACTATAGGGTTTGCTGGAGTGTACCCTTGCAAGAGCGATCCATCGGGCTGCCGGCCGTGGCGCTTCCTTCTCGTCAAACACCACATCGTCCATGTGCTCTTCTCGCAGCCCTAGTTCCTTCATAAGCTTCTCAACATCATCGATCTCTATTGGTCCTAAGGCCCTAGAACCGGAAGCCGCACTCGAAGGCATCTTGAACCCTAACCCAATTGAAACAACGATCGGGCCTTCTTGAGGAACTCTAAGCCCTCCGCTCTCCACAGCCTAGCCGAGACCAGGAGGCATCACAGAGAATGCCCCCGGATCAAGCGCGAGGATGGCGGGGTGAAGCCAAGGAAGGGAAGAGCAGATCTCGACGACGGCGAAAGATCGCCCCGAGAGGACCAAAATCCTAGTGAGAGAGGAGAAAAATATCAGCACTGGTACATGAAGGAAATATGCCCTAGAGGCAATAATAAAGTTGTTATTTTATATTTCTTTATATCATGATAAATGTTTATTATTCATGCTAGAATTGTATTAACCGGAAACTTGTTACATGTGTGGAGATACATAGACAAAAACACAGCGTCCCTAGTAAGCCTCTACTAGACTAGCTCGTTAATCAAAGATGGTTAAGTTTCCTAACCATAGACATGTGTTGTCATTTGATAAATGGGATCACATCATTAGGAGAATGATGTGATGGACAAGACCCATCCGTTAGCTTAGCATGTTGATCGTTCAGTTTTATTGCTATAGCTTTCTTCATGTCATATACATATTCCTTTGACTATGAGATTATGCAACTCCCGGATACCAGAGGAATACCTTGTGTGCTATCAAACGTCACAATGTAACTGGGTGATTATAAATATGCTCTACAGGTAGCTCCGAAGGTGTTTGTTGGGTTGGCATAGATCGAGATTAGGATTTGTCGCTCTAAGTATCGGAGAGGTATCTCTGGGCCCTCTCGGTAGTGCACATCATAATAAGCCTTGCAAGCAATGTGACTAATGAGTTAGTTGTGGGATGATGTATTACGGAACGAGTAAAGAGACTTGCCGGTTGATACGTCCATTTTGCATCATGCTTTTATATCGATATTTATTGCATATTGGGCTGTTATTTCACATTATGTCACAATACTTATGCCTATTCTCTCTTATTTTACAAGGTTTACATGAAGAGGGAGAAAGCCGACAGCTGGAATTCTGGGCTGGAAAAGGAGCAAATATTAGAGACCTATTCTGCACAACTCCAAAAGTCTTGAAACTTCACGGAGGCACGTTTTGGAATATATAAAAAATACCGGAGAAATAATCAACCAGAGGGGGCCCACACCCTGGCCACAAGGCTGAGGGCGCGCCCTACCCCCTGGGCGCGCCCGCTGCCTCATGGGCCCCCTGGCAGGCCTCCGGTGCCCATCTTCTGCTATATGAAGTCTTTCACCCTGGAAAAAAATCAAGAGGAAGCTTCCGGGACGAAACACCGCCGCCACGAGGCGGAACCAATCTAGGGCTCCGGCGGAGCTGTTCTGTCGGGGAAACATCCCTCCGGGAGGGGGAAATCATCACCATCGATCCTCTCAGCGGGAGGGGGTCAATCTCAATCAACATCTTCACCATCACCATCTCCTCTAAAACCCTAGTTCATCCCTTGTATCCAATCTTTGTCCCAAAGCCTCAGATTAGTATCTGTGGGTTGCTAGTAGTGTTGATTACTCCTTGTAGTTGATGCTAGTTGGTTTATTTGGTGGAAGATCATATGTTCAGATCCTTTATGCATATTAATACCCCTTTGATTATGAACATGAATATGATTTGTGAGTAGTTACGTTTGTTCCTGAGGACATGGGAGAAGTCTTGCTATAACTAGTCATGTGAATTTGGTATTTGTTCGATATTTTGATGAGATGTATGTTGTCTCTCCTCTAGTGGTGTTATGTGAACGTCGACTACATGACACTTCACCATTATTTGGGCCTAGAGGAAGGCATTGGGAAGTAATAAGTAGATGATGGGTTGCTAGAGTGATGAAGCTTAAACCCTAGTTTATGCGTTGCTTCGTAAGGGGCTGATTTGGATCCACATGTTTCATGCTATGGTTAGGTTTACCTCAATACTTCTTTTGTAGTTGCGGATGCTTGCAATAGGGGTTAATCATAAGTGGGATGCTTGTCCAAGGAAGGACAGCACCCAAGCACCGGTCCACCCACATATCAAATTATCAAAGTAACAAACCCGAATCATATGAGCGTGATGAAAACTAGCTTGACGATAATTCCCATGTGTCCTCGGGAGCACTTTTCTTCATATAAGAGTTTGTATAGGCTTGTCCTTTGCTGAAAAAAGGATTGGGCCATCTTGTTGCACCTTATTCACTTTTATTACTTGTTACCTGTTACAGATTACCTTATCATAAAACTATCTGTTACTGATAATTTCAGTGCTTGCAGAGAATACTTTACTGAAAACCGCTTGTCATTTCCTTCTGCTCCTCGTTGGGTTCGACACTCTTACTTATCGAAAGGACTATGATAGATCCCCTATACTTGTGGGTCATCAAGACTTTTTTCTGCACCGTTGCCAGGGAGTGAAGCGCCTTTGGTAGGTGGAATTTGGTAAGGAAAAATTTATATAGTGTGCTGAAATTTACTGTCACTTGTTACTATGGAACATAATCCTTTGAGGGGCTTGTTCGGGGTATCTTCACCCCGACCAGTAGAGCAAAGAGTTGCTCCTCAACCTACTGAACCTACTGAAAATGTTTACTTTGAAATTCCTTCGGGTATGATAGAGAAACTGCTAGCTAATCCTTTTACAGGTGATGGAACATTACATCCCAATTTGCACCTAATCTATGTGGATGAAGTTTGTGGATTATTTAAGCTTGCAGGTATGCCCGAGTACGTTATCAAGGAGAAGGTCTTCCCTTTATCTTTGAAGGGAAAGGCATTGACATGGTTTAGGCTATGGGATGATATGGGATCATGGAACTACAACCGATTGAAATTGGAATTTCATCAGAAGTTTTATCCTATGCATCTTGTTCATCGTGGTCGTAACTATATATATATATATATATATATATATATATATATATATATATATATATATATATATATATCTCGATGGAGAAATCATCGCTCAAGCTTGGGCGAGGCTTAAGTCAATGTTATATTCATGCCCCAACCATGAGCTCTCAAGAGAAATTATTATTCAAAAAATTTATGCTCGGCTTTCTCTCAACAATCGCTCCATGCTCGATACTTCTTGTACTGGTTCCTTTATGATGAAGACTATTGAATTCAAATGGGATTTATTGGAAAGAATTAAATGCAACTCTGAATATTGGGATCTCGATGAAGGTAAGGAGTCATGTATAACACCTAAGTTTGATTGTGTTAAATCTTTTATGGATGCCGATGTTTTCCGTGAATTTAGCATTAAATATGGACTTGACTCTGAGATAGTAGCTTATTTCTGTGAATCCTTTGCTACTCATGTTGATCTCCCTAAGGAGAAGTGGTTTAAATATAATCCTCCCATTGAAGTAAAAGTAGTTGCACCTATTAAAGTTGAAGAAAAGACTATCACTTATAATGTTGATCCTATTGTTCCTACCGCTTATATTGAGAAACCACCTTTCCCTGTTAGAATAAAGGATCATGCTAAAGCTTCAACTGTGGTTCGTAAGAGTAACACTAGAACACCTACACCCCCTGAGCAAATTAAAGTTGAACATAGTGTTGCTATGGTTAAAGATCTCTTGGACGATAATATTGATGGGCATGTTATTTACTTCTATGATGAAGCAGCTAGAATTGCTAGACCTGATACTAAAAACAAACATAGACCTATTGTAGGCATGCCTTTTATTTCTGTTAAAATAGGAGATCATTGCTATCATGGCTTATGTGATATGGGTGCTAGTGTAAGTGCAATACCTCATTCCTTATAAAAAGAAATTATGCATGATATTGTACCCGCTGAGATAGAAGAGATTGATGTTACAATTAAGCTTGCCAATAGAGATACTATTTCACCAGTTGGGATTGTTAGATATGTTGAAGTCTTGTGTGGGAAAGTTAAATATCCTGCTGATTTTCTTGTTCTTGGTTCCCCACAAGATGACTTTTGTCCCATTATATTTGGTAGACCCTTCTTGAATACTGTTAATGCTAGGATAGACTGCAAAAAGGATGTTGTTACTATTGGTTTAGGGATATGTCTCATGAGTTTAATTCTGCTAAATTTCGTAGACAACCCCATGATAAAGAATTGCCTAGTAAAGATGAAATTATTGGTCTTGCTTCTATTGTCGTGCCTCCTAATGATCCTTTAGAACAATATTTGCTCGACCATGAAAATGATATGTTTATGAATGAAAGAAGGGAAATAGATGAAGTATTATTTAAACAGGGACCTATTTTGAAACACAACTTGCCTGTTGAAATCCTAGGGGATCCTCCTCCACCCAAGGGTGATCCTGCTTTTGAGCTTAAACCATTACGGATACTCTTAAATATGCTTATCTTGATGAGAAAAAGATATATCATGTTATTATTAGTGCTAACCTTTCAGAGCATGAAGAAAAGAAATTATTGAAAACTCTGAAGAAGCACCGAGCTGCTATTGGATATACTCGTAATGATCTTAAGGGCATTAGTCCCACTTAGGGCTGGAAAAAGAGCTCGAAGCTCGTGAGCTAAACGAGTAGCTCGTGACTCGGCTCGAATCGACTTGAACTCGAAGAATAATGAGTCGAGCTGAGCTTTAGTTTAAGATCGTTTACATACCAAGTTAAACGAGCCGATCTCACGAGTACTCAGGTAACTCGTTAAGCTCGGTAAAATAATCAATGTTTTTTAGGGGTAGTAAAATACAACCACTAAACACCTTACAGCACAAGGCCCATCCGCTCAAGGCCGAGCCACCCAGGAGACTCACACTTACATGACCACATATGCACATGCTAAATTCTTGGTTAATCTTTTTATCGTGTTTGTAAGGTCTAAGGTTCATATCTTTAACGAGCTTAACAAGTTAAACGAGTCAGCTCGCGAGTTATACGAGTCGAGCCAATCTTGGATTTGAGCTTGTTATAGTAACGAGTCGAGTCGAGCTAGCTCGTTAATGAAACGAGCTTTAGCGAGTCGAGTCGAGCTGGCTCGACTCGGCTCGAATTCCACCCCTAGTCCCACTCTATGCCAGCACAAAATAAAACTGGAGAAAGACGCTAAACCGATTGTTGATCATCAACGAAGGTTAAATCCCAAGATGAAAAAGGTGGTAAGAAAAGAAATATTAAAGCTTCTGGAGGCAGGTATAATTTATCCCGCTGCTGATAGTCAGTGGGTAAGTCCTGTCCATTGTGTCCCTAAGAAGGGAGGTATTACTGTTGTTCCTAGTGATAAAGATGAATTGATCCCATAAAGAATTGTTACACATTATAGAATGGTAATTAATTTTCATAAACTAAATAAAGCTACTAAAAACTATCATTACCCTTTACCTTTTATTGATCAAATGCTAGAAAGATTATCCAAACATGCACATTTTTGCTTTCTAGATGGTTATTCTGGTTTCTCTCAAATACCTGTGTCAAAAGTGGACCAAGAAAAGACCACTTTTACTTGTCCTTTCGGTACCTTTGCTTATAGACGTATGCCTTTTGGTTTATGAAATGCACCTGCTAACTTTCAAAGATGCATGATGGCTATGTTCTCTGATTTTTGTGAAAAGATTGTTGAGGTTTTCATGGATGATTTCTCCGTATATGGAACTTCTTTTGATGATTGCTTGAGCAACCTTGATCAAGTTTTGCAGAGATGTGAAGAAACTAATCTTGTCTTGAATTAGGAGAAGTGCCACTTTATGGTTAATGAAGGTATTGTCTTGGGGCATAAAATTTCTGAAAGAGGTATTGAAGTTGATAAAGCTAAAGTTGATGCTATTGAAAAGATGTCGTGTCCCAAGGACATTAAAGGTATAAGAAGTTTCCTTGGCCCTGCCGATTTCTATAGGAGGTTCATTAAGGACTTCTCTAAAATTTCTAGGCCTCTGACTAATCTCTTACAAAAAGATGTTCCTTTTGTCTTTGATGATGATTGTGTAGAAGCATTTGAAATACTTAAGAAAGCCTTGATTTCTGCACCTATTGTTCAACCACCTGATTGGAATTTACCCTTTGAAATTATGTGTGATGCTAGTGATTATGCTGTAGATGCTGTTCTAGGACAAAGAGTTGATAAGAAATTAAATGTTCTCCAATATGCTAGTAAAACTCTAGACATTGCCGGAGAAATTATGCTACTCTTGAAAACGAATTTTTAGCAGTTGTATTTGCCCGTGATAAGTTCAGACCTTATATTGTTGATTCTAAAGTAACTGTTCACACCGATCATGCTGCTATTAAATACCTTATGGAAAAGAAAGATGCTAAACCTAGACTTATTAGATGGGTTCTCTTGCTACAAGAATTTGATTTGCATATTATTGATAGAAAGGAGCTGAGAACCCTGCTATGCATAACTTGTCTAGGTTAGAGAATGTTCTTGATGACCCACTACCTATTGATGATAGCTTTCTTGATGAACAATTAGCTATCATAAATGCTTCTCGTATTGCTCCATGGTATGCTGATTATGCTAATTACATTGTTGCTAAATTTATACCACCTAGTTTCACATACCAGCAAAAGAAAAAGTTTTTCTATGATTTAAGACATTACTTCTGGGATGACCCACACCTTTATATAGAAGGAGTATATGGTGTCATTAGACGTTGTGTACCTGAGCATGGACAGGAACAGATCCTACGCAAGTGTCACTCCGAGGCTTATGGAGGACACCACGCTGGAGATAGAACTGCACATAAGGTATTGCAATCCGGTTTTTATTGGCCTACTCTCTTCAAGGATGCCCGTAAGTTTGTCTTGTCTTATGATGAATGTCAAAGAATTGGTAATATTAGCAGACGCCAAGAAATTCCTATGAACTATTCACTTGTTATTGAACCATTTGATGTTTGGGGCTTTGATTATATGGGACTGTTTCCTTCCTCTAATGGGCATACACATATTTTAGTTGCTGTTGATTACGTTACTAAGTGGGTGGAAGCTATTCCAACTAGTAGTGCTGATCATAACACCTCTATTAAGATGCTTAAAGAAGTTATTTTTCCAAGGTTTGGAGTCCCTAGATACTTAATGACTGATGGTGGTTCACATTTTATTCATGGTGCTTTTCATAAAATGCTTGCTAAGTATGATGTCAATCATAGAATTGCATCTCCATACAACTCACAATCTAGTGGTCAAGTAGAACTGAGTAATAGAGAGATCAAATGAATTTTTCAAAAGACTGTTAATAGATCTAGAAAGAATTGGTCTAAGAAACTTGATGATGCATTATGGGCCTATAGAACTGCATATAAAAATCCTATGGGTATGTCTCCGTACAAAATGGTTTATGGAAAAGCATGCCACTTACCTCTCTAACTAGAACGTAAGGCATATTGGGCCATTAAAGAGCTCAATTATGATTTCAAACTTGCCGGTGAGAAGAGGTTATTTGACATTAGCTCGCTTGATGAATGGAGAACCCAGGCCTATGAGAATGCCAATTTTTTTAAAGAAAAAGTTAAAAGATGGCATGACAAAAGGATACAAAAGTGTGAGTTTAATGTAGGTGACTATGTTTTGCTATTCAACTCTCGTTTAAGATTTTTTGTAGGAAAACTTCTCTCTAAATGGGAAGAGCCTTACGTTATCGAGGAGGTCTATCGTTCCGGTGCCATAAAAATCAACAACTTTGAAGGCACAAATTCGAAGGTGGTGAACGGCCAAAGAATCAAACATTATATCTTAGGTAATCCTATAAATATTGAAACTAATGTTATTGACACCATGACCCCGGAGGAGTACATAAGGGAAACTTTCCAGAACGTTTCAGACTCCGAAAAGGAATAGGTTTGTGGTACGGTAAGTAAACCGACTCCAAAATAGTTCTAATCGCAGTTTTTCTCCGTTTTGGAATATTTAAGAAAATAGGAAAATAAGAAGTAGTCCGAAGAGGACACGAGGGATCCACGAGGGTGGAGGGCGTGCCCTACCCCCTAGGCGCGCCCCCTGCCTTGTGGGCACCTCGTGTGCCCTCCGGATTCCGTTTCCTTGCACGATACTTCTTTTGGTCGGTAAAAATTCATTATATAATCTCCCGAAGGTTTTGACCACCATACCACGCAAATATCCTCTGTTTTTGTTTCGAGCTGTTTCTGCCGCAGATTAGAGCAAGATGTCTTCTCAAGAGTCAGTCGGGGAGAGCCGGGTGTCTCATCCTACACCAGGACCAGGAGCAATAGTGATGCTGGTCACTTTGGGCCATCAATGGAGGAAGAGATGGAGGCCGATTTGAAAAGGATAGATGCTACGGAGGAGGATCAAGAAGTTACTTCTCGTTTCCGAGCCGGATTCACGATGGGGGAACTACAGAGCTCAACTATTCCAAACTCGGTTATCCCCTCCAATGTTAGATTTCTCTATTATGAAAATATGAAAAGGAGTGTTACTTGTTCTCCCGCAGCTATGCAACATCCATGGGTGAAAGGAGCTTTAGCCGTCACGGGTAAGCTCCGTAAGGAAATAATGGACCTCAAGCAGCAAGACAATAAGCTCGAGGAAGAGAATCATATCCTGAGGGGCATCATCGCCAAGAATATCACATCACCACCTCCGAAGAAAGAGATATAATCACATGGGTATGGGCACTCCCCTTGGCAACTGCCAAGCTTGGGGGAGGTGCCCCGGTATCGTATCACTATCACACTCTTATCTTTACCGTTTTTCTTAGTTTGATCCTTTTAGTAATATCTTGATCTAGTAGAATAAAGTTTTTGTATGATTTAGTTTTGAGTTTTGCTTTATGATCCCTCTATGTAATCGAGTCTGTGAGCTATATATAATAAAGATTAGTTTCGAGTCAAGGGCTTGATTTTCTTGCTATGTTGTGAGGGAATAAAATAAAAAGACAGAATAAAAATAAATAAAGAGATCATATTGATCTTATGGAGAGTAATGACTTCACATATAAAGAGTATGATGAATAAAAGTTGTTGAGAGTTGACAAGCATAGTTTTGGTCATCGTTGCAATTAATAGGAAGTAATAAAGAAAGAGAGGTTTTCACATATAAATATACTATCTTGGACATCTTTTATGATTGTGAGCACTCATTAAAATATGATATGCTAAAGAGTTGATGTTGGACAAGGAAGACAATGTAATGAGTTATATTTTCTTATATCCGAAATAAACTATATTGTCATGGATCACCCAACATGTTGAGCTTGCCTTTCCCCCTCATGCTAGCCAAATTCTTTGCACCAAGTAGAGATACTACTGGTGCTTCCGAATATCCTTAAACCCAGTTTTGTCGTGAGATTCCACCATATCTACCTATGGATTGAGTAAGATCCTTCAAGTAAGTTGTCATTGTTGCATGCAATAAAAATTTCTCTCTAAATATGTATGATTTATTAGTGTGGAAAAAATGAGCTTTATACGATCTTGTGATGTGGAAGAAATAAAAGCGACGGACTGCATAATAAAGGTCCATATCACAAGTGGCAATATAAAGTGACGTTCTTTTGCATTAAGATTTCGTGCATCCAACCATAAAAGCACATGACAACCTCTGCTTCCTCTGCGAAGGGCCTATCTTTTACCTTTGTCTTATACCTTATGCAAGAGTCATGGTGATCTTCACCTTTTCCTTTTTATATTTTATCCTTCGGCAAGCACATTGTGTTGGAAAGATCCTGATATATATATCCAATTGGATGTAAGTTAGCATGAACTATTATTGTTGACATTACCCTTGAGGTAAAAGGTTCACTACTAGGGAAAACCTTATACACAGAAACTTACCAGTAGCGCGGGACAAAAAGAAGCGCTACTACAATTTACCACTAGCGCGTGTTATCCAAACGCGCCGCAGCTAAGATCATAGCAAGAGCGCGATAATCAGAGAGGCGCTACTACTACAATTCCCCTTACTATTCTCGCCAGGCTACCTATAGTAGTAGCGTGCCGAAGGAAACCGCGCTGCTGCTAAGATTGTTGTATCAGCGTGTTTCGCGCAGGAAGTGCTACTGCTAAGGAAAGGAAAATAAAATGAAAAACATAGAGAAAAGTAAATGAAAATGAAAGAAATGGAAAAAGGGGAAGGAAACAAAGAAAATTTGTGAATGAAAATAAATGAAAAAGAAAAATAAAGGAGAAATGCGTAGCAGCAGCGGGCTTTATGGACAGGCGCTATAGCCAATGTAGCAGTAGCGCTTTCCGTGGAACACACTGCTGCTACTTTCCACTTAACCAACCGTTCTTCTTCCCCACGCCCACTTCCCCCAAATCCAACACGCGTGCGTCTGCTGTCGCCGCCGTCATCGCCCAGCCGCCGCGCGCTCTCCCGTCGCCCTCCGCACGCCGTCGACGCCGCCCCCGACCCCGACCTCGACGCCGCCCCCGACCCCGACCTCGACGCCCCCCTACATCGCCGCCCTCCGCCGTGCGCCCGCCGCCCCGACCCCGACCCAGTCCCCGACCTCGACGCCGCGTGCCCCTCTCCCTAACTCCGCCGGCGCCCGAGGTGAGCACGCCCTCCTCCTCCTCCTCCCCTACCTCTGCCTAGCTAGGGTTCTTAGGGTTAAATTTCAGAGTTCATCTAATTAGTTAGGGTTCATCAAATTAGATGCTAATTATGGCAGTAGTTGTTAAATAGAATTACTTTTAGAGTTCATCAAATTAGTTAGGGTTAAATTTTAGACTTCATCTAACTAGTTTTTTTACTATTTTTAGTAAGTGTTTAATAGAATTAGTAAGAAAATTAATATAACTAGTTGAACTAGTTTATTTTTAGTAAAAACTAGTTTATTTTTATTTATAGTAAGTGCTTAATTGAACTGGTTGAGTTAATACAACTATTTTATTTTTAGTATGAAAATTAATAGAACTACTTTACTTTTTTAGTTAAAGAAATTATTCCCGCATGGACGTCGACGATGCCTATCCTGCATCCTCGTCGCCGAGTCGGTGGAGGACACCTGCATCACCAGATGGGCCATGTCCGGGACTGGGCTCCGCCGGGGTGGTACTGGGAGGCTCTATCTACTGGAGGGCGCATGTTGGTGAGGAGTCAGCCTGTCGTTGACCCGAACCTTCTTTGGTGGCGGTCGCGTGGGCCAGTGATGGTCCAGAGGCTCAAGGACCCCGCGGAGGTGGTGCGTCACCGTGTCGGCGAGGAGGACGCGCACGTCCGTCGCTACTTGTTTGCGTTGGAGCACAGGTTCTTCAATACCTGGCAGGTTCTCCAGGGATCTCACTGGAGCTATGATCCTGTGATGGTTCCTTCTCTGTGGGTGTCCACCGCCCGCGCCAATACCCGTCGTGCGCTAGGGTTTTAGTTGTATTATTGATGTTATATGTATGATACTATTCGTGATGTATTAGTGATAATATTCGATGATGTACGGACGCATGAGATGATTTACTTTTTCTTATTGAATGCATGCTAATTTGAATACTTATTTATTTTACGATTTGGTTTTGCTTAGTGAATGCTCATGTCAATATGAGTCCTATAAGAGATTTTGAAATGTATATCCTGTGTTGCTCAAATAGGATATGTTCTTGCCCAACACTACAAAAACAAAGACACATTCGTGACATTTTGGGCCGAACGAATTTTTTTTCTGTCATACATATGACACTTCTATGACGATAATTGTGACAAAACCCCGTATCATCATAGATGTGGTGGGCTCCTATTTATATGACAAAAAATCATGACAGAAAATGGGCTTTTCGTCCTGGGCGGGCCGGAGACGCAGCTGCATGACATTCTTTGGGCCGTCCATGACGGAAAAAACCGTGGTAGAAGCGAGGGGGAGGAAAATTTCGGGGAGTTGCTGATACGTCTCCGTCGTATCTATAATTTTTGATTGTTCCATGCCAATATTATTCACTTCCATATACTTTTTGGCAACTTTTTATATTATTTTTGGGACTAACATATTGATCCGATTGCTCAAAGGCCAGTTCACTCATTGCATGTTTTATGTTTCGCAGAATATCCATATCAAACGGAGTCCAAACAGGATAAAAACGGGCGGAGCTTATTTTTGGAAAATATGGAAAATTACAGAAGAAAATCCACGCGAGACGGTGCCCGAGGTGGTCACGAGGCAGGGGGGCGCGCCCCCCTGGGCGCGCCGCCTACCCTCGTGAGCCCACCGTAAGGCGGTTGATGCTCTTCTTTTGCCGCAAGAAAGCTAATATTCGGAAAAAATAACGGCGAAGGTTTCAGGCCAATCGGAGTTACGGATCTCCATATATACGCGAAACGGTGAAACAGAGCTGCAATGTAACGCAGAAACAGAGAGATAGATCCAATCTCGGAGGGGCTCTCGCCCCTCCCAAGCCATGGGAGCCAAGGAACAGAGGGGAAACCCTCCTCCCATCTAGGGAGGAGGTCAAGGAAGAAGAGGAAGAAGGGGGGCTCTCCCCCCTTGCTTCCGGTGGCGCTGGAACGCCGCCGGGGGCCATCATCATCACCGCGATCTACACCAACACCGTCGTCATCTTCACCAACATCTCCATCACCTTCCCCCCTCTATCTATAGCGGTCCACTCTCCCGCAACCCGCTGTACCCTCTACTTGAACATGGTGCTTTATGCTTCATATTATTATCCAATGATGTGTTGCCATCCTATGGTGTCTGAGTAGATTTTCGTTGTCCTATCGGTGATTGATGAATTGCTATGATTGATTTGAGTTGTATGTTTTATTATTGGTACTGTCCTATGGTGCCCTCCGTGTCGCGCAAGCGTGAGGGATTCCCGCTGTAGGGTGTTGCAATGCGTTCATGATTCGCTTATAGTGGGTTCCGTGAGTGACTGAATCACAAACCCGAGTAAGTAGGTTGTTTACGTATGGGATAAAGGGGACTTGATGCTTTAATGCTATGGTTGGGTTTTACCTTAATGAATCTTTAGTAGTTGTGGATTCTTGCTAGAGTTCCAATCATAAGTGCATATGATCCAAGTAGAGAAAGTATGTTAGCTTATGCCTCTCCCTCAAATAGAATTGCAATAACGATTATCGGTCTAGTAACATAGTCAGTTGCCTAGGGACAATTCCACAACTCCTACCACCACTTTTCTGCACTCGCCATATTTAATTTAGTTGTGTCTTTATCTAAACAACCCCTAGTCTTATTTACGTGTTCTTTACTTTCTTGCAAGCCTACCCAAAAACGCCTACAAAGTACTTCTAGTTTCATACTTGTTCTTGGTAAAGCGAACGTCAAGCGTGCGTAGAGTTGTATCGGTGGTCGATAGAACTTGAGGGAATATTTATTCTACCTTTAGCGACTCGTTGGGTTCGACACTCTTACTTATCGAAAACTGTTGCGATCCCCTATACTTGTGGGTTATCAAGACCTTTTTCTGGCGCCGTTCTTGGGAGCAATAGCGTGGTGTGAATATTCTCGTGTGTGCTTGTTTGCTTTATCACTAAGTAATTTTTATTTGTTGTTCTTAGTTGTTTTCTATCTTTAGGTATGGGTAGGAAACGCAAAATACCAAAAAAATTAGTTGTACCTACTGCTCCAATGGTTGAAGACCCACTCAAAATCTATCACACTACTGAAGCTTTTTACTTGGATCATCTTTGATCCCTTTGTGCTTGTGCTGAAACCCCAACTAGCTTAGTTGAGGGCAAATCTTTAGATGAGCATGCTTGTTATGTGCGACACAGTATATCTGAAAAAGGTAAACTATTATGGGGTCAAATTCAGCGTTTGCAATGCTATGCTTGGAATTTATGCGATTATTATGATTTTACTTGTTGTTCTGAAAACCCTAAGAAACACCTTCCCTACCAATGTGAATTTATTGATAATGGAATCTTATCCTCGTATGCTAAGGGTGTTTATAATTACTATGATGTTCAACAAATTGAAGAATTTGTTGCTTTTAAGGGTGCTTACGAAATTGCTTCTTTGATTGAAAAGTATGGTGCTACTCTTTACAAATCTGAAAATTTTGCCATACTTAAATATTGCTATGATAATTATGCTTCTAATCCTTATGTTAAACCATATATTGAGAACTACTCCGCTGTCCAAGAAGATACTAATATTTTGCAAAAAGCTATGGAAGAAGAAATTGATGAAACTGTGAGCTCATTGGATGAAAAAGATGATGAGGAGAGCGAAGAACAAAAGGAGGAAGAGCGGATTAGCTACCCGTGCCCACCTTCTAATGAGAGTAACTCTTCAACTCATACATTGTTTAATTTCCCTTCGTGCTTACGAAGGATGATTGCTATGATGACTGTTATGATCCCTATGATTCTTTTGAAATATCCCTTTTTGATGATGCTTGCTATGCTTGCGGCCAAGATGCCAATATGAATTATGCTTATGGAGATGAACTTGCTATAGTTCCTTATGTTAAACATGAAATTGTTGCTATTGCACCCACGCATGATAGTCCTATTATCTTTTTGAATTCTCCCGACTATACTATATCGGAGAAGTTTGCACTTATTAAGGATTATATTGATGGGTTACCTTTTACCGTTGCACATGATGATTTTGATAGATATAATATGCATGTGCTTGATAATCCTACTTGCAATTATTATGAGAGAGGAACTATATCTCCACCTCTCTATGTTTCCAACACGAAAAAATTGCAAGAAACTGTTTATACTATGCATTGGCCTTTACTATGTGTGCATGAATTGTTCTTTTATGACATGCCGATGCATAGGAAGAGAGTTAGACTTCATCATTACATGATATATGTTACTTTGTGCTCACCACTAAATTACAAATCATTGCTAATTAAAATTGGCTTTGATATACCTTGGGATCCGGTGGATTCACTACTTGAGCACTATATGCCTAGCTTAATGGCTTTAAAGAAAGCGCTGCTGGGGAGACAACCTGGAAGTTTTAGAGATTCATTTATTTCTGTTGAGTGCTTTCATATAGTTTAAAAACAACAAAAATAAAGAGGGGAACCCAAAACTTTTTCAAAAAGAAAAGTGAAAGTAAGAGAGACAAGCATTGTTGAAGTGGGAGAGCTCCTTGAACTTTGTTAATGCTCACGGCAACTTTGTGAATCTTGATTACAGAAACTTTTCAATAAAAATAATTATCCTCTTGTACAATTCCATTGTATTATAAAAATAATGTGCCAAGGTTTGCCTTTAGGATGTTTACAATGCTTGCTGGTTTGTACGGTGCAGAACAGAAACTTTGGCTATAGTGCGTGAATTTTAATTTTTTACTGGAACGTCAAATGGTTCTGATTCTTTTTGCACTGTCTCGCTGTACAACTTTTTTATTTGTCCTAATTTTGGCAGAAGTTTTCAAGTATCAGAAGTATGGTGAATGTTCAGATTGCTACAGACTGTTCTGTTTTAGACAGATTCTGTTTTTGATGCATAGTTTGCTTGTTTTGATGAAACTATCAATTTATATCAGTGGATTAAGCCATGGAAAAGTTATGCTACAGTAGACACAATGCAAAAACAAAATATGAATTGGTTTGCAACAGTACTTAGAGTAGTGATTTGCTTTATTATACTAACGGATCTTACCGAGTTTTACATTGAAGTTTTGTGTGGATGTAGTGTCTAATCGAGGATGTATCGATGTGAGGAGAAGGAAGAGAGGCAAGAGCTCAAGCTTGGGGATGCCCGAGGCACCCCAAGTAAATATTCAAGGAGACTCAAGCATCTAAGCTTGGGGATGCTGGGAAGGCATCCCCTCTTTCTTCAACAAGTATCGGTATGTTTTCGGATTCGTTTCATTCATGTGATATGTGCAAGTCTTGGAGCGTCTTTTGCAATTAGGTTCTTATTTTTCTTTTATGCACCATGCTGGTATGAGATAGTCCTTGGTTGATTTATAGAATTCTCATTGCACTTCACTTATATCTTTTGAGTATGGCTTTATAGAATGCTTCATGTGCTTCACTTATATCATTTGAAGTTTGGATTGCCTGTTTCTCTTTACATAGACAACCGCCATTTGTAGAATGCTCTTTTGCTTCACTTATACTTGTTACAGCGTGGGCATATCTTTTGTAGAAAGAATTAAACTTTCTTGCTTCACTTATATCTATTTAGAGAGATGACAGGAATTGGTCATTCACATGGTTAGTCATAAAATCCTACATAAACTTGTAGATCGCTGAATATGATATGTTTGATTCCTTGCAATAGTTTTGCGATATAAAGATGGTGATATTAGAGTTATGCTAGTGGGTGGTTGTGGATTGTAGAGACACTTGTGTTGAAGTTTGCAAGTCCCGTAACATGCACGTATGGTAACCGTTGTGTGACAAATTTGAAGCATGGGGTGTTTCTTTGATTGTCTTCCTTATGAGTGGCGGTCGGGGACGAGCGATGGTCTTTTCCTACCAATCTATACCCTAGGGGCATGCGTAGTAGTACTTTGCTTCGAGGGCTAATAAACTTTTGCAATAAGTATATGAGTTCTTTATGACTAATGTGAGTCCATGGATTATACGCACTTTTACCTTTCCATCATTGCTAGCCTCTTCGATGCCGTGCATTGCCCTTTCTCACCTCGAGAGTTGGTGCAAACTTTGCCGGTGCATCCAAACCCCGTGATACGATACGCTCTGTCACACATAAGCCTAATTATATCTTCCTCAAAACAGCCACCGTACCTACCTATTATGGCATTTCCATAGCCATTCCGAGATATATTGCCATGCAACTTCCATCATCATCATATACATGACTTGAGCATTCATTGCCATATTGCTTTGCATAATAGTAAGATAGCTAGCATGATGTTTTCATGGCTTGTCCGTTTTTTGATGTCATTGCTATGCTAGATCATTGCACATCCCGATACACCGCCGGAGGCATTCATATAGAGTCATATCTTTGTTCTAGATATCGAGTTGTAATATCGAGTTGTAAGTAAATAAAAGTGTGATGATCATCATTATTAGAGCATTGCCCCAGTGAGGAAAGGATGATGGAGACTATGATTCCCCCACAAGTCGGGATGAGACTCCGGACGAAAAAATAAAAAAAATAAAAAAAATAAAAAAAGGAGAAATGCCAAAAAAAGAAGGCCCAAAAAAATGAAAAAAATGAAAACAAAAAAATGAGAGAAAAAGAGAGAAGGGGCAATATTACTATCCTTTTACCACACTTGTGCTTCAGAGTAGCACCATGTTCTTCATAGAGAGAGTATCCTATGCTTTCACTTTCATATACTAGTGGGAATTTTCATTATAGAACTTGGCTTGTATATTCCGATGATGGGCTTCCTTAAATGCCCTAGGTCTTCATGAGCAAGCAAGTTGGATGCACACCCACTTAGTTTCAGTTTGAGCTTTCATACACTTATAGCTCTAGTGCATCCGTTGCATGGCAATCCCTACTCCTCGCATTGACATCAATTGATGGGCATCTCCATAGCCCGTTGATTAGCTGCGTCGATGTGATACTTTCTCCTTTTTTGTCTTCTCCACATAACCTCCATCATTATATTCTATTCCACCTATAGTGCTATATCCATGGCTTGCGCTCATGTATTGCGTGAGGGTTGAAAAAACTGAAGCGCGTTAAAAGTATGAACCAATTGCTCGGCTTGTCATCGGGGTTGTGCATGATGGGGGCATTTTGTGTGTGAAAATGAAGCATGGCCAAACTGTATGATTTTGAAGGGATAAGCTTGCTTTGGCCTTGTTGTTTTGAAAAGACATGATTGCTTTATTGGTACGCTCAAGTATTATTGTTTTTATGTCAAATGATAGACTATTGCTTTGAATCACTCGTGTCTTAATATTCATGCCATGATTAGACATATGATCAAGATTATGCTAGGTAGCATTCCACATCAAAAATTATTCTTTTTTATCATTTACCTACTCGAGGACGAGCAGGAATTAAGCTTGGGGATGCTGATACGTCTCCGTGTATCTATAATTTTTGATTGTTCCATGCCAATATTATTCACTTTCATATACTTTTTGGCAACTTTTTATATTATTTTTGGGACTAACATATTGATCTAGTGCCCAGTGCCAGTTCCTGTCTGCTGCATGTTTTATGTTTCGCAGAATATCCATATCAAACGGAGTCCAAATGGGATAAAAACGGACGGAGCTTATTTTTGGAAAATATGGAAAATTCCAGAAGAAAAATCCACGCGAGACGGTGCCCGAGGTGGTCACGAGGCAGGGGGGCGCGCCCCCTACCCTCATGAGCCCACCGTAAGGCGGTTGGTGCTCTTCTTTTGCCGCAAGAAAGCTAATATTCGGAAAAAAATAACGGCGAAGGTTTCAGGCCAATCGGAGTTACGGATCTCCATATATACGAAACGGTGAAACAGAGAGCGTAATGTAACGCAGAAACAGAGAGATAGATTCAATCTCGGAGGGGTTTCGCCTCCCAAGCTATGGGAGCCAAGGAACAGAGGGGAAACCCTCCTCCCATCTAGGGAGGAGGTCAAGGAAGAAGAGGAAGAAGGGGGGCTCTCTCCCCCTTGCTTCCGGTGGCGCTGGAACGCCGCCGGGGGCCATCATCATCACCGCGATCTACACCAACACCATCGTCATCTTCACCAACATCTCCATCACCTTCCCCCCTCTATCTATAGCGGTCCACTCTCCTGCAACCCGCTGTACCCTCTACTTGAACATGGTGCTTTATGCTTCATATTATTATCCAATGATGTGTTGCCATCCTATGGTGTCTGAGTAGATTTTCGTTGTCCTATCGGTGATTGATGAATTGCTATGATTGATTTGAGTTGCATGTTTTATTATTGGTGCTGTCCTATGGTGCCCTCCGTGTCGTGCAAGCGTGAGGGATTCCCGCTGTAGGGTGTTGCAATACGTTCATGATTCGCTTATAGTGGGTTGGTGAGTGACTGAAACACAAACCTGAGTAAGTAGGTTGTTTACGTATGGGATAAAGGGACTTGATGCTTTAATGCTATGGTTGGGTTTTACCTTAATGAATCTTTAGTAGTTGCGGATGCTTGCTAGAGTACCAATCATAAGTGCATATGATCCAAGTAGAGAAAGTATGTTAGCTTATGCCTCTCCCTCAAATAGAATTGCAATAACGATTATCGGTCTAGTAACATAGTCAGTTGCCTAGGGACAATTCCACAACTCCTACCACCACTTTTCCGCACTCGTCATATTTACTTTAGTTGTGTCTCTATCTAAACAGCCCCTAGTCTTATTTACGTGTTCTTTACTTTCTTGGAAGCCTACCCAAAAACACCTACAAAGTACTTCTAGTTTCATACTTGTTCTAGGTAAAGCGAACGTCAAGCGTGCGTAGAGTTGTATCGGTGGTCGATAGAACTTGAGGGAATATTTATTCTACCTTTAGCTCCTCATTGGGTTCGACACTCTTACTTATCGAAAACTGTTGCGATCCCCTATACTTGTGGGTTATCAGTTGCCGGTTACGGTGGGAGGTCGGGGGCCGAGCGATGCGCGTTTCTCTCGTACACGTACGCGCGTGTGTGCGAGGCGTTGGCTCTAACTCAACCCGAGCGAGGCGTTGGGCTCTAACTAAACCCGAGCGATTGCACTGCAGGCTACGCGTTACTGAACCCGAGTGATCGATCGATGGCTATTAACTGAACCAGATGGAGCGATTCCTTCGCTACTGCTGCTGATACGTCTCCAACGTATCTATAATTTTTGATTGCTCCATGCTATATTATCTACTGTTTTGGGCAATATTGGGCTTTATTTTCCACTTTTATATTATTTTTGGGACTAACCTATTAACTGGAGGCCCAGCCCAGATTTGCTGTTTTATGCCTATTTCAGTGTTTCGAGCAAAAGGAATATCAAACGGAGTCAAAACGGAACGAAATCAAATGGAGAAGTTATTTTTGGAAGGAAAGCAACCCAGGGAACTTGGAGTGCACGTCAGGGGAGACACGGGCTGCCCATGAGGGTGGGGGGCGCGCCCACCCCCCTAGGGCGCGCCCCTGCCTCGTGGGGCCCCCATGGCTCCTCGGACGTACTTCCTGCACCCATATATATCGTCATACCCAAAAACTTCCAGAACAGAAGATAGATCGGGAGTTTCGCCGCCGCAAGCCTCTGTAGCCACCAAAAACCTCTCGGGAGCCCGTTCCGGCACCCTGCCGGAGGGGGAATCCATCACCGGTGGCCATCTTCATCATCCCGGCGCTCTCCATGACGAGGAGGGAGTAATTCACCCTCGGGGCTGAGGTTATGTACCAGTAGCTATGTGTTTGATCTCTCTCTCTCTCGTGTTCCCTCTATGGCACGATCTTGATGTATCACGAGCTTTGCTATTATAGTTGTATCTTATGATGTTTCTCCCCTCTACTCTCTTGTGATGAATTGAGTTTCCCTTTGAAGTTATCTTATCGGATTGAGTCTTTTATGAGAACACTTGATGTATGTCTTGCCGTGCTTATTTGTGGTGACAATGGGATTTCACGTGCCTTGATGTATGTTTTGGTGACCAACTTATGGGTTCCGCCCATGAACCTATGCATAGGGGTTGGCACACGTTCTTGACTCTCCGGTAGAAACTTTGGGGCAGTCTTTGAAGTACTTTTATGTTGGTTGGATGAATCTGAGATTGTGTGATGCATATCGTATAATCATGCCCATGGATACTTGAGGTGACAATGGAGTATCTAGGTGACATTAGGGTTTTGGTTGATTTTTGTCTTAAGGTGTTATTCTAGTACAAACTCTTTTATAGATCGATCCGAAAGAATAACTTTGAGGTGGTTTCGTACCCTACCATAATCTCTACGTTTGTTCTCCACTATTAGTGGCTTTGGAGTGACTCTTTGTTGCATGTTGAGGGATTGTTATATGATATATCTATGTTATTATTGTTGAGAGAACTTGCACTAGTGAAAGTATGAACCCTAGGCCTTGTTTCCTATCATTGCAATACCGTTTACACTCATTTTTACCTTTAGTTACCTTGCTGTTTTTATATTTTCAGATTACAAATACCTATATCTACCATCCATATTGCACTTGTATCACCATCTCTTCGCCGAACTAGTGCACCTATACAATTTACCATTGTATTGGGTGTGTTGGGGACACAAGAGACTCTTTGTTATTTGGTTGCAGGGTTGTTTGAGAGACACCATCTTCATCCTACGCCTACCACGGATTGATAAACCTTAGGTCATCCAATTGAGGGAAATTTGCTACTGTCCTATAAACCTGTGCACTTGCAGGCCCAACAACGTCTACAAGAAGAAGGCTGTGTAGTAGACATCAGCTGCTAACTGAAGCCGATCGATTGGATGAACAATGAGCGTTGCGGGGGGGGGGGGGGGGAGGGTTTGGATGAACAATGAGCGGTGGCGTTGCCTCTGGATGAATAGGAACCCGTGGTGTGGAGGGCTGGATGAACAGTAGACGGTGGAGGGGTGGTTGAACAGGCCCCCGTGGTGTGGAGGGCTGGATGAACAGTAGACGGTGGAGGGCTGGATGAACAGTAGACGGTGGAGGGGTGGTTGAACAGTAGCCAGTGGAGTAGCGCGCGGTGGAGGCTAGATGAACAGGAGCCCATGGAGGCTGGAGGAGGTCGATGGTAGCCCGTGGAGGCTGGAGGAGGTCGACGGTGGAGATGAACAGTATCCCATGGAGTCCCATTTTGCGGTACGCCACACCCCTCCCGATGAACAGGACCCCCGTTTCGACCGTAGCGCTCCAACACAAGTCCGTTTCGTCCGTTTTGCGGTACGCCACACCCCTCCCGATGAACAGGACCCCCGTTTCGACCGTAGCGCTCCAACACAAGTCCGTTTCGTCCGTTTTGCGGTACCCCACACCCCTCCCAATCAACAGGACCCCCGTTTCGACCGTAGGAGGTCCGCTTCCTCCGTTTTGCGGTACGCCACACCCCTCCCGATCAACAGGCCCCTGTTTCGACCGTAGGCGGTCCATTTCCTCCGTTTTGCGGTACGCCACACCCCTCCCAATCAACAGGACCTTGTTCCGAACGTAGGAGGTCCGTTTCCTCTGTTGTGCGGTACGCCAGACCTCGTTTCCATCGCCTGTTCCATCCAAGCCCTCCCGATGAACACGACCACGCATTCCGTTCCGACCCAGCCGGTTGGCTCCCCATGAACACGACGACGACACTGTTTCTCCGTTCCGACCTAGCCATGTACACGAGCCCTTGCCGTATGTATGCGCGAGTAGGCGTTCGAGACCCCGCCCGTATGTACACATACGTTGCCGTATTTTCTTTCTTGCACCCTGGCTGCTGTACGTACGTGTACATGCTACGTGCGCGCCTCTACTACGACACGTTCGCGCCTCTACAACGACCAGTATGGACGTACACGTTCGCGACCAGAATGACAACGCTACGTACGCTTCGATAAGGTGGGTCCCGACTGTCAGGCACTTGCGTGCGAAAATGTAGCAGGTGGGTCCCAGCAGTCAGAGGGGCGAATCATGTTTTTTTTGCCCGGACGCACTTCCTTGCTTGCGAAGATGTAGCTGGTGGGTCCCAGCAGTCAGGGGGGCGAATCATTTTTTTTGCCCGGACGCACTTCCTTGCGTGCGAAGATGTAGCTGATGGGTCCCAGCAGTCAGGGGGAAACGTTTTTTCGCGAAATACGGTGGCCCGTCCGGTGGGTCCCCGCTGTCAGGTGGAGGAATAATTATTTTGCACGTAATAAGGAGGCACTTCCTTGCTGCGGCCGTGGACCCAGCTGTCAGCCTCTCCACGTACAGTCCACGTCCGATGGAAGCCCTTCCTTGACCACGTTGACCACGCCGCGCCGAGAGCACCAGGGCCGTGGACAACAGTGAGGCCTAGGAAGGGGACGACACCGAGCTGGGGAAGACGCGGCAGTGGATGCCCACGCGTAGAGGAGTACGAGAGCTCACTGGTTCGCTGCGGTGTGAGGCTGCTGTCGCCGCAGAATAACAGGGGGTGTGGGTGAGTAGAGGGATGGCCTGGCCAGCGGTGGGAGTAGTAGGGGGCGGTGACGCCTCCGCCGCATCACAGACGGCCACGGGAGGCAGGAGCACGAGGCATGACCGACGCTGGTTTGGGCGGCTGGAGCAAGAAGACCAGAGGTTGAAGAAGCACTACAGCCGTTGGATGGACATCGTACGGTCACTGGAGCTAGAATCGTGCATATTGACTAAGTTGACAAAGCCCTGCGTCCTCGTCAACTTAGTAGGCCCACATGTCAGCCTGCCACTATACTGGGTCCCAGCTAGTAGGGGGAGTATTCATTTTTTTGTGCGTAATAAGGAGGCACTTCCTTGCGTGCGAAGATATAGCTGGTGGGTCCGAGCTGTCGTGGCGGTTACGTTTTTTTCGCGAAATACAGAGGCCCTTTCGATGGGTCCCCGATGTCAGGTGGAGGAATCATTATTTTGCGTGTAATAAGGAGGCATTTCCTTGCGTGCGGCCGTGGACCCAGCTGTCAGCCTCTCCACGTACAGTCCACTTCAGATGCATGTCGGTTGTTGGCCACGTTGACCAGGCCGCGCCGAGAGCACCATGGCGGTGGACGACGGCGAGGCCTAGGAAGGGAACGACACGGAGGTAGGGAAGACTCGACAGTTGTTTCCCACGCGGAGGGGAGTACGACTGTACGAGGGTTTACCGTCTGCCCACCGTCAGCTGGAGAATAACAACAGGTGTGGGTGAGTAGAGGGATGGCTAGGCCAGCGATGGGAGTACGGTGGGCGGTGAGGGTTCTTGGGCAGCATGCCGGCCCTTGAGGGAGGAGGGAGTAGGCAGTCCCGCCGGCGCTTGTTTGAGCGGTTGGAGCAGGAAGAGCAGAGATTGAAGAAGCACAACGGCCGTTGGATGGACATCGTACGGTCACTGGAGCTAGAATCATTCATATTGACTAAGTTGACAAAGCCCTCCGTCCCCGTCAACTTAGTATGCCCACAAGTCAGCCTCCCACCATGGTGGGTCCCAGCTAGCAGGGGGAGTATTCATTTTTGTGTGCGTAATAAGGAGGCACTTCTGGTGGGTCCGAGTGACAAATGGGGAACGCGTTTTTTGTGAAATACGGTGGTCCATCCGGGGGGGCCCAGCAGTCAGGGGCAAACGTTTTTTTTCGCGAAATACGGTGGCCCGTCCGGTGGGTCCCAACAGTCAGGGGGGAAACGTTTTTTCCGCAAAATACTGGTGGCCCGTCCGGTGGGTCCCTGCTGTCAGGTGGAGGAATAATTATTTTGCACGTAATAAGGAGGCACTTCCTTGCGGCTGCCGTGGACCCAGCTGTCAGCCTCTCCACGTACAGTACTCTTCCAATGGAAGTTGGTCGTTGACCACATTGACCACGCCACGCCGAGAGCACCAAGGCGGTGGACGACGGCGAGGCCTAGGAAGGGGACGACGCGGAGCCGGGGAAGACGCGGCAGTGGATGCCCACGCGGAGAGGAGTACGAGGGTTCACTGGTTCGGCTGCGGTGTGAGGCTGCCGTCGCCGCAGAATAACAGGGGGAGTGGGTGAGTGGAGGGATGGCCTGGCCAGCGGTGGGAGTAGTATGGGGACGGTGAGGCCTCCGCGGCAGCACAGCCGACCACGGGAGGCAGGAGCATGCGGCACGACCGGCGCTGCTTTGGGCGGCTGGGGCAAGAAGACCAGAGGTTGAAGAAGCACTACGACCGTTGGATGGACATCGTTGACCACGCCGCGCCGAGAGCACCAGGGCGGTGGACGACGGCGAGGCCTACGAAGGGAACGACATGGAGCTGGCGAAGACACGGCAGTGGCTGCCCACGCGGTGGAGAGTACGAGGGTTGAATGGTTCGGTTGCCGTTGCCGGAAAATAACAGGAGGCGTGGGTGAGTAGAGGGATAGACATGCCAGGGATGCGAGTATGATGGGGCCGTGAGGCCTGCCCAGCAGCACTGCCGGCTATGGGAGGCGTGAGCAGGCGGTTCCGACGGCGCTGGTTTGGGTGGCTGGGGCAGGAAGATTAGAGACTGAAGAAGCACGGTTGCCGTTAGATTGACATCTAACGGTCTGACGCTGGTAGAGTCGATTGTTGACTAAGTTTATTTTTTTCGAAACCTTGTGTACGCATGAACTTGGTAGGCCCACAAGTCAGCCTCCAAATCCGTGGCAGACAACATAAAGCCCATTTGCTATTTTTTATAATTTGCAGCCCATTTGCTAATTCTTAAGTAATTTATTACAATCCATTTTTTGCCTAGGACCATGGTCAAAAAGTTCAACCTTATTTTGCATATTTCGGTGGAGTCCGAACTGTTGTAATCCCGAAATGATAAACATTTTTTTAAGAACTTATTGATTTGCCAAAAATATCGTTTTGTTTTTGTGAGCAAATAAGACGTGGGACAATTGAGTTGGTTCAAGGGAAAACCAGTGGTAAAAAATCAGCACTGGGTGGGAAAAAACAACACAAATAAAGATGTAAATATGAAAAGGGAATTTCATGTGTTTTCAATATAATGATACGTGTATATGAACTAGTAAAACTATAGGTAGAGATTAGAAAACGGATGTAGGACATGCGTTTCAAGAGGAAAATAGAACTGGGCTGTGTGTTTGATTCAGTAAAAAAAACTGCCTGCGGATGTTGTAAGACAAAATATAACTAACGCTGGCGGGCCAGAGGCCAGTAGACACCTGCTGGATCTTTGTGCCCCGTTGTCGTCATGGGCTGGGCCTGTTAAAAACAAAACCAACCCTGGGCAGTCTGCAACCTAGTTGAAACTTGCTCGACCTGAAAAAACAATATACGTGCTCAATAAACGAGAGAATTCTGCAATTACAGACTGATAACTGGGATGCCGCACGGATATTGTTTTTTTATCATGATAATACGAGCATGCACTTGTTTCAAAAAAATTGGAGAACTGGGAATTCGAACGGCGGGTGCTTATGCTACCATCAAATAAAAATCAGGTGCCTAAAAATTCGTTTCAAAACAAATGATTCAGCTTTATATCCACGCCGACCCTCGGCATGATGGTTGGAAGCAAATGCAAGTTCATACCAAAAGATCGTTAACAACAATACCAACTTGCGGATGACAAGGTAGTACAACTACCAATACCTAACTAACTTATAATCTTATTACTCCTGGCCCTAGTGTTCGTCTGGTATAAAATCTTGCAGAGGACCAGTTCCCGCTCCTTCTCTTGATCCAGGTCCCCGAGGTGGTACTGGTGCATCACCCAGTTGGTCCTCAGCTGGTCGAAGTTCTTGTTGGTGTGCAGCACCAGAACCTTTTTAGCTGCCCGTCTGCCAGCCATTGACCATCACCGACAAGGTATTGCCGGTCTTGTGCCACATCGCGTGCATTGCCGCACTCCGACTGTATCTTGCAACGCGTCCACGTGCCCCTTTTGAACGCCCTGGAATTGCGCTGGAAGAATTGCTTCCTTAGGCCACTCAATGGGATACCTGCAGTATTGTGGAATATAGGTTTTAGTGTACGTAGAGGGCATTTTCATAACATCTTTTACATGGTGCAGTCACCTGTTTCACTTTTTATTAACTATCAAATTGTAATTGCTTCACCAGGTCTGTGTCTAAAAAGAAAAATAGAGCTATAAACAAAGGAATATGTTTGTGCAAGTAGACGGCCGATCGGTGTCTTACCTGGAAGTTTCTCAGGTTGGGTGTAGCATATGTTGTGCTCGCTGTCGATGGTTGGTATGAACAAATTGATGAGAGACTGAAATCTCGCGCTGTCAGCACTCACTTTGGCCTCAAGGTGCTCGATCAGCTCCTGATCCGTGGGATCGAACTTGACGCCAGCCGACAGCACCGGCCAATCCTTCTTCGACTTGCATCGGTAATTCTAGTTATATGGTACTCAATGTATGATCAATCGACTGTTTTAAGTGAATGATGAAAGATTTCGACAGATAAGTGGTACTCCAAATCTGAAGTCCAGAATACCCGAACACGCCGCCGGGATTCTTGTGTCACCTCACACGCAGCGTGTTGTCACGTCAATTCAATGTGTGGACATGATGAATAATTTGACCGACGTATACTAGTACTGCTACTGTACTACTTACTAGTCGTATTTAGTGTCACAATTTATACATAGGTTTAACTAACATGTACACACTTGAAGCCTAACTTATATATATATATATATATATATATATATATACATATATATATATATATATATATATATATATATATATATGGCTTTTGCACAGCATCTCCATCATCATTATCAGTACATCCTACGCAGGTGAGTTAGGATGCACTTGATCCCAGGAAGGTATCTATCTTTCAAACCAGAGGAGTGCTTCAAACTAACAACAATACATAATATCCAACAAAAGAGGGTCGTGCTACAGCAGCAGAATACATGGCTCAGTCTAGATATCAGTACGAATCAAGTTGTGCATATTTGCTGTTGGCATGAACCACATCACCGCATGTCGGGTTTGCAAAAGCCATCCATCGCATGGAAGCTTGATGCCTTTCACACACTGAAGATTACCTGGCAACAAGCTGCGTCGACGAATCTCTGGATATGGTGATTCATGAAACCCATGGTATGATGTGTAAACACAGCCCCCCCTCGCGAGTGGAAGTTGCATAGCACAGTAATCATCGCCGGTGATATGATCGATGATTGGTTGGATGATCGGATAATTGAGCCCGAGGAACAAGGAGTGGTTGCCGAGGCTGTAAACCCGCCTCGATTGAATACACCTGGCCCAACGGAGCTGGGATCTTTCTCGAACACGAAGCAGCCATAGCCATCAATGTTACTTAACGCATACGCATTGTAATCGCATGTGGTTTGATGTAATGGTTTGGTCAATTTGGTACGTGCGAATGAGCATCAAATGACCGCCGTCAGCTGAACGAGCGATAAACCACCACCCATCGGCTGGTATGATTCCAGGTCCTAGAATCATGAAGGACCGCGCATTTGCGTCTGCTGCAACAATTCAAATTGGAGACCAAAAGGACAAAAACAAACAATCATGTTCAGAGTATGTGTGGAATTAAGATTATTATAACAGTGACACATATCATAGACAGAGAATTGCAATGCCGTGGTCATAATCATACCCCAAGTTAAAAAATAAGCCAATGGCTTTCATATTCTAGCAACATGTCATGGTTCAAACATCATGTAACAATGAGAGGAAAACAACTATGACAGCGCCTACTCATATTCTACCATAGCACTTACTACTACTGTTCTCATATCAACTCTAAGCAATAACATGCGTTGTTATAAAAATCTTGTAAACGAGAGTAACATATAGCAATCATGATGTTATGCTCATAATATGTATTCTAACAATCATTAGATGCCAATTGTTCTCATATCAACTCTAACAATAACATGTGTGGTCATAAAAATCTAGGAAATGAGAGGAACACATAGCAATGATGTGGTTATAGACATGCTATGCATTCTAAATTTGTAACAAATGAACAGGCAGTCGTATTCATAAGGTAAAGATGAGATGAGATAGAACAATTACACGACGATAGATTCCACCAGTATAGGCAGCCAATCTGTGCGTCGACCGCATAAACGATGCCATCATGCACTATAGCATCAGACAGAAATGTTGCCTCAACAGGATTGATGATGAGCCATAACCATGTACGGTGACCGGATTCCAGATAGACTAATCCCGTGTTGAACAAGGCAATGAGCTTGTAATCCATGTAGTCTTCTGATGGTGTGGGCACTTTGAAGATTACAACTTTGTACAAACAGAGGTCGAGCCAAAAGCTTGATGCGTCTTGTGCGTAGTAGGCAGGAGTGTCCGGCGGGCCATGAGGCTCGATGTCGGCGGTATCCAACGATGGAAGGGTGATCTCTCGCTGGGTGTAGATATCCACGAGACGCCACGAACTACCGGTGTGGTGGATGAGGACGATCCAGTTGGCCTTCATGCCCGCCCGATGGTGGCCACGCATGAAGGACAGGTGGACGGGTAGTGGTAGCATGTCGAGGGGCACCATGGCAACCTTCGTAGGATTGTCAAGTCGGTGTCTGGGCCACTTGCGAGGATCGGGCATCAGCAAGCAGGGTGTCTTGAAAAGAGCCGGCCGGTTGCAGACGAGTAGACGGTACAAAGACACCGAGCATGCGGCCAGACGGACGGTGCTGAGTAGGTCCATACGACTACAAATCTGCTCCAAGAGAACATCGGGGAGGGAATTCCAATCGCGGCTCTGCGTGTCAGTCGGTTCTGCCATTGGGGTTTTCGATTGCTGCGAGCCAATGAGGGAAGTGGATTTGGGCGGCGGCGAAGAAGCTTCTCCTCGTGTGGCCAAGCAGTGAGCGGGGGGATATTGTACGCACGAGCTACCAAGGAAGATGGCGCGGGCGGGCGAGCAGTGAGCGGGGGTAAATGGTGTGCGGCCGACGATGGGGAAGAGAGGAGGAAGAAGAAGAGAGGAGGAAGAAGAGTGGAAGACGGGAAAGAAAGTGCATTAAATCTCAATTCTACTAGTACTACTACCTGGATATACCGTCCTTCGGAGTGTAAATAGTTACACCGATGACGTGTGGGTCTACCACAAGAGGGCCCATATGTCAGTTAATGGAGGACAGAGGTGCGTAGGCATATTTGCGGAAGCGTGCTCTACTGGCAAACATGATGGCAGTACTGGGTAAGGCTGATTTAGTAACAACAACATGCTGGTTCAACTTATTAATTACGTGTCCCATCTGTTGTAGCGTGTATTGTCACTTCACTGTGAAGACTAGTTGAATAGTTCTCTCTGACCGAGATGGGGAATAATGGATCGCGAGGACTTCCTTTCTACAGTATCCCTATGCCTCTACGCTCACTTCACTCATTTTTCTCCGTACCTAGTCACTTGTTGAAATATGTCGAAAGACAAATACTCCGTATTTGGGAACAGAGGGATGATGACCCACAAGTATAGGGGATCTATCGTAGTCCTTTCGATAAGTAAGAGTGTCGAACACAACGAGGAGCAGAAGGAAATGATAAGCGGTTTTCAGCAAGGTATTCTCTGCAAGTACTGAAATAAGTGGTAACAGATAGTTTTGTGATAAGGTAAATTGTAACGAGCAACAAGTAACAAAAGTAAATAAGGTGCAGCAAGGTGGCTCAATCCTTTTTGTAGCAAAGGACAAGCCTGGACAAACTCTTATAATAGGAAAAGCGCTCCCGAGGACACCAGGGATTATCATCAAGCTAGTTTTCATCATGTTCATATGATTCGCATTCGGTACTTTGATAATTTGATATGTGGGTGGACCGGTGCTTGGGTGCTGTTCTTACTTGAACAAACATCCCACTTATGATTAACCTCTATTGCAAGCATCCATAACTACAACAAAAGTATTAAGGTAAACCTAACCATAGCATGAAACATATGGATCCAAATCAGCCCCTTACGAAGCAACACATAAACTAGGGTTTAAGCTCTCTCACTCTAGCAACCCATCATCTACTTATTACTTCCCAATGCCTTCCTCTAGGCCCAAATAATGGTGAAGTGTTATGTATTCGACGTTCACATAACACCACTATAGGTTAGACAACATACATCTCATCAAAATATCGAACGAATACCAAATTCACATGACTACTAATAGCAAGACTTCTCCCTTGTCCTCAGGAACAAACGTAACTACTCACAATGCATATTCATGTTCATAATCAGAGGGGTAATAATATGCATAAAGGATCTGAACAAATGATCTTCCACCAAGTAAACCAACTAGCATCAACTACAAGGAGTAATCAACACTACTAGCAACCTACTAGTACCAATCCCGGACTTGGAGAGAAGAATTGGATACAAGAGATGAAACTAGGGTTTGGAGATGAGATGGTGCTGGTGAAGATGTTGATGGAGATTGCCCTCTCCCAATGAGAGGAGCGTTGGTGATGATGATGACGATGATTTCCCCCTCCCGGAGGGAAGTGTCCCGACATAACAGCTCTGCCGGAGCCCTAGATTGGTTCCGCCAAGGTTCCGCCTCGTGGTCATGAGTCTCGTCCCGAAGGTTGCCTCTAATTTTTTGTCATCGAAAGACTTCATATAGGAGAAGATGGGTATCAAGAGCCACCAGGGGCCCACGAGGTAGGGGGCGCGCCTGTAGGGCGCGCCCCCCACCCTCGTGAGCAGGGTGTGGGCCCCCTGGCCTTCATCTTTGGCGATGATTTTTCTTTATTTATTTTAAGACATTCCGTGGAGTTTCAAGACTTTTAGAGTTGCACAGAATAGGTCTCCAATATTTGCTCCTTTTCCAGCCCAGAATTCCAGCTGCCTACATTCTCCCTCTTTAGGTAAACCTTGTAAAATAAGAGAGAATAGCCATAAGTATTGTGACATAACGTGAAATAACAGCCCATAATGCGATAAATATCGATATAAAAGCAATGATGCAAAATGGACGTATCAAGGGAGGCTTTTACTCCGTACTATTTGGGAACAGAGGGAGTATCACCATATGGAGGGAACAGAGGAAGCTTGAAATATGAACATGTCATGGCAGGGAGTAAGCCCCATGCATGGATGCATGCATGCAACATGCAACACTCACACGTACACATGGACGCACGCAACACTCACACACCCATGCGGCACACAGCACATGACGCAACACACACAGCTCACGCTCAAGTGCTCAACCTACTCCCTAAGTCCATGAAAGACTGTACATTTAGAGATTTACACATTGACCAGGGCATAATTAACGCCCAAAAGTAGCAGACTTATGTGTGCATGCGACCATTCAGATAAGAAGATTAAATGAAGGCCGTTGCATGCTGTAATTAAGGATAGACATGTAGCCTATACCTACAAAGACAAGTTGGTGCATTAGTCAATCAATATCGATTTAGATTAAAGGCTAAATGCATTGGAAGTGTAGATGTACATTATGTACCACACTCTTTGTTTTGTAGCCGATGTACACTCTTTGTTGGAAGACCGAGGAGGACACGTGCATGCACTCACATACACAGCCAGGCGGTTCGCGCAAGGGTTGGACTCGTGTCGCTACCTGCGTAAAGTTTTGTTTAACTGATTTCTTTGCTCTCACCTTGGCCCGGCAGTTGGGACCCAGAAACTAGGTGACAATTTAACCAGTCAACAAAGTGCCACGTCGACTATGTGGCCGGTCAGTAGGGTGCAATACGGTGCTCTACGATGAGCTAGTGATCGTATAATCGCCGCAAAACTATATATAGTGACCGTAAAGAGCGTATTGTTACATACGTTGACCGCCAGTGTATTTTTCTCATTTCAAATTAAGCCATATTAATTGGAAAGGACGCAGTATGGACTACTACTAGTACTAGTACTCCTTTGATGTGTCCCGTCAACTCGCCGAACGAGGAGAAGCTTGCTTACTACGCCTCTCCCTCGCCCACGCGCGCGGTGGTTCGCAGGACGAGGAGAGGGTTTTGACTACAACGACCTCTCCCTCTCCCTCCCTCTCCCTCTCCCTCCCTCTCCCTCTCCCTCGCCCTCGCGATGGACGTGCAGCAGTTCAATCGGTGTCAGATTGCCAGAAGCATATTGTACTGTAGTATCATCATTGTTGGACCTTCCGAAGAGGCGAAGAGCCAAGTGCACGGTTCACACGAGTACGAAGTGTTGAACCTCCCGAAGAGGCAAAGAGACAAGCGCAAGGTTTTATAGGAGTTGTCGTCCTAGTAGGAGTGTACTACAACTATAGCGAACGATGCTACTATATGATGCCCCCACGTCACGTATATCCAAATCTGTGCCACCTTTTTTTTCTCAAAGAGCGTGTTAGAGCCCGTGCAACAACCACACAAGTTGCACGTACACATAACACATTTACTAGTAATAAATTCTAAAGGACAAATGCCAGTATGCCACACAAGTTCATCTCCAATTCATGTGATAAGTGCACGACTAGTCTACATATATTCACAACGCTACTGCTCACAATTACTGTACTCCACTTACACGTTATAGATGGGCTAGATGCATGTCCTCCTCCAGGTTCCAGTCCCAGGTGTTCTTCATAGATGGCACGATCCATAGCGGTGGGCAACGGGAATCATTGTCGCAGCTTTCTAGTCCGGTTCCACACGATGGAGACTCATCCAAGCTGAAGCGGCATAAATCAGGGATAGCGTGTCCCAGGATGTCGTTCATCCGGCGGTGCGCAATGAAGACACAACCATGCTTCATGAACGGCAGGCCTTCTGTGTCGTGCACGGAAGGTGGCATCTGCTTCGAATGGGGTAGCTGTCCCCGATGAAAGCGAGTACTCTCTAAGAGTGTTCCTCACACCCACGTAGCATCACGGGATCGAACTTCGGCGCCGTTCATCCGGTACACGGCATCCCAGATCTGGACACATGGTGACGTACATAGTCAAGGTCCATGCATAATAATGTTGTGATCAAATATGGCGGTCGATGTCTTTGTGCAGCAAATAGTACTACTCCGGTATAGAGGAAGTAAAATAACCGGCTTATTATATATAGCCACTCTTGGCTACATGGATGAGATAGTAAGACATGGAAAAACAAAAATGGTGGCAGCTAGTGGGTTCAAGTCTTCAAGGGCCTAGCTAGCTATACGCGTCCTCCAAGGTAAAAAGTACTCCTACTAGTACTACTAAGTATACTACTAGTACAACAATGAAAGAGAAGGCAAGAGGGTTAAAAAATGGAATACCTGGGTAGATGGTGACAGTCCGATCGTGGTAGATTGTGTGACCATGTTGCACATCAGTGGTACCATGGGTAATGACTGCTAAGATAGTTGATCCCAATATGCCAAAGTCAGCTACAAGGTTCCAGGTTAGACCGAATCGCGGATGCAAATGCACATCCAGGATCGGCAATCTTATTTTGATCGGGGGATGACTGGTCCCTGCAAAATAATGGAGTACCGTTAGGGATGCAAATGATGGTTTGTGCATTCCGTTTGTAATCTCCCGTACCATAGGATGGCAACCAGATGAAACAAGTCCCTTAGCTTGTCACCGCGAAGATGCGTCCTAGATGGCGCACGGTGTCTTCGAACGTGTAGGGGTACAAATCTGCCGTCGCCAACATGCGCCAGCCTCTGCCGTTACTGCGTCTTGCATTGATGGCAATCCTTATGTCGAACACCGCGATGAGATAGTAATCATCGTAGCTGTGTCGCTTTGTCGGCGGGTCCGCAATTGCTATCTTCTTCAATCTCATGTAGGCATCATCATACGTATTCAAGCCCAGCCAGTCCAGAAGGCCGATCCCAATGGTGGTGATGGGGTCTACCGGAACGGCCGCACTGCTGTGGATGTTGTGCAAAGTGATGGTGGTATCCGGCCGGAGGTATGCAAGCCAATCTTTGTTGGCACCGACCCATACCTATATATAAGACGGTGGGCAGCGGAGAAATTACGGGATGGAAATGGAATAACTAAGTACTACATGATCAAACTCCATTACTGACCTGCTCATTGGACAAAATCCGACTACCTCTCAACGTCGGCAACTCTAGCGGAGTCAACGTGCAACCATGGCCAGGGAGCGGTGGACTGTTCGAAGGATTGTCCCATAGAAGAATCTTCTCCTCGAGGACGCATGGAAGACCAACAAGCATGGCCTTTTCCCAAGTCTGTTTAAGCAGCGTCTTGAAAAAGTTGGTGCAGGAAGCACCGAGTCTTGCGGCGGTGAGGACGTCGGAGCGGCGTGCAATTTCTCCCAGAGGATCGTCGTCCAAGGTCTCCCAGCCCCAACGAGGAGAACCGCCTGGCGAATCCATGGGAGCAGTGACGAACTGCCTTCTCTTCAGGGGGAGGGGAACTGGCGAGGAGGAGATAAGGCGTAGTAACCGCAGGGCCTCGTCCCTTCCAACTGTAGATCGTTCCTCGGCGAAGGGGTGAGGCTATTATTTACTACTATAGCATTATGGAACGTTATGGGATTGCATTATACTGTAAATAATAGCACTAGTAAGAAATTTTTGGCACTAGGTAGTAATTTTTGGTGTGGATTAAGAAATTTTGGGTATGTTTTTGCCATTTTTCGTACACGCCAACTAGTGTCAAAAAACGTCATACATTATGTGACGGAGGATGCATTACGTCTTTGTAGTAGTACCCAGATACTAATTTTCTCAACTAGTAGTGCGATGTACTGTACTTCTAGTCTAGTCTAGTATAGTGCACCAGTTTTGAACTCTTGAATCTCAGGGCCAAGGAGCTACAGTTGGAAGTGGAGGGTACTACTGTTCTCTAGAACAATCTCTGTACTATCAATGCATGGGAAGTACACCTGCGTAGTGGCCTAGTGGGTACTCTCGGTGCTATATTCAGTCGCTCCTCTCATGTAGGAGTAGCTGGCCTACTCAGCCGCTCCTCTCACACACACACTAGAAGCCTGTTTATCAACGATGGTTACTGCAGGGGCAGAACATTTGAGTTATTTGATACAACGAGACTAGGCTTTTCGCTTCCATTTGTGGAGGTGTAATGGATCTCGTCGAAGTTTGTTAGTAGTTCCTTCTTTATGAATGAGACGAAGCAAAGCTTTTGCCTCCGTTTAAAAAAACACGTCAAGAGGAATTTCTTTTATAGTAGAGCCGATAATGGAGTGAAGTCCATGCGTGCAACGCCACAAGCTACAGAGTAGTAGTAGAGCACTTTACGTACGGAGCCATATTGCATAGTTCCCAATGCCCCGCCAGGCTTTTCCGGCTCCTCGGGCTTAATTGGGAGGCGCTAGTTTAAATATGCTACTACTAGCTGATGAGGAAGCTGCAAGCGAGGTGCGGCTAGGGCGAGCACGCGAGCCACGGGATGCTGGGAAGGAAAACCCGTTCACGTGGCTAGGTTGTCCAGTGCACCCAGATTGTGGGGCCGCACGTCCGTTCGACTTCAAAACTCAAACTACCCGTGTAAAATATGGCTCGCAGCAAAGTGTAGTAGTACTATTTAAAAAAAAGGCTGCCGTGCGTTCGGCCGGGATCGAACCCATAAAACGAGGTATACACTCCCGCGACCACTAGTAGTACTTGTTGGAGTACAACGCAACCTAGAGTCGCCTTTTGTCGCTAGTAGTACGTACATTGTTCCTTATAAGAAACCCCTAATAATGCAAGAAACCACTAAAATCCCAAGAAACTACTACCACTTGCATACGTGGCAAACTTAAGATAAGACTACCTTATCAACCATTGTACATGCTCTTACCAACAAAACTCCTCGAGTGACCTCCTACCTCCGGCCCGTCCACCTAGTCATCCTCGGCCATGGGACGCAGCTACCACCGCCGGCAGAAGGCGAGGTCAAAATCGCCGGCGGTGCGGAGCCCATGTTGCGGCAGCCCGGAGGCCAGCTCCGTCCGGCGCTCGCGGCCGCTAGCTAGCCAAGATAGCTCCGTCCAGCTGCTTCTCTGTAAGGTTTGCTAGCTAGATTGGCACGACAGCGCGGCGGCTTGCTCGTGCGCGCCGCTCTCAGGCCAGCCATCTGGCTCGAGCGAAGGCCAGCGTGGCGGCTTGCTCGCTCGTGAGTCACGCTCGGGACAGCCTGCCAACCCGTGCGGAGGCCAGCGCGACGTCCGGCCCGTCCGACGGAAAGGCGGCGAACTCGCTCATCACCGGTGTTGGAGATATTACTACTGGGCGTAAACCGGCCTATCTGGGCTGGGTTAACTTCATCAGTAGTTCAACGGTGTAAAAGCCCAAGAGGCAAGAAAGTAAGGGCCCAAGGCCTGTAGTCGGTTTAGAACACAGCCGTAAACCGGCCTGATATGTAAACTTGTATTGTAAGATAGGAATAGAGAGAGACCAACCCGGATACAGTATGAACCGGAGATTGGGACTCTACGAGCCGACAGGCGTCACCCGTGTATATAAGGGGCGACCGGGGCCAGTTCAAGGGCAGACAACAACAACTCGAGGCCTAGGCGAAGCTTATTTGCTCCCTAGTCATCGAGACCACATCAATCCCATCACAACTAGACGTAGGCTTTTACCTTCATTGAAGGGGCCGAACTAGTATAACTCTTGTGTCTTTGCGTCCGTTTTAACCCCTTCAAGTTAACCCGTAGCAATGGCTCCACGACTAAGTCCTTTCATGAGGACATCTGCCGTGACAAAACCACGACAGTTGGCGCCCACCGTGGGGCTATCGCACGATGGTTTGATGATCTTGGAGGGCAAGTTCGAAGGACTCGAAGGCTATGCTGTGGGCGGGATGACCAAGAGTCATCATGGCAAGCTCTACATCGACGATGCAGGCTGGGGCCCCGAGGCCGGCTCGATTGAGTATAGGTACCGGGTCCCCTTTGGTGGCATACACGTTTTCATCGGCAAGATCGGTGAGCCAGGGCCTGAGCCGGACATCTGCACCGACCTCGTCGAGACGGCTCAGCGTACGAGACCTGCCCAGGTTAAACCGGCCGTGAAACGTGCCTTTGTGGGAGTCATCCACGGAGGAAGTTATGAGGACGGATCAGAGTCTGGTGGCGAGACCGTCGTCTACTCCGACGACGAGTCGTCAACCGGAGAAACTGAATCTCTGTATCAGCTACAAGATGGCCGGATTGGGGGCTGTTCCGATGGTGACAGTATTCCGGACCCCTCTGATCTGCCCAACCGGGTTGGAATATTCATGGCCGGTACACAAGCAGTGCTTTACTCTTCGACCGTTGTGGTGATGGTTGCCGGTTCAACAGCGGTGACGGCTGCCGGGGCAGGAGGCTCTGTGCGCCCGCCGGCTCAAGTTTTATCAGATCTGTTCGATGCGTTGGCTACGCTCATGGCAGAGGTTAACCCGGCGGACCAGGACACTCATAACGCGGAGATTGCGAAGGTGAAGGAACAAATCACTCAGGCTAAAGCGGATCTAGCAGCTGCAGACGCCAGGATGACGGCAGAGCGGGCCGCTTTAGATGCGCAGCTTATAGGCTCATCTTTGGATCAGAGCGTCACATGAAGTCATGAAGAGGAAATACAGATCCGTTTGCCTTCAGTTTTCGAGGGAAGAGACCTCTTCAACACCGGAGCGGAACCAGTAATCCGCCGGTGGTAAACCGGCGGAAGCACTGGACGGGCGCTACCGTTCAGCCCCGCTTAATAGATCTACCTCGCCATAATGCCGGTCGCCTCGGCTGTGTAAACACCTCCGTCACTACTCCAACCCGATGGATAACCTTGTTGCAGCTGCGGCACGGCTGGAGGCTATTCCAATTGAAGGCGATTCACCACGAGGCGGTAGAGACGCTGGGTCAAGGAGCTCCTTAGGACAGCTTTGGTCCAACAGAAGCATATTAACAGCCGCGACCGGATCCACTCTACCCCCCGCCCAAGCCGGAGCTATAGCAGGCACGTGGATGAACTGGCCGTATCAAGTAATGCACGGCGTGGTGCGACCCGTGGCAACAACCCGGCAGGTGGCGTCGATAATGCTAAGGAGGTGGTGGACCGGGCCCGAGCGCGCAGGGAGGCCGAGTTAGCAGCACAACATCAGGCTTATCAGCTTACGCCGGTTCATCCGACCATCTCGGTCGAGCCTGGGGTTACCTCTAGCTCTTTGGGGGTGCCTTGCCTCGTCCCCGCTTTACGCAATATGCGCTTGCCCAAAGACTTCAAGGGTCCATGCAAGGTGCCAAATTACACTGCCGATTTAGCTCCAGAAGCATGGATAGAAAGTTATGAGATGGTCATGGAGATGCTGGATGTGGATGAGGCCGCGTGTGCAAAGTACTTCACCATGATGCTCGAAGGCACGACCCGTGCATTTGGTTGAAGAGCTTGCCACCCAATTCTATCAATTCATGGGCCCGATTATGAACTGGTTTATCCAGAATTTCAAAGATACCGCAAGCAGCCCATGTCCATAGTGGACTTGGCGGCTTGTGTCCGTGGGGAAGGAGTCAACAACCCATTGGGTACGCTGCGTTTGGAAATCTTGCACTCGTCGGACCGGATCAACGCTGACTCGTGATCTTAACTCGGAAAGCAACCGCCGGTTTAAGCCTTTAAAGTTGAAGTTGGGCGCGAAGGCGGTTTTGTAATGACATGGGCACTCTCATGGGCGCTTTAGTGAAGTATGCTGATTACGATAGTACCAAGGATCCCGAGTCTGATGATGATGAGACAGGGAAGGGAAGGAAGAACAGCAACTCCAAGGGCCAGCAACATCACTCGGCAGGTAATGATGGAGGCAAGCGTAAAGCGAATGGCAACATGGACTTCATAGCCAACACCAACGCGCAGGACAAGGGCCAGCGGCGCAAGGGTAAACAGCCGAATCGAGGTGGAGCGCCTAATCCCAATCCGGACCGCTTGAATTATCTGTTGAATCAACCCTGTCCGAAGCATGGGACGAAGGAGACGCCAAGACAAACCACCTACGGAAGGATTGCTACATTATGCAGGAGTTCAAGAGTTCTAATGCTTTCCGGTATGATCAAGGTTCCGGCGGCGGTTCAGGATCCGGGCCGGGTTACGGTGGAGGAAATTCCGGTTCAGGATTTAATGGTAATCCGGGCGGACATAACAATCAGAACAATCAGAATAACCAAGGTGGTTATAACCAGCAGCAGCAACAGTCGGGTTATCAGAGCAACCCAAAGTAGTTGAATAGTGGGCAGTACCATGTCTTCACCACCAGCTTAGACAAGCGAGACCGGAAGCTTCAGAAGCGAGCAGTCAACGCTGTTGAACCGGCCGTGCCTCATTACCTACGCTGGTCAGAGCAGCCCATTGTATGGAGTAGAGAGGATCATCCTCCCCGGGTTGACAATCCGGGTCAACTAGCCCTGGTGGTGGCACCTCAGGTGGGAGGTTATAAGTTCACCAAGGTGCTCATGGACGGAGGGAGCAGCATTAACATCCTTTACTATGAGACCTTCCGTCGTATGGGGTTAACAGATAAACATCTCAAACCGTCCAATACAGTGTTCCACGGTGTGGTACCTGGCAAGTCAGCATATCCGGTTGGTAAAATAGCTCTGGAAGTGGCCTTTGGAGATGAATATGACTCCAGATCGGAAACATTGACGTTTGAAGTGGTAAAAATCCAAAGTCCATATCACGCCCTATTTGGGCGGCCGGCTTATGCCAAGTTCATGGCACGGCCTTGTTATATCTATTTGCAGCTCAAGATGTCGGGTCACAAGGGGACAATAACGGTTCATGGGAGCCGCAAGATCGCTTTGGAATGTGAGGAAGGTGATGCGGCTTACGCGGAGTCGGTTTGTGCCACCGAGGAGCTGAAGTATTATAAGGACAATGTTGATCCGGCGGACATGACTCCATTGAAGAAGCCAACTACAGAGCATGATCCAGCCCTGATATTCAAATCGGCAGCTGAGACTAAGCTTGTTGACTTCATGCCTGGCGATTCGTCCAAGCAGTTCAGCATCAGTGCCAACTTGGATCCGAAATAGGAAAGCGTGCTCATCGAGTTCATCCGTGAGAATCGGGACATTTTTGCATGGAAGCCTTCTGACATGCCAGGTGTACCGAGGCAACTCGCCGAGCACACTATTAATGTTGATCCCAAGTACAAACCGGTGAAGCAGTTCCTCCGCCGGTTTAACGAAGAAAGGCGTAAGGCCATTGGAGAGGAGGTGGCCAGGCTCTTAGCAGCTGGCTTTATCGTGGAAGTTTTCCATCCAGAGTGGCTTGCTAATCCGGTGCTGGTTCTTAAGAAAAACGACACTTGGCGCATGTGTGTGGATTACACAGATCTTAACAAGGCTTGTCCAGCAGATCCTTTTGCCCTCCCCCGCATTGACCAGATTATTGATGCCACTGCGGGTTGTGAGCGTTTGAGCTTTTTGGATGCGTATTCTGGGTATCATCAGATCAAGATGGCAGTTAAGGACCAGGAGAAGACGGCGTTTATCACTCCCTTTGGAGCCTTCTGCTATGTGTCTATGCCTTTTGGGCTCAAGAGCGCCCAAGCAACTTATCAACGCTGTGTACAGAATTGCCTGCATAAACAGATCGGCCGAAATGTGCACGCCTATGTTGATGATATTGTGGTCAAGTCAAGGGAAAAGGAGACACTGATTGACGATTTGAAGGAAACCTTTGACAACCTGCGGGTTTACAAGATGATGCTCAACCCGGCCAAATGTGTTTTTGGTGTTCCGGCAGGCAAGTTATTGTTGGGGAACGTAGTAATTTCAAAAAATTTCCTACGCACACGCAAGATCATGGTGATGCATAGCAACGAGAGGGGAGAGTGTTGTCTACGTACCCTCGTGAGACCCGAAGCGGAAGCGATCACAACGTAGAGGAAGTAGTCAGACGTTCTCCTCGCGATCCAACCGATCCCAGCGCCGTTACTCCGGCGCCTCCGAGTTCTTGGCACACGTTCAGCTCGGTGGCGCTCCTCGAGTTCCGATCCAGCAAAGCTCCGGGAGAGAGAGTTCCACAAGACGACGTGGCAGGACGATCTTGATGTTCTACCGACGCAGGCTTCGCCTAAGCACCGCTACGATATGATCGAGGTGGAATATAGTGGAGGGGGGGCACCGCACACGGCTAAGAGATCCAAGGGATCAATTGTTGTCTCTTTGGTGCTAGCCCTGCCCCTCTATTTATATGTTGAGCCCCGGGGTCGAAACTTGGAGCAAAAGCCTCCTAAAAGTCGGTTTTGCCCGAAAGGCAAGAGTCCCACTCGGACTCCAGGACCAAACGCCACAAACCTTGGCGTCTGGCCCAGACGCCATGGGCCTCGGCATCTAGCCCAGGCCGACGCCAGTGGTCTCGGCGTTTGGCCCTCGGCCTCCGCAAAACTCCTTTTGCACCAACCTAAAGCCTCATGGGCTTGACCCCTTGGCCTAAACATATCATCCAATATATGAATCTTTACGTCTCGACCATTTCGAGACTCCTCGTCATGTCCCCGATCTCATCCGGGACTCAACTCCTTCGGTACATCAAAACATGTAAACTCATAATATAAGCATCGCCATCGAAACCTTAAGCAAGGACCCTACGGGTTCGAGAACTATGTAGACATGACCGAGAACTATTCTTGGTCAATAACCAATAGCGGAAACCTGGATGCCCATATTGGTTCCTACATATTCTACGAAGATCTTTATCGGTCAAACCGCATAACGACATACGTTGTTCCCTTTGTCATCGGTATGTTACTTGCCCGAGATTCGATCGTCCGTATCCAATACCTAGTTCAATCTCACATCGGCAAGTCTCTTTACTCGTTCCGTAATACATCATCTCACAGTTAACTCATTAGTTGTAATGCTTGCAAGGCTTAGTGATGTGTATTACCGAGAGGGCCCAGAGATACCTCTCCGCCAATCGGAGTGACAAATCCTAATCTCGAAATACGCCAACCCAACATCTGCCTTTGGAGACACCTGTAGTACTCCTTTATAATCACCCGATTACGTTGTGGACGCTTGGTAGTACCCAAAGTGTTCCTCCGATAAACGGAGTTGCATATTCTCATAGTTATAGGAACATGCATAAGTCATGGATAAAAGCAATAGCAACATACTAAACGATCGGTGCTAAGCTAATGGAATGGGTCATGTCAATCAGATCATTCAACCAATGATGTGACCTTGTTAATCAAATGACAACTCCTTTGTCTATGGTTAGGAAACATAACCATCTTTGATTAACAAGCTAGTCTAGTAGAGGCATACTAGTGACACTCTGTTTGTCTATGTATTCACACATGTATTATGTTTCCGGTTAATACAATTCTAGCATGAACAATAAACATTTATCATGAAATAAGGAAATAAATAATAACTTTATTATTGCCTCTAGGGCATATTTCCTTGATCTCCCACTTGCACTAGAGTCAATAATCTAGATTACATAGTAATGATTCTAACACCCATGGAGTCTTGGTGCTGATCATGTTTTGCTCGTGGAAGAGGCTTAGTCAACGGGTCTGCTACATTCAGATCCGTATGTATCTTGCAAATCTCTATGTCTCCCACCGGACTAAGTCCCGGATGGAATTGAAGCGCCTCTTGATGTGTTTGGTTCTCTTGTGAAATCTGGATTCCTTTGCTAAAGCAATTGCTCCAAAGATTGTCACAAAAGATTTTCATTGGACCCGATGCACTAGGTATGACACCTAGATCGGATATGAACTCCTTCATCCAGACTCCTTCATTAGCTGCTTCGAAGCTGCTATGTATTCCGCTTCACATGTAGATCCCGCCACGACGCTTTGTTTAGAACTGCACCAACCGACAGCCTCCTCCGTTTAGTGTAAATACGTATCCGGTTTGCGATTTAGAATCGTCCGGATCAGTGTCAAAGCTTGCATCAACGTAACCGTTTACGATGAGCTCTTTGTCACCTCCATATACGAAACATATCCTTAGTCCTTTTCGTATTTCAGGATGTTCTTGACCGCTGTCCGATGATCCACTCTGTATTACTTTGGTACCTCCTGCTAAGCTTATAGCAAGGCACACATCAGGTCCGGTACACAGCATTGCATACATGATGAGCCTATGGCTGAGGCATAGGGAACATCTTTCATTTTCTCTCTATCTTCTGCGGTGGTCGGGCATTGAGTCTTACTCAACTTCACACCTTGTAACACGTGCAAGAACCCTTTCTTTGCTTGATCCATTTTGAACTTCTTCAAAATTTTGTCAAGGTATGTGCTTTGTGAAAGTCCAATTAAGCTGCCTTGATCTATCTCTATAGATTTTGATGCCCAATATGTAAGCAGCTTCACCGAGGTCCTTCATCGAAAAACTCTTATTCAAGTATCCCTTTATGCTATCCAGAAATTCTATATCATTTCCGATTAGTAATATGTCATCTACATATAATATCAGAAATGCTACTTAGCTCCCACTCACTTTCTTGTAAATACAGGCTTCTCCAAAAGTCTCAGATAAACCCAAATGCTTTGATCACACTATCGAAGCGTTTATTCCAACTCGAGATGCTTGCACCAGTCCATAAATGGATCGCTGGAGCTTGCACACTTTGTTAGCTCCCTTTGGATCGATAAAACCTTACGGTTGCATCATATACAACTCTTCTTCCGTAAACCCATTCAGGAATGCAGTCTTTACATCCATTTGCCAAATTTCATAATCATAAAATGCGGCAATTGCTAACATGATTCGGACAGACTTAAGCATCGCTACGGGTGAGAAGGTCTCATCGTAGTCAATCCCTTGAACTTGTCGAAAACCCTTTGCATAAGTCGAGCTTTGTAGACAGTAATATTACCGTCGTCGGTCTTCTTCTTGAAGATCCACTTGTTTTCTATTGCTTGCCGACCCTCGGGCAAGTCAACCAAAGTCCACACTTTGTTTTCATACATGGATCCCATCTCAGATTTCATGGCCTCAAGCCATTTTATGGAATCTGGGCTCACCATCGCTTCTTCATAGTTCGTAGGTTCATCATGATCTAGTAGCATGACTTCCGAACAGGATTACCGCATTCACTGGTGCGGATCTTACTCGTTGATCTACGAGGTTCAGTAGTAACTTGATCTGAAGTTTCATGATCAACATCATCAACTTCCTCACTATTTGGTGTAGATGTCGCAGAAACCGGTTTACGTGATAAACTACTTTCAAATAAGGGAGAAGGTACATTACCTCATCAAGTTCTACTTTCCTCCCACTCACTTCTTTCGAGAGAAACTCCTTCTCTAGAAAGGATCCATTCTTAGCAACAAATGTCTTGCCTTCGGATCTGTGATAGAAGGTGTACCCAATCGCCTCCTTTGGGTATCCTATGAAGACACATTTCTCTGATTTAGGTTCGAGCTTATCAGGTTGAAGCTTTTTCACATAAGCATCGCATCCCCAAACTTTAAGAAACGACAACTTTGGTTTCTTGCTAAACCATAGTTCATAAGGTGTCGTCTCAACGGATTTTGACGGTGTTCTATTCAGCGTGAATGCGGCCGTCTCAAGAGCATAACCCCAAAACGATAGCGGTAAATCTGTAAGAGACATCATAGATCGCACCATATCTAGTAAAGTGCGACACGACGCTCGGACACACCATTGTGCTTTGTGGCGTTCCGGTGGCGTGAGTTGCGAAACTATTCCGCATTGTTTCAAATGTAGATCAAACTCGTAACTCAAATATTCGCCTCCACGATCAGATCGTAGAAACTTTATTTTCTTATTACGATGATTTTCAACTTCACTCTGAAATTCTTTGAACTTTTCAAATGTTTCAGACTTATGTTTCATTAGCGATATACCCATATCCGCTTAAATCATCTGTGAAGGTGAGAAAATAATGATATCCGCCACGAGCCTCAACATTCATTGGACCACATACATCTGTATGTATGATTTCCAACAAATCTGTTGCTCTCTCCATAGTACCGAGAACGGGTTTTAGTCATCTTGCCCATGAGGCACGGTTACATAAGTGCCAAGTGATTCATAATCAAGTGACTCCAAAAGTCCATCAAGATGGAGTTTCTTCATGCGCTTTATACCGATATGACCTAAACGGCGGTGCCACAAATAAGTTGCACTATCATTATCAACTCTGCATCTTTTGGTTTCAACATTATGAATATGTGTATCACTACTATCGAGATTCATTAAAATAGACCACTCTTCAAGGGTGCATGACCATAAAAGATATTATTCATATAAATAGAACAACCATTATTCTCTCGATTTAAATGAATAACCGCTTCGCATCAAACAAGATCCAGATATAATGTTCATGCTCAACGCCGCACCAAATAACAATTATTTAGGTCTAAAACTAATCCCGAAGGTAGATGTAGAGGTAGCGTGCCGACCGCGATCACATCGACTTTGGAACCATTTCCCACGCGCATCGTCACCTCGTCCTTTGCGGTGTTCGCTTAATCCGTAGTCCCTGCTTCGAGTTGCAAATATTAGCAATGTAACCGATATCAAATACCTGTGCTCTGCGAGCTCTAGTAAGGTACACATCAATAACATGTATATCACATATACCTTTGTTCACCTTGCCATCCTTCTTATCCGCCAAATACTTGGGGCAGTTCCGCTTCCAAAGGACTACCGCTTGCAAGAGAAGCACTCAGTTTCAGGTTTAGGTCCAGACTTGGGTTTCTTCTCTGAGCGAACAACTTGTTTGCTGTTCTTCTTGAAGTTCCCTTCTTCTTCCCTTTGCCTTTCTTCTTGAAACTAGCGGTCTTATTGACCATCAACACTTGATGCTCCTTCTTGATTTCTACCTCCGCAGCCTTCAAAGATTGCGAAGAGCTCGGGCATAGTCTTTACTAACCCTTGCATATTATAGTTCATCACGAAGCCTTTGTAGCTTGGTGGCGGTGATTGAAGAATTCTGTCAATGACACAATCATCCGGAAGATCAACTCCCGGTTGAGTCAAGTGATTGTAATACCCGGACATTCCGAGTATGTGCTCACCGACAGACTCCATTCTCCTCCATCTTGCAGCTATAGAACTTATTGGAGACTTCATATCTCTCAATCCGGGCATTCTGTTGAAATATCAACTTCAACTCCTGGAACATCTCATATGCTCCATGACGCTCAAAACGCCGTTGAAGACCCGGTTCTAAGCCGTAAAGCATGGCACACTGAACTATAGAGTAGTCATCAGCTTTGCTCGCCAGACGTTCTTAACGCCGTCGGTTACATCGGCCAGCGAGTCTGGCACCTAGCGGTGCATCCAGTGACGTAACTCTTACAGGCAGCAATGAGGATAATCCTCAGTTACGGACCCGATCCGTGTAATTGCTACCATCATCTTTCAACTTTGCTTTCTCAAGGAACGCATTAAAATTCAACGGAACAACAACACGAGCCATCTATCTATAAACAAACATTGACAAGCAAGATACTATCAGGTACTAAGTTCATGATAAATTTAAGTTTAATTAATCATATTACTTAAGAACTCCCACTTAGACAGACATCTCTCTAGTCATCTAAGTGATCACGTGATCCAAATCAACTAAACCATAACCGATCATCACGTGAGATGGAGTAGTTTTCAATGGTGAACATCTTATGTTGATCATATCTACTATATGATTCACACTCGACCTTCGGTCTCCGTGTTCCGAGGCCATATCTGCATATGCTAGGCTCGTCAAGTATAACCTGAGTATTCTGCGTGTGCAAAAACTGGCTTGCACCCGTTGTAGATGGACGTAGAGCTTATCACACCCGATCATCACGTGGTGTCTCGGCACGACGAACTTTGGCAACGGTGCATACTGTGGAGAACACTACTTGATAATTTTAGTGAGAGATCATCTTAAAATGCTACCGTCAATCAAAGCAAAATAAGATGCATAAAGGATAAACATCACATGCAATCAATATAAGTGATATGATATGGCCATCATCATCTTGTGCTTGTGATCTCCATCTCCGAAGCACCGTCGTGATCACCATCGTCACCGCGCCGACACCTTGATCTCCATTGTAGCATCGTTGTCGCCACGCCCATCTATTGCTTCTACGACTATCGCTACCGCTTAGTGATAAAGTAAAGCAATTATGTATGCTTGCATTTCATACAATAAAGCGACAACCATATGGCTCCACCGATTGCCGATAACTTCGGTTACAAAACATGATCATCTCATACAATAAAATGTAGCATCACGTCTTGACCATATCACATCACAACATGCCCCGCAAAAACAAGTTAGACGTCCTCTACTTTGTTGTTGCAAGTTTTACGTGGCTGCTATGGGCTTAAGTAAGAACCAATCTCACCTACGCATCAAGACCACAACGATACTTCCGTCAATTAGACTCGCTTTTAACCTTCTCAAGAACCGGGCGTAGCCACACTCGGTTCAACTAAAGTGAGAGAGACAGACACCCGCCAGCCACCTTTAAGCACGAGTGCTCGTAATGGTGAAACCAGTCTCGCATAAGCGTACGCGTAATGTCGGTCCGGGCCGCTTCATCTCACAATACCGCTGAACCAAAGTATGACATGCTGGTAGGCAGTATGACTTGTATCACCCACAACTCATTTGTGTTCTACTCGTGCAAAACATCAAACCATAAAAACCTAGGCTCGGATGCCACTGTTGAGGAACGTAGTAATTTCAAAAAATTTCCTACGCACACGCAAGATCATGGTGATGCATAGCAACGAGAGGGGAGAGTGTTGTCTACGCCCTCGTGAGACCGAAGCGGAAGCGATCACAACGTAGAGGAAGTAGTCGACGTTCTCTCCTCGCGATCCAACCGATCCCAGCGCCGTTACTCCGGCGCCTCCGAGTTCTTGGCACACGTTCAGCTCGGTGGCGCTCCTCAGCTCCGATCCAAAGAAAGCTCCGGGAGAGAGAGTTCACAAGACGACGGCGTGGCAGGACGATCTTGATGTTCTACCGACAGGGCTTCGCCTAAGCACCGCTACGATATGACCGAGGTGGAATATAGTGGAGGGGGCACCGTGACACGGCTAAGAGATCCAAGAGATCAATTGTTGTGTCTTTGGTGCTAGCCCTGCCCTCTATTTATATGTTGAGCCCGGTCGAAACTTGGAGCAAAAGCCTCCTAAAAGTCGGTTTTGCCCGAAAGGCAAGAGTCCCACTCGGACTCCAGGACCAAACGCCACAAACCTTGGCGTCTGGCCCAGACGCCATGGGCCTCGGCGTCTAGCCCAGGGCCAGACGCCAGGGTCTCCGGCATTTGGCCCCCTGGCCTCCGCAAAACTCCTTTTGCACCAACCTAAAGCCTCATGGGCGTGACCCCTTAGCCTAAACATATCATCCAATATATGAATCTTTACGTCCTCGACCATTTCGAGACTCCTCGTCATGTCCCCGATCTCATCCGGGACTCCGAACTCCTTCGGTACATCAAAACATGTAAACTCATAATATAACCGCCATCGAAACCTTAAGCGTGCGGACCCTACGGGTTCGAGAACTATGTAGACATGACCGAGAACTATTCTTGGTCAATAACCAATAGCGGAACACGGATGCCCATATTGGTTCCTACATATTCTCTGAAGATCTTTATCGGTCAAACCGCATAACAACATACGTTGTTCCCTTTGTCATCGGTATGTTACTTGCCCGAGATTCGATCGTCGGTATCCAATACCTAGTTCAATCTCACATCTTGGCAAGTCTCTTTACTCGTTCCGTAATACATCATCTCACAGCTAACTCATTAGTTGTAATGCTTGCAAGGCTTAGTGATGTGTATTACCGAGAGGGCCCAGAGATACCTCTCCGTCAATCGGAGTGACAAATCCTAATCTCGAAATACGCCAACCCAACATCTGCCTTTGGAGACACCTGTAGTACTCCTTTATAATCACCCGATTCGTTGTGACGTTTGGTAGTACCAAAGTGTTCCTCCGTAAACGGAGTTGCATATTCTCATAGTTATAGGAACATGCATAAGTCATGGATAAAAGCAATAGCAACATACTAAGCGATCGGGTGCTAAGCTAATGGAATGGGTCATGTCAATCAGATCATTCAACCAATGATGTGACCTTGTTAATCAAATGACAACTCCTTTGTCTATGGTTAGGAAACATAACCATCTTTGATTAACAAGCTAGTCTAGTAGAGGCATACTAGTGACACTCTGTTTGTCTATGTATTCACACATGTATTATGTTTCCGGTTAATACAATTCTAGCATGAACAATAAACATTTATCATGAAATAAGGAAATAAATAATAACTTTATTATTGCCTCTAGGGCATATTTCCTTCAGTTATTGGGTTTTCTCGTGTCCTGCAGGGGAATCGAAGCTAATCCGGAGAAGATTACGGCTATCACCTCCCTGGCTAAACCGAAGTGTATTAACGATGTCCAGCGTTTGTATTGCCGTATTGACTCGCTGAGCCGGTTTATCAGCCGCCTCGAGAGAAGGCCATCCCTTTGTACCAGAGATCTTTGAAGAAGACAGATCAGTTTGTCTCGAGTCCACCGCCGATGAAGCGTTGGAGGACTTAAAGCGGCAATTGGCCAACCCTTTGTGCTCGCCGCTCCCATTGACAAGGAGCCGCTTCTGCTGTATGTTGTTGCTAATGCCAGGGCGGTCAGCGTGGCCATTGTGGTGGAGCGGAAGGAGGCAGGGAAGGAGCATCCGGTTCAACGTCCGGTTTATATCAACGAGGTACTTATCGAATCTAAGCAAAGGTATCCGCATTGGCAGAAGCTGGTATATGGAGTTTTTATGGCAAGCCGGAAGCTGAAGCAGTATTTCAAGGGCACCCCATCACGGTGGTCAGTTCTGCTCCCTTAGGTGATATCATACAGAACCGGGAAGCGACTGGCCGGATTGCCAAGTGGGCTATAGAGCTTGGGCCGCATGGTCTGAAGTACGTGCCTCGGACGGCGGTGAAGTCTCAAGCACTTGTGGATTTCATTAATGATTGGACGGAGTTGCAAGCACCTGAAGAAAAGACGGATCATACATATTGGACCATCCATTTTGACAGATCCGGGCAATTGGAGGGCTCGGGCTGGAGTCGTATTAACTTCCCACGAGGTGACAAGTTACATTCGTTCTCCGCTTAATGTTCCCTTGTACTAACAATGCAGCTGAGTATGAAGCCTTGCTCCATGGTCTTCGGATGGCTAAGGAGATGAATCTAAGCTGGGTTAAGTGCTTCGGTGACTCGGACCTAGTGGCCCAACAGGTGTCTGGCAATTGGGATTCAAAGGACCCACTCATGGCTACATATCGTCGTGAGGTGGATATGGTCGCAGGTCATTTCAAGGGCTATCAGGTGGACCACGTGGACCGTCGGAAGAATGAAGCGGCGGACGCTTTAAGCCGGTTGGGCTCTCAATGCAAACCGGTCCCGCCCAATGTTTTTCTGGACGTGCTGCACAACCCGTCGGTCAAGCTCCCTAGTGAAGCGGATTTGGCTATTCCTGATCCGGAGGCCCAGTTGGTGGCAGCTCTTCACGTCACTCCGGATTGGATGCTTCCTTATCTTGCGTACATGAACCGGGGCGAGTTACCAGAAGATGAGACGTTGGCCCGGCAGATAGTCCGGCGATCTAAGTCTATGACCATTGTTAATGGCGAATTGCATCATTGCAGCGTGTCGTAGCGTTTCAACGCTGTGTGTCCCCGAGGAAGGCTGTGAAATATTGCGTGAGATCCACGAAGGAGATTGTGGTCACCACGCGGTTCAAAATCCTTGGTGGCTAAAGCGTTCCGCCACGGTTTCTATTGGTTGACTGCCCATGCTGATGCGGAAGATCTGGTCAGACGATGTGATGGTTGCCAAAAGTTTTCCAGACGTGCTCATGTACCGGCCCAAGAATTGAGGATGATCCCAATTACTTGGCTGTTTGCGACTTGGGGGCTAGATATGGTTGGACCTTTGAAAAGGTCCAAGGACAAAAAGACCCACCTCCTGGTGGCGGTTGACAAATTTACAAAGTGGGTGGAGGCAGAACCTGTTAGCAAGTGTGACGCGGCTACGGTGGTTCAGTTCATCAAAAAGGTGATTTTCCGGTTTGGCTTTCCACACAGTATCATCACAGATAATGGTACCAATTTGTCCAAAGGTGCCATGAAAGAGTTCTGCGAACGTGAGCACATCCGGCTTGACGTTTCCTCAGTAGCCCACCCACAGTCCAATGGTCAAGCGGAAAGGGCTAATCAAGAGATCTTGAGAGGCATCAAGCCCCGGCTTATGGTCCCTTTGCAGAGGACACCGGGTTGTTGGGTAGAAGAGCTACCGTCTGTGTTATGGAGTATCAACACTACACCTAACAGATCCACGGGATACACGCCGTTCTTTATGGTCTATGGAGCGGAGGCGGTTCTCCCCAGTGACATCCGTCATGACTCACCTCGTGTGGCGGCTTATGTTGAAGCGGACAACGAGACGGCACGGCAGGGTGCTTTGGATCGGTTGGATGAAGAACGTGACATAGCAGCTGCCCGCTCGGCGATTTACCAACATGATCTTTGTCGTTACCATAGTCGTCGGGTCAGAACCAGAACTTTTCAAGAAGGAGATTTGGTGCTTCGGCTCGTCCAAGACCAGACTGATATGCACAAGCTATCCCCACCTTGGGAGGGACCTTTCATGGTCAGCAAGAATCTGCACAACGGGTCATACTATCTGATCGATATTCGAGAACATAAAGACTCACGCACGCCGAGGAGGAGACCAACAGGCCGTGGAACATAGCTCATCTTGGCCTTATTATACCGAGCCATCGGCTCTACTTATGTACATATTATGACAGTGTATATATTATGAATAAAGTAATAAACCGGAGCCTCAGCTAAAGTGGGGTATCTGTTCTGTTACATCATGAGTGGTTACATGGAGTTGTTCTGTCTTAAAGCGGCCTCCGGTTTACCCCCTGAGTTTGCTTTTCAAAAGCTTTGTGATATCACTTGGGGGCTTGGTCGTGTCCGAACCAATGCAACACCTTTTGATAGGCGAAAGCCACCAGATCACTTGGGGACATGGTCAAGTCTGAACCAGTCACGCCTCTTGATCGGCCTAAGGCCATAGAGTCACTTGGGGCCTTGGTCGAACCCGAACCATTGCCACGCCACTTGGTCGGCATAATGCCACGGTTTCAGTTGGGGACCTGGCTGACTTGAACCATGGCTACACCTTATAGGGAGCATGGTCGTGTCCGACCATGGTAACACCATCTGATCGGCTCAGTAAAGCCTTCTTTTTGCAAACGGTTTATCATTGCCTTTGCTTCCATGTTTTTTTTCATAACTATTATTTGATTTTTGTTGCATTTCTTAAACCGACAACATTTTTAAACCGGTTCAAACTGTCAATTGACGGAATTCGGTCCATTTTTTAATCCGGAGATAATTTCACCGGTTTGACTTTTTTCTGTTAACATCCCATTATGGAGTAACAGGGGGCTTGTCATGACCCGGCACGGTTTACGTGGTAAACCGGCATTATAAATAACAGGAGCTGTTTTCTCCTTTGACGGTAAGGGTTTATACAACCTCTGCTTCAAGATTGGCTAAGCCAACTTTATGCCCAGCAATGGCAGGTATTTTGTATCATAAATTTTTGATTTTGTACCTCAGTATTTCATTTCATATTTATATGAACGTCACAAGCCGGCTGGAGGTACAAACCGCCATGGCGGTTTAAGATTTTGTGACTGCAGGCAATATAGATTGAAAGTTTCGATCATTCAAGCAAAAGTATCGGCACCTATGCACGAAGGCATATTAAAAGCAAGAGTGTTGGCTATCCTATTACAAGGAAACATGGTGCCCAAATAAGATCATTGTTTTTTGGCAGAATAAAATGAAGCAGCTATTCAAACCGGCTTCGGTTCATGCTTGCTCGCCGCCTGATGCGAGGGTTGTGGGTCGCCCCGCCGCTTGAGCTTCTTCATCTCTACCCAGCGGCTGGAAGTCAACATGGTCGGTCGATTCCCAAGCTTGAAAGACAGCCTCCTCATGGATCGGGAAGATGGTTCAATATCGGGGCGTAAGTGTGCTTACGGATCGGAGGGATCAGGTTCTCCGCTTCAGGAATAGGTGCAGCTACTCGCTTGTTCGTCGATCATCATCGAGCTTGATAATGCGACAAGTTTGCCTCTTCACCAATTGGCAAGCCAGAGGGCGCCTTGCCGGTTTATCACTCTCAGTCATCTTCGTTGAACTCTGAGCCGTCTTCCTTCAGACTGGGATAGCCCTGAGCTGCTTCAACAGGATCAAAATCTGGCACCCATGCTTTGGCCCGGATTAAGGCGTTAATGGCGCCGATTCGAGCAGCAGATTTCTTCAGCTCTTCAATCCGGGCGGGAAGCATCGACAACCTCCTAAGAGTATCTTGAATTAAGGAGGGTGCTGGATTGTTATGTGATGCAGTGGAGATGATCCGCTGCGCCCAAAGCAGTACAAACTGCTCTACTAAAGTGTAGGTAGCCTTCAATTTCTTCCGAACATCTGACCCCAAGTGACCAATGCGTGTGCCTACAGCATTGCAAGAGAAATCACAAACCGAACTTAAAATAAGAAGGCCAAGATTATCACAGAAGCCAAAGGAAGTTTACCGAAGATGGTAGCAGTCATGGCATTCACTTGTCGCTTCACGCTGGTCAGCTCGTCTACCACCGGTTTTAGGGCAGCTTCAGCATTTTCAACCTTTTTGGTTAAAGCGGCCTTTTCAGTATCCCAGCCGGCCCGCTCAGACGTAAACCACTCCTTGAGCTGCTCCATGGTAGTCAAGGCGGTTTTCAGCTCATTCTTGGCCTTGGAGGTTTCTGCTTGTTGAGACTTCAGATTTTCTTGAAGATCATTGATTTGTGAGGCTTGTTGGCGTATCTCATTCGCAACAAAAGGGAGCATGTTAATATGTTCATTGCAAGTCCCAAATGCATAACCAGTCATACACATGGCACTTGGGGGCTAATGCATATTTCATCTTCGTCTGTCAATAAAATCACAAAGTCCCAAGCTCAATACAGGTATTCAACTTGGCACTTGGGGGCTAATGGCTATTTGCTCGAACATGTTCTGATGCGGCGATCTACATTATAGTCTCGGTTTAACTATATTAAGTTGAACCGGCCCTTGGGGGCTACATCAGTGGATTCTGAAGCATTAAATTTATGTAAGTCCCGGTTTAACTATACTAAGTTAAACCGGCCCTTGGGGGCTAGGAGAGTTAACAAGAATTGAAATATCCAAGCGGGAAAAGAACATGGAGGTTACCTCGAATTTTTCTTTCATCATCTTCACCAGGCTAGCTTCATAATCACGGCTGGTATACAACCGGTTCAAGTAGCCCGAATGAAGGTCTTGGGGGTTCAGAGCGGCGTAAGTTGCTAGATCAACATCCCACTTGCCCTTGCTCATAGTGGCAAATTCCTCTTTGGCAGAATGTTTAGATAAAGCGACCGGATTACCCGGTTCGCTGTGGCCAAAGCCAGTAATCACAACGTCATCGTCCTTGGTATCACCGGTTTGACCAGGGACAGACGGTTTGTCAGCAGGCCGGATTGGACTGGTGGATTTTTCAATCTGTGTTGGGCTTCTGGGCTGGTTAGCAGGAAGGGAGGTGTCAACAGGCCTTTCTTCAGCAACAAAATCGTCATCTTGCAGTGGCAGATCATTTGGCGTATCTTCACAGATAGCCGCTTCAAGACTTGGGGCGCTGTCCGGTTCAGGGGCAGTCTCTTCATCGGCCGCTTTATCCAGACGAGCCTTTTTGCTCGGCCTAGGCTTGGCCCTGAAAAGGCACAATAACAGTCAAATACGGCATATGCTACACAATGATGCAGTAGAAACAATATGAAAGGTATAACTTACCCAAGCACCGTTTTAAGTGGTGGCAGCTGAGTGGCTGATGACTCGCCAGATGAGGAATGGGAAGTGACCTGATAATCGGAGTCAGACGGATTAAGGAGTTGACGAAAACAGCCTGCTTTAGGATAAGCACTGACAAGCAAATTAGAGACCTCTGAACGACGTTTCCGAACCGGACTGTTCGGTAAACCGGTGGAGGTAACTACCTGGCCGCTGTGCCGAGTTGTGCGGCGAACTTCATGTTGTTGAGTCTTCATAAGAAATTTGGGATCCAAGTAAGCAAGGGGATGAGAAAATTTAATTTTCCGGTTTGCCCGACGGATTTTTAGTGAAGGCAAAGGATTTGAGTCAGAGGAGAGAATAGTTACCTCTACAACATCAGCATTACTGGTTTCAGCATCATCCTGACAAATATCATCATTAATTAGGCGTGTGAAAAGTAAGCCAAGCGAATCAAGTTCTACCTCAAGGTCTGGATTACCCACATCATCATCCACAGCCGGATCAAAAGATGCAGTGGTTTTCCTCTTAAGAGCAGTCTTCTTGACAGCTTTGGTCTTTTGCCGGATTGGTTTTTCCGGTTTGTCTGGCTTCTCTGGTTTCTCTTGTGGACGTTTCTTGCTCCAGAATGGGTCATCACCCTGATTAAGCAGCAGTTGATGTTAAAAGTGATATTGGAGATGGCAGTAATATATTCAGTAAAAAATAGTCAGAAGTCTTACAGATGGTGGTTTGTTAGTAGCACAGAAGGGGAGCAGACCGGTTCGGGCACAGAGGTTTTCCGGTTCGTTCAACATTTTCTTCAGCCTCGGTGACCTCATCATCGGTAAGCTGGATATTAATATGTCGGAGGGGGTCGTCGACACTACCAGTGTATTCACACATTAAACCGGAGCGCTGGGAGAGGGGCAGTATGCTCCATGATATCCAACAGCGCGCGAGATCAATTCCGGTTAAACCATTGGCCATGAAGGCTCTAAGCTTGGAGAGTTGAGGAGCGTATTTACTTCTCTCATTGGCAGTTAATCTTTGCGGAGAGGGATGTGTGTTACTGAGTCGCTCCGGAGGAAAACCGGGCAAAGGATTCTCATTGGCAGGTGAAGTGTCTCTGCAATAAAACCATGTTTGGTTCCATTCCTTGGGGTGGCTGTGCAGTTTAACATGAGGATAAGTGACCTCCTTTCTTTTTTGAATCGCCACACCACCCAATTCTGTGTTGGGCCCGTCAGTGAATTCTGTGCGGAGGTTTAGATGGAAGCAGTCTCTAAACAGTTCAACTGTGGGTTCTTCTTGAAAGTATGCCTCACAGAGCACTTGGAAGTGACAAATATTGGTAATGCAATTGGGGCCCGTGATTCTTGGGACGGAGCTGAAAATTGGCTAACACATCCCGGTAAAATTTTGAAGCGGGCGGGTTGAAACCCCGGGCTAAGTGATCTGTGAAAACTACAACCTCTCCTTCTTGAGGTGTGGGTGGACATTCTTTGCCAGGAACCCTCCAATGGATGGTATTTTTGCTGCTTAGAGCGCCAGTCAGGACCAGATTGTTTAATTGAGTTTCGGTGACACGGGAAGGATCCCAGTTGCACTCATATACTTGTTTGGCCATCTACAAAAATTATAAATCCGGTTCAAGAAATGTGTTGGGACAAAGAGAGAACCGGTGTATAATGCTAAATCGGAGACAAATACATCTAAATCGGAGTTCTATGAAGCGACAATGTCTGGTTAAGGAGTTCTGGCGGTTCAACAAGGGGACTAATGGTGAATACCGGTTTATTTAATTTTTTCTATGTTAAGTTAAACCGCCTGGTCTAAATATTGAAAACAATTGAGGTTGCGAACGGCTAAGTGTGCAGAAACAGGTTTCGCAAGATTTCTCTACAATGAAGGATCTGAAGCCAGATCAGAAAAGAATAAAAATATCCAAAAAAAAGAATAAAGCAGAGCAGTTTTGATGCAATGAGCAGGAGATAATGTGCGAGATTTATGAACGTGAGCACGAGACTACAGACGGATGCTAAAAGCTACTACTAATCAGAGCAAGGTGTCACAGATCTATCCAGGAGTCTGGTATGGGCATGAACAGTTAATGGAGCACTACAAGAACGAGGAACCCTAGAACGGATCTAGGTCGAGGGGAACCAAGGACCTACCTGAGTTGAGAAGATGCGGAAGAGTGCTGCGTTTCTCTGGTGCGTTCAGGTTGATGCAGCGGCTCAAGACGGTGCAGAGGTCGATGGCGGCGGCGGAGCTCCGAGGCTAGCGACGCGAGGAAGACGAAGAGAAAGGGGACGGAGGGGAGAAAAGGAATGACCCTTCGGTCCTATTTATAAGGCAAGATACCTGTGTCAGGCGCGTGAATCAAGGAGCCACAAATCTAGGAAGCAGAGCTGTCGCCTTGATTATTGCGGATCTGTTAAACAAAGAAGATATCATGAATGCTATCTTTATGGGGACGTGATGCCGGTTTACAAAGAACCGGAGAAGGTGACATCACGGCGGTTCAACGATTTCAAGAAGGTATTGAAGATGAAGGTCTTTATCAAGGATTGACATGAACCTCGCTCAGATCAACTGGGGCCTAATGTTGGGGATATTACTCTTTGGGCGTAAACCGGCCTATCTAGGCCGGGTTAACTTCATCGAGAGTTCAACGGTGTAAAAGCCCAAGAGGCAAGAAAGTAAGGGCCCAAGGCCTGTAGTCGGTTTAGAACCTGTAGCCGTAAACCGGCCTGATATGTAAACTTGTATTGTAAGATAGGAACAGAGAGAGACCAACCCGGATACGAGTATGAACCGGATATTGGGACTCTCTGAGCTGACGGGCGTCACCCGTGTATATAAGGGGACGACCCGGGACGGTTCAAGGACAGACAACAACAACTCGAGGCCTAGGCGAAGCTTATTTGCTCCCTAGTCATCGAGACCACATCAATCCCATCACAACTAGACGTGAGGCTTTTACCTTCATCGAAGGGGCCGAACTAGTATAACTCTTGTGTCTTTGCGTCCGCTTTAACCCCTTCAAGTTAACCCGTAGCGATGGCTCCACAACTAAGTCCTTTCATGAGGACATCTGCCGTGACAAAACCACGACAACCGGCGCCACCGACGAACACGCATCAGTATTGTTTGAAGTAATGTTCAGGAAAAATAATGATTTGAGGGGGAATAACAGGATAGAAGGTCAGATGTGGGTCCCTCGTGTCAACGGTCAAACAAAATGTGTTGGTTTAAGCTGCCTCGTCAGCACGGACGTGTGGGCCAACCCTGTCATAAATGGGTTTAAACGAACCTAATCGGTAGGAGTACTAGGTAGTAGTTTTTGGCGTGGATTAAGAAATTTTGGGTATATTTTTGCTATTTTTTGTACAATAGATTCTTCCTAGGGCTGGTTGAAAGTGGTAGTTTTTTGTTAAATACTCTACATATTGTAAGTAGGAGTGAAAGTTAAGCTTTGGAAGCCAATAAGCAAGGCTAGTTACATAGTGCATATGTGTACATGATTGAAAGTAAATATCAACCATGAGTGACTAATATCTTGATGGAAAACTCAAACTATGGAATACTAGGAAAAAATGCATGGTTGGAAATACTAGCAATGTTCATGTCCGTTGCAACGAATCATAATTAGAATAATACTTATTCACAAACTAGGTACAAAACACTCTAATTTTGATATACATATGTTTCAATTAGAATATATTCCTTGGGCTGCTTTGGTGAGGTCAGGGAGGGATGTGGTTGGTTTTAAGATACTAATTATGGGTTTTTTTTGCAAATTGGTTGACAAATGGGATGTTGGTGAGAAAAGGCAACAACTTACCTCACAATCGTTAGATGTAGATCTAATGGTCAGAAACGACGGATGGCAGACACACCAGCATCACCAACTTAGTCTTGTGTAGGAGTACTAGCAAGATCCGTGCATTGCACGGAACATCAAGATGCATTTTTTATAAAACACTTGTTGTGATTGACCCTTGCGGGAGTAATCCCATGTGTAAAAACTAATGATATCTCGAGAAATATGAGATAAGGTGAAGAGGAGTGGGGTGTGGTGGTGGTTGGTGTTCGGATCGAGCGGAGGCATGGGGATTGACGACGCCGGGCAATGCCACTGTGCCAGCTTTGTTCCAGAGGCTTCCTTTCTTAATTGCTCAACAATGAGGTTTGTTGGAGATAGGGATGAACGAGGGAAGGCCTTGTCTGCAAATGTGGAGAGGGGTGCGGGTATCTTTTAGTTTAATTTCCATCTGTCAGATATAGATCAGACGGTCTATATTGCAAGATGGCACACGTACCATTATCACCACCTCGGTTTTTTATAAGAGAAGAAATATAAGTATGGAGATACAAACGTATTATCGATACTTGATTCCGTAAACCAGCATCTACATTCTATTCAACGCCTCGGCATGTGGGGCCTTAGCACAAAGACTTCTCGACTGTGTAAAACAAAGATTTTCCGTCACGACAAGGAGGGGGTGACGGCGGCAAGTAGCTTTTTTGGCTTGCTCTAGTCCTAGTAGTCATACTAGGTGGTCTAAGCACGTGTAGATTTATTCTTTTCACGTCTCATGTTTGCCGATCGCCACGCATTTGTTGATGAATAGATGGTAAGTTATTCACGCGGAAACCCTTGATGAGCGTGTTTGCTAGAGAGAGAGAGAGACAGTGTTCGTGTGTGATATTATAGAGACTGAGTCAATGATAACAGATTCTTTGTGTCTATGTGAGTGTAGGATAGAGAGAGACATGTACATGGGGCTTTGTGTTGTGTAACGTGCAGACACATATACATAATTACAGAGTGAGTGTGTGAGATACACATGCGGACATGGGGAGAGATGAGGATCCAGATAAATGGTTGTTTGTGCGTGTTTGTGTGTGTTTGTGCACGCGTTTGTGTGTGAGAGGGAGAGAGTGTACATGGAGTAGAGAGACCACTGATGATGTAAACCTAGTATAAGGGAAGGGGGAATGGTGTGACATGTGTAGTAGCAGGATAGCACAGGTGCGGGCTGGGGGAGCGGACTATTTGGAAGAGACATCGAGTGTGTGTGTGGGAGAGGGGTGTGAGAGCGAGAGAAAGAGAGAGCTAGCGACGGAGAGAGAGAGAGGAAGAGAGGGGGCGAGAGGGGTCGTTTGTGTCCAAAAATGGCGGATAGATATGGAGACAAAGTTGATTTTTTCCCAAATTGGCATATGAACGGAGACGCAAGGGAAGCGAGTCATCGTGTGTGTGATAGGGACTTCATGAGAGATCTAGAATAGATGGTGTAGAGAACAATGTGCGAAATCGAGAACGATTATACATTAGGGAGCTATGCAAAGAGTCAGGACATATATGTATGCAGGGAAGGACCTGGGGCGGGTCCGCCTGTGGGAGAGATAGAAAGAGGAGAGTGGTGCACAAGGAGACAAAGTGTGCTTGTTTGCAGTGGGGGTGGTGTGTGAGGTGAGTGCGTGAGAACCACATAACTAGGGAGATAGACATTTGGGGGCGACATTTTGTGTGTATGGGAAATATACACTCTACATAGTGCGTGTGCTTGGGTAAGAGAGATAGCGGGAGACCTAGAGAGTGAGGGAAGAGATGTGTGCATGCCCGAGAGACAAAGTGATAGAGACCTATGTTGGGGTCCGGACTTTACAAGAGAGAGGGGTGTTAATGTGCTCGTGTGTTGGTGTTTGGGGGAGAGACCGACTTCTCTATGTGTGTGTGTGTGGTGGTGGTGGTGGGGGGGGGGGGGGGGGGTTGACTTCATATAAAGAGTGAGGTGTCTATATTTGAGGGACTTTAGCATAATTGAGATATTGTGCACTCATGGTTGATCCATTTGTTTCACAGTTTGTACTGTGAGATAACGATACTTTTGAACATGCGTGATATACCTTGATGTACCAGAATTACAAACCTAAGATTGGAATTTTGGAATTTGACTCCATCATTATCTTTTGTAATTCATTTAAATGGAGGTACATTTTTTAAGCTGGGATTTCATGTTTTCAAATTCATATATCAAACCTAGAGATATACACATACGGGCATGTTCAAACTTTATAATCATCCACTTTATTCATACACATACACATTTTTTTTGCTTTTGTCATCATATTTAGGATAAACACGTTTGGAATTTCATCTGAATTGGACCGTATGATGGTATTTGCTTGTAGTAGCTCAATTATCCATATTTGAATTGAATGGACAATCTAAGTTTCGAGTTGGAGACATTGATTTTCAAAATTTGCACATTTTTTTGCGTGCAAAACAAACAAATTGTCGGGCATGATATCATTGTCGGCCGTACAAGAGTAGAATACTTATAATTTTAGGCGCCAAAAGCTTTCAAACTTCCTGCTCACAACGAAATATCACGCGCCCGAAAGTTTAGCCCTGCGATATTCCTGTTTTACCCCTGCCACATGAACGGAAAAGGGTTGCTTTGGTAACTCCATTGTTTTCCCCTCTTTGCCCCCAACATTCTTCCGAGAGCCCCCCCTTCCCCGCCCGACCCCCAACCATGGCAAGTCAGCCGAATCTAGTCCTCCGCCGCAGTGGTGAACCTCACACCTCACGGATCTACCTTCCACACCTTGGAACCCCCAATCGCCAACTCACCACTTCACCTGAGCAGCTTCAGCGACTGGATTGTCCACTGCTCAAGATCTCCTTGTCCGCAATCATGGTCCACCGCACCGGATCTGCTTAACCGGCGCCCTCCACCACAGCGTAGGCCCTTCATTGACTCCCTCGTCCGCCCCTTGCTGGCCCTTCATACAAGCCCTCGTCCGACGCAACAGATCCGCCTCACCGAAAGCACCATACAACGCGCCCGCGAAGCCTTCGTCCACTGCACCGGACCCGCTCCCACTACTAGGGAAAAGCCTAGCAGCAGCGCGGGTTTTAGGCCTATCAAGATGCGCGCCAGAGCGCCATCGATAAGGCGCCATGACTAAAGCTTAGCAAAGAGCGGCGCTCGGACCCGCCATCGCTAAAATGATCTAGTAGTAGCGCTTCTCCTGAGCAGCGCTGCTGGTAATTAGTAGTAGCGCTCCTCCTTGCCCGCGCTACTACTATTATTTAGTATTTTATTTCATGTTGTATTTCATACACCTTTACACAAGTTTTCATACAGCAGGAATTTAGAGACTGTTTTTACATCATAATGAGTAGGTGAAACAACCGTGGATTAGTTTCAAGTGGATGGACATTCTTTCACCCAATGATATAATAAATATCATCATCATTATCATATCATTAACAACTTATCATCATAATACGTCATTGTCATATAACACCTCCTCAAGATCATCGTTTTCATCAATGAGACATCACATAGCAAATTGGTCACTAGTCGTAATCACAGGTACTCCTCATCATCAACTCTAACACATTGTATCACATAATAAACATATTGTACCTCATAGGACCTACTATATTCTCTAAGGTAAAATAGCAAAAACAAGATAGCCCCGACTCTCCATTATGGAGAATGGAGATTATCCTGCCTCCGTTCTTGCCTTTCGCTTAATGTTACTTCCAAGAACCTCCTTGTAATGTCAAACATTTTTTCCATTCTTTGATTAGCATGTGTTCATCGGTTTTAGAAATCCGATATGCACAGGTGAGATCCGTAGGATGACCCGGCTGTATGTTCGTAACTTCAAGGCGACTCATTGTAATACATCGATGAGGCACACAATCCATCGGGATTTTCTGTTGAAAAACATAGTAATAACTTCGTAGTTAGCAATGATGTACTAGTTTTGGAAGTATGAAAAAGATGCACGGATGTCGTAATAGTAAAAAATCTTACCAGGGTATCTCCATAGAAGTTATCGTGGTTCAACACGTGCACTAGTGGCATGTATTCACCATAATTTGGAGGAGTTCGATAATAGGTATTGTAATTCTCAAAGAAAGTACAAAATGCGATCAGATGATTTTTCTCCTTATAGGTTAATTCGGAGCCACCACTGTAGTGGGTTTTGTCTACCATCTTTTGCACATTCTTTGAAGATTCAAAATAAGCTGTAAATGGAAATAAGCTGTCAACTATTTTGAAATAAACAATATAAATTAGTTAATAACTATGTTCGAGAAACTCACATTGCGGTAGAATCGGAAGCGTATCAACAAGGACCCAAATGTCCATATTGTCTTGCTCGATGTCAGGATCACCAAGATCCATGGTGAAAATCATACCCTCATAAAAACCATACATTTTGCAAAGTGCTTCCCAATTTTGGCAACCAAAATGGGTTACGCTCTGAGCATTGTACATATTTACTTCAAAATCCTTATCATGATGGGTCCTTAGGTGTATTTTCTTTGTTTCAAAATTTTCATGGATTTCAAAACCCATCCTCTCCAAGACATAGCGTCTTGCATGGCATGGGATAAGCTAGTCGAATTGTAAAAGATGAAAATTAGACGTTGAAATAGTTGAAGTCATGCTTAATTACGAAAAAAACTCTTGTCGTTGTTATGCACTGCTTCAACATCGAAGGTCTCCTCGAGCTTAATGCTGAAGCGCCGATCTTCGTCCAGCTCAACGAATCTGTCGCACATACCTCGATCGTCGTGGCACCAGTTGCACTCCCCCGGGAGACTTTTGTCATCCGAGTATGACATTTCCTATGTTCATAATTCAAAGATTAAACTTGTACAATTAAATATATGTACTAAAAAACCTAAATTAGATCATTAATTTTCGAGAAAATCCAGTCCACTCTATATTTCATACATAATCTATCACAACTCATGCCATAATACACTTAAAAATCCTGCATGACCTTTGCTAAAAAGGACATATCGGCGCTGAAATTTGCCGGAACAGAAATTAATCAACACTCCGGCAAAACATAGGCCACTCGGAGGTGTAAACTGAACATGAACGGCCACTTGGGCAACCACATATCCTATTTGAGCAACAAAAGATATACATGGATATTTGGCTGGTCTCACCTCGATGTCGGAGGGGGTCAGTGACGGGGACGACGGCGGGGATGATGGAGGGCTCCTTGATTTCTGCAAAAGCAAAAACCGTATAAGTTATCACTAATACATCCCGAATAATTGCTTAAACTAAAAAATAACAACAAATATGACATGTTCAACTAGTTTTATTAATTCAACTAGTTCTTACTAAATATAGACTTACTATAAATAGAATATGTGGTTCAACTAGTTATATTAATTATCTTACTAAAAAACTAGTTCTTTCTAAAAATAAAGTAGTTCAACTAGTTATATTAATTATCTTACTAAAAATACATTAGTTCTATTAATTCAACAAGTTTATTAATTTACTTACTAAACTAGTTCAACTACAACTAAAGTAGTTCAACTACAACTACTACTAATCATACTGCCCTAGTTAACTAGTTCTATTAAGCACTTACCAAATAAACTAGTTCTATTAAGCACTTACCAAATAAACTAGTTCTATTAAGCACTTACCAAATAAACTAGTTCTATTAAGTACCTAATATAAATAAACTAGTTATATTAATCACTTACTAAATAAACTATTTTACGTTAAACACTTGCTAAAAATTCTACTACCCTAGTTCTACCCTAAATTTTCTTACTTCTATTTTATTCAAAACACCTACGATTTGCAAGAACAGGAGACAAGGGAGGGAGGAGGAGAAAGGAGGGAAGCAGGCGGAGGAGGAGGAGGAAGGGCGGTGGGAGGAGGGCTGCCGGGCGAAGGAGGGAGGAGGGGCGGCCAGCGGAGGGAGGAGGGCACGGTGGGAGGAGGAGGAGGAGGCGCGGTGGGAGGAGGAGGCACGGAAGGAGGAGTACCTCGGTGGTGGATGGAGGACGACGGCGTGGCGGGCGGACGATGGTGAGGTCGAGAGCGGCGGGTGAGGTCGAGAGCGGAGGGGTGGGGAGGCGGCGGCGATGGTGAGGTCGAGAGCGCGGCGGGCGGCAGCAAGTGAGGTTGAGGCGGCCTCGGGCGGCGGTGAGGGCAGGCTCGGGCTCGGGTGGCGGCGATAGAGGAGTAGGGGAACAGGGGGAGGAGGACTTAGTGAAATTTTGAGCGGGGTAAAGTCGAACTAGCATGGCGCAAGACTTTAGGAACCGCGCTATAGCTAAAGTAGCTATAGCGCATTTTACGAAAAAATGCTACTGCTAAGTCTAAGCACGCATCAAAAAAATACATTGGCCATCAATGATCTTTTTGTGTACAATCTAAATTGTCAATATGAGTCCACTCCGGTAGGAACTGGAGAGGACTCATATTGCGCCACAAATTCTACACATAGAGTTCAGTGAAGACCAACTGGTTCTGATAGTTTCGTATAACATATTTAAGGTGGTAAACACCTGTCGGCGGAGCGAGGTGGGACTAAACTTGTGGGTTGATCGTAGCGATGGCGATTTTCATAGAAGCGTGCTGCTAACTTCTATAGCAAGAGCGCTGTTCATGTATAGGGCGCCATCGCTATAACTAGCTGGGTTGCGAGGTCATGGCAATTAGAGCAGTAGCGCGGTTTGGCGTGGAAGCGCTACTGCTATTTTCCTTTCAGAAGCGCGTTTTGCTATCACACGCTGCTGCTAAATAGCAGTAGCGTTGTATTTTGAGGAGCGCTGCTGGTAAGATTCTGTGTATAGGCTTTTCCCTAGTAGTGTCCACGGACGCCATATTCAACTCCACCGGCCTTGCTTTACCGACGCCGCAACCTCATCAGGTTATTTCGATTTGTACTCCTTCGGTTTTTCCCTTTATCGTGCAACTGTTCACTTACCACAGATGAGCTTTCTTGTATGTCGACAGGCGCCGCAACCGTACCACCGAAGCAGCTTCAGCGACGGCGACAACCGGCCCAAACTCAACAGCAACACGAGCACCATCGACGATCCTTAGCTATCAAGTATGACAACGATACCCATACGCCGCTGAGAATCAGGTACTATTATCCAACGGTCGGCGCCTATGTTCACTTTCCTAGCATAAGCACCGCACCTTTGAATTTTTTTAGGGCATCATTCAGTTTTTCATGAGACGCTTATTCTGCTTGCACCTGTAGGGCCATACTTCTGGCAGTGAACATGTTACATGTGTTAAATTACATACCAAAGGCACATATAGTTAATATGCTTTAGTTTTGTTCTGATGCCACCTGTTGGTTCCATCAGACTGCTTAATGTTCTCTATGCTTAATTACACATGAGCAAACTAGCATGTGGTTCCGCTGCTTTTTGTTCGTTTTACCTTACATTTTCTGATGCTAGTTATTACATCACTGCTCCGAGCCTCTGTTCATTACTTGTTTGTGTGTTCTTGATCTTCCCAAGTTGCATGACTAATTTGATGCTTCTATTAATTATGGAGCTGCCAACCCCATCAAGCAAAATATTTGTTCTTTTGGTGCTGGCACCTCGAACAAGCATAAAAATAGAGGGAAGCAGATATATTGTCGTGTATTCACACACCCTTCTTTCATTAGTTTAGATGAACCATTGATGATCAATTCGGACCAGTGCATGCGATTAAATTAATTTTACCTAAATAGATGGTGCAGAATAAACTACAACAACTAGATTTGCAACCATGGGATGTCGACGATATTTTCAAAGAACATTGCAACAGCAGCTAGGCTTCAAAGCAACAAATGGTAAGCCAACGTGTTTTAGTACATGTTAAATGTAATGCGAGTGGGCTGCTTTCTTGGCTTGTGCCCTCAACGTGTAATCCTACCGAATTACAAATAGTTCAGTTGTCTGCTTTGCTGTATTGCTTGATTCGAATGCTTGTTTGTTGTTACGTTATACCCGAGTTGGTTAATATGTCAGAAAGGCTCGCTGTACTATCGTAAAGAAATGCATGCCTATTTCATTTGAGTCCTTAACTTTTCCTCTCAACTTCATCACAAGACTGTCTTCGTAGTTTATATGAGGCCACACCGTTAAGTGCTTTCTCAGATTATTTCAACCGCTTAGATGCCACAGCAACTTAAATATAGCGGTTGTACACTCTCTTTCAACTTTCATCTTACCATTTTAATTTCTTTTTGGCTGATGCTGCTTGAACCATTTAAATATAGTTTGCCATGCTCGGCAATAATTCGTCCGTCGTTTACCATGTAAGCTTCGCCTGGATCATACGATAACTATCTCTTACTTATGTCCAAATGGAAACCTTTCAGGATGCCGTTCACATTAGGACACAATGTACAACCCCATAATCTATTTGTGGGAAGCGATTGCACCATCCATGTTACCAGATGGTAGCAGTTCAGAGGCAACACCACTGGAGAGCAGTGCGAGCACGTATATTATAGTGCTTGAGGCTCTATTAGAGGCGTAAAGAGATGGTGTGGCTGCCATGAATGAGGTAATCTTTATCTTGAGGCTGGAAATTACGGAATTAGCGGCACACATTATGCAAGCAACCCAAGAATTGGAGGAAGTAAGAATGTTGCATTTGAAGACGGAGGAGGTCCTGCTGTTTCTGCTATCTGAAGCCCAAGGTAATCCCGGTTCTTCTTTAGATACCAGTTGAAATTGTCATTAGATTATTGTACTTGCATGTTGTGTCATGTCTCTGAATGGATTATGTTGCAAGACCCCCTATGTTGTCCGGAATTCCATGTTGTCCATGTGTTGTAATGATCCGAATTTTTAGGCGAGGTAATCCTCAAGACTTGTATGATTGACATAAGGTGAACTGTTTTCGTGTGAGCATATTGTATTGGATGAAATAACTGTTTGAATCAGAGTGTATCCAACCTACTGAATTCGAAGATCACGGCATTTCTAAATCATAATCATATATAAAGGTGGAATAAATCTTTGTTGTGGTTTTGAAGAAATAAATAACAAAACGTATAATTATCTATGGATATTCGTGAATCGAATACAAACTGGATTTGAATTTAGTTTGCCAGTCCTAGGGCAAACGTGAATGCTAATTCTCCCAAGTTTTGAACGCGGCTAAACACCCACTATAATTTGTGGGCTGCCCAAGAAAGTGTTTGCGAGATGGAAATTACTGTCTACCCACGACACTTGACATCCTTAACGATCGGATTTACACTGCTGTCGATAGGGGTAGACTAGTAACTTCAATCAGACGTGACACGACGGCCTCCGAGCCCATTCAGACACGGTGGGCGCCAAACGTGGGCGGCAAAACACATTTGATTCAAGCTCGTCCGAAAGACATGTGTCTCTTCCTCCATTTCCCCATTCATACATGGTGGGCGGCAAAACAAACTCTCCTCGTCTGAAATCGATGTAGGCTAATATTTTAAATAGGGGCAGATGTGTAACTTCCATCAGACGTGACACAACCGCCCTACCTGTCAGCCCCGTTCATACACCGTGGGCGCCAACCGTGGGCGGAAAAACACCCTCTCCTCGCCCGAAATAGTTACCGGCAAATATTTGGGAGATGCGAGATTACCGTCCTATCCCCAACCGACGCGATGTCTGAAATTTTAAACGGATGATAAGTTCATAACTTTCCCCCATTTCAGACAAGCGCGTCCCAAAGTTTGAGATCGCCCCCTCCCCTCCATTTCCCCATTCATACACCGTCGGCGGCACGACAACCTCCGCACTGCGGCCAGCCTCCTCCGTCTGCCACCCCATCCTCCACCTTTCCGGAGCCGCTACCCCTACCCCGTCGTCCACTGCAAGAGATGGATGTCTCTCTTCCATGGCGCTCGACCAGGATCCTTTCATCGCCTCCTCTCGCTTCATCGGCGCCGTCGTCCACCTTGCCGTTGCTGCTCCTACGACCGCCTCGTCCACGGCAACAGGATATATCCCCCGACCCGGCCGTCTGCCGTCTAAAGTCTTCTTCCCGCCGCCGACAGCCATCACACCCGCAGACCCTCAACGTGCAAGCATAGGCCTACACGGGCCGCAAGAGAGGTGGTACTCTTCCATATGTGCTTAAGTTATTGATCTCACCCGGAAAATAGATCGTAATTTGTTTATCGTATTTTTCTTGTCCGTACCAAATCGTAGTGGCTAGTTGAAAGCAAACATTGGTTGCGAAGTAGCTTTGTCCGGTTTGCACCTTCAGATCCGCCATGGCACGGGCACTATACTCGTAAAGCTTATGGTTTCCCCTTTATATTCACTACCATCATCGTAGGTGCTTCGTGGTCGTGCTAGCACTGCTCCTCAAGACCTCAACCCAAAGCTTACGTGTTCAACACGAACCTGATATGATGCTCATATCACTAAAACAGAGAACGTTTAATTGGTCACCTAATGTTCCTATATTCGCTTAAAAAAGCATGTGCGCCACCCAATCGGTCCAGCTAGTTCCACTTTCCTGATTTTTCTCTTGATGCTTAGGGTTTTCCCCTTTTATCTACTCTACTATGATCTCCGTAGGTGCTTTCTGTCGTACTAGCATTACTCCACCCTTGAAGCTAAACAACACAACACTCAGAATTCGAAAGCTTAGTTGTTCAAATATGATTGTGATATGATACTGATATTAGTTAACCGACACATTTAATTGGTTAGCTAAAGGTCCCACTTGAGTTTCCAAATGCATGTTGCGACATATAGAGAGACAACATAATTGCATTTCTTTGTCACTTGTTGACCGTACTTTCTTGTCCATATCAAATCTTAGTTGTTATTTCAAAGCAAACATCGGTTGCTAACTACCCTTTGTGCGGTTTGCAGCTTCAGATCTGCCATCCCACTGCCACGGTCAACACTGTACTGATCATGCTTATGTTTTCCCCATTTTATGATGACCACGATGAGCCTACGTGGTTCGTGTCATAATAGCACTGCTCCACCCATCGAGCTAAACAAGCTTAGTTGTACAAATTCATATATGATATTATTGCTGATATTAGTAAAACTAAGAGATGTTTAATTGGTTAGCTAAATGTTCCTACTTTAGTTTCGAAATGCATGTGAGCCACATATGGAGAGACCGGAAAGAATAGTATTTCTCTGCGCGCTGGTTCATCATGGGTGGCCAACCGACATTGTATTGAAATACTTGTAATATATTCAATCTGCTTGCTCTTCTACTCTTCTTTAAGATGATACTCTTCTCTTGCGGTCGACTGGTCAGGTCGAGTTGTTCTCCCTTAGTATATTTTGAATTTGTCAGGTCAGGTCGACTTGTTCTTATTTACTATATCTTGAAGCTATCATCTGCGAAGTGTCATCACTTCTGGAGTTCTCATATTTTGAGGAGTAGACCACATTATATTAATGCACACAACAAATTACAGCATGCATGGCATCTTTTAAAAGAATTGCAGAGATAGCACAAAAGGGGTTCTGAGGGAGGCGGTATTGGATTAGAATCACTTCTGCATTACGAAGAAAATCTCACTTGTTTTTATGTTTTCATGCATGTCAGATATTGAACATTATCAAAATGAATATGAGAATGGGCGCACGAGAGGAATATTGCGGAACGATCCACTGGCTAACAAACTTGGCATGGTGGAGGATGGCCTATGTTATTCACCCATCAAGGTGCTTGCTCTAACTTTGCAAAGTTGTATTGGTCGCACATATTTTGCATCTAACCTCTTGCATTTCTTCTACTTTGTTACACCATCTGCTTAGTTTAAGCATCATATATGAGTATATGCCATAACTATCCATTTTCTGTACCTATTCCATGTGTCGTCACATTATGTTTTTCCAGTCAAATGTTGTTCTTTCGTGATAGATGTCCAAAAGGAAGAGGGTGAGTGCAGATCCTCAAGGAGTAGAAACTAGGTATTTGGAAAAGGTAGTGGTACCTGTTAAATCAGATAGATCAGCAGCCACAGAAAACACAGGCCCAACTGTACCACACTTTACCCCTACTCCAGTGGCCAAACCCCTATTAGAACTGCTGGGAGCCCAGCGTCAGGTACTGTCTATGATATCAATTCAAAATTTGAACTCCTAAATTTCTGCTCGTGCCTTACCTTCTCTCTTGTATGAAAACTAATTTCAGATGAATCTCCTTGCTCAAAGGATCATACGATCTCAAAACAATAATGGGCTCTGCATTGCTCTTGTCGATTACCTCTCTCCCTTTTGCCTTGTAACGCTGTACTTAATTAATTGCTATTTGATTATGTATCATCTGTCTGCACCTGAGCTTCATTATCCTCCGTTTCTTCCAATATTATTTGATCTATATTTACTCTTGGCAAAATGTAGAATAATGGCAACGCTTATAAAGAATTTTCTTTGGGGAATTTATTGAATTATCCTTCCATCAACATGGAAAAGGGCTTTGTCTAGCCCGTGTTAACATGTAATGTAAGTTCATCCTTCTCAAGCCTTCAAACTTTGTTCTAGTATAGATTTGGATAGGAATCATTGCCTCCACTGCCGTTTGCTTTGCTGTTTACATCTGGTTGGATGTTTGCAACAACTACCAGTTTCAAATTGTAGTTGTAAAAACATGTTCCTTATGCAGAACAGATCCATTTATTTGCTTATATAATTGTGAAACCTGTTACGTGTCTCCTTGTTTCTCTTTCAAAGTCGTATCTCTTACGCCAGGCAGAACTTTAGGGAATATAGTGAGCCAAACCATCTTGAGGATAGCGAGATGACCCCAAGGTCATGTCTTGATGAAGACAGTGAGTTGAAGCTACTCACCAGCAGGTGTGAGACAACCTCTGCGATCATTTGCCTCAATCAGTTCGACTTCTTCGGTCTCAACTTAAAGCGGAAAGGCTTGCTTCAGCTCAGCTCCGACTTGAAGTCAAAGATGCAATGAAGATGTCAGAGGACTGCCGTGCGCACCATCATGCCTTAAATCTAGTGTTGATGCATCTACCGTTGACACAACTGAGGTCTACTCATCTTCTTCAGCTATTTTGGGGGCCCGACCTGGCCAGGCCTAGTGCCTTCTGAAGTGCTTTCAGTTTGTATATTCTTTTGTCGGCGCGTTTATTTGCACTGGTGGCAAACTTTGATGCCCAGTGGATGTAATATGTGTGATAGTCGTGATAGCCTAGCGTAAGTTGCTTGCTTATTCATTTCCTTGTTGTCTTGTTTATTTGTTTGCTTGTAGTCATTGCGGTTCTTTTCCGCGGTTTGCTAGTGGCTGCAATAACCTATTTTTTAAAACTAGGCCACAATAACCATGGGCTAATATTTACTGTAGTGACACTGGGCCTCCTACGGGCCGTAGAAACCGTGGGCCTTCTACGGGCCGGAGAAACAATGGGCCTTCTACGGGCCGTATCATCAATGGGCCTTAGACGGGCAGTATGATCGATTGGCCAAACATGGGCCAATAACAGGCCGCATTATGGCCGTAAACGGGCTAGAGTTGGAATCGTCCATTCATGGGCTGACCATAACATGCCATCGTTAATAGGCCGTATTTCATGACGCTATGAAAATGGCCCAACGTGTTAACGGACCACAAACGGGCCGACTGTAACCACGGGCTGAATTTGGCCCATAAGCAGAAAATGACAGTAACGGGTCGTAAGTAAATGATACCGGAAATGAGCCCAAGAATAAATGGGCTCGAGAAGGCCGAAAGATAACATGGGCTGGAAACGCCCAACGGAATAACGGGCCCTTAATGGGTATAAAGTGATACACTGTTCATTACGGGCGATTTCACCACGCCGTTAATGGGTGTAAAGTAATACATCGTTTATTACGGGCCGATTTCACCACGGCCGTTAATAGGCCTAGTGTTACTTAGGGCCTCATATGGGCCGAAAGACTTCATGGGCCATACATGGGACAGAAGTGAAAACGGGCTGGAATCATATTGGGTGGCCCAGATGACGCTACTGGGCCTAATTCGGATAGGACGTAACGGGCCTTGGGTTAGCGGGCTGTAAATGGGCTATATGTGAAGAGGCCGTTAACAGGCTTTACATGGGCCGGCCCGCCACCTTTTGACCAAGTCAAATGGGCCGACCTTGTCGCAATAATGGGCCTCTGTTGGGCCGTGCCACGTGTCGACGTATCATAGGCGCCTTCTGTCCAATGAGTGGATGACATCTGTCCCAACGGTGAGCCGACACGTGTTTCCTCCAGCCAATGATGATTTTACATGTGGAAAATCCCCATTGGTCGGGTTGTTAACGGGTTATCGGATCCAAAACCCGACCCGATAGCTTAACGGGCGTCTGCTACGGTGGATGCCACGTGTCACCACCCTTGATGAAAGCACTTCGTGACGCTACGATTTATCATCATGGAAGTGGACACTTCCGTGATGATAATTTTGGTAATGTCATGGAACACTTCTACGACAACACATGTATGACTATCTTGATTTTGTCATAAATTTGTCATGGATGTACATGCATGACAGAAAACGCGACCTACTGTGACAAACACGTATCATCACGGAAGTGTATTTTTTTTGTAGTGCAAGTGGCCGGTCATGTTTGCATGTTACACCTCCGCATGGCCTATGTTTTACCGGAGTGTTGATTCATTTCTGTTCCGGCAAATTTCAGGCGCTCGATATGTCCTATTTTAGCAAAGGTCATGCCGGATTTTTTCGTGAATTTTGGCATGACTTGTGCCAGAATATGTAGGAAATATCGAGTGCTCCGGATTTGTGTGTTGAGTATCCTGGTAGTTGCATTCGATCAATTTTCAATTAATGTTTCAACTATGAACATAGGAAATGTCTGACGACGAAAAGGATTTCGGTATTTGCGAATACTGCGAAGACGAAGCGTGGCTTCGTATGGCATGTAATCTTCCTAGATGATGATAGGCGCTTGACATCAAGCTAGACGAGAACGTCGAAGTGGATGATGAAGTCACAATGACAAGTCTTTTTTCGTAATTAAGCATGACATCTACTTCATTTGCTTCAACTTATAATTTAATTTTTTACTATTCTACTATCGTATCCCCGCCATGCAAGAGTTTTTGTCTTGGATAAGATAGGTTTCAGTCCTATGAAAACTACTATGGAGGTAAAGAGAGTTTACTTGAAGACCGAGCATGGTTATACTTTCCACGCAAAATTATACAACGCAGACACCTACACCTATTTTGAATGCAAAACTTGGCAAGAACTATGCAAGGCTTATGCATTTGAGCCTGATATGGTTATCACCTTTGATATTCGTCCCGAAGATGATATTGAAGGTAATATCGACATCTGGGTCGATGTGCAGACGCCTCCAGTTCATTATGTGAGTTTCTCAACCGTATTTATGTCTTCGATATTGTTTATTCAAAAATAGTTGACAACTAATTTCTATTGACAGCTTATTTCCATTCAAGCAAACATGCCCGGCGCTTGGTAGACATGACCGTCCACCTTCCTGGGGCTGAACTAAACTGTGAGGAGATAGGTCATTATGTTTCATGGCTTGAGGATCTTCATACTGTCAAGGCAAATTATTTTCCTGGACTTAAAAATCTTAGTACTCAAAATGTGCGACCAATAGTGTTCGTACTGAACTATGGTAACATCTATTTAGGAAAGATGGTAAGATTTTTACTATTTGTCCTCGGTGCATCTTTTGCATACATTATTTTTAAGCTAAACTTCATTTCTAAGTATGTTACTATACGATGTTCTTCAACAGGGACTCCCGATGAATGTTGTGCCTCATTGGATCGAGACTAAAGGTCCCATGAGAATTGTTAGCTTACGGCCAACATATCCTACAATGCACTTTAGTGCATTCATGATTTCTAATGGCGAGAAATGCTTAATAGTGAAAGAGTGGAGCAAAATTGTGAACGATCACAGAGAAGTACTAGGGGGCAGCAATCAGAAGCTCAGCCCACGATTAGGAGACAGGTTCATCTGCATGCTCCAACTTGATGAAGCAGGAGTGCTACACATGTTTTATGTTATTTTACCTAAGAGAGAGCAGCATGAGTGATTAGCTAGCTAGAAATGAGTTATGATGATTAAATAGCTAGTGTTGGTGGTAATGACTATGATGATTATTATTAGCTAGTGTTGATGGTGATTAGATAGCTACCGCAACTAGTGTTGGTGGTGATTAGCTAGCTAGAATGAGAAGATGATGATGTGTGCTACACTATGACTATGATGATTAAATAGCTACTGTTGGTGGTAATGACTATGATGATGATTAAATAGCTTGTGTTGGTGGATTAAATTCAAGTGGAGGCAACATGTGGTGCACATCGAAAGTACTACTAGTCCAAACTAGATCAAGTTTGGATTAGTAGTATACTTTTGACATGCACCACATGTTCCCTCCACTTAAACCTAATCCACCTTCATTTGACACTGTTATGGACATATTGATATAACAACTTCATAATTGGTATTGTACCAAAATTTGTATAACAGCGTATAAATACACTAAAATTTAAAAAAATGAGAAAAAGAATACTAGTAGCGATGAAGAGTAAACACGCTACTACTAGCTATATTAGCAGTAGCGCTGGAGTGAACAAACACTGCTGCTATATGTCTTAGTAGTAGCGCGTGTAGCACGCGCTACTGCTAAGGAATAGCTGTAGCGCCTTATTAGTAGCACGTCCTCCCGCGCTACTGATAGGAAAAATACCCGCTTTACTGCTAGGGTTTTCCCTAGTAGTGGTTGGGAGGCAACACTATAAGCCCCTATATTTCTCTGTGTCCGATTAAAACTCCATACCCACAAGTATTGCACGAGTGTTAGCAATTGTGAAAGACTAAATGATAGTTGAGTATGTGGACTTGCTGAAAAGCTCTTATGATGACTCTTTCCGATGTTATCATAAATTGCAATTGCTTCAATGACCGAGATTATAGTTTGTTGGTTTTCAATAAAGTTTCTGATTCATATTTTACATTGTGAATAGATTGTTACTTGAGCATAAGAAATCATATGACAATATTTATATATGTTGCTGTTATAAGAATGATCATGATGCCCTCATGTCCGTATTTTATTTTATCGACACCTCTATCTCTAAACATGTGGGCATATTTTTCGTTATCGGCTTCCGCTTGAGGACAAGCGAGGTCTAAGCTTGGGGGAGTTGATACGTCCATTTTGCATCATGCTTTTATATCGATATTTATTGCATATTGGGCTGTTATTTCACATTATGTCACAATACTTATGCCTATTCTCTCTTATTTTACAAGGTTTACATGAAGAGGGAGAATGCCGGCAGCTGGAATTCTGGGCTAGAAAAGGAGCAAATATTAGAGACCTATTCTGCACAACTCCAAAAGTCCTGAAACTTCACGGAGGCACATTTTGGAATATATAAAAAATACTGGAGAAAGAATCAACCAAAGGGGGCCCACACCCTGGCCATGAGGGTGGGGGCACGCCCTACCCCCCTGAGCGCGCCCCCTGCCTCGTGGTCCCCCTGGCAGGCCTCCGGTGCCCATCTTCTACTATATGAAGTCTTTCACCCAGGAAAAAATCAGAAGGAAGCTTTCGGGACGAAACACCACCGCCACGAGGCGGAACCTTGGCGGAACCAATCTAGGGCTCCGGCGAAGCTGTTCTGCCGGGGAAACATCCCTCCGGGAGGGGGAAATCATCACCATCGATCCTCTCAGCGGGAGGGGGTCAATCTCAATCAACATCTTCACCATCACCATCTCCTCTAAAACTCTAGTTCATCTCTTGTATCCAATCTTTGTCCCAAAGCCTCAGATTGGTACCTGTGGGTTGCTAGTAGTGTTGATTACTCCTTGTAGTTGATGCTAGTTGGTTTATTTGGTGGAAGATCATATGTTCAGATCCTTTATGCATATTAATACCCCTATGATTATGAACATGAATATGATTTGTGAGTAGCGACGTCTATTCCTGAGGACATGGGAGAAGTCTTGCTATAAGTAGTCATGTGAATTTGGTATTCGTTCAATATTTTGATGAGATGTATGTTGTCTCTCCTCTAGTGGTGTTATGTGAACGTCGACTACATGACACTTCACCATTACTTGGGCCTAGAGGAAGGCATTGGGAAGTAATAAGTAGATGATGGGTTGCTAGAGTGACAGAAGATTAAACCCTAGTTTATGCGTTGCTTCGTAACGGGCTGATTTGGATCCACATGTTTCATGCTATGGTTAGGTTTACCTTAATACTTCTTATGTAGTTGCGGATGCTTGCAATAGGGGTTAATCATAAGTGGGATGCTTGTCCAAGGAAGGATAACACCCAAGCACCGGTCCACCCACATATCAAATTATCAAAGTAACGAACGTGAATCATATGAGCGTGATGAAAACTAGCTTGACGATAATTCCCATGTGTCCTCGATCGGGAGCGCTTTTCTTCATATAAGAGTTTGTCCAGGATTGTCCTTTGCTACAAAAAGGATTGGGCCATGTTGCTTCACCTTATTTACTTTTATTACTTGTTACCTGTTACAAATTACCTTATCACAAAACTATTTGTTACCGATAATTTTAGTGCTTCCAGAGAATACCTTACTGAAAACCGCTTGTCATTTCCTTATGCTCCTCGTTGGGTTCGACACTCTTATTATCGAAAGGACTACGATAGATCCCCTATACTTGTGGGTCATCACTGGTAATGAGATTGAACTAGGTATGAAGATACCGACGATCGAATCTCGGGCAAGTAACATACCGATGACCAAGGGAATAACGTATGTTGTCATTGCAGTTTGACCGATAAAGATCTTCGTAGAATATGTAGGAACCAATATGAGCATCTAGGTTCCGCTGTTGGTTATTGACCGGAGATGTGTCTCGGTCATGTCTACATAGCTCTCGAACCTGTAGGGTCCGCACGCTTAACGTTCGATGGTGATTTGTATTATGAGTTATTTGTTTTGGTGACCGAAGATTGTTCGGAGTCCCGGATGAGATCACGGACATGACGAGGAGTCTCGAAATGGTCGAGAGGTAAATATTGATATATTAGACGATAGTATTCGGACACCGGAAGTGTTTCGGAATGTATCGGGTACATATCGGAGTACCAGGGGGGGTTACCGGACCCCCAGGGGAAAGATATGGGCCATTGGAGGGAGGCAAGGCAGCCCACAAGGGGGTGGCGCCCCCCATGGGGAGTCCGAATTGGACAAGGGGAGGGGGCGCGGCCCCCCTTTCCTTCTCCTCCTCCATCTCCTTCCCCCTTCCCCCTTCCGGTAAAAGGAAAGGGGGGCCGAATTGGACTAGGGGTCCAAGTGGGACTCCTCCCACTTGGCGCGCCCTAGGCCGGCCTCCTCCCCTCTCCCTCCTTTATATACAGGGCAGGGGGCACCTCTAAGCACATCAATTGTTTCTTAGCCGTGTGCAGTGCCCCCCTCCACCGTTTACTCCTCCGGTCATATTGTCGTAGTGCTTAGGCGAAGCCCTGCGCGGATCACTTCACCATCACCGTCACCACGCCGTCGTGCTGACGAAACTCTCCCTCGACACTTTGCTGGATCAAGAGTTCGAGGGACGTCATCGAGCTGAACGTGTGCTGAACTCGCAAGTGCCGTACGTTTGGTACTTGATCGGTTGAATCAAGAAGACGTTCGACTACATCAACCGCGTTAAACTAACGCTTTCGCTTTCAGTCTACGAGGGTACGTGGACACACTCTCCCCCTCTTGTTGCTATGCATCTCCTAGATAGATCTTGCGTGATTGTAGGAATTTTTTTGAAATTGCATGCTACGTTCCCCAATAGTACACGTAATCTGATCTGGACAACCCGTTGAAAACGAGTCCAGTCCCGCTGAGACCAACTGACCAAACCAGCTGAAAAGGTTTTGTATTAATGACTGGGTTTTAACAGAATTCTGGGTTCTTAGAGACTAAGTGCTAGAATTCTGAAAGGTGTGAATTATCCGGATGGAGAGTTTTTGATAGCCGACCTAGGTGGGCACCCCTCTCAGATATGGAGGGGAATATTAGAGGGTCGTGACATTTTGAAGCTCGGACTGATCCGGAGGATAGGTAATGGAAACACAACGAGTATTTGGGACATGAACTGGCTACCCTGGAAGGAAAGTATGAGGCCCATTGTTGCATTAATTGTTGATCCACCTCACCTTGTGTCAGAGTTAATTGACCATGAGGATGCATGTTGGAACACTATACTCATTGAGCAGGTATTCTTGCCATATGATGAAGCAGCCATCTTGAGGATCCCGGTTTGTACTATGAATATGAAGGACTTTTGGTCATGGGGTGTCGAAAGAATGGAATTTATTCTGTTTGGTCTGCTTACAAAATGATCGTCGCAACAAAAAGTAGGCGTGAGGACTGGCTGGAGGAAAGAGCGGGGCCCTCAAATAATGTAGATAATGAGCGTTGCTGGGAAACTTGATGGAAAGTGCAGGTGCCGGCGAAGCTAAAAAAAATTCTTTGGCGGTTGGCTGGAAACTCCTTACCAACTGAAGATGTGAGAAAGAAGAGAAAGATGTCACACCATGAAGAATGCTTTGTGTGTGGAGCTCAGGATTCTTGGAGACATAGCCTTCTCGAGTGCAACATGGCTCGTTGTGTTTGGTCTCTTGTAGACCATGACCTACTTGATCACATGATTGCTACATCAGAACGATCAACACGAGCTTGGCTGTTTTTCATGATGGAAAGTCTGAACCATGTGGAGGTGACAAGGTTGATACTCCCTCCTTTCCGGTTTATAGGGCTTAATTCAAAAATCTCACCAACCAAGTTGATGGTGAGTGGTGGAATATTTTTTGTAGTTTACAAAAACACCTAATTAATGTTTTTGTTTTTCTCAAAAAATTATGTTTATCAATGCATTAATTGCAATGCATGCATGCATAAAGTATATGCATTGGTCAATTTTCTCTTAATACTTGCATGCAATGATTTAATGCACCTTGAAATCTAAACATGTGATGGGGAACAACCAAATTGAGCCTTATAAAATGGAAAAACTAAAATTTTGAGATAAGCCCTATAAACCGAAAAGGAGGGAGTAGTTACTTTGTGGGCAATATGGTATGCTAGGAGGCAATTGATCCATGAAGGAATACACCAAAGTCCCTATGACACACAATGGTTTGTTCTCAGTTTCATAGCTGAGCTAGACCAATTGAATCCGGCGTCACAACCATAATTCAGGACAGCCCCACAACAACCTCGTCAAGTTTTCATGTGGATGCCACTAGCGGAAGGATTAGTGAAAATCAATGTAGATGCCGGAGTATCTTCGGACCGGAACGTGGGTACGACAACTGCTATGTGTCGAACTCGTGATGGAACTTTGCTGGGCTCATCTTTGCTAGCCATTCATGGCATGATAGACCCTACGATGCTTGAGACGATGGCATGCAGGGAGGGGATGTCCCTAGCGCAGGATCTTGGAATGGATCGCCTTCAAATCTCTTCAGATTGTAAGCAGGTGGTGCATCATATTCATCAAAGAGCCGAAGGAGACTGCGGTACTATTATTAGAGAGATCTTACAGACATCTATGTTATTTTCGTTGTGTAATTTTTCTTTTGAACCTCGAGAGTTGAACTATGAGGCTCATAGGCTTGCTAGGTTTGGTGTTTTTCTCCCTGTAGGGAGGCATCTGTGGTTGGGTTCTTCGCATGACCCGATTGTAATTCCTATGAACGTTTTTTAGCTAATAAATAAAGGTCTAGCGAGATTTTCTAAAAAAAATGCATGGGTTAATTTAGGAAATTATATATATATAATTAAACTAAAAAAATAAAAGACTTGGTAGTCTCAAGTCATTAGAAGCATGGACACCCACATCTCTTATTGGTTGATATATTAAGAGACAAAAAATGAGATATAAGTTAATGCACCGGGCCTAAGTGTTTTGGGATTATTTGGTTTTCGTAAGATGACTTACACACTTAGACGGAGAAAGTAGTATATATACACCCAACAAACGGAGTAAAAATTGGCCCCAATGGAGGCAGCAAAAATGGAGGGGGTACGGTTGATCTCAGCTAGGGCCGGCCATGCGCATGCATCGGGTGAATTGTTCGGCCCGTTGCTTGTGGCATGCCATAGTTCTTCCATCGCGGAATCAGTTTGGCATCACTCCACGCATGGAAATAAGCGGCAGTCTTTGCTTTGACCATTTAAATCAGTGCAGCGTCAGTCACTCAGCCACTGTAATAACTACTCCTTGGCGACCGTGCTGGATCACAAACAGATTAACATGGGCGTGAGCGTTGATTTTGGCAGTCGAGCTACTACTAGTAGTGTTGGACCTTGGTTCTTGGGTGGTGCGAAAATTCGTTGCACGTTCCTTTCATCCAAGTGTTTCAGTACTAAGTACTGCATGCTACGTACAGGCACACGTGTTCGAGGCGCACACAGTGCGTGCGTAGCCTGCAGCGCATGCAAGGTCCCGACCGGTCTATGGACACCGTGCGTAGCGCGAACCGTTGCTGATGATGCGCCGGACTTTGGGCTCGGCATGCATGCATGGAGACATGATACTACTCCATCCGTTCTTAAATATTTGTTTTTCTAGACATTTCAAACGGACTACTACATACGGATGTATGTAAACATATTTTTGAGTGTAGATCCACTTATTTTGCTCCGTATGTAGTTATTTGTTAAAATATCTAGAAAGACAAATATTTAGGAACGAAGGGAGTAGTAGCCACGGCAAAGAGCAATGCAGTGAATATTCAGGGCGCTAATAATTCTGGCGCCTCTGTACAATATTTTGTCACCAAAAGTGTGTTGCACTTGGGGAGGTATGGGTTGGACAGATTTTTCTTTTTCTTCCCAAAGATGATGGACTCATGGTACTGCCTTGAGCAAGTAGTTCATGGTGTAGTCCTTGGTGCAGAGAGAGATGCATTAATTGGCAACATGATAGTACCAAAGAGAAATGCAGTACTGGGTCTCTACGAATTTCAGGGTTGTCTGCCCAATGCACATCCATTCTGTATCAAAATTAGGGTTCGCTTACACGTCAGGCACCTAAATTTCTTTTTAGCTTGCATGAGTCACTTTCATTTAGGACCACCAGATCTTCATCCTACAGTCCTCATGTACCTCCCCACTCCCCAGTCCTAACCGCCTGCCTCTGCCCCTCCCTCGCCGGCGGCGACTATCGCCGCCTTGCCTTCCCACCCTCGCCCCATCGTTGTGCTGGCCGCCGCCCTCGGCCTTCCCTATAAGCCTCAACTCGATGTACAACTCTGGCATCCCCCCTCCCCCCTCCCCCGCAACCCGGCCCCAATTAAGTTCTGAACTCGCTCTAGCCGGCTCCCGCTCATACAAGGCTCGGCCTCGTTGTCGCCGGCGTTCGTCATTAGAGCTTCTCAAGCCGTCAACTCCTTTGGCCTCGCGCTGCACGAAAGAAATGACTAGCCCTAGAATTTTCAACTTGTGCATGTAATTTAGTAAGAGCATCTCCAATAGACACGCAACCAAGAGGAGCTCTAAATTTTTTTTACAACACCGAAATAGCTTTTTTTGCGCGCAGAGGGCGCTTGCTCCAGCAGCTACGACAAAATATGGCACGGCGATAGCTCCAACAAGTGCGCTAAATTCCATGCGTGCGCGAGCAGTCGCCGCTTGGCAAATATGATCAACACATATCCATTTGACAATATGATGATGTTTCAAACATAAATAAGTGTGCAAAATTAGAGTTGGAGCAACATAGCATAGTTCAATTGCATGGCATAGTTCAAAATCACCCAACCAAGTTCATGACAAATAAAAGTTCACACAAACAAATGTCACATCAACAATCATGCCACATCATTCCTCCTCTTCTTCTGACTCTTCCGAAGACGATTCTTCCTCATCTTCTCTATTTTCAAGCGCGTCATCGTCATCGGGAGCTCGGATGGTGTTCGCAAGATCTACAACGACATCATGCGAAGGTATGTGATGCACACCGGAAGCCATGCGTCCACCCATGTCACCCGAAGGTGCTCCCATGCCTCCCATGAGAGACCCAAAACTCATGCCTCCCTAGCCTCCCATGGTAGCTCCGAAGCCACCCATGCCTCCCGTAGATGCTCCCATGCCTCCCCAGCCGCCCATGGCAGCTCCGAAGCCACCCATGCCTCCCATGGCGCCCATGCCACCCATGCTTGTTCCCTAGCCTCTCATGGTAGCTCCCATGCCTCTGAAGCCTCCCATTGCTCCCATGCTTGCTCCTATGCCTCCCATGGCTCCCATGCTTGCTCCAATGGAAGTTTTATTTCTCGTCCCTCGCGTCGCCCCCGCCCTGGGCGACTCGGGGGCCTCCAACCCTAGGCACCGCCGCCGCCCTCTCCTTCTCCCCTCCTCGCGCCGCCGCCAGGTGACGCCGCCGGGTGAAACCCGCGTGGCAGACGACGGCGGCGGGGGACTCCTCTCCCGACTCCTTCTTCCGCTGGGCGGCGGATCTAGGCGGCGGCGGCGGTGTCTCGCGCGGCAGGCCTCGGCAGCGGTGGCGGGCGCTGGGCACGCTGGGCGGCGAGCCTTGGCAGACGGTGGCGGCTGCGCGCGGGGCTGACTCCGGGGCGGCGGCGCGGGCTTGGATCCATCGCGGATCTGATCCTGTGGGCGCGGCCTCGGCCTCCCCTGCTCGGCCGGCGGGTCTCGGTGGGGGGGCTTCTCCGTGCTGAGATCTGGCAAGCGGGATCATCCAGATCCCGGCAAGGACGGCGGCGACCCGTGCACGAGAGATGGAGGTCTTCGATCAGATCTGGGTGAAAACCTGCTATTGGCTATTGCCAAGGCCGGCGATGGCGACACTGTGTGTGTCGTTCCCTTCCTGAAGGCATCGCCGTGGAGATGTTCAAGGCCACTCTCTGCTACCTCCGGGGGAAACCATAGATTAGTAGATCGGATGACAGCGGCTCTCTGGTGTCGTTTCCCCCCTGGGGGCGTCATTCTTGGAGGTGCACTCGGACTCGAGGGACTAGAGGACGGCGACTTTGTTGGAGCGGTGCTTCATCTTACACATTCATGGTGGCGGATCTCGACGGCATGGTGCTGTGGAGACTCGGCATCTGATGCGCGGAGATGGACTCGTGCAGAAGGAGGAAGTTGTCTGGCGTCATGGGGGCGTCGATGGCAGAGTGTCCAGACAAGGTAGACGCCTCAATATGATCTGAAGACGGACCTGTGGAAGATGGCGGCGACGACACATGAGTGCGTGACCGGATTGTGCCCCAGACCCAGTATGTGGCTCGGCTGGGGCTTCCGGCTTTTTATGTTAGGCTTAGGTGAGTGGTTTGGGTAGCGGCCCAGCTAGCACCCCTTCATCATATGGATAGGAGTAATGGCATATGTTGCCAAGATGGTAGATTCAGGTATATTGTTTGTAATACTTTGTAAGGTCCTCGAGAATAATCAATAAAGTGGCCGTATGCATCTCCCAGATGCAGAGGCCGGGGGTCATCCTCCTTTTCTAAAAAAAATGCTTGCTCCTATGCCTCCCATGGCCATGGATCTTTTTTGGACCAAGACTTCATCACAGGAAAGATTGATGTACTCATTTTCCCTATCATCGAAGGTAGATGTGTCCGTGAAGAACAATAACTTCTCCCATGCCAATATTCTATCTCGCTCCTCCATGGCCAATTTCTTCTCCTCCAATGCCACCTACCTCTCCTTGGCCCCCACCCTCTTCTCCTCGGCCGCCAACCTCCTCTCCTCGGCCACCGCATCTTGGCTCCTTGCCATCCTCCTTGCCTCGTTTGCTTCCTTTCTTGCTTTCACAATAGCTTCCATAACATTTTTTAACTCATCATCTCCTTTCCTCTTCTTCTTTTCTTTTGCTTCTTTCTTATCTCCATTTGGTCTTTTTGGCTTGGAGTAGGCAACTGAGTTTGGTGTAGGGCTTCTCTTGCCGCCATCACTTGATGCCTCCTCCCCCTCATCATCATCCAAATCAACAGTTGCCTTGCTTTTCTTGCTCTCCTCTTGGTCATCACGGGGCTTCCATTTCTCTTCATCCTTCAACACAATGTAGCAATGGGGCAACACAAATGCTCTCCCTTTCTTGACCTTCCCTTTCTTGGTCTTCTTCTCTTCTCCTTGAAATAAGTTTGTGCAATAGTGAGCTACAAACAAAAAAACAAGTTAGCACTTGAAACACCAAAGAAGAAGCATGAACATGGAACATAAAGAAATGACACTTACCCTATCTCTATCATTAGTGGCACTTGGGTTTACCGTGCCAACCGCCTTAAGTGTTGCCGCCCACCTTTGACAATTGTTGATTGTCGACCAGCTGGAGCGAAGAGATCTATCAGTGCGCTCAATTCCACTCATGTTGTGTATATCAAAGTGCTCCTTCATCTGGACCCAATATGTATCTCTACTTTGGTCCCTTCCAATGTTGGCATTCATAGACACATGCAACCATGTATTGCATAGCAAGATGTCTTCGTCCATGGTGTAGTTGCCCGCTCTTCCTTTCTGTGCATCGACGATACCCTCACCATCCTCGTCCACCTCAAACTTATGATCAGCTTCATGCACTTCATTGGTTTGAGACCAATGAGAATTGTTCGAGCCAACACCCATAGTTGACATATATGTGTCATCATTGAAACTACAAAGTATGTAGAAGGAAAGTAAGCTATCCATATGTATCCATTCATGTAAAAAACAACAACAAAAAAGGGGGTCGAAATGATACCTTGTGGGCATTTCATCAAACACCTTGTGCGCATCGGCCGCCGGCACAACAAATTGCAAGTTCTCCGGCGCTTCAGTCGGCGGAGGTGCGGCCGAACGCCCTGCAATTTTCTTCTTCGGCCACCTAGAAGAGCCGTCCGCCGCTTTGTTCTTCTTCCGGGACGCCGTCGCCGCTGCCGCATTTAGATGCTTGGAGACGGGGAGCCGTGGCTTCACGGCGGGCGGTGGCGCGACGCCACCCTGCTTAGGTTGTCCGCGGCGCCGTGAAAAGGCCGCGCACGAGATCGGTGCTTGGAGGAGGGGCGCCGGCGGCGAAGCCGAAACTCAACCCCGCGCTAGGGTTTGCGGCGTCGGCGGCGGCAGCGGCGGAGGGGTCGCAGGTGTAGGGAGGGGTTGGGGGGATGTCGGCGCGGCCTTCCACCGGTCGATTTTCGCGGGCGGCGGCGCGCGGCGGGGCGAAGGCGGGGCGGCCGGAGAGGTTGGCGGCAGTTGGTCGCTCGCGCGCAAATGTCCAACGCGCGGCAGCACGAAGTAAGCAGCGCGTGATGCCATTTTCCTCCGCGCGTTGAACCCATTATACCATGCGCACGATTATTGCACGGCTGCTGGAGCGCCCGTATGCCCCACGCGTGCAAAAAAACTGTTTTATCCTGCTTTAAACATGCAAAAAAAATGGTTAGAATTTAGAACGAGACGCACACAGATCAAGCATTTGATTGCATGCAACGCGTGTGTGCATGCAACAGCCTTATCCATTGGTTGTTAGTACAAGATATACTCGTACTCGTACATGGTGGTGAGGGTGAGCCCTTTCTTCTCCGTACGTAATTCCCCATAAAAATTGGCACAATCTTGTGGTTTCACCACTTTGCCCCGTGATGTGAACACGAACAGGTTAAATGAATGCGCGTCCACACCAGCACAAATTGTTGAAACCCGAAAAAATCTCCTCACCGCCGTAATAAACTCAACTCCTCCTTTTCCCAGGCGTCCATCTACTCTGCTATATCTATATGAACGCCCTGCGCGCGCCGACGGATTCCATCTGTGCAATCAATCTGGCGCCATGGGCCGCACCGCCGGTTCCTCGTCGGGGCAGAAGAGGAAGAGCGCGGGAGGAGGTGACGAAGAGGGCGAGCTCGTCGCCGATGAGCCACTCTGGCGCTTGTCCCTCGGCTCCATCTACGGCAGCAGCGCCGGCTTGGCGGCTCCGCCGATGAATGCGCCGCCCTGCCTCCATGTGCCGCACGCACTGCCGGTGCCGCGGCGTACCTCGCCTGCGTCGCCGCCAGCCGCCGTCAGTCTTCTGGCGCATGTCCAGATGCACGCGGACGGTGCGGCTTTCATCGCCGCCGGAGCCGGCCAGGTCCTTTCTTCACCAACGCTGTTTGATGATGGCAACAGTGGCTCTTCAGTTCGTCCGAGGGCGTCTTATTCAGGCGTTGTGCTTGCATCGGCCGCCATTCCCCTTTCGGCGAAACAAGCGGCGGCTCCTCCTCTCGTGCTGCCGATAAAACAGGACGCGGTTGCGGTTGCACCGCGGGCTTCACCTCCCGCGCAGCACCAATCACCCCGGCGGCGCGTCACCAACAGCGCACTACCCCAGCCGGCCGCCGTCGACGGTGCCACCGCGGCCAACAATGCCGTCCTCGTCGGGGCTTCGAGCGCCACTGCTTCACCGCCTTCCATCAACGGTGCCACACCCGCTTCCCCACCGTTTCCGTGGGCGACCAACCGTGCCGCGATACATCACCCGGTCTCCTATCTCTTCGAGCGGGGCATCACCACCGTGGAGGGTGAGGTGAAGTGCAAACGCTGCGAGGTCCTGAAGACGGTCTCCTACAACATCGCCGTCAAGTTCAGGGAGGTCCGCGACTTCGTGTCCCGCAACATCCACGACATGGATGACCGTGCACCTAAAGCGTGGATGACCCCCGCTGTGCCGGACTGTGACGGGTGCGGACAGACGAACAGCCTGCGGCCGGTGATACCGAAGGAAAAGGAGAGGATCAATTGGGTGTTTCTGCTGCTGGGGCAGACGCTTGGGCTATGCTCGCTGGAACAGCTCAAGTATTTCTGCGCGTGCACGGGTCAACACCGCACCGGCGCCAAGGACAGGGTGCTCTACTCCACCTACATGGAGCTTTGTAGCCAGCTCTGCCCTGACAGGCTCTTCAACCTGACCGCTGAGAGGCAGAAGAGGGGTCAACAGTATTCCTGAATACCTGGTCCATGCATGTCACTGTCCATATGGCGTTTGTAAGCCAATTGATTATGTCATTCTTATGTCTTTTAATCTATCTATTGATCATATCGAATATTGGACTGTTGCAATCTATAGATTACTGCTTCCTGGCTTCGAACAGTTTGGTTTAAACTTGCAATATATGTGGAGAGATTGATCTTGTGGGTCGTAGATGTTATGTCGTTTGGAAGAAGAAAGAGCAAAATTTGTAATCACATATATTTGCTACCGCTTTGTTCTTTTAGAGCATCTACAATCGGACTACCTATAACCACCCCAAACACCCGTACGGGCTGCTCAGTTAGTGCTTGGACGAGTTTTTTGCAACCCGACGGGGTTTACATTCGGGTTGATCGGCACTCCCCATATCCGACCCATATCAGAGGCAGATATGTGAAGGCCGGACGCGCACGGGCACGCCCGCCATGCAGAACTCACGGATAGGGCCCACGCGGGGACGTGGGGAGACCGCTGGTCCAACGGGCGCCCCCTCCGCTTGGCGCCGCTTCGGTGTGCCGCCGAGGGAGGAAGCCGGTTATTTAAGTCAGACGGTGGCAACATAACCCTAGCCCACCCCAATTCTTCCCCTTTCTCCTCTCTGCCATTGGCACTTCCACTTTCATCTGCAGCTTGCCATGTCAAGGCGTTGAATCACCACCATCGCCATGCTCACTCCGGAGCGGAGGGTGCAGCTGCTGGAGCAGATCCAGGCGAGGCGGGCTGCTCATTCCGCCGTCGGCGTTCCTTCGGATTCGCCGGAGCCATCGGCGGATGAGGAGGAGGAGCAGGCAGGGGGGGGGGGGGAGGAGGAGGAACAGGAGGAGACGAGGCCTACGCCGAGTTTATCCGGCAAGACAATGCGGCAACGGAGATGATGTTCACCAAACTGGACGCGGAGGCCGAGGGGGAGGAGGTGTTGGAGCCTCCACAGGCACAAGAGCTTCCGCACTTGCCCGTCTACCCGGCACCATGATCTCCGGCGATGAGTAGTTTATCCTATCTACGTAGTACATAGGTTTTTACTTGCATGGATATTATGGATTTGAGGTATGAAGTTTCAGTTTCATAGTTATGGCAGACGTTTTTGATGTGGTGTCCGGTCACTATCCACGGACACGCCCGGACGCGTCCGCGGACGTTTGAGGACCGACTTTTGGGTATTGCGGTTACTCTGAAACTTTAGTACCATGATTTTCGAAAAACAAAACAGAAGGAAACGTGCACCTACAAAAAGAATACATATGACTTCTCTTTCTCCTCTCACAAGCCAACTAGCTAGGGAAAGCCTTCCTTCCCTCGATCTCCGCCGACGAGCTTTTGGATTCGCCTCCCCACTATCTGCCGCACCAGCGACCGATGGCGGCGAGGGGAATCCTGGTGCTTGGGCTCCGGCTAGGTAGATAGGTAGGGTTTTAGTCCTCGCAGGGGCGACGCTTGGACGGATGGCAACGCTTCTTCTTCGAGTCAATCTTTCGGGCTATGATCCTTCTCAGGTTTGTCCGTTGGATGGATTAGACAGATCTCCGACGTAGATTCATGCCAACTCCTCAAAGCGGGAGATTAGTGTTTCTCGCCGTGCATGCACAACAGCGAGATTTGGTGTCGGGTTCTTCAGATCAATTCAAGCATTCAATGGCGGCGACTGTGGCTCCGGGGCGCTTGTCCTTACCCCGTGTTTGGTTCCGGTGGATTAGAGATGGGGAATGGGAGTTGAGTTGTGAGGAGATTAAAAGTCCACTGTTTGATTAGAGGAATGGGAGTTCAAGTGGCAACGGGAATGGGACTTGAGGAAGCAAATTCTCACCCATTTCTTCTCAGAGGGTACCTTGTTAATTCGTTAGCAGAGTCCCACACTAATTCCCATCATATACCAAACAAGATACTGGGAGTAAAACTTTACTTCACATGCCTACTCCCTCCACAAACACCCCTGTGGAAACTCCCATTCCCCTGCCCGAGTGGTTACCAACCAGACTGTTAGAGTCACGTACACTAGGACTTCCAGACTGTCATGGACAAGGTCAGGTTGGCTCCACCATGGGAGCGGCAACACCAGCGCGTCGGCAGCTCGTTTTGACGGCGGCAATGAACCTCCTAGTGCACCTACCTATGCTTGCGGCCGGTGTGGCCATCGTTACCATAGCAGTTAGCACAAATCGATGCCTTTCCCAACTTCAATCACATCATCTTCCTCGCGCCCACACCGGCCTCCATCCCCTTTATGGCGAAACAAGCACCGACTACTTCTCTCATGCCGCCAAGACATGATGACGTTGTGCAGTTCACCTGCGGCATGTTTCATTCAACTCCCTTCAACTCGGCAGCGCATCACCAAAGATGTACTAACTTACATCCCTCAGCCTGTAGGAGATATACCCTAGAGGCAATAATAAATGATATTATTTATCTCCAAGTTCATAATTTTGTTTATCCATGCTATAACTGCTATGATTCTCGAGTCTGCAATAACACGAGGCTCGGAGAAAGACTCATATGCACGTGTGGAATAATAAACGGTAAGAAGTATTCTTAGTCTGGGCTCTAAGACTAGCTCAAGTGTTGCATGATGGTTCTGTTTTCCTGATCATGGGCATGTCTATGCCAGCAACTTTAAGGGCACAATGTTAAGAGAACATTTGTGTTGAATCGACCCGGATTGATGTTATGCTATGAGATCCATTCGTCACAAGTTAATGGTACATAACACAAAGATGGTTAACGTTTGCATGATTCCTTAGACCATGAGAGTATCGAGTTTCTTCATGCTTGCTTCATGAACTTTGGGGTTTGTTAAACGTCAACCGTAAATGGGTGGCTATTACGGCGACTTACGGGTTCATGGAAAAGTATGTCAAGTAACTTGATAGCTCAAGATTGGGATTTGCTCATCCGACGATGGAGAGATATCTCTGGGCCCTCTCGGTGTTACGGTATACATTATCGTCTGGCCAGACACTTTGTGATTTGATCACGGGGATGCCGGAACACGGGAACGAGAAAAGAAAACAATACCGGTAACGAGGTAACTGGCATAATTGACAAGTTGTTGATCCACGGGGATGCCAACATGTCTCACCTCGGGTATTTGTAACATATCACGAAGCAACAAGAATAGCACATGGCAACTGGAGGTTCACTCAAATATTCATTCGTGTGGGTATAGGGGTCAATATGGGTGTCCACGGCTCCGATGTTGATCATTGATCGGAAAGTGTTCCGGTCATGTCTATGCTTCACCGAACCTATAGGGTCACACGCTTAAGGGTCATCTATCTGTTGAATACTGGAAAGGGAGTCTGAGAGAAATTTGCCGAAAAAGTTTCGGAGACAATGGAAGAGTTCCAAAGAGAGAATAGAAAAATAGTTTCATAAAACCAAAGAGTTGTTTCGGGTTATACCATTAAGTCAAATTGGTTTTGGGACACCCCTGATAATTCTTGGAGGCTGCCAGAATTATTCTGGAAACTTCTGGGAATTTTTTGGGATAAAAACCGGAAATGCTCCGGAGCTGCCGGTTCCGCTTTGGTTGTTTTTCGCAGATGAAATTCACTTATCTGAAATTGTTTCAGAACAAATCAAAAATCATTTTAGTGGGTACTAGAATTATTCTAAGACCCATAGAAATATTTTTGGATTTAATGGACGCGAAAAATTGTCTTTATGAATAGTGAAAACGCGTTCTTGTTTGCTTTTCGTAGATGAAAATCGCTAAACCAAAATTGTTTCGGAATGTGTTGAAAATTATTTTAGTGGGTACTTGAAATGTTCTGAGCCCACATAAATATTTTCAGTTTGAACGGACGCTGAAAAATATCGTCATGAATAGTGAAAGTGCTTTTCGCTTGGCTTCTCGGAGAAGCCACCTTGAGGGCCTTTTGGTATTATCCCCTTGGCTTCTTGGAGAAGCCACCCTTGGGCTTGGCCTATAAATAGGGGTGGAGGGGGTTGCCTAAAGACACACTCTTTCTCACATGCAAGTGCCATGCATGATCTGGCTTCTCTCTCCCTCCCAGCGAAATAGTTTTGTAGAGCCGAAAGGCTGTTTGGGTTCCGGTGGGAACTAGTTCTGGACGGTGAAGCCCTGCCGGATAGATGACACCGTATGTGTGCAACCCCATAGAGAGGTCGTAGTTTCGATCCTTTTGCCCGAGGGGCTGTTTTGACAGTGCCTCCCAATGGGCTGTCCAAGTGACGGTCCTAGTTCTGTGAGTCCTCCTGAAGGGCTGTCCGAGTGACCGTCCGAGTTCTGAGGGTCCTCCCGAAGGTCTGTCAACGACACCGCTCAAGGGACTCTCCGACCGCCTCCCGAAGGGATGTCCGCGACACCGTTCGAGGGACTGTCTGACCGCGTCCCGAAGGGCTGTCCGTGGGGCGGATGAGGGTATACATCCTCGCGGTTGGGAGGTTGTAAATCCTAGCTACGGGGATCTGCACCACCGATCATCATCGACTCTGCTTCTGATGTGCTACGAGTCGGTAACGAAAAAAGATCAAACCTTGTATGTAGTTTCCATAGTGGTCCTGGGCTGGTGCGTAGGTCGGAATTTTTTTTTCTGCTGCTTTACCCTACAGTGGAGCCATGCTACGCATAGATGCAGGTTGCGATCTAGAATACATAGAGATGTATGGGTGTTGCACAATATAATTTGGTAATAGATGGGTTCCATTACTAAAAATTATTTGTGCGGGTAGCAGATGAAATCTGTTACCCGATGTTCTTGTTGCTTCCCTTGAATTTGCATAATCCTGATCTTGACGGCATGGTGAAATCTCACAAAGTTCTGGCAATCCGTGATCCTTTCATGTTGCTCCTGAGTATGCTGATTGACAGATCAACGAAGTGCTAACAGTTCTTTGGGTTCCACCATAGTTAAAGAAAGATGGATGTTTCACAGACGAAAGGGCAATGCAGATATGATCTGCATGGGGGTCATGCGTATGACGATGTTTAGTATGGGGTTCGAGATTTTATTATCTCGTGCTTCATACAGCCCGCAAAGTTAATCTAGCGACTTGAATTATCATACTTGATGATGGACGTTGGTAGCTTCGGTTTGTTTCGAAACCTTAGAAGCCACGAAAAACAAGTCTTTGCATGAACCGATTAGAGGGTCTAACTTGGTTTTGCAGGAGGGTTTTGCATGTGCATGTGATGTGGTATAGCAGCGCTCATAATAATTTGATTATGTATGAGATGACTATATAATGTAATTAACATGACCTGCATGTCATGATTCGGCATGATGGGAGCCATATGATTGCACTTTAATGACCTGTGTGTCAACCTTAAGTAATGCATTAATTTTATACGCTATGGAGATAGCAATATTATCTGGTGCATCGACAAGGTGGTGGCAATCTTCGCGAAGGTGAACACCGACGCGAATGCCGATGACGAAGAAATGAAAGACTTCTCCGTTAGAAGGGGCTATACCATATCATGCTATTATGAATTGCCTGAGATGTTTATCCCTCTTGATGCACCCTTCTTGATTGCGCGGTAGTCGCTTTTTATTAGGGTGATCTCTCACTTCAAAATATCAAAGTAGTTAGTGTTCACCTAAGTGTAGCACCGTCTGCAATTCGTATCTTTTCGGGGTGCGCCATGTCCACATGGGTACGAACGAATCGAGAGGAATGAGGCGGGTGAGGTCAGACCTCACAGCAAGATCACTTGGTTGTCTTTGACGTTCAGGAAGGATCGTCCTGAGCTCTGAACACACCCATCGAAAGATGAACAAGAGTCACATGGAGATGTGATCGGCAAGTTTGCCTACCAATTGAAATTCTCATCATCAGTGATGTCCACATCAATGGCATTGAATCGAAATATGGGTCTTGTATCACTCATAATCAATTTTGAGAGATATTGATTTGAGTGGGAGCGCACTATTGAATTGACATGTTTAATTCTCGGTGCAATTAATTATGAACACTTTCTAAGTGTTACTTGCAAAATAGTTGTAGAATAATGGCTCGCGTTTCCACATTCCCTGTTCAAATTGAATAGCTGTTAAATATCTGGTCAAAACTTTACGTTTGGTAACGTAATGTGAGGATTGTCCTCAAAAGTGCCGAGAAGGACTTTGTCCTATCGCATGCTTTCCGCATACTCCCGCTAAATGCAATGAATGATGAGACTCTCGTCCTTCGATCCAAAAGCTAGAATTCCGTTGCGGTCAAGTGCAACATGTTTGCTTCCATGAAACTCGAACTTCGGAAGTTTGGGATAGTTATGTGATATTCATGGAACTGAAAATTAATTTTCAGATACAAATAAAGGCTGAAAGAATGAAATATCCAAAGCAATGTTTGTTTGCAAATTATTAGTAAAGTGTTTACTATGCATTAGACTGATAAAAGACGGATCCAGAAGAACGCCTGTCATATGATGAAAGGTGAATAAAGCAACAACTTAAAGAGAAAGGAAGTGTCCAAAGGGTGTTAGTATGACTTACACCCCTAGGATGTCCAGGGGTAAACGCCACTCTTAAGTTGGGTGCTTCTTATGAGAGTAGGATAAATACTAAAAGTGCAACTATTAGAAGTATAAAGGCAGAAAGAAAGAAGACTGGAATATCCAGCTCATGCACTACAGGAATCAGCTACTTTGTCGTCTGCCACGGCGGACAGCAAAGGCATGAATGGCGGACGGCAAAGGTCTTTGCCGTCCGCCGCAGACGACAAAAGGCTCCGGCAAAGTAAGGTCCGGCAAACAGCTACTTTGCCGTCTGCTTTACGCGGCTGACGGCAAATGGGCCTTTGCCATCAGCAGCAGACAGCAAAAATTGTGTTGTTAGTCCGTTAGATGGCTAATGACAGGCCTTTGCCGTCCGGCGCTGACGGCAAAATTTGTCCTGCCTTTGCCGTCTGCCGTATGATGTCAGCTAGATGTCACTACACGGCAAGCCTTTGTCGTCCGCCGCTGACCGCAAAATTGTTTACTCTTTGCCGTCTGCCACTGTAGGCAAGCTGACCAAATGGGTCAGCTCCCAGGAAGCATAGTTGGCTGCCACACGGCTTCTTTGCCGTCCGCGGCTGACGGCAAAGAGCCCGTTGCCGTCGGTGGCAGACGGCAAAGAGCTTGTATATTGGCTCTTTTTCTGTTTTTTTAATCCAACAATTTTCACAGCAAATATATATGACATATATAGATATATTTCACAGGGCTATTTAACAGCAAACATATCACATATCCAGCACATAATTAAGTTTCATCCATTCATACATAAGCAAGTTCCATCAAGTTCCATCCATACACATATTACAATGCAAAGTTTCATCAAGATAGCAAGTTCCATCATAGCAAGCTAGATACAATGCAAAGTTTCATTAAAGAAAAAACAAGCACTCAATCATAGCAAGCTAGCTTCTATGAAGTGAATGAAATCCGCAAAATGACAAAAAACAAAAGTTAGAAATAGGTGACTAGAAGAAGAAGACTAGAACAAGAAGAAGACTAGAACAAGAAGAAGACTAGAACAAGAAGTATATGTCATTTATGAGCTAACTTAGGTCAAATGGATCATATATGAGCTAACTAAGTTGAAATGGGTCGTTTATGAGCTAACTAAGGTGAAATGGATCATCTATGAGCTAACTTAGTTGAAATGGGTCGTTTATGAGCTAACTAAGGTGAAATGGATCGTTTTTGAGCTAACTAAGTTGAAATTGATCGTTTTTAGCTAACTTAGGTGAAATGGATCATTTATGAGCTAACTTAGTTGAAATGGGTCGTTTATGAGCTAAGTAAGGTGAAATGGATGGTTTTTAGCTAACTAAGGTGAAATGGATCGTTTTGAGCTAACTAAGGTGAAATTGATCGTTTTTGAGCTAACTCAGGTGAAATGGATCATTTATGAGCTAACTTAGTTGAAATGGGTCGTTTATGAGCTAACTAAGGTGAAATGGATCGTTTTTGAGCTAACTAAGGTGAAATGGATCGTTTTTTAGCTAACTTAGGTGAAATGGATCATTTAAGAGCTAAGTTAGGTGAAATGGATCGTTTTTTAGCTAACTTAGGTGAAATGGATCGTTTATGAGCTAACTTAGTTGAAATGGATCGTTTATGAGCTAACTTAGTAAAAAGCATCATTTTAGAGCTAACCTAGGTGTGATGGGTCATTTTGGAACTAACCTAGGTAAGATGGGTCATTTTGGAGCTAACCTAGGTGAAATGGGTCATTTTGGAGCTAACGTAGGTAAGATGGGTCATTTTGGAGCTAATATAGGTAAAATGGGTCATTTTAGAGCTAACTTGGATAAACTGGATCATTTATAAGCTAACTAAGGTAAAATGGGTCATTTTAGAGCTAACTTAGGTAAAATGGATCGTTTATGAGCTAACTAAGCTAATTATGCAATTTTGACATAAGTAAGCTAAGTACAAATCGTTTTAGAGCTAACTTAGGTCAAATGGATGGTTTTGGAGGTCGAGTAAGCTTATTAAGTCATTTTGGAGGAAAAGAAGCTAACTCTAGGTCATTATGGTAAGCATATTGGAGGAAATAAAGCTAAGTCTAGGTCTTTATGCATTTGTTAAGCAAAACACTAGAGAAACTTACCGTGATCATGGAGGTGTAGGAGCGGGCTGGCTCGTGCCGGTAGCTGGAGAAGGATCGTGCGATGCTTGTCTGGAGTTATGCTGCACCATTGATCATTACCAATGTCTCGTTACCATGATGACACTCAAATGTTAAGACTAGCAAGTAATGTCCATTCAAATTAAACTCACCGTGGTCCCAGGAGCAATAACTGGCATCGGCGGAGCGGTCGACGGACTTCTCACACACTGCATCGCACATTTGGTTTTGACAAACACAGTCATACTAGTTAGTAATGAGACAAACACTACATGAATGTTTTGGCTAATCTGCAGAAGAAACTTACCACAAGGAGCTCGTACATGGCCCTTGCCTGCATGTCATTCTGTGCCCTCTCCTCCTCCAACATCTTTGTCGTCCTCTCCTCCAACTCCTGCTGCCTCTCTGCCGCCTCCATGAAGTTTCTCCGTTCTATCTCTCTCACTCTGTATAGCAGCCTGCAACACCACTCACATGACCATTTGTAATCATTGATGGAAGCGCACACAATGTAATGGAGAAAGATAGCTGAGTACGTATAACTAACCTTGAAGGCGAGTTGGACTGGCCGTTCACAAGGCCTTATCTCAGGAGCGGAGCTCGACTGGCGCGCCTTGATCTCCGGGAGAGTGCTAGAACAATGGATAAGTCCATCTCCAATGGCTATGGAGCCATGGGACCTCCCGCCACCAGATATCATCAGCAGCTCTGTATCAATGGGACCCTGGCTCGGGTTCAAGTCCTCCACTTTCCTCGCCTTCCCCTGATCTCTATATTGCACGAACTTGTCGTGGGAGGAGATGTTGGTGAAGTTCTTTGGATCATCGAGGTCAGACGCAGAGAATGCCTTGACTTTCTTGTAAGGGCCAGTGTAGGCCATGGCATACAAGTCGTACACCTCTGGCACCTTATCCGCCTTATTGTAGCGTGCCTGAAAGAGAGAAACAAAGTTAATTAGTAATTAAAGGGATAAAGCTAGCATGATGAATGAATTGCATGAATCATGAAGCAAACCACATACCAGTTCACTTGCGTCTGAAATAAGTTGGAGCTGCCTTGATGGTGTGGCACACCTTCCATTTGGGCACGTTTGTCCTTGGCCTCGTTGTGGAGGGCTAGCCATTCATTTGAGCACCACTCATTGACCAACACCTCCCAACAATCCATCCGATCCGCACACCATCTCGGAGGGGCCTAAGTTAGCAAATAGAAACTTGAGCGCTACGGCTATGAATTACTAAATGAAGGAAGTAAATACAAAGCCTTAAGAATTACCTTCATGTACTGCTCCTTACTCAAGAACTTCTCGCGGCACGCCGGCTTGGTCTTCTTGATACCACGCAAGGCGTAGTAGTCTCGAACAGCCTGCACCCGAGCCTCGTGCCGTAAGTTCTGTAGTAGGCGCTGCGGGCGATTATCGATAACATTTGCCGCTTCCTCCTCGTATCCCTCCTCACACCTGTAGAATGTCTGCAATCAAATGAGACAATATTGATTAGTACAATTAATAACTAGCTAGTTGAAGATTTTTATTTGTGTAAAGGAGAAATTACCCAGAACTTTCTGATCACCACGTCTGCCCTCGTCTTGCACAAGACACTGTCGTTAATCTCAACCGGCGGGGCCGAGGCAGCCAAGTAGTGCTCCCAACTCAATCCAAGCTCTGGAAGCCGACTCTCACCAGGCAACGGCACAAACCCCGGGAAGTTTTGCCGACAAAGAACTCCAAGGACGGAGTTGGGCCGCGGACACTATGATGGTGTCCCAACCCCTGCAGCATGACAAGGCCAACGCATTAGTTATTTGAAGAAACGTGAATGCAGAAGGTACAAAAATATTAAATGCACTTACCTCTCCCCATCAGGGAAAATCAACCACCTCTGCTCGCGGGTCGCCGGCATGGACGGGAGCCGTGTACAACCACGCTGGTAGACGTTGCCCCCCTCCTCCTCAATATCAGTCGGCTCCCGCCATCATCAGCATGGCCACTCGGCTCCTCAGGCTGATCCGGCCAGGTACCCCATCCAGACGTGTGCTCCTCCGGGGTCTCATGGGCCGAACTCTCGTGGGCCGAAGGCCCGTCGACCCGAGGCTCGTGGGCCGAAGACCCGTGGAATGGAGGCTCGTGGACCGGAGTCCGTGTAACCTCCTCCTCGGACAAGTCCACCCTAGCAGTCACGTGCTCGGGTGAAACAGCTGGGGGTGGCGGCGAGGAAGGCGTCGTAGCAGTCACCCTACCTCCTCTCCCGCGACCACATGCTCCACTTCCTCTCTTCTTCTTACCTCGTCCCCTGCTGGGCACCGCGGTCGACGAAGAAGGGCCCGGTGTCGCCATCTTGTCCAAGCAACGCTCGGCGGAGAGGTGCGTGTGGAATGGAAGACCTCACACCACGCACCGACGAAGAAGGGGCCTCGGCGCGCTCCCGACCAGCGCCCACCATCTTTCAACGCCTGACATGACAAAGGATAAACGAAATTAGTACAACATAAAAAAATACCGACATGAATAATAATATGTATATCACTTATGTATATCACTTAGGTCGGGGGGTCGGGGTGTCGGGGTCAGGGGGTCAGGGGGTAGGGTGTCGGGGTGTGGTGTCGGGGTCGGGGTGTCGGGGTGTCGGGGTCAGTGGGTCAGGGGGTCGGGTGTTGAGGTGTCTGGGTGTCGTGTCGGGGTCGGTGTGTGGTGTCGGGGTCGGGGTGTCGGGGTGTGGTGTCGGGGTCAGGGGTTCGGGGTGTTTCCTTCTATCCTTCTTCTTCTTTCTTTCTCTTCTTCTTCTACTTCTTTTCTTCTTCTTTTTTCATCTTTTTTCTACTTCTTTTCTTTTCTTCCTTTCTTCTTCTTCTACTTCTTTTCTTCTTTTTCTTTTTTCATCTTTTTCTACTTTTTTCTTTTCTTCTTGTTCTACTTCTTCTACTACTTCTACTTCTTCTACTTCTTCTAATTCTTTTCTAACACTAACACAATCTAGCACTAACAATTAAACAATAAAAAAAAGAAAAAACAGAAAAAAAATAGTCCCTCACCGGAGCAATGGGACGGTCGTGAGGCGGTGGCGGGGAGGGCATCGGGCGGCCGAGGCGGTGGCGGGCGGCAGGCGGTGGCGAGGCTGACAGGCGTCGGCGGGTGGGGTGAGGCGAAGAGGTGGTGGGCGACAGGGCGTCGGCGGGTGGGGTGGGGCGGAGGGTGGTGGGGCTGACGGGCCAAGCGGGTGGGAGGCGGGGCGGGCGGGCGGGCGGGCGGGCGAGGCGGCGGGGCGGCGGTGGGTGGGGATCTAGCTAGTGGCGGGCGTCGGGAGGAGAGAGAGAGAAGAGAATGTGAGGCGGGGGTGGCGGCCGTTAGTTACTCTGCTCTTTGTAAATCCTTGCTCTTTGCCGTCCGCCTTTATCTCTCTTTGCCGTACGCTAGCGGGCGGCAAAAAATGAAGCGATAAGTTTTTTCAAAACGGGCGGGGGGGGGGGGCACCTCTCCCTTTGCCGTCAGCCAGCTGACGACAAAGATTCTTTGCCGTCAGCTGGCAGATGGCAAAGAGCCGGCTGATGGCAAAGAGCTTCTTTGTCGTCTGCCGTTTCTTTGTCGTTTGCTTTTCGGTAGCTGATGGCAAAGAGCTTCTTTGTCGTCCGCTAGTCTACGGCAAAGAGCTGGCAGATGGCAAAGTAGCTGATTCCAGTAGTGATGTATGAATGTCATACAAGTTTTTGATGTATAGAAGGCTGGTCAAAGATATAGTTCTTGGGAATTATGGTTAAACATGTTAATCACTAATCTTTGGGTATTGTGAGTTAATCACAAAGATACCCGCTCGATTGCATTCTGTTGCGAATCGATGTAAGAGCTACTATGGCCTCAAAAGACTAGCCATGCATGAGGTTTTAATACGTGTCGGGAACATAGTAAAAGTTACTATACCTTCCATCGGTGTATTACCTATGTATTTTCTTTCATAATTCATTTTAGAGCTTTACACACTCTAGCCCTTTGTATAAGGTATCTTGCAAGAAGGTTGTTCATAAGAGAACTTTTGATGTTCAGTATTATGAATAAACATAAGGGCCATACTTTCATTATGAATGAGATGTATGTTATGAATAATGATATTAATATATTACCCCTGTGTTTACTTTCATAATTCATTTTAGAGTTTCTTACACTCTATCCCATTGCACAATGTTTATTGCAAAAGGGTTGTTCATAAAAGAACAATTGTTGTTCAATATTATGAATAACATGAAGGGCCATGCTTCCATCCAAGATGCGATGTATGTTATGAATATTGATGGTAAAATGATACATCCATAACACTGACGCTAAATGTCGCAAGACTATGAGAATACCACACATGTGTGGTACTGCATTTGGTCACATTGGAGAAACCCGCATGGAAAAATTCCATTATGATGGATTTTGAAGTCGTTTGATTTTGAATCATCTGACACTTGCAACTTTCCTCCGAATAGTGAAGTGACTGAAATACCGTTCACAGGCCATAAGGAACGAAAAACAAACTTATTGGTGATCATACATTTGATGTGTGTAGTCAGATAAATGTTGTTAGTAGTGGATTTATCTATCTTCAGAAATGACTCAAGTAGATATATGGATATTTACTTGATGACACGTAAGTCTAGATCTTTTGAAATCATTTGAAAGGTTTTCAAAATGAAGTAGAAGTTATTATAACAAGAAAATTATGTTTCTGCAATTTTATTGCAAAAAGGAATATTTGAGTTACAAGTTTAGCGAATGTGTGATGAGTTGTGAAAAGAGTTTCATAACTTACAACTCCCGGAACACCACTATGAGTGGAATGTCTGTGAAGATGTAATCAAACCATTTATGACATGGTAAGATCAAAGATGACATAAATAAATTTGCCATTATCACTTTTAAAGAGTAATGCTTTAGAGATCATGGCTTTTACCTTTGAAAAGAGCTCCATCAGTGCATTGAAATGACGGCATGGTATGGTACGCCCAACCATGTTATATCTTTTCTTATTATTTGGAATATGGGGCTTGTGTAAAAGGTTACAAACCTATTCCAAATCAGAAAAGTGCTACTTTGTAAGTTATCCCAAGTCATTGGGTATTTCCCCGCCACTATACCGAGGCAAAGGATTTTTGCCACAAAACGGTATGCTTTTAAAGTGAATAGTTCTTGCAAAAGGGTAAGTGGAGGATAGTGCAATTCGGCGAGATAACAAGTATCTTCGTCATCAGGTCAAAGGAAAGGAACCTTGGAAGTGATCCAGAGTTTCCTACTGCGACTGATACGGAAGCCTCTCCATGAGATGTATGGACTTCGGTCAAACTTGCAGGTGAACAACGTAGGCAAAGCTCGTGCAAACCTCTCAGGTGCGCAAACGAGATAATGTTGTTAGACAACAGTATATCTATGATACACAAGGAAGCATTAATGGGCCCTAACTCCGGAATTGGCTAAATGCCAATATAATCCGAGATAGTTTCCATAAACGATTCAAGATTTAAATCTTGATAAACCCTCCGAAAGACTTGGAGTCTAACGGATTGTAATGGGACTATAAAATGATATGGATAAAAATGTTTTATCCATTAAGCTTGACATGTTGCAATAACAAGTTCAAGGAGTTGACTACAATGAGATTGTCTCACCGTAGCAATGCTTAAAGTCGGTTCGGGTTAAACTAGCAATTAATACATATTTCAAAACATGAGATATGAAACATGGATGACAAAAGAATTTCCATGAAATGGAAATACAACCTAGGACTTGTATGTGATACAATCCAAAGTATTTTGTCGGTCCAGAGGATGCTAGTAAGTATGATAGCTTCAGAGTTCCAGCAATGGATAGAAGAGAGCAAAATGGAGTTGGAATCTTCGTTTTTGATGGAATGGTCAAAGGGGTTTGACTTCATCAATGGGTAACGAAGATTCTTGTGGTTTCAAGAAAGTAAGTGGGAGCATAATAATATTTCTGAAAACCTTGTGTGCTTGACACATTGTTAATTGGAAATAAATTTCTTGACACGAATTAGAACTTCATTTGAAAATAGTTTTTTGATGAAGTGCTTGGGCTAAATAGCCTTGATATTAGGCATAATGATCTATGGAGATAGATTTACCTAATAGGGCTGAGCAAAAATACATATTGACAAGATGCTAAAACCGTTTAGCACTAAGAACGACAAGGAGTGATTCTTGCCGAAGTCACATGGAAAGAGTTTTTGCAAGAATCAGTGTCCCAAAACACTCATGAGCAAAATACATGATGGAGATTCCACACACTCCTGTGTTTGGATTAATCATGTATTCCATGGTATGTAAAACAACTAGACATGTCCAATACTCCCAAGCTATTGTGAGTATAGATACCAAAGTGATCAAAAGTATTGATCATGGGACAACAGTGAAAAAGGATCATTGAGTACTAAAGTAGCACTGATGACATGTTTTCTCGCAAGTGGAGATCATGAAGAGTTCGTTGTAAAAGGTTACATCGATACAATCTTCATCATTTCTCCATGCAATTTTCGATTTAAATTGAGGGTTTTGTGTAATACACAATATGGTGGTGCAGTTAGTTGGAAATTGTTCCAAACAAGTTACTGTGGCGAATTCTATAACAGAGGCGAAGTATGTTGCCGCTTTAGAAGCGACAAAGACAAAGATGTTGAATCATATAGTTCATTCATGAACTTAGTATGGTTCCAAGAAGGCTTTGGTCAATGGGACACTATTGCAGATAGTTGCTCCATAACTCAGTCTGAGCAATCAAGTTTCAACCAATGATTCACATATATACAAAGCCAAGTCCGCACAAAATATGAATTTTGTGAAAGCGTGAAAACACGAGGATATGCAGAGATACACACGAAGCTGAAGTTGTCAGATCCGATGGACATCAGGCTATACCACATGCAAAGCATTTTTTACACCAGTATGCCATAGGTGTAAAGTGCATTAGCGTTAACTAAATTATTGACTCTAGTGCAAGTGGGTGTCTGTAGGAGATATGCCCTAGAGGCAAAAATAAATGATATTATTTATCTCCAAGTTTATAATTATGTTGATGTTCCCTGCTATAACTGCTATGGTTCTCGAATCTGCAATAACACGAGGCTCGGAGAAACACTCATATGCACGTGTGGAATAATAAACGGTAAGAAGTATTCTTAGTCTAGCCTCTAAGACTAGCTCAAGTGTTGCATGATGGTTATGTTTTCCTGATCATGGGCATGTCCATTTGTGTTGAATCGACCCGGATTGATGTTATGCTATGAGATTCATTCGTCACAAGTTAATGGTACATAACATAGAGATGGTTAACGTTTGCATGATTCCTTAGACCATGGGAGTATCGAGTTTCTTCATGCTTGCTTCATGAACTTTGGGGTTTGTTAAACGTCATCCGTAAATGGGTGGCTATTACGGCGACTTACGGGTTCATGGAAAAGTTATGTCTACTACACAACCTTCTTCTTGTAGACGTTGTTGGGCCTCCAAGTGCAGAGGTTTGTAGGACAGTAGCAAATTTCCCTCAAGTGGATGACCTAAGGTTTATCAATCCATGGGAGGCGTGGGATGAAGATGGTCTCTCTCAAGCAACCCTGCAACCAAATAACAAAGAGTCTCTTGTGTCCCCAACACACCCAATACAATGGTAAATTGTATAGGTGCACTAGTTCATGAAGAGATGGTGATACAAGTGCAATATGGATGGTAGATATAGGTTTTTGTAATCTGAAAATATAAAAACAGCAAGGTAGCAAGTGGTAAAAGTGACCGTAAACGGTATTGCAATGCTAGGAAACAAGGCCTAGGGTTCATACTTTCACTAGTGCAAGTTCTCTCAACAATAATAACATATTTTGATCATATAACTATCCCTCAACATGCAACAAAGAGTCACTCCAAATTCACTATTAGCGGAGAACAAACGAAGAGATTATGGTAGGGTACGAAACCACCTCAAAGTTATTCTTTCCAATCAATCCGTTGGGCTATTTCTATAAGTGTCACAAACAGCCCTAGAGTTTGTACTAGAATAACACATTAAGACACAAATCAACCAAAACCCTAATGTCACCTAGATACTTCAATATCACCTCAAGTATCCGTGGGTATGATTATACGATGTGCATCACAGAATCTCAGATTCATCTATTCAACCAACACATAGAACCTCAAAGAGTGCCCCAAAGTCTCTACCGGAGAATCAAGGCGAAAACGTGTGCCAACCCCTATGCATAGGTTCATGGGCGGAACCCGCAAGTTGATCACCAAAACATACATCAAGTGAATCACGTGATATCCCATTGTCACCACAGATACGCACGGCAAGACATACATCAAGTGTTCTCAAATCTTTAAAGACTCAATCCGATAAGGTAACTTCAAAGGGAAACTCAATCCATTACAATAGAGTAGAGGTGGAGAAGCAACATAAGATCCAACTATAATAGCAAAGCTCGCGATACATCAAGATCGTGCCAAATCAAGAACACGAGAGAGAGAGAGAGAGAGAGAGAGAGAGAGAGAGAGATAGAGAGAGAGAGATCAAACACATAGCTACTGGTACATACCCTCAGCCCCGAGGGTGAACTACTCCCTCCTCGTCATGGAGAGCGCCGGGATGATGAAGATGGCCACGGTGAGGGTTCCCCCTCCGGCAGGTCTTGGAACGGGCTCCCGATTGGTTTTGGTGGCTCTGAGAGGCTTGCGGCGGCGGAACTCCAGATCTATTCTGTTCCTCAAAGTTTTTAGGGTATATGGTTATATATAGGCGGAAGAAGTACGTCAGGGGAGCCACGAGGGGCCCACGAGGGTGGAGGGCGCGACCCCTACCTCGTGGCTCCCTCGTTTCTTTCCTGACGTGCACTCCAAGTTTATCCGGTAGCTTTCCTTCCAAAAATAACTTCTCCAGTTGGTTTCATTCCGTTTCGACTCCATTTGATATTCCTTTTCTTCGAAACACTGAAACAAAGGAAAAAACAGAGGCGGCACTTTGGGCTCTGGGTCAATAGGTTAGTCCCAAAAGTAATATAAAAGTGGATAATAAAGCCCATAAACATCCAAAACACATAATATAATAGCATGGAACAATAAAAAATTATAGATACGTTGGAGACGTATCAGCATCCCCAAGCTTAATTCCTGCTCGTCCTCGAGTAGGTAAATGATAAAAAAGATATTTTTTGTTGTGGAATGCTACTTGGCATAATTTCAATGTAATTCTTCTTAATTGTGGTATGAATATTCAGATCCAAAAGATTCAAGACAAAAGTTTAATATTGACATGAAAACAATAATACTTCAAGCATACTAACAAAGCAATCATGTCTTCTCAAAATAACATGGCCAAAGAAAGTTATCCCTACAAAATCATATAGTCTGGCTATGCTCTATCTTCACCACAAAATATTTAAATCATGCACAACCCCGATGACAAGCCAAGCAATTGTTTCATACGTTTGACGTTCTCAAACCTTTTCAATCTTCACGCAATACATGAGCGTGAGCCATGGACATAGCACTATATGTGGAATAGAATGGTGGTTGTGGAGAAGACAAAAGGGAGAAGATAGTCTCACATCAACTAGGCGTATCAACGGGCTATGGAGATGCCCATCAATAGATATCAATGTGAGTGAGTAGGGATTGCCAAGCAACGGACGCACTAGAGCTATAGGTATATGAAAGCTCAACAAAAGGAACTAAGTGGGTGTGCATCCAACTCGCTTGCTCATGAAGACCTAGGGCATTTTGAGGAAGCCCATCACTGGAATATACAAGCCAAGTTCTATAACAAAAAATTCCCACTAGTATATGAAAGTGATATCATATGAGACTCTCTATCATGAAGATCATGGTGCTACTTTGAAGCACAAGTGTGGCAAAAGGATAGTAACATTGTCCCTTCTCTCTTTTTCTCTCATTTTTTATTTTTTTATTTGGGCCTTTTCTCTCTTTTTTATGGCCTCTTTTTTTAGTCCGAAGTCTCGTCCCGACTTGTGGGGGAATCATAGTCTCCATCATCCTTTCCTCACTTGGTACAATGCTCTAATAATTATGATCATCACACTTTTATTTACTTACAACTCAAGAATTACAACTCGATACTTAGAACAAAATATGACTCTATATGAATGCCTCCGTGATGTGCGGGATATGCAATGACTCATGAGTGACATGTATGAAAGAATTATGAACGGTGGCTTTGCCACAAATACGATGTCAACTACATGATCATGCAAAGCAATATGACAATGATGGAGCGTGTCATAATAAACGGAACGGTGGAAAGTTGCATGGCAATATATCTCAGAATGGCTATGGAAATGCCATGATAGGTAGGTATGGTGGCTGTTTTGAGGAAGGTTTATGGTGGGTGTATGATACCGGCGAAAAGTGGACGGTATTAGAGAGGCTAGCAATGGTGGAAGGAAGAAAGTGCGTATAATCCATGGACTCAACATTAGTCATAAGGAACTCATATACTTATTGCAAAAATCTACAAGTTATCAAAGCAAAGTATTACGCGCATGCTCCTAGGGGGATAGATTGGTAGGAAAAGATCATCGCTCGTCCCCGACCGCCACTCATAAGGAAGACAATCAATAAATAAATCATGCTCCGACTTCATCACATAAAGGTTCACCATATGTGCATGCTATGAGAATCACAAACTTTAACACAAGTATTTCTCAAATTCACAACTACTCAACTAGCATAACTCTAATATAACCATCTTTATATCTCAAAACAATTATCAAGCATCAAACTTTTCTTAGTATTCAACACACTCATAAGAAATTTTTACTAATCTTAAATACCAAGCATATTAGGATTGTTTAAGAAAATTACCATGCTATTTAAGAATCTCAAAATAATCTAAGTGAAGCATGAGAGATCAAAAGTTTCTATAAAACAAATCCACCACCGTACTCTAAAAGATATAAGTGAAGCACTAGAGCAAACAACAAACTACTCCGAAAGATATAAGTGAAGATCAATGAGTAGTCGGATAATTATGCAAATATGTGAAGACTCTCCCATTTAATAATTTCAGATCTTGGTATTTTATTCAAACAGCAAGCAAAACAAAATAAAATGACGCTCCAAGCAAAACACATATCATGTGGTGAATAAAAATATAGCTCCAAGTAAAGTTACCGATGAACGAAGACGAAAGAGGGGACGCCATCCGGGGCATCCCCAAGCTTAGGCTCTTGGTTATCCTTGAATATTACCTTGGGGTGCCTTGGTAATCCCCAAGCTTAGTCTCTTTCCACTCCTTATTCCATAGTCCATCGAATCTTTACCCAAAACTTGAAAACTTCACAACACAAAACTTAACAGAAAACTCGTGAGCTCCGTTAGCGAAAGAAAACAAAAAAACAGTTAAAGGTACTGCAATGAACTCATTCTTTATTTATATTGGTGTTAAACCTACTGTATTCCAACTTCTCTATGGTTTGTAAACTATTTTACTAGCCATAGAGTCATTAAAATAAGCAAGCAACACAATGAAAACAGAATCTGTCAAAAACAGAACAGTCTGTAGTAATATGTAACTAACACAAACTTCTGGAACTCCAAAAATTCTAAAATAAATTGGTGGACCTGTGGAATTTGTCTAGTAATCATCTGAAAAAAGAATCAACTAAATAGCACTCTCTAGTAAAAAGTTCTAGCTAATCTCGTGAGCGCTAAAGTTTCTGTTTTTTACAGCATGATCATAAAAACTTCACCCAAGTCTTCTCAAAGGTTCTACTTGGCACAAACACTAATTAAAACATAAAACCACATCTCAACAGAAGCTAGATGGATTATTTATTCCTAAACAGAACCAAAAATCAAGAAACTAAAATAAAATTGGGTTGCCTCCCAACAAGCGCTAACGTTTAACGCCCCTAGCTAGGCATAATGATTTCAATGATGCTCGCATAAAAGATAAGAATTGAAACATAAAGAGAGAATCATGGAGAATATGACTAAAACATTTAAGTATAACCCACTTCCTATGCATAGGGATTTTGTGAGCAAATAACTTATGGGAACAATAATCAACTAGCATAGGAAGGCAAAACAAGCATAACTTCAAAACTTTAAGCACATAGAGAGGAAACTTGATATTATTGCAATTCCTACAAGCATATATTCCTCCCTCATAATAATTTTCAGTAGCATCATGAATAAATTCAACAATATAACCAGCACCTAAATCATCCTTTTCATGATCTACTTGCATAGAAATTTTACTACTCTCCACATAAGCAAAATTCTTCTCATTCGGAATAGTGGGAGTATCATAAGAGACTTGAATACTATAAATTGTTTCCACATTAAAAGAGTAATGTTCAGAAAAAGGGTAACCATAATCATGAAAAGTTTTATAAATATAATCATCACTACTTCTTATAGCATAAGTTTCATCACAATAATCATCATAAGTAGCAACTTTGTTCTAATCGATCGAAACCTCTTCCAAGATAGTGGATACATCACTAAATAAAGGCATGACCTCTCCAAATCCACTTTCATAAATATTATAAGATTCAACATCCTCCAAAATAGTGGGATCATTAATTCCTAAAGTTGACACTCTTCCAAACCCACTTTCATCAATATAATCATCATAGGTAGAAGGCATGCTATCATCGTTGTAAATTTGCATATCAAAACTTGGGAGTCTAAAAATATCATCTTCTTTAAACGTAGCATCCCCAAGCTTGGGACAAACATTAATTTCAGCAAATATATTCTCAAATATGTCATCCTCATCAAACATAGCCTCCCCAAGCTTGGGCCTTTTCATATCATAAGCATAATCACTCTCATCATTAATAGTATGGATATTCAAGGAGTTCATACTAACAACATTGCAATCATACTCACCATTCAAAGATTTAGTGCCAAACATTTTAATGCATTCTTCTTCTAAAACTTTCGCACAATTTTCCTTTCCATCATACTCTCGAAAGATATTAAAAAGGTGAAGCGTAAGTGGCAAACTTAATTCCATTTTTTGTGGTTTTCTTTTATAGACTAACTAGTGCTAAAACAAGAAACTAAAAGATTTGATTGCAAGATCTAAAGATATACCTTCAAGCACTCACCTCCCCGCAACGGAGCCAGAAACTGCTTGATGTCTACTACACAACCTTCTTCTTGTAGACGTTGTTGGGCCTCCAAGTGCAGAGGTTTGTAGGACAGTAGCAAATTTCCCTCAAGTGGATGACCTAAGGTTTATCAATCCGTGGGAGACGTAGGATGAAGATGGTCTCTCTCAAGAAACCCAGCAACCAAATAACAAAGAGTCTCTTGTGTCCCCAACACACCCAATACAATGGTAAATTGTATAGGTGCACTAGTTCGGCGAAGAGATGGTGATACAAGTGCAATATGGATGGTAGATATAGGTTTTGTAATCTGAAAATATAAAAACAGCAAGGTAGCAAGTGGTAAAAGTGACCGTAAACGGTATTGCAATGCTAGGAAACAAGGCCTAGGGTTCATACTTTCACTAGTGCAAGTTCTCTCAACAATAATAACATATTTGGATCATATAACTATCCCTCAACATGCAACAAAGAGTCACTCCAAATTCACTAATAGCGGAGAACAAACGAAGAGATTATGGTAGGGTACGAAACCACCTCAAAGTTATTCTTTCCAATCAATCCGTTGGGCTATTCCTATAAGTGTCACAAACAGCCCTAGAGTTTGTGCTAGAATAACACATTAAGACACAAATCAACCAAAACCCTAATGTCACCTAGATACTTCAATATCACCTCAAGTATCCGTGGGTATGATTGTACGATATGCATCACAAAATCTCAGATTCATCTATTCAACCAACACATAGAACCTCAAAGAGTGCCCCAAAGTTTCTACCGGAGAATCAAGATGAAAACGTGTGCCAACTCCTATGCATAGGTTCATGGGCGGAACCCACACGTTGATCACCAAAACATACATCAAGTGAATCACGTGATATCCCATTGTCACCACAGATACGCACGACAAGACATACATCAAGTGTTCTCAAATCTTTAAAGACTCAATCCGATAAGGTAACTTCAAATGGAAAACTCAATCCATTACAAGAGAGTAGAGGGGGAGAAGCAACATAAGATCCAACTATAATAGCAAAGCTCGCGATACATCAAGATCGTGAAAAATCAAGAACACGAGAGAGAGAGAGAGAGAGAGAGAGATAGATAGAGAGAGAGAGAGATCAAACACATAGCTACTGGTACATACCCTCAGCCCCGCGGGTGAACTACTCCCTCCTTGTCATGGAGAGCGTCGGGATGATGAAGATGGCCACCGATGAGGGTTCCCCTCCTCCGGCAGGGTGCCGAAACGGGCTCCCGATTGGTTTTTGGTGGCTACAGAGGCTTGCGGCGGCGGAACTCCAGATCTATTCTGTTCCTCGAAGTTTTAGGGTATATGGGTATATATAGGCGGAAGAAGTACGTCAGGGAGCCACGAGGGGCCCACGAGGGTGGAGGGCGCGCCCCCTACCTCGTGGCTCCCTCATTTCTTTCCTGACGTGCACTCCAAGTTTATCCGGTAGCTTTCCTTCCAAAAATAACTTCTCCAGTTGGTTTCACTCCGTTTCGACTCTGTTATATATTCCTTTTCTTCGAAACACTGAAACAAAGGAAAAAGCAGGAACTGGAACTGGGCTCTGGGTCAATAGGTTAGTCCCAAAAGTAATATAAAAGTGGATAATAAAGCCCATAAACATCCAAAACACATAATATAATAGCATGGAATAATAAAAAATTATAGATACGTTGGAGACGTATCAAAAGGTATGTCAAGTAACTTGATAGCTCAAGATTGGGATTTGCTCCTCGGACGATGGAGAGATATCTCTGGGCCTCTCCGTGTTACGCTATCCATCATCATCTGGCCAAACACTTTGTGATTTGATCACGGGGATGCCGGAACACAGGAACGAGAAAAGAGAACAATACCGGTAACGAGGTAACTGGCAGAGTGGATAAGTTGTTGATCCACGGGGATGCCAACATGTCTCACCTCGGGTATTTGTAACATATCACGGAGCAACAGGAATAACACACGTCAACTGGAGGTTCACTCGAATATTCATTCGTGTGGGTATAGGGGTCAATATGGGTGTCCACGGCTCCGATGTTGATCATTGATCGGAAAGTGTTCCGGTCATGTCTATGCTTCACCGAACCTATAGGGTCACACGCTTAAGGGTCATATATATGCTGAATACTGGAAAGGGTGTCTGAGAGAAATTTGCAGAAAAAGTTTCGGAGACAATGGAAGAGTTCCAGAGAGAGAATAGCGAAACAGTTTCGTAAAGCCAAAAAGTTGTTTCGGGATATACCATTAAGTCAAATTGGTTTCGGGTCACGCCTGATAATTCTTGGAGGCTGCCAGAATTATTCGGGATAAAAACCGAAAATGTTCCGGAGCAGCCGGTACCGCTTTGGTTGTTTTTCGCAGATGAAATTCACTTATCTGAAATTGTTTCAGAACGAATAAATCATTTTAGTGGGTACTGGAATTATTCTAAGACCCACCGTAATATTTTCGGATTTAATGGACGCGAAAAATTGTCTTTATGAATAGTGAAAACGCATTCTTGTTTGCTTTTCGCAGATGAAAATCACTAAACCGAAATTGTTTCGGAACGTGTTGAAAATTATTTTAGTGGGTACTGGAAATGTTCTGAGCCCATATAAATATTTTTAGTTCGAACGAACGCTGAAAAATGTCGTCATGAATAGTGAAAGTGCTTTTTGCTTGGCTTCTTGGAGAAGCCACCTTGAGGGCCTTTTGGTATTATCCCCTTGGCTTCTCGGAGAAGCCACCCTTGGGCTTGGCCTATAAATAAGGGTGGAGGGGGCTGCCTAAAGACACACTCTTTCTCACATACAAGTGCCATGCATGATCTGGCTTCTCTCTCCCTCCCAGCGAAATAGTTTCGTAGAGGCGAAAGGTTGTCTGGTTTCAGGTGGGAACTAGTTCTGGACGGCGAAGCCCTGCCGGATAGATGACACCGTATGTGTGCAACCCCGTAGAGAGGTCGTAGTTTCGATCATTTTGCCCGAGGGGCTTTTTTGAGAGTGCCTCCCGATGGGCTGTCCAAGTGACCGTCCTAGTTCTTTGAGTCCTCCCGAAGGGCTGTCCGAGTGACCGTCCGAGTTTTGAGGGTCCTCCCGAAGGGCTGTCGGCGACACCGTTCGAGGGACTGTCCGACCGCCACCCGAAGGGCTGTCCGTGGGGCGGATGAGGGTATACATCCTCGTGGTTGGGAGGTTGTAAATCCTAGCTGCGGGGATCTGCACCACCGATCGTCACCGACTCTACTTCCGCTGCGCTACGAGTCGATAACGAAAAAGATCAAACCTTGTATGAGTCTCCATAGTGGTCCTGGGCTGGTGCGTAGTCGGAAATTTTTTGTTTTCTGCTGCGTTACCCTACACGGCCAACAATGACTCTGTTTCTCGGGCTTCCACAAATAGAGCTCCACCCACGAGGTCGCCACTTCAAAGTTTTCCAAAATTAAATTCCTTTGCCATGAACGATAAACATTTTCTCACCACCCACTCAAGTCTATGGGGATTTTGTAGGGGGTTCTCGTGAATTCTTGACCAATTCAACTTGGGCAAAGTTCCAAGTTTGGATCAAAGTGAGCACATGACGAGTTTAGTATGATATGAGTTGATAGTGTACTGAAGTGAGCAAGTGGAATGCCAATGCATTAGACTCTGGTTTATTTTCCCTTATAGCTCGTTTGGCACCTGGATTTTCATTTCATTTGGTGGAAATGAAATCCCATTCCTAGGAGGATTTCCTTTGGTGGGATTTTCATTCCAATGTAAGTTCAATTTTCCTGTTCAGATGCCGGGGGATTTGTGAAATGAATGCCACGTGCCATTTGGTCGCTATGTTGAATTATAATCATAATCAACATGCACATCTCAATATGTACAACTTTAACACATTTACAATCTAAAAATGATAATCGACCCAAAAATAGTTGTGCAATTTTTCAAGGATCATGATCAAAGAAGATCTATCTAGACAACATCATCTTCACACATTCACAAATTCAAATATGTAAAATGTAATTGTCTAAAATGCAGATAATAATAGCGACAATATAGTTAAAGGACCATTAAAGGCCGAAATTTGGGCTCGTCGAAAACCAAGATCTTCGAAGGTCCGTAGGTTATATTAAGCATGGTATGGAAGATAAAAGACTAACTTGCCATTACATATGTATTATGACCATAAAAAATATTATTTTTTTGCATCGAACGAAGAGGCTTGAACTTGCATGCAGATATTGGTTCAACCTGTGGCTTCTTCATTGCACTGCCAACATCATGGGAAGCATGTAAGCAAACTTACTATAGTAGTTATCAAACTTTAAGCTTCTAAAACTTACATTACAAAAGGTATCAGACCTTCTGAGTGCTCACACAACAGACCAACATGGTCCGAATATACACATGCATTTCTCCTTATTTCTAGCACTAGCTGATCGTTTGCAAAGTACTAGGCAAGAACCGAGCTAAACGGTGTCAAAATTGTGCCAAGAATAGTAACAGTACTCTCACACCTGAACCCGATGCTTCCCAGCAATGTCTTCGCGTATTTGAAAAAAGAGAGAAGATCAACATAACACTTGGCATGGCATGAACACGTGAGTGACATGAATAAATACAGTTGTAAGACATGCGGTTTGCTAAACCACTTGGGCTAAGAGTACAGATTTGAAGATCAGCGTAACATTGAGGGGTTGTTTGGTTCCTAGTCACACTTTACCACATGTTAAGTTAGGCAAGTTTTGTCTGGTTTTAGCCACACCTAAAGCCAAATTCTTTTTGTGAAAAACAAGCCCCACATGTCATACACAGAAAAAGTGTGGCAAGACTCTCCTAGGCAAGCAAAAGTGTGGCTAACTATTTGATGAGCACCTAAGATAAAGCAAGTGCGACAAACATGGTGTGAATTTTTTTTTTTTTTTTTTTTTTTTTTTTTGAGAATCAAACATGTAGTGTGATAAACTGTGGCAAAATCAGTAACAAACCAAGCAAGCCCTGAGTTTCTTTCTTTCAGCCCAAACGAGCTGCAAGAGTTATATGACCTTCAGCCCAAATAGGTGGTGGAGCGGGCAAGAGGCCCAGCCCAATAACCAATAGGCTGAGCGGTCAGCTTGTCAAAGGGGAATCCCGTGTACGATTGGGACCCGGGTCAACCAGGACCCGTCCGTTTTATAGGGGAAACCACAACGGCGGCGATGCGGCTACTCTCCGGCGTCCCCGCCTCCCGCCTCACCTCCCCGCGCATCCCCTTCGCCCGCTCGAGCCGTAGAAGCATGGGGGCGAACGGCCCCGCAGGCAGCACCGCCGCCTCGTCTTCCTCTTCCTCGGCCACTGCCGGCGCCGGCGGCGGCGCGGCCCAGAAGCCGTGGCTGTTCGTCGGGCTCGGGAACCCCGGCAGGATGTACAAGGGGACCCGCCACAACGTAAGATTCCGGCGCTCCAGCTGTCTGGATCCCGCTTTGCTTATCTTGAAAGAAACTGTGCGTTTTCAGCTGCTAGCCCTGTCGACTGTCCAAGTTAATCATGATGCAATTCATAAATCCTACTGGTAGTTGCTAGAAACTAGTACAATTTTCTGAAGCCATTTTAACTATGTCTACAAACACTGATGTTGCGTGGCCGGAAAGGCTAATTAGGCTTGATGCTAAGCTCTTCGCCAGGGTAAAGGTGTTATCTTTTTGGTTGCTTGATACTACAAACTCTTGGCATTCAGTTAACCGCATAATGTTCTGGACTTATCAGTATTCCCAGCTGAAAATTATTGAGGTCCTGAATAGTGTGATTAGTTGACCTATAGTCTGGATTACAGTATCTCACCATCATATCATGTTGTAATTATTCTGTTGTTGCATACAGGTTGGGTTTGAGATGATTGATGCTATTGCAGAAGCTGAGGGGATATCTGTCAGCACTAAGCAATTCAAATCAATGGTTGGGAAAGGTAATTTCCACACAGAGTTGTTGATTTACAATAGGTGCAGCTATGCAGTAGTTGTACATTTGAGATATACTCCCTCCATCCCAAAATAAGTGTCTCAAGCTTAGTACAACTTTGTAAAATAAGTTTCTCAAGCTTAGTAAAAATTTGTACTAAAGTTAGTACAAAGTCGAGACACTTATTTTGGGACGGAGGTAGTAATTTATAACTGACCACTGCAACAAGCTAAATGTTGGCCTGCTCAAATTATGTCTAGCTCTGTTTTTGAATTATGTTTTCCGGCAGCTTATTTTTACTTCGCTAATTGTCCACATAAAGAGTAACCAAATAAGGCTTGTTGGTTAAGACTTGGTATTCATCATTCTGTCCCCCTGACACACTTTCCTGTAAGAACGCAAAATCAAATGTTCTTGCTGTTTCTATTGAGTATTATCCGACTCTGGGACGTTGTAATAGTCTAATAGATGGGTGTGAACTGTTAACACATCATTTGTAGTTGCACTCTGTTTTTGAGAAAAACGATTCCTTCATGACCTTTATGCAGTAGGCTTATATCTTTGGTTAATGTACTGTAAGAAGTATCTACATGCCAATCTTTGTGTAATCAAGAACTATGTCCTTAGAACGCAAGTTCTTAGTCTTTTTTCGCATGCTTGAATGTTTGTTCTCAGTGGACATGGATAAGTATTTATATTCTTGAAACGGCGTTGTTTATCTTATTGCCTTGTATTTATAGGCCTTATTGGTGATGTCCCTGTAATGCTTGCCAAGCCGCAGACTTTTATGAATGCAAGTGGTGAGTCTGTAAGTACAGCAACTCTAATAATGCAGCTTAGATCACTATTTTCGGCAGGCCCTGTTTACTGAATAGGACTGCCTTATGCAGGTCGGCCAGCTGGTTTCATATTTCAAGATACCACTTAATCAAGTCGTTCTGGTAAATATTGTCCACTAGCTCACAATACATGTTTTGATGCTCCTAGTTATTCACAAACTGTTGTTTGATTCTTCTAGATCTACGATGATCTAGACTTACCCTTTGCAAAACTACGTCTACTGCCAAAGGGGGGACATGGTGGGCACAATGGGTATTTATTTAACCTGTTCCCATCCTGCTTTGTTCCGTGATTCTTTGTTATTTCTTCTTAATCGTTTGCCTTTGTTCTACCTTAACATATGATTAATGTTTCAGGATGAGAAGTGTCATTCACCATCTGAAACAAAGCCGTGATTTTCCACGCCTAAGAGTTGGTATGTCAAATGATCGCTTCTTTAACGCCTTTGTCATTGAGGTGACGAATCTGAAAATGCAAATCGCCCAAATGTTGTGCAGGCATTGGACGGCCAACTGGAATGATGGGAGCCATCAGTTTTGTTCTACGTGCATTCAGCAAGGAAGAACAAGAAGAGGTACTTTTACCGGCATATTTCACTGTACATATTTTTGATAAAAATATACCAAACTGAACAATATGCGTGGAAATTTGCTTCTGAGCTGATCCTGTGCTTTTTTTCTTGTAAGCAAGCACTCAGTGACTAGCTGAAGCACTATATCGATGTGTACAAACAACCACAGCATCAACTAACTTCTGTCTCCACCCCAATCTTTTGCAGCTTGATTCCACGTTCCTGAGGGGCTTGCAAGCGGTGCGGATAATGTTGCTGGAAGGGTTCAACAAGAGTGCGACCTTCGTGAACACTCCAGCTCCACAGCCACCTGAAAACGTTGAAGAGATGAAAATAACCTGACCGTAAACAGCGCTGAGATGCACACTGTGAAGTGTAAATTAGTTTGTTCAGGTTAAGAGTCACTCAGGTAGCTGCAGAAACTAGAAAGCGCAAAGGACCATTGTCCTTTGAGCATATGTATCCTGAATTCCAGATTCATTTTGAGCATATGTATCCTGAATTCCAGATTCATTTGTAGAGGCGTCCATTGGAGCGCACACCAGAGCTTGTAAAATTGCAGTTGTACGACATTTTCAGTCTCCAGCGAGAAGCTTTTATTTGTGCTAGTGCCTATATCAGCAGATTTTGTTCCAAGCAGATCTCCTTGTGTAACAAATTGAGTTTCTCTATTTTACATGGCTTGATTGCCGCCTTTTTGGCATTTTTAACGACTCTGTAATGAAACTTAAGTTATGTGCATCTGTTGAGGCACAGGTTTATTGTACTTTCTAGAAACGTACTCCCTCCGTTTGGAATTACTCGTCCAAGAAATGAATGTATCTAGATGTATTTTAGTTGTAGATACATCCATTTTTGTGACAAGTAATTCCGAACGGAGGGAGTATGTGGTATGTTTATCCAGTTGATTTCAAAACCTGGGATGTTTTGTCGATAGAAATTGAACATTGTGTTTCTGCATTTGACATTTTTTGGGCTCCTTTGGTTCAGAGGAAAACCGTAGGAGTTTTAGAGGATTTGATTTGGATCATTTGGAATTTTTTTCCTATGACGTCGTTTGGTTCGTACGATTGGAATCCTCAGGAACCTAAGGATTGGATTACGCTATGTTTGGAAGAGAATTGGATTCCGATTCTTAGATTTTTTTTTAGTCTTTTCAACCTTCTAGAATTCAGTAAAACAATTGACATTCTAATGCTTGCTTTTTATCTTTCTATTCCTGTGCTTTGAGATTGATGCAAATCGAAAGAGGATTTACAAATGCTTGATGGACTGCTGTCATATTTCTCAGTGGTTGCTGTCAATCTGGTCATGAGAATCGACAGCTTTCTCTGAATGATCATCAGTTGGATCGGATGTAATCTGATCGAACAGACGGTGCTCGTCAGATGTCGGCCAAATCAGGACCGTCCATCAGAGTTTCTACCGCTTTCCAGTTTCCACTTTCCACCAACCCCCAGCTACAGTCTAAAACCCTCGTCCACCTCCACAGTCCACATCCCACCCACTGCTCCCAATCCCCGCCGCCGCCGCCGCCGCCAGCTCCACCATGGCGGCCGCCACCCACGCCCCCTCCCCGTCCCCGCCCCTCTCCTTCCTCCTCTCCCGCCCCCGCTCCGCCGCGCCCCAGCTCCGCCTCCGCCCCGCCGCCCACCGCCGCGTCCGCTGCGCCACCGACGCCGCCGTCCCCGCCCCCGCCCCCGCCGCCGCCAACAAGCCCCGGCGCGCGGCGGACGAGGACATCCGCGAGGAGGCGGCGCGGCACCGCGCCCCGGCCAACGACTTCTCCGCCTGGTACGAGCCCTTCCCCCCAGGCCCCGGCGGGGCCGGGGCCACCAACGAGCGCTACTCCCTGGACGAGATCGTCTACCGCTCCAGCTCCGGCGGCCTCCTCGACGTGCGCCACGACATGGCGGCCCTGGCGCGCCACCCGGGGTCCTACTGGCGGGACCTCTTCGACTCCCGCGTCGGCCGCACCGTCTGGCCCTACGGCTCCGGCGTCTGGTCCAAGAAGGAGTTCGTGCTCCCCGGCATCGACCCGGACCACATCGTCTCCCTCTTCGAGGGCAACTCCAACCTCTTCTGGGCCGAGCGCCTCGGCCGCGACCACCTCGCCGGGATGAAGGACCTCTGGGTCAAGCACTGCGGCATCTCCCACACGGGTTCCTTCAAGGACCTCGGCATGACCGTGCTCGTCAGCCAGGTCAACCGCCTCCGCCGCGCCCCGCTCTCCCGCCCCATCGCTGGCGTCGGATGTGCCTCCACGGGGGACACCTCCGCCGCCCTCTCCGCCTACTGCGCCGCCGCCGGGATCCCCGCTATCGTGTTCCTCCCTGCCAACCGCATCTCGCTCGAGCAGCTCATCCAGCCCATCGCCAACGGCGCCACCGTGCTCTCCCTCGACACCGACTTCGACGGCTGTATGCGGCTCATCAGGGAGGTGACCGCCGAGCTGCCAATTTACCTTGCCAATTCGCTCAATTCGCTCAGGCTGGAGGGGCAGAAGACGGCAGCCATTGAGATACTGCAGCAGTTCGATTGGGAGGTGCCCGATTGGGTCATCGTTCCAGGAGGCAACCTTGGAAACATATATGCCTTCTACAAGGGATTCGAGATGTGCCGTGTTCTTGGCCTTGTTGATCGGCTGCCACGGCTTGTCTGTGCACAGGCTGCCAATGCCAACCCGCTGTACCGCTACTACAAGTCAGGGTGGACGCAGTTCCAGCCACAAGTGGCCGAGCCTACATTTGCGTCTGCGATTCAGATCGGTGACCCTGTATCTGTGGACCGTGCGGTGGTCGCACTCAAGGCAACAAATGGCATCGTCGCAGAGGCCACAGAGGAGGAGCTCATGAATGCAATGTCCCTCGCAGACCGCACCGGCATGTTTGCCTGCCCGCACACTGGGGTCGCGCTCGCGGCGCTCTTCAAGCTCCGGGAAGAGGGCACCATCGGGGCAAATGACCGCACGGTGGTCGTCAGCACGGCGCACGGCCTCAAGTTCTCCCAGTCCAAGATCGACTACCATGATCAGAAGATCGAGGACATGGCCTGCAAGTACGCCAACCCGCCGGTCAGCGTGAAGGCCGACTTCGGTGCCGTCATGGACGTCCTCAAGAAGAGGCTCAAGGGTAAGCTTTGAGCATGCCCTCCTCCTGCTGCTGCTGACCCCTCCGGTTGGCTACTGCGATTCGATTGTCTTGAGCATCTGATTCAAATGTGATTGGTTTGCTGTGTGGAGCATTCGAAACCCTTGATTTGAAATCTTGTAGGTGAGTGAGACTCTTGTAGGCGTCTGCGGGGAATGGTTAGGGGGTGGGGTTGATTATCGCTTGTACCGTGTTGTGTTCTATGGATAATAAACGATTGTGTTGTGTTGCTGTTCATTGAATAATCAATCATTCAGTCTGTTTGCTCCATGTTGCACTGGCTTGCTGGAAATGTTCGCTGCTCTATGGATTGTCACTAGTATTTGAAGTTTCTTTCTTCTGAAGTTGTCTTTGAGTGACGACTGACAAGATGAAGTTGGATTCAGGTGCTATACTACGCCTACTCCGGCCTTCCAGTTTACATGAGTCTTGTCGACACTCTCCGATTCTTCATTTTAGTTTCGTTTTTAGACAACGGGCAGCACTCTTGCATTCATTCATAATGTTTTCATTACAAACAATGGTCCTGTCCTGATAACTTGAGGTTCCTCATGGTACCAGCATGACCCAACATCATATTCTGCAGATTTTGCAAGAACATTAGATGCCTCATTGCTACAACATTTTACATAAATAAAATTACTAGATAAAAACATCGAGGCATTATTCTTGATATCTTGGACCTGAGGCGCCTATAGATGATCTGTCAAACCCACTTTGCACCTTATTTATCCGAGATAGGCGGGTGGTCTGAAGTGGGAAAATATCAGGTGCTTCCTTCGAACTACCTCTGAAAACTCTTTGACTACATGTATCTTATGAAAACCTGAACTCCTGCCAAAAGGCGAGAGCCTGACGCGATGCAAGGGCTTCAGCCACTTCTGGGATTTCAACATGGTGAATGGCAGCCCGATTCGCCGCCTGCACTGATCCATGAACAACGGCGCCTAGACCAGCTTGCCCAGAGTGCGCATCAACATTTATCTGCGACATATCTTCCTGTGGCGGAGACCATTTTCTATTTGATGATGAGGTATTGAGGTCAGGTAAGGCTTTGATTTTACCCACAATACGGAAGGGGTGAAGCTTCAGCTCGCCATTACTGGAGCTGTTCCTGTTTCCCCAAATTCCGCGTCATATGGTTGTTGCCAGGGCCATTTTTTTTAGGGTGGAAAACCAACTTTATTCATGGAATTCCACGTTGAGTGGGATACATCTTGGATCATGAGGGGCACCAAACCAAACGTGCCTACCCGGATCCCTAGATAAACAAAACTTTGCTAAGCTATGTGCTTCATAGTTAACAACACGACTCTCAAAAGTAAAAGTACAATGGAACGATGAAGCTTTCAAATTTATCTCGCTGATGATTGCTCCATATAGACCTCGGCCGTCTCTTCTGATGTCCGACACCACCTGCTGACAGTCCGAAGCAATCACAAAATGTTGAATGCCCAAATCCTCGGCGAGGGCTAGTGCCTCCCGGTATGCTATCGCTTCTAGACTTGCTGGATCAGTTAAACCTTCAATCACGAGAGCAGAGTTGCCCAGAAAATTTCCACCTTCATCCCTGCAGACTGCAGCGGCAGCACCACCTGTCCTTCCCCGGACTCCCGCATCAACATGGATTTTGCAGTAACCTGTTGGTGGTTTTTTGGGCTTCATATTTCTGTTTATGAGCGTCGGCACGCCCCTGCCTTTTTGCTCCTGGACACCCTTTATCCCTTCCAGCTCAGAGATGAAATTCATGATAAAACCATGTGTGGTGTGGGGGCTTTGGAAGATTGCCTCATGGATGGCTTTCCTTCTAGCATACCATAGCGACCACAGTGTCACGGCCACCAGGACGAAATCATTGTGGGACATTGAGTCCATTAGAGTGAATAGCCATTGCTTAGCCTTGGGTTCAGTTGTTGATATGATTTTATGTGTAACCTCCTAATTCATCAGAGCCTAGACGCTTCTTGAAGAAGTGCACTCTATGAGGGAATGACGCCACGAGTCCCTTGCCCCACATAGACCACAACAGGGTGAATCAGACATGCGGCGATGAGCCCGCACATCATTTGTCGGCAGTGAGTGTTTAGATAGGCGCCATAAGAACATGCGAACTTTCCCTGGGACCTGAGTTTTCTACAACAGTTTCCATGCTCCTTCCTCAGCCCTAGAGCTAGACGGCCCTGGCCCCTCCTCGAGCCATGCTTTCCTTCTGTTTCTAGTTGCAACAAGCATATTGTACGCTGATTTTACTGAGAAACACCCATGCTTTTCATGGTGCCAAGCCCAGAAGTCGGGAATATTGCGAGTGCACAGCGGTATTCCCAATATCACTTGGGCATCCATTGGCAAGAAGGTTGCTTGCACCAGATGCTTGTCCCACATTGCAGACACGACAGAGATGAGTTCAGAAACTAGCATAGGTGGGTTCAGGGTCCGGTAAGCATAGGGCCTTTTCATCTCGTCCCGTGGCAACCAATTGTGTGTCCAGATCTCCGTTGTGCTTCCATTACCAATCCTCCTGATCAGCCCTTGCTTGAGAGTATCTCTACCCTCTACTATTGCTCTCCATACCTGGCTCGGGTGACCCCCTAACTCGGCATCAAGAAGATCTGTAGTTGGGTAGTAAACACTTTTCAGAACTCGAGCACTTAGGGTTTCAGGATTCTGCAAGAGGCGCCATGCCTGACGAGCCAGCATGGCTAGATTGAACAGTTCGAAGTCTTTGAACCCTAAGCCCCCCATACTCTTAGGTTGGATCATAGTTTTCCAGGAAACCCAATGAGGTTTGTGTTTTCCTTCTTTGCTTCCCCACCAGAACTTTCTAATGAGCATGTTTAGGTGTTCACAGAGCCCTCTGGGAAGTTTAAAACAGGACATGGAAAAAACCGGTACCGCTTGGACCACAGCCTTCACTAGAACTTCCTTCCCAGCCACGGACAGTGTTTGCTCTATCCACCCTTGGACCTTGCTCCACAAGCGGTCCTTAAGATACTTGAATGCACCATATTTTGAACTACCGATATCTGAAGGCATCCCTAAGTACTTCTCATTGAGAGTTTCATTAGGAACGTTGAGTGTATCCTTTATCTCCTGTCTCACCGCATCTGGCACCCCTTTGCTGAAAAACAATGATGACTTTGAGTAGTTGATGCACTGCCCAGTTGCTTGACAATATGTGTCCAGTACTTGGTTCACCTCGTTTGCCCCCACACCGTTTGCCTTGAAAAACAGCAGGTTGTCATCAGCAAATAGAAGATGGCTCACTGGTGGCGCCGTAGGAGCTACCTGTAGGCCATGCAAGTTTGATGACTCACTCTTTGATTTTAACAGGCACGAAAGGCCCTCTGCTGCTAGCAAGAACAAGTATGGAGATATCGGGTCCCCTTGTCTGATACCTCTTGAAGGGATAAACTGTTGCAACCTCTTCCCATTGAACAAAACCGAAAATTTGACTGTTGTGACCAAGCTCATAACAATATTCACCCATCTCTCTGTAAAACCCAACTTGATCATGATTGCTCTTAAATAAGTCCACTCAACCCTATCATAGGCTTTCATCATGTCAAGTTTGAGTGCGCAGGATTGATGTTTCTTTGCTTTGTTTCTCTTCATGAAATGCAAACACTCGTAAGCCGTGATAATGTTGTATGTTATCAACCTGCCAGGAACAAAGGCTGACTGTTCTTCTGAGATTATGTCAGGGAGCACTTGTTTCAATCTGTTAGAGATCACCTTCGACGCTATTTTGTATAACACATTACACAAACTGATGGGTCGAAATTGAGACAGGAGAGTTGGGTTTTTTACCTTTGGTATGAGTACCAATAAAGTTTCATTTATACACTCAGCCGACTCCGTTCCTTCTAATATCCTTAGAACTGCCGATGTCACGTCATCCCCACATGTGTCCCAATGATGTTGGAAAAAGTGTGACGGGAAGCCATCTGGACCCGGTGACTTGATCGGGAACATCTGAACAGAGCGACTTTCACTTCATCTTGGCTATAAGGTGAATTCAGTAGTTCATTCATGGCCTCTGTCACTTTGACCGGGACTGTGTCGAGCACTTGCTCCATATCATGAACACCCTCGGTTGTGTACAGATTTTGATAAAAATTAGTAGCCATGGTTTCCATCTCTGCCAAATTTTTAGTTAGTTGGCCATCCGGTCTCTCCAGCGTTTTTATTTGATTTTTCCTCCTTCTCCTACTGGCCCTGAGATGGAAGAAATACGTATTCTTGTCGCCATGCATCAACCATTCCAGCCTCGCCCTCTGTCTCCACAGTATTTCTTCCCTGTGGTAAAGCTCTGTCAATTTTTCCACTATTTTCAATTCGGTGTGAGATGGACCAAATCTGCCTTGGATCGCGCGTATCTCCTGTAGTTCTGATTTCAGGCGTTGTATCTCGCGCCTGACATTACCAATGTGGTCTTTGTCCCATCGCGCCAGGTCCGACGACAGCGACTTGAGTTTGTCGTTTAGGCTGGCTACCGAATCTCCCTCTGTCCGCGCCCAGGCTGTCTGCACTGCTGGTTCCAGGGTAGGGTCCCGCTCCCATGCAATCTCATATTTAAAAGAGCGTGGGGCCCTTCTGCATGCGTTCCCATGCACGTAGCTAACAAAAAGAGGGCAATGATCACTCGCAGCTGCCGTGCAATGTTCCAAGCGCACTGATGGAAAGGCTATCGACCACGCCGGGTTCGCAACCCCTCTGTCGAGCCTGACTCTAGTGAAAGTGCCACCTGCAACTTTTCTCTCAAACGTCCAGTCAGCCCCCACATATCCTATGTTCGTGAGACCGCATGTGTCAAGCGCATCCCTGAAAGCATCCATCTGGCCTGGCTGCGGCTACCCACTCCGTCATGCTCATGGCCATGCAAAACTTCGTTGAAATCTCCCACGACTAGCCATGGTACGTCATTAGATCCAACTATTCCTCTGAGTGTGTCCCAAGTTTTATACCTCTCATTCACTTGGGCTTCACCATAAACAAAGGTCACCCTTGTTTTAACTTCAACCATCTCATCAATAACAACATCAATGTGATACTTCGAATAACCAACAATTTCAAGCTTTATTTCATTGTTCCAAAACATTCCAAGGCCGCCACTTCTACCCGAGCTACTAACTGCAAAGCTTTTATTAAAACCTAGCGAACCAACCATGTTTTCAACTCTCGTACCCTCTATCTGAGTTTCAAGGATGCAAAGTACAGAGGGGGCATACTGCTTCGTCAGGCCACGAAGCTCCTGGACTGTCGCGGGTTTGCCAGCCCCGCGACAGTTCCAACATAATAGACTCATTGCGCTTGGCGCGACCCCTTTGGGGGCCCGCCAGAACGCGCATCAAGGTTTTTGTTCAGTCCACTAGTCCACCCTGACTTGTCGTTGGTCATCACGTCGGTTCCTGCTTCGCTGATGGGCTTGCTGGAATCTCAGGTGGCAGCAGAAGCAGTTGTTGTGTTGATGTTTCTGGGGCAGCCGTCTTCCCAGGTGACGAGTCTGAGATCGCCAGCGCAGCTCCTCTTTTTCTATTTCTTTCAATATCCTCCATTGAGATGTCCTGGTCACGCTTGTTCTCGCCAGTATCCCCCGCGTTAGCTGATGTAGATGTGAATCCACGGCCTCGGCCTCTGCGAGATCGGCCATTACCTCTTCCACCCCTAGATCCCGAGCCCTCATTCGCTCCTCTTCCTTCACCTGGCCCTCTACCTGGTGTTGGGGAACGTAGTAATTTCAAAAAAATTCCTACGGACACGCAAGATCATGGTGATGCATAGCAACGAGAGGGGAGAGTGTTGTCCACGTACCCTCGTAGACCGAAAGCGGAAGCATTAGCACAACGCGGTTGATGTAGTCGTACGTCTTCACGATTCGACCGATCAAGTACCGACGTACGACACCTCTGAGTTCAGCACACGTTCAGCCCGATGACGTCCCTCGAACTCCGATCCAGCCGAGTGTTGAGGGAGAGTTTAAATCGACGACGGCGTGGTGACGATGTTGATGTTCTACCGACGCAGGGCTTCGCCTAAGCACCGCTATAGTATTATCGAGGTGGGCTATAGTGGAGGGGGGCACCGCACACGGTTGGGAGAGATCAACTGATCAACTTTTGTGTCTAGAGGTGCCCCCCTGCCCCCGTATATAAAGGAGCAAGGGGGGGTGCGGCCGGCCAAGGGGAGAGGCGCGCCAGAGGAGTCCTACTCCTACCGGGAGTAGGACTCCCCCCCTTTTCCATGTTGGACTAGGAGAGAGAGAGGGAGGGACGAGGTGGAGGGAGGAAGGAAGGGGCGCCGCCCTCTCCTTGTCCTATTCGGACTAGGGGGAGGCGCGCGACCACCTGCAACCTCCTCTTCTCTCTTCCACCAAGGCCCACTAAGGCCCATTAAGTTCCCGGGGGGTTCCGGTAACCTCCCGGTACTCCGGTAAAATCCCGATTTCACCCGGAACACTTCCGATATCCAAACATAGGCTTCCAATATATTAATCTTCATGTCTCGACCATTTCGAGACTCCTCGTTATGTCCGTGATCACATCCGGGACTCCGAACAACCTTCGGTACATCAAAACATATAAACTCATAATATAAGCATCATCGTAGCGTTAAGCGTGCGGACCCTACGGGTTCGAGAACTATGTAGACATGGTGAGACATGTCTCGGTCAATAACCAATATCGGAACCTGGATGCTCATATTGGCTCCCACATATTCTACGAATATCTTTATCGGTCTGACCGCATAACAACATCCGTTGTTCCCTTTGTCATCGGTATGTTACTTGCCCGAGATTCGATCGTCGGTATCTCAATACCTAGTTCAATCTCGTTACGGCAAGTCTCTTTACTAATCTTGTAATACATCATCCTGCAACTAACTCATTAGTTGCAATGCTTGCAAGGCTTAAGTGATGTGCATTACCGAGAGGGCCCGGAGATACCTCTCCGACAATCGGAGTGACAAATCCTAATCTCAAAATACGCCAACCCAACAAGTACCTTCGGAGACACCTGTAGAGCTTCTTTATAATCAACCAATTACGTTGTGGCGTTTGGTAGCACACAAAGTGTTCCTCCGGTAAACGGGTGTTGCATAATCTCATAGTCATAGGAACATGTATAAGTCATGAAGAAAGCAATAGCAACATACTAAACGATCGTGTGCTAAGCTAACGGTATGGGTCATGTCAATCACATCATTCTCCTAATGATGTGACCCGTTAATCAAATGACAACTTATGTCTATGGCTAGGAAACATAACCATCTTTGATCAACGAGCTAGTCAAGTAGAGGCATACTAGTGACAATCTGTTTGTCTATGTATTCACACATGTATTATGTTTCCGGTTAATACAATTCTAGCATGAATAATAAACATTTATCATGATATAAGGAAATAAATAATAACTTTATTGTTGCCTCTAGGGCATATTTCCTTCATTCTCCCACTTGCACTAGAGTCAATAATCTAGATTACACAGTAATGATTCTAACACCCATGGAGCCTTGGTGCTGATCATGTTTTGCTCGTGGAAGAGGCTTAGTCAACAGGTCTGCAACATTCAGATCCGTATGTATCTTGCAAATTTCTATGTCTCCCACCTGGACTAGATCCCGGATGGAATTTAAGCGTCTCTTGATGTGCTTGGTTCTCTTGTGAAATCTGGATTCCTTCGCCAAGGCAATTGCACCAGTATTGTCACAAAAGATTTTCATTGGACCCGATGCACTATGTATGACACCTAGATCGGATATGAACTCCTTCATCCAGACTCCTTCATTTGCTGCTTCCGAAGCAGCTATGTACTCCGCTTCACACGTAGATCCCGCCACGACGCTTTGTTTAGAACTGCACCAACTGACAGCTCCACCGTTCAATGTAAACACGTATCCGGTTTGCGATTTAGAATTGTCCAGATCAGTGTCAAAGCTTGCATCAACGTAACCATTTACGATGAGCTCTTTGTCACCTCCATAAACGAGAAACATATACTTAGTGCTTTTCAGGTATTTTAGGACGTTCTTGACCGCTGTCTAGTGATCCACTCATGGATTACTTTGGTACCTCCCTGCTAGACTTATAGCAAGGCACACATCAGGTCTGGTACACAGCATTGCATACATGATAGAGCCTATGGCTGAAGCATAGGGAACATCTTTCATCTTCTCTCTATCTTCTGCAGTGGTCGGGCATTGGGTCTTACTCAACTTCACACCTTATAACACAGGCAAGAACCCTTTCTTTGCTTGACCCATTTTGAACTTCTTCAAAACTTTGTCAAGGTATGTGCTTTGTGAAAGTCCAATTAAGCGTCTTGATCTATCTCTATAGATCTTGATGCCCAATATGTAAGCAGCTTCACCGAGGTCTTTCATTGAAAAACTCTTATTCAAGTATCCCTTTATGCTATCCAGATATTCTATATCATTTCCAATCAGCAATATGTCATCCACATATAATATCGTAAATGCTCTGAGCTCCCACTCACTTTCTTGTAAATACATGCTTCTCCAAAAGTCTGTACAAAACCAAATGCTTTGATCACACTATCAAAGCGTTTATTGCAACTCCGAGAGGCTTGCACCAGTCCATAAATGGATCATTTGGAGCTTGCACACTTTGTTAGCTCCCTTTGGATCGATAAAACCTTTCGGTTGCATCATATACAACTCTTCTTCCGTAAATCCATTCAGGAATGCAGTTTTGACATCCATTTGCCAAATTTCATAATCATAAAATGCGGCAATTGCTAACATGATTCGGACAGACTTAAGCATCGCTACGGGTGAGAAGGTCTCATCGTAGTCAATCACTTGAACTTGTCGAAAACCTTCCGCGACAAGTCGAGCTTTGTGGACAGTAACATTACCATCAGCGTCAGTCTTCTTCTTGAAGATCCATTTATTCTCAATTGCTTGCCGATCATCGGGCAAGTCAACCAAAGTCCACAATTTGTTCTCATACATGGATCCCATCTCAGATTTCATGGCCTCAAGCCATTTTGCGGAATCTGGGCTCACCATCGCTTCTTCATAGTTCATAGGTTCGTCATGGTCTAGTAACATAACTTCCAGAACAGGATTACCGTACCACTCTGGTGCGGATCTTACTCTGATTGACCTACGAGGTTTAGTAACAACTTGATCTGAAGTTTCATGATCATCATCATTAACTTCCTCACTAATTGGTGTAGGTGTCACAGAAACCGGTTTCTGTGATGAACTACTTTCCAATAAGGGAGTACGTACAGTTACCTCATCAAGTTCTATTTTCCTCCCACTCACTTCTTTCGAGAGAAACTCCTTCTCTAGAAAAACTCCGAATTTAGCAACATAAGTCTTGCCTTCGGATTTGTGATAGAAGGTGTACCCAACAATCTCGTTTGGGTATCCTATGAAGACACATTTCTCCGATTTGGGTTCGAGCTTATCAGGTTGAAGCTTTTTCACATAAGCATCGCAGCCCCAAACTTTAAGAAACGACAACTTTGGTTTCTTGCCAAAGCATAGTTCATAAGGCGTCGTATCAACGGATTTTGATGGTGTCCTATTTAACGTGAATGCAACCGTCTCTAAAGCATAACCCCAAAACGATAGCGGTAAATCAGTAAGAGACATCATAGATCGCACCATATCAAGTAAAGTACGATTACGACGTTCAGACACACCATTACCCTGTGGTGTTCTGGGTGGCGTGAGTTGTGAAACTATTACGCATTGTTTCAAATGTATACCAAACTCGTAACTCAAATATTCTCCTCCACGATCAGACCGTAGAAACTTTATTTTCTTGTTACGATGATTTTCAACTTCACTCTGAAATTCTTTGAACTTTTCAAAAGTTTCAGACTTATGTTTCATTAAGTAGATATACCCATATCTGCTTAAATCATCTGTGAAGGTGAGAAAATAATGATATCCGCCACGAGCCTCAACATTCATTGGACCACATACATCTATATGTATGATTTCCAAAAAATCTGTTGCTCTCTCCATAGTTCCGGAGAGCGGTGTTTTAGTCATCTTGCCTATGAGGCACGGTTCGCAAGTACCAAGTAATTCATAATCAAGTGGTTCCAAAAGTCCATCAATATGGAGTTTCTTCATGCACTTTACACCGATATGACCTAAACGGCAGTGCCACAAATAAGTTGCACACTATCATTATCAACTCAGCATCTTTTGGCTTCAACATTATGAATATGTGTATCACTACTATCGAGATTCAATAAAAATAGACCACTCTTCAGGGGTGCATGACCATAAAAGATATTACTCATATAAATAGAACAACCATTATTCTCTGATTTAAATGAATAACCATCTCGCATCAAACAAGATCCAGATATAATGTTCATGCTCAACGTTGGCACCAAATAACAATTATTTAGGTCTAATACTAATCCCGAAGGTAGATGTAGAGGTAGCGTGCCGACCGCGATCACATCGACTTTGGAACCATTTCCCACGCCAAGATCGTCACCTCGCCCTTAGCCAATCTCCGCTTAATCCGTAGCCCTGTTTCGAGTTGCAAATATTAGCAACAGAACCAGTATCAAATACCCAGGTGCTACTGCGAGCATTAGTAAGGTACACATCAATAACATGTATATCAAATATACCTTTGTTCACCTTGCCATCCTTCTTATTCACCAAATACTTGGGGCAGTTCCGCTTCCAGTGACCAGTTTGCTTGCGGTAGAAGCACTCAGTTTCAGGCTTAGGTCGAGACTTGGGTTTCTTCTCCTGAGCAGCAACTTGCTTGCTGTTCTTCTTGAAGTTCCCCTTCTTCTTCCCTTTGCCCTTTTTCTTGAAACTGGTGGTCTTATTGACCATCAACACTTGATGCTCCTTCTTGATTTCTACCTCTGTAGCCTTTAGCATTGCCAAGAGCTCGGGAATCATCTTTTCCATCCCTTGCATATTATAGTTCATCACGAAGCTTTTGTAGCTTGGTGGAAGTGATTGGAGAATTCATTCAATGACGCTATCATCCGGAAGATTAACTCCCAGTTGAATCAAGTGATTATTATACCCAGACATCTTGAGTATATGATCACTGACAGAACTATTCTCCTCCATCATGCAGCTATAGAACTTATTGGAGACTTCGTATCTCTCAATCCGGGCATTTGCTTGAAATATTAACTTCAACTCCTGGAACATCTCATATGCTCCATGACGTTCAAAACATCGTTGAAGTCCCGGTTCTAAGCCGTAAAGCATGGCACACTAAACTATCGAGTAGTCATCAGCTTTGCTCTGCCAGACGTTCATAACATCTGGTGTTGCTCCTGTAGTGTGCACGGCACCCATGATGCTTCCAGGATGTAATTCTTACGTGCAGCAATGAGGATAATCCTCAAGTTACGGACCCGATCGTGTAATTGCTACCATCATCTTTCAACTTTGCTTTCTCAAGGAACGCATTAAAATTCAACGGAACAACAAAGACGGGCCATCTATCTACAATCAACATAGACAAGCAAGACACTATCGGTACTAAGTTCATGATAAATTTAAGTTCAATTAATCATATTACTTAAGAACTCCCACTTAGATAGACATCCCTCTAATCCTCTAAGTGATCATGTGATCCAAATCAACTAAACCATGTCCGATCATCACGTGAGATGGAGTAGTTTCAATGGTGAACATCACTATGTTGATCATATCTACTATATGATTCACACTCGACCTTTCGGTCTCCGTGTTCCAAGGCCATATCTGTTATATGCTAGGCTCGTCAAGTTTAACTTTGAGTATTCTGCGTGTGCAACCTGTTTTGCACCCGTTGTATTTGAACGTAGAGCCTATCACACCCGATCATCACGTGGTGTCTCAAAGACGAAGAACTTTCGCAACGGTGCATACTCAGGGAGAACACTTATACTTTGATAATTTAGTGAGGGATCATCTTATAATGCTACCGTCAATTAAAGCAGGATAAGATGCATAAAAGATAAACATCACATGCAATCAATATAAGTGATATGATATGGCCATCATCATCTTGTGCTTGTGATCTCCATCTCTGAAGCACCGTCATGATCACCATCGTCACCGGTGCGACACCTTGATCTCCATCGTAGCATCGTTGTTGTCTCGCCAATCTTATGCTTCTACGACTATTGCTACCGCTTAGTGATAAAATAAAGCATTACAGGGCGATTGCATTGCATAATATAAAGCGACAACCATATGGCTCCTGCCAGTTGCCGATAACTCGGTTACAAAACATGATCATCTCATACAATAAAATATAGCATCACGTCTTGACCATATCACATCACAACATGCCCTGCAAAAACAAGTTAGACGTCCTCTACTTTGTTGTTGCAAGTTTTACGTGGCTACTATGGGCTTAGCAAGAACCGTTCTTACCTACGCATCAAAACCACAACGATAGTTTGTCAAGTTGGTGCTGTTTTAACCTTCGCAAGGACCGGGCGTAGCCACACTCGGTTCAACTAAAGTTGGAGAAACTGACACCCGCTAGCCACCTTTGTGCAAAGCACGTCGGGAGAACCGGTCTCGCGTACACTACAAGAAATATGTCAACTAGTGACCTTCTGTCAGTGACCCTGGAAGAATTGCTCATAGATCTATGACCATTTCAGACCAATTGGTCAAAAGCTGTTCGGGGGGCTCCAAACCCTAAACAATAACGACCATTTTGGTCAGAAAGGTCGTAATTTCCTTACACGAAATGGTCATAAAGCAGATACCACAGGTCCGCTGCCTTATTTCTAGCTGGTCATGACCAATATAGATGGTCATAACCTTGTAAATTGTGGTGGGTTGCTATGACTAGGCGCCACCTCATCGATTTGCCTATGTGTCATGTCCATGTGGCAGTTTTGCCCTAGGTTGTGAAGCAACCTATATTTGATCATTCCCAAAATTCCCAAAAAATCTCATAAATTCTTTGGGTCATATCTTCGTCAAATATGTAAAAACCTTCCTTGAGTAGTTCAAAAATAATTCAAAAATATTCATTTTCCTATTACATTCGGAAAAACACTTTGTGAAGGAAGTACCACTTTGGCATGTCCAAATGGTATCCATTTTCTAAAGTGCTTTCCTCTACCGAAATAACCATCCTCCACCAAATGCTATCTCAATCCATTCATTATTTTGAGCCCGGCTTCAACATTCGTATTTATGTCCAGTGTGGTACTTTGCAAAGCAAGTATCACCTAGGCTCCTCCTTTTGAGCTGAAAATTTGTGAAGACGGTCTTCTTAGTAACTGATCATCCTCATCCAAAACTCACGTCCATTAGCCATGTGCATTTCCCGTACCGCTAATCAAACACTTGGCTGCTTATTCATGTTTGAGTATCGATCGGTCTCCTCGTGAGAATCTTATGTTCTGGTTTTCTTCCTAGCACCTACCTGGGGAGTGCCCAACCCACTAGACATGCCTAGGCCACCCAGAACACATGGCAACGCCACGATCACGCGGTGACCACGCGACGTGCATGCGAGTTTACGCGCTCTAGAGTTGGGGCCCTCGGCCACCCTCCAAACCTCGACGTATCGCCACCAAACCATGTATTTATGATTAAATAGGTACTTATGTAACTAGAAATGATTTTTAAAAATAAATAGCAAACTATGAGGCAGCTGCAGTTCAAATTTGACCTGCTTCCTGCTGAATCGGCGAGAATTTGTCTTTTTCACCAGAGGTGGATCAAATTTTTTGACACACAACCATTTTGTCAATTGTGCATTAAATATGGCCTAGTATTTTAGAAAATTGATTTGGCCCAATTTTGCAACAAAAATATGGTAGGTCCTTCACAAAAAACTCATTTCAGGCACTCAGAAAATGGAAAATGAATTTTCCGTGCAAAGAAAATGAAAACTCCCTTAGGCAACATTGTTTGGAATTCCAAGAAGCACCCTTGTGCACAATATGAGATCATTTGAACAAACTATGTCAAACGCGTGATAGCTCATTTTTTAGAACACTTTTTTAAAATAATTTCCGTATTACAAGTTTATTATTTTTCCTGTAAACTTGGTCACATATGATGACACAATCCGAAGGTTTTCCAATTTTTTGATTTTTTTGAATTTTTTATGCCCGTTTCAAAATGCGGTCAAAACGGCGGAAATGACCGTTCCTAGCTAGTGGATTAATCTTGGAATTTTTTGGTGTTTCTCTGATTAAATAGATACTTATGTACCTAGAAATGATTTTTGAAAAAAATAATGAGAAAACTACGAGGCAGCTGCAGTTGAAATTTTACCCGCTTCCTGCTGAATCGACGGAAATTTGTCTTTTTCAAAAGAGGTGGATCAAAAATTTTTACACCCAACCACTTGGTCAGTTGTGCATTAAATATGTCCTAGTATTTTAGAAAATTGATTAGGTCACATTTTGCAACAAATATATGGTAGGTCCTTCATAAAAAAACCTCTTTTCAGGCACTCAAAAAATAGAAAATGAATTTTCCGTGCAAAGAAAATGAAAACTCCCTTGGGAAACATTGTTTGGAATTCCAAGATGCACCATTGTGCACAATACGAGATCATTTGAATAAACTATGCCATGAATGCGGCCATAAGATTGATCATTTGGCTTGAAAGCCATGAATCTTCACGCATGATAGCTCGTTTCTGAGAACACTTTTTTTAAAATAATTGCCGTATTACAAGTTTGTTATTTTTCATGGGAACTTGGCCACATATAATGAAACAATGCGAAGGTTTTCCAATTTTTTGATTTTTTTTGAATTTTTTATGCCCGTTTCAAAATGCGGTGAAAACGACGGGAATGTCCGTTCCTAGCTAGTGGTTGAATCTTGGAATGTTTTTGGTGTTACTCTGATTAAATAGATACTTATGTACCTATAAATGATTTTTGGAAAAAATAAAGAGCAAACTACAAGGCAGCTACAGTTCAAATTTGACCCGCTTCCTACTGAATCGGCGGAAATTTGTCTTTTTCACGAGAGGTGGATCAAAACTTTTTACACCCAACCACTTGGTCAATTGTGCATTAAATATGTCCTAGTATTTTAGAAAATTGATTAGATCACATTTTGCAACAAATATATGGTAGGTCCTTCACAAAAAACCTCTTTTCGGGCACTCGAAAAATGGAAAATGAATTTTCCGTGCAAAGAAAATGAAAATTCCCTTAGGAAACATTGTTTGAAATTCCAAGATGCACCATTGTGCACAAAAAGAGATCATTTGAACAAACTATGCCATGAATGTGGCCATAAGATTGATCATTTGGCTTGAAAGCCATGAATCTTCACACATGATAGCTCATTTTTAGAACACTTTTTTAAAATAATTTCCGCATTAGAAATTTATTATTTTTCCTGTAAACTTGGTCACATATAATGACACAATCCAAAGGTTTTCCAATTTTTTGATTTTTTTTTGAATATTTTATGCCCGTTTCAAAATGCGGTCAAAACGGCGGGAATGACCGTTCCTAGCTAGTGGTTGAATCTTGGAATTTTTTTGGTGTTTCTCTAATTAAATAGATACTTATGTACCTAGAAATGATTTTTGAAAAAAATAATGAGCAAACTACGAGGCAGCTGTAGTTGAAATTTTACCCGCTTCCTGCTCAATCGGCGGAAATTTGTCTTTTTCACGAGAGGTGGATCAAAACTTTTTACACCCAACCACTTGGTAAATTGTGCATTATATATGGCCTAGTATTTTAGAAAATTGATTTGGTACAATTTTGCAACAAATATATGGTAAGTCCTTCACAAAAAAACTTATTTTGGGCACTCAAAAAATGGAAAATTGTTTTTTATGCAAAAGAAATAAAAACTCCCTTTGTCAATGTTGTTTGCCAATCTAAGATGTAAACTTGTGCAAAATATGACATCATTTGAACAAATATCTGATAGATCTTTAAAAAAACTCATTTTGAGCATTGAAAAATGAAATGAAAAATTTGTATGTAATCAATCATGACCAATTTATATGGTCAAAGTATCTTCAAATTGTTTGGTGCGCTCTGATTGGTCCAAAGGCAAATCACGCGGATCATGCATCAACTACCGTCGGATGCTTCTCGATCCAACGGCAACCCTCACCCCCTCACCCTCTCACCAAAACCCTAACTTCCCCGATCCACTCCTCTCCCCCGATCCACTCCTCTCCCCCGATGCACTCTCCCACTCTCGTCCCACAGCCACCACCCCCAACCCTCTTGCTCCTCCTCCGTCTCAATCTCTCGATCCCCAACCACCCAGCCCTTGGCCCGCCGCCGTCCTCCGTCCTCTCCCCAACCCAGTGCCGTCAACCCCTCGCCGGCCCTCGTCCCCCTCACTCTCTCACCCCTCGTCCGTCTCACCCACTCGTCCAAACCCTAGCTTCCCTCGCGCCGCACCCGAGCCATGCCTCCTTCCCTCCTCACGCCGCCACCCTCCCACCGCCTCCTCTCTCCCACAACTCGCCGCCGACGGCCTCCCCTCTCCCGAGGAGATCGAGCGAGCGCCCGAGCGCGCCCGTTCTCGCAGCCTCCTCTCACGATTCCCCGCACCCGAGCCCGATGAGAGGAGCTCCACCTGTGGTTTTACACGCCGCCGCCGGCGCCCACTCATCCTCGTCCACCTCCTCCTCACCGCCGCGCCGCCGCCGCCATGTCAGGCTGGGACGAGGTCGCGGTCTTCTATAGCGACCAGGCGCAGTTCCCGCAGGGCGACCCCGCCGCCGCCGACATTACCCGCCACTCCTCCCTTGAAAGTGCGTTATATCGACTAGAGGGGGGTGAATAGGCGATTTTTATGAATTCTTCAATGAGGAATTTGCCGGTGAGGAAATTCCTAAGTGAAGAACTACTTGCAGCGGAATAAGTACTCAGAAGTAAGCATAAGAGAATGCGGGCATGGTCATCATGATGAAATGAAGACAATCAAAGAGTACATAAAGCGTAAACACAGGATAGCACAAGATGAAGACAAACAGACTGAAGAAATTGAACTGAGGAAATTGAGAAAGTCTTCAGTCAAAGACTTCAAACACAGATATGAACGAACACTCAACACAGTAATGAGGAAATGAAGAGTTGAGGAAACAGAACCCGATTAGGTTGGTGAAGACAATGATTTGTTAGACCAGTTCCAACTGCTGTCTCGGTTGTACGTCTGGTTGGAGCGGCTGAGTATTCAAACTCGAGGACACACAGTCCGGACACCCGATCAGCCGAGCACGCAGCTCGGGACACCAAGTCCTCACCGTATTCTCCTTGAACTAAGGTCACACGGACCTCGTCCAATCACTCGTGGTAAGTCTTGAGCGACTTCCAAACCTTCACAGACTTGGTCACTCGGTGATCCACAATTCCTCTTGGATGCTCTAGACCATGACGCCTAACCGTCTGGAAGAAGCACAGTCTTCAAAGGTAACAAGCGTCGGATCCACGCAGGATCAATCTCTTGATGATGCTCAATCACTTTGGGTTTGTAGGGGTTTGGTTTTTGGGTTTTCCTCACTCGATGATTTTCGCTCAAAGTCCTCAGAGGATGGGTTGCTCTCAAATGACAAGTGTCAAGTTTCTCTCGGAGCAGCCAACCAGCTAGTGGTTGTAGGGGTGGCTATTTATAGCCTAGGGAGCAGCCCGACATGATAAGACATAAACGCCCTTCAATGATATGACCGTTAGGTGGATAAGATATTTTGGGACAGCTGGCGCACAAGACAAAGAACGGTCGGAAATTTGACTCTCAAATTCCTCAGTGCTATCATGTTCCTCAATGTGTAGGCAATCCACACTGGCGAATTCCTAACTCCTCAGTCAGAACAAATTCCTCAGCGACCAGAGGAACTTCGTCTCTGTCAGTGAAGAAATTGACTGAGCTGTATGAGATTTCCAAAGGCTTCACTCGAAAGGATTGGTACGTGTTGGATTTTGAGTTGAGCATCACATGGAAATTTTTCCTTACTATTTCCTCGACCCCCTTTAACAGTACGGTGTTTCCTATGACTCAAGAAAGAGAAAACAAAACTACGAAAACAAAAGTCTTCACGCTTATTGTTCCTTAAATGAATACCAAGTCTTCAAGGTCACACCAATTTCTTCACTTTCAAAGTCTTCAGAAAGTCTTCAGAATATCAAAGTCTTCAGTCGAAGAACTTCATTTTTAGGGGTCGACTTTCTTTGTAAATATCAAACTCCTCATAGACTTATAGACCTGTGTACACTCATAAACACATTAGTCCCTTAACCTATAAGTCTTCAATACACCAAAATCACTAAGGGGCACTAGATGCACTTACAATCTCCCCCTTTTTGGTGATTGATGACAATATAGGTTAAGTTTTCAACGAGGATAAACATATGAAGTGCAAATACTGATATTGAGGAATTTGATTGCAAGATATAGAAGAACTCCCCACGAAGATGTGCACAGTGAGGAATTTGCTTTTGAGGCAATGCACATTTGAAGAGTTGAATCATGGAGATCTCCCCCTATATCTTGTAATTCATACACACATTTGACATATAATATGAAGAATTTGAAATGCATGATGAAATATGGTGGTGATGTAATTCAGCATGCGTGTATTAACATAAAACAAGGAATAAGCATGCAGAGGAACACATCAAAAGTATCAGAGCACCATCGGGTTTAAGATTACAACTCGATCCAATAAAAGTTTCAGAAGAACGAGAGTTGTAACTTAGCAAAAATTGCCCATATAATAGACCCGCTTGAAGACTAACTCACATTTCTCCCCTTTGTCATCGAATGACCAAAAGGATTGAAACCGAGGACTAACGCTCAAGAATTTCAAGTTGATGAAGGAGCGCCCTTGACGTTGTCGGTCGGTTGTCGTAGTAGGGCCTGCCTTGATGTCGTCCAAGTCTTCATTTTCATCAGTGTCTCGCGATGAAGAATAGGAGCTAGCCACCAAGGAAGGAACTTTGACCTTCTTGTATTTCTTCGGAGGAGGTGCAGACCAGTCAAATTCTTCCTTGAGACCCATTGTCTTCAGTTCTTCCGCTGTAGACATTAGAAAGAACAGCCCAGGTGCGGTTGAAGGTTTCATGGAGGTAGTATTGGTTTTTCTTCACTGCATTGTGTGTTGAAGTCATGTTGTGAAGAATTGAACCAAACTGACGCTTGACCCATTTATGATTGCGATCAACCTTCTGACGAAGACTGAGGAGTAACTCACGATCAGTCATCACCCTGGGTGCTGTGGCTTGAGGATTTTGCTTGGCTGAGGTATTGGCGGCAGAGTCATCATTGGTGGAGTAGGATGCAGCTTTGCAAAATTGACCATCCAATGGACGAATGCCTTCATCTATCACAGCAGTTGCCTTGCCCTTGTTATCAGCTGAGGAAAATGTCCGTTTGAGGACTTCAATTGGAGGCAAGTAGCTGCAGTGGTTCAGAGTATCAGCCTTGTAATTGACTGAAGACCTTGTCCCGATGAACCTCATAATCCATGGTGCATAAGGCTTCAGCTCAAATGGTGACATAGCAATGTTTGCCAGAGTCCTCATGAAGAAATCATGGAAGTTGAAGGGAACGCCATGAATGATATTGAAAAGCATATTCTTCATGATGCCAACGACTTCTTCATCATTTGAGTCGTGGCCTTTGATAGGACTCATTGTCTTCGTCAGAATCCGATAGACAGTCCGAGGCACATATAGTAATTCCTTGACGAGGAATTTGGTTCGAGGTGCCTGTCCGGGCTTCAAAGGCTTCATCAGCACTTGCATGTAGTGATTTGAAAGCTCAGGTTTGTTGTAGATAAAATGAGCACCATCAAGGGGAGGAGGCCGAGTGGGAGGGCACGAAGCAATTCAGTTGTTGGTGCCTTGTAGTGAGTATTTTCAGACATCGGTCCAACACCCATGAGTTCACATCTTCGGCGTCTCCGGTGATGTGCTGTTGCATAGAACTGAAGAATGAGTTCTTCATTCCAATCACAGATGTCAGTGCAGAAATTCAGAAGTCCTGCATCGTGAAGAACACTGAGGACTGGCTCGAAGCACGGCAGAGATTCCATGTCCACATGAGGAATATGTGCATGATCGAAGACTTTGTCCTTGTTGAAGACCTGAGAGGAATAGAAGTTGGCTTGACTAGCAGTCCGTAAGCGCCTCTTCCTTATGCGGCAGAGTCGTATGGGTTGTAATCCGTGAAGAAAACGTGCTCGCCAAAGAAGTCTTCAGCCTTGAACTTTTGCTTCGTTGAGAATGGATTCTTAGGCTTTGGCAGTGGAGTGTCAGTGAGTTGCATCACGACCTCAGGAATCGCAATATCAGGTTCTTCAAGCTGAGGAATTTCTGGTTCCTCTACATGTGCGGTCGAGGATCAAAGAATAAAGAGGTTCATCGGTAGCTAGTGGCTGGAATTTCTTCATGTCTGAGATGAAGTGGGATGAGTTTCTTGAGAGCACATTTGAACTGTTGGAGCAGTGGACGGAGGAATCTGTTGGATTGGGGTGAAGAGTGGAGAATTTGGATGCTGACTTTCCCAAAAGTCATCGTTCATCACTGGCGTTGTGCTTCCAATATCCACATCTTCTTCTTCAATCTCCTCAACACCAGCCTCTTCAGCTGTGAACTGAGGCATAGGCGAGGAAATGATTGGGGTTGAAGGGATTGCTTCCACTTCAATTTCTTCATCAATCTGCTCTGACGAAGCAGCAGAATGATTTTCTTCATCAGATCCGTTTGAGATCTCATAATCTTCACCAAAAGGAGCAAGGTCCTTTGATGGCATGGAGGAAATTGGAACAGCATCAATGGGATTTTCAAATGAGCTGGTCATTGTCTTCATCTTCTTCGGGGCTGAAGAATTTGAAGCAGCAGATGCTTTCCTTTTCTTCACTGCAGCTCGTTCTGCAGCCTTGGTCTTCTTCACATCAGATGCAGATGGAAGGATTGGAGTTGGTGTAGGCGCAGGAGGAGCTGAGGAATCTGGTTGATTTTCCTCGGTATGGCCCGGTCTGATTGCCTGACTTCTTGATTTCTTCAGCGCACCACTAGTGGATGCCTGGCAATTTCTTCAATTTGGAATGGAATCATCAGCCCTAGAACTATTATTGTCTTGACCGAACTTCATCGGTGGTCTGGCATGTTCTTCGATCGGTGAGCAGAGGCTCCGGCTGAGGAATTTCTTGTTGCGTTGGGGCTGCAACATTTGAGAACTTCTTTGTCAAATTGACAAATCTGACTTTGGCTCCTTGCCAATCAACATAATATGAGTCAAATTTGTTGCTGAGGGCTTTGATGTCAGCCTGCATCTTGATAAGTTCTTCAGGTGTCATCTTGACAACATTTTTCTTCAGTAGTTTCTCTTTTCTGTACTGCGATTTCTTGATCTCGCTGGCCGTATCAAATTTCCATTTCTCGTCTTGGATGAAATGAGTCAGCATGTGACTTTGTCCAGGTGTCAACTTGAAGTCATGCATAGGAGTGTTAGGGTCCTTGTGCCAGAGATCAATGTAGTCTAGGATCGCTCTTGGATCCAACAGCAGTGGCACAGGTGTGCCTTTGGCTCTAGCGGCCCTGACTTGCCTATCCCTGATGATTTCCGCAAGTTCATCATCATCAGCCTCATCATCTTCAGGTGGCTCTTGGAAGGCGACCTGTTTCTTCTTGGGACTTGGCCGAGGACCTCGTCCAGCTGTGGCCTTAGTCTTCAGCAGAGTTGGGCCAGATGAAGAATTTGTTGCAGCTGAGGAACTTGCTGAGACACTAGAGGCAATTGAGATCCCTGCAGTCCTTTGGCACATGGCCAGATGCACAGGTGCTAAGGACTTTGTCGGAACTGCTGAGGACTTTGTAGGAGCTGAGGATTTGGGAGGAGCAGGAGCAGCATGAGGAATTGGCCGTGAGGGCACGGTGAGAACTTGGCCGTGAGGGCCTTTGTTGGTGAAGCACTTGGCTTGTGCGGGCTTCTTTGCCATAGATTTTCTTGGCTTGTGAGAGGCCTCGGTGGCAGCAGTGATGTGAGTCCTCATTAAATTTCCTCCGCCTCGTTGGCTTGTCTTGCCAATTTGGCTTGGCGCTTGGCCCATTCTTGGAAAGTCCTCACCATGCTTGATCTTTGGTGGGATCAGCTTCTTCACCAGTGCCAATGGAGCTCTTGGGCATGGAGGATTCAAAGGTCGAATTTCTTCATGTACTTTGGAGTAACATATCTCATACTCCTCCATTCCCTTGCCCATCTCCTTTCAATCCTTTGAATGCGCACCTTGCGCTGATTTTTGTTTTCTTTGCCAAACTTGGCTTCGTCAGATGTGCAATAATCAGCATAGATGTCCTCGGGTATCTCGAAAGCAGTCATGACCTCAGGCCTCTTTCCTCCTTTCTGTGGCTTCTTTCCTTCTACCATATTCTTCAGTTGAGGAATTTGAACAATCGAATTCTCTGAAGAAGTATGCAACTTTTCTTCGAGGAACGCTGCAAATGAGTTAAGTTGATGAGAACCTAGTGATTCAGCAGCGGACATGAGTTCCTGTGAACAGAGTATAGTTGCGAGGAATTTGGAGAGGTCATATGCATTCCCAGAAGGTTTTTCAAAAAGAACTAGTTTGAGGAATTTGACGGATGAGCCTTGAAGAATTTCACTAAGCGATCTTTGTCTTAGGTTCCAGAGTTGTATAGATCGAGGATCCACACAATTGAGGAATCTTGAAGAAAAATCATTTCTTAGAGAAATGAATCAAGAGCATATTTCGTTTGAGGTGTTCATATATGTGAAGATTTGAAGAATAAACACCTTTGAAGATTTTCAGGAAGGTTTGAGAATCAAAGCGAGTAATAAAAGTAACTTTTAATTACCCGAATCAAGAACATAATGAATCGAGAAGTGTAGATTAGAAGTTTGTCGGTTCAGATCTCCACGCCCTAACTTCATGGGAGGAATACAGCTCTGGCGGCGGCGGAGTGAAGATTTCAGCGGTCATGAAAATGACGGCGACGAGGTCGAGGCAGTGAAGCTCTTCCTCACCGTGACGATGAAGTAGCGGCGGCGCTTAGGGTTTGAGAAGCTTCGGCGAGAGAGAGAGCGGTCGAGCGGAGTAAAAGAAGTGAGGAAGGGGAGAGGGGGTGTATATAGCCACGGTGAAAAACCGATCGCCCGAAGATTTTGGACGAACGTGCCCCTGACCCTTCTCATTCGCTTGACATGTGCCACCCACCTACTAAAAAGTGGATCGTGTTAGATCGTGGGTGAATAGATAGACTAGTCTATCATGGGATGCGGAACGGTTTGAGCGGCAAAACCGAAAATTTGGATAAGATAAGTTAAAAGTTCCGTTCGCAATTTCTTCAGCTGACAAGGACACAGTGAAGATTTTGAACGAGTTTCAAATAGAACGCACATGAAGAATTTGTGAATAGATTGGGTTGAGTATAGCATAGAGGGGAAGGGTCCGATCACATTCACTTAGCGAAAAAGCAACTTGAAGAAATAGCCATAAGTGAATCTTTGTAGAGGACATAAACCCATATATATATATATAGTCAATGAAGAAAGACAACGGAAGCAGTGAAGATTTTGCAAAGTTGAAGAATTTGAAAAACTGAAGAATTTCAAAAGCGAGGAAAACCTCAAATTGAAGATTTTCAATTTTGGTGGTGGCGTGACCCACCGTATAAGAATGATGATTTCAGACACCGCATACAATTGTCGAGGGTTACGAGAATCAAATTCTTCATTAATTTCTTCACACTTAGAGTGTTATTATTCATTGATTGAAGAAAACCGTTTCTTCATGTGTTGCACATCTAAGTCATCAATTTTGCATAAGTGTCAGGATGTGTGTCCTTTTCAAAGAACATTCGAAGATTCTAAGATATTTAGCTCACACCGCAACTTGCTAAATCTCTTCTCATCCAAGGGCTTTGTGAAGATATCGGCTAGCTGTTCTTTAGTCTTCACATGCTCGATGGAGATGTCGCCCTTCAACACATGATCACGAAGAAAATGATGACGAATCTGAATGTGCTTTGTCTTGAGTCTTGAAGCGGGTTGTGAGCAATCTTGATGACACTCACATTGTCACGATGAGAGGCACATTCTTCACGTTGATGTCGTAGTCCTTGAGAGTTTGCTTCATCCACAGCAATTGAGCACAACAAGAGCCAAAGAAGCAATGTATTCAGCTTCCATGATGAATGGTAATCTGTGATTCTGTTTCTTCGAGGACCAACGGACCAAAAGATCGTCCGAGGAAATGACAAGTACCAGATGTTGACTTGCGGTCCACACGATCACCGGCATAGTCAGTCGAGAATATCCAATGAGATCAAACGTAGAGCCCTTGAGGTACCATAATCCTAGTGTTGGTGTGTGAGCTAGATATCGAAGAATATGCTTCACAGACCTTATGGTGTGATTCCTTGATTGTAGCTTGAAATCGGGCACACATGCAAACACTAAGCATTATATTTGGCCTAGATGCACATAAGTACAATAGAGAACCAATCATGGAGCGGTATACCTTGTGATCAAAGTCAATACCATTTTCATCGATTGCATAGATGGCCATTTGTGGGCATAGGAATTTTGACGCCTTTGCAATCTTGCATGCGAATTTCTTGAGGACATCTTTGAGGTATTTCTCTGAGATATGAATATGCCATTGTGTTGTTGTGAATTTGAAGACCTAAGAAGAATTTCAATTCTCCCATCATAGACATTTGATATTCTTCACTCATCATATAGGCAAATTCATCACTATAACGTTGGTCAAGACAACCAAAGATAATATCATCAACATATATTTGGCACACAAACAGTTCACCATCATATGATTTAGTAAAGAGAGTAGGGTCGAGTGAACCGGGTGTGAAGCCATTCTTCACGAAGAATTCCTTCAATGTATCATACTACGCTCGTGGGGCCTGTTTGAGGCCATAGAGGGCCTTGTTGAGTCTGAAGACTTTGTCGGGATTCTTTGGATCTTCAAAACACAGGGGTTGAGCAACATATACTTCTTCCTCAAGCTTACCATTGAGGAATGCACTTTTCACATCCATTTGATATAAAGTGATATTATGATGGTTAGCATAAGCAAGTAATATCACGAATACCTCAAGTCTAGCAACAGTGCAAAAGTTTCATCGAAATCAATTCCTTCAACTGTGTGTAGCCTTGAGCTACAAGTCGTGCCTTATTCCTCACCACAAGGCCATTTTCATCTTGCTTGTTGCGGTAGATCCACTTTGTGCCAATGATATTATGCTTGCGAGGATCTGGACGTTTGACCGGTTCAGGACATTGTTGAGCTCGAACTGATGTAATTCTTCTTGCATTGCACGAATCCACTCGGGCTCGAAATGCTTCATCTACCTTAGTGGGCTCTGTGATAGAGACAAAAGCATAGTGCCCACAAAAGTTAGATAAATGGGAAGCTTTTGAGCGTCTTGAGAGGACTGGCGCTTCAATGTCATCGATGATCTTGTCAACTTGCACTTCTTTTGCAACGCGAGGATGAGCTGGTTGTCGTCGAGGAATTTGATCAGCATTTTCTTGATACCATTTTCTTGACATTATCCTCAGGTGCATCAGCTCGACGTTCTTCGCGTACAGGAATGAATTCTTTAGCAGATTCTTCAGTAGAAATGACATCCTCAGTTGCCTTGAACTTGATAGATTCCTCAAGTGTTGGTTCATCTAACACAGTAGGTAGGTGCTCTGTTTGCGAGCCATTAGTTTCATCGAACCGCACATCTACAGTGTCAACAATCTTGTGAAGAGCGATGTTGAAGACTCTGTAGGTGTGCGAGTCCTTTCCGTAACCAAGCATAAAACCTTCATGTGCTTTCGGTGCAAATTTAGAATTGTGATGAGGATCTCTAATCCAGCATTTAGCAAAAGACTTTGAAATAACTCACATTGGGTTTCTTGTCGTTGAGGAGTTCATAGGCAGTCTTCTTGAAGAATTTGTGAAGATATACTCTGTTGATGATGTGGCACGCGGTATCAATTGCATCAATCCAAAAACGACGAGGCGTTTTGTATTCATCAAGCATAGTGTGAGCCATCTCAACAAGAGTTATGTTCTTGCGCTCCACGACGGCATTTTGCTGAGGAGTATAGGGAGCAGATAACTCATGAGTAATACGAAGTTCATCAAGATAGGCATCAAGACCGGAATTCTTGAACTCAGTTCCATTGTCACTCTGATGTGCACGATCTTCACACCAAAGTTGGTTGAAGCCCTCGAGGAAAATCGTTTGAAGACTTCACGCACTTCATGTTTGTAAGTAACAATGTGTACCCATGTGTAACGAGAGTAATCATCAACAATAACAAAGCCATATAGAGATGCATCATTAGTGATCTTTGAGTAATGATTAGGACCAAAGAGGTCCATGTGAAGCAATTCGAATGGACGAGTAGTGGTCATGATAGTCTTATTTGGATGCTTGGCCTTGGTCATTTTCCGACTTCACGGGCTCCACACAAGTGATCCTTGAGGAATTTGACATTCTCAATGCCAATGACATGCTTCTTCTTCATAGCGTGTGCAAATTCCTCATGCCTGCGTGACCAAGTCGTCGATGCCATAGCCAAATTCTCCAAGCTTTTGCAAGTAGACACACGGCTGGTTGTGGTCCTGTAGAGAAATCAACAATATACAAGTCTCCTCTCCTAAAGCCTTGAAGACTTTGGAATTGTCGCCTTCCATGATCACAACACAACGATACTTGCCAAAGACAACAACCATATCAAGATCACAAAGCATTGAGATCGACATGAGGTTGTATCCTAAGGACTCAACAAGCATGACTTTGTCCATGTGTATGTCCTTAGAGATCATAACCTTACCAAGACCCAATACGACTTTTGCCTTTGTCAGCAAAGATGATATGCTTCAGATGTGACGGTGATAAGGGAGGATCCATCAATAGATTCTTGTCACCAGTCATGTGATTTGTACATCCACTATCGAGGACCCACTCATTGGCTTTGGGTTGATCATCCTGCAGATGAATTAGTGCAACTTACAATCTCATATACTTCATCAGTGAAGAATATGATATCAAATTCATTAGGCAGTATAACAGATAAGCAGTATGAGGACGTGTGAAATGAAAGTTCATTTCTTCATGATTAGCCTACGTCCTTTCAGGCATTTTTGTCAGGCCCCCAGCAAATTCTTCAGACGTTTGAGCACGTCTGGAGACCTGACCCTGCAGAAGAGATTAGTTCTTTTTCTTCACCACCCACATCTGAAGGGGTGGCGAAGAGTTCATCACTCTACGAGATCCATATGAGAATGGTGGCATAGAGGCCAATCCATTTCGTTTCACATAAGAGGGGTTAGGGTAAGCATATGAATAAGTAGAGAAATTCTTCGAGGACTTATGAACATATTGGTTTGAAGAATAATGCACATAATCATAGACCTTAGCTATACCCTGCGAAACAGAGTTGTTAGCACGATGATAATCATATGAGGACTTTGATCCTTTTGAGGAATTTCATCCACGTGAGGAATTTGGTCCGTATGAGGACTTGGATCCATATGAAGAATTTAGTCCATATGAAGGGTTTGATCTGGGGTTCCTATTCTTCATATGTGGTGTCATGAGGACATTCACCTGAAGACTTTCAAGGCACTTCTTGGGAACCCAGATTTTCTTCATAGGGGAACCGTTCCTGCAGTTAGTGCCAACATATCTAGCAAACACTTCACCATTCTAATTTTTGAACAGTTTATAGTTGGAGTCAAATGACTCATCAGAAGAATGAGGAGATTCACATGTAAAGCCAGATAAGTTAGATGGATCAACTGGAGGTCCCTTTGCAGCAACCCATAAGGTTTTGGGGTCTTTTCGGGCTTCCAATATGTTCCATCAGCATTGAGTTTCCTCTCAAAGGCAATACCCTCTTTCCTAGGGTTTCTGTTGAGGATCTGCTTTTTAAGCACATCACAAAGAGTCTAATGCCCTTTGAGGCTTTTGTACATTCCTGTCATGTACAATTCTTTCAGCCCTGCATCGTCAGTGATACTAGCAATGTCCTCAGATGAGGAATTAGTGATAGCAGAGGAAGGTGAAGAATTTGTAATAGTTGAAGCATTTGAACATTCAGGTGAAGAATTAGCAGATTCACGTTCAATGCACTTTAAGCATGGAGGAACAAATTCTTCACGAGAAGTGCTGATTTGTTGAGCAAGTAATGAATCGCGCTCCTTACGAAGATCTTCATAACTCACTCTTAGCTTCTCAAGATCTTGCTTTCTTTGAAGAAATTCATAAGAAAGTTTATCATGATCGAGACAAGAGAGTGTTATGATGACCTTGAAATTTGTCAAGCCTAGGCAAGTCTCTGAAGATTTTCGATCAGGGCTTTAGTGCGATCCATTTCTTCACCCAACATATCATCACTTTTATCTAACATGTTTTGAACCTTTTCAAAAGCCCTTTGTTGTTTTGATAATCTTAGCAAGTTTTGAGTAGCTGGGCTTTAGATCTTCATCGATTCATTTTCACTAGATTCGGAGGAGGTATATTTGAGTACCTTGGCACCCTTTGCCATGAAGCAATAGGTGGGAGCGTAGTCATCACTATCTTCATCGGCATCGTTGGTGAGGTCATTTTCTTGAGTTGAAGATAGACTTGTCGATTTAAAGCGATGGCGAGAGCCAGACTCGCCACACCAGACTTGGATTCTTCTGATGCCTCCTCTTCCTCATGTTCCTCAGATTCAGCTTCAGAGTCCATTTCCTTGCCAATGAATGCCCGAGCCTTCTTGGAGCTGCTCTTCTTGTGAGAAGAAGGCTTTGAGGACTTTTATGATGAAGATTTTGATGATTTCTTCTTCTTCTTAGCGTCATCAGAACTGTAATCCTTGTATTTCTTATTCTTTAATTCCTTTTCCCACTGAGGACAATCTTGAATGTAGTGACCAGGTTTCTTGCATTTGTGGCAAAGTCTTCTCTTATAGTCACTGGATGAGGAATCACTGCTCCTTGAGGATTTTCCAAAGCGACCACGTCTTGAGAACTTCTGGAATTTCTTCTGACGGTGCTAGCTCTGGCTCAATTCTTGAGGATCTCAAGCTACTACCGTAGTCTTCACAATCAGATTCAGACACAACCTTGGCCTTCACGGCACGTGACTTTCCATAGCTAGAACCATAGAGATCTCTCTTTTCAGAAAGCTGGAACTCATGAGTATTTAGCCTCTCGAGGATATCAGCTGGATCAAGTGACTTGTAGTCAGCACGCTCTTGTATCATCAGTGCCAGTGTATCAAATGAGGAATCAAGCGATCTCAACAATTTCTTCACCACCTCATGGTCGGTGATGTCAGTGGCACCAAGCGCTTGAAGCTCATTTGAGATGTTAGTGAGGCGATCGAAGGTTTGTTGAACATTTTCGTTTTCGAGTCTTTTGAAGCGGTTGAAGAGATTGCGAAGAACATCAACTCGAGAGTCACGCTGAGTTGAGACTCCTTCATTTACTTTGGACAGCCTGTCCCAGATGAGCTTAGCGGTTTCAAAGCACTCACTCTTCCATATTGTCCTTTCCTCAGATGGCCACATATGATATTCTTTGCTTGAGAATCGAGTTGCTTGAATCTCTTCATATCGGCAGCATTCAGAGAAGGTGTGAATGAGGGAACACCATTTTCCACAACATACCAGAGATCGTTGTCAATTGCCTCAAGATGCATTCGCATCTTGTTCTTCCAGTAGGGGTAGTCCGTCCCATCAAAGGTAGGACACCCAGCTGAGACCTTGATCATACCTACGGTCGACATAACTAAAACTCCAGGTGGTTAAACCAAAATCACACAGAACAAGGGAGTACCTTGCTCTGATACCAATTGAAAGTGCGTTATATCGACTAGAGGGGGGTGAATAGGCGATTTTTATGAATTCTTCAATGAGGAATTTGCGGTGAGGAAATTCCTAAGTGAAGAACTACTTGCAATGAATAAGTACTCGAAGTAAGCATAGGAGAATGCGGGCATGGTCATCATGATGAAATGAAGACAATCAAAGAGTATGAAAAGCGTAAACACAGGATAGCAAGATGAAGACAAACAGACTAAAGAAATTGAACTGAGGAAATTGAGAAAGTCTTCAGTCAAAGTCTTCAAACACAGATATGAACGAACACCCAACACAGTAATGAGGAAATGAAAGAGTTGAGGAAATAGAACTAGTTAGGTTGGTGAAGACAATGATTTGTTAGACCAGCTCCAACTGATGTCTCAGTTGTACGTCTGGTTGGAGCGGCTGAGTATTCAAACTCGAGGACACAGTCCGGACACCCGATCGGCGAAACGCAGCTCGTGACACCAAGTCCTCTCCGTTTTCTCATTGAATTAAGGTCACATGACCTCATCCAATCACTGCGTGGTAAGTCTTGAGCGACTTCCAAACCTTCACAGACTTGGTCACTCGGTGATCCACAATTCCTCTTGGATGCTCTAGACCATGACGCCTAACCGTGCGGAAGAAGCACAGTCTTCAAAGGTAACAAGCGTCGGATCCACGCAGGATCAATCTCTTGATGATGCTCAATCACTTTGGGTTTGTAGGGGTTTGGTTTTTGGGTTTTCCTCACTCGATGATTTTCGCTCATAGTCCTCGGAGGATGGGTTGCTCTCAAATGACAAGTGTCAAGTTTCTCTCGGAGCAGCCAACCAGCTAGTGGTTGTAGGGGTGGCTATTTATAGCCTAGGGAGCAACGACATGATAAGACATAAATGCCCTTCAATGATATGACCGTTAGGTGGATAAGATATTTTGGGACAGGTGGCATGACAAAGACAAAGAACGGTCGGAAATTTGACTCTCAAATTCCTCGGGGCTATCATGTTCCTCACTTTGTGTAGGCAATCCAAGCCATGGCGAATTCCTAACTCCTCGGTCGAACAAATTTCTCGGCGACTGAAGAACTTCGTCTCATCCTTGAAGAAATTGGTGAGTTGTATGAGATTTCCAAAGGCTTCACTCGAAGGGATTGGTAGGTGTAGGATTTTGAGTTGAGCATCACATGGAAATTTTTCCTTAGTATTTCCTCGACCCCTTTAACTTGACGGTGTTTGCTATGACTCAAGAAAGAGAAAACAAAACTACGAAAACAAAAGTCTTCACGCTTCATGTTCCTCAAATGAATACCAAGTCTTCAAGGTCACACCAATTTCTTCACTTTCAAAGTCTTGAGAAAGTCTTGAGAATATCAAAGTCTTGATCGAAGAACTTCATTTTAGGGGTCGACTTTCTCTGTAAATATCAAACTCCTCATAGACTTATAGACCTGTGTACACTCATAAACACATTAGTCCCTTAACCTATAAGTCTTCAATACACTAAAATCACTAAGGGGCACTAGATGCACTTACATCCCTCCGCAAGTTCAAGGAGTTCCTCCGTGGCTTCACCGACCCCACCGGCGACTTCCCCTACCAGTACCCCCTCCCACCCCCCTCTTTCCTCGCTAGATCTGGTCGAATCGGTCTAGGCTAACCCGTGGACGCGTTTCTCTATTTCCAGCGAGAGCCTCGTGCACAACCGTGACCATGTCACCGTCGCCATTGAGGACCTCGACGCCTTCGATGCCGAGCTCGCTGACAGGATCCGCAAGGCACCCACGGACTACACCCATTTGGTGCGTTGCCCTCTTTGAACTGTCTTTTTTGTCGATGGGCTATCTGAAACTATGTCATGTACATCTTTTATCATTGATTCAGAGCTGTGTTTAACTCTTTGTGTGGTGGGTTTCTGCAGTTCGAGATGCTTGGGTCAGAGGTTCTCACCAGCCTTAGGTCTAAGGTAGCTGGCGAGACCGGGGAAATGGAGGAGCCCGTCACCGGCGATGTGCAGATCTTCCTGTCCTCCAAGGAGAATTGAGTCTCCATGGGATCTATCGATGTTCTGAAACTAATTCTGTAAATTAGTTGATTCCAGAAAGTTTTAGGAACTCCATGTTGATAACAAACATAGAAAGTTTTAGGAACGACATTTAGAGTACATTTGCTTGCTCTGTTATTTTTTTTTGGGTTACTCCATCTTGCTCTGTTAAGTAAAATAAGATATGTGGAGTAGCAGCAGTAAGCTAGACCCTCCATCTTGCTCTGTACATAGTCAAAGATATGTGGAGTAGCAGCGATAGCTAGACCCACCAAACAACTAACGCTCAGGTAATATTTTTCTCCATCAATCCCTCTCTTGTATGTCTAGTGTTCATGTACGTGTGTTGTTGGTGAATTTCTTCCAAGTACTCTTGTACTTGAGTTTGCGATAACAATTGGAGCAGTCTTGTTGTACTTCACTTCACAAAGACCAATTTACGCAAAGTACTCCGATACATCAGGTTGTAATTTTCACTAGTTACTAATTGAGTCACAGTTCATTTTTGGTACTTGGCATGATCTCGTACTCGGTAGATATGCATGTGAATTAGTAATTAGGTATTACCACATTAGTGAATTTCAGTCGACATATAATTTGGCAGGTGTACCTTATTCCCTAAAAGAATAAAGATAGAAAAAAGTAATTTAGGTTGGTAGGTACCATTCACTACAACTTAGAGATCACAATATTTCCAAATCTACAGAGTTTATTTTCTTGACTAAAACTACACACTCTAGATATTATGTACTTTTTCTTGCCTTTGAAGTTTTTCTCTGTTGATGAGATTATCTATTACTATCTACTAGTAATTCAAGAGCAATTAGTTGATGAAACGTCTATTTTGGCAAACTTCAATTATGGCGATTGTGTTCAGCTTGACTAATTCTTTTGTGGGGCATCGAACATGGCATCTACTAGTAGTGTTTTTCTTCTCTATTAACTAGTTATCTATGCATACCTTATTCTAAAGTGTGGAGTGTCAACTATTTCAGCATGACATCACATATTGCAAGTAACCTCTTTCTGTTTATGGAGTGTAAACAAAATAAGAGCCCACATACACTTGCATTTTTTCTGAACATTTAGCCCGTCCTGTTTAGTCGAATGAAGAAAAAATGCAAGGACAGCAAAATGTGTGTAGATAAACAGATAACAAAAATGTGGTTCCATACTAGTTGGAACACTTTTCGCTTAAATGATGTTCATGACAGATTTATCCAACCGCTGCACTTTACTGAACAGTTGTTTCCTAGACATGTTGGGTTTTTGAAACCTTCTCTTGGGAGTAATTATATTTGTTAACTGCTGTCCTTTTGCAAGAAAAAGAAAAGATGTTGTCCTGAATGAATATAAAAATACTATAACAAGCTCTTCTTTGTCGCATTTAGGGGCATTGCAAGGCCTTTGCAATTACCTCTGAGAACGAGAAGGCCATCTTTGTATTATTATTGTAGACCGTGATGATCATGCGAGAACTAAATGACAAGTTCTTACGTACATTGTTCTTTGATATCCAGTTTTGAATTGAAGATGCATCGATCTCTAGCTTCGACGGCGTCGTGACCTGATCTGGTGCGTCTCAGGCGTTATGGGCCAAGGACCTGAACGAGATGTTCCTGTTGTGGACCATGGAGGACGCCGTATTCATCCCCACCTTGACGCCATGGACGACGCCGTCTTCATCCTCCTGCCCGATGCCATGGAGGATGCCCCTCCTGCTTGCTCTGACGCCACCCAGGTCTTCTTACCTTGATTTCTTCTTCTTATTCTTCCCTTACCCTCCATTCCCTTGGTGAGATGTGATGTGGTTTCCTGCCATGAATGAGCAGGTATGGCCGGATGGATGTAGGACGACCGGCCATGGATGAGCAACAGCAACACCCCCATGGTGAGCCCCTCCACCCCTTTGTTCCCCTCTGCTTTCTGTGATGCTAGAGTTTGGCCTCGGTTCCATGGTTGGTTACTTGTTGGCCGTCGTGTCTAGGACCGAGTGTTCGAGCTGATTTGTGTTGTTGGTGGTCATCTAGCTACGGATTTGCTGCTGCAAGTTAGAATGCCTACTGTTCTGTGGTGTAGAAGACTACTAAATTATCTAGTTTGCATCCCTTTGATGTCATGTATGCTCTTGATTTGTTGCGGTAATTAGAATGTTGTAGATTCAGTACAAACGTGGCATAATCCATTGGAATAAATTAGATGGGAATATATGGTAGGTTTAGTACAAACGTGGCTTAATCCATTGGAATTTTTGTTTCCAATGGGACAATCAGAATGTTGTACGTTTAGTACATGACGCCATGGAAGGTTGTTCTCTGTTGTTGCCTTTGTCAAACTGATGCTACCGTCAAACTGCTGTAGTTTATGATGTTGTTGTTGACCTGTTGTTAATGTTGTTATTGACCGGTTGTTGATGCTGTTGTTGACCTGTTGTTGATGCTGTTTCAGGAGAAGAAGGACCTGCTGTTGATTCCCACAGGATGCGCCCACGACCGCCTTGATGCTGCTGGAAACGCCCCTAGATCGCTACTGCTGCTGGACCTGACCTGTGCGCGTGGAGGAGAAGCATGCGCGCTATTGGAACAGGGCCTATCACCGTTCTATTAGCTCAGTCCTGACAGGAGTAGGAACAGGGCCTATCACCGTTCTATTTGTGATTGTTATCGAAGGAGCTTCTGGAGAATGTTTGGAGTATCACGTGTAGAGCTTGTAAAGTATATGTTATTTGTACAATAGGAGCTCTGTACTGAATCTGGGTGATAATATTTGGAGTATTATGTGTGTTTTTTGTTTGTGCCAATTTAAATACTGGTTATTTATTTACTATTAAATTGAAATATGAATAATATGAACTTGCTAGCTAGGACCCACGTACCTGAATTTGACATCTGGGACCCATTTGAAAAAAAATAAAACTTTCTAGCAGAAAAGGCCACGGCCCCAAAATGAGAAGGCTTAATTGTTGGGCTTGGCCCATCTACCTAGCCAAAATTAATATGAGAAAAAACACAAATAGGCCGAATTGTTGGGCTCGGCCCATGTAGAAAATCGAATTGGACCGGGCTGAATCTTGTGCCACATCAGTTGCCATTTGGATGCCTACGTGGCACAGGGAGGTTGCTAGTTACCAAAGCGCCACACTAGGCGTATTTTGGTCATAGCGTCTCGACCATTCCAGAAGAAAGGTCGCTATAATCAGTTTACGACCGCCAGCTTTTGACCTTATGTTTTTGGTCACAAAAAGGTCACAAATTGAAAACAGTGACCATTCAGTGACCAATAGTGGTGGTCACAAGTTGACATATTTCTTGTAGTGTTAAGCGTACGCGTAATGTCGGTCCGGGCCGCTTCGTCCAACAATACCGCCGAACCAAAGTATGACATGCTGGTAAGCAATATGACTTATATCGCCCACAACTCACTTGTGTTCTACTCGTGCATATGACATCTACGCATAAAACCAGGTTCGGATGCCACTGTTGGGGAACATAGTAATTTCAAAAAAATTCCTACGCACACGCAAGATCATGGTGATGCATAGCAACGAGAGGGGAGAGTGTTGTCCACGTACCCTCGTATACCGAAAGCGGAAGCGTTAGCACAACGCGGTTGATGTAGTCGTACGTCTTCACGATTCGACCGATCAAGTACCGAATGTACGGCACCTCCGAGTTCAGCACACGTTCAGCCCGATGATGTCCCTCGAACTCTGATCCAGCCGAGTGTTGAGGGAGAGTTTCGTCAGCACGACGGCGTGGTGACGATGTTAATGTTCTACCGATGCAGGGGCTTCGGCTTAAACCTTTGCTCTGATATTATCGAGGTGGACTATGGTGGAGGGGGGCACCGCACAGGGGTGGGAGAGATCAACTGATCAACTTGTGTGTTTAGAGGTGCCCCTGCCCCCGTATATAAAGGATCAAGGGGGGGGGGGGGCGGCCGGCCAAGGGGAGAGGCGCGCCGGAGGAGTCCTACTCCTACCGGGAGTAGGACACCCCCCTTTTCCATGTTGGACTAGGAGAGAGAGAGGGAGGGAAGAGGTGGAGGGGAGGAAGGAAAGGGGGGCGCCGCCCCCTCTCCTTGTCCTATTGATTTGGGGGAGGGAGGCGGCGGCCACCTGCCTCCTCTCCTCTCTTCCACCAAGGCTCACTAAGGCCCATTAAGTTCCCGGGGGTTCGGTAACCTCCGGTACTCGGTAAAATCCGATTTCACCGGAACACTTCCGATATCCAAACATAGGCTTCCAATATATTAATCTTCATGTCTCGACCATTTCTAGACTCCTCGTTGTGTCTGTGATCACATCCGGGACTTCGAACAACCTTCGGTACATCAAAACATATAAACTCATAATATAAGCATCGCCATCGTAACGTTAAGCGTGCGGACCCTACGGGTTCGATAACTATGTAGACATGATCGAGACATGTCTCCGGTCAATAACCAATAGTGGAACCTGGATGCTCATATTGGCTCCCACATATTCTACGAAAATCTTTATCGGTCAGACCGCATAACAACATATGTTGTTCCCTTTGTCATCGGTATGTTACTTGCCTGAGATTCGATCGTCGGTATCTCAATACCTAGTTCAATCTCGTTACCGGCAAGTCTCTTTACTCATACTGTAATAGATCATCCTGCAACTAACTCATTAGTTGCAATGCTTGAAAGGCTTAAGTGATGTGCATTACCGAGAGGGCCCAGAGATACCTCTCCGACAATCGGAGTGACAAATCCTAATCTCGAAATCGCCAACCCAACAAGTACCTTGGAGACACCTGAGAGCTCCTTTATAATCACCCAGTTACGTTGTGACGTTTGGTAACACACAAAGTGTTCCTCCGGTAAACGGGAGTTGCATAATCTCATAGTCATAGGAACATGTATAAGTCATGAAGAAAGCAATAGCAACATACTAAACGGTCGTGTGCTAAGCTAACGGAATGGGTCATGCCAATCACATCATTCTCCTAATGATGTGATCCCGTTAATCAAATGACAACTTATGTCTATGGCTAGGAAACGTAACCATCTTTGATCAACGAGCGAGTCAAGTAGAGGCATACTAGTGACAATCTGTTTGTCTATGTATTCACACATGTATTATGTTTCCGGTTAATACAATTCTAGCATGAATAATAAACATTTATCATGATATAGGGAAATATATAATAACTTTATTATTGCCTCTAGGGAATATTTACTTCACCTGGTCCCTTGAACCAGGAGGCTTTTAAATCCTTGAAAACTTGATCCTTGGGGGCATGAACTCCATCTCCACACTCTTTGTAGAGGTGTCCGAGATAACCACACACCGCACACCAGTCTGGGAGTCGTTCATACTTCACCCTGAATATCTCTCTCTGCATTGTTTCCTTCTGCTTCACCACCAACGACACTGCATTCTTCAGAGGTTTGGTAACATCTATCTTGACCCGAACTCTGGCAAAGTTCCCTTCAAAATCCTGAGACATTGGTTCGGCGTATATGAATTTGCCCACAGTTGAAGACAGAGCCTTGATTTTTTAGAAGAAGCCATCAAGGAAGTCATGGATCTGAATCCATATCTCAAGCTTGGTGAGCTCAATCGATGAAGGTTTTGTATAGCCGTCATATGGTTCCAAAACCACAGCCCTGCCCTTGAACGACAACAGCCCATCCTGCATCACACGTTCCCAGTCTCCCAAGCATGCAAACTACAACGTGTATAGATTGTCCTCGAGCGGTTTGATTTTCACATGCTTGGCCAGGTCCCAAGCCGCCCTCATGTTCCTAAAGAACCAATATTGGCTATAGGTTCGATCCATGTGGACCCTAGCTATTGCCATCCAGCGGGTTGCCTCCGCAGGTAATTCCTCATCTTCGATCACCACATCTTGGAGATCGGCTTCCTTGAGTCCAAGCTCCTCCATCATCGCCTCCAGGTCAGACGTGAAACCGCCCGATCCAGAAGCAGCATCAGCTATAGTTCTCTCGCCCAAGAGTTGATGAACCGCGAGCGGTAAGATCCCAGCGATCCCTGTTCCACCGTCAGGAAGCGGAGCCCCGAGGACCCCGAGCGACGCCGGCGATAGAGGTAGGGGAGGGGGAGAGGACGATCTCTACGTGGGGGCGAAAAACAATAGCCGCCGCCGAGAGGAGTTAAACCCTAACGAGAGGGGAAACGCTCGTGTCCCCGGCATTGTTGCCAGGGCCATATATAGCATGAAATCTGAAGCTTCGCCGTTCAGAATTTCAGCCCAATATCCATGGCCTGATATTAACAAAGCATGTTAGCTTCAGGAAAATACCATATGCATAGTTTAGTTCTTTCCATAGCTCTTGAACATATTGGCAATGTAAATTAAAAAAAAGAAGCAATGATCCACATCTTCCTTATGATTACAATAACAACAGTCGTTCCTTGTGGGAACTGATCTTACTTGGAGTTGAGAACCTGTGCCCGCCCTTGTGGGCCAGCCTCCAAAGCACCACCTTCATCTTGCTAGGGCACCAAATTTTCCATAGGCTTCAGGTTTGATGAGAAATCCTTGCACGAGGAGCAGCGTTCGAGACCAAAAAAAGGCGTGTTACGGCTGGGTTATAAGCTGATAAAATCCAAAGCTCTCCTTTTAAGTTTAGATGGTAGCGGTGACCCCCCCGCCCCTCTTGGCCTCTTTCTTCTTTGTAGTTTTGAAGCTGGTGTTTGTGGCCTAGTTTTTATTATTATTATGAAACGAGGCAAAAGATTTGCCATTTTCTTCGATTAAGAGAGAAGCTTTAGAGGTTAATGTCCAAGGCCGAATTACAACAATCACTCACGCGACATTACGTTACTCAAGTGCCTTGCCCCGCAATGCTCCAAAGATAGGTCTCCTCTTTAATCCTAGCGATGATGACTCCCATCGAAGCGGTATTATTACGGAATATCCACGCATTCCTCTCTTTCCAAAACCCCCAAGAGATAAGCAACATCAAGGAAGCAAGCGGTCTTCGTGATTGGGTCTTCTTGGTAGCATTGTGGCTCCATCTCTCTTTAGCAGAAGCCGCTTCACCCCAGTCAGAAGGATGCACTTCATGGAGACCAAGACAATCTTTGATCATGCGCCAAACTCTGAATGTGTCGACCTGCTTGCATGGGGGACAAAGATTACAGTTTGGCCACCCATGATGATGAAGCTTGTCTGCCGTCCAAATCCTATTGTTGATTTCCATCCATGAGAAGAACTTGCATTTAGAAGGTGCCGAAATCTCCCAAACGGCCGGGATCATGGCCCTGTCAACCTGGCCGAAGAATTGCGCCTTGTATGGCGACGCCGCCGAGTAGTGTCCGCCAGTAGTGAACTTCCAAGTGATAGTGTCGGGGTGTAAATATTAAGGTGGACATGGGAGAGCCTCTCCCAAAGGGTGACAAACTCAAAGAGGTGTCTGGCGATGATGCCTTGAAGAATGTCCACCTGGGAAGTCTGATAGTTGTCGTGCAAAGCCATTTGAACCAAGCAATTTTCTTCTTCAATAAATCATAGATTTTTTTGAGCCACATCTTTGGGCTTAATCCCATCTAGCCAAGGTGACTCCCAGAACTTGGCACGCTTGCCATGCCCAACTTGGACCTTGGTAGCCGTGACAAATATATCTCGGTCATTGGCATTAGAAGGGGTTCCCAAGCCAAACCATGGCTTGTCCGGGTGAAGCCACTCAGTCCACAAGCATCGGAGGCGAAGGGGAATGGAAAACTTGTCAAGATTTAGGATTCCGAGGCCTCCATGCAGCTTGGACTTGCACATTTTCTCCCATTTAGCTTGCATTTTCCACCAGTGACCTTATCACAACCCGCCCAAAGGAAAGCACGTATGAGGGCATCGATCTTCTTATTGACCTCCACCGGTAAATCTAACACTGTCATGTAATAGATAGCAATCGCCATGAGGATCGACTTGACCAAGACCGCATGACCCTCTGAGGCAATATGGCTTTCCGCCCAAGGAGTGAACTGACTATTGTGACCAAGACCCAAAGGATTTACTAGAGTCAATAATCTAGTTCACATCGCCATGTGATTAACACCCAAAGAGTAATAAGGTGTGATCATGTTTTGCTTGTGAGAGAAGTTTAGTCAACGGGTCTGTCACATTCAGATCCGTATGTATTTTGAAAATTTCTATGTCTAGAATGCTCTGCATGGAGCTACTCTAGCTAATTGCTCCCACGTTCAATATGTATCCAGATTGAGACTTAGAGTCATCTAGATTACTGTCAAAGCTGACGTAACTCTTTACGACGAACTCTTTATCATCTCCATAACCGAGAAACATTTCCTTAGTCCTCTTTAAGGCACCTAAGGATAATTTTGACCGCTGTCCAATGGTCCACTCCTGGATCACTCTTGTACCCCCTTGCCAAACTGATGGCAAGGTACACAATAGGTCTAGTACACATCATGGCATACTTTATAGAACCTATGGCTGAGGCATAGGGAATGACTTTTATTCTCTCTCTATCTTCTGCCGTGGTCGGGTTTTTGAGTCTTACTCAACTTCACACCTTGCAACACAGGCAAGAACCCTTTCTTTGACTAATTCATTTTGAACTTCTTCAAAATCTTGTCAAGGTATGTGCTTTGTGAAAGTCCTATTAAGCATCTCGATCTATCCCTATAGATCTTGATGCCCAATATATAAGTAGCTTCACCGCGGTCTTTCATTGAAAAATTCTTATTCAAATATCCTTTTATGCTATCCAGAAATTCTACATCATTTCCAATCAATAATATGTCATCCACATATAATATCAGAAATGCTACCGAGCTCCCACTCACTTTCTTGTAAATCTGAGGCTTCACCATAAGATGCGTATAAAACTATATGCTTTGATCACCTCATCAAAGCGTATATTCCAACTCCGAGATGCTTGCACCAGTACATAGATGGATCGTTGGAGTTTGCACACTTTGTTAGCACCTTTAGGATCGACAAAACCTTCTGGTTGCATCATATACAACTCTTCTTTAAGAAATCCATTAAGGAATGCAGTTTTGACGTCCGTTTGCCAGATTTCATAATCATAAAATGTGGCCATTGCTAACATGATTCGGACGGACTTAAGCATTGCTACGGGTGAGAAAGTCTCATCGTAGTCAACCCCTTGAACTTGTCGAAAACCTTTTAAGACAAGTCGAGCTCTATAGACAGTAACATTACCATCAATGTCAGTCTTCTTCTGGAAGATCCATTTATTCTCTATGGCTTGCCAATCATCGGGCAAGCCCACCAAAGTCCACACTTTGTTCTCATACATGGATCCTATCTCAGATTTCATTGCCTCAAGCCATTTATCGAAATCTGGGCTCATCATAGCTTCTCATAGTTCGTAGGTTCGTCATGGTCTAGTAACATGACTTCCAGAACAGGATTACCGTACCACTCTGGTGCGGATCGTGCTCTGGTTGACCTGCAAGGTTTAGTAGTAACTTGATCTGAAGTTTCATGATCATTATCATTAGCTTCCTCTCTAGTTGGTGTAGGAATCACGGGAATGGTTTTCTGTGATGAGCTACCTTCCAATTCAAGAGAAGGTACAATTACCTCATCAAGTTCTACTTTCCTCCCACTCACTTCTTTCGAGAGAAACTCCTTCTCTAGAAAGTTTCCATTCTTGGCAACAAAGATCTTGCCTTCGGATTTGTGGTAGAAGGTGTACCCAATTGTTTCTTTAGGGTATCCTATGAAGACGTACTTCTCCGATTTGGCTTCGAGCTTATCAGGCTGAAGCCTTTTAACATAAGTGTCGCAACCCCAAACTTTAAGAAATGACAGCTTAGGTTTCTTGCCAAACCACAGTTCATACAGTGTCGTCTCAACGGATTTAGAAGGTGCCCTATTTAACGTGAATGCAGGTGTCTCTAATGCATAACCCCAAAACGATAGTGGTAAATCGGTAAGAGACATCACAGATCGCACCATATCTAATAAAGTACGGTTATGATGTTCGGACACACCATTATGTTGTGGTGTTCCAGGTGGCGTGAGTTGTGAAACTATTCCACATTGTTAAATGAAGGCCAAACTCGTAACTCAAATATTTGCCTCTGCGATCAGATTGTAGAAACTTTATTTTCTTGTTACGATAATCTCTCCAGTTCACTCTGAAATTCTTTGAATTATTCAAATATTTCAGACTTGTGTTCATTAAGTAGATATACCCATATCTGCTCAAATCATCTATGAAGGTCAGAAAATAATGATACCGACCGCGAGCCTCAACACTCATTGGACCGCATAGATCGGTATGTATTATTTCCAATAAGACATTAGCTCGATCCATTGTTCCGGAGAACGGAGTTTTAGTCATCTTGCCCATGAGGCATGGTTCGCAAGTATCAAATAATTCATAATCAAGTGATTCCAAAAGCCCATCTACATGGAGTTTCTTCACGGGCTTTACACCAATATGACCTAAACGGCAGTGCCACAAATATGTTGCACTATCATTATCAACTTTGCATCTTTTGGCATCAATATTATGAATATGTGTATCACTACAATCGAGATTCAATAAATCATTCACCTTGGGTGTATGACCACAGAAGGTTTTATTGATGTAAACATAACAACAATTATTTCCTGACTTAAATGAATAACCGTATTGCAATAAACATGATCTAATCATATTCATGTTCAACGCAAACACCAAATAACATTTATTTTAGGTTCAATACTAATCCCGAAGGTAGAGGGAGTGTGCGATGGTGATCGTATCAACCTTGGAATCACTTCCAACACACATCCTCACTTCGCTCTTAACTAGTCTCTGTTCATTCTCCGACTCCAGTTTCGAGTTAGTAATCTCAGCAACAGAACTGGTATCAAATACCCAGGGGTTGCTAGGAACACTAGTAAATTACACATCAATAACATGTATATCATATATACCTTTGTTCACTAATACGTCTCCAACTTATCTATAATTTTTTATTGTTCCATGCTGTTATATTATCATTCTTGGATGTTTTATAATAATTTTATAGTCATTTTATATCATTTTTGGTACTAACCTATTGACATAGTGCCAAGTGTCAGTTGCTGTTTTCTGCATGTTTTTTACATCGCAGGAAATCAATACCAAACGGAGTTCAAACGTGGCGAAATTTTTTGTGGATTTTTTTGGACAAGAAGACATCCAGTGGGCCAGAGAAGCGCCTCGGGGGTGCTCCGAGGGGAGCAGAACCCACCAGGGTGCGCCAGGAGGCTCAGGTGCCCCCTGTATCGACTCTTCGCTCTATAAATACCCCAATATTCCAGAAACCCTAGGGGAGTCGACGAAAATCAATTCCAGCCGCCGCAGAATCCAGAACCACCAGATCTAATCTAGACACCATCATGGAGGGGTTCACCACTTCCATTGGTGCCTCTCCGATGACGCGTGAGTAGTTCTTTGTAGACCTTCAGGTCCGTAGTTAGTAGCTAGATGGCTTCCTCTCTCTTGTTTGATTCTCAATACAATGGTCTCTTGGAGATCCATATGATGGAACTCTTTTGCGGTGTGTTTGTTGGGATCCGATGAACTTTGAGTTTATGATCAGATCTATCTTTTTGTCCATGAAAGATATTTGAGTTTCTTTGATCTCTTGTATGCATGATTGCTTATAGCCTCGTATTTCTTCTCCGATATTTGGGTTTTGTTTCGCCAACTTGATCTATTTATCTTGGGGAAGAGGTGCTTTGTAGTGGGTTCGATCTTACGGTGCTTGATCCCAGTGATAGAAGGGGAACCAACACGTATGTATCGTTGCTACTAAGGATAAAACGATGTTGTCTATTTCTACATAAATAGATCTTGTCTACATCATGTCATCGTTCTTATTGCATTATAATGTCTAGTACACAACCTTCTTCTTGTAGACGTTGTTGGGCCTCCAAGTGCAGAGGTTTGTAGGACAGTAGCAAATTTCCCTCAAGTGGATGACCTAAGGTTTATCAATCCGTGGGAGGCGTGGGATGAAGATGGTCTCTCTCAAGCAACCCTGCAACCAAATAACAAAGAGTCTCTTGTGTCCCCAACACACCCAATACAATGGTAAATTGTATAGGTGCACTAGTTCGGCGAAGAGATGGTGATACAAGTGCAATATGGATGATAGATAAAGGTTTTTGTAATCTGAAATTATAAAAACAGCAAGGTAACTAATGATAAAAGTGAGCGTAAACGGTATTGCAATGCTTCGAAACAAGGCCTAGGGTTCATACTTCCACTAGTGCAAATTCTCTCAACAATAATAACATAATTGGATCATATAACTATCCCTCAACGTGCAACAAAGAGTCACTACAAAGTCACTAATAGCGGAGAACAAACGAAGAGATTATTGTAGGGTACTAAACCACCTCAAAGTTGTCTTTTCTGATCGATTTATTCAAGAGTCCGTAGTAAAATAACACGAAGCTATTCTTTCCGTTCGATCTATCCTAAAGTTCGTACTAGAATAACACCTTACGACACAAATCAACCAAAAACCTAATGTCACCTAGATGCTCCAATGTCACCTCAAGTATCCGTGGGTATGATTATACGATATGCATCACACAATCTCAGATTCATCTATTCAACCAACACAAAGGACTTCAAAGAGTGCCCCAAAGTTTCTACCAGAGAGTCAAGACGAAAACTTGTGCCAACCCCTATGCATAAGTTCACATGGTCACTGAACCCGCAAGTTGATCACCAAAACATACATCAAGTAGATCACGTGAATATCCCATTGTCACCATAGATAAGCACATGCAAGACATACATCAAGTGTTCTCAAATCCTTAAAGACTCAACCCGATAAGATAACTTCAAAGGGAAAACTCAATCCATTACAAGAAGGTAGAGGAAGAGAAACATCATAAGATCCAACTATAATAGCAAAGCTCGCGATACATCAAGATCGTGCCATATCAAGAACACGAGAGAGAGAGAGAGAGAGACAGAGAGAGAGAGAGATCAAACACATAGCTACTGTTACATACCCTCAGCCTCGAGGGTGAACTACTCCCTCCTCGTCATGGAGAGCGCCGGGATGATGAAGATGGCCACCGGTGATGGATCCCCCCTCGTGAGTCTTGAAACAGGGTTGATTGGTTTTGGTGGCTCTGAGGCGCTTGCGGGCGGAACTCCGATCTAGGTTTCTTTACGGGGTTTCTATATTTATAGGAATTTTTGGCGTCGGTTTCACGTCGGGGTCTCAAAGTCGTCCCACGAGGCAAGGCGCGCCCTCCACCCTCGTGGACGGCTCGGGACTCATTTGGTCCATCTCCGATGCTCCGTGGGCTTCTTCTGGTCCATAAAAAATCGTCAAAAATTGGCACGTCAATTGGGCTCCGTTTGGTATTCCTTTTCTGTAAAACTCAAAAACAAGGAAAAAAGCGATAAGTGGCCTTTGGGCTCTAGGTTAATAGGTTAGTCCCAAAAATCATATAAAATAGCATATAAATGCATATAAAACATCCAAGATGGATAATATAATAGCATGGAACAATAAAAAATTATAGATAATTGGAGACGTATCACATTACTCCGTTTCTCCATGAACTCAATACACTAGATGCATCTTTGGATAGCGGTCGATGTGTGGAGTAATAGTAGTAGATGCGGGTAGGAGTCGGTCTACTAGTCTTGGACGTCATGCCTATGTAATGATCATTGCCTGGATATCATCATGATTATTTGAAGTTCTATCAATTGCCCAACAGTAATTTGTTTACCACCATTTGCTATTTTTCTCGAGAGAAGCCACTAGTGAAACCTAAGGCCCCGGGTCTCTTTCTCATATTATTTGCCTTTGCGATCTATTTTATTTTCCTTTTACTAGCACAAATGCCCGTGCGTTGCAACGGGAGACGTTGTTACCTGTCAAAAAAATAAAATTCCTCTGACTTATTTCCATCCGTCCTCCTCTTCTTGTTCTACTCTGTTATCAACATCTCCTAAGCCCCATTCTCCTCCTTCCCACCCGAGTGGACGATCATGTATACCCCAGGCAACGACCTTCATCGCATTCATTCATGCAGCCTTTCGTTGGAATGTGATTTTTCGTCGTGTAAGTTGCATGCTCAGATGGGATAGAGATTGAGAGAGTAGTAGTAGTATGTTTTATTAACATCAAATAGAATCCATTCATTGAAGTAATAATTGTAATCGGCTAGCACAAAAAATCTGCCCGCCACTTAGCATGAATCCTATTTCCTTAGCCCACATATATTAAGCAAGTTCCTTGTTGTAAAGGGCACCCCATCTACAACATGCAATGCAGGTATGCATGAATCCCGTTCTTAATTTTCCCACGTTCACCTTTATTATTTGTGCAGCATACAACTTGTCTTAGGAATCTCTCTTAATAGCCCCTATTATATTATGCAGCAAGCTTGCGTTTAATTGCCCACCATAATTCACAAGCATGCATCAGGAATACTACGTATATTATGCAGCAAGCATTCAAGCGTGTCTTGGGGAGGAATATCTCTTAATTGCCCTGTTTAATTGCCCACCATATTTCTCAATCATGCATATTAGAGCTCGTGATACGTCAAGATCGTGCCATATCAAGAACACAAGAGAGAGAGAGATCAAACACATAGCTACTGGTACATATCCTCAGCCCCGAGGGTGAACTACTCCCTCCTCGTCATGGAGAGTGCCGGGATGATGAAGATGGCCACCGGTGATGGATCCCCCCCTCCGAAGTGGTCCGAAAGCAGGGTCCCGATTGGTTTTGGTGGCTCTGAGAGGCTTGCGGCGGCGGAACTCCTGATCTAGGTTTCTTTACGGGGTTTCTGTATTTATAGGAATTTTTGGCGTCGGTTTCACGTCGGGGTCTCGAGTCGTCCCACGAGTCGAGGCGCGCCGAGGTAGGGCGCCCTCCACCCTCGTGGACGTCTCGGGACTCTTTTGGTCCATCTCCGATGCTCCGTGGGCTTCTTCTGGTCCATAAAAAATCGTCAAAATTGGCACGTCAATTGGGCTCCGTTTGGTATTCCTTTTCTGTAAAACTCAAAAACAAGGAAAAAACAGTAAGTGGCACTGGGCTCTAGGTTAATAGGTTAGTCCCAAAAATCATATAAAATAGCATATAAATGCATATAAAACATCCAAGATGGATAATATAATAGCATGGAACAATAAAAAATTATAGATAATTGGAGACGTATCACATTACTCCGTTTCTCCATGAACTCAATACACTAGATGCATGCTGGATAGCGGTCGATGTGTGGAGTAATAGTAGTAGATGCGGGTAGGAGTCGGTCTACTAGTCTTGGACGTCATGCCTATGTAATGATCATTGCCTGGATATCATCATGATTATTTGAAGTTCTATCAATTGCCCAACAGTAATTTGTTTACCACCATTTGCTATTTTTCTCGAGAAAAGCCACTAGTGAAACCTACGGCCCCGGGTCTCTTTCTCATATTATTTGCCTTTGCGATCTATTTTATTTTCCTTTTACTAGCACAAATGCCCGTGCGTTGCAACGGGAGACGTTGTTACCTGTCAAAAAAATAAAATTCCTCTGACTTATTTCCATCCGTCCTCCTCTTCTTGTTCCAGTCTGTTATCAACATCTCCTAAGCCCCATTCTCCTCCTTCCCGCCTCTAGTGGACGATCATGTATACCCCAGGAAGTGACCTTCATCGCATTCATTCATGCAGCCTTTCATTGGAATGTGATTTTTCATCATGTAAGTTGCATGCTCAGATGGGATAGAGATTGAGAGAGTAGTAGTATTATGTTTTATTAACATCAAATAGAAGCCATTCATTGAAGTAATAATTGTAATAGTCTAGCACAAAAAATCTGCCCGCCACTTAGCATGAATCCTATTTCCTTAGCCCACATATATTAAGCAAGTCCCTTGTTGTAAAGGGAACCCCATCTACAACATGCAATGCAGGTATGCATGAATCCCGTTCTTAATTTTCCTACATTCACCTTTATTACTTGTGCAGCATACAACTTGTCTTAGGAATCTCTCTTAATAGCCCCTATTATATTATGCAGCAAGCTTGCGTTTAATTGCCCACCATAATTCACAAGCATGCATCAATAATCCTACGTATATTATGCAGCAAGCATTCAAGCGTGTCTTGGGGAGGAATATCTCTTAATTGCCTTGTTTAATTGCCCACCATATTTCTCAATCATGCATATTAGAGCTCGCGATACATCAAGATCGTGCCATATCAAGAACACGAGAGAGAGAGAGAGAGAGAGAGAGAGATCAAACACATAGCTACTGGTACATACCCTCAGCACCGATGGTGAACTACTCCCTCCTCGTCATGGAGAGCGCGGATGATGAAGATGGCCACGGTGATGGATCCCCTTCCGCAGGTGCGAAACAGGGTCCCGATTGGTTTTTGATGGCTGCTGAGAGGCTTGCGGCGGAACTCCTGATCTAGGTTTCTTTCTGGGGGTTTCTGTATTTATAGGAATTTTTGGCGTCGGTTTCACGTCAGGGGGGGGGGTCTCCGAGTCGTCCACGAGGCAGGGGGCGCGCCCAGGGGTAGAGCGCTCCCTCCACCCTCGTGGACGGCTCGGGACTCTTCTGGTCCATCTCCGATGCTCCGTGGGCTTCTTCTGGTCCATAAAATATTGTCAAAAATTGGCACGTCAATTGGGCTCCGTTTGGTATTCCTTTTCTGTAAAACTCAAAAACAAGGAAAAAAACAGTAACTGCCACTTAGCATGAATCCTATTTCCTTAGCCCACATATATTAAGCAAGTTCCTTGTTGTAAAGGGCACCCCATCTACAACATGCAATGCAGGTATGCATGAATCCCGTTCTTAATTTTCCCACATTCACCTTTATTATTTGTGCAGCATACAACTTGTCTTAGGAGTCTCTCTTAATAGCCCCTATTATATTATGCAGCAAGCTTGCGTTTAATTGCCCACCATAATTCACAAGCATGCATCAGGAATCCAACGTATATTATGCAACAAGCATTCAAGCATGTCTTGGGGAGGAATATCTCTTAGTGCCCTGTTTAATTGCCCACCATATTTCTCAATCATGCATATTAGGAATCCCTTTTATTATTATTCCACATAGTACCGATTCCTTCCTTGCCCCGTTTAATTGCCCACCATATTGTTCCTTCCTTATTTTTCGAGAATCCTTCCTTGCTTCCCTCCTTCCTTCAATACTTTTACTTTTGGGCACCCTCATCATCCTCTCATTACCAATTTTGGAACCGGCTTATTAGGATGATTGATGACAGATCACTTGAACATGTATATAAATTGATGGTTGTCCTTGTAAAAGGGCGAGGTTGTACTATTTTTTAACTAAAATAAAGCGCATCAAAGCAACATAGACCGACATAGTTCAGTTGGCTGGCGCTAAAAGAATTGGCTGGAAGGTTGTGAGTTCAAATCCTATTGCAAGCTTATTACTTTTTTCCACCCCACGTTGCACTGAAGCTGGGCCGCCAACGGATAGCCTTTTTTCTTCCCCGCGTTGCACTGAAGCTGGGCCGCCAACGGACAGCCAGAAGGCCCAAAGTCTTTGACGTACCGATTGGAACGTAGCGTTTTTGACTTACCGGTGATATGGATTATTACCACCTCAAATAGAACAAAAATAAAAGGAAGATGTGGACGGACGAAAAACTGACGAAATTACGGTGGTAAGAAGAGGTAGCCCTTTTATTAGTAGGTATAGGTATATATATAGATATAGATATAGAGGTATAGATAGATTAAGTAAAGATAAAGATAAAGATACGCACGTAAAATAGTACCACCTCGTATGTAGAAAATAACATAGGTGAAAAATACTGAAAGCGTAAATTCACGGGAAGAAGCGTATTGTGACGGTGAACCCACGGAATCAATATGTGCTTTATTATTAGGGAAAGATTTTTAGATCTATTAAACCAAAAATACAAAAATACCTTGTTGCAATTTATTTTGTTTATCGTTCGATCTATCAATATTTAGAACTCTCTCACGTTCGTTTGCCAATTTCTGGCGTCGTTGCTCGAAAGGGATTGACAACCCATTTAATATGTCGGTTGCAAGTATTTGTTATTTGTGTGCAGGTGTTGTTTACGTACTATTCCTTGGTTCTCCTACTAGTTCGATAACCTTGGTCTCATCACTGAGGGAAATACCTACCGTCGCTGTGCTGCATCATCCCTTCCTCTTTGGGGAAATACCGACGTAGTCCTAGCAAACATCATTCACTTTGACATCCTTCTTATCCACCAAGTATTTGGGGCAGTTCCGTTTCCAGTGACCATTTCCTTTGCAGTAGAAGCACTCGGTTTCAGGCTTGGGTCTAGCTTTGGGCTTCATCATGGGAGTGGCAACTGCTTGCCATTCTTCTTGAAGTTCCTTTTCTTTCCCTTGCCCTTTTACTTGAAACTAGTGGTCTTGTCAACCATCAACACTTGATGCTCTTTCTTGATTTCTACCTTCGCCGATTTAAGCATCGTGAAGAGCTCGGGAATTGTTTTCGTCATCCCTTGCATATTATAGTTCATCACGAAGTTCTATTAGCTTGGTGATAGTGACTAGAGAACTCTGTCAATCACTATCTTATCTGGAAGATTAACTCCCACTTGATTCAAGCGATTGTAGTACCCAGACATTCTAAGCACATGCTCACTAGCTGAGCTATTCTCCTCCATCTTGTAGGCAAAGTACTTGTTAGAGGTCTCATACCTCTCGACATGGGCATGAGTCTGAAGTATCAATTTTTAGTTCTTGGAACATCTCATATGCTCCGTGGCGTTCAAAACTTTTTTGGAGTCCTGGTTCTAAGCCGTAAAGCATGGCGCACTAAACTATTAAGTAGTCATCATATAGAGCTTGCTAAACGTTCATAACGTCTGCATCTGCTTCTGCAATAGGTCTGTCACCTAGCGGTGCATCAAGAACATAATTTTTCTGTGCAGCAAAGGATAATCCTCAGATCACGGACCTAGTCCGGATAATTGCTACTATTATCTTTCAACTTAGTTTTCTCTAGGAGCATATCAAAAAATAAGGGAGCTAAAACGCGAGCTATTGATCTACAACATAGAGTTGCAAAACTATCAAGACTAAGATCATGATAAATTAAGTTCAATTAATCAAATTACTTAAGAACTGCCACTTAGATAGACATCCCTCAAGTCATCTAAATGATACATGATCCAAATCAACTAAACCATGTCCGGTCATCACGTGAGATGGAGTAGTCATCAATGGTGAACATCTCTATGTTGATCATATCTACTATATGATTCACGTTCGACCTTTCGGTCTTCAGTGTTCCAAGGCCATGTCTGTACATGCCAAGCTCGTCAAGTTTAACCCGAATATTCTGCATGTGCAAAACTGCCTTGCACCCGTTGTATGTGATCGTAGAGTCTATCACACCCGATCATCACGTGGTGTCTCAACACGACGAACTGTCGCAATGGTGCATACTCAGGGAGAACAATTATACCTTGAAATTTTAGATAAGGGATCATCTTATAATGCTACCGCCGTACTAAACAAAATAAAATGCATAAAAGATAAACATCACATGCAATCAAAATATGTGACATGATATGGCCATCATCATCTTGTGCTTTTGATCTCCATCTCCAAAGCATCGTCATGATCTCCATCATCAGCGGCTCGACACCTTGATCTCCATCGTAGCGTCATGGTCGTCTCGCCAACTATTGCTTCTACAACTATCACTAACGCATAGTGATAAAGTAAAGCAATTACATGGCGTTTGCATTTCATACATTAAAGAGACAACCATAAGGCTCCTGTCGGTTGCCGATAACTTTTACAAAACATGATCATCTCATACAATAACGTATATCACATCATGTCTTGAACATATCACATCACAACATGCACTGCAAAAACAAGTTAGACGTCCTATACTTTGTTCTTGAAAGTTTTACGCGGCTGCTACGGGCTTCTAGCAAGAACCGTTCTTACCTACGCATCAAACCACAACGGTGTTTCATCAAGTTTGTTGTTTTAACCTTCTTCAAGGACCGGCCGCAGTCAAATTTGATTCAACTAAAGTAGGAGAAATAGACACCCGCCAGCCACCTTTATGCAAAACTAGTTGCATGTCTATCGGTGGAACCGGTCTCATGTGCGTGGACATGTAAGGTTGGTCTGGGACGCTTCATCCCACAATACCGCCGAATCAAAATAAGACGTTGGTGGTAAGCAATATGACTATCACCGCCCACAACTCTTTGTGTTCTACTCATGCATATCATCTACGCATAGACCTGGCTCTGGTACAATTGTTGGGAAACGTAGCATGCAATTTCAAAATTTTCCTACGCTCACGCAAGATCTATCTAGGAGATGCATAGCATTGAGAGGGGGAGAGTGTGCCTACGTACCCTTGTAGACCGAAAGCGGAAGCGTTTGACAACGCGGTTGATGTAGTCGAACTTCTTCTAGCTCCGACCGATCAAGCACCGAACATACGGCACCTCCGAGTTCTGCACACATTCAGCGCGATGACGTACCTCGCCTTATTGATCAAGCAAGGTGTCGAGGAAGTAGATGAGTTCCGTCAACATGATGGCGTGGTGATGGTGATGGTGAAGTGATCCGCACAGGGCTTCGCCTAAGCACCGCGAGAATATGACCGGGGGTGTAAACTGTGGAGGGGGGGCGCCGCACACGGCTAAAAATAGATGTTGTGTGTTCTGGGCGCCCCCTCCCCACGTATATATAGGTGGGAGGGGAGGAGAGGCAGCCATGGGGCACCCCAAGTAGGAGGAATCCTACTTGGGGTCCTCCCCAATTCGACCTCCCCCTTTCCTTATTTCCGGAGGGGGAAAAGGGAAGAGGAAGGAGAGAAGGAAAGGGGGGGCGTACCCCTCTTTCCCTTCTCCACCCGGCCTCCTTCCTTGGGGGGGGGGCACCCCTTGTGGGCTGGTGTGCTCCCCTCGGGGGTTCCGGTAACCCCTCCGGTACTCCGATTAATACCCGATACTATCCAGAACACTTCCGGTGTCCGAATACTATCATCCTATATATCAATCTTTACCTCTCGACCATTTCAAGACTCCTCGTCATGTCTGTGATCTCATTTGGTACTCAGAACAACATCCGGTCACCAAATCACATAACTCGTATAATACTAAATCGTCATCAAACGTTAAGCGTGCGGACCCTACGGGTTCGAGAACTATGTAGACATGACCGATACACCTCTCTGGTCAATAAAAAATAGCGGAACCTGGATGCTCATATTGGCTCCTACATATTCTATAAAGATCTTTATCGGTCGAACCGTTATAACAACATACATTATTCCCTTCATCCATCGGTATGTTACTTGCCTGAGATTCGATCATCGGTATCCACATACCTAGTTCAATCTTGTTACCGGCAAGTCTCTTTACTCATTTCGTAATACATCATCCTGTAACTAACTCATTAGTCACTTTGCTTGCAAGGCTTCTTATGATCTGCATTACCGAGAGGGCCGAGAGATACCTCTCCGATACTCGGAGTGAAAAATCCTAATCTCGATCTATGACAACCCAACAAACACCTTCGGAGATACCGTAGATCATCTTTATAATCACCCGATTACGTTGTGACGTTTGATAGCATGAAGGTATTCCTCCGGTATCCGGAGTTGCATAATCTCATAGTCGAAGGAATATGTATTTGACATGAAGAAAGCAATAGCAATAAAACTGAACGATCAATATGCTAAGCTAACGGATGGGTCATGTCCATCATATCATTCTCCTAATGATGTGATCCCGTTATCAAATGACAACTCATGTCCATGGTCAGGAAACCTTAACCATCTTTGATCAACGAGCTAGTCGAGTAGAGGCTCACTAGGTACATGGTGTTTGTTTATATATTCACACATGTATTTATGTTTCCAATCAATACAATTATAGCATGAATAATAAAACTTTATCATGAATAAGGTAATATAAAATAATAACTTTATTATTGCCTCTAGGGCATATTTCCTTCATGTGGTGCTGCGGGTTGATGACGAGCATGAATAGCAGGGGGTAGATAGGCCCCTGCGTCAACCCAGGGCCAAGCTTGGTGGAATCGTTAGGCGCCCCATTCAGCAGAACACGCGACGAAGCCGAGGGCAGCAGTGTCGAAGCCCAACCTATGAAGTGAAGTGGGAAACCAAGGTGTCAAAGCAGTTCGAGGAGGAAGGACCACTGACCCGAGTCAGAGGCTTTTTCTAATATCAAGTTTGAAGAGACACCAGGGTTTTCCAATGGTAGAAGCGGCTCGCGAGATTGCGCACATACATGAAGTTGTCGTGGATGCATCTTTTTCGAATGAATGCACGTTGGGCGTGCGAGACGAGCTCATTTGTGTGAGGGGCAAGTCGATTGGACATCATCTTAGCAATTAGCTTAGCGACGACATGGATAAGATTGATGGGGCGGAAGTTTCAGCAATGTCCTCAACATTCTTCGGAATGAGAGGAATAGTGACGGAGTTCAACCAATGAAAGTGAGTGGCATGAAGATCAAAGAAATGGTTGATAAGAAACATGATGTTCGGCTTGATAATATCCCAACAGGCCTTGGGAAAGGCACCCAGGAATCCATCGGCCCGATGGAAAATGCATTATGCTTCTCTCCCTTGGTGAATGATATGTATCACTTATTGCGATACATATCATCGTGATCGCCCACTAGCGTTCTTTAGGCCGACCATTAGGGGCATGCGAGCGAGCGGTTGCGGCAAGACAGCGAGCGGTTCTCTGAACATGTAGAAGCTTCTCATTCGGTTTTCGAAAGCTTTCGGGACTTTTTTCCGACGGTTTTTTAGGTGGTTTTCTGATTTTTGTCTTCCTTTTCCCCTTTTTTTTCTTTCTTTATTTCAATGTTCTTTTTCATTTTCCATTCTTTTATTCGTGAACATCTTTTTGAATTTGACATTCTTTGAATGCATGGACCGTTTTTGATTTAGCGAGCATTGTTTTGAATTTGAGAAACATTTTTTGAGTTTGTGATTTTTAAATTCATGAACAGTGGAAATTTTTTTAGTGAATATTTTTAAATTTTTTGAACATTTTTAAATTCATGATTATTTTTGACAATTTGTGAAGTTTTTTAATTGAAGAAGAATTTTTTAGAAGGCTAAACAATTTTTGAATTAGCATTTTTTTATCTGATTTTTTTCAAATTCATGAACATTATTCATATCCAGGATTAATATTCTGACTACTTTAACACTTATCAAATTCCTGAACAGTTTTTAAAATCATGAATATTTTTTGGATTTGTGATCATTTTTCAAATTAATGATTTTTTAAATCCATGAACAATTTTTCACACTGTGAACATTTTTTAGTTCACAAAGTTTTATGAAAACTATACAACCTTTTCTAAGTCACGACATCTTTTTATGAAAGGAAAAAAATCCCATAGATCCTACCTATCAAAAATTAAATACCATATTGTTTATAGAAAAATTAGGAGGAACAAAGAATCAGAGTCTTATGGGCAAGGACAGTATTTCTAAAAAAAATAGACAAGGACAATATTTTTTTAGGGGCATAGCTAAACTTTATTGTTCATAGTTCACATGAAGTGGTATATAAAAGGATAATGGGGATGGATGAACCATAGATGTCGCCCCTGATCAAGAGTGTTCGAAACCTAGCTCTATCTTCATCAATGTTTGATGCCCGACCTTCAAGAGTAAACTTACAATTAATTAAACTAGCTCGCTGTTTAATCTCGCTAATGATACAACCATAAGTGCTACTAGTTCCTCTTTCAATGTCATTTACCACCTGCTTTGAATTGAAGGCAATTATAACATTTTAAATCATCAAGTCTTCTGCCAGAGCCAAAGCTTCTCTATATGCCATCGCGTCGAGTGTGGTTGCATGGATGATTCTCCGAAAAAACAGAGAGGAGCTGCCCAAATAACATCCATCATCATTTCGGCACATTGCGGATGTCGCTCCTCTCAACTCAGACTTTTACACGCTTGCATCGACATCGATTTTTGCGTAACCCCGGGGTGACTCCCTAGGCCTCAAGGACAGTATTCCTAATACTACACTACGCTACAGAACGTAGGGATGAGAGCTAATGGCGGGCCCACCCTACTCCAGCAAAACCTGAGCTAGTGCTTGTATCGCTACGTGCGATGCATATCAGCGCCCCTCTCCCCTTTATTTATTAGCGGGTGCCCTCTCCCTTTGTGCACCGGAAAACCATGTGCGGATGGAGGTGGCCTGGTTTGACAAAAAAACATGACGGCCTTCACAAGTGTTGTATCTATCTCTACTACTAATAAACAATCAAACGTAAACTTCTTTAAACGCACCTCACAAACGTACACGAACCCATTACCACCGCAGGATTAGGCTCGTTAAACTTAATCCAACCGCTAGCCTTGATCTAATCCGTTTTGTGTGTGCACTTAGCAATTTAGGTTGGCTGACCATACTCCACCAAAAGAAAAATATCTAACTTCACACCCACCGACCCACGTCGTCGGATCCCTACAATCATGCACGTTAAAATAGAAACTGTCATCGTTTGCCTTTGTGATCCATTCATTTCAAGCCCTGGAATCACGCTCACAAAAAAAAACTACAATACGCCATTCAACACACCGAAACAATCTAGAGGAGGAGTCTTCAATCTCGACCAACGCGGCCATGGATTTGTCCAGCTGGGACTGGGGCGCCGTCGGAGATGTACCAGACCGCACGGCAGCTGCTGCTCTCGGAACGCGACGGCGTGGTCCGCATCGAGGCGACGACGGTGTTAGGGTTATCCCTAAACATCCGAGTGGCGACAACGACTAATGTTAAGCAGCGATGGCGGCGAAGGTGGCGAGCTCCGGCAGGCCGGGCGGGCAGCGTGTGCAGCATCGCGGAGGCTTGTTATGGGGTGGTCGAGGCGGCTCATAGAGGAGCTCGCGCTCTGCAGCCATGGCATGGCCACGCCGGCAATGGGCTGGCCGTTCTCGCCGCGACACGGCGGACAGCGGGTGGGACTCTGGGATGACGGCGACCAGGAGGCCGGGGCTCGGCGCATCACCCGCGCAGGCGCATGACCAAGGCGGTTGACACCTTGCGAGACCAGAGACCGGCCCTGGCGTAGCAAACACCAGTTTCTGCCTCTCTCAAACCGTGTGTAAGATTCAAGACCCTGTTCATTTATTTGTTGAAATTTGGTGCGTCTGCGTGTTTTTGTTCTTGCCATGTTTCATGGCCCAGTTAAAGAGGCGATATGAGTTTTTGTATTGGCTGTCCGATCGTCGCAGTCGCACCTTCTTGAATGTGTTGGTTTGATGCTCGCGGACACTTGTGGCCTGCAAATTCTTTCAGTTCATGGGGAGATGGATGGGATTTTCTAATTTGACTCAACAATGTGTTCTGTTAGTTCTCTGTACAATTGGATCAACTTGGTAACCTAAGAATGATGTTCTGGTTATCCTTGCAAAGTATTTTTCTTGTTTCTGTACTCCATTTGTACTGGAAAGTACGTACCTATTTTACAAGGAATGCTCTACCATTTTCTAGGTGGAGCTGGAAAAGGGGAGCTAGATGACACACATTCAGGGGAGCAAGAAGAGGATGATCAGAATTCCGAAGAGGAGCTTGGAGGATCACAGCCTGGTAACTTTTCTTCTCTATGATGTTCATGAGTGACCAAGGAAACATCCCAAATGACATCATTTCATAGGAAACCTCGAGACAGTTGCTGGATGTCAAGAGAACGTACCACAAACCACCACAGGACTACCATGTCTTCCGGTGTCCAGTTGGCAGTTGCTTGTCCGACATCATTAGGACGTGAGGTGAGAATGTTGTACCTATGAGTTTTTACGCTCTTCAATCAACCATGAAATGAATGCGCACTCTATAATGCAGTACATTCTCTTGTGCTCGGTTCAATTTCAGACGGCTTGAGTGTACCCGACCTCCCAAATGGCCTATTACCATAGACTCCACAAAATATTTTTTTTGCTTTCAATTGACTATCACATGATATTTGGGAGTTAAATTCTCAAAAGTTTCCATTAAGCTTGTTTACTGCCCCAGTCGTCCTGTGTTTGTTTATTTCTTCACTATATAGTTTCTTAGAGTGGAAACCATATTTTGCTTCATCAGCATTACTATTCAAGAATCCACGCTCAAGTTAGATGAATGTTACAAATCGTCCATCATACCTTAATGCTACCTTTTTTGATTCTTATTCTTGTTCGTGGATTGGTTTGTGATTCTTATTCTAATTTCCAATCTTATTTTCTGCTCCAATATCTGACATTTTCCTTCTCACCACGTCCAATATGAACATATTTGAAAAGAAGCGGTGCGCTGAGTTGTTGATACAGTATTGTTATTTCTGCATGATAAAGAATATGGTATGTTCCCATTTACTTGTATTGTTCTTCCATAATAACATAATTGTTGTCCATTAGAATTCTTTGTGTTTTGCCATTTAAAGGTTTCTCTTGGAATATGAGGTTCCAGTATAGTAGCTGCTGAAAGAACATTAATATAGCTATGAAATAACAAAGTACTGAATAAATTACCATATCCAAGTGCTCCATGAGTGAATAACAGAACGATGCACTGGCAAAATGAAAATGTTTTGTTTGGATTCCAAGCAAGAAAATAGCTGGTCCCTATTATAAATCATAAATTCTCTATGGTTTTCATAATTTTGTGCTTATATGCGAGTCTTGGGAAGTGTTCATCTTATAGTATAATGTACGTCCATGTTATATTATAGCATCTGCACTATCTCATTGAATTTGTTTCTCCCGGTAAAACACATGACATTCAGGCTTGAGACTTATAAGGAAGGGGAGCGAGTGATACACACTACTAAACCCTTGAGAAGAACCATTTAAATAATTAGTTCCAATTTAGTGAAGTGAGTTGCTTCAAATTTTTACATGATAAAGAGTATTGAGAATGTAAACGTGATTAGCGTGGTGGTATTAATGTCATGTGGTGTGGATATGAACAACCAAAATAGATGTTCCTATGTACTCTGCAACAATGGTGAATGCAAATATACTAAACTGGTACCTCCACAATGTCACCATATATAGTACAAGTTACCTACTTATGAACTACTATGTCACAGGTTGATCTCCCATGTTGATTTGCTTTCTTTGATAGTTGTATGTTAGAACTCAATGTTGCAACAACAAAAAATCTCCTAACAAAATATATATTTGGTTTCTGCAGAAAAATTCCTTGTGTATAATGGAAGTGGATAAGTGATAACTATTCTTGCCTAAAGGTGCTTTGTCTCAACCTGTGCAACACAGGCACATTGTTGATTTTCCCTTGCAGAATCTTTGTAAAATATATTATTTTCATTTTTCTTGTATCAGGATCGAGCATGGAGGTGTCAGTCCGGCATGCGAGTGTTTATGGCATTCCAACTTTTGACATTACTTTTATTTCTAGGACCCTGATAAGTGCCACACGTGTGGCACGAAGCAATTCCCTCCTGGCGTTTTTTATGGCAAGGTTAATTACTTGGGAATTGCAACTTTTTGTTTGGATGGGAAGTTTCAGTTTTTTTAAGGCATGGCAAATTTAGTTGTAAAAAAAGTCAGTGTGGTGTTACTTTGTGCCACATGTGTGACATTTATCATTTGGTGGTGAAGATCTTCTTTTGACAGTTTTTGACATCACAAGCTTTTGACCCTTTTTACAACCAACTTTTGACACCACTATATATTGTTGCACCACGGTATAGCTTCTGCACATTCGTTCATATTTCGGCATATCCTACATAACGTGGCAAATTTTATCCAAAAAAAATGAGTTAAGAGGATGATTATACGGACGATCCACTTAGCAACTGTGTTTATTTAAATATTATTGTCTCATAACTAAGATGTACATAGAAGTTTACTCTTGTGGCCATACATGTGTTGCACGTGCACACTTACTAGTCTCTCTAAAAAACGAGTTTTGCATCTCGCGACGACCATATATCACTTACTTCGGTATATACGCACCGCTCGCATCCTGCATTCGCAGTGGCACGAGAACAGGGTCCCTCGGCCTCTGAAGAAAGTGTTGCCTCGACGGTCTCTCCACTGGATCGCCCCCCCCCCCCCCTCGAGGTATGTCGTCAAAATTTGTTCTCTTTTTAAAACAAATATGTTTTGTGTTTCTTTAACTGCGGAAAACCCCCAAAAAACACTAGTGAAGAAAATAGCCAACCACTCGCTACTCTGCTCGACCTGCTACAACTCCTAGAGTTAATGGGTCGGCACGGTCGCTCGATTCCACGCAGGTGATCGGCAATTTGACGCAGCTACTAGATTTGGCTTATTAATTTATCTATGGGGGAGGGGGGGTCTAGGTTAGTATGAGACCACTGCTGGCGTCACCTCAAATGATGGACGAAATGGACCAGCTCATCAATTGCGATGCGAGTGGTTTTGTGAAGTTTCTAAGGATTGTTGTGGAACTTTTTATCCGGATCCACATGATTTTATCTCTTCAGTATTTTCTGTGTTCTTCTTTATTTCTTTTCCTGGGTCCCCCCTTTTTTGGGGTTTCTACTTCTTTTTAATGTATTATAGATGAACATTGTATAAATACCGGATGAACTTTTTTCAAGTACGCAACGATAAGAAACATAGATTGGTATTTTTTATAAACAATAAACATTTCATAAGTACATGATGAACATTTATAACACATAACATAAATACATGATAAACATTTTTTAATTCATGATGAACATTTTTTAAGATGCGACGATTTTTTAACACAAACACGACAAATGTTTCTTTCTTGTTTTTCTTTCCCATCCCTTTTGCACATTTTGTGTTTTCTTTCTTCCTGTTTTTTTATTTATGTTTTGATTATTTTTTTTGAAAAATCCATGATTTTTTATAAAATGTTTGAAAACTATTTAAAAATTACAAAACCAATATTTAAGCATGTGAATCTTATTAAAAAATTGGATGAAAATTTGTAGGAATATGTGTCAATTTTTTATTATATGAACATTTTAAAGATGTGTGATTTTTATGATTACATTATTTTTTTAAAACACACATGAATTATTTTGAAGTACTTGAACTTTTTGAAAATATATGAATATTGTTCAAAATGGTTGAATTGAACAATATTACTACACAATATATATTTCAAAATTACTCAATATTTTAAAAATGTTAAACCTTTTTTCATATTTAACAACATTCTTTTAATAAACCCTGATCATTTGTTTCAAACACTCAATTTGTGTAATATTTGATGAACGTAGATTTTTATATATGCAATGAGCAAACTTTTACACACATGATGACATTTTTCTTAAATGATCATTTTATATTTTTGAAGTATGTAATGAACAAATGTGTAATAGAACATGAAAACTTCTAAATACGTGATGGGTAGTTTAGTAAATGTTTATTTTTTGAAAAATTGAAGTAAAATAAAATATTTTTGATATATAAATTACATAATATTTCAGATGAAAATTTTCATATATAGAGAATCTACACTACCTACGAGTATGTACATATTTGTGTGCTGATTGGTTCTTTTTTCTTCTTTTTTTGTGAATACGCAAGGTATACGTATCTTTTCATTGATAAAAGAAGAGAGAATGAGTACAAGTGAGGTGCAACACATTCACGAACGCGAGGCGTGAACACGGTGACCAAAATAGAAAAAGAAGAGAGGCAAGGTGCTTGGCCCGAACAGGCAAACTACACAGCTAAGCCCACTAACTAAAGATGCGGTCCAAACCAACGTAAACTTAGACAACCACGAATCCAGCACCACAGACACCGTGAGCACGCAAGACGACACCTTCAGGAAGAAAAACAACATCGTGGGCACCATCGTCGTCCAATCTGAAGAATCAGACCTAGGGTTTCCCCTGGAGCCCGAAGATGGGTGCAGAGAGAGGCCATGATAACGCCTCGAGGGAGGGCACGTCACTTGCGAGTGTCGCCGTCGCCAGCATAGGCAAGCCGAGTAGGGATTTCTCCCTGGCTTATGTCTGAGCAATCACAAAGCCATTGGACCGGAACCGAGAGTCGGAACACGCCCTTGTTTTTTCTCCATGGCATGCTGAATTAAACATCCAAGCTTAACCATGTGCTTGCTGCTCCAGCCCATGTGAGCGACACGACGATACAATTCGTTATAAGCTATATACGCACGCCTCATGGGGAGCCCCAATTTCTCGCTTGACGCAAGCCGGGAGCAAAGCTCTAACTGAAGGGCGGGCGAGCTGGGCTGGCCCATGAGCGCGGGAGGCCACAAGCTCTTTTCCTTGTTTTTTTATGTTTTCTGTTTTCTTTTTTAATTTTCTTTTTGTTCTTTTGTTTATACTATAAAATATTCAATATATTTTTCGATCGCGTATATAGTAATGTTGAACAAGTATTTGAAAAATGTTGATCATGTATATAAAAATGTTAAACAAGTATTTGAACAATGTTGGAAAATATTTGAAAATTTTAGAACAAGTATTTGAAAAGATGTTGAATAAATATTTGAAAAATGTTGAACAAGAATTTGAAAACAAAATGTTGATCATATATATATATATATATATATATATATATATATATATATATATATATATATATATATATATATATATATATATATATATATATATGTTGAACAAGTATCTGAAATAAATTTGAGAAAATATTTGAAAAATATTGAACAAGTATCTGAAGAAATGTTGAACAAGTACTTGAAACATGTTGATCATGTATATAAGAAATGTTGAACGAGTATTTGAAAAATGTTGACAATATTTGAAAAATAAATGTTGATCATGTATATAAAAATGTTGAAAAAGTATTTCAGAAAAATGTTGAACAATTATATTAAAAAAATTGAACAAGTATTTGAAAAAAATATCGATCATGAATACAAGAATGTAGAATAAAAAAAAGAACAAAAAACGGAGAAGAAAAAAGAAAAAAGAAAAAAAGGGAGAAAACCATCTCGCATTAATTGATCATCAGTAATAAAACCTTGGACGCGAAACATGTTGATCATCTATTTATCGCTCTTAGTGTGCAATGCTAGATAAATGGGGTAGGCCCAGCCAGCTAGAAGCGTCCCCTTGGAAAGCCAACATGTGTAGCGATCGTGCGTCTTCTATATAGGTCACTGACGTACATCTTTTTTTCATACGTTCGTTTTTTTGACATTTATTCATATTTCTGAAAACATTTTACATACATACATTCCTACGCTTACTTTTAAACAATTAAAACAGTGAATTTGCAAAATGTTAATGCAGTGTAAATAAATTTTAGCATAAACTTTAAAAAATGTTAACAACATTCAAATCAAATGTTGGTGACATTTCAAACTGTTCACGCGTTTCTAAAAAAATGTACATGATATTTTCAACTAATATTTATACAGTGTAACAAAATATTTGTGTAATTCAAATAAACATTTAGTACCATTCAAAATAATGTACATTATATTTATCATACTCTATAAGGAATATCTAGAAAGTGGAGAGCTTTTGTTACATTCAAATAGAATAGCTGGCATAAATGTCAAGGAGTGAGGCTATCCATAAAGGAGCCAAATGAAATAAAAATTTCATCAGCAGAATTTGTTGGACAACTCTGTTAATCATCTATTTACTTATTTACTTATGTCGATGAAGAATAAAAGTATAGCTATATTTTATTCTCCTTTTTGACTCAATAAAGTACTATCTAACTAATAGGGGCACACTTGAGGTGCGAGCTGTTTCTTGTTGTGCCAGAGGAGTAGGAAAAAATGTTACGAGTTTCAAAAATATATTCATCACATTTTTTAAATGTTTATACAAAAAATAATTCTCATAGTTAAAAAAATGGTTTTATCATTAAAAAAACGTTTCAAAGTGTATTTGATTTTTAAATGATATTTAAATAAGTTCTAAACATGTATTTGAAAAAATGTTAATCATGTAAAATTTTAGATGTGTATAAAAAATTATTTTGGCTGTACACAAAAAAGTATGATGTGTATTGATACATATAGTCTTCAAAGCAAATGTTTTTTAAAAAATCTTAAACATCTGTTGAAAAGTGTTAAACTTGTATAAAAGAAATATTCCTGATGTAGACAAAAAGTCTACAGTGTGTATGGAATATGTTGACATCTGTTCAAAAAAGTTAAAAAGAAAAAGAATTGTTTTAGAAAACCGGGAAACAGTGAAACCCGATGAAAAGGTTAAAAAGGAATAAGGAAATGCAAATACAGAAGAAAACCCTAGAGAACCGAGGCAAAAAAGTTAAACCCTCTAAAAACACCATAGTAAAAAACTCGTGCACAGGTACAGTATTGGGCTCGGCCAAATACCGTCGCCCCATATTGTTTTTACTTGAAAAAACATTTCTGAAAAAAAAAACTTGCCGCCACCCCTAAAAAGAAAATCTTGTGTGTTAAAAAAAACTTGCGACCGTGTGTTTCATAGATAGAAACTAGTTACCGCGTGTAAAAGTCAAGGAAGTGGATCGAGTTGATCAGTTTGACCACTAGGGACAAAAGGGGTGGTTCATATGATAGATTAAACTGGAGGGAACGCGGCAGGGTGAATGCAACTTGGCAACTTTTGAATTACCGCGTACGCGTGGAGTGCGACCACGGCGATCTCGGACAAACCAACAGCGAACTTACCACGCCAGTGCGCCGGACAATCTGTCGGTGTTTGGTCCCGCGCCTCCGCCGGCAAAATTTCGTGTTTTGACTTTTTTTGGAAAGTATTTCAGGATCTGATTCCTCCTGTTTGAAATTTTTTTGAGATTTGACCCTTTTGCCTACCGCCAGGGCCTCTGACGATAAGGTTAGATAGCCTACCGCCACGACCCATGGCGGTAGGAAACTTATCCACGTCAGCGCGCGGAGACGGCGCCGTCCCCCTCCGTCGCACCCTACCGCCAAGGCCCCTGGCGGTAGGGTCCGGGCAGTTATTTGCCCCGGAGCCCCCGCGCCCTTCCCTTCTCCCCACCCCTCCCCCTCCCCCCCGTCGGCAGTTCTTGTTTTTCTCCCTCAAGTCGCCCCTCTCTCCCTCTCTCATCTCCTCCACTCCCCCCCTTGGATCTTCACCGATTCTTCACCGTTTTGGTGGATCGAGATGGCCCCGAGGAGAGAACCGTAAGCTCCTCCGATCCCTCCAATTAGTTTTTGCAAACTTGCTACCGATTCGACGCATTATTTGCTTGAAATTCCTCATGTTTTTGAACTAAGATTGATTTTTTTTCACCTAAGATTGATTGTAGTTGTAGTTCTTAGTTCTTTAATAAGTAGTGGTATTGGATATGTACTCTAATCAATAGTTCATATGTTAGTGTGAAGATGAACCCTAGTTCATAATTTTTTTTGTTAAAAAAACTATGATGTAATGTTGATAAAGGGATGAACCCTAGTTTGATGATGCATGTGATATGATGATATGATCTAGTGTGAAGATGAACCCTAGTTTGATGATGCATGTTGATATGATGATATGAAGATGTTGTTTGGAAAATTTTGTTTAAAAATATGAAGCTATGATGTATGTTGGAGGTTTTTTTTGATATGATGCATGTTGATATGATTTGATCCATCATGTGTAGTAGATGTTGTTGGAGGAATATTCTTAAAATTTTATCTTGATATGATTTCAGTTCATTGTTTGTTTATGTATGCTTATGCTTATGGTGCTTTTGTTTATGAAACTCTATTAAGGCGGCCACCTCTTGCGGACAACATCGCCCACGGCATTGCATGCTGGATCGGGCATTCGAAAGGGTCATCGTGCCTGCTTTCATAGAGAACGGAGAGGTAAGTGATATGAAAGAAATTTTGATCAAAGTTCTCGGATTGATGAAAATGATTTCCTAACTTTTTGGCGTTCACTTTTTGACAGACGCCCAGCCACTGCGCATGAGGGGTCACGGGGGTTCATGGGCATATGGACTACGATGAGCGCCACGCTACCGCTCTTCAAGAGAGCCCGTCTGTTGGTTTTCGTGCTGCAGTTCAAGCGTCGGCCGCCGACGCTTGTCCACGCGGCTCTCACAGCTACGATTGACCGTTGGAGACCGGAGACCCATTCTTTCCATCTGCCATGCGGGGAGATGACGGTGACCCTAGAGGATCGGGGATGATTACCGCAATGCACATCGAGGGTCATGCACTCACCGGTCGAGTGGAGAGGGCCAAGCTGGCGAGAGGGTCACCACCCTTATCGGGCGATCGCCCGGTGCCAAGAGTAACCGTACATCCGGTGTGCCGTTGATCTGGCTCTCGGAGCACCGGAGGACATGCCCCCAAGGCGCCGATGAGGCGATTGTGGAGTTGTACGCGAGGGCCTATCTATGGTATATTCTCTCGGAGGTCGTGTTTCCAGACAGTCCGGGAACTCTGCCAACTGGGCGTATATGTTCTTCCTAGCGGACTGGGATGCATGGTACAGTTGGGGACGGCATCTCTCGCCTACCTATACCGTTCGGTAAGAGAGTGTCTAATTGCGTACCTACCTACGAAAGTGTGTCCATGAAATTTTCTTATATCTGATCCTTATTTGATGTTTTGCAGCTTGACGACGCAAGGCAGAGGACAAGAGACAAGTCCAATATGGGTGGCTTTGTCTGGGCCTTCTCCATTTGGATGTGGGAGCTTGCCGTGGGGCGTCCGGAGAAGTTGCCAAGACGCCCATGGGAAGACTATGGCGAAGAAGGCGACGAGACTCGAAACCCCACCGTAGCTTACGAGTGGGACGTTGTCAAACTACACGGGCCTAAACAAGACTTCGTACAAGACCTACACCAACGAGTTGGACGCTTTGACACATACACAGGTATATGAACTCGCCCAACACCTTTCTCTTTGATTCCGTTATTGACCGAGAGTGTGAACTTACCAAGGTATATGTAATAGGTAATCTGGTGGCCGTATCGACAAGAACGAGAGTGGGACTTTGATCTGAACGTGATGTGCGATGCGCGGACCGTGGTCTCTGGCGGTGCATCGTGCCCATGATCTGTGTGTACGCCGTCGAGTGGCATTTGCCACAACGCTGGCCACGCAGTTTGGGATTTATCAGCATACCCCACCGGGCCAGCCCACCGATACCGGCGGGCACGCGCTCCACCTATGAGCTCTTTGTTCTCCGTGAGATTATCATGTTTCTTGTTGCTTATGATGATCTCATTGCGCTTATGATGATTCTTGTGCCAATCGCCTTGCGGCATGAGCCGCGTAAGAATCGATCGATCCTGATCGGGAGAGGAGCATAAGACTCATGTGACGGAGTGGAACCGACGGAGGTGGCGTAAAGACGTGGAGAGGAGAGTGACTAACTGGGATGATTACAGGCCGACACATGAGGTGGTACGATGATGGCCGAAGCACCGTCTTCGCCTCGTGCCTCGATGGACGGCGGAAGACATCGCGAGCTGGAGTGAGTGACCCGATGAACAGGCATACTGCATCGCATCGAGACATGCACAAAGTGGATTTAGGGAGTTTGCACCCCTCATCAACAGAGTGGTACGTTTGAACCGACGGTTGTATTTAAAATATTTTATTCGGCCAACGTGGATCGACTTATGCCGTTGCAGCAGTCCGGTGAGCTGAACAGATGCATCTTTGAAGCCTCAGATGCACTAGGTCATCTTCCGGGAGCGCATAATCTGAGACCAGAGTCGGGGGATGATGAATGTACAATTTTAGCCTCCTCGAACAGATGCATCTTGTTCACTTGCGATCGGTCGATCTGAACTTATTATGACCTTGCTTCATTGTGAGTGCAGAAGTTCGTGCAGCGTTGTCGCAAGCTGGTAGGGCTGCTTGGGTGTGCTGGAGCTGGGTCAGTTGAAGCTCATCAGCCTGTAGCCACACAGGGTATCATCGGCTCATCGAGCCATGCTCCCTCGTCGTCTAGGTTGGTTGGGGAGGAGGAGGATGAGGAGGAGGAGGAGGAGGAGGAGGAGGAGGAGGAGGAGACCATATATGAAGAAGGGGAGGAGGAGGGTGAGAGCAACGGGGAGGAGGAGTACGATGAAGATTATGGACCTCCAAAGAACTCAAACGTCTCAAGCATCTCATTGCCGAAGAAGAGGAATCTGAAGACGAAGGATTTGCTGAGTCCGGAACCTTTCCAGAGACCGGTTCCTCGACGGCCCAAGAAGAAGACCGAAGAGAATTGTTCAAAGAGTAATGAGGACCGTACCTCCAAGAGGGGAAGGAGCAACTGATTATGCTCTTCGATAGTTGGCTCTTTTAGTTTGGTTGAACTTCGTTTGATTGAACTTTTCTAGTGGTTATGAAGCTACGTGGAACTATGTGTTTGCTATTTGTGGATCTATGTGTTTGCTATTTGTGAAACTATGTGGAACTCCGTTTACTAATTAGTTGAAGTTCGCTTTGAAATGTTCTATGCACTTCAAATTTGTTAATGTGTATGTGATGCCCAAGTTTAATTGTTTGAGATATGTGATATTGTTGTCATATTTGTGAAACTTGCTATAATATTACTGTCATATTGAATTTGAAAAGAAGCAAGCAATCGAACTTAAATTCATAAAACACAGGACCCTTATCACAAGGACCCCGGCGGTAGGGTCGACAGCCTACCGCTGTGGCACTTCAATTCTTCGTTATAGAATCATTACACTTTGAAAAAACAAGACCCTACCGCCATGGGCTCTGGCGGTAGGGTCGCACAGCCTCCCGCCAGGCCCTTCAATTCTTCGTTCTGTAAACATTACATCGAGACCGGACCCTACCGCCATGGGCTCTGGCGGTAGGGTCGCACAGCCTACCGCCAGGGCTCCTGGCGGTAGGTGCTTAACCACGTTCAACGCAGTCAAACGGCCGCCGTCCCCCTCCGTCGCACCCCTACCGCCATGGGCCGTGGCGGTAGGCTATCTAACCCTACCGCCGTAGGCCCTGGCGGTAGCAAAAGGGTCAAATCTCGAAAAAATTTCAAACATGGGTCAAATCCTGAAATACTTTTCAAAAAGGGTCAAAACACGAAATTCGGCCACAGGGAGTACATTTGCTCTGTGGACTTGTCACCACTCGCCACACGGTGCCCGAGGTCAAGAGATCAACTAGAATTCAGCAATGCGCTAGTGGACAAGTTGAACCTGCGAAGAGCCAACCAACTCTTGACGACTTACCTAATCACACTCACGTAGGGGTACTGCTCCTACGTGTAGGAGTATCTAGCTGGGTGTTATGTGGTGTTTACTCAACTATTAAGTGCGGTCAATGATGTGACCAGCACCAGCAGCCTGGCTGCTGGCATGCATACTAACCCTAACCCTTGCGTTGCGTATACAGTTCTTGTCGACATCAAAGTTACGATAGTGCAAACTAATTAAACTTTCACCGACGTTTTCTCCTCGTTTGTCAAGGGAGTGTCAGGCCAGCAGCTAGCAGGCAGGCAGGACAGAGCCAGAGCGCATGCCATGGTGAATTAGCTTCCATTCAAATGCCGAAACAAGGTGAGTGGATGCGTTGCGGCGCCGGGAGTTACTACAAGCCAAACTCAAACTAGCTAACGTCTGACGAATGCCTAAAGTTTGTCACGTCCACATGCATGCATGATCGCAGTCATGCTATACATCGTTCTTTTTTCGAATAACTGTGTGTATATCGCTCATAGGTTATTGGCCAGTTGGGATTATTAGCTACCTGTACACCAGGTTCCAAAATTTTCTTTTCAGTTCAGAAAAAAATTAGAATGTCAAAACTTCGGACACAATCTAAACTATTTCCAAACCAAATTTAAAATAGCAAAACAATGTGGATATTGATATATCTATTCTCAAAGAATATATCTGAAATTGATTTTAGACCATCATTTAATCCTTACAAAGAGTTGAAATTATATGGAGTAGTAATTAACTGAGCTTAATTATCTCAAACCTCCTTGCATATGCGCATGTCTTGGGGGTATCTTGTTGCGCCCATTTATTTTGCTAATTTCCTTAAGATAACACAACTACTAGGAGTATAGGACCGGTGAAGAAAATTAGTTACAATTACGCATGGTGTCCTGTTTATTTTGCACGATTAAATGATTCATACACAATTACGTATGGTGTCCCTTTCACTTACCACCTACAACACATTACAGTCCAGTACATTGCAAACTAATAAGAACATCGATCTAATCTCCATACACTATATGCAAACCATCTACTCATATACTAGGGCAAACCATCAGGCACACAGACGTAGTTATCATATGGGGCCTGCACTCATACGGGGTCTTTAGTCATCTTGCGTAGAAACGGCAACCACGCCCACAGTTCAGCTAGTGCATGACAAAATTAAAGGAAAAAATAGTCAGTCACCAGTAGTCATCCACCAGTTCATAACACGGTAACATTGTTTTACTAAGAAAAGAACAAACAAATCTTATAGGCAAAACCAAACTCCTACCACTCGCCGATAGCCTACAATGCAGAATCCTAGCAAGGAAACAGTATATATCGTATATCATGAAGATATAAAGCATTAACATAAAAAATTATTTTTAGTTACAAATAAAGTCGTAATACACCATCAATATGTGATTATATTATGCAAACAATGATTATAATGTATTCAACTATTAATAACTATTGAATAAATACAAACTGGTGGGGGGGGGGGGGCATATGTCCCCCGTCCATGTTGATTTTTTGTTCTGCAGATCAATTTTGTAATAATTTATTTAAATATGTAGATATATAGCTCCGCGGCTGCGTAGGCCGGCGCGCCATGGTGGCCGTGCAGGAGGGCGCCGCCGCGATCCACCAAGGCCGAGCTGCGACTCGGGATACTCCGCTGACGACGACCGAACTCCACGCCCTCGCATGGCTACTCCGCTCGGCACTGCTACCCCGCTTCTGTTCTACAAGGCGGCGTTCGCTCCGTCGTGATGCCCCCGGTCAATCGTCCTTCCCTCCATGCTTTCCTTTGCCTACGAAATCATTGCCCTGGGCTACTTCTCGCCTCCCCTCCAGCTTCCTCGTCGCGTCCCATCCGTCCTACGCGACTCCGCGCGTAGCCGCCGGCGAGTGCTTCCGCTGCTCCGCGATGTCGTCGGACTAACCGCCCTCATTGCATCCCCTCCATCCTGCATGACTACGAGCACAACCGCCCTGCACGACCACGACTCCGCGTGTAGCCGCCGGAGAGCGCGTGCTCTGCTCTCTGTTGGGATCCGGTTTATGCAAAAATCGTTTATGGGAAAACGAGTACTAGTAGTTTCTCCATATACCCGAAATTCCGGATTTTGCAAACCAAGTTTTTGTGTTCACTGATTAGCTCGAGTTGCCAAATGGGATTTTAGTTTGTTAGACCGTTTCCTTGGTTTGTGGAGATCCCGTTTTGTTGTGCCCATTTGTTTTGCTATTTTCGTCAAGATAATAATAACACAACCAATGGACCCAATGAAATCCCAGCCGCCCGTTCATGCATGCATGTGTGGAGCTTATCCGCAACTATGGGATAAAAAGTGAACTTGTTGATAACATTTTCAACAACAAAAATGCACTATATATGGGTCGTTACTGCCTGCGTGGATGCACAACATACGGTAAAAATAGCATCCGGTAAAAAATAACAAATTCACCTGCTGATAGCATGCACTGAGAGAGGGACGGACGAATAATACGTGGACAGCAGAGCTGCACGAGCATCCAAATTAGTCAAAGATGGCATAGAAAAACAAAGATTACGTACTATATATCAGGTTAAATATGCGCTTAATAATCGATCGTCATCAATCTGCCGACGTTGGAAAGAAAAGCCCTACCCATGTCTTTTGATCTTTAGAAGAACACGTTAGCCATATAAACTACATCTTTTGATCTTTAGGACCATATCTATCTATCGAACAAGACCGCCCTTTCCATAATCGAGCTAGGCAGTGCGTATGATGCAAAGTGCCACATCAGTTGGATAAATGCCCGAAGCACATCGGATCGCCGAATCTCCAATCAAGTACGGGGTTAGTGCATGCTTGCGTACGCACCAGCGTCCACATGTTCAAAAGAAGAAGAAAAAAAACCAACCAATGGATATATTCATACATAAATATACCATATCTGTTTATCTGATGACATGTAACAACCCGTGGATGTGTAAGCAGGCACTCAAGCACGTAATCTCCACATAAAAGCGTGCCCTTTCTGATGCTGATACGATCGGCAGGGCCGTCCCTGGACGATGCTGATCGAGATGTGGTGATATATTCGATCATGCATAATAGACTAAGTAAAGATCGGTCGATGAGCATAAATAGGAACGCTCATAGTATAATACTAGTTCGTTATAGGAGTGTGTGATGTAAGCATGTTCGGTTGAGTTGGAGGAATATATTGTGCACACAGATATTGATCGGAGATCGATGATCGGTGCATGTTGGCATAGACTATTGAGAACCCGCCGGAGAATCACGTGTAAAGGCATGACCTGGAGATGCATGCGGCACGCGAGACAAGGATGGATCTCTCCTCTCTGGACGGCTGCTGCAAGTATTTTATGTTACCGTCCACACATGCATGACCAACAGTCGGCCCTCTCTCTCTTTCTCCGTGTGTCTTTTGTATGGAAAGCATGAGCCTGAACGGCCGGAGCTTATGAGGTGACAACACATTTAGGCGCAACGTACACAGATGGATACTTCGTCCGTTTGAAATTACTTGTCATAAAAATAAATGTATCTATTACTAAAATACATCTAGATATAGTCATTTTTTAGACGAGTAATTCCGAACGGAGAGTAGAAATGAGCTGCCGCAACCATATTGATCCATATGGGTCCGCACGCAAATCATGAAGCTACGGTCGTCACCCACGCGCGCCAAAAATAATCTTTCTCATCATATCTATCTAGCTGTCCGTCGACGACCAACCCACGCAGGCCAATTGGCTTTGTGGAAAGCAAAAGCAAAGCTATCTAGCGTACATAAATGTACGCACTGGTCGATCCTATGAAGAAAATGCCCTTTCCAGATTCCAAAAGTTATCCAGGCACATGTTGAGACCAACCAATCGCGAGCGGCATGCTGGGAGACGGTAGCACGGACTATCTTCAACTGATTTGGATGACGAGTTAACAATAGACTAGGTTTGTAGGCATCGTAGCCTATTCTTTATCGCCGGATGTGGCGCTTTGCATACTTATTTTCTTCATTTTTTGCTCGGATTTGAGCTTACTTAGATGTTAAGACTTTGCTTCGATTTCTAATAATATGGCTGCATGCATCGACTGATGCAAGAGGCCGGAGGTATTCCTCCTTTAAAAAAAATGCCGAGACCAACCAATTGAAATTGCCAAAAATATGTACTTCTTCCTTTCGGGTTAAACGGACTATCTTAAAGATAATAAGTACTATTGTATTTGCAAGGCTCACTCTCTTGAAAACCTGTAAATATAGCTATGTCCATTTTAAAATTTGCCAATATTTTGTTTTCAATGTAGAATCAACCGATGCATTAAGGAGTGAGAGTGTCCTTCATGCAGCACTAATATGTTCTTTGGCACCTAGTTAGGTCCTTCTTGGTTGATGTGATTTACAAGATGAGCCCAGTAAACCAAAAATGAGGGAGTATTATAATGGCCGGCTAGGCTTCAGTAGTCGAGAAAATCTCGTCCATGATGTGCCATTGGTTCTACATCACACAAGAAAAAAAAAAGAGAAATATTTAGGCCGTGATTAGAAAAAACTAGTCAATTTTCACATTTTACATGTTAGTTTCGTGATCATGTGACAATATTTTATTCCTTACCTGGTATCCTACGATGACATCTTTATGCCAGATTCATGTGTCAAGATGTATGGATAATGTGCAAGCTAATTAAGTAGTGGACAACTCAGTCCCATATTCTCTAGAGCGTATATCTAATGTGATAGATGAGCAATGTGATGTACCTAGCAACACTTGTCCAGCAAAATAGACACCATTTCATAAAATTTGATGAAACTCAAGGTAATTTTGACATAATTTGGTACTGCCCCAAATTAGTACACGTCCAAGTTGTCTACACGGTCGGTTACCCTGCCCTCGGTTTCTTTCTCACCACGGCGATGCTCTCCACGGCATCGACGAAGGGCCGGTGGCTTTGTGTTCTTGTCGTTCTCTCGGGATGGCGAGTTTAGTTTTTCTGTTCGTGGTTGGTGGTCGCTGCATGTTGCGGGGACGGCAGCAACCTGGACGAATTGGTGTTCCTGAAATGGGGATGATGGCTTGTAGGCGGCGGATCCAGTTCTGTTCCCCGACCTTGTCGACGTGGTGCAGCGGATTCGGGTTCAGGATAGCACGGGGACAATCCCCGGCCGATGCGCCACAATGATATGTGCCTTGCTGCTTGCAGCGGGCTTGTTCTTCGGCTCTAAAAGCCTCTTTGATGATGGTGCGGTCCTGGATCTTGCAACGATGGAGGCTGGGCTTTAGTTCTGATGAGCGTCTCGACGACTCAGAAACTTCATGCAGTCGCTAGTTTCGAAGTGTGCAGAAACCCCAATGAACCTTCTTGTAATCTTCTTTGTTTTGGGGTTTAATCTGCAATGTTTCTAGGAAATCTGTTTTCCCCGGGCACTTTTACTAGTTTTTGTGTGTGTATGTTCTTGTAACTCAGTTATTGTTTATTGAAAGGCACGGTTACTCTAAGAAAAACGTGAAAAATTAGTTGGAGAAGAATCAGATATAGTTCAAATTTCACATGGAGGATTTCCAGCGGTTGTTGTTGCAGGGCTGTTGCGCTTAACTAAATTGCTTTTTTTGTGAGGGTTGCTTAACTAAATTGCTGTAAAAAATCTGAAACTTCGGTACTTCTTTTTCTTTCGGACAAGATAATTCCCACGGCGAGAATGGGATTTCCGCTATGCTCTTGTTCACTTTCAGAGACTGCTCTGAGTTTGCCAGTTTTGCAGCAACCCTTTCACTGAGAACATTTTAGCCGCCTGGCATACATCACGCGGTTCATAGCCAACTTTGCAATAATTCTATTACGGCTCATGGAATGGGCAACATGGACCGGAAAACCATCGGCCGATGGAGGTGGCCTGGTTTGACAAAAAATATGATGGCCTTCACAAGTGTTGTGTCTATTTCTCTCTAAAAAAACGAGTGATGTATCTCGTGAAGGCTATATATCACTTACTTCGGTATATATGCCCCGCTCGCCTCTGGCATTGTTAGCGGTACCGGAACAGGGTCCTCTTGGCCTACGAAGAATGTGCTGCCTTGACGGTCTGTCCACCAGACAGGGTTTACGTCTCGAGCAAGGGAAAGATATGCCCCTGGATCACCCCCCCCCCCTCAGGGCATGTCGTCAAAATATGTTATCTTTTTTAAAACAAATATGTTTTACATTTTTTTGAAAACTCCCAAAAAAGCTAGTGAAGAAAATATTCAACCGCTCGCTACTCTGACCGAACTACTACAACTCCTATAGTTAATGGGTAGCACGCTCACTCGATTCCTTGCAGGTGGTCGACAATTTGACGCAACTACTAGGTTTGGCTTAGTTTTTCTTTTGGTGTGTGTGTTGGGGGGGGGGGGGGGGAGGTCAAGGTTAGTGCAAGCCGCTGCTAGCGGCACCTCAAGCGATGGACGAAATGGGTCGGCTCATTAAGTGCGATGCGAGCGGTTTTGTGAAGTTTCTAAGGATTGTTGTGGAACTTTTTGTCCGGATCCACATGATTTTATTTCTTTTGTGTTATTTATGGTCTTCTTTATTTCTTTTCCACCCCGCCTTTGCGGGGTTTCTACTTCTTTTGATGTACCATACATGAACGTTGTATAAACTAGATGATGCCCCGCGCGTTGTCATGGGAACCGTGTTAAAACCAATGCATAAATACGTGCTTAAAACCAATGAAAAACAAATGTAAGAGTTTTACATATTTAAAATGATAAAACATAAAGAAGTGTGTGTGACAAAATGATGTTTTTTTTGCGGGCGACAAAATGATGTATAAGAGAGAGGAAAATTCCCCCAAAAATGAAGACATGACTGATGAAGTGGCGTTGTTTGAGTTGATAGATTAATGCAAAAATGTAAGTGAGTACATGCATGCGTTGGGAAAAAATACATGCATGACTAGTGAGGTGGGATGATTTGCATTAATGCAAAAAAGTAACTTATGAGCTCATGCTTGACTTCTTGACGCCACACACTTTTGATCGAAAGGCTATAAATAATTGTGGTGATGTGGAAGCACGCATGTGTAGAGAAATCTAATAATGGGGGACTAGCTATTTAGATATAGAAGATATCAGATGAACTTTTTTCAAGTACACGACGATAATACACACTGATTGGTAATTTTTATATACAATAAACATTTCATAAGTACATGATGAACATTTTATAACATATAACTTAAATACATGATACACATTTTTTAAATTCATGATGAACATGTTTGAACACAAACATGAAAAATGTTCTTTCTTGTTTTCATTTTCCAGCCTTTTTTTTCACATTTTGTGTTTCTTTGTTCCTGTTATTTTTATTTCCGTTTTTTGATTCATAAAACTTTTTGAAAAAAACATGATTAATTATAAAATGTTTGAACACTATTCAACGTTTACACCACCAATATTTAACCATGTGATTTTTATTAAAAATTTGATGAAAACTTGTAGGAATATTTGATCATTTTTGTTATCATATGAACATTTTATAGATGTGTGATTTTTATAATTACATCATTGCTTTCTTTTTTTTAACACCACGTTTCATTAATTAACCATCTCGAAACTTACATTAATTACATAATTGTTTTCAAACACACGTGATTCTTTTAAAGTACATGAAGATTTGTGCAAAATACATGAATATTGTTCAAATTGTTTTAAAAAGATTACCACGCAATATTATAAAAAAATTACTAAATAATATTAAAGATGTTCAAACTTTTTTTAAATATTTGACCAAACAATCTTTTAGTAAACCACGATCATTTTTTCAAATACTCAATTTCCCAATATTTGATCGATGTAGATTTATTATATGTGCGATGAGCAAATGTTTTAGACACATGATAACATTTCTAATAAATGATCATTTTATATTTTCGAAGTATGTAATGACCAAATGTGTAATAGAACATGAAAGCTTATTAATACGTGATGGATAATTTTAGTACATGTTTTTTGAATCTTTTAGTCAAAATATTTTTGAAATATAAATTATATAATATTTCAAAATAAAGAGGCTTAATTCAACATGAAATTTTAATATACAGATAATCTACACTACCTACGTACATATTTGTGTGCTGATTGGTTCTTTTTTTTCCATGGCATGCTGAATTAAACAGCCTAGCTAAACCACGTGCTTGCTGCGCTAGCCTGTGTGAGCAACGTGACGATACAATTCGCTATAAGCAATATACGCACACCTTACGGACCGTTTATCTTTTCTTTTTGAGACAATCTCGTGAAGTCTTTTTTAGGGGACGTGAACTCTTTATTAATTCGTCACTATTTACAGGAACGGAAGGAAGATCTTCAGGATAGCCTAACCAAACATGATGGCCACCCCCGAGAGAGAGTGCATGCTTCACTAAATTGTGAGCGTCTATCTATTGCTTGTAGTGTGCAACGCTAGCTAAATAGGCCAGGCCCAGCTTGCTAGAAGCGTCCCCTGGGAAAGCGAACATTGTAGCGATCGCGCGTTTTACATAGGTCACTGACTTACGTTTTTTTTGTCATATGTTCGTTTTTTTCTAAATTTATTCATATATCTGAATTTTTTTACATACATACATTCCTACACTTATTTACAAAAAATCGTTAATTTGGAAAATATTAACATAGTGTAAATAAATTTTTAGCATAATCTTTAAAAAATGTTGACAGCATTCAGAAAAATGTTGGTGAAATTTTAAAACTGTTCACGTGTTTCTAAGAACATGTACATGACATTTTCAACCAATGTTTATACGACGTATAAAAATGTTTGTTTAATAAAAATAAACATTTAGTATCATTCAAAATAGTGTACATTACATTTATCATACTCTAAGGATCGTCTAGGAAGTGGAGAGCTTTTGTTCCATTCAAATAGAATAGCTGACATACATGTTAAGGAGCAAGGCTATCCATAGAGGAGCCAAATGAAATAAAAATTTCATTAGCAGAATTTGTTGGATAACTCGGTTAATCATCTACTTACGTATTTACTTATGGCGACGAAGAGTAAAAGTATCTCTATATTTTTTGTGCTTTTTGACTTGATAAAGTACTATTTAATTAATAGGGGCACACTTGAGGTGCAATCTATCTCTTGTTGTGCCAGAGGAGTAGCCAAAAATGTTACGAGTTTAAAAATATATTTATGACATTTTTTAAATGTGTATATAGGGCTGGAATTTTAACTCAAAACTCGCGAGCTAAACAAGTAGCTCGTGACTCGGCTCGACTCGACTCGAACTCGGTAACTAACGAGTCGAGTCGAGGCGAGTTTTAATCTGAGCTCTTTAACAAAACGAGTTTAACAAGTCAAGCTAACGAGTTACTCGTTTAGCTCATTAAGCTCGTTCATCAGAAGGGACGTGAGACAAGTATCAATATTGATGTAGGTTATCGTCATTTATGGAGTGTACAAAGTGTTTTTAGTCTAAATTGTTGATTGTTGTGATTTGTGAAGAAAGTTCTTTGTCTATAAATATATTCCTGTAGATTAATTGCATACATAATCTGCATATTTTGTTATTCACGTCCATAACGAGCTAGCTCGCGAGTTCACGAGTCGATCCGAGTTTAAATCTAAGCTTGCTATGTTAAGGAGTCGAGCCGAGCTAACTCGTTATCTTAACGAGTCGAGCCAAGCTGGCTCGACCCGACTTGAATTCCACCCCTATGTATATACAACAAAAAAAATTCACATAGTTAAAAAATGTTTTTATCATTCACAAGAAAGTTTCAACGTGTTTTTGAATTTTTTTTAACAGATATTTTAATAAAAATTCAAAACATGTAAAAAATGTTAATCATGTAAAATGTTAGACGTGCATAAAAATATTTTGGCCGTGCACGAAATATGTACAATGTGCATGGATAAAACTATCATCAAAACATACTCCCTCCGTTCCTAAATATTTGTCTTTTTAGAGATTTTAAATGGACTACCACATAGGGATGTATATTTCCACTTTGCTTTCCTATGGGGATAAGCTCACGCTCATCAAATCTGTCTTCACAAGCCTACCAATCTTTTTCATGAGCACTCTGTCTCTGCCTGTTGGCATTGTTGATCAAATCAATAAATTTCTCAAACTGTGCTTTTGGAGAAAATATGGTACAGAGGGACGAGGGCCTGCTCTAATTGCCTGGGAGAAAGTGTGTCTTCCCAAAACTCAGGGAGGTCTTGGTGTTTTGGACATCTCCATTCATAATAAATGTCTCCTGATGAAACATATCCACAAATTCTTAAACCATGCAAACTTGCCCTGGGTGAATCTTATCTGGGACTCGTACTATCCCAATGGTACTCTCACCCCCAGACCAGTCGGCTCCTTTTGGTGGAAAGGGATTCTCAAGTTGCTGCCTCTCTTCAAGCTTTGGACTAAAGGATCAGTTGGCAGAGGCAATACAATTTGCTTCTGGCAGGATAATTGGGGCCATAATATTCTTCAGCATAAATACCCAGAGCTCCACTCCTTTTGTCACAAGGCAGACTTAACGGTGCATGAATTCCTATAGCTGGATAATCCAATGGAGCACTTTCACACTCCTCTCTCCCTTCGAGCTCTCCACCAGTTCCAAGAGCTTCAGTATATTCTTCAAAATACTCAACTTTCTGACAGTCATGATAGCTGGAGCTACTCCTGGGGATCTGCCTTTTCCTCCATCAAAGTATACAAACGCTTGACTGAGACTGACCACAACCCTCCTTTAATCTTCAGAAAGATCTGGAAAAATTCAGCTATCCTACGTTATAAGATTTTCCTCTGGCTCATCTTGCATGACAGGGTTAACTCTAGGGGTCTCTTAAAGAGGAAATCCTTTCATCTGCCTTCTTATGATTGTGAGACTTGTCATCTCAGAACTGAAGAATCAACCCTGCATCTGTTTTGGGACTGTGATTTCGCTCATGAATGTTGGATCTCTGTACTCGGGCAGAGGAAAAGAGGCATCTCAATTTTTGATGAAACAATCTTACTCTCTGAAGCCTTTCTTCAAGCATTGCCATGGAGATATTGATCATGGGCTGTTGGCACATCTGGATGCAGCGCAATGGGAAAATTTTCAACGCTCAGGCCCCTTCCATTCAGGCATGGAGAAGGGCTCTTAAGGCCGACCTCTTGCTTCTGCAACATCGTATCAAGGACAAGTTTAAACCGCTCCTTGTCAATTGGACTGATCAGTTTCTCAATTAGTTGATATGTTGCCTTTCGGGTTCCATAAAACTGGGGTTGGCTGAATGCCGTGTATATTTGTACTTATTTTTACTTTATTAATATAATTATACCGTAGAACGATTGTTCTACGGTTTTGGCTCCATATGTAGTCACTTGTTGAAATCTCTAAAAAGACAAATATTTAGGAACTGAGGGAGTATATTTGAAGACAAATGCTTAAACATCTGTTTAAAAATGTTAAACACGTATAAAAGAAATATTCCTGATGTAGACAAAAAAACTACAGGGCGTACGGAATGTGTTAAAAATAAAAAGTGAAAATAAAAATTTCGGAAATCCGGTGAAAAGTGAAAACCGATGAAGGAGTAAAAAAGGAATAAGGAAAATGCAAAAATCGAAGAAAGCCATTGAAGGCCGGTGCAAAAAAGTTAAACCCTCTAACAAAACCACAGAAAAAAATAGTGCGAAGCTACAGTATTGGGCAGGGCGAAATACTGTCGCCGCATACGTTTTTTACTTAAAAAAACTTGTCACCACCCCTCCAAAAGGAAAGAAAAAAACTTGTGACCATTGTGCTTCAAAGATAGAAACTAGTTGCCGCGTGTAAAAGTCAAGGAAGTGGATCAAGTGGATCAGTTTGACCTTGCACAGTGCCCGAGGTCAAGACATCAACTACAAGCAACAGGGAGTACATTTGCTCTGTGGACTTGTCACCACTCGCCACACGGTGCCCGAGGTCAAGGGATTAACTAGAATTCAGCAATGGGCTAGTGGACAAGTTGAACCTGCGAAGAGCCACCCAACTCTTGGCGACTTGACCGATTCACACTCTCCTACATGTATATCTACCTGGGTGTTATGTGGTGTTTACTCAAACTATCAATTGCAGGTCAATGATGTGACCAGCACCAGCAGCCCGGCTGCATACTAACCCTAACCCTTGCGTATACAGTTCATGTCGGCATCAAAGTTATGATACTGCGAACTACTCCCTCCATTCCATAATGTAGTGTGTCCGCGTTTTTCGAGATCCAAATTTGACCGTAAATTCAATCAATGAGACCGACTGCTGTGGGAATAAAAATTATATCACTAAATTCATATCGAAAATATGAATCAATGGTATAATTTTTGCTTCCCCAGCAGTCGGTCTCGGTAATTAAATTTACGGTCAAACTTGAATCTCAAGAAACGCAAGCGCACTACATTGTAGAATGGAGGAAGTAGTAATTAAACTTTTACCGACGTTTTCTTCTAGTTTGTCAAGGGGATGCCAGGCCAGCAGCCAGGCAGGACAGAGCCAGAGCGCATGCCGTGGTGGATTAGCCTCCATTCAAATGCCGAAACCAGTTTAGTGGGTGCGTTGCGGCGCCGGGAGTTTATCACATGCCAAAGTCAAATTAGCTAACGTCGACCAAGACCTAGAGCTTATCACGTCCACATGCATTTGACGACAACAAATCAATTCTTTTTTTGCGAATACCTGTGTGTATATCAGTCATAGGTTACTGGTCAGTTGGGATTATTAGCTTTTTTGTTGTGCTTCCAGTTTTCTTTTGAGTTGAGAAACAAAATTAGAATGTCAAAACTTCGGCACAATTCAAATTATATCCAAACTAAATTTAAAATAGCCAAAAAAGTGGATATTGATACATCTATTCCTTAAGATAACACAACTACTAGGACTGGTGAAAAAAATTAGTTATCGTTTATATATGACATATACATACATGATCAGTGCGGTATCATCAAGCTAGTTAGACCATCGGTTTGGGATTAAGTATATACATTACTAACTAACCACCTACAAAAACTAAAACTAATCAAGCTCATCTGAAACCTACTTGCATATGCGCATATCATGTGAGTGGCTTGTTGCGCCCATTTATTTTGCTATTTTCATCAAGATAATAACACAACCAATGGAGCTAACTAAATTCCAGCCGCCTGTTCATGCATGCATGTATGGAGCTTATCCACAACTATGGGATAAAAAGTGAACTTGTTGATAACATTTTCAACAACAAAAATGCACTATATATGGGTCGTTACTGCCCGCGTGGATGCACAGCATACGGTAAAAATAGCATCTGATAAAATAAGCAAATTCACCTGCCGATAGCATGCACTGAGGGAGGGACGGATGAATAATACATGGACAGCAGAGCAGCACGAGCATCCAAATTAGTCAAAGATGGCATAGAAAAACAAAGATTACATACTATCAGATTAAATATGCGCTTAATAAACGATCGTCATCGATCTGCCGACGTTGGAAAGAAAAGCCCTACCCATGTCTTTTGATCTTTAGAAGAACATGTTAGCCATATAAACTACGTCTTTTGATCTTTAGGACCATATCTATCTATCGAACAAGACCACCCTTTTCATAATGAGTAAATTGCATGAAACCATCACTTTAAAAGCTAGGTTTGCAGAAAACACTACGTTACATATTTTTGGCAGAAAACACCATGTCTAGCGTAATTTTTTGGCAAATAACATTGATCGACATATTGTAGTCGTTTGAGTGCATTTATGACAGGTGGGGCTCACTTGTCAGGAGTTGACTCGACAAAAAATTGCCACATAGGCGCGTTGACTTGTCTACTCTTTCCTCTCCGTCTGAAAAAACAAATGCGTCGGCCATCCCTTCTTTCCCAGCGTGCCCCTCGCGCCGTACCTCCCGGTTCCGCCCCCGGCGACACCGTCGTACCCCCAGTTGGATCCGGAGACATCCATCTCCATTGTCCCCGCCCTGCACCAGATTCGTCGGGAAACGACAGAGGCGCGAACCGACGTCGCGGCAAGGAGGGGGCGTGATAGGCGGCGGCGTCGGGGAAGGGTCATCTGTCCCAGGACGGGAGCACACACACCTCCTCGCCGCTCACGAACTCCGCCGGATGCGCTCGTCCGTGGGCAGCGACTGCAGCGCCTTCTTCTTGATCCCCTTGCACGATGCCGCTACTGCCCCGATGCGTCGACGAAGAAGACGGAGGGGTTGCACAGGCGGGAGCACTGGGCCACCATGGCCAGCCCAGCCACGCGGATCATGAAGCAGAGCACCGCCGCCAGGATGAGCAGCGTGTCCGTGAGCACGCTCGTACCACCACCGGCCGCCGCCGGCGCGGCCAGGCGATCGACGGACTACTGCAGCAGGTGGTGCGGCATTTTCCTCATTGGTTCTGTGTGGGACGTGGCGGCGCATGTGAACCTGGTGCTACGGTGGCTCTGCGTCGTCCCCAGACGGATGCAGCTGAGGGGGCGCGCAGCAAACTTGCTGCTGTGGGGCGACGGAGGAGAACGGGGTGCGGATCTGCAACACTTTGGAGCTGGTGGCTTAGCAGCCTTGCCGGACTCCAGCGAAGGCTGCCGCCGCTGTGAGTGCACATGACTTGTTCGACATAATGCTCAAGAGAGGGGAGAGAGAGGAGGAAGAGTCTATGTGGCTTTTTTTTTGCCAAGTCGGCTCCTGACGAGTGAGCCCCACCTTTCATAAACGCCCTCAAATGACCCTAATACGCTGATCAGTGTTATTTGCCAAAAAATTACGCTAGACATGGTGTTTTCTGTCGAAAATATGTAACGTCGTGTTTTCTGCAAACCTAGCCTTCAAAGTGATGGTTTCTTGCAATTTACTCTTTCATAATCGAGCTAGGTAGTGCGTATGATGCAAAGTGCCACATCAGTTGGATAAACCCCCGAGCACGTCGGATCGCCGAATCTCCAATCAAGTACGGGGTTAGTGCATGCTTGCGTACGCACCCATGTGCACATGTGCAGAAAACCTACCAATGGATATATTCATACATAAATATATCATATCTGTTTATCTGATGACATGTAACAACCCGTGGATGTGTAAGCAGGCACTCAAGCACGTAATCTCCACATAAAAGCGTGCCCTTTCTGATGCTGATACGATCGGCAGGGCCGTCCCTGGACGATGCTGATCGAGATGTGGTGATATATTCGATCATGCATAATAGACCAAGTAAAGATGGATCGATTAGCATAAATAGGAACGTTTGACATAATAGTTTGTTATAGGCGTGTGTGATGTAAGATATTGATCGGTGCATGTTGGCATAAACTATTGAGAACCCGCCGGAGAATCACGTGTAAAGCTATGACCTGGACATGCATGCAGCACGCGAGATAAGGACGGCTCTCTCCTCTCTGGACCGCTGCTGCAAGTATTTTATGTTACCGTCCACATGCATGACCAACAGTCGGCGCTCTCTCTTTTTCTCCGTGTGTCTTTTGTATGGAAAGCATGAGCCTGAACGGCCGGAGCTTATGATGCGACGACACATTTAGGTGCAACGTACACAGATGGATAGAAAGGAGCTGCCGCTACCATATCGATCCATATGGGTCCGCACGCAAATCAGGAAGCTACGGTCGTCACCCACGCGTGCCAAATACTGTATAATCTATCTCATCATATCTATCTATCTTTTTTTTTTTGCGTTTCAATTGAGAGCTTTTATTCAACGAAAGAACTCCTAGCATCATCAGTCAAGAGGCTGGTGAGTAGGAAAGATGGTCTAGATCTAGTCCAACTTTCGATGACCATCAATGTGCATGCATGTTTAGCACAAAAGTGGGCCGGAACATTGGCTGATCTACTTACATGTTGAATAACAAAAGAAGAAAAAGAGATAGCTAGCTCTCCAATTTCTAAAAGTAAAGGAGCCATAACAGAAAGGCTATTGTGACGAGTGTTCCAGAGATTAACAATCTCCAGACAGTCTGTTTCCATGATCACATGAGAGAAGCCACACAGATTAGCAATGATAACTCCATCGCGCAGCGCCATTGTCTCCCCAATGAACGGATCCCCGGATGGGGGTTTACTCCATGCACCCAACAAAGCATTTTTGGAGCGAGCAACACCACCCACTCCTATCTTGTTGGAGTCCACGTTCACAACCGCATCTGTGTTGATCTTGACTATCCCCAACTCAGGAGGAACCCACCCAATGCCCGGGAGCGCCGATGCATGTTTGTCTGGCATATCAAGCAAGGCCAAATCCTCCCGGATTTTCTATTTTTAGCGTATTAGTTTTGTGATATTGTGACAACATTTCACCCCTTAACTGGTATCTTACGATGACATCTCTACCCCAGATTCATGTGTCATGATGTATGGATTATGTGCAAGCTAATTAATTAGGCAGACAATTCAGACCCATATTCTCTAGGGTGTGTCTAATGTGATACATGAGCAATGTGATGTACCTAGCAACACTTTGGCAAAATTGACACCATTTCATAGAATTTGATGAAACTCAAGGTAATTTTGACATAATTTGGTACTCCCCCAAATTAGTACACGTCCAAGTTGTCTACGCGGTCGGTTGCCCTGCCCTCCAAACAAGAAGATCTAATTTTCCCAGTTCATGGAGGAAGAAATAAAATGGGATGAAACCAATTACACTATATCACACCTAAGTGGTACAACGTGGAAGACATTTTAAAAGGTTGTTAAAATTGCAACTGCCACACACTAGGGGATAAAAGGTGAAACTTACAATGAAAACTACGCAGAGTTTGATAACACACCACGTCTTAGATTGTCTTCGTCTACATGCAACACGCATACATGTAGAGATTTCAACAAATAACTACATGCGAAGCAAAATGAGTGAATCTACGCTCTAAAATATGTCTATATACATCCGTATGTGGTAGTCCGTTTGAAATCTTTAAAAAGAAAAATATTTAGAAAGAGAGGGAGTAAAATATAATGGTGCCGCGTTCGATGTTCAAATAACCTTTGTCTTCTTTTAGAAAATAAAAGTTTATTTTACAAAGGCACGAGAATAGCATGGCGCGGTGCTGGCAAGTGGTAACAGTACGTGTCAGGCCGATGGGCGCCACGAGCTGTTGCTACGGAGAGAGCAGTGTGGCACCATGTACGTATGGCGGCTGCGGCCGCCATCATTTGTTTCAGGGGGAATGCACCAGATCGGCCTGATCCGGCACGGGGTAGCTGGTTGGCGTCACTGGCGCGGCACCGTACGTGCCCCCCGCGCTTCATGTGAAGACCACGCGACTCCCTCGCGCGCCTGCCTCCGTTCCACCCAGCTCGCTTTCCTTCACCCACCAGCCGGCCTACACACAGACACGTCGCGCTCAGGCAGGCACGCCGTACCGGTGCAACTCAGATGGTTTTGCTGCGTGCTGTTGGCGGGCCCTGACGTGCACAATCAATCATTGGCGTGCGGCCTCATAGGGCCTGCTGCCTCGGAACGGATCTGCAAGCGGAACATGGGGTTGGTTGGTTTCCCTTCTTGCATTACGGCTCGTGCGCTTTCGCGAATCAGTACGTACGGCCGCCACATACAGAACATGGCTACATCCACGGAGTTTGACTATGAGCGCCCATAATATAATATCCCGACCGCCCGGGTGCCGGCACACGCCGTCATCCTACTGTGTGACTATGCTATTATATTGGCATAAATTAATCATGTGTCTACCCTTACATTACGTAGGAGGCCTGGGATAGAAGTGTTCTATTAGGAACACAACTTCTTGAAAACCTAGTTTCAGTGCACGGAGGCATTGGCGCACTTTATTCATACCGTGCGCTGCATGCATCGTGATGGGGCCAAATGAGCGACAACGTTTAATATGAAGCAATACGTGGAACATATACTACGCGCTTGCGGTCCAGTATCTCGCGTGCTACGCCCCCGAAACCTCTGTCACCTGTTCCAGATTTCTTAGCTCGCGGCCGAACTTAGAACAGGTCCCTTTCCATGACGTACGTTGTATGGCACAACTTGTTGTGGCCGAGCAATTGGAGTGCATGCAAATGGGGTAGGGCCAGCATAAACATTGTGCGGTTTCAATGACATGGAATAACAAATAAGCTGCTGTAAAATTGGTGCGGTTTCAATGACATGGAATAACATTAATCCAAAACTTTGACTATGCTTGCATTTGTTAAAAAATGTATTAATTTATTTTCCCGGAAAATCTTAGATGCAGGACAACTCAACTAATACGACCCGTTAAAAATTTGCACATGCATGCCATTCTGGGCCATGGAGTTCGTGGCCCAATTTTGCATGGACAACTCAAGAACTTGGATGTTGGTACTGTGAACAGCACCGTGTGAGAGTGGAGAGTGAGGGGTGGTGTTGGTGTGTGCTAGTGTATGCAAGCGGGTCGGGAGTAAAATGTACTCCCTCCGTCCGGAAATACTTGTCGGAGGAATGGTCGTATGTAGATGTATGTTAGTTCTAGATACATCCATTTTGATGCATTTCTCTGACAAGTATTTTTGGACGGAGGGAGTACGTACTAGCTGGCTCAAGCTGTGGCGAGTAGGGCCAGGTTGCCAGTGTGCATGCATGCATGGAGCGCGTGCAAAGACTTGGCGTTTACCAGCTGATTGGTTCGGTCTGCACGACGAGCATGCAACTTATTTCGGCCGCGGGGAAAAGTATGTACGAGAGGTGCTGGGCTCTGGTGGTGCACACTGTACTTGCGTTTCGGGTGTGGCCCGGAAAGGTGATCGAGGCGGGCCGAGCGACAGCCGTTACAGCGTGGCCATAAATACGGTTCTAGCATCTAACGCTCGTCGCACGTCTTGCATTCACTGTCCCAAAAATATCCCCTCTTGTCCGAGAACTTCCAAACCCTAGATCGGGAGCGTGTCCAACTCCTCCTACACAAGGTCGTCCGCTGGATCTTCTCGCCGGCCAAGCCACGCTCCGGTACCATAACGGCAAGCTCCTTTGGCTTACGAGCTAGCCAAGTACTGCTTGTGTGCTTCGAGGGCGAAAGCGCCGATGTGGATCTCATGAGCGACAATAACCCAGGGAGAAGATACCTTGCCTGGCCGAAGGGGAGGGTGAGTTCCTCAGGTAAAGCTTGTATCTTTCATATGCAAGCATCTTTCATACATTTCGGTTGCTAAAATTATGCTGCACGCACAATCTTTCGGCTGTGGTTTCTTCCAGTGGGTTGACGAAGAAACGAGCCCGTTTCTCACCCAGTTGCTGCTTGATCTGAGGAATGCTGTGTGGGCTCTAGAAGCACACAACAAAATCCTTGATCGCAACGTGCACGGCTGGCGCAGCCCAAACCTCGAGCATACTGAAGCAACTGCGTCGACTTGGGGTCGCCCGTCGGATGCTTGCTGCTGAAGATCATCAAGATGACAGCTTGCGCCTATCAATAGCAAGGTTGCAGCAATAGCGCCGTCTGCTGGTTTTGATGCTGGTGGCCTGCATTGTGATCGGAGCCAGTGTCTTTGTCCATCTGGGGGACTGATGAAGATGTCTACGTTTAAAATCGTTAGCAATGATTATCCTAAGTTAAGTTATGTATCTTTTATGAATGGTTGTCTATCTGAACTTATGGTTCGTAGCTTGCTGGAAGTTGTTTTTAAATGCTATGATGTGTCGAAATGTAACCATGTGTTTGTGCGTAAACTTGGATTTCTATGAATGGTGTTCTTCTCGTGTGAACATTCTGTTTTTTAACCTCCTGTATGGGCTACAGGAAAATGCAAGCGATGACTGGCAGTCATAGATAACATTGGTCCAGTTAACAATTGCAAACGTTACATTACCAAAGGGGGTTTGTGCAAACCAAACTCCTGCTAACTGACTTGAAATACTAATGAGCCGACTAGGGGGGTACATTTCTCATCTGCTGACTGAAAATGTCTATCAAACTACAAATTGTTTAGAATTGATCTGATGTGCTGCATTGCCTTGTACGGTGCATCCGATTTGTTATCCTCAAGCTTCATGACGTCTTGGAGGATGGCTCGGCAAAAAGAAGATATGTTTCCCTGGAAGATAATTCCATACTGATATGATTAAATGTGTTTCTTAGAAACGGTTGAAGAGTTGATAGTATGCAAACCTTCGTCGTCGGGCTCTGCAGTGTCTCGCCGTCATAGTGGCTTGCCATGAATAATGAATATATGTCGGACTGTTCACTGAAGACGGTAGCAAAATATGTTAACTTATGGTGACATGAATACAAGAATAATAATAAGTATATCTGTTGAAGAACAGAAACGTTTAAACAAACCTTGCAATTTTTTCTATCATCAAAGTAGGATACTCTCCGATCCATCCATTAGGGGTGCAAGGCCAACTTGAGAAGATAGATTCCACACATCTAAAGAATGCCCCATGGATAGCATGACTGGTTTGCTCATGGAATTTGGCTCTGTCGGTCGTAAATCAAAATGGGCCTGCTTGCAGGTCGAGCACACCTATCCTCTTCTTCAGCATATCTAAGATATAACAACACCATCCATAGTGCAGAGGGGTGTGGAATATGAACTGCATTTCAATGTGGAAGATGATGATATTGATTGAAACGAAAAAGAGCATGGGGTCAGGAAGGTCATTTGATATGCAAAATGCAATGATTTTGCTTGAATCACCCGGGGGCGCATGTGGCATCGAAGTGGAAGACCATGGTGTTGGGGAACGTAGCAGAAATTCAAAATTTTCCTACGTGTCACCAAGATCTATCTATGGAGAAACCAGCAACGAGGGGAAGGAGAGTGCACTTACATACCCTTGTAGATCGCTAAGCGGAAGCGTTCAAGAGAACGGGGTTGAAGGAGTCGTACTCGTCGTGATCCAAATCACCGGAGATCCTAGTGCCGAACGGACGGCACCTCCGCGTTCAACACACGTACAACCCGGTGACGTCTCCCATGCCTTGATCCAGCAAGGAGAGAGGGAGAGGTTGGGGAAGACTCCATCCAGCAGCAGCACAACGGCGTGGTGGTGGTGGAGGAGCGTGGTGATCCAGCAGGGCTTCGCCAAGCACCGCGAGATATGAGGAGAAAGAGAGGTAGGGCTGCGCCAACATGAGAAGAACTTCGTGTGTTGGGCTGCCCCTTTGCCTCCACTATATATAGGGGAGAGGGGGGGGGGGCTGCGCCCCCACCTAGGGTTCCACCCCTAGGGGCGGCGGCCAGCCCTAGATCCCATCTAGGGGGCGGCCAAGGGGGGAAGGAGTGCCTCCCAAGTCAAGTGGAAGCCCTCCCCCTTAGGGTTTCCCCTCTCCCATGCGCATGGGCCTTGGGGGGTGAGGGGGGCTGGTGCCCCTGGCCCATTAAGGCTAGGGCGCCCCCTTACAGCCCATGCTGCTGTATTGGACGTGGTGGAACAATTTCCGGACCTCCGGACCACTCCGGAATCCTCCGGAACCTTCTCGAAGCTTCCCGGTACAATACCAGAAAAACCCGAACTTTTCCCGGAACCCGAACAACAACTTTCCATATATAAATCTTTACCTCCGGACCATTCCGGAACTCCTCGTGACGTCTGGGATCTCATCCCGGACTCCAAACAACATTCGGTAACCACGTATATCTATTCCCTATAACCCTAGCGTCATCGAACCTTAAGTGTGTAGACCCTACGGGTTCGGGAACCATGCAGACATGTCTGAGACGTTCTCCGGTCAATAACCAACAACGGGATCTGGATACCCATGTTGGATCCCACATGTTCCACGATGATCTCATCGGATGAACCACGATGTCAAGGACTCAATCGATCCCGTATACAATTCCCTTTGTCTAGCGGTATTGTACTTGCCCGAGATTCGATCGTCGGTATGCCGATACCTTGTTCAATCTCGTTACCGGCAAGTCTCTTTACTCGTTCCGTAACACATCATCCCGTGATCAACCCCTTGGTCACATTGTGCACATTATGATGATGTCCCATCGAGTGGGCCGAGAGATACCTCTCCGTCACACGGAGTGACAAATCCGATCTTGATTCGTGCCAACCCAATGACACTTTCGGAGATACCTGTAGTGCACCTTTATAGCCACCCAGTTACGTTGTGACGTTTGGTACACCCAAAGCATTCCTACGATATCCGAGAGTTGCACAATCTCATGGTCTAAGGAAAAGATACTTGCCATTAGAAAAGCTTTAGCATACGAACTACACGATCTTTGTGCTAGGCTTAGGATTGGGTCTTGTCCATCACATCATTCTCCAAATGATGTGATCCCGTTATCAACGACATCCAATGTCCATGGTCAGGAAACCGTAACCATCTGTTGATCAACGAGCTAGTCAACTAGAGGCTTACTAGGGACATGGTGTTATTTATGTATCCACACATGTATCTGAGTTTCCTATCAATAAAATTATAGCATGGATAATAAACGATTATCATGAACAAGGAAATATAATAATAACTAAATTTATTATTGCCTCTAGGGCATATTTCCAACAGTCTCCCACTTGCACTAGAGTCAATAATCTAGTTCACATTGCCATGTGATTAACACTCACAGGTCACATCGCCATGTGACCAACATCCAAAGAGTTTACTAGAATCAATAATCTAGTTCACATCACTATGTGATTAACACTCAATGAGTTCTGGGTTTGATCATGTTTATGCTTGTGAGAGAGGTTGTAGTCAACGGGTCTGCAATATTCAGATCCCTATGTATTTCGCAAAACTTTATGTCATATCGTAGATGCTGCTACCACGTTCCACTTGGAGCTATTCCAAATTGTTGCTCCATTATACGTATCCGGTATCTCTACTCAGAGCTATCCGGATAGGTGTTAAAGCTTGCATCGACGCAACTCTTTACGTCGAACTCTTTATCACCTCCATAACCGAGAAACATATCCTTATTCCTCTAAGGATAATTTTGACCGCTATCTGGTGATCCACTCCTTGATCATCTTTGTACCCTCTCGCCAGATATGTCGCAAGGCACACATCAGGTGCGGTACACATCATAGCATACTGTAGAGCCTACGTCTAAGGCATAGGGGACGACCTTCGTCCTTTCTCTCTTTTCTGCCATGGTCGAGCTTTAAGTCTTAACTTCATACCTTACAACTCAGTGCAAGAACTCCTTCTTTGATCGATCCATCTTGAACACCTTCAAGATTATGTCAAGGTATGTGCTCATTTGAAAGTATTATTAAACATTTTGATCTATCTTATAGATCTTGATGCTTATTGTTCAAGTAGCCTAATCCAGGTTTTCCATTGAAAAACACTTTTCAAATGACCCTATATGCTTTCCGGAAATTCTACATCATTTCCGATCAACAATATGTCAACAACATATACTCATCAGAAATTCTATAGTGCTCCCACTCACTTATTTGGAAATACAAGTTTCTCATAAACTTTGTATAAACCCAAAATCTTTGATCATCTCATCAAAGCGCACATTCCAACTCCGAGATGCTTACTCCGGTCCTTAGAAGGATCGCTGGAGCCAAAGATACCTTTTAGCATCCTTAGGATCGACAAAAACTTTCTGATTGTATCACATACAACCTTTTCTTACGAAGGCGGTAAGGAAACTCGTTTTGACATCCATCCGCCAGATTTCATAAATGCAGCTAATGCTAACATGATTCCGACGGACTTAAGCATCGCTACGGATGAGAAAATCTCATCGTAGTCAACTCCTTGAACTTGTGAAAAACTCTTTGCCACAAGTCGAGCTTCATAGACGGTGACATTACCGTCTACGTCCATCTTCTTCTTAAAGATCTATTTATCTCAATGGCTTGCCGATCATCGGGCAAGTCCACCAAAGTCCATGCTTTGTTCTGATATATGGATCCTATCTCAGATTTCATGTCTTCTAACCATTTGTCGGAATATGAGCCCACCATCGCTTCCCCATAGCTCGTAGGTTCATTGTTGTCTAGCAACATGACCTTCAAGACAGGATTACTGTACCACTCTGAAGTAGCACGCATCCTTGTCCCCTACGAGGTACGGCAGTGACTTGATCCAAAACTTCATGATCACTATCATAAGCTTCTACTTCAATCGGTGTAGGCGCCACAGGAACAACTTCCTGTGCCCTGCTACACACTTGTTGAAGTGACGGTTCAATAACCTCATCAAGTCTCCACCATCCTCCCACTCAATTCTTTCGAGAGAAACTTTTCCTCGAGAAAAGACCCGTTTCTAGAAACAATCACTTTTGCTTCCGGATCTGAGATAGGAGGTATACCCAACTGTTTTGGATGTCCTATGAAGATGCATTTTTATCCGCTTTGGGTTCGAGCTCATCAACCTAAAACTTTTTCACATAAGCATCGCAGCCCCAAACTTTTAAGAAACGACAACTTAGGTTTCTCCAAACCATAGTTCAAACGGTGTCGTCTCAACGGAATTACGTGGTGCCCTATTAAAGTGAGTGCGGTTGTCTCTAAATACTAACCCATGAACGATAGTGGTAATTTGATAAGAGACATCATGGTACGCACCATATCCAATAGGGTGCAACTATGATGTTTGGACACACCATCACACTATGGTGTTCCAGGCGGTATTTATTGTGAAACAATTTCCACAATGTCTTAATTGCGTGCCAAAGCTCGTAACTCAGATACTCATGTCTATGATCATATCATAGACATTTTATCCTATTGTCACGATGATCTTTAACTTCACTCTGAAATTACTTGAACCATTCAATAATTCAGACTTGTGTTTCATCAAGTAAATATACTCAACATCTACTCAAATCATCTGTGAAGAAAGAACATAACGATATTCACTGCATGCCTCAGCACTTATTGGACTGCACACATCAAAATGTGTTACTTCCAACAAGCTGCTATCTTGTTCCATCTTATTGAAAACGAGGCTTTTCAGTCATCTTGCCAATGTGGTATGACACTACTAGGAAAAGGCCTACTAATGGCGCACCGATTTTGCCTACTAATGGCGCACTACCGGTGCGCCATTACTAGCACGCCATTAGTATTTTTTACTAATGGTGCACCACTGATGCGCCATTAGTATCTGGTGTACTAATGGCGCACCATGTAGTGCGCCATTTGTATAGCCCACGGTGCGCCATTAGTATGCCTCCCAGGGGGCCATGTATACCAGGTGCTTTGGCATACTAATGGCGCACGACGGCATGATGCGCCATTAGTAACTTCAGCATACTAATGGCGCACAACGGCATGATGCGCCATTAGTAACTTCGGCACACTAATGGCGCACAGTTTAATGATGCGCCATTAGTATCCTTCGGCATACTAATGACGCACTATGATATGATGCGCCATTAGTATGAATATTAGATTTTTTATTTTTTTATTTTCTGTTTTTTGCACAGGTTACAAAATGTATAATTGGACAAAATATAGACAGCACACATCAATAACAGATTCATCGAATACAATAGAAGATTAGTCTCTGAATACAATTCATCATATTAGTCTCTGAATACAATTCATCATATTAGTCTCCGAATTGAAAAGACCGAACAAAGATAGAACATTATATTACAAGTCTCGAGACCGCGAGTAGCGAGTTTGTCTTCACATTACAAGTCGATATCGATCATCTAAACTACCATCACATAGAAGAGAGCTGCGGTCAACACGATGAGCATCATCACGATGAAACTCGTCTTCATCCGGTTCCTCCAACGCTCCCTCCCCTCTCCCGCTAGATAGCGGGCGTATCTAGATTCGGCCTCGGCCCTAGTGGTGTACCCTTTGTAACTGTTACCGCTGAATCGGTGAACCTGTCTCCTACACTCCTCCCAGTCGTCGTAGACTCCGGGAACCTTACCCTTGTACACGACATACGACGGCATCGCTATGCACTAGCCAAACGTAAACGTTAGTACCAATTCACGCAATACATAAGCAATATATAAGTATGCAGCAGTAACGATCGGAAGAGAAAAGCAAGACATTAATAGCATCGATTACATCTAAGTTGAACGACTCTCGAAACCAAAGAGACATACTACAAGTTCATTAAAGTTTAATTACAACATGAGCCAATCGATGTTTCAGAACTAGACACAGCATCACTGCTTTCGACTCGACTCAAGGGACCGGAGCGTGGATGAAGCCACCATCTATCATGGGAGTCATGAAAGAACGGGCGTTGTCAGCCTGCATTTGTAGCATTGTGTCGATGTCACTGTTGGACGGTTGATTTCTGAGGTAGAACTGGCCCGAGGTACGAAGGACATCTTGATGGATGATTTCCGCAAACTCCGACTGGATGCGGAAGAATTCTTGTCTGATGTCCGCGTCCTGGATTGCCGACACGCTCGCGGACCAATCTTTGAGTTTACTCGGTAGTAGAAGTTGATGATGGTCCCGTACGATCGCCCGCATGTGATGGATGGCGTAGTAGGCACCCTTCGATCACTGCGGCTGCTTGACGCAGCAGCACATCGTATTGTGGGAGAACACGTGCTTGCCGTACTTTCGAATAGGCATTGTGAAGGTGCCTCCATATTGGGCTTTGCCGGGGAGAACATCTTCATGAACTTCTTGACATTTGTGTTGTCTACGTTCGATCGACGGTCGGGTCGAAATACGTGGCCATGGAATATTTGGGGCTTAGGAGGATGAGCGTGCAATGTGTGTCACCGCAGAAAACACGGAATGTTAAAAGAAAAGCGATCGAAATCTAAGAATTTATATGTTACGGGCGGTTGAGGGGAGGACTTACTCGGGAAAGTAAGGCACGAGGAAGTTATCCTTATCTTGGTTTGCGAATGACGCCTTAGAGTTAAGAACTCGCGACTTGCCGGTCCCCGGCGCTGCCCAAGATCTTGGCACGCATGTAGAAGGGGTCGACTATCACGATGTCCGGGGTCTTGTCGCGAATGATCCGCATCTCCATACTCAGCGAAAATAGCCGAACGAAGGTGTAGTGCAGCGGATGAAGGTTCAACATAGCGTGGATGTCATCAAACCGCAGGACGATCGTCGCCCGATGGAGTTATCCACAAAGCCCTTGCCCTCTGGCACCTTGGCCACGAAAACCGGGTATGCCACATCCTTCTCTCACGACGCCGCTTCTCCAAAGAAAGAACAACATCATGCAGACTCCGTGATAGCACCGGTTGCAGCATTGAGCATATTTGTCGGTAGCATCGCCCTACCCACCACATGCACCCTCCTCGAGATATCCTCGGTGAAGGTGGCCCGCCCCGAGCACGGATCGTACTTCGGTGCGGCTGGCCCGCACCCTTGTTAGTCTTTCTTTTGCGTGCCTTCTTCTTCTCCTGTAATGGGACCGAGTTCTACTCACTGACCGCCTTCTTGAGTGTGTTGGGGCTGATAATATTTCGCACCTCGCCTATCTGAGGCTCGGTGAAGTCGGCAGCTGGAGGCGTCTCCTGAGAGCTGAACGACAGACGACGCCTATTGCAACTTGGCTTCTCCGTGGTACCAGCTAGATCGCGCACATCTTTTGTTGGGTTGGGTTCTTGAGAAGGAGGCCCCATGAAGTCGCCACCGTACCCATGATCGGCAAAGTACTGATCGACGTTGGCAAATGTATCGTTGTCGTCGCTGCTCGATCCCGTGCCATATGCATGTTTGGATCCGGTGGCATAGGGATGTCCGCACCGTTGCAGCGGTCTTGCCATGGGGCCGACTTGGCGGCGACCACGGTTGGCGGTGTTGTCTTTGGGGTGGTGTCCCCGCCCCAAACGAATTTGGCTCTTCGCCAAAGCAGGGCCAGGCTCAGCAAAGCGCCGAGGGTCATCACGTCATCATCATCGGCCCCGACGGGTCGAATCGGAGGTAACACCTCGTCGCAGCTCGGCAGCACCGAACCAGTTCAACCCTAAACAAGTTGGGTGGCATCTGGTACCGTGGAACAAGGGTTGCCCGGTTGAACGATTTTGCCCTTGGCGACATCGACCAACTCATTGTTTACGAAGTGCGAGGAGAGTGCACGGAACGTCGGGCGGCGCCGCGAAAACATGTAGGGCGTCGAGGATGCCCGATCAAAGGCAAGGAGATGAAGTCCTCGACCGAGAGAGGCTTAATTAGTTACCGTGATGATGGCGTCGAGCTCGGCTAATGTCGAGGCACCGCCAACGGCGCGGGCGGCAGATTGACGGAGGGGCCGCTTGCTGCAGAGGTGCCGCCGGGCGTACACCCGGTGCATTAAGCTCCGTGCGGCGTCGGAGACACCAATGCCGCCTCCGCCGGAGACACCAATGGCCCCGCCATCGCATTCTGCGAAGTTGCTGGCCGTGAAGCTAGGAATCGGGCGGCCCTGTTGGCCGCCCGCAATCCACGACTCAACCCCTGGATCAAGGTAGGCACAATGGCGGTGATCGCCGCCCGAAGTTGTTGTTGCACTTGCTCTTGGACAATCTCCGAATCCGCGCCACCTGTGCCTTGAGTTCTTGAACCTCGGCGCTACCGGCTTTCCGAGCTGGTCTTTTTCTCCTTCCGCACACCAGCGGTATAGTATGACCCCATTTTGTGGACAAACCTTTGCGGCCACACGACCAACCGACGCCGGCCATCGAGCTTATCCTTGTTCTTCATTACATTCAACGCCCTATTTAGAGTGGTGTCCCAAGGGTTGCTCTTAGTCGACCCAGCGCTCTTGCTTTCGATCGCTGCAGAAGGAATGTGAACCATTTAGAAATTTGGCTTCATTAATTAGAATGCAACCATATGGAGCTAATTACCGGGGTGGTATTCCTTACGAGAACAACCTCAAGCGCCCTGGTCTTCGGATCCGTGGTAAGCTCCTTTGTTTTCGGGTCCTTCTTGTACCGGGCCCGACAAAGTTCCTGGTCCGCTTGTCACCGTATGTATCGAAGAGGGCGGTAGGCCTTGCTCGGCACGCTCCGCGTCCACCTTGTTCCATATAGGCCGCCACTCAGTAACCGCCGGGACCGAGTGTGTGTTCCCCTAAGTTCAGCTCCGCATTTCTTTCCCCACTGACTTGATTGGGAGTTTGCGGTGCTCGAGCAATTGATCTTGAAGTCGTTGTAGTCATCTTCGGAGATCGAAGGATTTTTCTCCTTGATCTTCTCATAACTCTCACCTTTCTCGATCATTCTCTTCACATTGCTTTTCCAAGTAGACAGGGCCTTTCTCATCTTCGTGAGGGCAGCATTGTTCACTTTATTCCCTTTGAGGCTTGTGTTTTCAAAATCAGCGGGAACTTGTATCGCTCGTGCAGCTTCGTGAAGAGGAGGTTGCAAATTCCCTCGGTCAGGATGCCTCGGGTTCTCGGTGTTGATCGAGAAGGTGCTCCGGAGAATGCACCCGAGCTGAAGCGAGTACCCTTGACTATTCGTTCGGGCGCCGTTGGATTCCCGTCGGAGTCCACTTGATAACTTCCTCCTTGAGGGTGCGGAGCACGGTCGGGCGCCGTCCTTCCGTTGCCTCTTACATTGGCTGCCATCTCTGCGTGCGCCGCCATCATCAGTGGTGGCATCCTCGGCATCATCGGTGGTGGCATCGGTGGGGGTCATCCTCGGCGGTACCATCGGTGCTCTCGGGATCGGTGGGGAAGGCGGCGTCCTCATACAAGTGAGGTTGTTCCTCCATCTCTGGGACAGCTCCCAGAATGCCTTGCCGCCCGAACCCCGGCCTCATCATTGTGGGCCATGTTTCTCTCTAAATAGAAACAAAGTTTGGTCAAAAGTTGGTTATTGTCAAGGAACAAGATCATGGTCTCATCATTTAGGGTTTGTCGACACCGAGGCATCCTAAAATCTAAGCTTTTATCATTGAGGGTTTTTCGACGCCGAGGCACCCTAAAAGCCTAAGCTTTCATCATTTCGGTTTTTATCGACACCAAGGCACCCTAAAAGCCATGCATTAGTCACAAATGCACGGGGCACTTGATCCTACTTAATTAACTACTAAGATATCCCGACCCATGCATTAGTCACAAGTACCCCATATGTCCTATTTTTAGCAAAGTCATGCTAAAATTCACGGAAAATTTCAGCATGACCTTTGCTGAAAATAGGACATATGGAAATTCAATTTGCCGGAACGGAAGTTAATCGACATTCCAGCAAACTCAAGGGCCTCTCGGTGGACAAGGCAAAAAGGCCTCCATCACAACATGGAAAAATATATATCAGCAAACTCAAGGGCTTTTGCTTTTGCTTTTCGGTGCCAAATTGTAGCTAGTACCAGCAAATTAACATCTAGCGGCAATCTTCCTAGTCTAAGCATCATCGACACAGTAACTGTGCAGTTTGGTTCAATTAAAAAGACACGTAATCGTACCAGCTACCACATTGTTCACGGACAGCTACCAAACTGTTTACGTATCAAAACAACATGGTAGCTGTAAATGTGGCAAAGAAGCACAATAAATCTGATAAGTTGGTATACAGCTTCAGGTTCCATACAAAGTCAATTGCCAATGGGCAAAAAAAGTAAGTAGCTAGTTAATTGCCTTATTTTCAGTGTAACAAAAATTATGGAAAGCATGAGGGTTACACTATAATTATAGGAAAATTTACACTGTTATTAGGGGAAGTTTTATACTGTAATTACATATAAGAAGCATCAGGGCTACACCGAAAATTCTTGAGCTTACACTAAAATACATCTGCACCGCAGGGCTTGTACACACAAATTCAGTTAGATGATCTAACACCGACAAAATAAAGGGAACACCCTCTTGAACCAATACAGAGATATGAAAGCACAAGTTACTAGCATGTGCCTAAAAACTACATAACTAGGATATGAAAGCACAAGTTACTAGCATTTTCCTAAAACTACATAACTAGTGGACCAACTCTCCGTCTGTAATAAGAACTATAGATCATGGGTGCTCGGGGGAAAGTAGCACAAGCAGACAATGCAAACAACCAATCAACTAGTGAAGCCAATCAAGAACCTAGAGATATAGCTAGCAAACTGAGAAGCACATGCAGAGCAAGAGCAGAGCAGAGCAAAAGAATAAAGCATCAACTTTGTCAAGCGTATGAAATTGCTTAGGTTCAACAGAAAACAAAAATGCCCTATCAATTTTCAATGCCCTGTTTAATTGACCAAACAAGTGTTTTTATAGGCATAATACAAAGACAGCCCTTAACCCTTCAGATACTAACTTGAAGCAAACTTGAAGCGATAGATTAACCAAAATAAGCTTAACCCTTCAGATACTAACCATTTTAATCATATTCATATATTTTAATCAAGTCCAGCGGGAGGAATCTCATAAAATTATATTAAAGAGTTGTAAAAGACCCGGAGACTACATTGAGACTCATTTTGTATATCATAGTTTGAAATGGCCAGGAGGAAATCTGGTGACAAATGTTGAAGAAAATGGCGAAAGAACAGTTTGCTTTGTGCTCACCACGCAGGGGAGGAGGCGACGAGGTCCGGGTGGTGGTGGTGCTCCGGCGACACCTACATTGTACCCATGGGCATTCAGCAATTTTGCATAAGAGAGCATGTCTTAGGCTCAACCACTTGTTCAGGTTTATGAAAAATTTTAACCAATTTAACCAATTTAAGCATATGAAACCATGCCATTGCCAGGATATACATTATGTTTTTTATTTGTATGAATAACATACATGTTGTGAGTGTACAGCGATGAAATCATCAATAAGTAGGATTAGTGATTCTTAATCATTAATAAGGTAGCACTAGTGATTTTTTTTGGAGGACAAGACTATTTCTTATTACTCAGTTAAGTAAACAATGAGATACCTGATGCATATAAGTAGATATTGTTAACAAACTATGAAAAGGGATACACCCCACATAAAGTAAAGAGTTCTACCATGATACAACAGCTATATAATTCTTCGCAGCTAGGTGATGGACATGTCTCCCCGTCTATTTTGTGAGCAATTCAATGGTGCTACATATCCCTTGCAAATGGCCGCTACATGGAAGAGAGCTGTCAGTGGCTCGCCGACTGCATCTAAAATGACGAACCACTCCTAATTACAATGGCCTCTACATGGCTTAGCTAGTGAAGCTAGATATGAACATGGACTCTGTTTTGCTCTTTTGGGTCATCGGGGTAGTCATTGTAATGTTGCTCTTTCATTCGCACGAGTAGGTAACTGTTGTTGTACCCGGGAACCCGATGTACACCGACTTTGCAATGGGGCCATGGAGTTGCAGACTTATTATTTGTCAAAAGATTAATTACTGGATTCTGATTTGCAAGTTTATGTTAGTCTTGAATCTTGATTTGTAGAGTTAAGTGCCGCCCTTAGCCCTCGTGCACCGCCGGTGCCTTCCCTTGCAACCGCGGCAATTTCCCATGATTGCGGTCTTGAAGATAAATAACATAACAGAACTTTGATGTACATTTTGGTTTATTTTCCATAGTGGAGCCATGTACTCGCTTTTCTATAATGTTGCCCGATGAGAGTGCGGTAGGTCGTGCCCCTGTCATGTCAGAGTCCATGTTGTCGTTGTGCAAGTTGTGCCTGATAGCACAGCAGGAGGACCGGATCGGGAGGAGTGGGTGGAGGAGAAGATCGAAGGAAGGAGAGGGATGAGATTTTCTCTTTGGCTCCTCGCTGGAGAGGACGAAACAGAGGGGATCGAAGGGTCCGGGGGTCCGAGTAGGTGGGGGGCGAGGCCGCGCAGCGAGGGAGGATGGGGGTGGGGGCGGTCGACGGCACGGGGAGGGGAGGAAGAGCGGGTGGGGGTGGGGTGGGGAGAGAGTGGGCAAGTCCAACCCGCCCGGACGGTGGGGAGGCAGGGAGCTTCGGACTGGGGGGCGGGGCTGACGGCGAGGAGGAGGGCGGAGGGGATGTGGAGGGCGCGGAAGGGGAGGGAGGGAGGGAGGAATGGGGAGGAAGGGTGGAGAGGGAGGAAGGAGGAGAGGTACTGGCGGAGGCGGGCTGGTCACGGAGGGTGGGCGACAGTGGTGTGGACGGGAGAGCGGCGCCGACGCCGGGCCTCAGCGGGCGGTGGTTGGAGACGGGCGACAGGGACGATGGGGCGCCGGCGATGGGCGCAGGGGCAAGGCGGGCGGGCGGCCGGTGGTGGGCGGCGTCGTGGCGGGCGGGGCAGCGACGTCGGGAGAGGAGAGGGAAGGGATTGAGGGCGAGGCGAGGGAGAGGGATAGGTGTGGGCCGGGAGGAAGTATGGATGGGGCGGCACAATACTAATGGCGCACCACACCTCGGTGCGCCATAAGTACATCCATACTAATGGCGCACCTCACCGGGTGCGCCATTAGTACTTTTTTTTTCCTGCTCGAGCCAACAGGTTATCTCCCACCTAACCTGATCCACATCAAGTTCCCTCTACTAGCTCGACTGGTCAGCAGCCAGTTCTCACACCAGGAGGTCCTGGGTTCGATTCCCAGGCTCCACAAATTTTTTTATGCATTAAAAATGCTGTTTGATACTTACTTGTGTTTAAATATGTTCAAACTTGTTTAAATCATAACAGTAATATTTTTTTATAAGACAGTAATATTTTTTTATAAGACAATAATATTTTTTAAAAAAATATCATCAAACAGTAATGCCGGTGGAGTGGGGGAGGGTGCGGGGGGTGCGGGGGGTCGGCGGCGCGTGGCGTTTGAGTAGGGGAGGGGTGCGGGGGGCCGGCGGCGGTGGTTGAGTAGGGGAGGGGTGCGGGGGGTTGGCGGCGGCGGTTGAGTAGGGGAATCGAGGGTGCGGGCGGTCGGCGGCGGCGGCCGGTGGACCGAGATGGAGGGGGATCGAGATGGAGGGGGATCGAGTGTCCATGAAATTAAAAAATATTCATGATAGTTCAAAAAGTGCCCATGAAATACAATCGAGAAATGAAGTCTACGATTTAAATACAATCGATCTTAGCTAGCTATCTCTTCACAATCTTCTTGCCCTTCTTTTTCGCAAATGGAGTTCTTCTATGGAACGGACGTCCTTTAGGTAGGGTGGTCCTGCTTCTTCTTGTGGTGTATGCTGCTACTTCATCATCGCCGTCATGTTCGATCCTCGGTCGCCAGACTTGTCGAAGTCTTGCTCATTGGCTACTCCATCCATTCCGATGATCTTCCTTTTGCCTCTCCTCACGACAACACGACTGGGCTTTGGCGGGTCGGTAATGAAGAAGCATTGGTCCACTTGGGAAGCCAGTACCCATGGCTCATTTTTCGCGGTGACGTTTGCGCCCGCGGTCTTGGATTTGGCTTCGGGTATAACCATGATGGTGAAATACCGGTCTTCTTTTATGACGTTCTTGGCCCATCTGACACGGAACATCGGGACCTTCTCTCCAGCGTAGCTCAGCTCCCAGATCTCCTCGATCCTTCCGTAGTATCTGTCCTTGTCGTTACGGTGTAGGATTCCATCGCCGTTACCCGGAGTTCTGATAACCATCGCTCTTCATGTCCTTGGCCTCGGTGTAGAATGTGTAGTCATGATATCGTGACGCCTCATAGGTCATCAGGTTGTGCTCGCTACCTGTGACAAGGCGAATATGAGTTGTTCTTCCGCGGAAGAATCCTCATGTAAAGGGTAATACGTAAGCTTCTGCTTGAACCAACGCGTGAAACATGAGTTGTGCTCTTTGAGTATATCTCCGTCCGTCCTCTCGTTGGCCTCGGTCATTGTACGCCTTCTTAATAAAGGTTTTGTGCTCTACCACCCAAGGATCGACCACGTTTATGTGTTGTAGCACGACTAGGTTTGCTCTTTCAAAGTCGGGCGAGTCGACCCTCAAGTCGACATGCATTTCGGGCGACCCTCACGGTAACCCCATCCAGCGAGCCTGCCGAGGTGCTCGCTGACGGGCAGAGCAATGGGGTTCTCGATGCCTAGATAATTCGTGCAAGAGGAGATGCACACTTCGTCGAAAGCCCCGGCTATGCTTCCTTCTCGACGTGACATGTTGCGTAACGTATCCTTTGATGACACCATTCATCCTTTCGAACGACATCATGCTGTGCAGGAACGTCGGCCCGAGTTGGATGATATCCTCCACTATATGGACCAGCAGATGCACCATAACGTCGAAGAATGCGGGCGGGAAGTACATCTCAAGCTCGCATAGTATCACCACGATCTCTTCCTGTAGCCTTCTGAGTTGCCTCACGCCAATCGACTTCCGAGAGATAACGTCGAAGAAGTTGCATAGGGCAAATAGCGTTTCACGGACGTGCGTGTCCATGATCCCACGGATTGCAACTGGAAGTATCTGCGTCATCAAGACGTGATGTCGTGGAGACTTCATCCCGCTGAACTTCGCTTCACTGGGTCTAGGTATCCGCTTATCTTCCCAGCGTAACCGTAAGGAAGTTTTACTCCTAGGAGGCAGGTGAAAAACTGCTCGATCTCCTCGACTTAGAGTGAAGCACGCGGGAGGTAGTCAGTTCGGTCTTCTTGGCCTTTTGCCTTTGCGACGACTTTACGTGTCCTGCTTCGCCTCATCATCATCATCATCATCATCATCATCATTAGCGTGAAGCTCCTGCACGATGCCCATTGATTTCAAGTTCCGCCCTTGCTTTCGCCCATCTTTGGTCCTCTCGGCATGTTGAGCAGGGTACCAAGCAGACTCTCGCACACGTTCTTCGTGGATATGCATGACATCAAGGCTGTGAGGCACACGGTGGATCTTCCAAGACGGCAAGTCCCGTAAAACAGACCTCGTTTTCCATACCTTCAGCAGCGGCTCTGGCGCCTTTCGCTTCTTTCGGCGGTGGGCAGTCTTTCCAATTTTTCAACAGCTTGTCTATTTCCTCGCCGCTCCTCGTGACACGGGTGTTTTCGGGTTCGGTTTCACCATCGAACAGATCCTTGCGTTTCCTCCACGGGTCATCGCCGCGAAGCCACCTTCGATGTCCCATGAACACGGTTTTCGAAGACCCGGATCTCTATCTAGCTGGCGATACGTTGTGTCATCCATGCACCTTACGCATCCAGAAAATCCGTGGACTACCTGCCTGCGAGATATCCGTAACCGAGATAGTCGTGCACCGTCGTGAGCAGTGCGGCTCTCATAGGGAAATATTCTTTCTCTACGGCGTCCCACGTATTGGCTGGCGTTTTCCACAACGTGTCAAGCTCCTCTTTCAGCAGCCCCAGATACAGATTGATGTCGTTCCCTGGTTGTTTCGGCCCTTCAATTAGCATACTCATGTGAATGTACTTCCTCTTCATGCACAACCAGGGGGGAAGGTTGTACATCCACACAAACACAGGCCAGGTGCTATTTGTGCTTCTCTGGCTGCCAAACGGATTGACTCCATCGGTGCTTGCGCCCAGCATGATGTTCCTTGGATCGTTCCCAAATTCCGAGTCTTCGAAGTTCAACGCTAGCCACTGGCTCGCATCCTTAGGGTGACTCAACATCTTGTCTTTTTTATCTATCTCCGGATCATTTGCGTCATCTTCTCGCTTCTTCTCCTCCCTATCCGCGTGCCAACGCAGGAGCTTTGCTACCTTAGGGTCCGTGAAATACCGCTGCAGAAAAAACAAGTGCTGGAATAAAGAAGACAGCCCAGACAACACAACAGTAAACGCCGGATTTAGAGGCTCTCGACCGGGTCAGCGGAAAAAGCCCTCTAAAGGCAACAGAGATGAACCGACTGGCCTAAAAAAAATTCTAGACAAACTATGTCAGATCCACGACACCCCCGGCAAGCCTGCAAATCATACCCACAGAGATTGCTGGGTCTTCAAGCAGGCTGGAAGCTAAAAGTCGAACACAAGGGGGAGGACACTCCGAGCGAGGACGAGGATACGCCTCACCATCAAGACACTGGGGGATAGAAAAAATTCCCGCCAGAAGTCAAAACAGTAAATGTTGTCCACGTGACAAAGAGGAGAGGCAAATACGCACTCTGAAATACACGAGCCATAGAGCCCGTCACCCATGAGTCCCGCCGCTTGTCGGCCTGCTCGGTCACTTTCGATCGCAGGGATCACCTAATAGGTATCCGGCAGGAAGGATCAGCCGCCTTGGTGCTGGACCCAATACTAAACGGATACCACCTTACAGGAGTCCTTATGGACGGCGGCAGTCTAAATCTGATATACCGGGACACATGCGCAAAATGGGGATAAACCCAACAAACATCAGCCACAGTAATACTACCTTCAAGGGAGTAATACCAGCATAGAGGCTCACCAGACGGGCTCTCTAGTGCTAGAGGTTGTGTTCGGCTCGCCCGACAACCTCCGGAGCGAAAGATTAACCTTCGACATTGCTCCATTCCGAAGTGGCTATCAAGCACTACTCGGACGAGAGGCTTTCACCCGTTTCAGTGCAATACCGCATTATGCTTTACTCCAACTTAAAATGCCCGGTCTGCGCGGCACCATCATAGTACATGGAAATGTTGAGCGTTCATTCCGAGCAGAAGAATGCGCGACTGCTTTAACAGCCGAACACTAGACGGCCTCACCACCAGAGACGATAACCGGTCGTTAGGACTGCAGACACGGTTAGACGAGTCCGGCCAATCATTGATAGATATTGGTTCGATGGTTACACCCGTATAGACGGTACTAGGGGCTTCGCCGCAATAATTCGGCTCATCTTTACCCATCTTGAATTTTTCATGGTTTATTTATAATAACCAAATTTTGCACAACAACTTTTCACTAAGCACCTCTCTTTTACAGATGACGATCGTGCTACACCCGTCCAAGATACAAAGACAACAGAGACACAAAGCGCAGACGTGCAGGCGAGGGACCCGCATAAAGGTTTCTCTTTAGATTAAGACCTGCGTAAACCTTTTCTTGTCTTTTGTTGTTCATATCCTCCGGATTCTCAATACAACCGTGAAGGATGCTGACGTCTTGGCATGTGGCCACGTCGAGAATATTGCTAAATACTGGACACTATGGGTTCATTATCCAAGGGCATCACCTAAGCCCAAGATATATGTTTCAAAGACCGAACACCTTAGAGAGTGTTCGGCGTCATGAAAGTTAGGCCTTATATGCATCAGCTCCGAATCATGTCTTTGGTCAAATGTTGGGTTTGCCGGCTCTCGTGTTTTGCTAGCTTATGTTCCGGTCTATCGGCTAAGGTGGCACCATGAGAACTCTTGTGATTGTGCCACAGCTAGCAGGACGAGCACCTCAAGAGAGAAAGCCGAAACCGATTGTCATGATAAAGCGAGAGACCGGGTCAACCACTCGATGACTTATCGGAATCTTCGATTCCCCGCATTAACGAAGGGCCGTTTCGGCCAGGCATGACCGCGCCCGTATTCGGATGAGCGCTGAGCCACCGAGGGCTATATAGTAGCCCCACCGTCAAACTCCTATGGCTAAGTGAAAGTGTTAAAGCAATATAGTCCGATTGCCTAGTTCACGCGCTTATCACCTCCTTAAGGGACCAAGACGTTGGATCAAGTGTGAACATGCGTCTTCTGCGAACACCCCCGCATTGTATGCGTGGGGCCCGAAGCCGACGACTGCAAACTTTCAGGTTATATAAACATATACATAAACGGCCGCATAGGAGGCACCATAACACTTTTAGGCAAAAGTATAAAAATAGCCTTTATATAATTTAGTAAAACATTGTTTTTCAATGGGAATACATGTCATTCGAACATAATCACTACAAAAAAATACACTTCCGTGATGATACGTGTTTGTCACAGTAGGTCGCGTTTTTTATGCATGTACATCCATGACGATTTTATGATAGAATCAAGATAGTCATACATGTGCTGTCGTAGAAGTGTTCCATGACATTACCAAAATTATCATCACGGAAGTGTCCACTTCCATGACGATAAATCGCGCGTCACAGAAGTGCTTTCGTCAAGGGTGACCGACACGTGGCATCTACCGTAACGGAACGCCGTTAAGCTATCGGGTCAGGTTTTGGATCCGATAACCCGTTAACAGCCCCGACCAATGGGGATTTTCCACGTGTAAAATCATCATTGGCTGGAGGAAATACGTGTCGGATCATCGTTGGGACAGATGTCATCCACTCATTGGACAGAAGGCGCCTATGATACGTCAACACGTGGCACGGCCCAACAGAGGCCCATTCCTGTGAAAAGGCCGGCCCGTTTGACTTGGTCAAATGGTGGCGGGCCGGCCCATGGAAAGCTTTGTTAACGGCTTTGCTCGCATATAGCCCATTTACAGCCCACTAACCCAAGGCCCGTTCGCCCTATCCGAATTAGGCTCGATGGCGTCATCCGGGCCATCCAATATGATTCGGCCCGTTTTACTTGGCCCATGTATGGCCCATGACGTCTTTCGGCCCATATGAGGCCCTATGTAACTCTTAGCCTATTAATGACCCGTGGTGAAACTGGCCCGCAATGAACAGTGTATCACTTTACACCCATTAACGGCCCGTGGTGAAACTGGCCCGTAATGAACAGTATATCACTTTATACCCATTAAGGGCCCGTTATTCAGTTGGGCCGTTTCTAGCCCATGTTATCTTTCGGCCTTCTCAGAGCCCATTTATTCTTGGGCTCATTTCCAGCATTCGTTTACTTACGGCCCGTTACTGTCATTTTCTGCTTGTGGGCCAAATTCAGCCCATGGTTACAGTCGGCCCGTTTGTGGTCCGTTATCACGTTGGGCGTTTTAATAGCGTCATCAACACGGCCTATTAACGATGGCCCGTTAGGGTCGGCCCATGAACAGACGATTCCAACTCTAGCCCGTTTACGGCCATAATGCGACTCGTTATTGGCCCATGTTTGTAATCGATCATACAGCCCGTATAAGGCCCATTGATGATACGACCCGTAGAAGGCCCATTGTTTCTACGGCCCGTAGAAGGCCCAATGTTTCTACGGCCCATAGAAGGCCTACTGTTTCTACGGCCCATAGAAGGCCCACTGTTTCTACGGCCCGTAGGAGGCCCAGTGTCACTACAGTAAATATTAGCCCATGGTTATTGTGGCCTAGTTTTAAAAAATAGGTTATTGCAGCCACTAGCAAACCGCGGAAAAAGAACTGCACTGACTACAAGCAAACAAATAAACAAGACAACAAGGAAATAAATAAGCAAGAAACTTATGCTAGGCTATCACGGCTATTACACATATTACATCCAGTGGGCATCAAAGTTCGCCACCGGTAAAATATAGGGAACACAACGACATATAAACGCCATGACAAAACAAGTCCAGCTGAAACCACTTGAAGAGTTCAAGAAACAATATCACAGGTACCCATAATGCTTTGGCAAGATGCTTAGCAAGCTTATTAACTTTCTCTCGTTTGGCGCTTAAATCCTCCAACTTCTTTGTTGCACAAGAAAGTACGCATCTGAATTCTGCAGGGACTTCCTCAGTCCTTCGGCTTCTTGCCGCATCACAACTGACTGATGCCTTTCAGCTTGTAGCTGAGACTGAAGAAGCCGAAGTGATTCAGGCAGCAAGTTCGAAGAGCTTGTGCCAGTGGTACTGGCCAGTAACTCGAACACTACATCAACGCAGGACTGTGGGGTTTTCTCACTGTCTACAAGATCGTTTTTATCACCTTTCTTGGAGACCAACAGGGTTGTCTCACTATCTTGAACCTTATCTACATTACTTTCTCTACCATTGCATAGTGGGGTGCTCTTCTCCAATATTCTGTTTGCATACTACAAGTGAAACAAGCAGACACATCACATGTTCAGCTTGGAGTATACCAAACTCATTTTGGTAAACCGGTTCAGTAGTAAGGTGGACAGGATAACAACATGAAACAAACATATATATATGTACTATGGTCAATGTATTGTCCATATCATTCTAGTTTATGTTCCCTAATCAAGATAGAGACACATTTCAACTCATATATTTTTAAGACACAACAGCATAGACAGAATATAAGTGTGAGAAACTACACAACATTGGCAACACTTGTAATGTGCATCACATGAGAACATAACTGTTTATACAACTTAAACTGAAATCAATATAGAGCAAGAAGTTAGAACAACAATCCAGTTAAAGAAATAGGTTTAAAACATACCTGTTGCGCCATTGGAGTTTCAATTGGACCCTTCAAATTCGAAAGTAGTTGGTATGAGTAAATACAGTGATGCAACAACAAAGGAGTATGGACCATAGCTACGGAATCTGACCTGAGAACAGTTGCTCTTCTGCTTTAAACGTGGAGTTTGGGTTAGCTGTGGTGGTCTTCGTGCTTTGGGCACTGCAGTAGCTTTACAAACTGCTTGTGTGGGGGTACTCTATCGTGGACATGCTGCTTTGTCAACTATAAGTCGGTTACTATCCGCTGGGGTTGCGGTTAGATGGGTTGTAGCTGGTTCTCTGCCCAACGGTGTAAGTGCGCAATCTGGAAGAGTCTCGATTATGTGTGGTGGGGCTAGCTTGTGGGCAGTACAACCATGGTTCTATCTGCAACGACGGGAGCACTGTATTTTGTGAAGAACGGGTTTTTGCTCCCTTAGATACTGCCATCACCCCTCCAATTCAAATGGATGATAAACAAGAAAAGAAATTGAACGTCTGAGACATTGTATGATAGATGATGTGGTAATTCACATATATGTTGTCTAACCAAACAGGACAGCATGACACAATTTCACATATATGATGCCTAAATAAACAGGATAGCATGACACAGTTTCAGATATATGATGGATAACCTAACAGGATATAATGGCATAATTCAACATATGATGAGTACCTAAACAGGATGACATGACAAAACTATATGATGTCTTTCTAAAATAGGTTGGGATGAAATAATTCACATACATGTTGTCTAAGTATATAGGATGGCATGATATAATTGACATAATTGATTCATATAATAAGCAGCTGGCACTCGCATGTATGATCTCTAAACTAAGAAGATATAATTCAATATTGTGCATATGATGTCTAAACTAAGCAATGCAAGACACCATATGCATCATATGAGAAATATAAACATTGCAACTTAGAGCATACACCTCAGGTGGGATATAGGACTGGTCATCTGTCTCGAATCCTCCTCGAGGAGCTCCCTCGTAACCATCGAGATATATGCTTCAACAGTACCATTGCACCTTTCTGAAGACCTTGTTTTCACTCCTGATTTTTCCATAACCGGCTCAAATGGCTGATACACATGAAGAGTAGTTCAATATACACAGATTGTCGACAGATGGAATACGTAATGAAAAAAAGATGGCATGAGATAATTCACATATATTATGCCTAACTCCATGGCGGTGCATAATTCACATATATGATAACTGGCTGAAAAACATGGCATTGCATAATTCACATATCTGATATAGAAAGCAAACAGGAGGCATTCACACAAAGCATGTCTAATATAAGCAGACGGCATGGCAATGCAAGACACCATATGCATGATATGAGCAATATAACCCAGCCAAGTTAGAGCATGCACCTCGAGGGGGGGGATACGACTGGTCATCTCTCTCTGAGGAGCTATCTGTAACCAGCAAGAAATCGGCATCGACAGGTAGCAACTGCTTTCGAGAAGACCTTGTTTTCCTCCAGATTTTCCCATGACCGACTCAAATGGCTGATGCAGGGAAGAGTAGATGAATGTATAAACATTGTTGACAAATGGAATACATTATGGGAAAAAATATGGCACGATACAATTCACATATACGATGTTGGCTAAACAGGATAGCATTGCATGATTCACGTATATGATGCCTGGCTAAAGAAGATGGCATTGCATAATTCCCATATACTCCCTCCTTTCCTAAATATTTGTCTTTTTAGAGATTTCAAATGGACTACCACATACGGATGTATATAGACATATTCTAGGGTGTAGATTCACTCATTTTGTTCCGTATGTAGTCACTTGTTGAAATCTCTAAAAAGACAAATATTTAGGAATGGTGGGAGTGTTATATAGAAACCAAACATGTGGCATTCACACAAAGCAAATCTAAACTAAGATGATGACATATAAGATGTATAATGTAAGCAATGCAAGGCGCCATATGCATGATATGACCAACATCAGCATGCCAGGTTAGAGCAAACACCTCAGGTGGTAAACAGGCGTGGTCGGCTCCTTCTGAATCTCCATCTGAACAGTTATCTTCCTCTGGAATACAATCTGGAAATGCAGGAGAGGGGGGGGGGGCACTTCGCCCACCATGGAGCAGTGTCTGCATGACATTATATTCGCACGCAACGGTCTTCTCTTTTTCTCTACATGTTCAGTACGATTGTGTACAATATCTGACATGCATAATAAAAAAAATAGTTAGATTTTGTAAGGCCTAAGGGGTGCATGCAAAAATCAAGACTGATGGTAGCAAACGAGTGGATGGATCCAAAACTAATGATAGCAGGTAGATTATAGCTTCAGTTTAAAAAGATAGACAATTGATCATCTATTGTTTGTTGCCCACCCAACATGAACCACATAGAAGACCCCAGATGAACCAGATAGTAGACAGATACTATTCGTTGCTGGCTTGATATGAGACCCATGGGCAATTCAAAACTCAAGATTGAACGATAAAGTAGCAGGTAATAATAACCGATGTATAACGTAAGCAAACCACGAAGACTGCGACCTCTCTTCCGGAACTGTGTAGTCCTCGGGTTCATCTCGTCGATCGATGATGGTAATGCAGTTGGTGTGGCTGCGGCAATGGGGAAGATGATCCGAGGCGGCGAAAGAAAGTCTGCGGGGGATCTCTGCTGCTGCGGTACGCTGTCGACGGTGCACCTCAGGTGGGGTGGATGACGGCACGGCAGGAGCAGGACATAACACACAGAGTTTTCTTTGACGCTAATCTGAAAATGAAGTAAATCTGTAAGGGCTTCTTAGAATTGGAGGATTCTATAAACGCAGGGACAGGAAAAACACAGGAATATGATAGGAATGCACGTGCAAAACAGAGCATTTGGAAACATAGGATTTCAGTCAACCTGGGTGTTTAGCTCACATGAATGGGAAGAACAGAGGAATAGAGAAGACGCTCGAGAAAAAAAGTGATGCGACGAGTGTACAACCTCTTTGGCATAGCCTTGTGGACCTCAGCATCATTAGGTTGGACGTGGAGGATGGTGATGTTGCTGGTGTGACTGTCGGAGGCAGGGAAGAAGATTCGAGGCCTCTGGAAACGGCGCCGAGGGTCCTGCTCATTGTGATGGACGGTTCCGTCGTTGGAGCAGCTCCGCTAAGGTGTACGGCGACGAGGCTGAAGCATGACAAGACAGACAACGTTAATCTGAAGTGGGACCCTAATATCATCTACAATAGATGATCTAAAATACATCACCAAAAAGTGCTAGATGTAAAACGCATCAGCCACGCCACGGCCGCTCCGACAGATGCTGTAAGTACTGTTCGCCTCTGAACTTAACTGAAGAAAATGAACTTCACAGTCGAAACTAAATTTTACTGTCAAAACTGATTGAACAAGTAACAGAGCATTGCAATAGATGTTTAGGGCGTTCGAGCACTAGTAGCAGAGAAGCAGTGATCTAAATCAGCAGACGCTCGAGCAGGGAACGCACTAGCAGAGAGCAAGTCGTGCAGTAGCACCGCGAGCGAGTGCTAAAGCAGCAACTCCTGTAGCTGCCGGAGGTCGTGCAGCAGCAGCAGCGCAAGCGAGAGCAAGAGCAGAGCAGCAGCACGAACGAAAGCAGGAGTAGCACGACCGACAGCAAGAACAGAGCCGCAGTGCGAGCGAGAGCCGGAGCAGCTACAGCTAGTGCCATTGTGGAAGTCGCGGCCGAGGAAGCAACGACATGGGGGAGAGACGTCGTGGATGATGTGGCCGGCGATGGTGCCGTCGATGGAGACGCCATGTCTGCTCGGTCTCGAGCACCGGCAGCCCCGTGAGATCGAATAAAAGATAAAATGCAGCGGTGAGTGCAGAACCTCCTTGGTGGCGCCGAGTTGGCCTCGGCTTCATCGGAGGAATTGGTGACGGTGCTGCGGTTCCGGTGGGGCAGGTCAAGACGGCACTGTGGGGATTGAGGTGGCGCGATAGACGAGGTGAACATCGGGGCAGCTCCTTGGAGGTGGAGGACGGGGCGGCTGATCCAGCGGGACGACGAGATCGACAACAGATCCTCATCCGGTGCGGTGGACGAGGGACATCGAGCTGTTGCGGTGGACGACATAGTCGGGGAAGAGTCTCCGGCTGGGCGGCGGTCGGGAGGCCGACGGAGGAGCGTGGTGTTTCGCGGGTTTTGGCAGCCTCGGTGTACAAATGGGGGGGGGGGGAGGGGCGAAGGGGGAGGGGGGAGCCAAGCTTAGGGACGCGCTTGTCTGAAATGTAGGGTAAGTTACCAGCATACCCCCACCGGTTTTGACACCGCGACGTGGAGCTTCATTTCCGGCTGAGGGGTAGAAGGGGGATTTCGCGTGTCTGGGCTACGGGAGCGATTTCGGATGAGGAGGGAGTTCTGTAGCGTCAAATTTCGGGATAAGAAGGCGCGGCGCGGTTGAAGAAGCGGGAGTTTCAAAGCAGGTGAGACAAAAGATACTCAAGCTTGAAAATTTCGGGATAACAAGGTGCGGATTCCTTGTTCGACAGAACAAACTTAACGTGTAAAAAAATAATTCATACAAGACACAAGAGAGTTGTGTCCCCTTTTACTATATTGCTATAGATGCCATTGAAAAAACTACAAGAAAAATGTAAAAAAAATCAGGAGAACAAGATTACCCTGCACAGTACCAAATCGATTCGCACTTCCCTCAAAAACAACTAAAAACAAATCAATTCCCACCAAAGAAAGAGTAATGTCCCTTTTTATATGATTACAGATGCCATGATCTCGAATTTCAATTTTTGAATCCATGTTATGTTCAATTCGAATATATCATTAGGTGACCTTGCGGTTTGTAATTGATGTAGTCGTACATTTTGATCTTCCATCATATATGAACATTTTACTCCACCATGTGAACATATATATTGTCGTCTACCATATGGACTAAATTTGAATCAATTTTCCTTATTTGAATACGATTGTTGTCAAGTTATACAATAATTTAAATATTATCTTGGTAACAAAAAGACATGCATATAGCAGTAATCATATTTCACTATGAACTACATGTACCATACGCTCTCCAATTCAAATATTTGTATCCATTTTATGTTGAATTCAAATCATAGTACATTATTGGTCTAGGTAGCGAGATGTTCGGGATAATCTAAACCCCCCCGAATGTCTAGGCAAATCATAGTACATTATTCATAGTGAAACAATATACGCTGCCCCCGCCCTTGAGTTTCTTAACAAAGGCAACATAGAACTACATTAGTGCCCTGTTAAATTTTGGAATTATTCCGGGTTCGTTTGTCGTTTTATACATTAATTGATTTTCTGGTCATTTGATGTGCATAAGTCAAATTTGAACTACAAGCACACGCTCTCGTGCACCAAAGTTGGTTGAAAAATCACATTTGTGTCCTCGGGTGAATTTCTAGGTCCCATGCAAGAATTGAGAATAAAATTAAAACATCTGGGCATCGTGGCTCGGCCGAGAACATTG